>CM032062.1:9015264-11415264 GCA_018831715.1 Matsumurasca onukii
AATAGTTATTACTAAAGAAATTTGAAGACAAAAATGTTTGGACCGAACCGGGACTTGAACCCGGGTCTCCCGCTTGCCTGGTGGTTATGCTAAACCACTACACCATCCGGCCCAACTATTTCTGCCTTCTATATAATAGTTAATAGGATATTGTGTGACAATCCAGCTATGATGTAAAAGAAAAAAAAATCCGGCTCGATCCGATTGAAAACAGAGTGTTTTAAATGTTTAAAACCATAAGTACATATCTTTTTACTCACTGTATATAAAGCAACATTAATTTTAATGTAACATTTCGTTCATTCAGTGTTATGTATTTTGTTTTGCCAAGAAAGTGGCCCGTGAGGAGGTTTTGGAGGACTTTTATCTGGAAGAGCATATAGAAAGTTAAGAAATACTTATACAAAGCCGTAAACCTAGTGCCAATTAGCTAGAGCTATCAAAAGTTGTACATATTAAAGAATCAAATTCTTTTAAAACTCACTATTCATTATAATTTAAAACTTAAGGTTGATTTAGATTACGTCCATTAATGCCCAGGGTCTCGACAATGTTCCATCACCATCCCAATCCACTGCAAGTGTCCTGGCTTCCTCCACGTTGGTCCTCCTCTCTAGGTCCTCTCCAGGTTTGGCTACGTGTACCTTTCAGTCTACCACGTTCCCTGATTCCCTGCGAGTTATTATTCTATGTATTATTCTATACAACTTTGAGATCTTCTTAATATGTGGCCAATCCACCTCCATCTTCTTCTTGTTATATGCTTTTGATGGCCCTTGCTCTATAAATCTTCATAGATCATCAATTCTAATAGTGTTTGACTTAACCTTTTGATATTTTCAATTGTGTCTATAATTTCCTACAAGGTTGGATTGTTAATATTCCCATTTGACCCAAAAACTAGATACTCGTGGTGGATAAATTATTATTTAAATGTATTACCGAGGTCAGAATATTTATACTAAAAGGGTTTCCAAAGTTATTTAAAACCTACTTTGGGGCTTACAATTTTACAATTTCTCATTAGTTTTGTCTTTAAATATTAATGGAACTTTGAGAAAATCAGTAACCAAAACCACGTTTTGAAAATTAAAGTAAAAAGCTTCTTATAACATGAAAACATTGTTGCTTCTCTTTCTATTGATCGAAGAAGTAACTAAGTTGAATATTGTATGAGCTAAATTAGTGTAAGAAAACTTTGATTAATTTAGTTTAACCATTTTATACTACACGTTAGGATGTTACATTCATATTAAAGCAGTTTTATGGAAAACATATTAAAGTTGGTTATAAAATACAGAAATGGAATGGAGCTGTTCGTCCTTAATGCGCCTGAGCTAAAATTATGCGTATGGCTCCTTCCTAAAGAGCAATAGCTCAGAGCTTAATATACAAGTTTACAAGGACAAACAGTGAAAATATTTTTTTTTTTTTTGACTGGCACAGTTTTATTTAGTTGATTTACAGGAAATGATCTTAGCTCAGTGATAACCCCAACAAAATAATACAACCTATTGCACTCATTGCAAACAAATGAAAAGGTACTTCACTTAGTACAAACTAATTGGCTGGGACTGGCATGGTCTGTAATCCAGCTTTTTCAGTGATCATCTGATGATACCCGCATCAACTCCCACCATCGTTTAGACATATCAGACCACCTGCGTGGTTCAAAGTCACGTTAAGCCGTTGGTCCTTGTATTTCCATTGCATTGGTCATTGGGCTATTAATTAATGACCCATTCTAAGGAAAAAGTCGGCCTTAGTTTGTAACAAGACTACACCTCATAACTCATTACTACCACTCATCACACTCATCCTTCACCACATGTTTGCCTTAAAATACTTTCATGAGAGTGGTCGGCATCTCAAATAGTGATTTAGTGATTTAATTAATGAACTTGACAATACACTCAAGTGAGAGCCACACATTAGCAAGCTAGCTGTCACTGACTCGGCCTCCGATATTGGAATGAATGATGACGCTGTTATCATCGCTACCAGTCCATTTGTTTGGAACATCATTTAGCTGCTACATTGAGTACTCTACATTTCACATGGACCCTTCCAGCTTCGACGTAAGTGTTTAAATAAGTATATCCTTAATGTAAATTATAACAGCTTTAGTAGTTGACGATTCATGCGCGTAATCTTAGTTTAGTTTCCTACAATCACATTATTTAAAAAATCATAAAATTAAAACAAATTATAAATACTCTAAATAAATTGAACTAAAATAAAACTACAATTATGTGTAGTTGTAAAAATTATAACATTTTATACTTGGGTTGTACATGAGTTTTATACTATTGACGTTGTATACAATTTGACGCCCGCTTATAACTGGACAGAGTTTGTAATAGGAAGAGTTAACGAGAGAGATAGATAGTGATGAGTTGGCGACAATCAAGCTCTAACCTAACAATGTACGTGACTTCCGGTCTGGCCCACAACATCCGGTATAGTTAAACTGAGTTATCTCTATAATAGTATAGCATAATACATAACGTTTGTAGACAAAACAATTTACTTAAGAGAGCAATCTGGATTTCTAGTTGCAATTTGAAAGCAGGAAATTGCAAGAAAGTTATACATGAAATAAATGCTAGTATTTGATAGTTAATTGCAGTTCAATTGTTTAGGTACATGATTGTTGAATATCAAGGTAGAGAGGTAAAATAAACGCCTATTCCTTTTACTTATGATTGGCAGAGTTTGAGAATTCCCATTACAGCTTGCCCTCCCATTACTATTAAGAAGATTTACTACTATTAATTAAGCGAAACCACTTAAAGAAGCTACACGCCTACAAACAAAGTTAAATTCAGTTTAAAAAAAGTGGGTTCATTTACAGTAGTATATCCTGCTACTGATTTACTCATAGCACTCTCAAGGTACAAGCAACACAGTGTTTATTGAGTGTTTTTAATACTTAGAAATTTTTATAGTAGGGTATAAAAAAAGATTTTGATACGCAGAAAATCCAATTATTGTAATAGGCCTACTAAATCACGTTTATAAAGTAAATCTTTTGTTCTAAATAAACGCACCAACAATTTTAGTGAAATCAATTATTATCAGTGCATTAGGTTCCAGTTATTGTTATGGTTGTTACTATTGAAGTTTTAACTAATATTAGGGTTTTCTGATTATATGTTAGTACTAAAAATACGAATAAAATACAGTTAATATATAATACAGTCAATTGGAATAGTTAGGACGACTCAGCAGACTGCTCACACGGAAGAAGGCTGCTGGTATACATAATGGAACGTACACACAACGTCGATACATCCAAGCCTTCATTATTTCTTAAGGATCTGAGTAAAAGGCCGCATTGCGTGTTGGGCAAGTTTCCGATATTTTATCTCCAAATACTCTTACACAAATACGTCTGAAGTTGCTGACACAACATTTCCAATATACGCGTAGCTCTAAGAAACCGATTCCTAACCTAACACGTTAAAAAACCTTATTGACTAAATTTAAAATGTACAGCAATTTAAATTTAAAATTTAAAAGTTTTTTCCGAGTTGTATATATATTTTTATCTTTTTGTATTCAAACTCCTTTTTTCAGAGATTTCAATATTTATGTTTTACTTAAATCCTCTAAATAACTTAAATTACTTAAATGATTTTAGTAAGCTCAACCGCGTTCTTAGGATCTCCTAAAAGGGGAAGAGATATGTTTTCATTTGTAAGGTAGTCCAAATTATAGTCTTGTATACTTTGAAAGAACAATGTAAACAGGTAAACATTTCAAAAGCCAATAACGCACCAAAAGAAACTAAAGTATCTCTAACAAAAATGTATGCCAAATCTGACTTTAACCTCAAATGTTAAGGGTAAACGTGGTTGTGGTCTTATCCCTACTGACATCTATTCAGGCCATAAATAACACACGAATTACATAAACCTGTGTAAGCTGCTGAACTAATAAATGCAATTTTCTAAGAGACCGCTGGTAAATTTAATTTAACCATATTACGTATCCTGAAATTAACAAATTGCGCTTAAGAATTAGCATGCTTTTTAGTTACAATGTAAAATTTGTAAATGTTGTTAAGCACAATACAATTGGAGATGTTTCACACATTTATACATATTTATAATTTGATTCACTTGGGTTAGAATAAAATATTTTCTAATCAAATAATCTTACGAGTTTCGACTTCAAGCAGCCCTCCCACCCCTGTAATAACATTCTTCCTCTCCCACCTGTAATAGCATCCCCCTGTAATAGCATCTCCGTAATAGCATTCCACAAGTATATATTGCAGTTTATTAATCTGATTGACTATTTCAAGTTAACATTTCTAGAAATTCTTACAAAAGCCTTACAATGTGAATTGCAAGGTATATCTAAAGCAAGTGATTAAATGAAAGAGAAATCCAAAGCATACTCAGCCACGATGTATTTTATAGCGATGGATATCAATTAGCAAATTTATAGTTTTTAAGGTTATTTAACCCGGCAAAGCTTGAATTAAGTTATTTTATTACACCCCCAATCGAACGGTGTTCAGCACCAACATATTATTGTTTGATTAGATTATAATTATTTTGTAAAACCTTGTGTTGGAACCCTAATTTCCATACCTTGTACCAACTGCGTTGTACATTAGGTTATATTCGTAGGAGTTGGATAGATCGAGATGGGGATGTGGCGTCAGGAAAGGACGCAGTGTACAGGGCGAGGGCGGAAAGGGGTCATTTGACCAGTTGGCTTCCTTCCAAGCAACCCAAGAACGTCCAATTTCACTTCAACCCACCATTTCGTGTTTTCAGTTAAATTTGAAGATTAGCTCAGGTTTGGTTATATTTTAAACATATCAGTTTTATGTCCTGCTAACTTCCGTTTCCTTAGTCTGAGACAAGTGTCAGAAAGTATTAACAGTACCACCGATAATGATTATACATACACAACATAAATAAATCACTAAATCACTGTTTGAGATGCCGACCACTCATGAAGGTATTTTAAGGCAAATATGTGGTGAAGGATGAGTGATGAGTGGTAGTAATGAGTTATGAGGTGTAGTCTTGTGTACAAACTAAGGCCGACTCTCCTTAGAATGGGTCATTAATTATAGCCCAATGACCAATGGAAATACAAGGACCAACGGCTTAATGTGACTTCCGAACCACGCAGGTGATGGTCTGATATGTCTAAACGTTGGTGGAAGTTGATGCGGGTATCATCAGATGATCACTGAGACGATCTGAGCCGCTTTAGACCTATATCACCCTCAAAACCTGACCTCCATGAAGCTGGATTACAGGACCACGCCACGAGTCCCAGTCATAACTGTAAATTGCTGAGATACAGAGGTCAAAAACTACTAAATATATAGCCTAGTCAAGCATATTGCTGATATTATGATCGCAAGAAACCCTGAAGGGGGTTCTGAAGGTAGTCTAGAATAAGAAAAAGCAACGCTTGGATTTGCATATTATCAGCAGTCTCAAGCGTCTCTGTGAATATAGTGACTATGACGTTTAGCCTTTTAAACATGAGTCCACAAAGTTTTCACAGTATAGTTCGTGCAAGTTTTAACACTTTTTCAACGGTCTCTTAGCTTTTTAAACGGAGTAAACATGTGAATACTAATGAAACCACTTTTAGACTATGATTTTCTTTTAAAGACGTTTGTTTCTAAATTTCCCCGACTTTATAGTATTATAATAATGTTGTATATGCTATCTTGAAAAAGAGTTATAATAAGCGTAACCACTGTAAAGAACTTTTTCTTTCAAAAACATAGTAGACTAAAACAACGTGATAAACAGTGTAAATCGTCAACACTTTTACTTTTGTGCTACCAAACAATACATAACTTGTCAAAATAAAGTAGCTCTACAAAGTTCAGTCCAACTTGTCGCCTTGGCCTCAGCATTGCTTCGCTTCAAAGAAACGCTTAACAACTTCCTTCAAGTTTTATTGTCAAAGGAAACTTTTCTTGCTTCAGAACTGAAAAGAAATCGCTTGATCCGTAATCAAACGATATACACTCACCCATTTTTAACACTTGAGATCTTGTTCACTAAATCACTAAACCACTATTTGAGATGCCGACCACTCATGAGGGTATTTTAAGGCAAATATGTGGTGAAGGATGAGTGTGATGAGTGTTAGTAATGAGTTATGAGGTGTAGTCTTGTTACAAACTAAGGCCGACTCTTCCTTAGAATGGGTCACAATTAACAGCCCATTATTAATGGAAATACACCAACGGCTTAACGTGACTTCCGAACCACGCAGATGATGGTCTAATATGTCAAACGATGGTGGAGTTTATGCGGGTATCATCAGATGATCACTGAGACTATCAGAGCCACTTTAGACCTATATCATCCTCAAAACCTGAGCTCCATGAAGCTGGATTACAGGACCATCCTCAAAACCAGATCAAAAAAGCTTAGCATAGTCACTCAAGTCAGTTATTCAAATATATCTGTTTAGAGAAGTATTTAAAACTGTTATTTAAAGGGTTCTAATCAAAACACTTGATCTATTATTTAAAGCCAATCGACCAGTGGTGAATAACTGACACAGTTTGAGTATAAGCAGAACATTGTTTGATGCTGAAATGCTCCCAATTTAACAACAGATGAGCATGTAATGAGGTGTTCCAGAGTCTCTAAGTGAACCGTTTGTGGTTACCTGTTTGAGCTGTAATGTATTTCATAATAGTTGTACCTAGCGATCCCCGTTGTTGTGTCACTGGTGTTAGATCATGTATTCAAAACTCGTATACAAAGCCTCCTTGACACAACTCAAAAGCAAAAGCAGTTGTGTACAAATTATAGTTACGAACGCAATTATGTTTTTCCATTTGTCGAGTTTTTAATTTAAAGCCGGTACTTATACTTACTTAAATAAGGGATTGTCTGTGTACATGAAACCCACGAGAATACTTTAACACAGAATAATAATTCGTATTATCTTTATTTGTTTTCCATTGATATGGATTTTAATATCTTAACATCAGGAGATTAGTTAAAGTATGGCATATATCCTATTCATATTTACTGCTCTAAACTGACGCTTGGTTTATCACCAATGTATCCGTGGTTCAAGAAACTTGCTCTTATAGGAAATTATATAATTTAAAAACAAAGCTGCAAATATTTTAATTATAGTGTTCTTGGCCTGAGGGCTTTCAAACAAAACGTGTTCATCTAGTTTGATGTGCCTTTGAAGATAAACACGTTGTGCTTGAAAGACCTCAGGCTAATAAAGTTCTAATATTGGAAATTTGCATCCAATTTTTAGAGATGTATAACTTATGTGGTTTGTTATGAATTTTTCCCCAGGTCGTTTTTGTTATATTTATTCAAAAATTATTTGTTATCAGGTTTAAAATACCTCATTTCAAAGAGCTTATTTTGACTGACAAATCTGTCTTCAAAATTTTCTAAGGGATTTTATTACAAGACATGTCCGTCAGAGGATTTTAAGAAAGATTTTTCAGACAAAAAAGGAAACTCTCATAAATAAAAGTCCTATACATTTTAATGCAACCTTTCGTTTAATGTGTCCTTTTCTTTGTTTTATTAAGAATTAAACATTTCAAAGCAGGCTGAAGTATTAAGAAGTATTAATATTCGTCTAGAGTGCTTGGAGCTAGCAAAAAGTGTAAAAGGTTTTGAATCTAATTCTAGAAGTTACATGAACTAAGTGTTATTCTTTCAGTCGGGGGTACACCTATGATGTTTACGTAGGTGTACAAAAATGTTATATTAAATATGGTCAAAAGTTGTGAGAGCTCCAAGATATCTTTTACAT
Source organism: Matsumurasca onukii (assembly GCA_018831715.1). Taxonomy (NCBI): domain Eukaryota; kingdom Metazoa; phylum Arthropoda; class Insecta; order Hemiptera; family Cicadellidae; genus Matsumurasca; species Matsumurasca onukii. The sequence goes on from CM032062.1 coordinate 9,023,056, forward strand.
TATTTATAAAATGCGTGTTTCTCATATTACGAAAATAAGGATTGTGGGTTAATCTTTGGATTGGTTTTGATCTATAGTGTTTCAAACATATAAACATATGTTAACAAAATAAACAAAACTGGTGAGTTCAAATTTGCCCCTAAGAAGTACACTGAACTAATTTACTTGGTGGGGGTTTCTTTTGGTGCATAAACGTAATTTTCCTCTCAAACTGTCTTTTGAAATTTTGCGAACTACCTTTCAATTTGTAACGGATAATATTATCAAAGCCAGTCTGTAAGTACAAACATTAATTTTTAAATATATCATTTAACTCTCATTCCAATACCAGACAAAATTAAGGCAAAGAAGAATAAATAATACAACTGCAATGCCCAGTCTGTAGGACATCAATGTTTGTTGTTATGAACTTTTAAGGTAACAGCAACAAAGCTAAAACGCCAAAACTATTTATGGTATCATCACCTTTTTATTAAATATTAAGTACTAAACTGATAAAATCGAGAGAACGCCGAGCGAAAATTGCAACGAACAACGTGGGTTGAATTACGATTGATTACATTTTCTGCTTCAAGTCTTCAGTCAATCAAATCTAGATTTCAGCGCAGAAAAGCATTTCTAAAACGGATTTGTTACTTCTCTTTTTTATAATTAAATTCATTTAGGGTTGGATTTATCTTTTGAACGCATCTATTACACGTAAACTGCTGTCATTGTGGCTTGTTTTAGAAGCAAAGAAATATGCATAATCATTTGGATTTCAAATTTAATTTTAAAATGCTGTGTTCGAGGTGTTTAGTTGATATGGAATGAAATACAATTCGTACTTTTACCACATTTTACATTTTAAATATTTATATTTTAAAATTAAAATCGTGTTAAAGTACAAAATGCTTTCATTCTATAGTAATGAATTCTACAAGGTCAATGGAGACAACATAAATAGTGTTTATTTAATGTCTAGATTGGCTTTATGATTATACACAGTTTAAAAGTGAACGGAAAATTTTTCATTTTTCTATTATTACGAATATGTTTTTATTGAAATGTTAATGAAAGGATGTAAGACAATAATTGAACAAGTTAATAATTTAATGATATCTTAATTTAATTAAAAAAAATAAAGTATGTTGGTAATATAAAGTAAACTATTTAAAATGGACGATTGTAAAGAGCATAGTATTTAAATTTTAATCATTAGTTAGCTGAATATAAATTTCATTTTAAATTAATTAAGTGTAAATTATATATTTTACATGTAATTTATCGTAAATTACGTCTTCAAAATAGTACTCAACTCAGTTTTTTATCGACTTAAAACGCCATTTTACGTTTAACATATACTGTGAATAAGTATTATAATATAATTTTAGAAAATCTATCATCATAGTTAAAACTGTTTTATTTGCCTTATTAGTTCCTGCCTAGCTGGTGTGAATACAAGGCGAAGAAGTAAATACTGTTTTTAATAATCATGAAAATCTAAAGAAAATATAAATTTAAGTATATACAAAAAAAATGCCTATTAGGAGAAGCTGGTAAACATTTGTATATCAGCACCAGAGATAAGTATCGACAAATTATTAACAGTTCATAGAGAAGTGAATTGAACACGTCTTTCTTGTACGATCAAATAATAAATCAACCTTTCATGAAAAGGAAGCAATCACCGAAGCGCTTTAAATTTCTTACAATGTACATATATTGAAAGATGTACATGTCTGTAAATTAGATACCAGATTATGTAGATTAAGTTTGGACTGGGACTCGTGGTCCTGTAATCCAGCTTCATGGAGGTCATGTTTTGAGGATGATATAGGTCTAAAGCGGCTCAGATAGTTTCAGTGATCATCTGATGATACCCGCATCAACTCCCACCATCGTTTAGACATATCAGACCATCACCTGCGTGGTTTGGAAGTCACGTTAAGCCGTTGGTCGTATTTCCATTGATCATTGGGCTATTAATTAATGACCCATTCGGAAGAGTCGGCCTTAGTTTGTAACAAGACTACACCTCATAATCATTACTACCACTCATCACACTCATCCTTCACCACATATTTAACTTAAAATACCTCACGAGAGTGGTCGGCATCTCAAATAGTGATTTAGTCATTTAGTGATAGAATGGTAAATAGATCCAATAGTAGAAGTTATCACTGACTATAATAGATGGTCAACTATACTGCGACATAAAGCCAACCAAATGTCGAGCACTTTCAAATTACATTTATAATGAAGGTATTTTCCCGACTAATACAGCTAAGAAGGACGGATCAGGAACCCATTTAGTTTTAGGTGCCATTAGCTGAGCGTGCGTGCACTTACTGTCTCACTCGATAACACACTTACAAGTAACTATATTCTAGGCCTCCGGTATCACACTGCGTCGTAAAACTAACACTAACGTTGTCAGACGTTTCGCCCTTACTGATGTGGCATCCTCAGTGACCCAGCTGAGACAGTCTCAGAATAAAGTTATGACTCCCGCCGCTCAAGCCTACGTATTAAGACACTTACAAGTAAGTCCTTCCATACCACCTTTGTTGGCAATTAAAGCAAAAAAAAATTATTATATGACAAAAGTCAATCTTGGTTGTAATAACACTTTCCTGCTGACTCCAATGGTGTAGGTTGTCTCTAAACAAGCCCTTTACGTTTAGTTAATTTGTAAACACGAACACTGATGCAGAATACTAGAATATATATCGCTTATAATTTCCCCAGAGGTGACCTAAAGCGTACCTACAGTTAGATATGTGCAAAACACTAACAAAGAGTACGATTCAAGTCCCAGGAGAAATATACAGTATATTTTCAATTCAAAGAGCTTCGTTAAGATTATATCTGTAACCGTTTTAAATAGACTTAAAGTCTTAAATATAAATTTTCTTCATTGAGGAAAACTTGATTTTATTTGGTAAAAAGGTTTAAAGCTCTCCCAAAAAGTATGTTTTAATTTAAGAATCGACTGGCAAACAGCCCATGAAAACACTTTTTGTCCAATACCAACAGTTAGACCGTGAACTGAGATAGCTGGTTTCCATGTTAAAACGTACTTCTGCGCTTTTTATACATGTATATGAACTTTTGACGGGTAATCCCACCACTAAACCTACACATAATATTGTTGTTTCTTTAATGCCAACTATAAATTCAGAACAATTCAAGAATATTATTATGTTTTTTTTTGTCTTTGCTTACAACATTAGTGGCCCTAAATGAATTGACAAATCTATTTTTCAAAGGAAACAACAATGACTCACATGACAAGCAGACCGATACAATCCCATATTCATGGCTAGGTAACAATATATACTGAGTGAGAAAATTTGAGACCGATGACAAAATTTGTAAATGATAGCTAAACCTCTTTAGTAATGACGTTTGAATGCATCCTTGTTATGAACAACTATACAGTATTTTGATCAAAATAAAGTTGATACGAGTACTACCATTTTATGAGTAAGCAAATGAGAAGAAGCATTCTCAGAACACAGTTTTATCAAAGTTGGTTGAAAGTTGTAGCTATGAGAACTGCTAGAATGTAGCCTAAACAGAGTAGAACGACAAGTAATCTTAAAGGGTCTTTAGTTTGCCTTTCAGACCGTAGTAACTATGAATAGTATTCTTGGGTTACTTCGCCAATTGAACACAGTTGGTGTCCTGAGTATTTTATTTTACCACAATTACCTTGTTTAGATCTTAATTTGTATAAACAGTAAAAAGCAAATTTATTACTAAAAAATTTGACCGGACGGTTCGGTCCAAACATTTTTGTCTTCAAATTTCTTTAGTAATAAACAATTACCTTGTTTGGAATGCCTGAAGATCCTGAGGAAGAGTCTTATGTGCTGATGCGCATTTCGGCCTCAAAAGGTAAATAGTGTAGTGTTAAGTGAAGTGAACATTATGGTGTAGTGACAATGCTCTAACGATAGCCTTTTGCGGCCGAAATGCGCATCAGCACATAAGACTAATGTTCACGGACTTTCTAAATAGTCAGACCTCATTTCACATTTTGAAGTGAACTATTCGTCATTATAGCAATTAAATATCTTATGAGATACACATTAACAAATATTGGGAAACCTCTTCTTTATATTACAAAATGTTTTAATGTAAATTTTACAAAACAAATAACTTTTAATTAATTAGGTGGAAAACGTAACGTCGCTCTTAAAGAGTTTAACTCCACCACTCAAGCAAGAACCGGTAAATTACCTGTACGAGTATTACACTTTATAATGAAAAATTATTGTTTCTTAGTCTTCGTAATTGTCTTTGAAATTTATGTTCAGCTCCAAGTTTCCTCAGATTTCCTTCCTGTGGCTTTGAATAATTCAGCTTTCTTTGATATTGGCGTTTTATAAGTTGTACTTTTATATTTACATAACAAAATATAACCAATTTCCAATATTAAGTTTAACTATCAAAACTGTGTACGGGGATGACTACCTTTGCACGATAATATATATTTTGTATCCGGGCTATTGAAAAGAATTTACACGTTATGTTGGCATTACTGTGTGGCTAATAAAATTACGTTTTACTATTAACATAGCGTGTGTTTCAAGATGAGACTCCATCACGTGAGAGATTACATCAATGCGCATATACCGCCTCGTTGGATTGGTCGTGGAACTGACGACAATATGCGTTTTTGACTTGACCCAATGCGACTTCTTTCCGTGGGGTTATGTATAAGATAAAGATGTTATTCCCCCATTACCATAGAGCCTCTTGGAACTAAGGCAGTGTTATAGAGCTATAGAAAATAAGCTGTAGAAAGTGTTGTAGTCGATGCTTTTCTACTAGTATTGGTATCTAAAAGTCTGGTAAGACCGTGACTATAAAATGTATGTCCCGTTGAGTACTTATAGAATATCTGTAACTTCGAAATTTCTTTATATAATGTTATTTATTTTGTAGGATTGAAAAGAAAAAAATAATCTTTAAATTTTTTTATATTACAGTTTGGAAACGACCAATTCAGTTCATGGTTGCCCGAGAGACCTTGTCGCGGATGTTTTAATACTCCCAGGGTCAAGACATCGGGGTTAGTGGTTGGTGTTAACAGCCGGGAGTGCTAAAGTCATAGGTATCGGTGGAGGGGTAGGTGTTACCTTTCCACTTTTCTTCTGTAAGTTAACTTCAGAAGCACATGTCTTACCTGGACTGCTCTATAACCTGTGATCCCAGCAAATTTTTAAAACACAAAAGTACAAAATAAACTAAGGCAGCGGTTTTACTCCATTGCGCTTGCTGAGAGTGAAGCAATGACCAGAAATCCACGAAACCTAAGGTGTTTTACAGTAAAATGCTCTGCAATTCCCCACGAAACTAGCTTTCACTAAAAAATCACATTAGCCCATACATGAATCAGGCTGACTATTTGTCCGAATGACTTGAAATATTGATGACAGATATTTGATTATTGAATATAGACGTAAAACGAACGATGCAAATCCAAAACTTACTCGACCTGTCTACAAAAATTATAATCAGAAATAGCTGGATCTATCGAAAACGTCATTTATATAAGTGTTGCGATAAAAAATTGTTCAGGGCTCAAAGTAAGATTTACATGACTAATATTTAGTCCTTCGCAAAAGTTAACTCAAATCGTGACTAACCAAATGAAGTTACATGTGCCAGTAGGTGGGAAAGTTAACGAGGTGAACAGAGTAAATGGGCCCTGTAGGGTGGTTTGGTAACTACTGTAGGTTGGCTGACCCAGACTTGTGGCCAGAACTCTGGTCGAGTTATTGTAGTTGTGTTGTTGTTCTGTCTCCTGTTACTCCTTATATAAGGTTTCAATAATATTGATTATCATCTCATTGTATTGTACCATTCCTTACACAATCCATATTCCGTTCAAGGTTGAATTTGTTTATAGTTAGACGGAGAGGTGTTATCCTTGAGCAAAGAATAAAGTTGTCGTCAAAATATAAGAACAGCAAGATGTATCTACAAATAACATATTTTTAGATATTATTTTACCCTTTTGACCTAAGAAAGTTTCAAATTAACAGATAAAGTTGTCCGTGAAACTACAGCAGTCTTTTAAACATGCAATTATTGTTTTAACCCTTTATTTTTTGATTGGGAAATCAAACCAAAAGGATTCCAAGCACTTTTCACGTGTTAAGTATTTTCTACAAAAAACAATTCGCAACGTTTAAAAGAAAGGTTAAAGGTAAACTCCTTTAAATTGAATATTTATCGACTTATTGACAGAAGTTTTCAATTATTTTAAAGTCGTTGATAAGTGAAAGAATAAAACGTGGTTATAAACAGCTTACTTATAGTTTATGACAATTAAACGTATAGTATGTCCTCAAGTACATATATTATGTCCTCAAGTACATATATTATGTCCTCAAGTACATACATTATGTCCTCAAGTATCTTAACTCAAATCAACTATAACACAAAGCGTTCGTGTATTAATAACGGCTATACTCTCGAAAAAAAAACATATCTGATCCAAATTTAAAAATATGCACCTGTAACACTTTTAGTCATAAGACATTTAAAATATCAGCTTCTCAAGTTTAACATTCACATCGGTTTGTGAATCATCAAATTGGATATAGCTTACTTTTTGCACGTAAATAAAATCGTACAAGTTACACAAACTGTAAAAGTCAAGTTTAACAAGTTTAAGAATAAAAGTTTAACAAAGCACACAGCAATGTCATTTGAATCAATGATCAACACGATGTTGTTTGATGCTGAAATGCTTCCAATTAAACGCCAGACAAGCATGAAACGTGGTGTACTATTACTAGAGAGTGAACTGTTTGTGTTCTACTGTGGTATACTCTATTGCATAACTGAATCTAATGAGCCGTGACTTCAGATGCTAGATTAGCTGTGTAAACATGTGGGTTTTCTTTAATTAACTACATACCTAACACACCTATACTTGTAAAGTGACTGTATGATGACGCTAGGTAAAGGTCGAGGTTGATTAGTAGAGAGGACTTTAACGTCCTAACTTCGCCTATTTAAATAAGGCAAACAGTTATATTACAATTTTATAGCGATGTAATTAGTCGTTGTATACATTTTTATTACCTTTTAGTTTTAATCTATCTTGTTCCTCAGTACAGAAAGCAAAGTATTGAAAATGTTCCATACAACAAGATTGAAATTATTTCATACTAAATGAATCTACCTAATTTACAGTATTTTTAGATTGTCTATCCACTCAAATATGTGTAAAACGTAATGCTAAACACTTGGCTGTGTGAGTTAATGGAAGAGCAGGAATCAACACTTTAACCTGGAGCATTATTTAGCACAATTAACTTTAATGAAGGTGCATAATGAAGTGCCTTGTCGTTAACCCATTTCACAGTTTAGTGTTCCCTGCTTCCATCCACTACCTTTCACGCCACAAACAACACATGTTCTTAGATCTAGGTATTCTACTTTTTTAATTTATGGAACTATTGTTAAACTGACACACTGTATGAATTTCAAATGTGTTTTAATTACACACTAAATGTGTGTGAGCACTTTTACTCAACTTATAAAGTATGTGTGTTTACGAAATAAACCGGGATTCACATCATTTTGTGAAGGACACACGGTTCGGTCCACGCATTTTGTCTTTCTGTAGTAATAACTAGCCTTTAGCGTATACAAATCAAGATCTTACATATGAATCAGTTAAGGATACAGATTTGATTTACAGTGTATCACAATGAATAAAACTTAAAATAGAGGTGAATGGACATTTTTATTATTAGCTTATCTTTAATGAAGGCAGTAGGTGCTCAATATTGAAATTAGTAATAAGTTTAAAAATATCAAAATCAATATTGAAACTTTTATTTAGGACTAATAAAATTTATAATATTAATTGATTTTTTAAATTATTATTTATTTTCAATGATATCACTATATCACTATTTGAGATGCCGACCACCTCATTAGGGTATTTTAAGGCAAATATGTGGTGAAGGATGAGGTGATGAGTGGTATAAAGTTAAGAGTGTAGTCTTGTAACAAACTAAGGCCGACTCTTCCTAGAACGGGCCATTAAATAATAGCCTAATGACCAATGGAAATACAAGGACCAACGGCTTAACGTGACTTCCGAACCACGCAGGTGATGGTCTGATATGTCTAAACGATGGTGGATTTGGTGCGGGTATCATCAGATGATCACTGAGACTATCTGAGCCGCTTTTAGACCTATATCATAACTAACTTAACTTTATCATGATAACTAACTTTGTCCTTGGTACCTATCTCCTTAGTTTTTAAACTATTGAGCGGTATCGGCTATTAAAATCACATGCCATGACTAACATAATCATGAACCAGTATTAAAAATTGAATCTGTGTAGTTTACACTGAGTACACCACAGAGGGTTCAAGCAAAGAAAAAAGAAATACAGTGTAATTATGCTGAATTCGTAGTTCTGTGAGCAGTGTACCACGCTGTTCATTCTTAAACCCATTTCAATACGTGTTCGTAGACTGATTTCAGCTACTTTCAATAAAAGTTAGTTTTATGGTTTAAAATATAGGTTGTACTCCAATGTTTCTTTTTCAATATTTCCACTGTTAACCAACTAATTCAAAAAGTTGTCTTATGTGTTCGGTAATATTCTGACAAACAAACTACGTACAGCTGGTTATACGTACGCCAAAGTATCGCATTCGCCTAGGGATAGATAAATGTTAGATAGGGGATCAAGTGGTTGGGGGACTGTCACCCTTATGCAGTCTGCCTGTCTTTTGCGCATATTGAGCCTCCACCGGAATGAAAGGAAGTGATTCATGAGATCCACTCCCCTGGTGGAAACGAGCGTGTTCAACATATGGACAACTACAAAGCTGTCCAGTGATTTTGTGAACAACTCTTTTAAATAAAACCCATATAAAGTATAAAGTAATTGAGCAGGTCAGGATACTTTAATAATTATAAACAATTATTGCTATCTGTGTGGTACTTCACTGTTCAGTTTATAAAATGTTTAAACAACAATAGATTAATATAAAACAGCACTTTTTCATAGAATCTCTACACAGACGTCGATTGGTAGATGTGAAAACTACTTCAGTTTAACGTTGTAAGTGTCAAGCAAATCTCTTAGTTCTTACTGATTGCGGCTTACACTACCTTAAAACAAACAAACATAAAATGTTAAACTATCCAAAAGGTCAGATAGAATCCGGGACCTTCACCTTGCTCGATAAAAAGGTAATTTCAATATTGAACTAAATCATGTATTACCTCCCACAGTAGATTGCCTTCCCTGCCGTAAATTGGCTAACAGCCAGACAGGTCTGAATTGATTGATTGTCAGCAGAGTTCATTTGCTGCTCTGAACTCACTGTTTCAATAATTTGACTTCTGATTTGATAGATTGGAAAGTCAGACTGTTTCTGAAAATTAAGGGTCCACCTCCATGCGCCTATACATTGGCTAGTTTCAAGAAAAGATAAACAATCCTACTCATAAGTACAGTATATTGCAGCGTGTCTTTGCAGGAACTCTAAAATTTTAGTTTTGCTATTTCCCATTTCCGTATGAATTAGACCTTCATATGAGGCTACATTAACATTTGATCTTTGATACCAACAACTGAACAGGTAATAGACCCACTGCCTGGACAACTGGACAATCTTAAGTTCATTGGTAGCCTACTTTTATAGTGTTTAGTCAAGTTATTGTGCATGAAAGTAAATAAGTCAGTTATTTATACCATAAGTGTGTTTTTCCTGACTGTGTCGAGATTGGAATCTATTGTGGAAGCACAAAGAAGTATTTATTTAATGAAAAATCTCATCTTTCTATACAGTAAACATAGGTCTAATGCACGTTTTGAAGTTGAGTTGGTTTTCGCTTTTTAAAATTTAATCTTACGAACTACTCAACTTCTAATCATTCTGTCTAACAAATGAAATCCAAACACATATCGCACAAAGCTTTTCTTTAACGAAGTTAATAAATAGCTCAAGATTCTCTACGCTGACGAAACAACATATCTTATTGTTGTTTCTGCCAAGAGCTTATTTCTAGTATACAATGTTTAGCCAGTTTTATTCAAATAACATGGCAGTTAAAGGATGAAAGGGATGAAGTGCCAAGAGAAGGTTCTGACGGTTATGGCTATGTGAGGTAACTTTTCACATAATTTTTTATGCTTTCTAATCAGTTGATTAATTTAAAACTGTCGTGCATTTAAAGTGTTGCTGCTATTTTGAGATTTGTTTGTTTTGTCGAGTTGCTAGTTGGTTTTACACTTACGGCTGTTTATAGTTTGGAGGATAGTTGTAAAATAACATTAAAGAGAGTATTTGCAATTTGTGTTTTTATTGAGTATGAAATCTGCATACGTAAGAGTTTGCTCATAAGTGTGTTATCGGTGTGAGATAGTAAGTGCACCCCGCGCTCAGCTAATGGCACCTAAAGCCTAATGGATTCCTGATCTGTCCCTGTTAGCTGCTATTAGTCGGGAAAATATCTTCATGTTTAAGCAGAATTTTAAATACCAGATTTGTTTTGACTTGCTGTAGCTGTTGTTAAATTAGATTCCATTGCTATTAAAGGAACACCAAAAATAAAATCATAAGCAGCCTAGACGTGTTTGATAAAATCTAAAATAAATTAGTTTACTCAAAGAAAATACATACATATATGGTGGTTTGTACTCTTCATTGGACATCCTTTGTTGGATTGTTCCATGACAAAACCACTTTATAAGAAGGGGTTTAACTTCCTTTAATCGTAATCTAGCCACCATTTTGTGGTTATAGGACTTTACTTAATCTCCAAGACTGTCCATCCTATTTTTTAAACTAGGGATTATTTCAAACAAAGGCTGGTTTGAGAAAATCAGCTTGATCAAACTTTAAGTTTCTAAAATATAGTCGTTATAAACGTTTTAACTTACAGACCTTCAAAGCCGCGAGCGTTACAAAAAGATAACATAAACAACTTGTTTTAGGTTGATAAAAACAATTCTAGCAATACCACAAACACGAATTTCAGCTCTTACCAATAACAAAGAAAAGTTAGGCATGAGAACAAGTGAACCAATGAGGTTGAAAACAACATTGAAACGTCATTTTTGTTCAGGGCTATTTAACGATCCTGTTATTTGTCTAAATACAAGTATGTTTCCACAACAGTCGTTTGTCCATATTTCTATTTTACCTTTTACCGTGACTCATTTATTATATATTATTAATGAACCGGTTTTCAAAATTATAGTTTCGTTTTATTGGGTGTTAAACTAAGTAAAATAGTGAACTTTGTTTTGTTTCTGGATTAGTTTAAAAGTTTCTAAATTTACTACAGCTATAACCACAGGTTTTATCAAACTACATTTTTTATATAGCAATTCCTTATCAGCCTTAAAATTATAAAGTGATTAATAGTAGTGCTGCTCTCATCAGATAACCTCAGAGGTGTGAGGTGATCTGATGAAGGCAGCTTTGCTGTTTAAAAGGCGCCTCATAATAAAATTTATAATATTATTATTGTTTTCAAATTATTAGTTTCTTCGTATTAATCCAATATTAGAGCTCACTTTTCAATATGTCAAACAGTTCAAAAACACTCGCTTTAAACAAGGAAAATCAGGAAAGTTATTAATAAAAAGTAAACCTTCATATCTTGAAGGAGTTTTATAACCATTAACTGTGTCAACTCAATGTTAGTACTAAAAACCACGATTTCATATCGTCTCACGAACCATATTATAAAATAAACCCAGTTTCGTAATAAAAGTGTAATGAATCAAATGAATGGTCAACCGAGTGATGTTATAATGTGCCAGTAAGGAGGAAAGTTAACGATGTGAACAAAGTAAATGGACCCTGTAGGGTGGTTTGGTAACTAGTTCAGCTCACCCAGTTGTGGGCAGAACTCTGGTCGAGTTATTGTAGTTGTTGTTTTCTCCTTACTCATCGTAAGAAACCAATATTTTTCGAACCGTCTCATTTTTCAAATTTAATTTTAGTTCATCGCGTAGTAAAAAATATTGATCGAAAAGGTATCACATTTTTGGAAATAAGAATTAAATATACAAAAGTCTAGTTGAAAATGAACGTTTGAAATCATCTGATAAGAGAGGCAAAGTGATATACATATATTCAGTAATGCTATTTATATAATGCAAGTCAGGTCAAAATCTATAGCAATCCCCATGCAGCCTAATCCTAATAACTGACTGTAACACACCATGCAAAGATTGCACACACTAAAACGGAAGAAATTACTTACAACATGATTTGGCAGGTCAAAACCTTCTTAAATTGAAACTTATTGAGTAAATCGAACAATTGAGGATTAAATATTTTTGCTAAGAAAATATCTTTAGAATATTTTTATTTAGCAGAAACCATCGGATTAAATTGAAAAAATATCAAATACAAAAAGGAAAAGAAAACTGTTAGAAGAATATGAGACCCGACAAAAACACACATATACTCGTATCATAGTTATAACGAGCTTGAATGAACAGTGTTAAACATTTAGACATGAAGAAACAAAGATTGAAATTCTACGGTCTTATAAAGAAAAAGTGACCGTCTAGACTTGCAAAGCAAACTTCACAGTGTTATGTAACTCAGAAATAAAACGAAACTAAAAGAACCAAATGGGCTCTTAGCCTTAACTCCTGCACTGATGAATAAACTAATGCCATAAAGATGAAGTCTGAACACACAGTAAAGCCAACGTTTTGAGACGGCGTATTTACTTAGAATGACTGGACCTATACTAAAATTAATAGTTCTTTCATTGTAAAATATTTATGTCTAACTAGTACTATATTTATTTGATTGTATGCTACTTTTATTTTATTGGTATTTCAACAAAGGTCGGTCTGCTAAAGTGAAAACAATTTTATTTATTTATCAGTCAGTATAGGTGAAACTCCTTTCGGCTCGTTGGTACCTCGGTGGTGAGTTTAGTTCGTTGATAAGTGTTTTTAAATGTGCTAAGCTTGTCCAATATTTCTTTATACTAATGAAAACTTCTTTGAAAGTCTGCTGAAAGCTTGAACTGCATATTTTAGAGCTGCAAAGTAGTTTAAATTTACCTCACTCCCCGAAACAGCCAACTGCCTTACGGAACCACGGATACCAATGCGATGGCGTCATAAACTCGAATATTTCACGTACGCGTTTCATGAAATAGTTGATTGCCTTTGAAGCAGACTTTTCGAAGACCTAATATTTTGATAGTAAGAAAAATTATAAATTTCAAAATTCAATTTTGATCAGCGAGGCAGTGACACAGAAACTACGTAGTTCACGTAAATACATTTTAAAGATCTTTAAAACATTTTGTAACTTACTACGTTATAATGTTTGAAGTGTCTCGTGTTCATTGTAGTATGTGTTTGTCACAAGAGATAAGTTTTAATCAAATGTGGATCCAATCAAACCTCTGCTTCAACATCAACAATGTACTCGTGTCAGATGAAATGTTTCAAACTTGCAAACGTCCACTTCCATCTACAAAGCTATGTTGTTTCATACTTATATACTTCAATTGAATACTTTGCTTACATCCAGAATAATGTTTCCAGTATATCGGTGTATATGTGGTGATAATGGTAACAGACATAGTAACAAACACAATTGTTCGACATAATAACACTGTTATCTTGTATCTGATTGGAGCACAGCCAGGCTCCCGAGCTAAACAGCCAACAGCTAAACCGAGCACAGACCTTTCATTGTCAAAGCTGTTTGGATATATTTGTAGCCTACTTTACAAGCTCTACGTTTAAAAATAATGTTGTATATGTATCAAACCTTGTTGTAAAGATTTGAGTACAAATATTTTATGACATAAATGGTGTATTATTATTTAGTGGCACTAAACAAAGTACGTCGACAGCCTCTTAAAAGTTGTTTTCTGTTGGTTCATCCTTCTGTATGAGCTACTTTTTTAATATACGTTTTATAACCTATAATTTAATAACGTAATAAGGTCAATTCGTATTCTTGTATTGCTTTAAGCTCTGAAACTGGGCGTACACTTGAAAACCTAAAATGGTTTTGTATTTAAATAAGGATCATTCATTAAAACAACTGACAATGGTGCATGTTTTCAAACAGTTTTCTAGACCTTCAGTCGAACAAAATGTTTTTATTCACTGCCAGCCTCGCTTTGACCTATTTCCTGGATAAACACTTTGACCTTTCATGTGGTAAACAGCGTCAAAATCTCTCTGCACTTCCCACCACTGTGTGTTTAAAACGTGTTGTGTTAAATGTGCTTTAATGTCAAGCTAATTATCAAACATCAAAGTCTTCGAATAGCTCAGGCTGTACGGTGAAACCCATTAGGCTACAACACACCAGATGCATCGATGCTCTAAATCGTGTTAACGTGATTGATTCAGAAGGCTATTCGCAATACCTTAATATATAATTATGTGTATATGTAAATGAGAGTGTCCTGACTCACTCACTCATAAACAGGCCTCAGCCTAAACTATTAAACAAACTACAAAATAGAAACTTTGCTCAACTATTTTTGGTAGCCCAAAACCACCTACCAAGATACGGGTCAGCAAAATTTTGATTTCAAGGGTGGTTTTTAGTAGGATGAAATAGGCTGTGTAATCGGACTGCTAGTACCTAAACGAGTGATCCGATTTCAAACTTGATGATAAAAACTTAAGTGTGACATGAAATAAAAGGTTTCTTCGTATCTCTCTTAGTTTTTGATCAATTGAGCAAAACGTAAAAATATTGGGAAGCGTAAAACATGCAAATTAACAATAACCACTTGATTTTGCAGGACACTCTTATAAGACCAACCTAAACAATGAGGTCGGAAGTTGCCAATGATATGTCATGTATCGACTCTCATCTTCAATCAGTTGATTGTATTCAGTTAAACAACTACGGGTACAAGTATTTTATCTTTGGCTAGTATATTATTCAATATCACATTCAATGTATTTTGTTTGTATATAATTTAATACTGTATTTTTATACCTAACAAATGTAGTAAAAGTCATCTTGCCTAGAGTCTCGCCAGAAGTAACTGCTTTTCGTCCGTAAGAATAATTACCAAACGCTCCTTTTAAAAGACTAAAAGAAATTCCCTAACTGCCTGCCACGTTTCTGAGCCAGAAGTTTGTTAACTAAATGAGTTGAGTCCTCATTAAACTGATACTTTACTTCATTAGCAGCTTCCTTTAAGGACTTTTATTTTCTCCTGCCAATCCAGCCACGATTGTTAATTACCTAAGAGATTAATAATACATTGCACACGTTTATTAGACTGTTATGTAATGTTTTAGTAGGTTACTGTATGAGTTGAAAATTTTGGAAATTTTCAGTCATATAAAACGATTATCTGAATTAACTCGTGGTTTTACTGATTAGTAAAACCTAAAATACTGCCTATTTGATAGGCCAATTGAAGTTAATTTATTTTTAAGTTGGTTAAGGTATTCAAACTTGTAAAATAGTATTTCAGTGTTTTCATTTATGATAATCCCTTTTAAAAACTGAGGTTAAAAAGGATCAACTGAAGTTAAATCCCACCCTATACGGTTGACACTAAGTTCAATATTTCCATTTGAGAGGTAGACGGATAGAGCAACCGCTGGTGCAAACGACTACAAACAACTTTGGGAGCAAATTAATAACTTTAATGTGAAATTCTTCCTAAAAGCGTAGATCTATTGATGCTGCTGCAAATAAACACTAAAACGTTAACTTTCGTCATCAATTACGTTTTGTATTCAAGAATTTAAACTCGATTCTTCGTAACCAAGTACTTAAAAAATAAAAATAATATTTCTAACCAAATTCGTGTTTTCTGTGTTATACAGTTAACATCATCACTAATGTCGTTTGCTCTGAGAAAACCTTTTCACGTTTTAGTTCAATAACCTATATGTATAATATCTTTTGAACATTTTCCAATGTTAAATTCCTCACCCCCATTTAAACGCCTCTTGGAATCTATCCGTCCGCCTCTTTAACACAGTAAATCAGTTCTACTTGAAATCTCATTTTAGGAGTGATTCGTCATCATAATTCCAAAGTAAAGTTTACTTCGCAAAGGTATTACATTGTTTTTTAATTGAAAGTTGGTGGAAATAGCCCTCTCAGCCACCTCGAGAGAGTTATTACTTTAGAGAAATATTAATTATTCATGAAGATTTACATACATTAATAAATATTTCTTTTTCAGCGCTAGGATAACTTAAAACCGTATAAATTTACAAAAACGGTCGAATCTTTGTTTAATTAATTAAAATATGTCACAGATATTTGAAACTATCTACGCTCGTTTAACATATACTGTTGAATACGCTAACAAATTCCGAAACGTTTTCATAAAACTGTTCAGATCGATGTTCAAGTGAAGGTTATTGTTTTGTTATATAGTCTTTGATTAAAGTTTTAAATTTCAGTGGAAGGAAAACGTTTCAATAGTTGCAGTTACGTGTACTTGCCCCTTCTAAGGAACCCTTTTGGAATTTTTGCCTTCTGGGTACCCAGAAGTAAAGCTAAAGATCAAGATCATAAATAACGAGTAGGCTGCATATTTGTTTTCATCAAGTTGACAATAACAACTACCAATAACTTTACCAGTAGGGTTAACCTAGTTTACTATAGTCTCATTGACGACAATTCGAGAGTTCTGTACTATTGTTCTTAGGGTTGACGAGATACCCCAGTAGACACTGAGTGGAAAGGATAGGTGCTGCCTTTCTGTTGGGCGGTTTAACAAGTTGGAATGCATCAGGTGCCCTTTTCAGCTTTGGTTACTGATACATCCTACCTTACTTATCACATTTTAATCCTTTCTCTATAGTAGCTTTACAATAAGCAGAATTTACTGACGAGTTGAAATACCCCCAGAAGTGGCTTATCCTTCAGCTCTCCTGGACTGAGGTTGGAGAAGAAGATCTCCCTTATCCCACCTAATCTAAATCTACAACGACCTTTACCTCTAATGAAATACTTTATGTTGTCCCACTGTAGCCGGTATTTGATGGCGTTGAAAATTATCATACAGCTCGGAATGAACACTTGCAGTTGTGTGTGTTATCCAAATTGCCTTTTGTTAATTTGTTAATGCTGACAAGCTTTCTTTACTTAAAGTTTAGAATTTGAAGTATAACTTAAAGAATAATCTGTATGTGTCCAGGGTTAAGCTTCTGGAATTCTGGAAATGGTCCTAAAATGACATGTTTTTATCGTCAAAATTTTCGTGGAAAACCCCTTAATTACAAGTATTTAGTAACGATCGTTGTTGTTATCAACAAACCAAAAATACTTATAATCCAACTCGAGTGTTGTTGTAATTGGTGAATTTAAAACAATAAATGTCATGTTATACGTAAACATAAAGCGTATATCTTATAAAGAGCCAAAACCTTTTATTACATTTCGTTGAGATTATAAATCTTCTCACAGACTTTTAAAATTAATACACTTTTAATGTATTACAATATTGCATCGTCAAATATAATGTTCAACTGTTTTATTTAAACGCATCACAGATGTTAACAGTGCCACAGTAAATGGAAACCAAAGACAACAGTAACTTGATTATCACAAGGAAGCCCTTCTAAAAGCATTTTCCATCAAGTCAATAACTTGATCAAACCCAAGACCTTATGCTATTTTGCTGCTATTTTGAGTCGTCGCGTGTTTTAAATCCCCAATCGCCAATGTTTGAAATGAAGTAGACAATTTTTCAGAACAGATTGTTTATAACTTTGTAAAAGCACGATCGTTAAAAGACAACTTTTGACGACTCGCAATAAAGAAAATAGCCCTAACGAATGTTTTACGTGTGGTTAAATTTAGGGTGAAAATGTTTTAATCTATGGGAAAAACTAATTCCAGTTCAATACACTGTCTTGTTACCATAATTGTTTTACATGTAGGGTCATCCAGTGAAGTTTGATGTTTTTTATTTGTACATTAATAATTTGTTTTTGACGTTACAGTGATGAGTTTTTTTTAGAAATTACAGGTTTTCATGTAAACTTGTTGTTTCGGGTTGAGTTTTGATCTTTGGATAGAACTATCAAGCATTGCAATACTTATCTGTAAATTACACACCCAAACGCATAGTTCCTCAAAATGTGACTTTTCTGGCTTTTGTATTATGACTTCAGATGGCATATTTTAAGGAAAGTAGAGATTTAAATGTACATAATAATTAAACTAAGTGTTGTTGAGAGATAATATAATCTTGGATTTACCCTACCGTTGCCTTTACCCAAGGATAATGAGTGGGATGAAATATTTCTATAACTCCGTTGTCTATTTAATAAAATACGTGGGCCGGAATAAAATGTGGGCCGGATGGTGTAGTGGTCAGCATAATCACTCGGCAAGTGAGAAACCCAGGATCGAGTCCCGGTTCGCCCACATATTTTGTCTTCAAATTTCTTTAGTAATAAAATACGAAAGGATAGATAGCTCGAAATTTAGAGGTTGTTATTTCCCTTTTTGGAGAAAACTATATTGCTTTTACAATCTAACTATGTCAAAAGCGTTTAACTGACGTCACGAAATCTTTTGATCAATGAGTGTTAATTAGTACTAGGCAGGATGAGGCAAGTCTTAGTGTTCAAGTTCCAGCCTTTACATTTTAACATATCATGGCAAGTGTACGTTTAGCGGATCCGTGGCGGATTGGTATCGCACGCGACTCCGGAGCTCATCACTCCGGTGGCGCGGGTTCGATCCCCGCAGTCACCACTTACAATTTGTAATGTGACTATACGGTGACACTAGGTAAAAGTCGAGGTTGAGTGGTAGAGAGGACTTTGTAGTCCTAACTTCGCTTCGTTAAACAAGACAAACTTTACCTTTTACCTTTTTACGTATTATTAGTCAATCATAGTTGTTTTGTTTAAATCATTACTACATTTAATAAAGGTAAGTTTGACATATTGTTTTAAGAGTTTCACACACACAATTAACCAACCATAGTTTCAGTATGATATCACACAAACAACGCTTTGTGGAACACACAGTGGATGTATGACAGTTTGAAACACGTTATCTGACACCGATACATTGTTGACGTTGAAGCAGAGGTTTGATTGGATCCAGATTTGATTAAAGCTGATCTCTTGTGACAAATACATCCAATATCTGGCCAAGGGGAATCATACAACATACGTCAGAATGGTAGTTTCAAACAAACTGAAATCACAATACAACGTCGCGTGAAATTTGTAGTTGATTAAAAGTAAGTAGAAGGTAGCTGCAGTATTCACAGTTACGTCAATTTTAACAAATATGCTTTTGAAGTTGTAAAACTAAAGTAATTCCCACTGTAGCAGATTTTTGTTAAGAATTGTAGTTATACTGGATATAAAATATTTAGTCAACATTTGACTCGGTGTGAATTTCTCCCTGCTCGTGCTCTAAGGCTGTTAGTCGCTCCAGTGAACGGGAAATAATCATATCAACTAGCAACACTGAAGCGTTTATTAGCATCATTGATTTGAGAGAACTTTACACCAAAAGGTTCCAACTAAATTGTTAGAACCAAACTATTCTCAAAAAGGTTTGATACAAAATACTGCAATTTAAGTGCATTTAATTAGGTGAGTTTCCTTTTTTAATTTCTATAGATGGAAAGGCTAAAGGTATTACCACTAAACCATAAATAATTACTAATACCAATACCAATACCTCTTCACCTTTACACGCCAAAATAAGTACTTTTGGTTTTACGATACATGCTGCATATCTCCTCTATTAAATAACTTATTTATAGTTTCTTCGCTGAAAAATCAATGAACTTTGTTGAAATAAATATTATGCTGTTACGAATTGAGCTAACGTTGAAACAGCTAAATAAGAACAGTTGACGGAGGTCTAGCGAGAAGCGTACTCTGTTTATCTCGAAAATTATCAACGACTCTTAGCTGGACTTTAGTATTTGCGTAACAGTTCGACATTTCAAACAAAGTAAAACTGACTACAGTTGAACATAGTTTAACAGTTTCAACACGAAATTGCTTTATCTCAGTAGTTCTGAAATATAAAAGTAACACTTCTAAAAGGCATTGATTCATCTTATTGGTTTTGTTTGAAAGGGAAAGTGTAAGACAAAGAAATAATACCCTGAAAGAAGCTTACAAATAATACGTAAGACTTGTTCAGTTGAGTTATCTGTTGTTGTTCTTGAAGGCTGAAAATCAAGACCTCAAAGAAATCTATATTGATTAAATACAGTTAAAGAAACAATATTCCTTATAATACCTAGCAGTAGGTAAATATTGTATTGAGGTTTTGCAGACGATGAGCAATAAAAATGCTTTATGACTTTTATTGAATGAAATGCGTAGATTATTGGAATTAAAATTTCAGTGGTTTTAGTGGCTGAAACCGATCAACAACCATCACTCGGATAAATCAAACCAAAGGTTATCAAAGTGACCACAAAACACATTTGTCAGTGACAAATGTTATATTAAGAACTTTCAACGACTATTTTAATAAAACATTCTCAACAAGGTGAACCATGGTACAAGTATATTGACTCGGAGAATAAGGGAATCGGGTTTGTTGATGTTGTTAATCTGGGAGCTCTAAACGTGAGCGGGGTTGCAAAAAGTATTCTCGTTCGTAATTGTACACAAACAGGAAGAGAAAATTGACGGCCTCCTTTGGAAGCTTGGCAGTTTTACTTAAAGTTCAGCCAGATCTTATGAATATATTTTTGTGCAAGCGTGTCTTTTCAGTCTAGCAAAGTACATGTCAGTTTTGTTAACTGTATAGATACTAATGTATACCGAATTGTTGAAGTGTCATTCGGTTCTCAGTCCATATTATGGTCTACTCCACCACCTCCTGTAATTTCCTTATAACAATAGTTATATAGTAAGTCAATCTATATACTTACACAACACTGCAATATGAACTTCCTTGCGCATTAAAACAGATCTTTTAAAAACTTCATATGTTTGAGTTTGGCAGTAGTATCGAAAATCACTGTTTCCATGTATTGTACATAAGCTCAACTAAATAAAGAGAGAAATCCAAACTTGATTGTAAGGGTATGCTCCTGGCTAGGCGCGAAATGCAGTTCACGTGACCCTCTACTGGCCAGTGGTTGTAAACCCACAACCAATTGGTCACAGGGCATATACTTGACTGAATGCCTCTACCGTACTTCACATTTCTTATGATTTACAGATAAAATATCTTTATTAATAAAATTGTTATTTTTAATCTAGAAAACGCCAATGAATGTGTAGAAAAGTTTAGATTAATCCCTTTTAGCAGATAAACTTTGTAAATCTCTAGGTATTTAGGTAATAAATGGCATGACAGTATGGGTGGGTGCTAACGTTTCGGCTGGCCATTTAAAGGGCAAAAACTCTTCTTGGTCACGCCATTGATTGTAAACTGTGACTGCGCAACCAGTTTTTTCATTGACAGTGACGGCGGGTCCCAAGCTCTGGGGGCTAGTGGTACATGTCATGGTCCTTGTATGAAGTGCCTTTATAATATAATAATTATTATGATAACATTTTGGTGATCAAAATTTACATCTGTTAAATTTGTCTTCAAGGTTGATTTTATATCTTCACTGCTAATAATATCCTGCTAATTGTTTAAAACCAAACTTCCGCATTTTTCTGCTTGAATAAATAACATTACACAAATATCGAAGTATTTTACAATTTTGATATTTTTCGTTATTACGATTATCGACTATTAAAAAGAGGATTTCATACATAAGACACATGGTTTTAACTCCTCGTACAAGAAGATTATGATAATAGCCCGTTGCGTTTGGTTTGAAAATGTGGAGTAATAATTACCTCTTATGTATAAAACTGGTATTATATCAAGTACTTGCAAATAGTACGTAATTTTACATAAGCAGAATTGCATGAAATATTTAATGCGTTTTGCTTTTGTTAGATGATAAGCTGTGTCCGCATAAAAGGTAAAAGTGCATAGCGTATAGTGTGTAGAATAAACTTCAAGAGAGGAAAGTTTTTCCTCTTTTCACACTTTATTTATAACGGCTGTAGATCTTGTCTCCAAACCGAGATTGGTTACTTCGTACGTTGAGTTCTTGTTGGACCTTAAACCTAAAGTGACGCAACTGAAAAATACTGAAGTCCATAGTTACATCAGTTTTTCATATTTTGTATGAGTTTCCATATAATTACTAATTGAAGTTGCCGCAAGTATTCAAAACGAAGAAACGCTTCAAAGCCTTAAAGAGACTGCAATATGGCAACGATTTTAACTTTAATGTTGATTTTGCATATCACCTATGAACGTGGTGTGCTAAAGAAAAAGATGGAAAATGTTTTTGACGCATGCTAGTTGTTATCTGCTATTGTATTCCAGTTACTTCCGTGGGTTTGGATTTATTTTCCTAATGGGATACACACGGTATAAATTTAAACCCTAAACCTACCGAAGAACCGTAGTAGGCTTCAGTGGCAGAGAACATGTCTCGTACACCCAAAAATATCTCAATGCTTCTCTTTCTACAGCATGCTTTATCAATGATTGGTATGAAACATATATTTTATATCCAGCAAATTACAAATGAGGAGAATTGAAATGCAAGAGTATACACATTTACTGTTGTTCATAATAATATTGACTACTCCAACCTGATTTGATCTCTTAAGATAGACAGTAGAGTTTTGTTCGAGTATAGATAGCAATCTGTTATAATTGAGAACATTTTTCCAACGGAAGAAAGAGACTGAAGGACTTCTCTCATAAAGTACACCCTTAATAGAACTCTACAGATCTCCAAACCTGATTACTGCTGTTTTGTCTCAAGACAAGTTCTTTCTCTTTCTTCAATACTTTTAGAATCCATTTCTTCCGGCACGTACTGGAAATTACTCGTATCTTCTTCCAATTTGAATGCTATAAAATACAACTGTTTTATAGGTACGTTTAACAAAATAAATAACTGATAATATGATACGATGAGCTTTAACTTTCGATATCTTCTAAAACTTAAGAAGTCAGCTTAGAATATCTAGATAGTTTTTTGGGATCGACAAGCAAAAAATTGCCGAATTATTAAGAATAGTCCTGAATATTTCTCCAATAACAAGAGAAACCTAAGGAGAAACAATCAAATAAAACAAATATTCATTTTTATTTTATCCTGTAAATACAAAACTTGTACCTAGACATATTAACCTAACTAGATTAACCTAACGACTTAGATACAGGGAGCACTAAAAGATCTGACAGTTTAACAATTAAAAATAGCTCAAACGATTAAAGTGATACAAAGTGTTTAATTGCCTATTACAGACTATTATTTATGCAAATTAGAAATATAACTCCAGAAGAGCGAGTTTCGTTCATTTGATATTTGGAGGTGACGATCTTCAAACTATGTTTTCCTGGGCCATATTTTTCTAATCTTTCCCTGAAGTTGTCAAACACTTTCCTTAGCACTACAGGAAACAGGTTGGCGTTTTAATGTCTGGGATTTGTTTGTGTAAAATCTTGACTTCACACAGAAAGCAAGTTCTGAGATCCAGGGAGTGAGCTTGCCACGCAATGTCGCCGAAACAGTAATCGCCACTTTAAATGGTCCACCTTCCTATGGCTTATGAAAGTGTCCGATTGTACACTCAAAAAAGTCCCCATCCCACCATCCCTGACCATACATACTCACTCGACAAGAGGGCACCGAAATACATCAGATCACTTTGCCGTTCCTTAAAATTGACTTGGGTTAATATCAAGACGTGGTCCCCCAAAAATCTTTATTCTGTTGTATTGGCCCAACACTTGACGTCAATAAGTACCCTGCTATTAAAGGCTTTATATTTGTCAAAAAAGCCTTTCGATGAGAAAAACATTTCCTCTTTTTATATGAACTCTGTCGAATTCGTGTTTTACAAGAAGAGAAGGCAGGATAGCGACGGAAGTTGTTTTCAGGGGAACGCACAGTTTATCTGCCACATAATAAGCAGCAGTATCAACGTATTTGCATGTTATCGAGTCAGCCTAACACTCTACTTTTAATATTAACAAAATAACTTCAATACTAAATTTCTTTGCATATTCCATTAGGAGGTTAAATGGTTTAATCTTGTAATACGACTTGTAATCCATAGTCTTTCATCAAGTCAAGACCATAAAGTATAGGCATAGCAAATTTAAAATGTTAAAACTGCTCGAATTGTACCTTTCAGTAATTTAAATAGAATTACAACTGCGTAACAAACAAAACATAAACCCTTAGGCAACAACAGTTTAATAAAGTTCAAAGAACATAATATTAATGTAAACTCCAAGAGGATCCATACCTACCCACTTCTTACTAGCGGTGGAGAAGGAAATAAACTTACAAAATATATCGCAAAATCTTTAGGTAGCTGTACTTAACGACACGTGAAAAAGTATTTTTAAAAAGAAAATCTTTAAGACGTACAGTCATTCATAAGATTAGGTTTTTCGGGTTATTATTGATAATTGTAAATAATCGACATTTGAGTTTGACAGTGACGGGAGACGTGACACTGACTGTGTTTTACCAAGATAAATATGTGTGAGATGAAAGTGGTGTTCAGCTTGAGTTGCTGAGTTTGTTTCCTTTACGTGACGCTCATCACAAACTGTTTCCTCGAGACTTAACAACGGATTCATAACTCATTAAAATTGAATGTATAATACAGTAAATAACATATATATATTAGTAAACCTGATTGGAAGCATATTGCAATGACCCTGATCGATGAAATTCAATCAGTCCTCAACTTACTTATGATTATTTAATGAATGTATTTGGGATCACCCTTAATAAAATAAAGAATCGAAAGTTGCAACAAGGTAAATATAAATAGTGTTAAACTATTGAACGTTAATAATACGAGTATATTGAAAGACAAAAAGTGTTAATTAGGATACTAAATTAACGAGTTGTTTCTATAACGTGAGTCGTTTATGTATGTCTGAAAGATAGTGTTATTTTAGCATGCACTTTTGAGTAAAATATTTAAAAATCAAATCCAAGAGTCAATAAATAACTATTATTATAAACAGTGTTTACTTATATTGTGATTTACGCTTGGCTAGGTTGAGAGCAATGCCACGCTACGCTGAGTTATCAAGTAGTGAATAAACCATTAGCGCGTCTGTCGCAGTGACATTCAATCATACATTATCCGTATATCTTATGCATGGGTTTGTAGCCCCTTGCGTTTGAGGTTTTGAGAGTTTCCACACATATGCAAATTACTGAGTTGTGTACTACTGAAGATCTGGCAAGAGCGCATTGCTGTTGCTTTATTTGCTGTTTGGGGCTCACGAACATTCAGTTCACGACTAACTATTTGTAGTCTCAAATATTTCACAGGTTTGTGGCAACCAAAGGTTATCATAGCAAATCCATTTCGAGACAACTAACCGAATAAAATATCAATATATTGTGGCAAACTGTATGAGTAGCCGCAATATTTTGGCTGCCACAATGAGTCAAAATACCCAGCCAAAATGCCACAATCGTTAACAAATTTTTAAGTTTCATTATTTTTATTATTTACAGTTGAAAAAGGCTTTGCCGAAATATACGGAGCTTTGTTGAGCATTTTAAAGTTGTTTGTTTACTGCATCTCGAACGACAGTATTTGTTTTTATAAATATTACTTACTTAGAACTTTGAAGACGAAAATGTTTGGACCAGACGGGACTTGAACAGTATTGCTGCCGGGCAGTTATGAAAGAATATATATATTTAAACCAGGAAAAAAGCAAGTTACAAGTCTTTAAATTGGCTTATATTTCGCAATTTCATGCTTTTTCTTAGCCTAATGTATAACAACAACATAAACCACTTTTCAAAAATATATATATATATATATTATCAGTTTACATAGATGAAAGGACGACTGATATTCCTACATTAATTGTAAAAGGTACAGCTCAATAAGTGTTTGAAAATTAACTTAGCTAAAGAAAAATTAAAATGTATTTTCTTTACTTTTACATAGTTTAAACGTTGTATTAAATCAAAACGAACAGTGGTCCAAGCTTGTAGGATCGCATCATCAATACAGTAAAGCTTGCGATTATGGCGTAATCACGTATCTATTTCCATGTCGTTCTCAAAGTTAACCTGAGCAAAAGTAATATAGCAAAAGTTGTACATTCCCATTTATTTCGTGACTTGGATTTTGTCCAGACAGCTCAGAATGGATAGTCAATTAAGTTAATTTGGACGGCTTGCCGCTCTAATTGCTTTGTTACAGCATTTTGTCGTTCATTCTAGTTATTGTAAATGGCCAATTAAATGCATTACTCAATTAAATCAATAAACTAAATTACCAGGATGAAATTACAAATACTTTTCGTAGATAAAGTTTGCAGTTGCCCTATCGTAATTAGTAAACGTGATCTTTCCAGTCCACTATTATTTGTATATATAGTATACTTTGACTTCAGTTGTAAGCCCTTAGATTACAAGATTTGACCACAGATTACAATGAAACACTCATTCTGACACGTGACTGAGAAGAGCGTACTTCTGTTACTAAATCATGCGAATGGAACTGAAAGTTGCGGCTCCAGCCTGAACTGTGGGACGGAAACATCGCTTACCGGAACTTGCCGGAAAGGGTAGAAATTTACTGTTCTATAAACGGATGAGCGGATGATTCCATTTTCAGTTTCCCACGTGGCCAATGAGGTTTCATACTCAAACTACTTAGATATTAGGTAAGCTATTTATGTAATGAAAAGTTACTACAATTTTTAAATTGAAAAAATTACTAGAGTTTAAAAAACTCAAAAGACCAACTCAACCATCAACCATCACAAAAGGTGATACGAATAGATTTATGTCAAAGGTAAACTATCGCAGAGGTATTAAAGCTATACGCATACGAGGAAAGTAGTGCGCTTCGGAAATAAACAGGCAACACAAAGTACATTATTACTTGTCTCAACAAATCCCCGTTTTGAGCTTTGCACCTTATTTGTGTTTGATACTTAAAGGTTTTAAGTAAACTATTGGCTCCAACGAATGGGTTTTATGAAGGAAAAGTCCAGCTTGTTGTATGGCCTCACTTTAGCAGCTTACAGAGTCCGCCCGTCAGAGATATTGCCTTCATAATTCAACACACAGCACTTTTTTCAGCGAAAGATTATTCTCTTGTTTACCAGGGGAAATCATTTTAATGTTTAATATTTTACTTTGTTATAATCATGTGTTGGGTTAGAGAGTGTGGAACAATAATCAAAACACAATTTCCTTTATGTACTACTTTAGTTATACGCATCGATAAAGCATATACTGAGAATCTTAAAATATTTTTCCTGAAATCTCCACGTGCATTTTCACAAAATAACGTTTGTTCCATCTCTCTAGGTTTAATAGTACTCCTGTCCGCTCGCGTACGCCACTTCGTATATAGATAGGCCTTACTCACTCGGTTATGAAAACCCTAATAAAGCGCCTCAGATGCACTTTTATGACTTTCATGTTTTTATTGCAATTTATTTTTAAGGTAGCCGTTTTAAACTCTTTTTTGATTATTAGAATTTTATATTTATTTCCGTCAATTTATTTATATCTGTAAGAACAAATACGAAGCAACAAACAAAGTACTACTCGTTGTCTTATAATTAAACTTAATTTAAAAGTATAATCAAAATTTAGAGTAAAATGATGCTTTGATTTGTTTAATACAATGCCAAACTAAACTAATAAACAGCCTTGAAATGGAGAATTGTTGTTAATAATATTTTGTTAATAAACACCCTATCAAACAACAAGTTACGAGATACGAGAAACTTGTTCGCATCATAATTCGCACCAATCACTGTAGTTCACATTATAAGTTTGCTTTTATTAGTGAGCGCCAGACTACTGTTTTTATTCCAGGTTTTATCAACTTTAATAATAACAATACTTTATTTCTCTTTGTCATACAGTTTGAAATACAAGTTCATTTTTACAATCAAAGTCCCGAAATGCCAGTTGACCTTTACAGTATAAATATTAACTTAACTATCACTATTACATTCACTATTTTGTCTTATGATTTTTAAACTTATGAAATTATAGGTTATTTTGTGTCTATTTTTGTCATTTCTAATGAAAACTGAACTGTACTAGATTGTGCTGATTGGTTGCATTTTATTACAACATAGCAGACATTAGTACCCTATCGGAGAATATTTAATGACGTACCGTAGTTTTAAAACACCTCTGGCACATAGGAGACAAGTCAGTCTAGATAGATTAATATTTTTGGATGATTCAGAATAAAAATCCTACAGATCTTCTGGATAATTATTTATTAGATTATAAATCAAATTGAACATGTGCGAATAAAAATGTATAAACTTCAAAAATATTGCATTAAGGAGTAAATATGGTTAATTTAGCTTAATGCCAGAACTTTATTAATCCCTCAAAGTTGGATTTTGCGGTGATTGTCTGCAATCAATACAAACGCTTTCATTCCTTCAAATAAAGTAGTCGTTGATGCAATACGTTGTCCTGATTGAGTTCCTGTTTGGTCTGTAAATTCAACTGATGGATTGAGCTATTTGGGAACTGAATATACGAAAGATTCGAGGACATAAATATTGGTTCGTGCTCAATTGAGATGAATACTGTGAAGAACCAATGACATAAGGCCTAGGAGATGAATCATAATATGTAACATTAGTTTGTAATTGTGCAGGATAATTGAGATTATACGAGTATGGTCGAGTATTGAGGCGAAATGCTGAGAAGTAAGTATACTTGAGCTATATGCAGTAAAACATTAAGGCCGAGGGAAAATAGAAAGACTCGGTAATTTTAAACAATAAGTAATCATGTGCCAATACCGATGATTTATATAATCCTGTGGTGAAACACCAAGACCTAGAGACCCGGGAAAGAAAACTTAATTTGTCATAATATGACTAATTTCAGACGCCGAATACCAAGGGAAGAAACACTGTAATACATTGTGTAATATACTGCCAAGACTGAAACCTACAGGAGGAAATTGATACAATCATGTAGTGGAAGTCCAAGGCTGGAGGCTAATGGAAGGAGTTTTTAACAGAGATTAATAATAAATCTAACTGAGAGAATGCCATGGCCGAAGGCATACCAAACTGCTATGAATGCAGGTTAATTGGGTACACGCAAATTGCATTAAAATCGGACCACTAATTCTGCTTTTATAGCCGAAATTCAATTGCTTGCTACCATTTAGTAATATACAAATTGAACAGTATGGGTCCAAGGATGGAACCTTGAGGAACACCAAATTTTAATTGCATTGGGTAGGACATTGAATTATTGATAGACACTACCTGTCTTCTATTGGATAAATAGCTTTTCAACCAGTTTAAGGATAGTCCTCTAACTCCAATATTGTTTAAAATTTGTATTAAAAGTTATGATGAACACAATCGAACGCTTTAGATAAATCTAAGAAAATACTCATAGTCTTCATTTGACCTTTAAGGCTTTTAACGATAAACTTTATGAAATTATTGATTGCATCTTTCTTTTTGAAATCCATATTGAGTACTAGATATAATGTTGTTCTGATCAAGAAACGAAATAAGCCTTTTGAAGTACAGTTTTTCAAATATTTTACCTAATATTGGTAGCACGATATAATAGATAATTTGTTTATTATGATAGGAGTTGTTACTTGCAAGCCATGAGGGTAACATAATATGTTTTTTTGCTGTTTTAGGTGCACTAATATATGTGCTGAGCTTTTAGTAAATACTTGTAGTATAGAATACGTAAGAATCGCAAAGATAAATTGTCGTTAATAAATCCAGAAACACAAAATAATAGAATCATTTAATGAAGAAATCTACTTGACTATTTATTATAGTATCTATTATACTCGTAGTCACATTTAGTAAACGATTAAGGTCCAAAACAAAACAAAAATTATCCTGACGTTTTGCCTTATATCTTGGACGGAAATGACAAATTACTTCTGAGTAAGAAGTAAATTAATGATGTTTTAATGGAACTGTCAGTCGGTGTTTGGCTAATCTTAGACGTTTCCGCCCTTGCCGTAATCTGTATACGATTAGGTCGCACAATATTTACACGTTTAGGCCTACATTTGTACAGTTGTATACTAAATATGTTAAAACAGTAGTATGTTAGTTCATTTATTAAAATATGTATTCCAAAATTTGTTTTTCCCACAAATACGAAAAGTAAGTATGTCAATTGGTAGCATGAGCTTTTATATATTATTCACCTGACCTTTGATCACGACCGTTGAGCTTATAAATTATAACCAAATTCAAATTCATGTTTAGTGTTGTAAGACATGTGAAGGTACATTTAGGTATCCTGCGTATTAGACTGAAGTGGATTTGTTCAAAGACTGTTATTGTTTACTTGGTGTCCATGTCATTCAGAGTACTTACTTTCACGTCATGATGTTTATGTTGTTCACGAGATCAAATGTTTATTACCAGAATTGGGTTTGTTCAAAGAGAAATTTAAGGGTATTTGTTGATTAAGGCTCCTTACTCTGTAGCACAGTTTATTGCAGAACCAGCTAGCTTACCTTAATCTAAAATGTGTATCAAAGTAAAAAATAGTAATTGCGAAATAAATTTAGCTATTTAGAATAAAATTACTAAAATAAAGAAAGATAAGATTATTTTAGGAAATACATAGACAATATTCTTTAGTCTTCTGAATAGTCGTCTTTACCAGCAGTGGCTTAAGTCCACTATTCATTCTTACATTGTAATTCACCTTCCATTTCACCAATTCTGTATCATATCCATTTTCATAATAAGCCAACCCAAAACATTTTTGTTTGTAGACTGACTTAATAAATTGTTATTAATATTATCTAAAATAGTTTCAATAATTCTAGCTGTTGTTAGGTTACACCTACAGCACGCACTATGAACTAAGTATTGTTTATGAAATAAAATAAAAAACGTGAATTTTTGTATTCATATATTACAAAGTTGCACGATGAAACAGGAAAATAACTGTGGCTGTTCCATAGTTGTTATTCTGAAAGTAATAAACTTCAAGGTCTACTGAGAACAAACGACTCCATCGCCTACATTTCTGTCCAAACTTTGAATTATGTTTCTGTATTTCTTTTAGGACTTTAATTTATAAACTTTGTGCAATAAGTCTTTGAGTACGTTCTCACCTTTTCTGCAAAGGAATTTTGTGAACACACTTTTTGAATAACGATTCTTCAATGTGTTTCTTTTATTGCTTAGACTGAAGTTGTGATTGAAGTACTGTCAACCATTCAATTCATACATAAATAGAAAACAACTTAAGCTTAATTGAGGCTACTTATTCGTCGAATATAAAACAAGACTGTATGAAATATAGTCCTCAAAGCTACCTAAAAAGCAAAATATGTTACTCAAAAACATTTATTTATAAAAAGTACTTTTTTCTCAAAAAATACAAACGTCTATGTGTTAAGGGGTAATTTCATTCGTTGATTAAAAATGGATTTTAAAAACGAACAACACTATATTTGAGAGTTACGTTTGAGACCTGATGTAACTCACAAGCATTGTGTTCACATTTATGTTTGAACGCTATAAACTAATTAGAGTTCAGAGATATGACTTCATGTTGAGTGAACAATAAATGCAATCGTAAAAGAAACTTGTAGCAATAACTTGTGGTTTAATTTTTAGAATATACGAGTATTTTAAAGTCGTTATGATTAAAACCCTTAGTGCTGGCTCATAACGTTGTTAATGAAAAATCTGACACGATGTATCATTTTATGAACGTGGATGTTAATAAATGAAATGAAGGTCCTGCTACCGTGGATGAATTATTGGTCTGTTTATTATCTGCTACACTTTTGCTCAAGTTGCTCGCTTTATAAAGGTACATGATTAAATTAATTTTAACAAAACTGCAACATTTCATATGGTTATCTTAAATTCAGTCCATTTGGTTTTTAGCTTTAAGTAAAAGTTGATGGGCTGTCTTGTTCTTCTTTAGCATATATCTATTTGTGTTTTTATTGTCCAAAACCATATATAAATATATATTTGTTTTTAAGACGTCAAATGCCAATTCATTTGTGTTTCAAATACTATAGGGAGTGTCGGTCGAGAAGTTGAAAAGGGATATATTTTGACAAAATTTGTTGTTTGATCAATATAATTGGACAATAGAGTCTGTACTTGAATTGATAATTTGGCTACCTGAAAGTAGACGGTTCCGCGACTAAAATCTTTTTGAGGACCCATTTACGAAGCGTCGCAGAGTTTTTTTACTTTTCACCATCTTTTAGTACACTTGTAACAAATTCCTGCAATCGGCTGTTTCAAAACCATGTGCACTTTCTGAACCTTGTTTACCTTTACAGCAAACAACCTTTAACACACACAAAACCAGCATCGTTTGGATCAGAAAGCTTAGGTCTGTAACTGTTACTGTAATGGTGCAGCAATTATTGTTACCTTTCAACCAAAACAATCCACCAACATTTGAATCATTATATAAAAGAAATATTTTCTGAAACTAATAAAATCGTCTTTGAAAAGTCCCAAAAAGGGCATGTTCGTTCACAATGTAAACATAAAATTGTACTCTTGTTGTAACTAATAGCTTTTACTAGTTAAGAGATTGTATGGTATAGAATAATATATGGTAGCACTACTAAAAAGTACAAAGAAAGTAATGTTTGTAGACGTTTTGTCCATAATTTGGCCGACATATTAAGTAAATTTAACAGTAATTGTAATATCGGAATTGAAATTTGGTGTTTTCACAACTATGCTAACATTCATTGATCAACGTACAAAATTTTAAATTGTTTAAATAAAGAATAATAATGTTAAAACTTTAAATATACATACATATTTTTGAATAATTACACTATACAATGTTTAGAAACACAAAATAGACTTTTACATTCATTCGTCAATAGATCAATCAATATCCCTTTCAATAGTTTTGAATTTGAGAAAGAAAAAAGATTCATTATACTAATAAGCCAACACAAACGGATACAAACCAAGTATTATTTATAAAATGATTTAAAAGAAACAAAGCAAACACAAAAGCAACTATAAAATTCTGAACCTAATAACAAATTCTACCTCTGCGCTCCGTTTAACAAAGGTTTACACAAGGCCATTAGAAATACGTTTAAACAAAATTCTAGTTATAAACTACCTTAACACAAAAAACAACAGTTTTAAACTGATTGAACATGACAAAAAATAATATACAAAATAAAACCTTTAGTATATATGAAAAATCAGGCGTTTACAAAGGTACGTGTAGTGACTGTAATAGAATATACGTAGGTCAAACCTTGACATGACACACACGAACGACGACGAATAAACGAAATAAATTAAGTCAAACACAATAAATACAAAACATCGAGCCGGCTCACGAACAAAATTGTTTCTTTTTGTTTGCAAATTAGTGTACGAGGTATTGTCAAAGCGCTTACGTTTTATTGCGAGACGACTAATATGAATACGAGTATTTACCGTTGCAATCTATTGGTCTTGTTCGAAAATATAGTTCTTCCATACTTCTTGGCTTGCTCCAGTACGAAAATATCAGACCAAGAAATATTACAATACTGATAAACAACTAACAAAATTGAGGTTAAATACGACTATAATGATCAGACACTCCCTTTCAGTGGTTTCAGTTCATATTTACACAATAGGAATATTGTTTTAAAGTTAATATTTTGGATATTTCATAAAAGGCAATCAAGTCTCTTAGAAAAAGCTATGAAACTATCTTTGTGATAAGCAAAATCAAGTTTAATATTCTATGTCATACCTAGACAAGCTATTAAGTTGTAAATTTAAAACAGTTTTCTAATCTCGTTTACTTCAAAGCTAACGTTCTGAGAAAATCACTTTGTGATCAAATTCACTCTGATCTACTTCTCAACACCGTCTCCCATGTTTATCAACATTAGTATTATCTAACCTATCTCAAACCCAATCTTATAATTAAAATGTATGACATTTAATGAATATTAAAGCTTCTCCTACATTATACTAAGACAGTTAATTTACTGGTGTCCAACTTTTAGAGTGCTGTAAAGGAAGGTTTTCAGCTGGAATTTACTGGTGTCCAACTTTTAGTGCTGTAAAGGAAGGTTTTCAGCTGGAATTTACTGGTGTCCAACTTTTAGAGTGCTGTAAAGGAAGGTTTTCAGCTGGAATTTACTGGTGTCCAACTTTAGAGTGCTGTAAAGGAAGGTTTTCAGCTGGAATTTACTGGTGTCCAACTTTTAGAGTGCTGAAGGAAGGTTTTCAGCTGGAATTTACTGGTGTCAACTTTTAGAGTGCTGTAAGGAAGGTTTTCAGCTGGAATTTACTGGTGTCCAACTTTTAGAGTGCTGTAAAGGAAGGTTTTCAGCTGGAATTTACTGGTGTCCAACTTTTAGAGTGCTGTAAAGGAAGGTTTTCAGCTGGAATTTACTGGTGTCCAACTTTTAGAGTGCTGTAAAGGAAGGTTTTCAGCTGGAATTTACTGGTGTCCAACTTTTAGAGTGCTGTAAGGAAGGTTTTCAGCTGGAATTTACTGGTGTCCAACTTTAGAGTGCTGTAAAGGAAGGTTTTCAGCTGGAATTTACTGGTGTCCAACTTTTAGAGTGCTGTAAAGGAAGGTTTTCAGCTGGAATTTACTGGTGTCCAACTTTAGAGTGCTGTAAAGGAAGGTTTTCAGCTGGAATTTACTGGTGTCCAACTTTAGAGTGCTGTAAAGGAAGGTTTTCAGCTGGAATTTACTGGTGTCCAACTTTTAGAGTGCTGTAAAGGAAGGTTTTCAGCTGGAATTTACTGGTGTCCAACTTTTAGAGTGCTAAAGGAAGGTTTTCAGCTGGAATTTACTGGTGTCCAACTTTTAGAGTGCTGTAAAGGAAGGTTTTCAGCTGGAATTTACTGGTGTCAACTTTTAGAGTGCTGTAAAGGAAGGTTTTCAGCTGGAATTTACTGGTGTCCAACTTTTAGAGTGCTGTAAAGGAAGGTTTTCAGCTGGAATTTACTGGTGTCCAACTTTAGAGTGCTGTAAAGGAAGGTTTTCAGCTGGAATTTACTGGTGTCCAACTTTAGAGTGCTGTAAAGGAAGGTTTTCAGCTGGAATTTACTGGTGTCCAACTTTAGAGTGCTGTAAAGGAAGGTTTTCAGCTGGAATTTACTGGTGTCCAACTTTAGAGTGCTGTAAAGGAAGGTTTTCAGCTGGAATTTACTGGTGTCCAACTTTAGAGTGCTGTAAAGGAAGGTTTTCAGCTGGAATTTACTGGTGTCCAACTTTTAGAGTGCTGTAAAGAAGGTTTTCAGCTGGAATTTACTGGTGTCCAACTTTTAGAGTGCTGTAAAGGAAGGTTTTCAGCTGGAATTTACTGGTGTCCAACTTTTAGAGTGCTGTAAAGGAAGGTTTTCAGGGAATTTACTGGTGTCCAACTTTTAGAGTGCTGTAAAGGAAGGTTTTCAGCTGGAATTTACTGGTGTCCAACTTTTAGAGTGCTGTAAAGGAAGGTTTTCAGCTGGAATTTACTGGTGTCCAACTTTAGAGTGCTGTAAAGGAAGGTTTTCAGCTGGAATTTACTGTGTCCAACCTTTAGAGTGCTGTAAAGGAAGGTTTTCAGCTGGAATTTACTGGTGTCCAACTTTAGAGTGCTGTAAGGAAGGTTTTCAGCTGGATTTACTGGTGTCCAACTTTAGAGTGCTGTAAAGGAAGGTTTTCAGCTGGAATTTACTGGTGTCCAACTTTTAGAGTGCTGAAGGAAGGTTGTCAGCTGGAATTAACTGATGTCCAACTTTTAGAGTGCTGTAAAGGAAGGTTTTTTGATGTTTTTGACGCACGGGGATGCTACGATGTAGATAATAAGCATCCTCAAAGATTTGAGCAGCTTTATGCACCAGTAAAATTATGAGTGCCGAAGGCTGGATGTATAAGACATTCAATCAAAAACCGTGATTATAAAAATGTGAAACTGGGTAATCTGTATGTACTTTACATGAGAAAATAATCAAAACTAGAATAATAGTTAAACTTTGTTCAGCTCAGTTTACTGTATGAAAATAAATTGATGGATTGGCTCTTAAAAATTTCTTTTATAGCATAAATAATTTCTTAGAACAAAAACTACACACATTGTTTAGTATTTAATATGCTGTATAATTAATTATATAATGTATTGACTATTATACATTGTAATGTGCTGCCTTTTTAGTTATTATTGTGACAATGCCTATTTCTTGTACAACTTGATCAATGGTAATAAAGTGTTGATTTCTGATTTCTGGCTAGTTAAAAACCTACTGCCATAAATTAATAGTTTCTCCTTTGCAATTAGTTACCTTGTTCGCTCCACTCACAGCCACGCTTTGACCTTCGGCTTTGATTTTATGTTCTATTACGACAGGTAATACGAGGCTTCGTTACTGTTTTATACTGTTTGTTGAAATGTGAATTCATTACTGTAAACACAAAGTAGTTTACATATTTAAAAATGTAGCTCAAGGAATTTTAATATGAGATCAATCTAAGACGAAAACCCCAACATCTGTTCCATAGACTTACATATACTTATGCTAGTAAAAGAAATAAAAATATTCACCAAACATGTGAGACGTGAACGTATCGACAGATTGACTGAGAAGATAACATGATTTGAAAGCATCGAACTCACCAAACTACGTCTCATATATTTTATACACGCCGTGTTCCACATTTACCCAGTCTTCTGTTATTTAGTTGGAAACGTCTAAGCTACAAGAGAACATACATTAGGCTACGTCTTCCATGTGGTTTCTACAACATCAATTTCGACACACATCACCAACGATTGGGTAAAGCGGAAGAATATACAAAGGTCTTCTAAACAATTTGTTATGTTGTAAGCTGAAACAACCCTCCAACCAAGAGATTATACAGGGTGGAACTATAACACTGGGTGAGGATCTGCCTAGGAACTTCATGTAACAATGTAACGTAAAAATTTACATTTAGTACACAATTATACTTTGACAACCTGATGATTACATCCTAAAATCATATTGTTCAACAAAATACAGCTGAGAAGTCAAGAAAATTTTATTACCATGTGATGTTAGAATAATTCAAAATAGATAATTATTAAAAGTACAACTTCAAACACAATGTTCTTTACTAACATAGAGTATAGTGCACAATGTCACAAACAAAGGCGGTCAAGCGTTTTGTTTTAACTAGTGGTTTTCATTAGATTTCAGATCCAATCACTCGTTAACTACCTTTACTTTAATATATTAAACATAACTCATTTTGGAATGTATCTTAGGTTGTCTTCAACGGCACTATATACAATGCTACATACACTATATACAATGCTACATACACTATATACAATGCTACATACACTATATACAATGCTACACTACACTATATACAATGCTACATACACTATACAATGCTACATACACTATATACAATGCTACACACTACTACAATGCTATATACACTATATACAATGCTACATACACTATATATAATGCTACATACATACTACAATGTATATACACCATATACAATGCTACATACACTATTACAATGCTACATACACTATATACAATGTATATACACTATATACAATGCTACATACACTATTACAATGTATTCATGACTGACTTTGTGAACCAGAGTTACAAAGTCTCATTGTAGAACTAATTTTAAAGTCATACGTCAACAATTATCGTTTAGACATAGCAAAATTTTGCATCGTTATTCTGAATCTTATTTTTTTGCATTTCGATAACTTAGAAATCTCTCGTCACTTAAGCTTCGATCAAATTAATTAGTTTTGGAGAAATTCGAACCAAGCTTTAGATCTAACCAGTAAGCTGTTTGAAGTGTACACCCTTGACACGTATAGCAGTATTGGTATATTTGAAGTCAAAAGCAAACGTCTGAAGTGGAAGTCCACTTCTCTCAACTTCGAAAATCCACTTTAGTCATTTGATACTTTGATCTATACTTACCCCTTCACGTCAAACTCTGTTATTTTCATTCTTCTGCACCGATGAAACACAAGTTGTTTTGAGATTAGAAGAGGTTGGTTTCAAATCAAAAGCGTTTGGTAATATACAAAGGTCCTAGATATTGTATTAGCGTTTGATTCCTAACCAATAGCTTAACCTTATAACCTTAAATGCTACAGCTCAAAATATAAAGCGTATACAATTTTGAATTATAATTAAATCTGGAAACCACTTTGTATTGAGTTTTTGAGTAGCTGCGCTGGAAATCAGGATATAGAAATTAATTTAACTTAAAACAATAGAAAACAACTGTTTGCTATATTTCAATCGTGATAGTTGTTTGGCACTAAGCCTCTATGTTCACTTTTAATTCCTATGTATTGGTAACTTCTTTGTTATATAGTGAGTTGTTAAACTGTAATAAGTAATGATTCACCGTCTACCTAATGGTCCAACATAAATCACTAAAACCAATAAAGTATGTGCAAACGGATGATCATCCTTACTTGTTATTTTCCCAACAGTAAGGCACCATGCAATTTCATAACGTACTTAAATGACTTTAGTAACGCAGTTTCGTAAATTTTTCTACAATACGTAGCTTCACAGTAAAATAAAACTAATAAAGGACTGAGTTAAAAACTTCCAAGTACAAATCAGAACAAATAATTTTACACTTACAAATACTAACAAGAATGCTTTTTTATACATAAATATGACCGTCTTCGTACGTATACTTCTTCGTCATTTTTGCTTACTTGTTCATTATATGTTTCACGCTGGCCATTTAAGTTATCTGGAGACGTGAAGCGGAGATATAACAATGTTAGGTCAGAACCACTTCAGCCCCATAATAAGTAGATTACAACACCCTCTACAGAGGATTGTTGCAAAACGTGAGGCAGAGGTGTAACACTGTTAGGTCAGGACAACTTCAGTCCGATGATAAGTAGATTACAACACGCCTCCAGAGGATTGAGTTACACGCCAGAGAGTGATGTACTAAGTATCTAGAGACGAGGCAGAGGTGTAACACTGTTAGGTCAGGACCACTTTAGCCCGATGATAAGTAGATACACACGCCTCTACAGAGGATTGAGTTACACGCCAGAGAGTGATGTACATTTAAGCTATCTAGAGACGAGGCAGAGTAACACTGTTAGGTCAGACCACTTCAGCCCGATGATAAGTAGATTACAACACGCCTCTACAGAGGATTGAGTTACACGCCAGAGAGTGATGTACATTGGCTATCTAGAGACGTGAGGCAGAGGTGTAACAACAATGTTAGGTCAGGACCACTTCAGCCCGATGATGTAGATTACATCACGCCTCTACAGAGATTGAGTTACACGCCAGAGAGTGATGTACATTTAAGCTATCTAGAGACGTGAGGCAGAGGTGTAACATTGTTAGGTCAGGACCACTTCAGCCCGATGATAAGTAGATTACATCACGCCTCTACAGAGGATTGAGTTACACGCCAGAGAGTGATGTACATTTGCTATCTAGAGACGAGGCAGAGGTGTAACAATGTTAGGTCAGGACCACTTCAGCCCGATGATAAGTAGATTACATCACGCCTCTACAGAGGATTGAGTTACACGCCAGAGAGTGATGTACATTTGCTATCTAGAGACGTGAGGCAGAGTGTAACAATGTTAGGTCAGGACCACTTCAGCCCGATGATAAGTAGATTACATCACGCCTCTACAGAGGATTGAGTTACACGCCAGAGAGTGATGTACATTTAAGCTATCTAGAGACGTGAGGCAGAGGTGTAACATTGTTAGGTCAGGACCACTTCAGCCCGATGATAAGTAGATTACATCACGCCTCTACAGAGGATTGAGTTACACGCCAGAGAGTGATGTACATTTAAGCTATCTAGAGACGTGAGGCAGAGGTGTAACAATGTTAGGTCAGGACCACTTCAGCCCGATGATAAGTAGATTACATCACGCCTCTACAGAGGATTGACGCCAGAGAGTGATGTACATTTAAGCTATCTAGAGACGTGAGGCAGAGGTGTAACAATGTTAGGTCAGGACCACTTAGCCCGATGATAAGTAGATTACAACACGCCTCTACAGAGGATTGAGTTACACGCCAGAGAGTGATGTACATTTAAGCTATCTAGAGACGAGGCAGAGGTGTAAATGTTAGGTCAGAACCTTTAGCCCGATGATAAGTAGATTACAACACGCCTCTACAGAGGATTGAGTTACACCAGAGAGTGATGTACATTTAAGCTATCTAGAGACGTGAGGCAGAGGTGTAACAATGTTAGGTCAGACCACTTTAGCCCGATGATAAGTAGATTACAACACGCCTCTACAGAGGATTGAGTTACACGCCAGAGAGATGTACATTTAAGCTATCTAGAGACGTGAGGCAGAGGTGTAACACTGTTAGGTCAGGACAACTTTAGCCCGATGATAAGTAGATTACAACACGCCTCTACAGAGGATTGAGTTACACGCCAGAGAGTGATGTACATTTAAGCTATCTAGAGACGTGAGGCAGAGGTGTAACACTGTTAGGTCAGGACCACTTCAGCCCGATGATAAGTAGATTACAACACGCCTCTACAGAGGATTGAGTTACACGCCAGAGAGTGATGTACATTTAAGCTATCTAGAGACGTGAGGCAGAGGTGTAACATTGTTAGGTCAGGACCACTTCAGCCCGATGATAAGTAGATTACAACACGCCTCTACAGAGGATTGAGTTACACGCCAGAGAGTGATGTACATTTAAGCTATCTAGAGACGTGAGGCAGAGGTGTAACACTGTTAGGTCAGGACCACTTCAGCCCGATGATAAGTAGATTACAACACGCCTCTACAGAGGATTGAGTTACACGCCAGAGAGTGATGTACATTTAAGCTATCTAGAGACGTGAGGCAGAGGTGTAACACTGTGTTAGGTCAGGACCACTTCAGCCCGATGATAAGTAGATTACAACACGCCTCTACAGAGGATTGAGTTACACGCCAGAGAGTGATGTACATTTGCTATCTAGAGACGTGAGGCAGAGGTGTAACACTGTTAGGTCAGGACCACTTAGCCCGATGATAAGTAGATTACAACACGCCTCTACAGAGGATTGAGTTACACGCCAGAGAGTGATGTACAAAGCTATCTAGAGACGTGAGGCAGAGGTGTAACACTGTTGGTCAGGACCACTTCAGCCCGATGATAAGTAGATTACCACGCCTCTACAGAGGATTGAGTTACACGCCAGAGAGTGATGTACATTTAAGCTATCTAGAGACGTGAGGCAGAGGTGTAACAATGTTAGGTCAGGACCACTTCAGCCCGATGATAAGTAGATTACAACACGCCTCTACAGAGGATTGAGTTACACGCCAGAGAGTGATGTACATTTAAGCTATCTAGACGTGAGGCAGAGGTGTAACACTGTTAGGTCAGGACCACTTCAGCCCGATGATAAGTAGATTACAACACGCCTCTACAGAGGATTGAGTTACACGCCAGAGAGTGATGTACATTTAAGATCTAGAGACGTGAGGCAGAGGTGTAACAATGTTAGGTCAGGACCACTTCAGCCCGATGATAAGTAGATTACAACACGCCTCTACAGAGGATTGAGTTACACGCCAGAGAGTGATGTACATTTAAGCTATCTAGAGACGAGGCAGAGGTGTAACAATGTTAGGTCAGGACCACTTCAGCCCGATGATAAGTAGATTACAACACGCCTCTACAGAGGATTGAGTTACACGCCAGAGAGTGATGTACATTTGCTATCTAGAGACGTGAGGCAGAGGTGTAACAATGTTAGGTCAGGACCACTTCAGCCCGATGATAAGTAGATTACAACACGCCTCTACAGAGGATTGAGTTACACGCCAGAGAGTGATGTACATTTAAGCTATCTAGAGACGTGAGGCAGAGGTGTAACAATGTTAGGTCAGGACCACTTCAGCCCGATGATAAGTAGATTACAACACGCCTCTACAGAGGATTGAGTTACACGCCAGAGAGTGATGTGCATTTTCCCATGCCTGCGACACACAGTTTTAAATAAACCAAGGGTTTAGGAGTTATTAAAATGCAAAGTTGGAACACGTTTGTTTACTTGTAGAACGCCACCGCATAAGTAAATTACACGATGCATTTTTCTTTGTGGGATACAAGCTTTGTATGTTTGTTGCTTTAGTTAGCTCAAAACATGTTAATATACCATACCTTTAATATCATCTCTGTTACCGTAGTTATTGTACGCGTATGTTCTTGGTTATAAGTTATGGTTTTTGATTGAACATGATGGTAGTAGGTCTTTTCGTTAACCATTAAAAGGGCTCTCTTTTATGACTTAGTTTTAAAAAACTATGTAATTTATAAACAATCGTTTAATGTTTAAAGAAATTTAATAAAAAGTAAGTGCTATCTGGCACAGTCTAGCTTTTAGTATTTTAGTTAGCCTACCTGGTATTTAATTGAAAAGAAAAAGATGTTTTGAACAGTGTTTTACGTGCGGATGAATATAAAATTGAACATTTAAAAAGAAAATTTAGAATGTAATTCAATTTGATTAATACTTAAAATACGCCTTTTTTAGTTGCA
Source organism: Matsumurasca onukii (assembly GCA_018831715.1). Lineage (NCBI taxonomy): Eukaryota > Metazoa > Arthropoda > Insecta > Hemiptera > Cicadellidae > Matsumurasca > Matsumurasca onukii. The sequence continues at coordinate 9,065,632 of CM032062.1, forward strand.
ATTGGTCAATCACTGGTAAATTCATGATTTCAGCTTTTCAACAGTAGTGATTAAAAACAAATCCAGGCTATGACATTTCAAACATATCTTTTCTTGGAGTTACGTACAGAAAAGATTATATGGTCGTACTTTTGCAAAATCTATTAAAAACATATTCTGTGACTTAGCTCCGCGCGATATTTTTCACCATTTCAAGAATGTTCACATAGTTTCAGGAACTGTGTATTATATCGATCGGAGAGCTGTAGTTATTAAATCTAAATCCGTCAAAGACTTATCTGTCTGTCTTTACCTCAATGACATATTCCTGCAAAGCCGATTAAATTTTACCTTTGATAGATTTTAGCTTGATCTTGCTAGACAGGTAAGCTCTTTGAAGTACTAATTTGACACACGTCATAGCATGCTTGTCACATATATAAACATGCGGGTTAGTGTTGAAAATGATTAAATCAGAGAAAAGTTGAACGGTTTTATACGGTACGAACCGTGTTGTACGTTTGAGTTAAGATGAGTTTAAAACTTAAGAAAATTGCAAACCAACTGAGCTCAAATCAACCCATGTTATTTAATCAAGTTACTGGTTCAATAAATGAACCAATCGTTTAATATTCATTCTTAACATGAAGGAGTAAAGGCCACTCAGAAAGAGTGAAAATTTGCTTTTGGGGTATTGAAACCCAGCCACTCTCATTAAAGAGTGGCTCAATTTTCAGTCTTTTCAGAGTGGTTTTCACTCTTTTTTATTTAGAGTGTTTATAACTAGCTTTTCAATAATACAGGATCACATCAATGATTTGTAGTCAGCTTTGTTCACAAGTTCATAATTCAATAAAATACTCTCACACCAAGTACCGTATGTATATACCTCATCAGAATACCCAGTTTTAAGAAAAAAGGCTTGGATATATATAGACTGTTTTGTGGTTGAATTGGTTTAATGCATTTTATCGTAAATAAATTCTTGTTAATTATTGTAAACACTGAAGTGTTTATTCGTAAATACGTAGAGATTTTTTTAACGGTCCAACTATGCAAATGTAAAGTATTCGTCATGACAACATTAAATCACCTGACTTGTTCAGTGGTTAACAATATTGTGGACACGTTGCTAACTTGTCACACCTAGCCTGTAGCAACCACTAAAGTAGTTAAAAGTGACTGCTTCTTAGTTGATGGTCTCAGGGGCAGATGGGTTGAGGACAGCACGCAGGGTAAGGCTTGGAGAGGTCTTCTTCCGAGAATCGACAAGAGGAGCCAGGACGGAAAAACACCAAGGGACACCTACAAAACAACACATCACAACATCGATCAATACTAAATCACTATTTGAGATGCCGACCACTCTCGTGAGGGTATTTTATGGCAAATATGTGGTGAAGGATGAGTGTCATGAGTGGTAGTAATGAGTTATGAGGTGTAGTCTTGTTACAAACTAAGGCTGACTCTTCCTTCGAATGGGTCATTAATTAATAGCCCAATGACCAATGGAAATACAAGGACCAATGGCTAAACGTGACTTCCGAACCACGTAGGTGATGGTCTGATATGTCTAAACGATGGTGGGAGTAGATGCGGGTATCATCAGATGATCTGAGCCGCTTTAGACCTATATCATCCTCAAAACCTTGACCTCCATGAAGCTGGATTACAGGGCCACGCCACGAGTCTCAGTCAAGTTGATGGGACACCCTAGCTCATTATTAGAGCCTGTAACTTGACATTGTGTTTGAACTTTTATCCTTACATACAGTATGAAAAAGGTGAGCTTATACTGTGGAAAAAACATAGCAAATTACGAATAGTAATTTGAGAATCTCATATCATATTACAAATACTTACGGAACAGTAAAGTAGTGTCCTCCTTTAGTACATGTGGACTTTGCACATAGTCCGGGAGGAGTCCATGACTCGCCAACTTCGTAAAACTGATGATTAACGTAACACCCTGTAGACAAAACACCAGAAATGAACTTAAAGCACAGAATGTGCTGCTGTGAAGCTGCAAAAAAACTAAGACAACAAGGCACTGTGCGCATCCACTGAATTAGAGAATAACTTGCTCATATTTCGCTTACCCAGATCATCATCTTTCACTACTACGAGTAAAGTATATGAAATCAACTTAGAACATATGTTGTACCTTATTATTAGTTACTACTATTTTTGCTTTAATATGTATTTGACCCTTTTGTTAACATCCAAACAAAGCTGTTTACAGTGCCTTTTCTTTTGTTATAGATTTTTCAAACCGATGATTTAAGCAAAGACAATGTTATGGTAGGTAGATTACGCATAGATTCCATCTGGCTGAGGCAGCAAAGTCAACATAGTTGCGGCAGCCCAAGCATAGGTAGTGCTACGAGCGCTGCTCGAGTTTGTCCGTGTCGATGACTTAAATGTGACTTAAATCGTGCGATGTTTGAGGGCAAACAAACTTACGCGTGCGTCAGGATCTTGTTCATCTTGCCTCAGCGACATGGCATCTATGCGCAATCTACCTACCTTTCGTAATCCTGCTTTAAGCTTAGAGGTGTTTTCATAGATCGTAAAACCTTTAGGAATCAGTTAATACAGCTCAAAATATTTTAGTCGACGTAAACAAGCGACAAAAGAAAGCGATGTGAACTAACTCAAACTCTATACTTAAATTGTGTGTTTACTATATGGTAATTTTGCACATAGCTGATATACAATATTTAAACTGTTTCAAAAACTATAAACTAATAACCGATTTATTTTTATGTGTGTGTTTTTTCTTGACGTTAAAAGCAAAAAGATAAAATTTACATAATTAAATGTTACATTCGTTGCATAGTTATTGTAATGGCAAGTAACTCATGTGAGGTTCAAAAATTAAGCTGTTTTAAGTTTTTATAATATAACATGATAAATTTATGTTTTCTAAAATGCCTCAACGTCGTCCATGATCCAGATGAAAGGTTCATTGAATGTGCATTATGCAATCCAATTGCTTGATATTAATAACAATGTAGTTTACAAAACAAAAAAAACAAAAACAAGCCTACACCAGTTAAAAATATGACTTTCAATATGACTTATATTATCAATTGTCCGATAATATTGTTTATATTGCATGTATTTGGTGTGGGTTCTTAATTAGTTTTAATATGTATACCTTGAAAAATTGACTGTAAATTTATCGCCAATACATAAGACGTAGCCTATAAATGAATGTATGACGTATGTATAAATCGTATTCCCAAATAATCTTATTAACTAGGTCGGGTTATCAAACCATCAAAATGTATGCATTACAAAAGTAATTTGATCTCAAAACTTACTTTTAGGTTTTGATAACTACATATTGGCCTTGTAGTAAGCCAAATTAAGTAACAGACAAATTAAGTAATTTACAATAAAAGTTGATAGCTTACCTTCGTCACTTTTTACTTCATTGCCACTGTTCAGTTGTTTACTTTGAACTAAAAAAGACAGTAAACCTGTCAGAAAAACGCAGGACAGAAATAAAGAATAACCTGTTGATGCAGCCATGACGGAAGTTAGACTATACTATCTCCAGTGATGCTCGTAGTTCCGACTATACTTGGTGCATCGATTGTTAAGAAATCGATGTGATCGATTATATTAGTCTGATGTGACCCGCTTATTAGTAGTTTGATTTTGATAACGCATTCTCTTTTAGATTTTAAACGAAATCAGCACAGCACAATATACAAACAGCTATCAACCCGTAGTAATGTAGTATACTCATAATTTTTAAAAGATCGTTTAGCAAACTTTTGTAATTCTGAGTTGTATCTTAAATAAATTTTCCTACTTGGTTCAATTTGAAATCAAAACTTTCAATCAGTACCGTACAATTAAATACTAACAAAATGTTTAACTTTGTTTTTAGGACAATTACAACTTTCTAAAGATTATAGGCAAAATAACTTACATCTGCATGAATATGAAAAGGTCTTTTTGAATCTTTTATATTAATTTTAAAAATTACTACATAGTAAAACAAACTGGTTTGTTGTGGCGTGGCATGACAAACCAGTAGTCTGTAGTCGATACTGTAGTCGATGGTTATAGTAAGTCGATGGTTGCGCCACAGCTGACCTCTGCTAAAGAGCAGATAGCACTAGAGCCGCTTGAATAAACAGCTGATTATACTTGCTAACGACCACAGATAAAAGTGGCTATTTTGACAGCTGTTGGAAAAGATAATATTTTCTCTAGTGATTTCATGGTTGATACGTTTGTAATTCAAAGTCATGCTGTGTAATAACTAGTTTTGTTTAGTATATCTCAGTATCTTGTCAGTTTACAATGGATATCGCCAAGCCTAAACAAAGAACTTTTTCCGAACTTGTACATTTAGCGGATAGTAAAATAGAGGTTGATACACATTTAATCGTGTAATTATTTGTCATAAAAGGTCAGCGGTTGTATTGTCGTAAAGAATAAAAGTACTGACTGAAAATAATAAAAACTGGAACTGTAGTAGTTCAGTACAGGCAGCAAGGTCGTGGGATAATAGGAAATGTAATTTCTTATGTTTAGTACATAGGTTTAATATTGGTCTCAAGTTGTGCTCTAAAACGTATCAAACTTATTTCTTAGTCAACTACCAAAGTTGGTGTTATGTTCAAAGAAGATACGTAGCAGAGAGATTTTAAATAATATCAGGTGCTTAAAGACAAACAAAAAATAGAGAGATGCGTTACTCAGATTTCAGTTACTACTCCAGCGATTGACAATTTATGAACAGGAATATTAGTAAACACTATCGATTGCACTTTCAGATTCTGTAGTTAATCGAGTTGGAAAATTTACTTGATACCCATGGTAACGGTTTACATACTTTAGATGGTCTTAGAACATCTATGTTGACATCTCCAGCTACAGTTACATTGGAATGATTTTGAGTAAGGACTTCTAATGTTTGTACGTCAAACCTGTACACTGGGGTTCTATAAACCCCTACTAAAACAAAATAAAAATTTCAAATTCTACATTTAACCGTAAAACATTCAAACTTCTTGTATTAATTTAAATTTATAATATCAGGTATTTGTAAAATTTTTTTATCACTAATGACTTAAGATCATAACTCCTCTACCCCTATAATCTTCTCTGCAATAAAATGATTTAACAAGGTAATTATCTATTTGGACGGCTTTAATTTCATTTGAATTTAGCTTGTGTACTGCACTAGGATTTTAGGTTTTAATTCTTCAATTATCCAGGCTAAGTTTACGAGACGGAAAGTTTTGAACATTTTGGTGGGAAATAAATAATTTTGAATCAGTAGCATTATTTGTTAACTCGTTTGGGTAGGAGAGGATATTTACATTTAGTTTGATTCTATACCGTGTTTGGTTCAAGTGTTTAAAGAATCTGTAATATCTAGAATTTGATGAGAAGGATGGTGTGACAGGTCTGGGTTGAGGGTTTCATTTTGAAACTGTTCGGTTGGAGGCGAAGGGGAATATTTCCAGTTTGGGAGGAGGTGAGAAAACATCAGAAAATTGATGAGGAGGAGAGATTACTTCATGTTGGGACTTGAACTGGCCAACTGTATAGAAGGAGGCGGGTTGTTAAGGTGAGAAGCAGGTTTAGGTGGAGAAGAATTTAGCTTTGCATATGAATGACCTAACCTAACCCAACAGTGTCGAATGTCTTTCTCAGAGTAGTCACAAAGTCAGCGTGATCCAACAATCCCTGAGTTTCTTCTGTCTTGATGTAGATCTGTAAGTAGCGACTGCTGCTCCAGTGTTTCGTTGGTAGTTCACAATTTGCTGCAAAATGTTAACGGCACGAGGTCCCTCACACAGCCCTAAGGTGAGCAAATTCTAATTCTTCATACAACTGGATAATGAATATCATATAATAGTCGAAACGTTTTACGATTAAATACTGTTTCTAAACCCCATTTAGTACTTTGAACTTCCATGCATGTGTGTAACTAATAGAGATACAAACTAGCTAGTTCACCATTTCGTTTTTTCACTCATAATTTATTATTTACCACACCAGTTATGGGATTAGACTCAAACTTTATTTAAATATAAGTTGTTAGACGAATCTTTAGAAAAGTCACTCAGCATGGTATTACCTACCATTTTGAAAATCTTATGGAATTTGTATCATTTTAACCTATGTATTGACACCAAGGCCATAGTAATCGTTTGAAATAATAGTATAGTATAATAGTAAAGTATAAAGGTATCTTTGGCTGAAAACCAGCAACTTTTTAACTCATTACCTTGTTTCTGCCACGATTTCAACTTTAACCTTGTTGATTCTCAATCGATTATTATGACTTTGGTGTCAATAGATAGGTTAAAAGTTCTACAAAACGTTATCCTTTGTTTTTATTGTAAACCTCACCATTTATCCGCTAATGAAGCGTACCACCACAAATCCTTCAAAGTCCCATCAAATAGCCACCGTTTTAAACATGCAAGTTAGATAATGCTGTTATTTTTTCCAATAGTGGTATTACTTAGCTACTTATTTAAATTAAGTTTGAGTCAAATCCCATAGGTTGTGTGGTTCATAATAAATAATTAGTAAATAAACAAAAGATAAATATCTGGTAAACGAAGCGTTTTTTTTTAAGTTATTCTGAATTCCCTCTTTATTTTGACCTAATAAACCTATTCCTTAAGTTCGTGATACCCTGTTATGAAGACCCCGTATAAATTAACCTTGACTACTTATATCTTAAAACAAAATTATCCTTGTATATAGTTAGCCTACTAAATCATCAACAATATTATGTCTGCCATTGTGTATCGTAAATTAGTGTAATAATTAATACACTTATCGTTTTGCAATGTATTACACTATTCTACATAAGGTTCTTTCATTGAAACTTCTAATACTGTTCCATGATAAATTATGTGAGGGAAAGACGTTCTTTCTACTAAATTTGGAGTTTAACTTATGAAATTAAAATAACTCTCTACAATCACAATAATTATGGCCTTATATACATTTGTCTAGCTATGAACCAATTATTTGGGCACAGTACAGTTTGAAATGTACTTTACCTGCACAAATGCTGACTATAAAGTCGGTAAAGAAGTCGAACAGTGAACAACACGGCGACTGCTACACTCTAGCGGCTAATCTTGGAACCCAGCGTAGTTTGCTTGCTTATAGCACAGCTGTATCATCCAACACGTATAGCCGTAAAACCCCAACACGTTTGTGGCATAGTTTAATACATCGTAAACTAGCTTACCCAACATTAATACATTAAGACTTTATAATAATAAAATGTTAAAAATCAAAGTTTTCTGTGGTTTCTATTTTTCCGTGTGGTTTACTTCATTTCTTACGTAAGCACAAAACAATTAGGAAACTTACAAAAAAAGCGTTAAAACTGCGAAGTCGTTCTCGAGTTATGCCATTACCAGCACAACTTGATTAATTTTTATACAGTATATTAATGTTATAATACACATGGATGAACACAGTAAATTCAAGTTTAAACTACTAAACTTACTAAACTACTTTAAACGTTTTGCCAACCATCAAAAATCTGTCAAGGAAGGAGTTGCTTACTCGTTATTTGATAGAGCAACGAGCTTGTGCTCAGATCAAGATGGAAGAATAGAAGAAGTGAAAAAAGTAGAAAGCGATTTGGCTAAGAATGGGTATCCTCAGTCTATGATAAATAAGTGCAAACAACGTAGAGCTAAAAAACAGTCAGAAAACCAGTTAGATGAGAATCCCGCGTTTATGTCAATCCCTTATGTGCCGGGATTATCGGAAAAACTCAGAAGGCTAGGTAGAAAATTTAAAGTTAGAACCGCGTTCAAAACGCAGAATACACTTAGGCAAAGTCTCGTAAAACCAAACCCAAAAATGGCACTCAGGAATCTAAAACTGTATTTATAGTATTAAATGTATGTGATAAGAGTACATAGGTGAGACAAAAAGACCATTAAATGTAAGAGTTAAAAACACAAAGACAACACGCGAAAGGGTTTAACAGAAACGTCAAAATTGCTCAACATTGTTGGTCTGAAAATCACGCAATGAACTGGAATGAGGCTAGTATAATACATCGAGAACCTCACTTCTTTAAAAGAAAATAATCGAGGCCTCATACATAAAATTAGCAGACCGTCCAATCAGTCAAGCTTCAGTTGAAGTAAGGCCCCTCTGGTTACCGCTAGTTAAAAATGAACTTAAGCGTAGGGACAAACATAACATTCAAGTAAATTTTCAACAAGAAACAACTCAAAAAACTCATAGCATGGTATTAAGGACGCAAAACAGGCCACAGGAACTTTCGTAAACCGTCCCCTTCTCCCATTGGCTTTATAAATAGGGATTTTGTGTTTCTTTGTTACAGTTGGCTAGCCTGCTGCTAGTGTGTGTGTTTCCTGTCACCGTAACCAGTTAGTCTAGGGTTAGCTCGTTCAGTTAGTGGACGTTCTTTGTGATTCATTTGAATTTACTCCGGTGACTTGTTTTCATAGTGTGGCTTGTGTTTGTAATATTGTAGTTTTGTTTTCTCTAAGCTATTACTAAATTCTAAGGTTTAATTTGTTGTTTGACTTAACAACTACATGTTGTTTGGTAGAGTTTGACTGGTCAGCTAAGCTGACTACTTTTGAAGCCCAATTTCTAATGTTCTGTGTTATGTTTTGGGTTATTTTCACCTGAAGACGGGATCAGATTGCAGATCCCGAAACGTCGTGATCCTTTTTGTTCACTAACGATGGAAAATGTCCGCAATAATAGTTCAACTTCTGTTAAACTACTACCTGTTTCAAAAAGTACCGAAGGCCAGAACTAGCAAGCAAGCAGAATTTCGAGATCTGAAAATTTTCGAGGTCTTCCACAAATGTGCGTGTTTTACTAAAACAACGGAAACAATGGAAAACTTAACAACTGCTTGTGGATACTGTATAGAAGTAATAAATAAAAGTATAAATAAACGACACCATGCTTCTTGTATATTTAATAGTAATTCACAACAATTTCACAGGGTTGCGTTAATTCTCCCCTCCATGGCCTTTGGGACAAATTTCCCTTGGACAGCACTCAGGGTAAGGTTTGGACAAGTCCACTGCCGAGATGTAACACGGGGAGCCCGGATGAAGTGTTATCAAACCACAACTGAAAGAGTAATACACTAAAAGTTAAAAAACACATTATAGAAAACAGCTGCAATCTTTAAACTGTTGGCAAAACACAGCCTTTAACACACAATGCACTATATTTTGACTAGAAACTGTAGCCAGCTTCAGGTCGACAAATTGAAAATACTACTAAATAAAACAAAAATACTACTACTGCGCAAGATACATAGTAAAAAACCTGAAAGTACTGCACGTTTTAAAAACTCCATAATACTTTGCAACCTAAAGAATTGGTTTAAGTAACGAGATACTAGTTTCATTTACATTGTGTTAAACGTCTTTCAAAAATGAAATAAAAATAACTTGATAACTTCACTTAGTCTCATAAAAATCAAAAAACATGTCATGTGAAGCAGCTTATTCTGTATTTAATTGTGTAAAGGTTTAGCTAGGTTTTAACTTTTTGTTTTGGTTTTTACAATCGATATTTCTATTAAGTAGACGGTTTTAATTAGCAATATTGTTAGCAATTTTCTTTTGTTTCAATTTTGGCTTCTTTTGGTATTTAATTTAAAATTACAACACGTCACTCAAGTTTTAAACGTTAATCATGTGACAACCAATCTCAACGTAAATTAAAGTATTCGGTTAAATATGAACTAAAACATAACGTAATAGGTCTAGGAGCATAAATTACACATGTTAACACAGCTCACACAAACAAAGGTATCTATAATTAATCATGCAACCATATCGTGTTTTATGGCTCTATGTGTAATAAAAAAATAATGTAAGACTTTTATTAGATAAACTTCTATATCTTGAATGACATAAATTATTATGAGATACTAGGGGACGCTTCAGTTGCGACGTTTCAATGCAAAGGTTTATGGTAACCCGTTTTGACTTTTCAAAATAATTTTTTTATTGGTAAAAATGATATATTTGGTTTGGTAACTAGAAAGATTTTCCGACACGCATATAGAGCTTTTATTTTATTATGCGTTTTATGTGTACAAAACGGTGTTGAAAAACACTACAATTTGGAATTTCAAAGTTGATTTGTTAAATTATTGAACAACTTATGAGAAAACCGGGTTCTACGCACGTGTTGGAAAACTTATCTAGTTTCCTAATAAATGATATTTATGAATAAAAATGATTTTGTAAGTCAAAAAACGGGCCGCCGTAAACATTACAGGCGCTTGGCTTGACAGTTAAACCTCATCCGTTGAAAGAAGGCCCGTTGTTTGGCCAGTTGTTACGTGCGCAATTCCTTGTGCAGACAAATTTGGATTACATATTTTTTCGACTAGTTGTGTGTTGTAAATCTCTATAAAGAAGCTTACATCTAAGGCTAAAGGCTCACTCAAACAGTTTTTTAGTAACACAAACATACCGCAAAATAACATTTATGACCATAGTGGAATATAATGTATAAATTTACTTGTAACGACTGTCCCATGCAATATGCAGGGTGTCCAGTAATTAGGGGATCAAACTTCACCAGGTGGTTTGTCAGATCATAATAAACAAAAATGACCTATAACACATAGGCCTATCTCGCTTAGTTTTCCGTCTGTCTGTGTTTTTCACTAAATAATTTTTATCTCAAGGTCAATTAAGTTACAAACTTCAAACGTTGCACATTTGTCAGTATAATTAATAAAAATATATACAAATAAATTTGACTATTGTTTACTTCCGTTAAAAAATGGCCGCCATAAAATATTTTTAAGCTTAATAACTCAAAACCCTTTAACTTTATGGTAAATACCAAAGAATAACAATACGTGGCAAATGTGTTTATAAACATTTTAAAAGCAAGTCAATTGTGCTGCAATAAGTAATAACGGAGATATTAAAGTTTTCCTGAACACACTCCTCTATATACTTTTGAGAAACATATGTAAATAAAGGTTTGTGCTCAGGAAAACTTTAATTATTCAGTTTTTACTCATCGCAGCACAACAAACTTGGCCAGCACACCTTTATTTACATATGTTTCTCAAATTTAAGTAGAGGAGTGTGTTGAGGAAAACTTCAATATCTTCTTTGTTACTTATTGCAGCACAATCAACTTAGTTTTGAAAGGTTTATGACAACATTTGCCACGTATTGTTAGTCTTTTGTATTCATCAAAAGGTTTAAGGGTTTTGAGTTATTAAGCTTAGAAAATTTCTTTTTTCAATCAAAAATAAAAAATCATTAAATTTATTTTTTAAATAGTTTTATTAGTTATACTAACAAATGTGAAAAGTTAGAAGATTGTAACTTAATTGACTTCGGAGATAAAAATTATTTAGTGAAAAATACAGACAGACGGAAAACTAAGCGATGTTATGATCTGACAAAATCACCCGGTGAAGTTTGATCCCCTAATTACTGGACACCCTGCATTGGCCAAACTTCAAGATCATTTCAATCAACGCTTCTAAGAACACATCCCCAACCCAAGTAACATCCATAAATCTAATTTGTTCAACACTTAAGTCACACACAACATAATCTTATTATACAGACATACACACTAACATGAAGATTTTGAAACACACTTAAAAAACAATATCAAGATTAAATGATTTAGATGATTTTGAAATTTATAGTGCATCTAAAGAAAACCACACCGTATTACTAAATGAAAAGATATATCAAGGAAATAATGAATCGTAATACAGTTAGGAGCTTAAAATCAACTGTAAAAAGATAGTCTTAATCTGTATTATTTTTATATTTGTATATTTCCATATGTTTTATTTTATTTTGTAAACTCAAAACTTATAGTGCTATTATTTTTCTCTCTACTTTTCCATTAGATAATGGCTTTAAATTAGCTGAAACATGTTGTGTACATGCAACTTTTTATTGTTAACTCAGTATTTTTATTTTAAAATATTTTATATTTTGCAATCAGTGGTCGTTATGAATAACGAGTAATTATAACTTTAAATACTTACGGCATAGCCGAGTAGCCACCAGGGGAACAAACACCAAGTCCACACATTCCTATTGGAGAGGGCCAAGATTCGCCGTATTCGTAAAATCGATTATTGATGGTACAACCTAAAACCCACGAAAGATAGCATTTGAGTTACAAGTCTAATAAAACGTAATTTTGTACTAAAAGGCCAAAATTGTAATTGTATTTACCACCCAAACCAAATTCGAGAAAATTATTTAACGAGGCAATGAAACTTGTCAGGCAGAAGGAGATTGCAGTAGAGTAGACCAGGGATGGACAACGGGTATTCACCAGGAAGACAGTTATCGGATTTCTAAACAGCCTATACAGGGTCCCGAAAAAGGTGGACGGGATTTGAAAGTGAAATAAAAATGTTAGTATAATTGGTAGCAATTTTTTTCATCAAAGACACAGCAGAACTTAAATTTTGCCATGCAATTGAAAGATTTTCAATGTGAGCTTTGAAAGCTTTGCAACAGAGGGCCGTTGCACGATAGACATCTAGCCGATAGGCAACCTCCCGCCAGGTGTTTTGGAGCATTTCAGTAGTCACCGTTGAAATGGCTACGTTGATTCTTCTTCTTATCTGTGCCCTAATGTCATTTTTCAGCAGGATGTCACTACAGTCTAATCGTCCAAGAAGCTCTCAACAACAGATTTCCTGATCGTTGGATTGGGAGGAATGGTCCTGTTTTATGGCCACCTAGGAGTCTTGATTTGACGCCTTTAGATTTCTTCTTTTGGGGTTACATTTAAATTTTATGCTGAGAAAATACGTGATCTACAGCACCTGAGAAGAAGAATCAACGTAGCCATTTCGACGGTGACTCCTAAAATGCTCTAAAACACCTGGCGGGAGGTTGACTATCGGCTAGATGTCTGTTGTGCAATGGGGTGTTCACATTGAAACTTTTTTAAATACGTTAACAATTTAAGATGTGCTGTGTCATTTGATGTAAAAGTCAAAATTTACCAATTATATTTACATTTTTATTTCACTTTCAAATCCCGTACACCTTTTTCGATGACCCTGTATTATTTGAGAAATACCACTATCTGACTGAGTAATATAATTGTGATCATTCAGGCATAATAGGACCTCAATCTGTTTGGGATTGAGGTCCTATTATGCCTAAATTATCATGATTATAGGACCTAAAATAATCAAACAATCATAAATATGATTTATTTATGCTTTAGTTGTGCAATATGGCGGTGTTTTTGAAAAGTAAAAATTTGTGGAAACTTTGAGGATATTTGTAGTCATTTTAGGTTTTGGCCCATGGACCCCGTACTAATGATAGGATTTTAAATTTGTGGAAGAGTGATTGAAATAATTTGTTACTAACCTTCTTTGACTATCAATTTAGTGCTCCTAGGTCCTGTAAAACTTTTGCAATCAATGAAAACAGACGACAGAACCACCAGAACGACACAATAGACAACTGAGGAAGCACGAGCAGCCATGATGAGTTTCTGACTGTAATCTAATCAGTTGCGTTTATATAGTATAATTCATATAATCGACTTCAGCATCGATTGTACGGAAATCGATTAAATCAGCTATAACTGTCAGTGTGTTGCTCTTTTTTCTGATGTTTTTCCAGTTTGATTCATATTAAAATGAAATTAAGCTGAAAATAATACAATACAACGTGATACCGTACGGGTTTTAAATTTTATTTCGTGTATGTTTTTTTCTAATGGATGCATGAAGTGTTGAGGTTTAGCAAATGATGAATAAAATGTTGTTGTTTTAAAAACAAATAGATTTAATTAAAAGTAGACATTACATCACATTTCGAAGCTTGTCTATTCGCTATTAAAACCCATTATAGGAATACAAAAAGTATTTAGTGTGCATCTCCTGTACTCAATCGATAAATATATTTTAAATAAAACAATAATGATGGTTTTGAAATAAGATATTGTGTGATACCATTAAGGGTTATTTTTGTTCATTACATAACTACTGCCGCAGTACTAAAAACATAGTACAAACAAAGAAAAATGTTCATATATTTTTGGAATAAAATATTTTTATCTCAGCCCAAACCAAAGATTCCATGAATTTAAGGATACCAAACTGTTGGAAGTTTATTTTTACATTGAAATAGTGTAATTTAAATCCTTATCTGCTTCAAAATAGTGCTTTTACAGCACAAAATATCCAGCAAATACAGGTTGTTTGAAATATGTTGGAGTTTTTACTTTTTTTATATGGAAGTTTAAGTATGATTAAAATATTTTTATATGGGACCACCGGGGAGGTACACTATACAAAACAAAACAAACCATGTTTAAAACGGTAGCCACGATCAAAAGTTATGCTTGTACAAACATATAAACAACAACAAAAAGTACCACGTCGAACCTCATTCTTGCGTAGGAAGTCGGTTAAAAAGTATAAGGGTGTAACTTATTTGTTTGGGTAGTTCGTTGTAAACAAAATTAATAATTTATTCAAACAAAAATACAGACATACCAACAGAAAATGGTACCCGTTTCACCCATGGTATTTTGTCACCCATAGCTGTAAGATTTTAAGACTAAAAATCTCTAAAGATTTTAAGACAGGTCGCAATGGAAGCACTAGGTGTAAAAGAATGTCGAATCCTGTGCTGCATTCTAACGGCCAGTGTTAAAACTCGGTAGAGTTTCATTGGTTCGAGTACTGTTTTTAACACTCAACTTGGTTTTGTTTTGTTTAAAACTAAAGAAGAAGCGGGATAATGTGTTTAATATTATGTTGACTACATTTTAAAGTTTCACATTAATAATATGTTAGCCAAACTATAAAATTTCACCGTACTTATACATAAGTTATGTACAATATGAAACAACCCTTGCCTATGTGGAGTTGGGTGACTAATACACTATTGTTATGAAGGTGAAGTTTAAAATAACGTAGACTGTATGGACTATGTAAACAGATGGAAAACTATTATAGGCTAAATAACAAAGCTTTGTCATTCTGCTCCAAAAACAGCTGCTTAAGACACATGTATTGACGTGCTAAAGTGTCACTTTTACACCAAGGTAAACAAAGTATTGTTTTAATGATGTTTTTCTCCCTGGGGATAAATTAGTATATTTCATCACTAGGTCTTAAAGTGACACTTTTTGACATGAGCTCAAGTTTAACGTCCGAGGCGTAGCCGATACCTTATTTTTGTAAATGATACAAAAATTCAATAGGCCTTAGGTTTGATATAATAATTCAGTAAAATATTTAGATACGTTGTTTGTAGCATACCTTCTGCTGTAACAGTACAGGTAAAATAAGACCGAAGCATACTAGAAAACAATAACTGTCCATTGTTTAAAACAAGAAAATTGTTAATTTGGACCATTTCAGTAAAGAATCAAAAGGGACCATACAAAGTCCGGTACTGGAGGAGTGATTTTGGTATAGGAGAAGGGAATAAATACTTAAAACCATAAAACATTACTAGAGGACGGCTTTGTCTCAATAATAAGACGTGGAATGCGAGTTTCTTTTACCATTAAATGCATTACGTATCTTTGGCTAAGAAATATTAACTTAAAACTAATCTCCCTGTTTCTGGGAAATCTTCAACATGTATATTTTTATGACTCCAATTAAAACTTAAAATGATGTAAGACTTCTTATTTATTGTTCTATTTTCTCGAAGATTAATTGAACCTTGTATTTAAGTATATTTCCTAGGTTTTTTAGTTTGAAATTGCCACACGTTGTTTTTTACGGATTATGGCAAGGTACGTGTGAATAATTGGCACAACAACATTTGTCGATTGACAAAACCTGTCGAAATTATTTTTACGTTCTATATTATTGGAAAATTTAAGTATTTTATAAAAAAGGGGCGCCAAGAGGGATTAGGGTCGGGGAAGTAAACAAAGACTCTTTAAAAAGCTATAGTAAACACATTTTTACCCGATATGTTTTGAGACTTTGAAAGTTGTTGGTTGAAACGCCTTATAAATTCCTAGCCTAAAAATTAAGAAAAGTTAATCTTCACAAAATAAACATCTCTTCCAAACCAATCGTAAACCATTTAAGATATAAAGAAGAGTAACCCCTGACTAAAAGCAAACATTTTTCCAGCCTGACATTGTAGTCTGGTATGGTCTAAAAGAACTCGCAATGTATTTGTATTCCAAGTAAAAATAGCCTAGAACCATCCCACACAAATATTTGTTTAAGAAAACAACGAGAACTGATTGGGAGCTAACCACTGCACTTTGCACTAAAGAGGAAGTGGTTACTGTAGAGATGGTACAGCGACCACTCTGCCGACTTTGAAGCGACGGCGCGGTGGCTGCCTGGTTAGAGCACAGTCCGTACCGGGACCGGAATTGAACGTCAGGCATGTGGGCTTAATGATACTATTGTCTGGAGTTGGTAGCTACAAACAATGTTTCTAGAGAACAGCTACCGCGGCTCGGTCGTTGTCTTGTAGAACTCACTATCAGCAAACACGAAGATATTACTTCAAGCTGTACGGAGAAACAAATATAACATATATGTTGTGGGTAAAAGTAAAGTTTAAATATTTAACAGTAAAGTTTGTCTTGTTTAACAAAGCGAAGCTAGACTACAGAGTCCTCTCTACTACTCATCCTCGACCTTTACCTAGCGCTACCGCTAGTTCAATTTAAAAGTTGTTATTGGTGACTGCAAGGTGCACAGAAGTGATGAGCTCCAGAGTCACACGCGATTCCAACCAACCAGGGATCTGCTGAAAATGTCTTATTCGTACAACCTTCGTAATTGTTTATACTGAAATATAATGGAACGCAAAACCACCAAAATAAAGGGAGTATCAGACCAGCTAAATCTTAGTGTCATACCAGAGCTCTGTAGTTCCACCGAAGTAAATGCCTGTACTATTTTAGAATGCATACGTTAGCTTATAGACTACTGTGAGAAACCGGCTCACTGAATATGCTAGAAATGAGATACACTTGAAATTTGAAAACAATATATAGTTAATAGATTCACTATATCACTATTTGAGATGCCGACCACTCTCATGAGGGTATTTTAAGGCAAATATGTGGTGAAGGAGGAGTGTGATGAGTGGTAGTAATGAGTTATGAGGTGTAGTCTTGTTACAAACTAATGCCGACTCTTCCTTAGAATGGGTCATTAATTAATAGCCCAATGACCAATGGAAATACAATAACCAACGGCTCAACGTGACTTCCGAACCACGCAGGTGATGGTCTGATATGTCTAAACGATGGTAGGAGTTGATGCGGGTATCATCAGATGATCACTGAGACTATCTGAGCCGCTTTAGACCTATATCATCCTCAAAACCTGACCTCCATGAAGCTGGATTACAGGACCACGCCACGAGTCCCAGTCTATTGATTGAGCTGTGTTTTTATTGTTATGGTAGGTAGATAACTCATTAATGAAAGGTAAAGGCAGGAAACGCAACATAGTTGAGACAGCCCACGCACATAATGCGCTTAATTCTCAAGTAGTCATTGTAGCACGCTCTCAATAAAATCGTACGATTTTGTCACATTTAAATCATTGACACCAAACAAACTCGAGCAAGTGAAGCCGAAGGGTAAGTAAGAGCGCATACTGTGCTTGGGCTGCCTAACTATGTAGAATTGCCTGCCTCAGCCATGTGGCATCAATACGCTCTCTACTCACCATAACAATGTTTTTAGTCTAACTAGTAAAGTCTTTGCGTTATTTTTACACGTTTCTTAAGAAAGGCTGTAATTAAATTCTAATACATTTATATAATCAGAAATATTTAATTTGCAATATTCAGTATAACGGTTTAAAAATTGCGTTTATTTCCGATTTTACCGTTTTTCAGAAGATATGCACAGTTGGTTGAATAGGTAAAAGGAAACTATATATGCTCTACAAATACCATCAATTGCTGAAATGTTACAGGTCTTACGAAATAAAACCAAATTACTCAAACCAAAGTAGAATATAGGCTATATTTTGTTATATAGAACATAATTGATTATTGTCACTTGTAGACATTTGTAGCCTACGTCTGCTAATACAAAAATTGCCAATTTTAAACTTAATATATTTTGATAAACTTCAAAGTTCTGGTGCCTACAATTCTCGGAATTCTGAAGATACTAGAATTTCAAGTGTATCAAAATACCGGGTGATTACAAATGAAATAGACAGTTTGGATATCTTGTGGAAAACTTTTTTAAGTTTAGATCATTACTTACATGATTATATAGAAGAGTTCTTTAAGTTTTTATCGAATATATTTATTCCGGTTACTGATAGTTCTTGGAAGAAGAACGGCCCGTGAAGAAAACACGTTCACTCTAAGAGAATGGTATATATGCTGTACAGTCTCTCTTTGGTTTTCTACTCCCCATAATCGTACATTATGTCTTTTAACTTTTCCACTAATGTGAAAGTGCATACATCACTGAAAATTAGGCGATTTAACAATGTGTCGACATTTTCAAGACAATGTTGCACTTCCTGACAAAAGGTTGTACGTATAAATTTATCATTGTCTTTTAAACTTTGTAATAACTGTAATTTTATTTATTAGGTGTCATTTTCAAACGTTTCCGCAATTTTTACCATAATTTGTACCAACATACACTTTAAGAAATTCCCACAAAATCTATATCACTTACTATGTTGAAATACACAAGTTTAATTTTGTAGATGCTATTGAAGTTCTTTATTTCATTTGTAATCACCCGGTATATTGAGTTTTAAATTTATAATATTTTTATTAACAGACGAAGCTTACAAATGTCAATAGTACGTATAAATAGTTATAACCCGTATGTACAAACATTCAAATTTGGTTGCTATAGCGTGTAAAAATCACGTGTAAAAGTTTGTATTTTGAACAAAGGCTTGGTTGCCTTGAGACGTATGGTCATTTCAAATCAAAACGCAATCATCTCGTCACAGCGTAACTGATGACCAGGTCATTACCAATATTTCATCACTTCAGTACAAATCACGCTGGCTCCGACTATGTTTCCGAGAAAACGAACCTTATATTTTTAATGTTCTGTTAAAAATAACTAAATTACGTTTAGGTTAAAACTGATGTACAGTATAATGCTATGTGCTTTTTGGCATTCGAAAATAATTACAAAGAAAATTGGAAATTTTAAACGTAGGTTAACGTGTAATCATAAGAGCGGTAATTTTAACTTATCATCTTCGCTTGGATACCGCGCTATTATTAACATGTTACATGTACCCTTAAGCAGGGTTCATTGGTTTTGGGCTGGAATTTGGCTGCCTCGCACGATAAAGCATCTCCATACGAATCTATGATGTTGTTGTTATGGATGAAACTAACTAATCTGATGAAACTATTAACTCTGAACTTGACCTTAAGAGGCTTACAGTTTGAAGTGGTCAGACACACATTGCGATAAAGCGAGTGATGGTGTTCTTCTTGTTGTCAATGTTGAATTCCCATGCCACAAAGTCACTACCAGAGTCCCAAATATTGAATGTGTATTTGATATCTACACGCTTTCGTTTTCTTTACCAGTTTTACTGGGCATGGGTACATGAAACGAGCTTGAGTTGTATCTGGCATGTCTATATGCTCTTGCAGGAGTCAAAATTATAAAGAACTCTAGCACGATGACAGGACAACCGAAGTAATTACAACTCCTAGCTTAGTAGATCTTATTACAAGGCCCAGAAGGTAGCTTCATTTTGAGGAGGTGTTGAGCTAGTGTTCGTAGCCACTTAAGTTAGATAAGAGAATCACACCAAGGTCCTTATCCTTGCTAACCCTCTCCAATATAGGTTTAAAACCACACCGAAATCTCAAAGCTGCGAAAAGTATATTCAGTTTCACGGTTGAAAGTGGTCAAAAGCATTTATTCATGTTTAGCTCCATGCCAATAATACTACACCGCGATATAACTAGATATCACTAAATCACTATTTGAGATGCCGACCACTCTCATGAGGGTATTTTGAGGCAAATATCTGGTGAAGGATGAGTGTGATGAGTGGTAGTAATGAGTTATGAGGTGTAGTCTTGTTACAAACTAAGGCCGACTCTTCCTTAGAATAGGTCATTAATTAATAGCCAATGACCAATGGAAATACAAGGACAACTTAACATGACTTCCGAACACAGAATTGTCTGATATGTCTAAACGATGGTGGGAGTTGATGCGGGTATCATCAGATGATCACTGAGACTATCTGAGCCTTTAGACCTATATCATCCTCAAAACCTGACCTCCATGAAGCTGGATTACAGGACCACGCCACGAGTCCCAGTCAAAAGCATAGTTATCAAAAGCAGGTAGAAGCTGGAAAAGTTTATGATTTACTTTTCTTCTCTTTAAATAAATGCCACCCATCCAACACTGAAGTTAAAACGACCCAGCTCTCTTTTACTCATCGAGTAATTAGGACTGTCCCAATTGTTGTTAGTCACGTGGGTTTGTATTTTTTTCTTAAAGGCCATTACAATGATCGTGCGAAGGCGCTTACGCCTACACCTAATGAGGGTGTGAATGGTCAGTAATTGACGGAGGCTGAGAAGCATGTGGAGGAGGTCGGAGTAGATATATTGACTGCCGTGGTTGCTGGTCATACCACCTGTAATCAAAACAATCTGTAGGAAAATAAATTAAGTTTTGGGTTCTGGACTAATATTTAAACTATGATGAAGACGTTGTAAATTAGTTAAGCCATTCAAATTGATGACAATATTCGTAGCTCTAAAATTTAAACAAGAATATAGAAGAATTTATTTTTATAACGTTTGTCATTTTTACAACAAAATACTGTTGATTAGTACCACAGGTAAGGCAAGGTCTAACTTCGTAATAAGTTCAAACTTTAATTTGTAATAAATAGAATTATTCCCAACGTAAAATTGATGATTTTATGAAGTAATATTTTAGGAGTAGTTTTGTTCTGCATTAAACAAAGCCGTTAGTTGATCACATCTTATTGGGACTTTGTTATATAATGTTTTTCTTCCCTGAAAAGGAAGTGTGTTAAATGTTTCAAAATGATGAGACTCAAATTTGATCTTATCTCATCTTTCCCGGAGAAATTGCCTACAAGGGTGATTGAAAACACCCACAGAGTACTTTAGGGCATAGTTCCTAAAACTGGTTGTATCTAGTAAACCAAATTTGTTAGATCCCAAGCCGTTCGGTATTTAAACAGCCGCCTTTTAATTTTTTTTTGTCATGTTAAGTAAACAAATTCAAGAACAACTTAACTAGTGTAACTACAATGACCTATGGTTACTGACTTAAATTATTAGTCGCAGAAATAATACTCTATGGCAGTTTTGAAACACTTTACAGAGTTACTATTGAAGTCCGTTCCTCCCTGACAGATCATGAATTACAACATGAACAACCGAAGAAGAGATTCAAATGCAACTTCAGTGCGTAACCCACTTTAATATTGAACTGCTACGAGTCCGTTGAAAGTTTTTTCAGTGTTGCAGAGGCTCAAATTTGTAACCTTCAGCTTCCACATAACAGTGCATCTTCAACTCGTACTGTAAAGTTTGAAATCCTCAACTACGCATGACCGAAACTACCAAAAGTGTTAGACAGTTGTATTAATCACCGGTGGGGAATACAATAGAGGCAGGACACAATGGGAAGTATTAAGGTCGGCAAATGAATTGGATAAGTGATTCTGAAGCTGAAGAAGGATATGAGGCAATGCTAAGACAAAGGAGAGTTCGTCAACTGACACTAGCACAGTACCATTCATACTAACAGAGAGTTCGGTGCCTTGTCTAGGTGTGAACCCTAGGATAGATTGATAGTTAAAAGTAAAAATAAAGTATATATATTATAATTTGCACTACAATGATCCAACTTTCTAGCCAATTAATTCAAGCATGAGTTAAAGTTCCTGATTACAAATATCTTCTACAAAGAGTTGGGTTCCTGCTCAAAAAGTGCCAATGCTCGTAAAAAGATATGATTCTTCATCCCTGAAAAATTAGGTTCACATTCTTCACATGAGCTAAATTAGGTTAGGATAACTCTTTGCATGAACGTGTGTCATGAATAATCGTAAGCGAACCTCAAAAGGTTGAATATTCAATTTAAAAGATAAAACTTAAAAATTAATGTATGTTAAAAGTATAGTTAAACGTCTTTTAGTTTCTTTGTACTGTTAAATACTAATGATAATAAAATAAATTTAATGTAAGAATGTACTTGTTACTTGCTTTCTAAATTGTTTCTTGTTCTTTTAATATAAAGCGTAGTTATGTAAAAGTTAAGTGGACTAATCTTAAGTGCTGTATAAAATCGAACACTAAGGCTTCCAAGAGTTCGTCATAGTTTCAAAGACTTTCTGGCTGCTTCCGTAAAACTTTCTTTCAAAATAGAATGATGAAAGACGTAACAAAAAGACAGAGCGTTCACCTGATTGTTCTCCATTCAATACAATATTATGTTAAGATAAATCTAATATTATATATTTTCTGAGCTGGTAGGCTTATCAATAAATTTCACAATTGAAAGTGTTATTACTGTTGGTTAGAATTGTACTGTGTGCCCTATAACGAATCTTCGTTTATGTGTATCACATAAAACTTAGAATTATTATGTGCTACACAGATAAGATTGATAATCATCTTTAGTACAAAGGTGTTGTGTAAAATAAAGAAATAAAAATGCCTTTACAGTGATGGAATAAATAAACATTCATATAAATGTTCAATAATCTATTTACATATTTAAATGATGAATGTATTTTCTTAAATAGAGATATTTTGAATTGAATTAAATATTATTATTGTAACACCTTCCATCGCTAACGGGAATTGTATTTATGTTTGAAACTGTACCACAAGCTATTTAAAAAAACACTGTAGAAATGTGTATTTTGCTGAGAATTACATGAACCCAGTCAGTACTTAAATCTGGCCCAAGTGCTTACGTTCTAAGAGGACGGAACTTTAGGTGGCAAATCCAGGAAAACAAAAGAAAACACCTTGTGTCCTGCGTAGTGTGGTTTGGAAGCAGTTTAGGATAATTTTTTCGAAAACAGTTAGACACACATGCACACGTTTCTACATAATTACGTACATATGTATTGTATAGTTGATTGGAAAATACATTTTCTTCTTTTCATGATTAATGCCTATTGATGTGTTTATTTAAATTATTGATTACAGTAAAAGCAGTAGCACAAGGGGTATAAAGTGTGACGTATAAGCACACCTACACTGACCCAGTGAGGTGTTGATTGAAAGTCAATCAAGTATTTGGGGGCCTGAAAGGAAGCGACCTCTCATCTAGGCCTCATTCACACCACGTAGGTGTTGAGCTGGGTTCATACCTCCAACACTCACTCAGTAACTAGTACGTCCACTTTCAAACGTTCAAAACTATTGCTAAAATTTAATACTTAATAGACAATACTAGGCCTATACCACAGACGTAGATATAAAAGAAAACAAAGTTTAAGGTTACTTATTACTATTATTATTATAACTTATTATTTATAGTTTAATGTTACGTTGATTATATTCCACGGAAGCCTGGGAAAGCACGAAGATTCACGGGAAAACATCAACTACTCTGAACTTTAAGCTCATTTACTAGAGATTAATTTGTGTAATTCGACAATATTGACTTAAATAACGTTAGTAAGTAATATAATGATACATAACTTTTATAAATGTCATCAAAACCTCATGGAACTAACTGTTTTAATATCATGCACTAAACCAATTTTGTTTGAAAACCTCTCTAGTTTGAGGGAGTTTTTGGTACCCAGATTGTGTTGGCTTACAAGTTTTCCTAAGATATTTACAAACAGAACATTTGTATTAATACCAGGAAAATCGGATAAAAATAATACCAATAAAGAGCTCACACATAGATACTCACATATATAACTACGTTTTACTCGTAAAGCGTATACAATTTTTAAATTCTCAAAATGTGTTCTTGAGGTCAGGACCGGTGCTCGTTTTGTGGTCTCACCATGCTGATGGGATGAATACTCGTATCTTTTTTCCGTAGAAATTACTACTTGGTATTACAGAAGGTGTACATTCACGCTTCAGTTAAAGATGTATTCAACCTAATATCTATAACTAAGAGTATAATTATTAAGAGTGTTTATTGGCATTAACATGTGTCAAAAACGCTATTCGAAGTTATATCAGCCATTCATTTTTGTTTGTCATCCATCTACCTCTCTGTCGACCTGTCTATCTCGTCTCTGCTGTGAACCTTGCTCATTCGCGATCTGATAACGTGGGTTGGAACTGGTCGCGCGTCATCCGAAACTTAATTGAATCATTTCATAACAACAAGTTTGAATGACCCGGACTGGTCGGTTAGGTTAGAGTAGGTTAGGTTAGGTAAGGTTAGGACTGTATGATTATGGAGATAACGGATGATATCTAATATGGGAAAGTTTAAAGGTCCACCTGTTGTCGTG
Organism: Matsumurasca onukii; assembly: GCA_018831715.1. Classification (NCBI taxonomy): domain Eukaryota; kingdom Metazoa; phylum Arthropoda; class Insecta; order Hemiptera; family Cicadellidae; genus Matsumurasca; species Matsumurasca onukii. The sequence continues at coordinate 9,090,098 of CM032062.1, forward strand.
TGGTGAAACTCTAGCGTAAAACTGTGTCATGTATAGTAGCTAATCTGAAGTGATATAATAGCGAGTAATACCATGCTTTCCAAACTTTATACATTTATTTCAACCTTGACTGAGTTGTAGTAGTCATTTTTTGATTGGTTACGCCATATTGTGTTGTATATACTTTGGGAAAAAGTTCAATATTAAATTTAAAACCAAAACTTAATTCTTAACTTAAGAACCAAGGTATAATAATAACTAGGCTTATTCTAGCTATTGACGACAAGCTATCGTCAAGTTTGCTTCCCAAATCATAAAGCTTACTGCGGTGCCGAAAAGTGAAGACGCTTATACGTGTCAACGTTTTTTCACCACTGAAGAACTTGTAGAGCTCAACTTTTAGGGTCATCGTATAAAACAAGTTGACAAGAAAATGGTGGTGGCGTTTTGCAAACAAAGATGTCGTGAGTAGAATCGAGAGCGAGGAGATGTGGCGGATAAGGTATCGCTTCTGAGAAAGAAGCAGCCCGCACGCTGTGCTCCGGCGTGGTGACACTCACTTGTCGCACCTGGCTTTCCACAGGCAAAGTAAACACTATCTAAGTTTTAGAAAACAGCACAACTGTGAAAATATTGCAACAAATTATAACTTTGCTACTTAGTTGTAAGGCTCCATTTAGTCTCCAAATGATATTACGTATATAATTCCTAGCCTAGAAGTTTTGTTGTGAACTTACGACGTGTGTTGAAAACGTATCTGGACTGTCCTTATGTTCCATTATGTACATTATAGATGAATCTGTGAGTTTTTGTTTCAAAACTAGTTCATTCTGCATCAGTACCTTCTTACGGCGATTATAAGGGCTAGCTGTAACAAAATACCAAAGATGAGTGCCAGATCTGTTAAAATCTTTTGGTTGTTTTGTTACGTTTTCATTTCAGTACGTTTTCAATGATTTGGAGCAAATTTTCTATGTGTGAAATTTTTACTGGCAAATTTTGTTGCTAGTAGTAGAGAGTTACTTAACCGGACAAATAAGGTAAGCCATTTGTTTTGTTAAAACGTTAATAAAATCAGTTTTAGTTTATTTTGCTACATGCTACTTCTTACCCATATTTACTACTTATAATTTCCAGTACAATAAATATATACCAACTTCACCTAAACATAGGACAAATCCCCTGAAAAATGTCTGTTGGTATTGAATTTCAAAACTAAGCGTCACCAAATATATTTCTAACAAAAGATCAAAGACGTCTTCCTCAAAACCGTCCGTGGAGAATTAATAAAAGATTAATTCCTCTGGAAGCTTAAAATAATGAATTATTCATTAAATCACAGTCTGGCGAGCGTCTGATGTGGCACGCTTTAAAACAGGTTCCGCCGCTGATCCTAATTTATTATCATCAACCATGACGGAATAAATCAGCTTCAACGATTGTACAGAGTGGGAGATGTACGGTTAAAGTAAGTTTGTCACGACAAGGCTCAGAGCGGCTTGCAGGTATAATACATTCCGGTATCTATTCGTGTCGACAACATTCTCGGGCCCGTGAATGACGCAGGCCATACCGCCTCACTTGTTGATTTACTACGAACTCTTGAACACGCATCTTGATTTACTCTCTCCGTAGTGCCTTGTCCTCCAGGTTGTAGCTTCGAGTACGCAATGATTAGCATAATTAGAGTACTTAAGTACGACGCATACTTCATCAGCAAGGAAGATATAAGCGACCCGCCGTTTTAATCTTGGAGCTGCTGTAAGAGTTTGTGTGAAGCACAATGGAACTTTCACGAGACAGATTACACGGTCTATGTGAAATGCAATTCTGAACTTTTTGTGTAAAATACCTTAGCTACAGGAAATCGATTCCGCAAGTTAACGTTTGAGTGAGAAAGAATCTCGAGCCCACACTTAAAGTCATTTGAAACACGAAGTTTGGCTTTGAATTATGCATGAAGTTCTTTATCGGAATCCAAAACATTTTCGAGAAGCCAGTAGCGTTAAGTACTGATTCGTTTAAGATAGGAAGTACCTAAAACCTGTCAATAAACATTTAACAACTTAAGGTAAACTATAAACAACAATTCATTAACTGGTTTTTACATTAAGCCGAGGTGGTATGAGGCCATCCCTGTTCATATATGAAAGTAGATTTTACTGTTTCTACAGACATAATGGCAGCCAGTTTAACACTACTTGAAGCCCGTAATCAAATAGTGATGGAGAGAGTACGAATAAATTAAAATTCAATTGAAAAGTAGACGAATAAAACTTGCCGTGGTTCTTGGTATCGTAACTTGATGTTTAATCATCAGCCTAGTCTTTATAAACTTTATCTCAAGTTATACGCAGTTTATTCTATTGAAAATAGACTATATCAAGATAGCTTAAAAGCTAATAGTTTCGCTTTAAAATATGAAAAGTGTACGACAATAAAGGTAACTTTCCCCACTAACAACTCACCTAGTTATTGGGAAGGGGTGCTTTGAACAACCAAGGTGGTCTACACTCTTCTACTTTCACATCAGCCTCTACAGCTCGAAGTGAGCCCCGTATGACCTGCATGATTGATAACGTTGGTTGAAGGTAGGCGGCCGCGATGGACAGTGACATCGCTAGGCCAGGTCCTGACAATAAGGATCCGGTTGAGACCAGTCCAGGATTTGCATGACTAAAAGAGTCATCAATATCAAGAGTTAGCGAAGAGATAAGCCAAAGGCCGGACACCATCAGTCTCTGTCCTGGGTCACGTGGGCGGTTTGTTTATATCCTGGCTTTCTGGTGATTGGTCATTCCTACTGGAAGCTGCATTCCTTCATTGACTGATTGGTGTGATAGCCTGAATCGTTTGTGGGATCAATATCAGTTGATTACCTTCCTTGTTTGCGATCGTTTTAAAGTCCATTGCGTTAGATTTGCTTGTAAACATGTTCAATTTAAAGATGTTTGTTATAAAAAGCAGATAAATCACTAAATCACTATTTGAGATGCCGACCACTCTCATGAGGGTATTTTAAGGCAAATATGTGGTGAAGGATGAGTGTGATGAGTGGTAGTAATGAGTTATGAGGTGTAGTCTTGGCCGACTCTTCCTTAGAATGGGTCATTAATTAATAGCCCAATGACCAATGGAAATACAAAGACCAACGGCTTAACGTGACTTCCGAACCACGCAGGTGATGGTCTGATATGTCTAAACGATGGTGGGAGTTGATGCGGGTATCATCAGATGATCACTGAGACTATCTGAGCCGCTTTAGACCTATATCATCCTCAATATTAGTGTATCGATACCTTAAAATACAACACCAAATTACTGTAGGAAAAGCTTTGAGGTATTAAGAAAACTTAGAAGTTAATTGAAGTGTGACACTAACGATTTTATTGAAATCCATTATATTTGCTTAAATAATTCGTGGATATTTATGATAATCCTACGTACAAGCTTAAATACTTTTGAGTCTGCATGACAATTTTGACACAGTTTTCCATCAGTTATATTTAAAATATCTAAACATGTATATTATTTAAGCAACATGCCAATAAACCCCTGCGTCGCAGCATTATTTTCTCATACTTCTTACACACTAAAAGTGCATCTTTTAAATATTAATAAAAGACTAATTTTCTTAATGACCACGAGGTACGTACATTAAATGAATTCAAAATAATGAGTAAATGGTCCAGAAGTAAACCTTATATGACTGCAATGACACACATGATCGTTATAACAATTACTAATAACAATGTACAATTTATCTTCGTTTTTCCATAAAAAAATTATAAAACTAAAACGCATACATGAACTACAAACCGTAGTGATCCAGTTTTGTTCGTGTAATCCCGTAAAACTGACAGTAACAAGTGTTTACACGAGAATAATTTCAACCGCAGCGCCGGATGTGGACACTTTATGAGTCGTGCTAGTCCACATTTGCTCTACTCTATTGCCATGATAACTTACCTGTTAATGTTTGCCATAAAGCTCACAACACTCAGGAATCCCAGTTGACGTGTTTGCTTACGCTTCGTCTAAGCCAGGCTCGAGTCGCTGTGTGACGTCACTGCTAGAACAGGTTATCTGTGGCCAGTTCAGTGTCACGGTTACTTCAGTTGTCACAAGCAAGGCCTGATGTAAGGTACAAGCTTGGCATTTCAGATCAGGGCATTGTACTGTGTCTTGAACAATAGACTAAGTGAAAGCCACCAACACACGTACCAGCGTGCAGCACTCTTGACAGATTTATCTCTGTGAACTATTAGATGCGAGTAAACGGTTCTATTGGTCGTTGAATTGTAATGGATTTGTTTTAAGAAACTTATAATTCAAAAACGTATCAGTACTTCACGATTTAGGAAGTGGTACTCTAGCAAAATCAAAGCTAGAGAGGTTTGGGTTGTTTTCGAAAGGACCTTCAACAGTTTCTGTGAGTAAACCAAATTCTTAAGAGCTGTGACAAAACTTTATAATGTCCCTAAAACTCAAAAATAAAACGAGCTAATCTAAACAATATAACAAATTTGACGGTTGTTCAAATTAAAATTAAAACATCATTAGCATGAAAGCAAACCCCAAGAAAATAGTATACATCTAGAGAATGGCTTATGAAGCATTGACGAAGCTGTAAAGCAAATAATTATTCGATAGCTAAATGAATTTAACGAGACAAAACCTGTGGGTTAAATGGATACAACAACGTTAAATTTTAGGATTTTAGGACTTTAGGAATTTTAGGACTTTCTGTTAGATTTTTTAGGAGCCTTTCACATACCAACAAGTACGAGTAAAACTACAGAAGCTCTGGCTTAAATGGAATGCATTTTTGAAGGTTTAATAGATCAACCCGTAACGTTTCATAAAATGGTTGTTTTTAAACTTTATAGAACTGATAAATTAGTACTATAACTCAAGTTTAGTTGGACTTTTAACCGTGTTTTGGGTGTTACCCGTAACGTGTCAGAAAACGTTACTAATTAATTAGAGTATAAATCACTAAAAAATAAAATATTTAATGTTGGTTTTATCTTTAGTGATTGAAATAATTTTAATTGACCTTTATTGACTCCAAAACAACTCTAATGGATGTAGTATTTGAAACCAGTCGAGGAATTTCAAACGGTTTGAAAACAATACTTTAGAAACAATTAAAATCTGTAGTCGTATTTGGGATGAAACTTTTTGATCATAATTTTGTTTTACTAAAGAGTCCGTTAATCGTAATTACACAAAAAAGTTGAACATATGATTTTTCAAGCCAACAAAATATTCAACTTTCAACAATTCTGAACACGGAAAATCCATCATTTTCCACGCAAACCAACGCAACGATTGTTATACCGTCGTAATTGTCTAGTTAGTACAACAAACACACATTCAATTGTTTGAACATTCAATTGATATTTGCTAGTTAGGTTGTTAAAGAAACGTTCACAGTGTTGTTCAGCGTTGGTAAAAGTTAAAGTAAAACAACACAGATGAAATGGTAATCACTAAGTCTAGTCGTTGGTGGTTTTCAAGATAAGCCATTATAGGTTTGGCTCTCCGCCAGGCTTATCTGTCGATAGACAACGTTTATCTCAATCTGAATCTGTATTATCGCTGATGTCGGACAAAGTGAAAGTGATTTGTTTCTTGGAATTGCCGTTTCAACTTTGTCTCTACATCGATTCTAATTGGGCGAAGTTTACAAATTATAGATCAGCCATGATAAGTAAGTAAATGCATATATGACTTAGAACTGTATCTCAAGCCTGATTTAATTTCTTGAAATGGAGATTATTGGTATTACTTAATTAATATAAGAAGGCCAATAAAGAGTAATACTTATTATTACAAAAAATTAAAATAATCAAATATTAATAATAATATTAAAATATTAATTTTTGATTATTTTAATTTTTTATGTAACAAATTTGCCTGACGATGACAGCATTGCTGTCGAAAGCGCTTGTGGTATAAAAATTATTACTCTTTATTGACCTTCTTATATTGGAAATATTTTGTTAAGCCTGATTTAGTTTAAATTAAGCTCTGTGATGAAAACTCGATGTTATATTTATATGCAATTCCGTCTGCTAACTAAGCAACGTGTTCAGCTATTGAGAGGTTTTGTGGTATGTTAAAAAAGGTAAGTTTGTCTTGTTTAACGAGACTAAGTTAGGACTACAAAGTCCTCTCTACCACTCAACCTCGACCTTTACCTAGCGTCACCGTATAGTCACATTACAAATTGTAAGTGGTGACTGCGGGGATCGAACCCGCGCCACCGGAGTGATGAGCTCCGGAGTCGCGCGCGATACCAATCCGCCACGGATCCGCTAATAATCTTGTAATAATAATGTTTACTCAATTAAAAACTTATAACGAACAATTTTTTTACAGGTGATTGTTTACTTTAGCTCCAGTCTGAACAATGGTTAAAACACTTAAGGAAAACACACTTAAGTAAAAAGTACTACTAGATCGTGTTTCCCACTGAATTTGAAACAGTTTCTCGGTCCTGTAACAGGTTACTACACAAGATTCAGTACAAGGACTTGCCAAAACCGGGCACAGGACGTATGTTGCACGTCAAGGCTGAAGAATGGAACTTGTCGTACCTTCATCTCTGTGCTCTTTCTTTTGCTCAAATTAATTCAACTGCTGAGTTCACTTACAAAACCACCTGGTATCAAGACGTTCCACCGGCCCTCTTGTTCTTGTTCAGCGTTGAGCAATCTAAGGTGTCGGAATACGGCAGTAAAGAGAGCTAATAGAAGTACTAGTTTAAGTAGAGTATATAAATAACCAATCTTGCAGATTTTGCTTGTTGGTATCCGTGTATTTGTGTGTGTTATCTCAATCTGTGTCTTATTGGCTTGTCATGCGAGTTGTTTATTTGACAAGTCAGTGCTAAGGAATGTGTCACAATTAGTTACATGTTTCAGTATTTTCAGTTGTTTCTACCACCAGTACAGGAGAAGGTGGTTTGAAATTTCCTAACAAACAAATTGTAATAATTTTGTTATTTTTTTTGAAAATAAATATGTTTTATTTCATGTGGAAATAGGGTTGTTCTCCTGACAAAAATTATGTAATCAGCCGCCTTTTTCATTATGACGAGTTTTCTTTCGTCTACCAATACCATTGTGATACTTGATTAGATTTACAGTAATATTATCCACTGTAGCACAATTAAATAAGTAGTAATAACATGCGTTTTCTGTAATAAACTGAAATTACAAGTATCTAATTTACATATTTTTTATTATTAAAAGTGTTAATGTGGACCTAAAATATATTTGGAGATAGTTTTAAGAAAACTTTTCTTATAAGAAGGCGTGCTATGCACAAATTGGTTTTCTCGATCCTGATATAGTTCTCGCATTGACCAAACTACACCAAAAATTCTTCATTGTTCTGATGCTGAAAAGTCAAGTCTTGTATTATCAATCAAGCTTTTTAATTTTTACAAACCTAACATTGGTAATCTTACAAATCAGGGCACTTATGACTTAACTAATAACTAAAAATTGCAATTAATGTTGTCGTCATTCAACACTGTTGAATTTGTTTGATCTATACGACAATAATTGGGACTGAACACCAAGAGCTCATAGCTTCAGTAGAGTTGATGATAAACAATGCAAGTAAAATTCATTATACAACAATGGTTTAAGTCTAACTCAGTTGAACCATAGGCCTATATCAACGAGACCAACAGTTCATGACAAATAATATGTTTTACTGGTATCAAGGTTTTCAATATTACTAATCAAACTAACAAAACTGTTCATCCAAGCTGCTTCAAAGCTTACTATTCTTAATACCTATTGTAATAAACACGTGTTCTAAATGTTCTAAACTTAGGGTGACTTCCATTGCGCGATTTAAAACACAGCAAACCACATCTAACCACCTCTAAAACCACAGAAAACCATTATAACTACACTCTAGTTACTCGTAGTGGGTGTGTTGTTGTTGTCACATGATTGTGACCTTGGCTCAATAAGCTAGTGAGCAGTAGAGATATAGGTTTGTAACTAACCTAGTTGTATCGTTTCAGTGAACACAACGCCCCAAGTGGCCAGACTGTCCAACCCCCACACGTCAGACTGTCACGAGGGTTGAGTTGATACTTTAGATCAAGTTCAGTTGTTTCTCAGAGTTTAAGACTTCTAAGTACTCTAGATGAGCTTTTACTTTTATGATTCTGGTTGGTGCATTACAGGAGTTAAATATAGTTTTTGAGGAACATAAGTGCACATACAGGGTGTTGGGTAACTCTCTTCAAACACATTCAAAATTGTGTTTTGCGGGTGAAATTAAAAAAAGTTTGTCTTGTTTAACGAGGCGAAGTTAGGACTACAAATTCCTCTCTACCACTCAACCTCGAAACAATGAATTAACTAAGACGTGTCATTTTGAACGTGATCTAGAAGTTATTTCCAAAAGGATTATATTGTCAACTGTTTTGCCTTTTACGAAATCAAATATATTTTCAGAGCAACTTTTGTCGTTGTAAATGTTTATATTTGACGCAATTTTATTAAAGCTCAATACTATTAGCAGTGATCTAGTAAAATGTTTGTATATAACGTATTTTTGAACGGATTCTTTTGAATTGGGTGGCGTTAGCTTTGTAATCAACTTACGCTTATTTAAAGAATCATTATAAATAAGAAATAATAAAAAGCGTTAGTTCATTACAAAACTAATGAAACCCAATTATATGGTAAAAACATAACACTAATAATATACACAATGTATATAAAATAATATATACAATAGTTATAATTGTATTTACATGCGTTTTAATCTACCTCTATTTGTATACATGCTATTCGTTTTCTAGTCACTTTAAATGGCCGTCATTTTGACAAAATACATTATTTTTTACTTTAAATTTTGATTAGGGCAACAATTTTGCAAAATTTCGAAGCAATAGATTTATTAATTGTTTATTTAAATACACAAAATGGTGGCTAGTAGATAAATGAAGGACTATGTACCTCATGTTATATGGTGAAATATAATTGTTTCGCCCTACGGAAAATATCTACCAAAGGATAGAAATTTAGCATACAGGTGAAAGTTTACAAATTCAACTGTATTATTGATAGGTTAGTAATAAATAATTGAGCTATTTTCATACTTAACTTGTATTTATTCTAAAACCTAGTTAAAAAGATATAGGAAAACTGTATATTTCAAACATTGTATTTTCACTCTGCACTGCCTTGGGTGTGAATGTAGCGTGTTGTTTGATGTGAGAGTATATCAACAAGTAATACTTTGGGATCCATGAGCTGTTGCAAAGACTCGTTCTAGATAACAACAGTCTGATCGTAAATACTGCGTAATGTTGACATTTACATCTTACCTTAACTCATTGTAACACTGCACACATGAAGTAAGTACAGTGTGAAACAGAAACTTTCAGAGTACTTTAAAAGTTCAAGCCATTCAATGTTTGGTGACTCTCTTTACAATGTAACTGATGCAGAAGCCCTTCCTAATTCCAAATCCGTGAGTTGTTTTAAAATTTACTTTATTCCTTTAAAAGTGTATGGAATAACTGATAACCGAATAACTAGCTCTGGTCAACAAATTACTGGTAACTGTAATCTAGTTTAGTTCATCCAATGACTGAAGATAGTACTCCTCAGCGAGACCGAAATATTTATTATTATGATGATGTTTTGTCGATGTGTGAACCGGAAGAACTAGATTAATATACCACAGATGGATATTGGTGAATAGGGAACTTAGTAGCTGTTTAACTGCGTAATTTTGTACGTACTTTGACGTTAATTTACATTCGCATACTGCAGGTATGGGAAAATACATCATGAAAATAAAACTAAGCCTTTGAGGTTTAAAGTTTGAACTTGCATGAAAGATTATCGCCTGACGGTAGGAAATGGTCCAGAAAAGTTAAATATAATATTTTTACAAGGAACAATGTTTGTTGAACAGGGTGTTTATTTAAAATGGGTCTCTCGTAAACAGCATTAACGGTTATGTTTAAAAAGACATCTGTTTAGAGGACTTAATCTTGTTTCAAGCCACGTTTAAGAAAAAAATGAAATTCTTGAAAATTGTCCACCATTTTTTTAATCTTGTGGCAAATTTGACAGAGTTTAATGAAACTGTATAGTAATTTACGACATCTCTAGGTTCTACGTATAATTTAAGACCTTTTCATTCTTGACATTTGTTTGATATATCATTTTGTTTAAGATATGAACGCAGTCAAAGTAGTGAAAATGTCCATTTGAAAAGCATAGGATCTCGTACAATGTTATTTTTACATCTTGTTCTGGAACGGTAATTTATCATGTTTTAACTTAATTAATAGGGGCAATCATGATAAACCAAAGGGCTGACGTGCACGTGGCCTCGAACCACATTCCAAAATAATCTACTTAAATTGATAAATCTGAAAGCAGATTTTTGGAAATCTTTGTTTACGTGTCTCCTTATTTAAGTGTTTTTTCTAGTTAAATAAATTTTGGGGAAATTACCATAACAGTCTGAACTTTATAACTCAGTTGGTACAAGATCCTGGGCATTTTAAATAGGCCTTTTACACTACTTTGGCTGTGTACATATCGTAAACTGAATGATATATCAAAACAATTTATTGTATGATACTGCAAACATTATCATTAGATTATGCTCCAAGTATAATTGTTGTTGTTAATCCTTTCAATTAATGTTTATAGCAATTTGAATTAAAAATTAAATATGTTTTTATTAAATTTATGTGTATACCTCCTATATAAATGTGTAATATAACGGACATGTTGATTTTACCTATACCTCTCAATTTTAAAGGAATAGGTTTGTTGACACTTCCCTGTCTCTATATCTTAGAAGTGATTTTGTACTGTAAAACTAATAAAATGTTGGTTCAATCTAAAATCACTCATGATTATAACACAAGAGGAAAGAACCACTTGCAAATTTGTCAACATAGAACATCTAAATTTGAACAACTACCCATGCAAGTAGGTATAAAACTCTTCAACCCCTTCCTAAAAATTTAAAAGAAATTGAAAGTACCAAAATTTTCAAATCTCGAATAAAACGGTTGCTGTTAAGCAAAGCTTATTACTCGGTGGATGAGTTCATAGATGATCTTAGGGACAACTAATTTCTTTAAATCGTATTTTAATTCCTACCCCCCCTCCTAAGCCAGGTCTGATGTTAAGTGTGAATGTGGAATGAGTGTGAAATCATGTAAGTGTGAGTGAGTGTGAATGTTTAATTTCATTGTATTGTAATTTGTGTTTGTGTTTTGCTACGCAATATTTTGTATTGTCTTTAGCAAATATATTATTGGTATTATTTTTAAACTATTTGAGATGTAACTGATTGTATTTTCACATTTATAACGACTGATGTTTAAAGTTGTAAATACTACTAAGTGCCCGATGTTTAGACTTGAATGAACTCAACACAGGATGTAGACTCTTTATGACTGTGGAATTGCACACATTTGGCTTACACTCCTTGACTTACAACTTCCTGTCTATGAAAGTCCCTGTTCACGATTACTTAGCCTCAATACACAAGTTTATCATTTAAATTCAATCTGTAGCCAAGTTTTAGTGTTTAATAGTTTTATCTAAGTGAGGTAAAACTAAGATTTGGCCTTACCAACAATGAAATATTAAGTTTTAGATCGAAAGCAACTAAAACTTACTTAAAAAAGACAAACACTGTTAAATGTTCAAACTAACGGCTTGACCTTGAGCATCGTTACAGATATATGTTCATATTCCAGAAAAATACTGTGTGGACCTCCAGTTTCAATTGTATTTTCAGACCGATGTGATACACACCGTATTGTATGAAACTGTTCCATGATGTGCTAGAAACATTTAGAATGAGAAATATACAATAACCCAGTTAACTGATAATTATTCAAACTGAAGTATAGAATTTATTAGGTTGAGTTTATGATTGGCAAAGCTGTTCTCCTTGGTTGTGCCATTCAGTTTGCCAACCGTCTGTCAAAACGAAACTTATCAACTTAGACTTGAAGACAGTTCTAAGAACACTTCACCACCTGTCAAATTTAACTCATGTTTAATGAAACCATAGAAACAGCTGCCAAACACTATGTAAAATGGAAGGACACAAGTGCATTATTTTTCCTTCTATAAAAAAACGTATTTACATAAAACAATATACAGTTTGAAAATACGTGGTTTAAGACAAAGTTTAACCAAACCCTGTTCAAGTTATAGTAAAGCACAATACAAGAAAATATAATTTTTAGGGGTAATACGAGAACAAATTTGGATAATTACACAGTCAAAGGTTTAGGGTTAGAAAGAAGGCAAGGCCGCATCTTAAGGTATTGTTTATGTGTAAAATTCGTTAATAACAAACTGTGACAAACAAATAAACAAGTTTTAAAGTCATTTAATTTACCACTGATTTTATCTGCTATCAAAATACTATTACAGCTGATGTTGTTTGTCAGTTATTTAGCCACTTGTTAGTACACATGGACTTGAAAGAAGCAAACTTGGCAAGCAAACTGTACTCTGTACAGTTACACGGAATCTGGAACAAACAAACTTATACTCAGAGGTAAGTAAGGACGAGACAAACAATACCCGGACTTCTAACAATAAATATGAAACGATATCATCAGTACTGAGCTCTTGGTTTCATTTTAGTGAAGCTTTCAGACTTGAAAACTATTCTTTGACGGTCTGAATGTTGTCGTGAGTGATAAAATAGTTTAAAACATTTCTATTTTAGATTTTTCTTTTAGTAAGTTCCCACTTTTTTATACAGAAATAATAAAAGAATGCCGTTTATAACGCCAGATTTAACAGTCCTCCTCCCCACCTAAACTATTCACAAAGGAAATATTTTTTAAACCCTTTGGGGAATGTTCTTATAAGATTCTGAAGTTTGTTTGACACAGTTTGCGTCCTTAACCCCCTCCACCCCCCTCCCCCCTCCCACCCCAAAGTCCGGATGGGAGAGATCCCCAAATTTTTTAAATACATACGGCTTAAATATCTCATTTTCCAAAGGAAATTCGATAACGGTTTTGATGTAATAGCATAATATATTACCCATATTAGTATGACATCAGTTTTCCAATCTTTCCGTAATCTATACCTTTATGTCTATTTACCTAGTTATAAACGATATTTTAACACCCCTTGCTAAATAGTAGGCTTAGGCTTTTACCATGGACAAAAGCCGTGCAAGTTACTGTATTAATGCAGTAGTAACTAGTTAAAATGGTGTGCTAAAAGTAACCAGACAGACTTATTTGGGAGTCTGGTTTTGACTTTACAGATCGTCTAGCATTACTTACAATATTCCCAGGTGACTGTGTTTGCAAAACCAAGAGAGCTAGCATATAAATTCAAAGCTATCGATGTTTTAAAACAAAATATACTATATGTCTATGTTTTATGCTAGTTTTAACGTAAAACTATTAGTAAACAAAAATAAATATCTGAAAATGTAGCTTCAAACTTACGATTAACATTTATTCATGTTTATAAAGAGTTTAGTTTATGAAGAACACTAATCACCTGTAAACCGAAAAATAATGCCAGTTGTTCCGCGCTCAGTATAGAGAAGCTGAGTGTCGAACTGGTTGCGGGTTGGTGGGAGTTATCAATATTCTGATCAGCTGTTTGAGTGTAAATATCAAACCATTTGTCACTGGACAGTGTGGGAAACCTGGCCGCGAGTAAATCATTACTACGCCCAACCTGTCGTCTATTAGCGGTTTCTGGTTAAATCTACCCGATACACAAACAAAAACAATACCGTACCTCACAGTAAAGTGTAGGTTATAGAACGTTCTTTTACTTTACGATTGTTGAAAACTATTTTTAACTCTACAGACCTTGTAATAACGTTTCTCGTATGATATTATATACGTTAAAGTGTTCTGTAAGCTACTTAAAAATCTCGAGGTTTAAAAATTGACCTGTGAAACCTTAACTAATCTTTTATTTACCACAATAGTATACTTCATCACTAGGTCCTAAAGTTAACGTCCGAGGGGCAGCCGAGGACGTTAAATGACCGAGGGCCAAAAAGACACTTTCGGGCCGAGTGATGAACGATATTTTTTGTCATGGTGCAAATAATAGTGAGAAATAAATGTCAATAAATGTTTTTAATATTATAAACAATTAATTAAGTAAACATTGTTTTGAGCTCAGCAGTTTAAATTATAATGTTTTGAAGAAACAGCTGTTACACTCAAAACCAACTGGTTGAACAAGCTGATGTCCATGCCACAAAAAGATCATTGAAATGATCTTTTTCTCCCTAGGAGAATAAGAGATCATCAAAACAATACTTTATTTACCTGGGTGTAAAAGTGACACTTTTGCACTGTCAATAATGTATAAAACAGCTGTTTTCAGATCAGAATGACAAAAAGGTATTTTTAGACAAGCAAACTGACATGTTATTATAGTAAATGCTTTTGGACACTTTATGCTGATTTTTCGTATTAAAGCCTACATGTAAATACATAATTTTGCAAAAAACATGGTTTTACAAAATACAATATAAAATACATCAAATTAAAGTTATAAATAAAATGTCTCGACATGCTTGCAGCGTAGAATTAATCTTGTAGGTAACATGGGGTTAAGCACTTCAGCCTTAGGGATCTATCGACATCGGTTGCCAACACAATCTATCTTATAGACAGTTTAAGCTTACTTTGGTTTGGCTTGTCTCCTCTATGTCGTCAATTAAAGCCATGTTGTTTCGTCAAAATATTCATATTTAAATATACAAATGTTTTTAACAGAACGTAAATAACCTTAAATGAATAGGCGCATCTAAATCTTTACAGGTTCAAAGCTTGGTCTTTGACTTAAAAGTGATGGATAACAACTTCAATATAATCCCTTTAGTTTATCTTTTAAATAGTTAGTCCATATGGGACATAATGGGAGTGCTTTTTATTCAAGTACGTAATAACAGGGCTAGCTGCTCCTAGATTTTACGTAGCTATTTATTAATGAAAATCACTAGTTATTAAATCAAACGTAAATATTACTAGGTAAAATATATTAACACATAAAAAATTAAAAGATAGAGCTTAAAAGCTATTATGTAAAAAAGTAATTAAGAAGGGTACGTAGGACCCTGTAAATATTATTTAATTAATTAACATGGACCGGTTTCAACCTTAATGGCTGAAATAATATTTTTTTCTAAAACAAACAAACAAGATTCACATGGACAAATTTAAAGCGATAAAATAGTTTAATATAAATTTAACACAGTAGGCCAATAAAATATACCATATAATAGTTGTTAACAAATGAAGAATCTTGAAATCATATATAATTGAACACAAATTTAAGTAAAATAGAAAATCCACACAACATATCAAACACAACTAATTTAAATCTAAGGATCTTAATCTTTTTAATTCGACAAGATAAAACTTAAAACATGAAACATTTTATATTATACATGATTTCAGTATTATTTATTTTTCAACAACTGTTTTATCGACATATTATTTTGTCGATGTATTTTTTGTTGGTTTTAGAAACAAACCATGTATATTGTATTGTATACTGGATAATCAATATTTAATAAGTACTTATATTCGGGAAGATAAACTTGAAACCGGATCACGTTAAATTATAAAATAGTATTTTCAGGATACTTTCCCTTTTATATCAGCACAATAAACCAAAGGTTGTCGTACACGTAGTCTAGAGCTACATTCCCGAACAATCTAATCTTCCCTTTTATATAATCATATAAAAATATCAGTGAATCTTTTCGAAAAGTTAGATTGTTGTTATTATTAGATAAATAACCATGTTTTGCGTTGAAAAATGGCATATGCAGACATAACAGATTATAAGGATAGACATTTCGACAGTGGTTTCCTACTAGCTATCAGTGCATTAATTTACTTCAACCCAAAGAAAGTTATACTTTGTGTGAGGTTTAAGTATAAAACATAAAATCTGAATGTATAACAACCGAAGACTTAACTATAAACTGCAGTTCAGTTTTACACCGCATTACTTGTGTGAGTTGGTTGAGTCTGGTTTTGGCACTTACAGATGGTCTAACATTGCTTCTTCTTTCCTTTTATTGAAACTTAAAGGAAAAATTCTGTTAAGTTATAAACATAATAAACCTACTCAGTACTCAAAACTTCCTCTGAGATAGGTAGTAATATATGTAAAATATCTTGGGTTTCTCACATGAACTATTTTATATTTCATAATTTACTTTAAGTGGTAATTGAGTACCTTACGTGACCTTTTTAGTTTACAATTGTTTTGTAAAAATACCATTTATTTGATTTTAAATGATGGAGACGGTTATTATAACTTTTACCAATGTTACATTTGAGTAGTCAGCCCATCATTGAATTTAAAATGAAATATAATGTTCAATTAAATGGAAACCCCGAACAACTGTTTCAAAATGTTAGTAAATCTTTTTGCAATAAAAATTATTAGCAAGTGAATAATTTATTACTTACATTCCAAATAGGAAAAATTAAACTCTAACTTTAGTACTTATGTCACGATTTCGGTCCGTTTTTTCTTAATTACATTTGATTTCATTTTATTAGTTATACAAAATAAACCACAAAATAAAATATGAAAAGTACAAGAATACAAGAATATAATTATTAATCTAATTATATGTGTATAATTATTCCATAAACACAGCCCCGCTCTACACCAACGAAAGTAATTTGTTGTTTGTAATCCTTTTTAAGCTACTAAATTTAAATGAAGAAACTGCTTTCTTAATTAAATAAAAACTATCCAAGAAGTTGAAAACAAGGCAAGATCTCTACTGTGTAATTAAGAAATGTACGTTGAGGATTCAAGTTGTCGACGAGATTTTCTGGCTCAGCCTCTGATTGAACAACTCAGCTGCTCGGCAACTCTCTTCTCTTCTAATCTCGCAAACTTGCAAAGCAAATGTGCTTGTGAATATTAAATCCAGATTCTAAAAGAAGCTAGCTGACCCGATGGACTTTATATTGTCTGAAAAATAAATGTACTAAAGTTTTTTCATATTTATTTTTGTTTACTAAATATGCATATATGGTAAAATGTAGAAAATCAATTTAACGTTTTCCGTGACTTTCAAATTACAATGTTGCATTTTCTTTTCTCTCCGTAAGATTCTAAAAAAGGAACCTTTATAATAAATATATAAATTAAATATGTGAAGCCTTTCTCTAATTATAACTTTACCAAACAACATTCATTTGTATACATATCAAGATTTTTTAGCTAAGTACTGATACGTATTTCAATCCATATAAGTTTGATTTTGAGGTTGTATAAGTCATTTAAAGTGTAATTATTTTATCATGGATTTGTTGGATTGGATTATCGTTTAGCTTTTTAACGTTTGAACTTTTACAATACTGTCATATTTTGCAGTTCTTTGTTACAGTTGGCTAGCCTGCTGCTAGTGTGTGTGATTGGCCTGTCACCGGCCAACCAGTTAGTCTAGGGTTAGCTCGTTCAGTTAGTGGACGTGTTTTGTGATTCGTTTTGAATTTACTCCGGTGACTTGTTTACTTTCATAGTGTGGCTTGTGTTTGTAATATTGTAGTTTTGTTTTCTCTAGGCTATTCCTAAATTCTAAGATTTAATTTGTTGTTTGACTTAACAACTACATGTTGTTTGGTAGAGTTTGACTGGTCAGCTACGCTGACTACTTTAAGCTAGCTCATTTTCTAATGTTATGTTTTTAGGTTATTTTCACCTGAAGACGGGATCAGATTGCACATCCCGAAACGTCGTGAACCTTTTTGTTCACTAACGATGGAAAATGTCCGCAATAATAGTTCAACTTCTGAAATCCTCCCATCGTCAACAACAAACTTCAAACAAAGAAGGGTATTGTAAAGCCTCTAGAGACCGCATTGCGTTAAAGCCTTGTTTCGTGTCATCACGTAAAAACGGCAGCTTACAACAGCTGTTAACCACCCATATGCGCATATGCTTCAGCATTAATACTTTCAACATGGTGGGTGTAAACTTGTGCGCACAATGGCTGGAACAGCTTAAGGCACTGGTTATTATTAATAGATAATTTAATACCCTTACCTTAGGCTTACAGCAAGCATCTCTTGTGGTGGAATACAGTTCCTTATATTGGTGTCTTGTCCTAGAATGCGGTCCTTTATACTCTCAAGAAGTTCGTCAAATGAGGCCACTGACATTCGGAAATAATTAAAAAACTTATTACCGTCATCTCGAAGCTCTATGAACAATGAGTAGAAAGCACCATGGAACCGTCTTTTTCTAAAAAAAGGATGAACCCACACATTTCTACACACTTTTTTGCTTCTTCGATGATGAAGTAAACAAAGAAGAGCTACTTTTTTACGTCTTGACAGTTCCATATCACTATACAGACTGACGTATTTAAAATTATGATCAGAGCCAAACTCAGTCCGGGCGTTCGCCTGGGTCGTGTGTCCCCGGCCTAGATGCTTGAATCAATATATTATTTACAACAATCTCGTAAAGTCTTCATGGGGAATTGATTCTTTTGAAGATGTATATAATAAAACATCGGTTATTGATCGTATTCATATAAAAATTTATCAGATTCGTTAAAATTAAAGATTATATACCCTTGAAGAATTTCTACTTAAATTTACCATTGACGTTCAATTACTGGTCTATGTAAGTCATCGTCCTAGATAACTTAATTACAAAAGATATTGTAGCCAACTTTTGAGTTTTAATTAGGACAAGCAATTATTGAAGTTTATTAACAATCAAAGTTTCTTAGAGCGTTTAAGTGACAGGTCAACTGAAAAGTCAACAACCTCTCTCAGTCCGCTTAACAGTATCAAGTAAAAATGGCGCCATTGTGTAAGCAACACTCTTGTAACTAATCAGGTTTCATTTAGCTCTCCCCTCTCTCTTAAACTGAATATCTTTGTTTAGTAAATTACATTTGTTTATCTTTTTTTTCGTGAAAGATTTTACGATTTTAAATGAATTTCAAACCACCTTGGCATTATTGAATTATCCATCAGGTTTTAAATTATTAGTTTATGAACTGTATGTAACATCTACAAAATTTTAGTATAGCATATATTTTTAAAGAAGCTTTACTTTTTATGTTCCTTTCCATATTCAAACTAAAAGCCATTAGATTCAATTGCATATTTTCTAGCATTAATAAAGATTTAGTGTAAAATTAAAATTATTGTACGCAATATCTTTGCAATTAGTCCAGAAAATGGTTAAGTAAAATAAAATTATAGTATTAAAATATACTTGCTCACTATCAAGGGTAACCTAATGAGTTACGATCAGAGTAAAATAAAATGGCATGTTACAGGGTAAGAAACAAGGTAACCCTTTACTTAAATTAATTTAATAATTTCATTATTCGCAGTATTATATGAAACAAATGAGTAAATTATCCATAAGTATCGTGTTGATAGTGGCAAATTCAAACGCATAAGATGTTAACAGTTTTACGTAAAATTCAAAGTTCATACCTAAACTTTAAGTTGGTATTGCTTTGATTGCAAAATATGACAAAGGTTAGGATTTTAAAACAAAGCTAACTTATAATTGTAACATAAGCGGTTTATAATGGGGTAGATACGAGTAGTTAAGCTGTGATAAGACCACGAGTAAACTCAAATTCCGTTACTTTATGTTTTACTAGATCTTAAAAATTGGTAAAGGTACTCGTACTTACAGTCAACTTTAGTACAATCAACTCGATATTAAATATATTCGTGCTTCTGGAGAATAATATGACAGATAACACACATGCAGATAACAGATTTGTTGCTCCTTAACAAAAGTAAATATATCGTACAACAAGTTACATTTTACAGTTAAAGGCCACTTTTGATGTTCTACTGCATGGTTTAATAATCTTACTACCAACTACAAAGATCTAATTGACAAAAGTGCGTCAGTATTTATTTATCATTGTTTTTTGAACTAGGCTATAGTACATTCCATCACAAGGTCCTAAAGTGACACTTTTTGACACGAGTCAAAAAGTCACTTTCGGGCTGAGAGATGAACGTTACTTTTTGTCATGATGGAAATAATAATAAGACATAAATGTGTATTATAAAGAAATAATTAAGTAAAACTTTTATTCAGCGGTCTGAATCATATAGTTTTGAAGATACAGCAGTTACACTGATTTACTATAAGTCAGTGTTAAATTCAAAACAAACTCGTTGAACCAGCTGATGCCCATGCCACTAAAATATCATTAAAATGATCTTTTTCTCCCTAAAGACTGAAATGTCATCAAAACAATACTTTATTTACCTGGGTGAAAAAGCTACACTTTAGCACTGTCAATACATGTGTCTATAGTGGTTGTTTTCATAACAGAATGACAAAAATAGTTTTATGACCTTAAAACAAGATATGTATAAATAAAAGCAGTAGTTAAATGAAAACGCAGTGTAGCGTGTAAATTAGAACGTCACGTCAAGACCAGGATTAAGTTAAAAATTCAACAGAGCTATCACATTCCTTAGCAGAGACAGACAGTTAACCCAGAACTGAATCATTTATCTTGCACTTGTTTTTAAATACTGCATTGTGCAATATTTCTTAAGCGTTTTCAAAGATAAATAATAGTAGAATATGTGGGTCTTCTTTTTACATTAAAATCAACATAAATTAATGGTCTATTACAATCTAAATTAGTACTTTGTGCCTAGCAACAAAACCAAATCGTGGCTTGGCCACTGGAATATTTTATACGGTTTATTCTGTGGTTAGTTGAACGTCCGTTCCAACTTTAGTAGTCAAATTGGTAGATATCAAAGTAGCCTATTTGAACCCTACAATTTAAGTAAAATTGACAATTTAAATAAACGTATACTTGTAATTTTAAAAGTAAAACTACGTTACCCAATCCATTAGATAACAAAATATACGTAAAAGTAATTTAGTAACGTCATTGCTATGTGTGGAAATGCACGTTCATTTGGTCTAAATAGTTCATAAAGTACTTTGTAAAAAGATAAGTAAAAAGTAAAGTAAAGTAAAGTAAAGTAAAAGATGTTACTAATGGCTGCCTGGGACTGGATTGGATGCGGAGGTCCGAATGATGGTCCGAATCCAGTCCCAGGCAGCTATTAGTAACATATTTTTACTAATGCGGCCATTTGTTTTAAAATTCAATTACTACTAATGAGCAGAGTGGTTACTAAGAGGATTTTCATTAAACCTGGAACTGAAAAGTGGTTGGACACTAATAATATATTGGTTAATGTGATAACCCAGCAATTAACAAGCTTTATTGTCTTCAAATTCAAGCATTACACAATACCTACAACAGTTGACTTAACAAACAGCAACTACCTACTCAAACCAGTATAAATAAAACTTTATGAGTTTTTCTTTCCTATGGTGCCAATTAAAATGGTCTAAAAGCAATTTTACTCAGTAAAATTTATAATCAAAATGAGGAACATCATTTGTAATAACCCTGTACTATTTTCCAATTTTTAATTATTTAAGTCCATTTTTCAATCACGTTGAAACTTTTCCCATACTTAATGTTTTTACCTACCGTG
The DNA here is from genome assembly GCA_018831715.1 of Matsumurasca onukii. Taxonomy (NCBI): domain Eukaryota; kingdom Metazoa; phylum Arthropoda; class Insecta; order Hemiptera; family Cicadellidae; genus Matsumurasca; species Matsumurasca onukii. Next base: position 9,111,660 of record CM032062.1, read on the forward strand.
GATTCGACCTAACTGTTTGATAACTCTGGGAAACCCGGTGACCTTTAAAAGGAAAAGAAAGTTATGCAGGTTTTAATTGAAATTGTCAGTGGTGATAATAAAACACATTAAGTACGCACAATATTAAAATATTTATTTACAATCACCACAAATATGAGTAATATATAAATATAACATCTCTCTTACCCACAAAACGTAGCAGTGTAAATCTCTGAGCAAGACCTGTTCACTAGAGTGACCTCCTGTTTACAGAGTCGTTATCTATACACTGTCCATAGAGATTCCCATGATAATTTGCAATCCAGTATCAATGACACCAGAGATTGACGTAAGAACGTCATATGTGGTACAGAGTTTTTTTTTACTGTCTACGCCAACGGCATTTTTATTAGAGACTTAACTTAGGGTTTGTGGGTATCACAAAGGCTTTTAAAGGTCCAAACCCTTGTGCCTGCGCCGGGAATCGAACCCGCGACCTTGCGCTTTGCAAGCCGTGACTCTACCCACTGAGCCACGGACGCAGGCAAGAGTTAGACGCATCATCCAAAGACAAACCCAGTTATGAGTTTTATTCTTTTGAGTCCTGAACAGCCTAAAGCATGGTATAAATCAGTATTGAAAGCCATGGTATAAGTGAACATCAAAGGGAAACTAGGTCAAAATCTAAAATATTGGTACTTGTTTGATTTTTCTTATGTAGCTAGTGACCAAGAGGTTGGATCTAAATGTAAGTCAAAATCAAAAGTTAGACAACATTACATTTCACACTAAGAGTTGCTCATGGGAATCCCTACACCCAGTGTTATGGTAGCCACCCTGTATAACTACAGCAATATATCTAAAGCTAACGATATTCTACAACATCTTTAATACAAAATTAAACCTTAAAAATCTACTTGGTAACAATCATATGAGCAAAATATTACATCTAAACAATAACAAATCATGATTTGGTTATAAAACACGCATTGAAACTCGACTAGAAATACTGAACTCAGAACTTACTCACTCGTTTATAATGTTTGATAATTGATTTCACTATTTCGTATGAAACTGTACGAGAATATTTAATTCAAAAAAAGAGAGGGTAAGTAATATTGTAAATCATAACCTGTTAAAATGGAAGACTTTTAACCTATTAGCTTATTGTGTACGTTTATCTGTGTTTGTATATCAAAACATTAACAGCAATAATTTTTAACAAGCTTTTTATTTCAAAGTAATTGTTATCAAACCTCTTACGTCTAACTGCATGGAAAAATCTGGAACTCTTAAAGTATTGACATTTTCTAAATACTTTCAGTTATATAAATGGCATGTTATTTTCGACAAAAGCTGGGCTATCAAACCAATTTCTGGTTTACTGAAAGTCAACTACAATTTTATACGACTCGTTAACTAAATTCATAATAAAGTGATTTTTGTCAGATAGCCACTAGTTATTTTATTTAAAATGTGTATGATTTATTTATGTATGTCTGATTTAATTCAAATGTGTTTAAATTTTAATTAAACCTTATTTGAAGTTCAGTTTTATTTTGTTTAATTTATTTATTATTTTTAAACATGTTTTGTTTTATTTTTTGCCTTAGATAAGCAATTGTTTTTAAGTAAATATTCTCTACAATTTAATGGTTCAATTTAATTCAAAATAACGTTATGGAAGCTGAATAATTGAACTAAATAGATACAAATTACTTAATGCTCGTGTAAGAAACATTACAACAGTCTTATCGAAAAATATTAATCTCTGTTTTGATATAAGCAACTTACATTACATATTTCCAACATGCTTTGAAAATAAAACTTATTTGGTAACTAAAAACGTATATTCTTGTACTATATAGAAACGAACATTGCATTATTTTGAAATTACAAAAGTGTCATTTTAGTAGGTACTTCAAAGCACGAAAGCACAGTTCATAATATGACTGACACTAAAAGGGTTCTGCCTAAACTAACTTTCAGTGGGAAGGGTATGTTTCTTTAGCTGGGTTCCCAGAAAGGAAGCCATGCACCTTAGCTATTTATATACTTACGATATTTAAACTCCCGTGATAATGTTCAGAGGGCTAAGATTTTACAGGGCCCAGTCTGTCAAAACTTTTTACTTCAATAAACACAATGAGAAATGAAACAAATACATTTAGTATATGTCCCTCTTATCCAAAATTTCAGTGAATAACGTTATTTCCAAGACACCAAATTATAAATGATACAAAGCTATAGTTTCACGTTAATAATAACTTTGAAAACTGGTTTTGATCGCCTGACACCATTATTATCCTATTTTTACCATACATTAAAACTCGTATCCTACTGAGGCAATTAAATTCAATCTAATTTCAAAATTTAGATCATTTTACCTCTAGAATCTACAACTAGCGTTTTTATATTTTGAAAATAGACAAGTAACTAAATAGCGGATTTGAACAATTTCATAATTCAGAAATCAATAAAACATTTCCTTTCTGAGATACCCTATTTAGGTAACTAAACCATGTTCCCTATTAACTCAGGAACACACACTTTATAAGGTAATACATTGTCCATTACCCAATAGCTAAAAAGGGTACAACACTTAACAATGGTTTGATAGATATCACATTTAGAAGTGAGTCTGAAACACCCTGTCACAATATTTACAAAAGTACAAAATATGCATTTGGGCTTGATTGACACAATGTTGTGAATTACAAGGTTTTTTATACGAATCAAAGCTAATTTTCTGCATAGAACACTCAGTTTGGCCAACTCTAATGGCAGTGACACTTTCAAAACTGTTTCATATTGACTAAACATATTCAAAGCAAAGTTTCTGTAACAAAAGCTAGCGGGTAAACTGCTTTTAATAAACTGGTTATCAAGTAATTACTATACTGTCGTTTTGTAGCTAGTATATGAAAAGAACATTGAGTCATAACGTATAGTGGTTTTGGAAAAGAAACTATAGGACCCTTTTTGGAGTAAGTATAAGTTTAGTGATATGAATATTACTCATGAGATGGTACTTTCAACTTGAGACAAACAGTAAATTGGTCATGAAGAAAACTGTGATATTCCGTTTTTTTTTGGTTGAGATGTAAAATCCATGGTTTTAACTGTATGTTGCCATTGTATACGTAACTTTGGTCTGGTTTAATATTGAGAACAACTCAGTCTAAACTTAGTCTTAGTGTCAGTTTGTTCGTGGTAGCCTAGACGTATTAAGTCTCTAATGTATATGCTTGATCACGTTGCACTATAAACTTCCAGTGGATCATTCAATATCCTTATTTAGAACCAACAACAAGAGTAGACATTAATGTACAATAATTGGTTAAGCTAATTGTGTGCACGAATGAGTACTTTTAATTGAGTAAAATTAAAATACAATAGCTTTGACTTAAACTAAACAAAACTTTCATCTGACCTAATAAAGCCTTTGTTTTGGCCTAGTCTTTTGATTTTGAGTGTAAACCCGAGGTCTATTGACTTTTTCCTGTCCTCTTTACTCAGGACTCGAACTACACTCCTCTTCAACGACCTATTGTTATCAGTAGAGAACTTCTTCAACGACCGGTTATCAGTGGAGAGACGTTTCTGTGAACTGGTGGTCACCGTTGTCGTCGTTGTTATCGTTCCTTTTCTGTTCAAGGGATCTCTTCTGGAACCTTTGCAACCCAGGAGTCTTCTAAAGCCATCTCGAAACTTTGATGACATGAGGTTATACAAGATTGGATTGACTGCAGAGTTCAAATAGAGCATTATCCTGGAGAAGTAGAGGATGTTGTAGTACGTGTCTATGCCCATGTTTGAGACTTCCTCCGGAGTCTCCAGGATTATCCAGAGGGTGAAAGCTCGAAAGGGAAGCAGGCAGAGGAAGAATGAAACAACCACTGTGCCCAACATCATCACTACCTGCAACAAGATTAGATTTAGATTAGTGGGGAAATTTTTGGTTCAAGACCACGCGCACGTCCTGGCAGCCCACCCTGTTTGCTTACAAAGCTCGAGGATCGCGCTACCCAATTCGGATGGGTGTAACTCCTGCCACTCACGAGACCTTAGAAGACCCCTTCTCCTGGCCCCGAGGGACTCGCATTCGAATGTGTTTTGCAACAAGATACAGAGAATTCACCTATCCAGCCTTATATGAAGCTAATGGCGCAGACATAGAAAAGGAAATAACTTACATAAATGTAAAGTAAAACACAAATAGATAATTTGGCGTATTTGAGAACCTGTATTACATGTATGTACCTTTATTTATAAACTGTAGTTACCGACAAAGTATTGTGTTTATCTTTAAAGCAGTACTAAAGATACGCCGTGGAGATGAAAGTACACTAAAATGAATCTTTAATATTTTACGCACAAATCATCTTAAAATCCTTTCTTCAATAAAACTCCTAAATTTCAAAATTGGGAATTTTTATAACTACCGGTATTTATATTTATTAACGTATTGTATTTCTGAATTTGAGTGTTTATAACTATTGTTCCTACTTCCTTTAGATAGTACACTGCCAGCAGTGGTGGATATTATCACTCGTGACTTCGAAGCTGACCAATAACAAGGGAGGATTAATTCCGCAGTCATTACTAACAATTTTCTCAAGTAACTATGCGGTAAGATTCGTGGTTGAGAGGACTGTGTCTCGTTTAAAAATACGTATTTTACCAATACATTTTAGTTGCATAGCAGATCTACAAATATAGATACTAAAACTAACGATATTAGGTAGGTAGATTCCACATGGCTGAGACAACAAAAACAACATAGTTAGACAGCCCACGCACGTAGAATGCGCTGCAAGCGCTGTCGGTGCCTCGCCGTCTTTCTCCCCCTCGGCTCCACATGCTCTGGTTTGTCTATTTTTATTACTTGAATGTAACCAAATCGTGCGATTTTGAGAACGAACGAACTTGCGCGTTTGTAAGTAACTTTACTTTAAACTTTAGAAGAACTTTATCGCAGCGCATTATGTGCGTCGGCCGCCTCAACTAAGTTGAGTTTTCTGCTTCAGCCATTCAGCACCTATGAGCAGTCTACCTACCATAACATAATCTTTGGTAGAACGTACCTGGCGTCTGTAACGAAGTGCACTGTGAGCAGAAGGGGCAACTATCCCAGGGTTGGCCATGAGGTGGCAAGCGATGACTGAGTAGAGGATCATGAGGATGGCCAGAGGTAGCGCGAAGAAGAGGGAGATGGTGAAGAGGAAGTAGGAGGCGGGCCAGAAGGAGTCAGCCTGCGTCAGACAAGCGGGCACGATGGTGCCGTCAAAGTACTCGGTGTAGCGGTACTCGGCGATCACCAGGATCGGGCTGAAAAATAACATGAGTCATCCTTTGGAAATGACTGTTCGTAATTACTGAAGAATCGAATGCATAGGTTTCTTGTGTTGTGAGAATGCTTCATCATAAATAGTTGAATGAATTTTACAATGCATATAATAAAACGGGAGCATAACTTAAAATGGATAAAGAGGTTAAAAAATAATTCGATGTTTTGTGAAGCAGGTCTTCTAACAAATGAAACAATATTAATTGGACTGAATTATCAGCACACATATTCTAAAATTTAGAAAGTTAATTTTGCTATTTTTGAACAGCAAAAAGATTTGTAAAACTTTGTTTTGTAATTTTTATTTCTCTTTCATGCAACAATTCAATTTATTTCTAGCCTTGATTCCGAAAAAAATTCAACATTCGACAATTCTTGCACTTTTTAGATAAATACAAATTGTTTCTACGTACGTTTAAGGAATACCCTACACAACACAATAATAGGGGTTTCAATACGTGTATAAAGAAATCAAGCAGGATACAAGGTTATTGTGATAACTCTGTTGTGTATAAATCCACAAACTGCCTTTATTAAATATCGATATGCACACGGACTTATTAAACGTGTTTAGAACATGTTGATGATCAAACCGACGTTCATTATTTTAATTGCTCTAATGGGTTAAACCATTAAAATCTAGCACAATTAGGTTTTATTTAAGACATACTGTTGAACTATTGTAAAATGATTAATGGTAAAATTCAGAAGTGCAATGTTGAACTAAATCTGACACTACCCAACGACAAAATGGCAAACTTTGTTAGATAGTATTCGACTTACCTTTACAATTTCAGAAAAGCCGGTTGCATCATCTTCAAATTTTTCTTGGTTTCTTTTTTTTAACGGTGTTTTATTTGTGTTTGAACTTTTCGGATTTCTAATCTACCTTTACTAAGTGGATAGTTTTACAATAAAAATAAAAATGCATGATTTGTAAATGTAAACCCTTAAATAAAATATGATAATTCAAAACTTATAGGCAAAAGCTTTCATTTCTAGACTGTTTGAAAGAAACGGTTCGTAGTACGGTTCATACATCAAGTAACGTTGCCAAATGTTGCACACGATTGGCGCAACCCTGTCTTCGATTATTTAAAGAAATTGTAATCGCCAAATTGAATTAACCTACAACGGTGGTTAAACTAAACAGTATTAACAGTGGTTTTAAACAACTCAGTAAACCTATCCGCATCTATGCGTATATTTACAGGTTAAATAACAAAACCAAACTCAAAATAGACTAGTATTTATTTGTAAAATTCACGTAAAGTATACAATAGCAACATCGATAAATCTAGTAATATTTTAACGTTTAACATGTTCTTTGGCTTTGATTAAAATGGCTTTCAAGGCCTTAACATATTATACAGTACACACAATTATACAATAGTTATAGGAAGACAGTAGTGTAAGCTATTAATATTCATTATATACAAGTATCTAATTAAAATATTCACATTTGTAGTTAAGTAACTAGACACTCTGATGGACTCAGGACTACATATAGTATTACACAACACTTTACACGTTGTTTCTGTTGACAATTAATGCTCCAACTTCTCTGGTACCATCGTTAATAACTCAGTTACACAGCGTTGTCAATAAATCTGTACTAACAGCAGTTACATGTTTCATTTATTAAATTTAAACTTTGCAAAATATTACCTTATTGAAAATTAGCTGTGAGGATCAGATGGTACTAATGGTTAGTAAAAAATATTTTACTTTTGGTAAGTTTAGTGCTCAATTTTGTCTGAAATTGTAGACTTTTTAGTTTTAGCAGTATTCAAGTAATGTTACTTAAATAATTTTACTGTTAAAGCACTTAGCTCATGAACAATAAATTAAATCTAGTACTTGCTGGCTATAAACTTTCATAATGTATTGAAACCGTTATCTCGTAGTAAAGTCATAAATGTAGAAATTAATTATTCTATCTTAACAAACTAGGCAGTCTTGCACTTTCAATACTGTTTTAATATAACAATAATTATCTTTTACATTAGGCCTGCGTAATTTGATAGGTTGCAACAGCGTAGGGGGAGAGAAAAAGTGTATGCTCAAAACGTAAAACATTTAAAACCAGAAAACAGTGAAATGGCAATGCTTGTGGGTTTGGGGTTTTAGGAAATTTGAAAAGTTTCATCTGGGTTTAAAAGTTTGAATTAAATCGTAGTACTAAAATAATTAGTTGCATATCATTAATCTACAGACTAACTAAATTAATAAGGGAAACGTAATCTTAGCGTTACATCAGAAAACTGAATCAATGTAGGCTAGTACAGAAAACGAACGAACTATCGTTGCATGAAAATTAATATTAGTTTTGGAAAACGTGTTTTATAAATAATACAAACTACATAGCTTGTTATCTATGATGTTTTTATATAAGAAACTGCATCAAAATGCCTGCTAAATTGTTTAAGCACGTTAACAAAGGTTGTAGTTCTGAGTGGTAAAATAACGCATGATAATCAATTCATTTGTCGAAACACACTCTTCTATTCTTTTAGATGGACCTAAAGATTCTACATTCTGATTTACAAGTAGGTTTAGTATAAGTACGACATCAAAGAGAACAACAACATTTAGTAGAATATGTATAACATAAATTCATCTACGTAATTATTATAACAGTTTTAAGTACCACCCTGAAATCGTTCAATTATTATTGTCCTGGTAATACTGATCCGTCGCTTGTTAAGTGCCTAGATCTATTTGATCGAAACGTGTTTATTAACGTAGACACGGAAGAACAGTGCAGCCAATTAACTATAAACCTTTAAACAGGTTGTTCTTGTGTTTTTACCAAAAGTTGCACGTGGACGTTTATAAGATATAAGTTATCATCGAATTATTATTTTCAGTTCCATTCAAGCGCTGGTCTTAATATTTAACACCCAATTGACATAAATTACACTTATTTAGGCCTTTATGTACACAAAGGAATGTCTTAGATTATCACATTCTACTCAAAAATAGGCCATTAATCAACACTTAACTTTCTGCATCTTCAAACATAGCTTTCAGGAACGCTGTCTATTTTTGCTTGAAGATCAGAATCCTTTTTCATAAGAGAAGATCGAAGAATGACATTTTTCCTAAAGGACCCGTTAGTGTTACAAATTGCAGCTCGAGAATCGATGGAAGACGTTCGCCACGACAAGTCAGGAGATGCGCGATAGTGCTGCGTCCTGGTGGAAGAGTGAGAAAACGTGGTGGTCAACGTCATAGCGTGCCTCAGAAGTAAGTCTCTTCGGCTTCTCCTCCTTAGACCACACAAGGTCTGAAACCCGTGTCTGAACTTGGATGACATCAAGTTGTAGAGGATCGGATTCACCGCAGAGTTGGTGTACTGCATGATCCTCGAAAAGTACAAGAACGTGTAATATCCTTCCATCCCCAAACCTTGGATAGTATCGGGCAGGATGACAATCCACAGGGTCAAGATGCGGAACGGCAGAAGACAGATGAAGAAGGAGAGGACGACGGTGCCTAGCATCATGACGACTTGGCGTCGAGCTCGCTTGTTGCATCCGTCACTCGAGGAGCTGGTCTGGGGGTCGGCCATGAGATGACGGGCGATGACTGTGTACAGGATCAGGAGAATGATGAGTGGAAGCAGGAAGAACAGGGAGATGATCATGAGGTAGAACACCATTGGCCAGAAGGTGAGGGCTTGAGTGAGACACGCAGGTACTAGTGTTCCATCCCTGTACTCGGCTATGCCGTAGTTCGTGATTGCAGTGATTGGGCTGGAACAAATATACACAACCAAGTGTCAACGAGAACCTCAGACGCCTTGCAGCATCGAATGAGTGAATTTACAATGTGTATAATGTTTTAGTTTGATCAGGAAAATTGTATTTACTTCACAAGCAAGCGCTCTGAATGAAACCGTAAGGAAGGCCTGGATTAAATCAAATACTTAGTATTTTGAAAACGGAAGTTGTTCTAAAAAACTCGATGTTTCTAACATACGAGTACAACACCTATTTTATATACATTACAAAAAAGTGGTAAGTTTGTAAGTTTTATTACCTAAATAAGTTAATTATTGTTTTATTGTTAAATTTTGTTGAATTGTTACATTTTCACGCATTGCTACTGTTTGGATACAATGCACCGTATTCATTAACATAACTGATTATTTCATATTTTCCCACTTTTGCCCTCTGGTCAGTTAGATGTCTTTTCACATGTTCTCCCAGCCCTGTGATTAAAATTGTCTATACTGTTAAAGACTTCTGCGATCAACAGATTTTCAATCAAGCTTTAAGTGCCTTGGGCACTAGGGTACTTTTATCGTATTGGGAAGTTTGTTGACGAAGAGAACTCCAGCCTGTGATGGCAAATGTTCATAAACTACCATCTTGTATCATACAGTTCAGTTGTCCTCCCTGTCTCTAGTTTTGAAGTTGATTATGTCTACAATTATTTATTATGAAACCACACCTTTCCTTGAAAAGGACATGATTCCAAAATATATAGGCTGAGTGACAAAAGTCTCAAACCACTTTGGTCTAACAAGTTATCTTCATTGCAGTTTTGAAATTGTTCGAACTGCATGGTTTGCAGAACAAACCATCCACACTAAAAAGGCTTGTAAATAGTTTTAACATAAACTACATATCTTATGACATGTAACAGATTTTTAAATTAATGAGCTAAACAAGTTGAAAGCCGCCTTTATTGGTTATAGCAAACAAGAACAGGGGAGGTAACCTGATTGTATACATGGAATTTCAAATTATTGCATTGTAAAAGAATAATTTTGCAAGGCAAATGTAAAATATTCAATGAACATAACCTTATATATATTTATAGCATTTCTTAAATATTTGTTATTATTAATATTCGTAAGTTTGATTGGTATGGAACAGGTTGTGTTAGGTGTACACTAGTATGTTGCAGTTTAAAGGATGTTATGATTATGTTAAACTAATGTATATTATGTTAGCAGTATGAAGGAACTAAACAAAAATAGCAAAGAGTTAGGAAAAGCAAAGATGTGTAAAATGGAAACGAGAGAGCGAACAAAGAGAGAACACAAGAGACAAAGTTGAAGATTTATCCATAATTACATTCAATAATGAAGTTCTTTAATTGGTTCATAAAATATTCCTTTGATTATTCGATAGCATAAATTTTACCATTAAAGGGTCTTGACCAGTTTAAATAGAGAGACTTTAACCCTTAGTTTTCTTAACCTACTTGTTCTATTGTTTGTTGACACTCACTCTGACAGTTCTTTCACTTCCCGACGACACCAACTCAAAAGATACAATCGAAGATAAGGCAATATTATTAGTTTTGCATTTAACAACATTATAACCTAACCTTCTTCAAGAGATACTAAGTGCAGGAACAGTCGTCCAACCTTTTTTTGTTTTGGTGTCGTATAGGTATTGTAGCGGGTAGTGTAAGAAATGTCAGGACACCATATCGAAAGTGTATACATACTAAGCAAATACTAATTTTACACAATAACAAAGTGTTTACATTGTAACAAACCTATATCAAGACTTCCGCAGTTATCTAATATTAAAATTTACTACTCGATTAAAAGAAGAGTGGTATCTTGAAGCTATAACATAGAGTTTCAAAGAATAACTAACACAGTCCATGTAATAGCACTACATTTTGTACATATTTTAAGACTAAAACTTACAACGTTTTACTGTAGGCCATCATTCATATAGTTAGTTTCCTTAACTACAGCCCTGCTTGCAGGATTTTTGATTGTACGAGTATTTACAAATGCCGAAAAATTTCAAAGTTATAAGTAATTAAACTAAATAAGTAATACGTACAGGGTGTTTCAAAACCCCACGACCCTGAACCTTTAAGCGAATGAACACTTTTTAACTTATGTTACACTAAAGTACATTTATACCAAAGTATTGTTTGGCATGATCAGTGGTTACGCCACTGACCCCTTCCTCGCCACGAAACGGGGTTTCGATAAAGCACTGGCTTTAAAGCTCCAACCTACACACTAAGAATCGGAAGATACAAATCAAAATTAAATTTCCTAACACAACAAGCTAAATAGTGTGAAAATGTTCCATAAGTATTTCCGACCGTATCTAATGTTTGAGAATAAAACCTAAATATACTAAAAGGTTGTATTGATATTTCATTCATTTAAATGTTAGTCTCAAACACTGGGCAATGTCTTTAACATGGATGAAGCATGTGGTGTCTCAATCGTATTTAACACTCTTGTAATATATCCAACTAACAAAATCTCTAAATCATCAAAACATAAACACTATGTTCATTGTTCATCTGATAGGCCTTAATGAACAAAAGAACATGTTTTATTTGTATTATATAAAACTTAACCTAAACTAGCGCTTAAATACAAATTACAATGGTTAAGCCTACTTGCACGGCTACCTTAATATGTCTCGTATTCCCTCTTATAATCTTCTCGATAGGCTTTTGTAACCATCGTGTTTTGCCTTTTAGTGAAGTTAGAAGAATTAGGTTTTACGTGGCACGTGTCAAAATGAGTTAGATTAGATCCAAGAAAATTAGACATTATATTCAGGAACTTTAGACTGTTTGGTATAACTGTTAAAGACATTATTTGTTATCATACCTCAAATTATTGACATACTCGCACCCAGCAAGGTGTTCATAATGATACATTTACAGATAGTCAATTAGAATATATATACTTCACATCACAATCAAATTTGTATAAATATAAGCTTGCGTACAAACGACAGACCTCCAATATCGTACTTAAAATGCATTTATTTTATTGATTGATCTTAAATAAAAGTGTAAGAAGGAGCGCAAATCTACATAATTCTATTTTCTAAACCACATTTAACGTGAAAACCTATACAGGTCACAATGGAAAATCAACCACTAACATCTTCTTTGAAACTGGTTTTTCCATTGTGTAAGATAATACAAATAATAAGTATAGCTTAAAGCTAACTATTACTAGAGAAATTTGAAGACAACAATGTGTGGACTTAACCGGGACTTGAACCTGGTCTCCCGCTTGCTGGGCGGTTATGCTAAACCACTACACCATCCGGCCCAACTATTTCTGCTTTCAAATTTACAGAAGTACTTAAATCTGAATGTTTATCCGAAACATGTGACTGTCAAATAAAGACTTTAAATCAACAAGCTGGAAATATTACAAACAGAATTTAAATACTATGTCAAATGACTTAAAGCTAACTATGTTATTTCTGGTCAAATTGGAGGCCGGGGAAATTTGGGCACGAGGTACAAATCACGTTTTTTTAGAATCGGAAAGGGTAAATACACAAACTGGTTTTGATAGTGTTTTGGAAAAACATATGCAGCACCCTGTCATATTATCTACATTGTTTACATATAAAGAGTTGAAATGGGCACTATCCCTGAAACCTTCAGGATGAAACCAGTATGATTTGCACCAAGATAGTTTAAAGTATACTATGTTAAATTTGTCTAACATATTATGAAAGTCTATATTAAACAAGTGCTATAATATAACCACTTATAGTTAAAGAAACATTGCTTGTCTGGTAAAAATATAAACTTGAACTCTTACTACTGAATAACCGTCAAGTACCCTTTAGATACAAAACACTAGGAAACTTACAGTAAAACTATCCACTTATTGAGATTATAATGAAAATGATACATCAAACACTGGAAAGTCTTAATGATTTGTTTTACTATTTTGCGAGTTTTGTTCATTTAGTGAGCTGCTAATTGAGTTCAAACGTTGTCTCATACTTACGCATCAGTTATCACGTAGAAACCCCATCGTTTCAAATTGGAGAAAGGAATAGTCTTAGGTATTCTTTGACAGTGTGCATGCATCAGTTACATTATATACAATTAACATAGCTCAGTGTACACATCAAATATAATCTCATGCAATTTGTGTAGTTTTAAGGATTTCATAAAATAGTTTATATCACTAATACAATCACTTGAACGTAATACTTTTGAGTACCTTAATAACTCACTAAGTTCATAGGTTTCTGTGCACGTAAATTCACTTATTTACAAAACACAAAACAAAGAAGTTTACAAGTTTTATTTTATAATTTAAATTATAGATAACAAATCGGTCCAATAATGATATTGAAATATAATATGAACCTCTGGATTTAGTATTTTTACTACCAATAATATGTTTGAAATGTGTTTTTCACTATAAACAGATTAAATCTATCAACTTTGGTCCCAAGAAAAGGAGTAGAGGAGGAAGCACATAGAACAGCGTGAAAGCGAAGAGGATGAGTGCGAAAAACTAAGTGAAGTGAGATATTTTACTTTGGATGGTGAACGTAATAACACATACTCAATAGGTTAAGCTATTCATTATATTTGAGGTTCATTGGTAGAAAGGACCCCTATTTTTAACGTTGCCTTTTGTTAGATTCAATAAAGACAATTTATTATTGTTGTTATATTCAATCGTATACATTAGTTTGAGTGAGTCCGTAGCGGATTGGTATCGTGCGCGACTTGGGTGGTGTGGGTTTGATCCCCGCAGTCACCACTTACAATATGTAATGTGACAATACTGTGACGCTAGATAAAGGTCGAGATTGAGTAGTAGAGAGGACTTTATAGTCCAAACTTCACCTCGTTAAACAAGACAAACGTTTTACCTTGACCTTTTTAGTATTTGGGTGGGAGACGATATCCCCGACCATGTCAAACAGTACCTTAAATCAACAAAATAAATATGCCAGGGGCGTTTGAAAATAATCCTTTGATTAGAATTAAGGTGGGGAGGGGGATTTTAAGACAGTCGTTAGTGTTATTTAATAGTGAGCTGAAAGTCTTATTTTAGGTCATAGTAAGAAACCATACTGTTAACTCATTATATACAAATCTTGAAATTCGTGTGAAATCACTGAGCATTAATTTACAATTTGTAAGTGCCAACACATTGGTCTCACACAATTTTAAACCGAAAAAAAACTAAAATAATGTTATTGGTCATGACTGAATATGTGAAAGCCAGTTTACGTTCGTCATCCAAAGTAGTAGTGAGTGAGTAGAAACAGTGATAGGTACGCACCTGGTGAATATGGCAGCGAAGGTCCAGGCTAGAAGACAGATGACCATAGCTCTTGCCTTGGTACACACATAGCCCGCCTTGAGGGGCTCACATATCGCGTAGTAACGCTCGAAACTGATGGCGAGGATAGTGAGAACACTGGCGTGTGCGACCGTCAACTCTACGAACGGCACTGCTTTACCTACAACGCCGTTAGGTGCAATTAATTCAACTGTAAAACTAAAATGCTGATTGTGTCTGTAATTTAAGTTATATCATTGATTTCTCATAACACCCACTTGTTTATCAATGGTAATATTTTGTTATTTTGTAAGTCAAGGAATTAAATTAAGGGTTCAAACAAACATTCGTAATTGGTCTAATTTATAACATTTGTGATCTAAGAAGAAAATATTATACTAAATGAATCATCGTTATGAAAATTCTTAAAATTTACATTCAATGAAATTTAAGGAAAAACTTTAATTTACGGTATTGTTTTACCATACATTAAACAAACAACCCTTATGAGCTAGCTAGCTTTAGAAAAGTTAATTTTAAAAATCAATATTTACTGTGTGGCTTGGAATAAAGGTATGAACTATATCACTATTTGAGATCTAAACCACTGTCATGAGAATATTTTAAGGCAAATATGTGGTGATGAGTGGTAGTAATGAGTTATGAGGTAGTCTTGTTACAAACTAAGGTCGACTCTTCCTTAGAATGGGTCATTAATTAATAGCCCAATGACCAATGGAAATACAAGGACCAACGGCTTAACGTGACTTCCGAACCACGCAGGTGATGGTCTGATATGTCTAAACGATGGTGGGAGTTGATGCGGGTATCATCAGATGATCACTGAGACTATCTGAGCCGCTTTAGACCTATATCATCCTCAAAACCTGACCTCCATGAAGCTGGATTACAGGACCACGCCACGAGTCCCAGTGGGAATATTCAGACACTTAATGTACAACATAATATGCAAGGAAGCTCTTACATTTCAGAAAGACCAACTATTACAGTTAAATGCTCTTGTATTGAAAGGAACTTCCTGGCCGTAACTATCTCCGGAGTATGCATTATTTAGCTTCAAAAGTTTTAAAAGGCACACTTTCCATATGTACTTAAAAAACTGTATTTCTAAAATATAAAGTGTTAATCAATGTTATTCCACAGACTGAGTTCTTCCAAATACTCAATAGCTTTTGCTGTAAATAAGTCTCGAGTACGAACCTTACAACGTTTATCATTATAAAAGTAGTGTCCGGTAAAATTTCGAACTCAGTTGTACGAGATCTTAAATTTGTATATTAAAACTGTCAGCATATAAGTGGCTAAATATAGCTTAACAGTTCAGAAGAGAAAGACCCCTGCATACAATGTTAAATGGTCTTTAGAAAACTGTCCAACACCCGCCCACAGCAATACACCGCGGGGAAATCCAAAAGTTTTGACGTGAGTTGCTTTCAGTTTTAATTATGCCTTTGGGCTATTCTACCATAACAGCTGGTCTTTCTGTCATAAGGCTTGACCCTTTTCATAATAATATAAAAATATTGTTGTTCCATACTGATTGCTAATATGATAAAATTCTTTGTTTGTATTTTGTTGTTGACAATGGTAGGATTTCAGTAGTTGAACAATTATTGCAGACATTGTCCATCGTTAGTAAGCATAAATGATCACTGTGACCTTTTTTGCTCACTAACGATGAAAAATATGTCCGTGATAATAGTTCATAATTTAATTGTTTTGACTAATTGCAAATATAAAAAGATAAAAGAAGTCCAATGTAAAATTTGTCAATGTCTGTTCATGTATGTAATATCTAACTAACTTTGTGATGAAACAGTAGTCGTTTATATTTTGATAGTTAATTGCATTTCAAACATATTATTGAAAAGACAAACGAAAGTAAGTACGAAAGTAAGTAAGTGCTGTTAACCTTATAACTCCCACAGTGTATTTTGTTTTGGTTGACTAAATGTAATGGTTCATTGAAATACAAAATATAAATGAAGTTGTTGCGTAAAAAAAATCTTAAGTGACGCTTGAAACGAATGAAGAAATATATAAATAAACGCATAAAATAATACGGTCCTAAAAAAAAGAAAATATTACAAGTTCTAGTTAACCATTCCAAGGTAAGTACGTATTATTAAAACGTGGTATTTTCAAAATTTTAAAAATTTTAAATACGTTTGGGGTGCGATATGTTTTGAGAATAATGTTGTGTGACATATTGTTAGTGTTTACAGTTTTAAAACAAATCGTAAAGTGTAAACTCTAATTAATCCAATTTCAGTCATTTCGATAACACAGCCTTCCGTAAAGATTTATAGTATTTATGTTCGTAGCCATAATTTTAAACGGCTCGATAGTTTTAAAGTTTTCACAAAAATACAAGAAATACGCAACAGTTAAAAAGACAACTTAGACACCCTAATTTACGAGTTCAACATTTGTTTAGTGTTGGAACCGATAATCCTTACTGTAGGCTATGGGACCTCGTAAATAGCTCTGGTTGATTTCAATTTAACAAACTCTATACGTATTAGTAAAGAAAGGTCACTTCATTTAATGTGTCTGTTTTAAACGTGAAATAGTTTCCTTTTGTTGAATTGTATCGCTTAATTTGATTAAATTATTGTGATCTATTTTGTATCAATATACTTTATAAACTTGATGTACTGGGGCTCAAGGACTGCATGTGTTGGTAGAGGACTGGCTCACCACGGGAGGTTAGGAAGCTTTCACTTAAAGTCGGTGAGACTCCCCCGGTGAGTAATTTGTGTTAGAAAAGCCATTCATCACTTTCATATCTCCCTAATCCTCTTTAATTTAATAATCCTCGTAGACTATTTACCATTTCAACTCTGAATGAAATCTGCACGTTAGTTTGAATGAGTCAAGGAAGATAAGAGCTGACATGTGTGTTTGATACAGGGCCGGACACACACGGGCGAGGCGATGTGATAACACTAAGGAGAGACCTTGCCTTATCACTCAGTCCTCTGTTATCACTTAAGAACTGGAGCATTTGCTTCCTTTCCCACAACAGGCGTGAGTAACTGACCTACTCTCGATAACACGAGTTAGCAGACAACATTGGTTACAAAAAACAAACTAATTTAGAAATTTAAAACAAATTCTTAAGCAGGTGAGGCTTTTCAATATCAAGGATACTACTACCTTCAACGAAATAAAAATAAAATGTAAGAGAGGGATACTTCTTGTATTTGTTCGTGATGAGAACCTGAGATAATATCATTCAAATTGAAAGGCCTCAACTCGTGTAGGTACTTAAAAATTAATGAATATACAATTCTTTTAAAATTTTTAAATGACTGTATTTTTTACTAAATATAATGTTAGGCTCAATTTTACTATTAGAGCCGATAGTGTTTTGTGTAAATTATACTCTACTCTTTTTACGTATATTCAAAGGTTCTTTTTTCGAATTTTCTTGAGGTTTTTAGGTAGTATATTTGAAATTACCTACATTTGGCACAAATCTGGGAGTTGTTTTCAAGCTAATTGAATAGTTGGCCAACCATAAGGCCTATCTGAAATTGAAATTTTTAAACGAAATAGCGTTATATGACATTTACTTTCACTACCATCGTGACATGTTTAACGGATAAGAGCGTTTCGTATTTTCCTTGAACACGTTTTGCTTTGTGGGATTTTACTAAATAGTAAAGGCTAAATCAGCGTTTAACAGTGCTTTCAATTCTGATTACGTTAGTGCCTGAACAATTAAAAGGATTGCCAGCGATGCGCACTTAACAAAGCTTTTACACCAGTTTTATCGAGTTTACACAAGGTTGAACTGTAAAACGCTCTCGACATTCAATTATCGTATGAATACTAATTGAATTGGCCTTTGTGGGCTCTAAACCAACAAACCAGAAAAAGTTGTTTAGTTTTTACAACTTTAGTTTAATTGTTGGCAACATGGCAATACCAAAGTTGAGTACTTTTGGTAAGTTGATAAAACTTAACATGAACTGTCGGATAAAAGTTAAAATACTTTTAATCTAAAGACCAAACCTACTTAATCTGCTTATTATTATAAACTACATTAAGCATCGCTTTTAGAATGTATTGGTGAACTAAGTAAGTAATATGTACGCAACTAATACGTAAAATATACAACTTGTAATATTGGTTTGGAAACAGATCTGTTGGTCAGCACTAATTGGATAAACAGCAATGCAATTGAGACATACCATTAAGGTCCAATATAGAATAATCATAGAGACCAGAGAACGTTAAATTCTTTGCTTAAAGCCTCCATATTTTTCATTATTTTACATAAGGTAAGGGGGGTGAGTTTTAAATGCCACCTTAACTTTTGATAAAAGAAATATTTAAAAAAGGAATGTTTTATTGGATCCTGAAGTTTGTGACATACTTTGCGTTACCCGCCCACCACCCAAAAACCGTGAGGGCCCAAATGTTTAAAATATAAACCCCGCTCTTGTGGCACCTCAAAAGAAAGGGAATTTAAAAAATCCTGTAAGGAAACATCACAACCTATAGCATTTATTCCCATAGACTATTTGTAAGAAAAATGTGTCATAAAAATTTGTTATGTCAAATAAAATGTAATGTGTGTTATGTGCATTTTAAACCTGATTTATTAAAATCTTTAAATGGATATTACAACAAAATTAACTGAGATGCAAAAAATTATTTATTTTATTAAAAATCCCTTTCTTTTAAAGTTTTAGAAGGGGGGTTGTATTTAAAAAATGGTGGAACTCCCACCTTCCGGTTTTGTGGGGAGGGGTTTAACGCAAAGTACGTCAAAAATGTTTGGAATCATATAGAAACATTCCCAAAAGGGTTCTTTAAAATATTTCTTATTTCATAAGGTTATGGTGGGGAATTTCACCCCGTATACATATAATAGAGGCCATATGGCATACATCGGCTAAATGAAACTAACCCTCGGTCCGTCTGTAAGAACTTTAAAGCTTGACATTGACTAATCAACTTCAATTCGTGAATCAAGTACTCGTATGTTTAAGGTTTGAAAATATTTCTTTTATATTGTAAATATGTACTTTTCCTAGTTTGAATACCTGAAAATCGTACATTGATATCGAATGCTAATGTTATGTTAAGTCCCTTATATGAAAAAATTAAAGTACCTACATACATTAAAATAGTCATTGTGGCAAGTTTTGAAATTGTTGATTTTAGTCTTTATTTGTGGATAACTTGAAGTGATTGAAGAGGCTTGCTAACCAAGTGAGTTCAGTTTCACGATACGTAAAACTCAAGACATGTTATTTACAGTTTATCTAGCCGTCCTTTTGTACAGAAACAAAACAAGTATTATTATTCCAATATATTTAACAATAGTTTAAATTTTCAGATGGAGTAAAGGGGGCTGCAAGACGAGCAAAAGAGGGAGAGGTTTAACCTCGACCGTGCATTAGAGAGAAGGACCCCCGGTGTCTTGGAATGGGGGCATTTCCACCGCCGACCCCACGTGGCCTCCCCCCCCACCACACACACACCCCTAACTACACGTCACGCACCCTCGTACACACACACAAGCATGATGTGCATCTCAAGCAGACTGTCACTCTGGTGGTGTTACTCAGTGTATCTTGGTTAAACAAAATCAAACGTATGGCCATGGAATGTGTAGAACTGTTTAGATTTTGTTGTTAAACTTGAGGTGTTATTGATTAACGTCTAAGATAGTACGGTTGCTAAACACAATAACAATAATAAAACAACAATTAGTTGAATGTCAATTTTTTACAATAGAAGTATTATTGTTTTGACAATATACTAAAGTACCACAAGTAAGACTTTAGCTTAATTAAACAATTAAATTATGGAACTTTACTATCTATAAACTCTCTAATTGTATAAAACGAATTTTGGCCAAGATAATTTATGAGTTTGATTTGAATTGGTTTGAAAAATAACTTTAATGTTGTCTGGAAGTTTATTGTATAGAATTCTACCGGCTTCAATAGGAAGTTTATCACATAACTGAAGTCTATGGTAGTTCGGTGGAATATAATTTGACTTCGTGTGATGTACCGATTATTTTGATTCACATCGATAGAACACTTAGCCCTAGAGAACAACAAGGTTTCTAAAATGTACTGAGAGCATAAAGGCAATATGGATAAGGATTTAAAATGTTCCTGCAGGACTCTCTAAACTTTAGCCTACCAATTATTCTAATTGCTCTTTTTTGTAGAACAAAAATCCTGCGAATTTTTGTTTCAGAGCAATTACCCCATAGGCATAATCCGTAAGATAAATGGGGATGAACTAATCCATAATATGCCAATTTTAAAACGTCTTGGCTGCAATGAAATGACAGTTTTCTTAATAAAAATAAACCTTTGATACTGTTTCAAAGTCAATTTTCAGCTAGCGTAAACCTAAGCACGTCTGAAAGAAACATACATATTAGAGCGTACCAGTTAATTGAGACCTTAATAAACAGATAGTCTGACGATTGAAAATGTATGCTCGCATATAGGGATACGATGTTGGTATTTAAGTTATTGGCACAGCCTAAACCAGAGATTTATTCAAACTAGAAGCAAAACTAGAAAAAACAACGTTTTCATTGGGTGCATCTTGGAAGACAATCAGTTTTTCTTTCGGAATGTATTGTTTAGAATAATTTTGTCGTTCCAATCAGTTAAATAGTTTTGGAGAGAGCTTGGCCAAATAATATTTAACAGATAAAATATAAAATGACTTTAAGGTTTGCGAAAAGAATATCTAAGAATATCCTGAATAAAATAAAATCTTTAGAGCGCAGAGAAACAATAAGGAAGCTTCAGCTCAACCAATCTGGGTTAATCGGAATCGGCTTGAATAATTGAGCAGGCACAACAGGCAGCACGTGCAACGTACAGTGTAAAAACAGCTGAAGGAATTGAAGTTGGGATAGATCTCTGTGTGTTGTGTCTTGGGAAGATTTTAGTCTTTGCTAGTTAAACTCGTACAAAACCTTCACTAGGGGTAAACAGTATCTCTAATAGGATTAGATATGATTTTTCAGGGAAAGACCGTTTATTACAGATTGAGAGTCAAATCCTACGGTGCAGGTTGTAGTTTTAATAGTGTTTAGTTTTAATTCAGTTAAATAGTTACTTAGTTTTATGACGATGCAGCAATTAAGCCCAGTTTCATAGCAGTTTAAACTACAACCTGCAACTGTAGGATCTATTGCCCTCAACCAAGTAACTGTAAGAAAAAGATATAATTTTTTCAGGGACAGACGCGTAAATTGAATTAAGAGTCTCAAAATAATAATTGTTCTCCATTATCAACATTGAATATTTTTTAGTTTATTAGTTATAATTATTAGTTTTTATAACGATAAACCTTTAATTATATAGCCGTAAGTAAAATTTACAAATGGTCTTCATACACCTGTTATCACTACTGAAATATAAAGCACATCACCAGCAAAGGACAGAACCAAGAATGGAATATTGTTTTGATTTAGCATTAACGGATTTGTTAGGTCTAATGTGTTTACAATGTTTACGTATATGCTCTGTAGTCCTCCAATGTTACTGCTAAATGTTTAAAAATTACATGTTTCTTTATAGATACATTGGGTGGAACATGCATGGAATCTATTTTTTCTTCAACCGATTTGCTGGTTAATTGTTTTTAGCGGTGGGTCTGAATTTTGGTTTAGGTGTATTTTTATAGTAACCTTTACTTAAGTCATAAACGTATCCGAAACTACAGAAATTTATGTTTTAGTCTACTGTTTTGCTTTACAAGCACCACATTTTAACCCAACGGCGTGCTAAAGTCTTACTTTTATTTCCTGGAAATTATCTGTTTGTTTATTTATTGTTTTGCTCTCTAGGGTAAAAGATTTAATTTTGATTATCTTTTAACTGCAAGTACTCGTACATCAAACGTTTCAATGAACTTGTTTTAAATCTAAAACTGACTAACAAAGGTATACGAAGATCAGCCAAGGTAAACTAAAATAACTTTCACCCAGAAGTAAAAAGACTGACCTAACTATTGTGTCATTACTGATGGGTCAAAGATCGCTTAGAAAATTCATTCACCGCTAAACAACTAGAGGAACGTTAAGCAAAATGAAAAGTAAAAATGTTTAAACTATTTAGGGAATTAAATAGTTCAAACATTTTTTTCACGCTCTTGGCTCAACAATAAAGCTAACTTCAAGAGCACAACATACTTTAACTGAATTCAGGACGGTTTCCGTGTAACATCATGATCTGATCAGTTAAATGTAGGTCTGGAATGTTGTGACGAATGCTGTAATTCATTCCTACATTTAGTATCATCAGAACCATTAATCTAGCTACTAATGTGGGAGATAGCTAGCATGAAGCTATGAGGCACGTGGGCCAAGAGTACTTGGTCACGACCCAAGGTTCAGGTGCGGGTGCGTTTATCCCGAAACGCTCGGCTATTTGGATCCCCCGTGCGTGCGTATTTGTTGACAAGTCAGCGGCCAATTTTTCTCTCGCTTTGAATGTCTCAACACACATGGATTATTTTGAAATAAACGCTTTCAGCCGGGTTTTAAACTATTGGAAAATTTAATTTGAACTAAGTTATGTGGTTTAGGGAAAGTTCAATAAAAATTTAAAAATACAAATTATTCTAGGTAATATATATTTAATTTTTACCTGTGTTTTAAGACTTTGATTAGAGTTCTAATGGACATAACATAGGATTTATAAAGGTGTTAATCTCGTTTAATACAAAGGGGACAAATTAATATCTCGTAGGCCCCTTTGAAATTAGTTGGGGAAGTCAAAATAAATTATCCTTAACACATTTTTTGTCAGTGTTGTACTTTTACAGTATGCAGCTTAGTATTGATAGTACCGAGATAGTAAAAAATACTAGAAGTTTTAAATAAAGTGTCAAAGATTTTTGTGAGCATATATTTTAAGCTAGATAAAATACGTGTTACCCTCTTTAAGCCGCCTTTCTATTTTAATGTTGTCTCCTATCATATAAAGTCAAAATAAAAGTGTGTCGCATTAGTCTAAATAAACCGTTCCAACAGTAACAATAACATAAATTATGTGTCAGATAGTTCCCTCGCAATAAACGATCGATGTGAATGCACTAAACAGTAGCGCAGTGAAGAAAAGAAACTATAAACATAATTTGTGACCGGTTGAGCTGCAAACGTCGAGATAAATCCTAGTTAACTCAGACCATTAGTAATTCAACACTCTTTATCACTCTAGGCAGGCAGAACATTGATATCACTCATAACTATGGCCTTATAAATCGTCACAGTCGGTCAGTGTGTGGCTATAGAGTAGTCAGTTTATCTTGGGACTATGCAGTGTACTGTGCCAGAAGTGCCTATATGTACGCAGCGTCCAAGATAAGTAGTGTTTGCTTAGTATTTGGTCACTGCTTCTACGTCTAATGCAGTCCAGTATGTTCTGTGTATTTCAGAATTTACAATTGGGCTAAGTGATATGTTTGTTGACTTAACAGTTACAAATCTTAATTGGTTGAAAAGAGAATAAAGCAAAATTACAATATTATTCGTTCTATCAAACGATAGCTACATTTACTAAATATTTAAAAGGTGGATTTTGTTGTTACAAACTTTGGATCTGAAAGAAATAGGTTCTCCTAAAGATATACTTTAGCTGAAAATGCTGTTTGTTTTTATCGTATTTAATATTTTGTCTTTTATAAGAAAACAAACAACCAATAAAGAAAGTATGGAGAAAATGAGAAGTGATTTTAACGTGAAATATGCCTTACAGTATTATTATTGTGGTCGTTATCCAAAAAGGTTTAGCAATACTTAGGAATAAGAATGAGGTGTGTCCCTTTTAGTCTATTGCTTCTTATCTAATTCAAAAATAAAACATAACCTAAACACTAAATATATGAATTAGTAATTATTACTTACACATTTCTTCTCCCAGGACCCAGGTTTCAGGTTTGGAGTTGACTTCGACCAGCACAGTGGGAGTACAGACCAGAAGAACCATGAGGTCAGCAATGCTGAGATTCATCAGGAAGATATTGGTAGAGTTGCGCATATCCTTAGACTTGAGGATGACTAGAGGTACCATGACGTTGCCGATCACACCGATGCCGAGGATGATGACACAGAAGATGATGGAAGTGGTGCGAATGTAGGCAGGGAACACGGGGTTTTCAAAGTCAGAGCCATTGGTCGAGTTGGGGAGGGAGTAAAGGTGGCGGGACTGACGCTGCTGTTGATGAAGAAGAATGGGTAAGTGGTGTTGCTTTCCGGGCCCGATACCAACGAAGAAATCATAGGTAAGTTTGGTCGAGATCGTGGGACGAGAGTCCGCTAGTGGTTATTTCCGGCGAGCTTTCTTGTAAAGGGTGCTCCTATCACAGCCAAGAAAAGTCCCAATGTAAAGTACATAGAGACGTTAGAGTTACTTCGTAAGTCTGTCGAGGATACTGGTTGGTTAGGAATCATAAGGAAATCAGTGAAAAGGTGTACCGAGCCAAAAGTCTAAACTTTAAGATAACCAAAAAGCGTTTAAAACGAACTGTGCAAATGCGAAAGGGTATAATAACTCAGGAATGTGATAAAGTAAAAATTAAACAACACTTTTAGGAATCTTTAGAGGAACTGATAACGCACTTTTCACACCTAAAGCGGATCTACTTTAAATGGAGCACCATCACTGAACAGAACACACGAAATGACTAGTAGAATCGATCGTTCGATCGTGAGGAGTCGTGAGTTTGCATTAATTGGCAAGAATCCTTACGCCACTGGTTAAAACGTCACTTGCAACACGAGCTGGTGAGTAGAGGCTGACACCACACAGTCCGCCTCCGGGTCCTCCTGATCTGTCTGGAGACTCCTGGAGCCCATGGCGGCACCAGGAGACACAGCTCACTCCTGCAATGTCACGTGAGAGCACACCATCCCTCCCTGCAACAATACACGAGCTGGTGAGTAGAGGCTGACACCACACAGTCCGCCTCCGGGTCCTCCTGATCTGTCTGGAGACTCCTGGAGCCCATGGCGGCACCAGGAGACACAGCTCACTCCTGCAACGTGAGCACACCATCCCTCCCTGCAACAAGACACGAGCTGGTGAGTAGAGGCTGACACCACACAGTCCGCCTCCGGGTCCTCCTGATCTGTCTGGAGACTCCTGAGCCCATGGCGGCACCAGGAGACACAGCTCACTCCTGCAATGTCACGTGAGAGCACACCATCCCTCCCTGCAACAAGACACGAGCTGGTGAGTAGAGGCTGACACCACACAGTCCGCCTCCGGGTCCTCCTGATCTGTCTGGAGACTCCTGGAGCCCATGGCGGCACCAGGAGACACAGCTCACTCCTGCAATGTCACGTGAGAGCACACCATCCCTCCCTGCAACAATACACGAGCTGGTGAGTAGAGGCTGACACCACACAGTCCGCCTCCGGGTCCTCCTGATCTGTCTGGAGACTCCTGGAGCCCATGGCGGCACCAGGAGACACAGCTCACTCCTGCAATGTCACGTGAGAGCACACCATCCCTCCCTGCAACAAGACACATGTATGTGAGTGATACTTACAGAACCGTGCTTTGCCGATCAAACCAGCCCTTTGTGATCATTGGTGAACGTTTTGGTCATAAGATGAAACATATTGGAAACATAAATATTATAATTAACTAAAGGGTTTCTCTTAGTAAAACAGCAATAAAACCGTTCCACTTATTATTCTGAGAAGAAACAGCTTCTTACATGGGTTCGCTATTAGCCATGGTAATGCAAAGTTGAACATCTGGTTTATCTGCAATATAATTAAAATCATTTTGTTCTCCCCAAGAACTAAAATATGACCAACACAAACCTTTGACTGCCAAGAAACGAAAGTGAAATTTTAGTATGTATGTGTTAAAACAAACTATTTTAAAGCAAAGATACCCTAATGTAATGCACTTATCAATGGTTAAATAATCAAGTTAATCACTTGTACCTATTTAATTTGATAATGTAACCTATGTGAATGTACTGTTAACTAACCTTACAGAATTTTACAAACACAGGAATTGCACAAACCAAAAACTGTGATACATTTGATGCTCCTTCAGAGTTGAATTCAAAACTGGTTGCTTGTGAGAAGACCAGATAACAGTTGTGCAACTGGATACCTTGAACATTGCGCCAATACTTCCTTAAGTAAATCCCGGTGACTCATGTTTCCCGGAGACGAGGATTCACCATTATTTGCATTTGAAAAGATGACATAGTTCTTCAAGTGTTCTGGGAAAAGCTGGCCACAAGACTGTTTGAGTCACTGTCCTCTTTCATCATTGACAATATCTTTAAGCTATAAAATTGTTTTCATAATTATCATTTAAAATAATTTTTTCGTGTGAATTTTCATTGAAGACAATGTAAATTGTTTTTGTAACAATTACGTTGGGCGTTAAACAAAATGGATCGAGATGTAACAAAAATACTTAATTAGAACTTGTAGTTATTGTGACTTTCTTTGAAAATACTTTAACTGGAACCCAGTAAAGAAGGTACAATATAAGCAGTTAAAAACAAAGTAAAATAGTTTCCTTAGTAATAGGTGTAAGAATAATAGATACATAATGGAGTTGACACACTCAGTTACTTTAGTAGCTGCTACTACTAAAGGTGTGATATTTTTTACCATTAAAAAATCTGCTCAATGTTGACATGCCGATAGCTTCAGACATATGGCTAGTATGATCCTCAAAGTAACTGACCATAACAAATGCACATTTTGGTTTCAAGTAAATTTTAATTTTTAACAAATATTATTTCTAAATTGCCTTGACTATTCGTATTTCAAGCTCGTCTTGTGTATAACTAGGCGCAATGCATAGCACAACGTATTTGTATAATAGACTGGGTGGGATTTAGAGAGTCTGTCCACGACAATTGCTGGCAGAGCTCCACTTCGACTTGTTTAGAGATGTAGTGAGCGAGGATTATATGGAGCAGGGAGATCAACATCTTTAATGAGCTTGTGAGCAATTCGGTTAGTACTGTCTAATCAGATAATCATTTCTTCGTTAAAAAATACGTTTGAATATATGAGTGCATATATGGCTGCTTCAAACAAACTTAAAAACTCAACAATGGATCTAAAGAAACCTCTTTTACTTACTACTCGTATATAATAAAAGGTTTGTCAAAACAAGTTCATGAGCTATAAACGATAAAGTGGCAAACAATCGAAAAAGAGGGGTTCGCAATAACATTGTTATTCTACCTGTAATGTCACTGATCTTGTATTCTATGCACTGATTCTTACAAATCTGGTATTATTGGGCTGTTGGACATAAGTATACATGCTTTATACTTTGCTTGAAAAAAATTGAATTTAGCACAGATAAATCAACTTGATGGTATTGGTGTGCCTATTTTGGGTTCAGAATTGCACTAACATTATCGAATTTAGCATGTTTCATAAAATTATAATATGTACATTTTGTACGAACATAAATAGATACCCTTTTTGAAGTTTGTTGTTGACGATGGGAGGATTTCAGAAGTTGAACTATTGCCTCATTGCTCGGGGTGTGGCTTGTGTTTGTAATATTGTAGTTTTGTTTTCTCTAGGCTATTCCTAAATTCTAAGATTTAATTTGTTGTTTGACTTAACAACTACATGTTGTTTGGTAGAGTTTGACTGGTCAGCTACGCTGACTACTTTAGGCTAGCTCATTTTCTAATGTTCTGTGTTATGTTTTAGGTTATTTTCGCCTGAAGACGGGATCAGATTGCAGATCCCGAAACGTCGTGATCCTTTTTGTTCACTAACGATGGAAAATGTCCGCAATAATAGTTCAACTTCTGATAAACAGATAAGCAATGAATCCTTAGTCTTTCGAATTCCTTTCCCACAAACTACCCAGCTCGCATATACGTACCCGTCTACACGCTAGTCTTCCTGAAAAAACAAACCTGTTGTATGTCTAAACAAAAAATGCATAACATCACTGAGTACGCAAAACAAGGTACTTTTGTGTGTAGTGTGTGGTGTACTTGTGTGTAGTGTGTAGTGTACTTGTGTGTAGTGTGGTACTGAAATACAATACAGTGGGTAGCAGTGATGACAGAGTTATATATTGCAGTTGTCTCTTGTGAGGTCTTGAATCCCGCAACACTGCAATAAGCACCTCACTAGCTGACTGACAAATTGCACTGCCACACTGCCAGTCACACGTCTAACTACGACCAATTACGTAGCTTTAATATGATATGTATATTCCAAGCTAACACTGGTGTAGTGTTTGATATACATACGAATTCGAGATTATTATTTTAACCACGTTCAGTATGCTGTAGTAGTATTTTAGAATAATATTTTAGCGGAACCGTGGTGGATTGGTATCGCACGTGACTCTGAAGTTAATTACTCCGGCGGTGCGGGTTCGAACCCCGTAGTCACCAACAGCAATTTGTTGAAGGCTTTACGGTATCGCTAGGTAAATGCCGAGGCTGAGTGGTAGAGAGGCCTTTGTAGTTTTAACTTGACCTCGTTAAACAAGACAAGCTTTACCTTTACCTTTATTCTTGAGTTTCCAAGAAAACAAACATTGCGTGTGTTTGTAAACTACTTGATGTCTGAGACCTATTTAAAACTTATCGCGTAAACTAATGAGGACAAGAGGTGATGAAAAGTAAAAGTAAAGTTGCATCAGTGTTGGTTTATTCCAGATTTTTAGGAAATGTCGAGTATTCAATATCAACATATCTGATAACTGCTTAGGAAAACAAGGTTATCTGTCGTTCACCTGTCAGTGAGTCAGCCTATATTTATAACCCAGTTGCATAGTTCCTTCTAAAAACAGCACACCAGTCAGGCTCTCTTGGATAGTTACAAAATAAATCAACAAGCCAAAAATAACTAAATAAGTATACTTGAGAAAAGAGTACAAAATACAGAATTCGTTTGAAATATAAAAATTAAATGAAAAAGTCTGCGAGATGAACTCTAACCACGTAATTATAATAAGTTAAAATATTATTTGGTATTTAAACTATTATCTTTATTGCTATTACAGGTAACACATCGTATTTATAAAAGACAATATACATGCTAAGTTGTTGCGGTAAGGTAAAAGAAAACGCTAACAAACCATGTCAAATTAATTTCGATCCAATTGTTGGGCCTAAATCGTCATTCAACTGTGGTATCCAGTATACAACCGGTTTCCTTTATAAATGAGGACCCACCGCACAATCTGATATTTACAAGGGTCATTTGCCTCGTGGTATTTTATCTGCAATATGTTTCTTAGCGAAGTTATATTTCGGATAAGAGACAAAAATATGAAGTTGCGTGGTTTTTATATTCAGTTTTAAAACTTATCGCGTAAACTAATGAGGACAAGAGGTGATGAAAAGTAAAAGTAAAGTTGCATCAGTGTTGGTTTATTCCAGATTTTTAGGAAATGTCGAGTATTCAATATCAACATATCTGATAACTGCTTAGGAAAACAAGGTTATCTGTCGTTCACCTGTCAGTGAGTCAGCCTATATTTATAACCCAGTTGCATAGTTCCTTCTAAAAACAGCACACCAGTCAGGCTCTCTTGGATAGTTACAAAAATAAATCAACAAGCCAAAAATAACTAAATAAGTATACTTGTAGATAAGAGTACAAAATACAGAATTCGTTTGAAATGTAAAAATTAAATGAAAAAGTCTGCGAGATGAACCTCTACCACTTAACCACGTAATTATAATAAGTTAAAATATTATTTGGTATTTAAACTATTATCTTTATTGCTATTACAGGTAACACATCGTATTTATAAAGACAATATACATGCTAAGTTGTTGCGGTAAGGTAAAAGAAAACGCTAACAAACCATGTCAAATTAATTTCGATCCAATTGTTGGGCCTAAATCGTCATTCAACTGTGGTATCCAGTATACAACCGGTTTCCTTTATAAATGAGGACCCACCGCACAATCTGATATTTACAAGGGTCATTTGCCTCGTGGTATTTTATCTGCAATATGTTTCTTAGCGAAGTTATATTTCGGATAAGAGACAAAAATATGAAGTTGCGTGGTTTTTATATTCAGTTTTAATATTTATCGAGTGACTTTTTGAGCAAAGGTCGTTGAACAAATATAAACTCTGGATTTAAACTGAGACCTCCAGGGAAAATTTCTACCCTCGTGGTCTTCTTCGTAGGATTCTAAATTTACTGATATATAAAGGTAAAGGTAAAAAGGTAAAAGTTTGTCTTGTTTAACGAGGCGAAGTTAGGACTACAAAGTCCTCTCTACCACTCAACCTCGACCTTTACCTAGCGTTACCGTATAGTCACATTACAAAATATGTAAGTGGTGACTGCGGGGATCGAACCCGCGCCACCAGAGTGATGAGCTCCGGAGTCGCGCGCGATACCAATCCGCCACGGATCCGCTAAAATATATATACTTTCTAAGTAAGTAAAGGTTATGACAAATTAGCGTAGTTCGGTATTCTAAACATGTCCCGGTTTCATTCAATGTAATTGTTATTTCAATACTTGCTATACTCTTTAAAATTGAGCGAAAATTCCATTTGTATATATAATAATTATGTTATCGTTTAGTTTCAAAAGATTGGGTGTTTTAGGTGTTCCACTACCTGCGTGCACCGAACATTCGTTTGTTTACATTAGGCTACACCTACTCAAACGGAAAGTACTAAAATCAATAATTACTTTAGAATTTCGAAAACTAATACCAGTAAAGGTACAGTCAACATTGTGCAACAAATCCCTCCAAATTTGGCTAATAGCAACCATTCATACGTAACATTGACGAGTGACGTATATAAGCAGATGGAAAGCAACAAGTAACATGGAGAACGTATTGATGACGTCACTCTCAACTATGGAAGCTGATTGGTTCTGATTACTTGTCCAGGACTGATTGAAGTAGACCTAAGTAAACTTCCTCGAGATCTGAGACCTAATTTGCTACCCTTTGACCTCAATCTTGACACATTGCTGTGTACCACGCACGTCTCTATACACGAGGTTATTTAGGTCATTTGACGAATTAGTTGTGAATGAATAATCTAGATGAGGTAAAGTGTAAACAAATTAAAAAATAAATCGGATTAAAAATGTGTACAATATTTGGTAACCCTTGAATATCTTATATTTTAATAGCAACATTGAATAATCTTGCCACAACTAACAAAAGTTTTAAATATCTAAGATATTTCAGTGAGCCCCCTCACCATATAAAATTTGCATTTTTGATCGGCGGTCAATTAAAAAATAATTAATCGCCTTTTGAATCATATTATTAGACATTTCAACTAATCTTTAGTTACATTTTAAATAATAACCATATCCTTACTAGACAGTTTTAAATTATTTAGAATGCGATGTGACATACCGTTTGCAGACCTGTTGCTGTATTACTTACTACTAATACTTTGTTCTTCATTTTTTGCTTTGTAAGATTTTCAAAGTAAGATAAGTCATTAATTTTAAAAACAAATTTTGACCAAAAATATTTTTCCGTATAAATTTAATGAATATCAATATTATATACCCTCGAAGTAACCAATTTTAAGTTTAATTGAAACAATGAAACATTTTGCAAATAATTCAACATTAAATTTGGTTCGAGTGTTATACAATGTTGTCCTAAATATGTATGACTGGGACTCGTGGCGTGGTCCTGTAATCCAGCTTCATGGAGGTCAGGTTTTGAGGATGATATAGGTCTAAAGCGGCTCAGATAGTCTCAGTGATCATCTGATGATACCCGCATCAACTCCACCATCGTTTAGACATATCAGACCATCACCTGCGTGGTTCGGAAGTCACGTTAAGCCGTTGGTCCTTGTATTTCCATTGGTCATTGGGCTATTAATTAATGACCCATTCTAAGGAAGAGTCGTCCTTAGTTTGTAACAAGACTACACCTCATAACTCATTACTACCACTCATCACACTCATCCTTCACCACATATTTGCCTTAAAATACCCTCATGAGAGTGGTCGGCATCTCAAATAGTGATTTAGTGATATTCTTCAGACTAAATGTAATTGAAAATTACGTATTATGAGAGCATTCAAACTATTACGTTTGTAAGGAGACGGTAAGAGTTTTAAACTGGAGAATCACTGTGATATGTTGGAAGGTTTGTAGTGACGGGTCAGACTGCGAGCTACCCTCGTTGTTTACACAAGTAATAGCAACGGAGGAAGGAATGTGAGTCGCTGTCAGACAGGTTGGCCAACACGAAAACAGTGCAGCTGCAACAACAGATTCCGTGACTCCATTAGTCACCTTTGTTCGGCGCTCATCTCACCTGTGATGAACCGCGTGGCACACGTGGCATCAGCAGTGTTACCAACATCAAGACATAGCTTTGGAGGTTTCGCACACGTGATTGTAATTAATAATGAAACTGATGAATTTGCTGTCTCTAGTTTTCTCTTGAACGATATGTTGATATGTTTTACTATAACCTGCCAAAATTTGGGATAAATGGAAGTTCATTTAAATCCTTATTTAAGTCCACGCCCTGTATAATGAGTTAGCACCTTATGTATTATTAGCACTCTTCGTTTTGAAAATAAACGTGTTGTATGTGTAACTACAACATTTGCACATCACTCAGTTTTACGATTGTATACTAAAAGAAAGCTGTATATAAACGTAGTTGGTTTAAAAGCCTCTTAAAACATTTACTATACTTTTTAGTATTGAGATTGAATTGGTTATTATTTAATGTATCTTTAAATTCTTTAACTTTAAATAGAGTGTACTTGAATGCTTCTCATTTTCTCGTGTAAACTCTCAGAGGCGTGGGAACCAACATGATTCCTTGCGAGACTTATTTCTTTTTGTAACACAATTTGTCATTATATAACGTTTAGGTCGTGCTTATTTATCTTTACAACCTCACAAAAACTATAACTTCTTTCCCGGTTCTTATAAGTTCACCTCTGAAATTCACTTTTATACTCGGTATTTCAAAGTACCTTTAAAATGTTCGATAAAACCATTACTTTCTGTTCTCACTAATAAGGTTAGACCTAAATTTAGGAAGGTTACTTCTGATGTTAATAAATTTGAAACTGATAAATTTAAATAAATGGTGGTCGGTATGAATTTACAATTACCATTCTCACCCCAAAGATGTACTTCCTATCCAAGGATATCACACCCTTCAACGCGTATGGATAAAAATCAACAATTCTGCTCAAGCTGTTTGGGCATCTGCTTGAAAAATGACATACATAACCATCAGGCAACAATCTCCTGGATGTATTTTAATTTACAAGACAGAGTGATTCCAAGACAAATTGATCATGATGAATGACTCTGACTTGGGTTTTGAGGTCACTTGCCTGTGACGAGGTCTCCTCTTGCAAACACAACTAAGTTCTTCTTGACTCGTGCTGCTCAATCAATCTTATCATGTTATCCTGATCATCTCTTGTCTTGTCCACGACTCTGTCAGCTCAGCATTGTTCAGCATGCTCAGGAATGTGCCAAGCTTTGTAATTGGAAAACCCAATATATCTTAGCAGCTTGGAAGTAGCTTTATAATCATGGGTTTCCAGTAGCCTGACTCATTGGTAAAAGTTTGTCTTGTTTAACGAGGCGAAGTTAGGACTACAAAGTCCTCTCTACCACTCAACCTCGAAAATACGTTCGATAAGGTACGTTCCAACATAAGATAAGAGCCAACAAACAAATTATTATCTTAGCATCACTGTGTCCATTTTCGTTGTCCAAAGATCGTTGCTAAAGAAAAACGCACATACTCTTTAGAGATCTGTACCACATCCTTTGATGTATGCATACACACTTCATGTAAAACTAATGTAAATTGAATTTTCTGCTAATTTCGCTAGTCTCAAAGTTCATACTGCCAAGAAAAACACGTTTGTGTTCACGATCTAATGAAAAGTGTAGTAGAGCTTTTAAATTACAAGTAGGCTAATTATTTTGACGTAAAGTTGTTAAACATGTGTTTGCAAAAATTCGATTATGTGGTATATCAAAATAAACAGTTTTACATTTACCAAATAATAATCATGGGTGGTAGCAGTTTTATTAAAGATTGTCATAGGAGATTGAATTTATTTAAACTAAGCATAGGTAGAAAGGAGTTGCAGAATATCCCAGAAGAAGATATAATCCCCTAATTACTATAACGTTTCAGGGTAGGCTTAACTTTCACAAAACTTTGATAATAAGATTAGAAACTTGGCATAAACAGTTAAGCTTTTGGTAAAGTAATTCTTTAGCTGGCCAAGACCGTCAATCATTTTAGACACTTTAATAAGTTATAATGTTTTTATAACTTGCGTAATATTTTACAAGTTAGCCTTTCTCTTCGTAAATTAGATTGGTAAAGATAATTAAATATCGACTAATATTTTGTGATTGTTTTAAATTTGAATGTTAAATGTAAACAAATGTAAATGGTTGGACATATTGTTATGAGAGTATCAATTAGGTTTTGCGTGTATTTATACTTGCGCGTAAAAGCACTTGAAAATATCACCACAAACGAAAATGCTCAAACGTATGCTCATAGACATAACTAGTATTGAAGAAAAGTGCCCATATACTCGTATTAAGAATATTGAGATCAGTCAGACTTCCTATTTGATCAACAAAACACTGCCTAAATTTAGTTTTACAGTTAGTTTAAGCCCTTCAAATGATGTTTATAAAAAATGTTGCAAATTTGTATTGCAATTGGCAATATGACGAGAATAATGAGATAACTAGATTGCTTTTAACTTAATAACAATTAAGTTACAAAGTACTCTACACCTTAGTTATTAAATGAGCTACATATATTGTTAACAAACAGAGCAGGTTAAGGAGTCAAATTCTTCTAAACGGTTAAGGTAGAGAACTCTTCTAATGGTAAAGGTGATGTGCATGTATTTTGAGGCCATTTGTCACCATTGTTGAGAAGCTTTACCTTGTTGTAAAGGAGCTCTTCATGGGTTTCAGTAGAAAACTCAAAATTTGGACTTTCAACAACAGCACCAACTGGGCATGCTTCTTGACAGAATCCACAATATATACATTTGGTCATATCGATATCGTATCGAGTCGTTCGACGACTTCCATCTGCTCTTTCTTCAGCTTCAATCGTCATAGCTTGTACAGGACAAATTGCTTCGCAAAGTTTGCAAGCAATACAGCGTTCTTCACCAGAGGGGTACCGCCTCAGAGCACGTTCGCCTCTAAATCTTGGGCTGACTAATAAGGTTAGACCTAAATTTAGGAAGGTTACTTCTGATGTTAATAAATTTGAAACTGATAAATTTAAATAAATGGTGGTCGGTATGAATTTACAATTACCATTCTCACCCCAAAGATGTACTTCCTCAAGGATATCACACCCTTCAACGCGTATGGATAAAAAAATCAACAATTCTGCTCAAGCTGTTTGGGCATCTGCTTGAAAAATGACATACATAACCATCAGGCAACAATCTCCTGGATGTATTTTAATTTACAAGACAGAGTGATTCCAAGACAAATTGATCATGATGAATGACTCTGACTTGGGTTTGAGGTCACTTGCCTGTGACGAGGTCTCCTCTTGCAAACACAACTAAGTTCTTCTTGACTCGTGCTGCTCAATCAATCTTATCATGTTATCCTGATCATCTCTTGTCTTGTCCACGACTCTGTCAGCTCAGCATTGTTCAGCATGCTCAGGAATGTGCCAAGCTTTGTAATTGGAAAACCCAATATATCTTAGCAGCTTGGAAGTAGCTTTATAATCATGGGTTTCCAGTAGCCTGACTCATTGGTAAAAAGTTTGTCTTGTTTAACGAGGCGAAGTTAGGACTACAAAGTCCTCTCTACCACTCAACCTCGAAATACGTTCGATGATAAGAGCCAACAAACAAATTATTATCTTAGCATCACTGTGTCCATTTTCGTTGTCCAAAGATCGTTGCTAAAGAAAAGCCACATACTCTTTAGAGATCTGTACCACATCCTTTGATGTATGCATACACACTTCATGTAAAACTAATGTAAATTGAATTTTCTGCTAATTTCGCTAAAGTCTCAAAGTTCATACTGCCAAGAAAAACACGTTTGTGTTCACGATCTAATGAAAAGTGTAGTAGAGCTTTTAAATTACAAGTAGGCTAATTATTTTTACGTAAAGTTGTTAAACATGTGTTTGCAAAAAATTCGATTATGTGGTATATCAAAATAAACAGTTTTACATTTACCAAATAATAATCATGGGTGGTAGCAGTTTTATTAAAGATTGTCATAGGAGATTGAATTTATTTAAACTAAGCATAGGTAGAAAGGAGTTG
Source organism: Matsumurasca onukii (assembly GCA_018831715.1). Classification (NCBI taxonomy): domain Eukaryota; kingdom Metazoa; phylum Arthropoda; class Insecta; order Hemiptera; family Cicadellidae; genus Matsumurasca; species Matsumurasca onukii. Next base: position 9,148,369 of record CM032062.1, read on the forward strand.
CAGAATATCCCAGAAGAAGATATAATCCTAATTACTATAACGTTTCAGGGTAGGCTTAACTTTCACAAAACTTTGATAATAAGATTAGAAACTTGGCATAAACAGTTAAGCTTTTGGTAAAGTAATTCTTTAGCTGGCCAAGACCGTCAATCATTTTAGACACTTTAATAAGTTATAATGTTTTTATAACTTGCGTAATATTTTACAAGTTAGCCTTTCTCTCTTCGTAAATGAGATTGGTAAAGATAATTAAATATCGACTAATATTTTGTGATTGTTTTAAATTTGAATGTTAAATGTAAACAAATGTAAATGGTTGGACATATTGTTATGAGAGTATCAATTAGGTTTTGCGTGTATTTATCCTTGCGCGTAAAAGCACTTGAAAATATCACCACAAACGAAAATGAAGAAAGTTCAAACGTATGCTCATAGACATAACTAGTATTGAAGAAAAGTGCCCATATACTCGTATTAAGAATATTGAGATCAGTCAGACTTCCTATTTGATCAACAAAAACACTCCCTAAATTTAGTTTTACAGTTAGTTTAAGCCCTTCAAATGATTTATATAAAATGTTGCAAATTTGTATTGCAATTGGCAATATGACGAGAATAATGAGATAACTAGATTGCTTTTAACTTAATAACAATTAAGTTACAAAGTACTCTACACCTTAGTTATTAAATGAGCTACATATATTGTTAACAAACAGAGCAGGTTAAGGAGTCAAATTCTTCTAAACGGTTAAGGTAGAGAACTCTTCTAATGGTAAAGGTGATGTGCATGTATTTTGGAGGCCATTTGTCACCATTGTTGAGAAGCTTTACCTTGTTGTAAAGGAGCTCTTCATGGGTTTCAGTAGAAAACTCAAAATTTGGACTTTCAACAACAGCACCAACTGGGCATGCTTCTTGACAGAATCCACAATATATACATTTGGTCATATCGATATCGTATCGAGTCGTTCGACGACTTCCATCTGCTCTTTCTTCAGCTTCAATCGTCATAGCTTGTACAGGACAAATTGCTTCGCAAAGTTTGCAAGCAATACAGCGTTCTTCACCAGAGGGGTACCGCCTCAGAGCACGTTCGCCTCTAAATCTTGGGCTGAATAATAAGATTAGATACATTCTAGTAAACTCAGGATCCCTTATCGATGTCCCTCATTATCGATGACCCTTCTTTAGTGTTAACCAAAGCGCTCCACCTTTTAGATTTATAAAACAATACTATTTTGTTTGTACCATGAGGAAACTAAAATGAAATTAAACACAGCACTTGTGTCCACTGTTTGACAACTTCTAGCTGCCACGTTCACCGATATATTTATTATTACTTTAACGTAAAAACTAAACGCTAAAATAAAAGTTTATATTTTTGAGTTCAATCTCAAATGTCCTCTTTGATGAGATGTTCTCTTTGAGAGTCAAATCTTTAACAAAATTTTTAACATTGTATGATTTTTAAATTTTACTAGTTTTAACTAGTTTACCTACTTAACAAACAAACTTTACGAACAATCTAACTTATTATTGAGGTTTATTCCGTCCGGACATTACGAATGACTTGAACACATCTTGTTAGGGTTTCCAGTTGTATACGCACCTTAAAAAAGATTTAGATAGAACGTAAATATTCTCTCTGATTTGATCTTCTCCATATTGACTAAAGCTGCTAAGACATGAGGGAGAGAGAGAGAGACTAAGCCCAAAGTTAACACCAATGAGCCAATGAGGGTTTCGCAAACAAGGAGTGTTACTGTCCAGTAATAACTCATCACTTCTTCTCCCATGTTGGAGACATGCTAACCCATCTGTGTGGGCAATTTCTGTATAATACCACAATCACGTGTACCAACTGCTTGACACAAACAAGATATGAATTTTGGATTATCGTATTAAAATGTCATTGAAAATGTGCAAATTTCATCAAAGTCAATTATAATTTCACGTATTAAACAATTTTGCTTACGATCCTTTTACAGTTCATACAATCAATGTACCTAGCCTTATCTAATCAATACTTCAAAATTTGTTTAAATGAGTATACTATCAGCAGAACAATGTTGGCGTATACCGGGTTTTCAATAAGTTCACCCTTCCCCTCAACTTAACTATTGAACGAATGACCGTTTTTTAACGGTTCTTGTCATATGTATTAAAGGTCAATTGAAATACATTTTGGCATATTTTTGTTTTCCTTGCCCTAAATTAGGCCAGGTTAGACCCCTGGAAGTTTTAATTTGCACTCTAATTCATTAGGGGGATGAACACTAATTCATTAATACCATTAAAACAATTTTGAAACAGCTTTAGTTTAGAATGTTTTGATGGTATCAATGAATTTTCCTTTTTGTATACTTTCAAATGACTGGTAAAATAATGGGAACAATTAAAACTGTCTAACGGTTTCTCCCCACTATCCCTGTAACAAAGGGGAAACCCCAAAATATGCCAAAAAGTACTTCTATTGACCTTTAGTTCATATGCTAAAGTGCGTTCAAAAACTTTGATTTCATTCAAAGGTTAAGGTTTGAGGGGTCGGACTTTATGGACACTCGGTAGGTTTAGGCAATAAAAATCCAATCACTAAAGCTTGGTGCTGAAAAAGTCATCTTCAAGAGCCTGAGAAGGTACTAAAAATACCAATGTACAGTATTTATACTCGCATAAAATGTCTAGAGCAAAACAGAAATATTTTATTAAAGCTATGCACGAATTGAAGGAGATAAAATGTTGGGTTCACAGCTGTTTTCTTGTGTATACTCACACGCTAGACACTTGCGTACCCTGTGCGACGGGGAGGGGAGGGTGAGTTACTGGACAGATTTACTCCGCCATGTTGGCCAAACTGCTCCCAGTTTACATGCGCTGACGTTAACTCCAACTCCAAATGTTCTTTCATGGTTTATTAGCCTTTTCCAATTCCAACCAGGCACACATTGGGTCAAATTGAATTTCATATGAATTTATTCAATCTCTGGCAGTTTTAGGGTATTTTAGGTTTAACGTGACTAACTGTAAGGCCAGTTGTGATATTTAAACCTGGCAAAATTAAAACTTAAATTATATCTAAAAACATTGCATGTTGAGACTATGCAATGGTCAATTAAATGTCATCTTTTCAAACTTATACTATAGTCAACCATATTACGCTAAAATAAAAGTTTATATTTTTGAGTTCAATCTCAAATGTCCTCTTTGATGAGATGTTCTCTTTGAGAGTCAATCTCATTTTTAACAAAATTTTTTGTATGATTTTTAAATTTTACTAGTTTTAACTAGTTTACCTACTTAACAAACAAACTTTACGAACAATCTAACTTATTATTGAGGTTTATTCCGTCCGGACATTACAAATGACTTGAACACATCTTGTTAGGGTTTCCAGTTGTATACGCACTTTAAAAGATTTAGATAGAACGTAAATATTCTCTCTGATTTGATCTTCTCCATATTGACTAAAGCTGCTAAGACATGAGGGAGAGAGAGAGAGATTACTAAGCCCAAAGTTAACACCAATGAGCCAATGAGGGTTTCTGCAAACAAGGAGTGTTACTGTCCAGTAATAACTCATCACTTCTTCTCCCATGTTGGAGACATGCTAACCCATCTGTGTGGCAATTTCTGTATAATACCACAATCACGTGTACCAACTGCTTGACACAAACAAGTTATGAATTTTGGATTATCGTGTTTAAATATCTTTGAAAATGTGCAAATTTCATCAAAGTCAATTATGTTTTCAAGTATTAAACAATTTTGCTTACGATCCTTTTACAGTTCATACAATCAATGTACCTAGCCTTATCTAATCAATACTTCAAAATTTGTTTAAATGAGTATACTATCAGCAGAACAATGTTGGCGTATACCGGGTTTCAATAAGTTCACCCTTCCCTCAACTTAACTATTGAACGAATGACCGTTTTTTAACGGTTCTTGTCATATGTATTAAGGTCAATTGAAATACATTTTGGCATATTTTTGGTTTTCTTAGACCCTGGAAGATTTAATTTGCACTCTAATTCATTAGGGGAATGAACACTAATTCATTAATACCATTAAAACAATTTTGAAACAGCTTTAGTTTAGAATGTTTTGATGGTATCAATAATTTTCTTTAATATACTTTCAAATTACTGGTAAAATAATAGGAACAATTAAAACTGTCTAACGGTTTCTCCCCACTATCCCTGTAACAAAGGGAACCCCAAAATATGCCAAAAGTACTTCTATTGACCTTTAGTTCATATGCTAAAGTGCGTTCAAAACTTTGATTCATTCAAAGGTTAAGGTTTGGGGGTTGGACTTTGGACACTCAGGTTTAGGCAATAACAATCCAATCACTTAAGCTTGGTGCTGAAAGTCATCTTCAAGAGCCTGAGAAGGTACTAAAAATACCAATGTACAGTATTTATACTCGCATAAAATGTCTAGAGCAAAACATAAATAATTTACTTGGAACGTCAGTTGATTGGACAGCGGTAGTCATAATATTTTCATAAGGATAAACTTGACACTGAAACTTACTTACGTAACTTTAGGTAAACAAACTGACCGCAGGTCGTTTTGTCAAGTGTTCGGGAAGTTAAAAAGTGTTCGGAAAAATGAGGAAAGAGTTTTATCATTAAGGAAGTAGTATTTCACGTTTCATACTGCAATTATAAATATGTCACTGCCAACGCAAGTGGCTTTGCTACAGTCCGATGGCAACATGTAAACAAGTTATGTTTATTATGAATTTACTTGTAAGGTCTGTTTACAAATACAACTATCAGATAGTTTTATTTATAAAATCAAACTTTTTAAAAGATGTTTGGGAATGTTGTAGACCTTTAACTTGTCTTTACGAGTTGTGTTTCTTCACGTTTTAGATAACTAAGAGAACAAAAAACCGTATTATCTACTAAGTTGTGTAATTTTGCAGTATGACGAGTAAATCTCGTAAGTATCAGTAAGTATCGTTCATAACTCGTCCTAAAAGTATATCAAGTAACAAATCTGGCTAACTAAACTTTGATCGAGTGCATAGTTTTGCTTCGCACGTGAAATGAGCTTCGGCCTACCCTCCCCATCGTGTAAATTCGTCATTCACCGGAAATTGCTACTAACTATACTAGTAAAGAAAATATATACTAGTCTTATATAGGATACCTGCCTATATATAGCGGATCCGTATGGATTATATCGTTACAATTCGGAGCTTATCACCCGGTGGCATCGGGTTCGATCCGCAGTCACACTTACATTTGTAATGTGACTAATACGGTGACGCTAGGTAAAGGTCGAGGTTGAGTGTTAGAGAGGACTTTGTAGTCCTAACTTCGCCTCGTTAAACAAGACAATCTTTACCTTTTTACATTTTTTATATGATTTTAATTTTTAATTTCCTTGGGGAACTGAAGTATTTATGCCATCCACATGGTAAGATCCAGCCAGACTGGGAAATAAAAAACACATAGATCCAGACCCTTAGAACTCGTGTTGATCATGTTTTTATAAATGTATATACAATTATGTATAAATGAGCTCTCGAGTTAATGCATTTTTGTAGCGTTAAGTAAGGTAATGTCTGGTGTGCCCTCTACAACACTCAAAATTCAAATACAAAAATAATAATTTGTCACAATATAAAATTCTAAAAAATAAAAGAGAAATCCTTAAGAATTGGACTCATCAAATTAATTTCTAACATTTAACATTGTGTTTTAAAAACACTGCTTCATATCGATTTGTTTCAAACTTTACAATTATCAATATTAAAAGGAAAAAATATAATTTATTTGATAAAAGGAAATAAGTATAAACAGTAAAGTAAAGTTTACTTCAAGAGAAACTATAGAACGTGTCATCTATGATTTGAAATTATAATAGTAACAAACGGTAAATACACTAATCGTAATATGAAATCAAATTAAAAACGTCTTTATTGGTGGTGAAGTTAGGACTTAAAAGTTATCTCTTCCACTTAACCACGTTATATACCCTTACTCTTTTAAAGTGTTTGTATTATAACACAGAGAAATTGAAAGACACGTTTTTATAGTGCGGTATACACTCCCAAGCGGCGTTCATCATCGTCTGTTTGCTGATAAAAATATTACAACCTCTCAGGCCTCTTCGCAGTTTCACAGCACGTTTAAATCTGTTATCTGTACTCATATTCTTCAACCAACCCCTGTCTTTCATTTCAACGAGTTATGCAAACACATACATACAATCCCAGATCAAACTGTGTAAGGGTTCACGGTGTTTTCTACTATTTCCTTTTAAATGAACTTTGATTTTATATACTTGAGATACAAATATTTAGTTTATCAACGTACTTTTAACAGCAACAATACGTTTAATGTCAAAACGATTACAATAAAATTGTTTTTGACAATAATAAAATATACTATATACCACAAGTAAGACCTTAAATCGTAATTAAATAATATTAGTATAGTTTTAAATATTCATAAATTCCGCAACACTATAAAATGAATTTTGAGCAAGGAATTTTTAAGGTTTGTTTTGAATTTTGTCGTACAGTAACTTTTAACATTGTCGGGAAGTTTATTATATAATTTTCTACCGGCTTCAACAGGAAGTTTATCGTACATTTGAAGCCTATGGTAGTTTGGTGGGATAAAATTTTGATTCTTTGTATTATATTGACTAATGTTCTCGACTATAGTACACTTAGCCCTAAAACAACGTTTCCAAAATGTACATAGAGGATAAAGGAAATAGGGATAGGAATTTGAAATGTTCCCTGCAGGATTCTTTAAAATTGAACTTACCAATTATTCTAATTGCTCTCTTTTGTAGGATAAAAATCCTTCGTATTTTTGTTTCAGAGCAATTACCCCATAAGCATAATCCGTAAGATAAATAGGGATGAATGATTCCATAATATGCCATCATCAAAACATCTTGGCTGCAGTGGAGTGAAAGTTTCCTTTATAAAAATAGTCCTTTGGACACTTTGCTACAGACAAAATCAACATTAAAGCTTCAGGGTCTATAAAGGGTTGAAAGTATTTTTAACAAGTGTATTTATTTATACGATCTATACGAGTTTAGGCAACGTAAAAAATGGTACATAAACATTTCTATAGTATCCAAAAATAACGTATTAACAATATTTTCAATGCGTTTTAGAATAGTTCTACATTTCTTCATGTAATTAAGTTGTTCAGTTAATTCTTTGGATATATTTTTTCTCTTGGCAAATAAAGTTACACATTTTTATCAGACGTGTACCCTGGTATGTATTGTTAAGTTAACATTCGAAAGTTATCACCATACCTAGTTGAAACCATTCTTACTTTAAAATACCTTAACAGCTTGTTTAACATTATAAATATGTTCTATCCTTCTAACTACAGTACGAGGTGATTGTTCACTATACAATCCTCCATTATCTAATAATATTAATTAAGGTGGTTTCAATTACTGTAGCTTGCTTTTGTTATTACAAACTAGAGGTTTAATACTCACGGCAACTGAGAACAGAACTTGATTTTACTCCAGAATCAGTTCTTCTACTTCCATGTTACACCTGAAAAATAAACAAAGTATTTGAACTTTGAACTTAAAAAAAACTTTTATACATTAAAACTACTTCGACGACTTTACTGTATTCTGATTAGTTTCCGTTTATAGTAAACCTATATTTAAATTATACATGTAACTTAGAATACATGAAGATTACAACATATTTCTATTTGGAAGTACTCACTAGTAAATTTACGATGTCTGTAAACTGTGTAAGCCATCTAAATGCTTCACCAAACTATTGGAAATAAATTAGATTAATATTGTTAAATAAAGTATCAAGATTGCTGAAATTAAATTAAATAACAAGTAGGACAGTCAAAGTTCTATAGTATATTCAGAAGCACTCACTTTTCGAGGAGTCAATTGGACATAATTATGAATTAACACTAATGAGCCTTAGAGAAAGTTCTCTTGAAGCGATTCTTACTATTCTCAAACTTTATTCAGCCACACTTGAATCAAAGTTAGTCAAACCCTTGACAATTCTAGATAAAGCAAAATGGGTTGTAAACATTAGGGCACTTTTAGTAATGTACGTAGTCCGTTATTTGTTATTTGTCATCATAGTTTTACATTATGTTTATATTATAGTTCACGACGTTTTACTTATCAAGTTAGTTCACGTTTTTACTAAATATTAGCGGAAATTATTTACTGTCAAGGCGTTTGATAACGCTAACCCTAAACCTTGAATTATCCTGTTTAATCTTTTAAAAGTTAAACCATTGCATTGTACTATTTACTTTACTGGTTTAACAATGGGACTATAAGCCCAAATGTCCAGTATTTCCGAATTTTCCAGGAATACTTTATACTCAGAAAAACACATCTTTTGGTTTCAAAGAATGATTTCATAGCAAATGATTGTTTCTTCAATCAAGAAAAACATGCACATTAATATTTCTCAACAGCAACTAACTGTACGCCATATTGTCTGTTTGGAAGATAGTACATACATACTATTAATTAATCATCAAATAAATATAAAACATACTAGAAAAATTAAGAAGTTAGAAATTTAGTAGTTAACCAAATAAGGTCTCCACAAGAGGCGTGAGCACGCCCCAAGTTTAAATAAATAAATAAATATCTTTATTGGCCAAAAACAGATAGTACATCCAACAAGACTTCGTCAAAACTAATTACAGTTTGTTATATACAATATATACATAACCACGTTAAATATGAAAGCACAAAATACAAATTAAATATGAAGCCCAAAATACAAATTAAGATCCAAAAAATATAAACTTAGATATAAATTAAATAATTTTAAAACATTGTGAATTGTTAACTAGACTAGTTGAGATTAACATGGCAAAAATTTAGAATCTTTTATAACTTGCACATAGCTTGTTAAAATCTGTATAATTGTAAACAACTGAAGACGGTAAAAATAACTTTAACTTATGACTAAATCGGGAGTGCGAAGGTACTTCTTTCAACTCAGCCGGCAGCATGTTGTAGTATTTACTTTAGTAGTATAACCAAACCAAAGTATCAGCTGGCTAACAATTCCGTAGTATTTACATCATCACAACATTTCTATTCAACTCGATAGTGTTCTACACATGTAACTTAGGGTTGAAACAAATCACAACATTTGTCCTCCAGGTAATACCAGACGTGGGTACAGAAGCTGGTGAAATATATTCTCGCAGACAACTTGCAAATAGCCGAGAGCTAGTGAGCAAGCACTTGTTGAAGCGGAGACATGTTTATGCCGGGGAAGTGTAGCAGCCTACGAGGGAAATCTCCGGTTACTGAGATTTATTGGCAACACTGGCGAGGAGAATTAATGCTCTGCCATATGACACCGCGGGTCAGGTGTGGCAAGGTGGGACAAACTACGGACGCTCACGACACCCGCGGACCCGCGGTTCTTCGACCTAACCTGCACTAGACTGTTAACCTCTCTAAATCACTAAATCACTATTTGAGATGCCGACCACTCTCATGAGGGTATTTGAAGGCAAATATGTGGTGAAGGATGAGTGTGATGAGTGGTAGTAATGAGTTATGCGGTGTAGTCTTGTTACAAACTAAGGCCGACTCTTCCTTCAATGGGTCATTAATTGATAGCCCAATGACCAATGGAAATACATGGACCAACGGCTTAACGTGACTTCCGAACCACGCAGGTGATGGTCTTATATGTTTAAACGATGGTGGGAGTTGGTGCGGGTATCATCAGATGACCACTGAGACTATCTGAGCCGCTTTAGACCTATATCATCCTCAAAACCTGACCTCCATGAAGCTGGATCACAGGACCACGCCACGAGTCCCAGTCTCTACGTTTCTTTACTTCTCAACAAGTATTTTAAAGAAAATATTTAAAGGTTCATTGTTTTGATTATTTACAAGAGGAGCAAATAATATAAGGTGCCACAGCTTAGAATGTATTAAAAGGACGGTGTGAGTAGTTTTAAACGGAATAAATTTTCAGATCTACTAAGCCATCATGCACTTGATCCTTTTGTTTTGTTACCCAAGCAACAGAAAACTCCATTACTTCACCTTCCATTTAACCCAAGCATAACGATAAACCTAGGCATTAGGCAAACAATTAAGTGCTCCAGTTCAACACATCTTACACAGTTTTCATGAATTTAAACTCAAGTATTTACCAAACGAGTACGTGTATTCTTGTTGTTTAAATTTCTGGCGTTTTATTTCGGTTTCCTATCACCATTCGCTTTGATTGCTTCTTCTTTTATTATTAATTGGTAAAGGGTTTAAAATATTATGTGTAACGCTGCTAAATTTGTAATAAGTAAGTAAATTTGAGCAGCATAATGTTTTACAAACAAGTTTAAAACAAAGAAAATTTGTCTAAAAAATATGCCACATTAAATTGTTGTCATTGTTTTTTTATTATTCCTCAATGCTAAGCATCTTCCGCCTTAAGTTGTTTAAATAATTTATTTAATAGTTTGCCATTTGCCAATTTACAAGGCTTACTATCTCTAGTCAAGATAACATTCCTCAGCGGCAGTTTTGTTGAGGTTGCCAAATACGATATTCCAAACTGTTACGTCGATGACATTTACAAAACACGCGTAACACCAACAACCACCAAAGTTAAGAATGTAGATGGTTTGGGCACTTGGCGGGACGCGGGTGGTAAGTTTTTACTCGAGTTTGCCGTGTGGGTGGGGTGGAGTTATTGGAGAAGTTTGTCGGTAACAAACCGGAGGAGCGTGAGGTAGATAACGGCTGACAAGGCACAACGTCGCTTCCTCACTGTGATAATGACTCTGGCGAGATATTGCCTCAACCTTCGCCTTGCCAAACTGTTTACCAACACTAAATGCCTTTTCAACAGGAGACCTAACAGTAAAAATAAAATCACTTTTGTCTGTGAAGTTGGTTATGTTTCAGTTACATGATTTTGACTGGGACTCGTGGCGTGGTCCTGTAATCCAGCTTCATGGAGGTCAGGTTTTGAGGATGATATAGGTCTAAAGCGGCTCAGATAGTCTCAGTGATCATCTGATGATACCCGCATCAACTCCCACCATCGTTTAGACATATTAGATCATCACCTGCGTTGTTCGGAAGTCACATTAAGCCGTTGGTCCTTGTATTTCCATTGATCATTGGGCTATTAATTAATGACACATTCTAAGGAAGAGTCGGCCTTAGCTTGTACCAAGACTACACCTCATAACTCATTACTACCACTCATCACACTCATCCTTCACCACCTATTTGCCTTAAAATACCCTCATGAGAGTGGTCGGCATCTCAAATAGTGATTTAGTGTAAAGAATCTTAAGATAGATATCGTTCATCAAATCTATTTATGTCAGTTATTTTGAACTATTACAAACCCATTCCGCTATAATAGAAGTTGTTTGTATCCTCTAAAAATCAGCCAAACCCTAGAATGAAAACAATCGGAGGCTCCAGTCTATTCGGAGCAAATTGAACTTCGATTGTATGCTGATAGATTTGATAAGTTCTTTAAATACACATCGAAAAATAGCAGAACGTATATCGTATTAAAATATGTTAGAACCTACTCAGATGTGTGAGTAGTGCCTCCTGGTCACTGAAATCAAAATTAGAACACTAGAATAAAACTGTGTTGAGTTCACAGCCAGTTTACCACTGTCCTATAATTTCATCATCTGGCAGGATCAGGGGTGGCAGGGGTGTTCATCCGGAAAATATATACTACGTTTACTTAAATATTCACAACGTTTCTTTGTCTCCTAGAACATTTTGAGTCTTTCTTGAAACCAACACTGGCGTAAAAGACTAAAACTCTATTCTTAAAAGAGTGCTCAAGGATACATGTTTGAAATTCTTAAGTTGGTTAACAAAGTCATAGTCATTCTTTATTAGCATATACATTTGTTACATAGTATATCAGTTTGTATATAAATGTATGTATAAAGGTTGTATCGTTTTGATTGGCCGCCACATGTATACATGTATATACTGTACATCCTCCTGGAAGGTTCATGTCACATATCGTGCAGGTTTAGTGAAGTAACCTAGGTAGTTGATTAAATAAAATATCGTTAGGTGAGCACAACTGGAGTTATTAATGGTGTTTTCACGTTGATCAAAGACATCATTTATCACCTAAGATATTAAATGGCTGACTTAAAAAGGCTGTATCATATCTGGGCGTATGGATAAAACGTGTGACACATTCAGGCAACGACTACTCCCTGAGGGTATTTTACAAGTTTTAAGCCGATAATTTTTACTACTAGTTACTAGTATAATAAGAGAATGAATACCATAAAAGACCCGCAGGGTAAATAAAAAGTACCTTATCAACACAACACAGCTAATGTTTAGTTTTTAGTTATTTTCTACGCTGTTGAACACTTTTACTACTCAACTAAGAAACCGGTTGCTTGACACGAGAATGAGGAGCGGGCCACATCTTAACTGCATCAATGTGTGGGCTGCGACAGCACGAAAACCTCCAAAACAAGTTACTTATGATGCGCTGCGACGGCGACGGCTAGTATAGATGTAATCAGTCCAGCGACCGGTCTTGCCACACTCACGGCTCTTGTGTTCATTATCTCAGATGGAACAGTGGCTCTGGCTGTACGACGTTCCTGTTAACTACTATAATTATGCAATCATAAGTTATTGTGTGTCAGTACTGTATTGTAATCAGTCGTTGTTGTAACTATACGTTGATATAAGTGTTTGATTGTAAACGTTTTCTTCATGATGTATTCTTAGCATAGGAACTCATTGTTTTTTATCGAGTAGGTTACTATTCACACTTTGATTTATTGAATCATATAAAACAGGTAAAAGTTTGTCTTGTTTAACGAGGCGAAGTTAGGACTACAAAGTCCTCTCTACCACTCAACCTCGACCTTTACTTAGCGTCATTACAAATGTAAGTGGTGACTGCGGTGATCGAACCCGCGCCACCGGAGTGATGAGCTCCGGAGTCACGTGCGATACCAATCCGCCACGGATCCGCTAATATATGACGTTTATATTACCTACGTCTTAGCATTCCGCCATTTGGACAAATTAACGTCTTTCCTGGACCTCGGCATTAGGCTACTGTTTTGCCAGTGTGTCGGTGTTGTGATTTTTCTTACGCCTTACCTTTTAAACTCACCGTCTATGGTACATTATCTTATGAATTAGCACACTAACTAAGGTTTTAGTTTCGGCTGCAGTTTCTTAATTTTATTCTTCATACACGTGTTTTAATGTTGTGTTGTATATGATTATATAGAAGTGCTTCGTTTAGTTAAAATCGAAGAGGTGATTTTAAATTAGAAGAAATGGCACATTTTCAATGAGACACCGCTGAGTATGACCTTATTTAACGGGTGAGCCTTAACTATTAGTTAAAAGGATACACGCTATTTCAAAATAGCGTGTATTCAAAACGTCAACTAGCAGAGATAGTGGGATGGAGACTGAAACGCAGGATCATGACATGCCGCATGATTCACAAGGCTCTAGTTCAGCAAGAGCCCTAGTACTTTTGTAAGAGGCTCTCTTCGATGAGGTCTTGCAGTGGAGAATCCACCATGAAGGCAACTTCACTCCGAAAGTTCAATCGGGAAGTGGGGAGGAATAGTTTCTCATATTTCGGCCCAAAGTTGTACAACGACCTCCCTTTACTCTCAAACTTGTGCCCAGGAAACTTTAGGGCCAAACTTAGAGCTTTTAAAATAGAATTTGATTAGTAACGTAGTATACTTTTGTTTTGTATTGTATAATTAGACTAAGATAGGTTTAGACTTAATGCTGTTCTTGTAAAACAGTACTGATACTGGGAGACACTGTAATAACAACATTCTTATTTTTATTTATTTATAACTACGGTAACAAAACCAAACAAGCAATTGTGTAAAGTTTATCTTGACCAATTCAAGTATTTCTTGAGGTAGAGCGAGGAAAGCTTACAGATTCCCTCCCTTCAACACGAACAAGAGGATCGTGTATTCCAAAGAACAGGACTTACCTTACGCTCATGCAACACGTTTTACTGACAAACGTATTTATAGAACCATAAAAACTTAGTTATGTAAAACCTATTGGAAGTGAGAGAGTGTTTCTTTATCGACTAATATAACGTGCTACCAAAACGTGCGGTAGTACAAAGATTGATACAAACGACAAAACGTGAATATTTCTTGATAAAATAATATAAACATCAGTTGTCAAGACTCTGACTTTAAATATAATTGGTGTAAAAGTATGTTTAGATACACCCGATTGCTACGTTGTAAAAGAGCTCCTTCCAGTGTAACAAGTTATACGTGCATCTCACAAGCTATCGTCTTGACAAGCTGATCATATCGGACGCGCAGTAACTCATCAGTGACGATGAGAAACGAATCAGCCCCAGTCAGCATTATTATGATTGGCAACCGGAATAAAATGAACACAGGATGAAGACTTAGTCCATCATTTGGCTTTATATCAAGTTCTCCATTGTTCCCAATTGAATAAAAGAAGGCGGAAAATAAATCTAGCTTTTACTTCCATATTGTAGAAAAGGTATTTGAAGATAACAATTTTTGTGGTGGATTATTTCATAGCCAGCCAAAACATTAAATCAATCGGCGGTAGTTTAGTAAATAAGAACTTATAATTACTGACAAGAAACAGGTTCTACTTGCCTTTGAGATAAATATGTAAAAGAAGTTTCTATAGTTTTCAAACGTGATTGACATTCGCTTCTTCGAATCTATATTATATTTATTACAGTTAGTAGAATGAGTTTGCTACATACATTGTATTTTGCGAAAGCCTTTCATATGCATTTAAGGTATACACTCAATAGTTAATATTTAGTTTTAATATTAATAATCGGTGAAATAATATTGAGACTGTTGTTACAAGACATTTTAAGAATGAAACATCGTCGTTACAGGCCTTAATCATACCACTCACAATAGAAACTCTCTACAGACGTCCATTTCTTCGTTGTAGACAAAAGGCTCTTATCTCTTATCATTTAGTTAAATTATTATAATTGGGTCAACATAATAGGTAATGACTGCTTTCATTGACTTGTCTTGCAATTTTTGAAAGAAATAAACACTCGATCCATCCTGACTTTACAACAATCTTAATTCTCAACTTGTTTTGTCAAAAAATTAAACTGTGGAACTAAATATGAGACTTTCTCTTATAAATAGAAAATCACTTATTTGGAATGCCAAATACAAAAACTGTGGATGGCCAAGGGTAGGGGGACACTTTTTCTAAAACACTCTTTCTAAAAAGATTTTCTAATTTTTCAATTTTCTAAGTCAAATTTATTTCTAAAAACATTTTTTAAATAATTTATTCATAATGGGCACTTGTTTTTAATTAATATGTTATTTGGTTACATTGTTATATAGTGTGATAAAGTACGTAAGTAAGTAAATATATCACCATTTGCAATGTACTCTTCGTAATTTGATACTACCCGAAAAATTCTTTCTTCTGCTTGCTTTTTCTTGTTGTCAGTTTTCGGCTTTATTCTGGGACCCAACTCCAGTTGTTCTAACATTGTAGTTGTGTCACTTTGCTCCTTTTTCAGTTCACTTAAAACGCACACATACTTGGATGTTTTTCCATAATAACTTGAAGTCTGTTGTGCCAACTTTCCGAAGCATTATTTGTTCTTGCAGTACGATTAAGTACTGATTGGTATTGAGACCAATCCTCTGGATTATACCGAGGAGCCACAGCTCTTCTTCTCCCTCTAGCTGGTCGGCCACGAATGTAGTTTATTTCAAAATAGTCTATTATTGGAAGAATTTCGTTAGAAACATCTTCTAGTAACGTTTCAAAGTGTGTTACCACATCCTCTGGAGGTACAAAGGCTAAGGCGCATATCATATGGCATGCTCTTTTGATTGATCTGTCTTCAGGAATATTATACGCTAATTGCAGACCCTCCAACTATATACATTGACTGACATAAGTGGAAGAAACATAACCTTACTCTTCCCTGTGCAATGGTTCTTTTAACTGAGTTTATCAATCCTACTTCAAAGTCTGTCATTACCCAAGCTGGCATATTGATTCGAGTTCCAAAATCTCGTGATTTCTCAATAATTGTTTCAAAAATTTTAGAGTATGAACGTTCACTCTTATCTTCTAGCAATGCATAGACTCTTATCTTCTTCGGTAATGCGAAAACTTTATCATCTTGAGACACTGAACCCATTATGGCAAATAGCTGATGAAAAATAGTAGAGTAACTTTGAAAGTACCATCAGCAATTTTAGATAAAAAACCATTAGAAAAACAACATTTTTAGACCCCAATCTTGGCCAAGATAAACTGTAACACATCCCCTGAGCTTCTCCCACACATGTGTCTCAGTGAGTAACGTGTAGAAGAATGATTTATGAAGATACAAAGTGTATGTTCGTTAGAGACGCAGCTGCTCATAACTTCCATATACAGTTTCAGTTGACATCATCACAAGGAGAGGTTATGAAGTTGCTTGACGAACTGAGTATGTAATAAAAGTTGAAGCCTTAAGGGTGTTGTAAATTTTATTTATTGCGCACAAAGAAAACCATTACGGAAATTGTTTGCCGGGAGATTTACACCCTATAACATTTCGTTGGGCCGGAAGCTGCATCGCGTTCAAAGGATGATTGAAAATATCGTTAGAACTGCTAGTTTTAGTTAGAGTCAAGTTTGTTTTATGTATATTGGGGTAAGATCTTTTCAAATTCATATTTGACTAATTTAACATCAGAATATCCAGTTTATTGATAATTATATAGAGATGTTTTAACTGCAGCATTGACGAAGAAATTTTTTTGCTACTACATCCAAATAGTATGCGTGGACATCGAATAATGCTTGAAACCACAGATCATGTTTTTAAGATTCAGTGATGTACCTATAGATTCCTTGCAGTGGTTCACATGTTGGGTCTTTTACTAATCATTGTTTAGATCTTTTTGGTTAAAAAAAAACCAACACATAAATCTGACGGTTTTATGGTAATTTTTATATTGATATAGATGTATATTTTTGTTTTAGGCACATTTGACTTAAAATTATCTTAGCAGTAATTATCTATAATATAAAAATGAATCGCAAAATGTGTTGGTAAGCGCATAACTCAACAACGCCTGGACCAATTTGGCCAAATCTTTTTTTTAAATGTTCGTTAGAGTTCAAAAATGGTTTTACGGTGAGAAAAATTCGAATAACTGCCGGAAAACCCCTTAAAACAGCCCTTTTCTTTTTCCCATACAAACGTTTTCGAACTAAAACGTAGTCAATTTGAGCTTTATTGCTATTCGTTGCCAGCTGATATCCTATTTTACAGACATAAAACATATGTACGGCTTGAAGGACTTCAAGTCAAATCAAATAAAGAAAAAAAACAACAAACTGTCAATGTCGATTTGCCGTTGTACATTGTGTTTTCTTGGACTTTCTGTAACCTAATCTACTGAGTTTGCTTTGTTAACTAATACATGAAACAAATTCGTATATCGTGTATTGAGCAGAGTGATTAATACATAGGAACAAAAACTACCACATTACAAATCTTTTTGACAGGACGAAGTCTGTTGGGTCCGCTAGTTTTGAATATATCACACATCCTGCCATCTCTCAAGTCATAAAACAGCTGATACCACCACAACAGCAAAGCTGGTTACATTACCCAAATGGCTGTTCAGGACTGGAAGCTCAATTTGCCGAGTTCGTCCACCATGTGGTGCGAGCATTGAAACTGCTCTTGCTGTTTTTGTCGGCAAATCGCCCAATAAATCTCCAAATAAAGGTCCAGACGCACACTTTCCGAACTGCAAAGTGTCTCGGGGCGTTTCGGAGAATAAGTGCGCTGTCTGAATTAGAGGTTGAAGACCTTTGTAGCTTGTGTCTGCTTTTTGGAACAATAAATAAGTTCCGTTGTGTCTGAAAAGTATCATTAGACAATTTTGGTATCGATTGGTATGTCGATGTGTCGATATGTGGAGTGTATCGATTAATTGCTTTCTTTATTTTGATTTAAGAGTGTGTCATGCAGTTTGCATTTCGTTAACTACGCGTTATGTGGTCGAGTTTTCATATGTACAGCACACCATAGAATAATTGAGACAAAACAATTCGATAAAGATGATTTTAAACAAATTAAAATACACTACAAAACCAGCTCTATAAAATGCAGTCTATCTCTAGTGGGTCCTAGCTTTGTAACAGTGATGATTCACGCATTACGTTGTAGCTACAGAAATTATATGTTTCCTAAGTGGTGTAATAATATTGTAAATAATCATTATGTTTGCTATTGTGTAATAATTGTCACAAACTTGTATAAACCTCCTACATCTTTGTACACTGTACAGAACATACCTCTAAAACATGTATCAAATTTAATTGTAATATCTTTAATAACATTTCCAGAAAACCTTTTGAGTTTCGGCTTTTAGGCAAAATGAACGGAATTGTCCGGATATAAACGTTCAACCTCAGAAGTTATCAAACCAATCTATCTTGTTCCTATTGAAATATTTCACTGAAGTTATCCAGTTCCAGTTCCTCTCTTAATATTCACATTCGTAGAGACTCTCTAACAGTTTGCTTTTATTACTTATGCGTTGAGGACTCTAGGAAGTTCATTTTGTGGATTTTATTATTTATCATAAAATTTATGGTAAACCTTTATGCAATAAACCATTGATTTGATTTGATCGTTTTTTTAATGTGTGACTACAGAAGATGGTTGTGTGCAGTATTTTGTCTAAAATACAGTTTTGGGAAAATATAAAATTGTTTAGATCTCAATAGTCGTAAAGTCATTTGGCTGAATACAAGTACTACTTCCGTACTCCCAGTTGTTGGACCTTCCCTTAATTACAGTTAATAATTAAAAGAAGGTCCTACAACTGGGTACACAGTAGTGTAAAACTTATAACAAAATATTATTTTAGTGATGCAATTTAATAATACTACACGTTAGCTTCGTACGGATGCTTATTTAAAGCCAAAATATAAGCTTGGCCTTTCCTACTTTCGTTTTCTATTTTTAACATAAAAATAAAATGAGTGTACAGATGATGATTTATAATGTCAAAACGTAACTGCAAACAAGTTGCGTATTGATGAATCAAGCTGAAACTGCTTGGAGTTATTATCAAAACCCTTCAAAGGACGTACCATCAGATACGCTGAGAGTGTTAGTTGTGGCGACATTCCCGCGGCCGTGTAGTGGCAACACTTATCCGCCACATTAGTCGTGCCATGTTGGTACCTCTGTCAGATGTCTATCTCTGCACATGCGCATTGTCAAGTCCTGTCTTGTCTGCCTACTTGCTTCTGTTATCACACTCATACCTTGTCTACTTTACAAGACAAGCTTGGGTGCCGGTACAGTCTCACCCACCACTGACCAATGGAAATACAAGGACCAACGGCTTAACGTGACTTCCGAACCACGCAGGTGATGGTATGATATGTCTAAACGATGGTGGGAGTTGATGCGGGTATCATCAGATGATCACTGAGACTATCTGAGCAGCTTTAGACCTATATCATCCTCAAAACCTGACCTTCATAAAGCTGAATTACAGGACCACGCCACGAGTCCCAGTCAATACCGTAGCCTATACATACAGCGTACGAAGAGACGAGCATATAACTCCATACTATATCCAATCCAATATTTTGAAACTAGCGGATCAAAGATCAATCAAATTCTATCCTTAACACATTCGTTTATGCATGCAAAATTGCCAAAATATTTCTCTGATGAATTTGAATATGTAGCCCACAGGAGTGCAAGTGGATCAAGATCTGGGTCTTCTTTGTTACGGATGCCTCACCATAGAACAGCTGTCTATGACAAATCCTTTGCCGTGTCAGCATGCCGCCTATGGAATTACCTCCCTATTGAAATTACCTCGATTCCCAGTCGTTCCCGGTTTGTGGCGTCACTGAAGCGTTATTACTTGGAGCGGATGATCGCGGCTGGTTTGTCCTAGGTTTTGGGCTTTGCTGGGATGGGCAGATGAACAAACGGGATATGTTTGAGAGAGTGAATGGGACAACCTGAATACTAAATTGTTAAAATATTAAGATAACTAAGAGTCGGCCTTAGTTTGTAACAAGACTACACCTCATAACTCATTACTATCACTCGTCACACTCATCCTTCACCACACATTTGCCTTAAAATACTCTCATGGGAGTGGTCGGCATCTCAAATAGTGATATAGTGATCTTTATTAGTTTAGTTATTTGACTATTTATCAAGTTTATTTTAATTTTCATATATTTTATATTAGGCTATAATTGCATGTATGTTACAAGTCTTTCTTTATTTTTGTAAGTGCTATTCATGTAATTATTATAAGGTTAAGTGTAAGAAAGGTCATGAGGCCCTAACTTCGCCTTGTTTGTAAATGAAAAATTTGCAAATAAAGAGATTTTCTATTTTATTCTAAGAACAAAACTAATTTAATAACTCGACAGATCTATTTTGAGACTGGATTTTAGACGAACCTATCTACACATTTAAAGAGTTTGAGACACGAACAATATACCTATCTAATAAATAACACTTATTTCTTAAATTTTACTTATAATGAATTAATAATTCAATATATTACATTTCTCATATGAAATAAAATAATAGTCTTCTTCTTCTACTTTACTGTTATGTACTTGACTATCTGGAAAAGGGTATTATGAGTTAATGAACAAAGATTTGTTTAGTCGGTGCACAGAGAGAAGCTAGACTCAGTTTGATTGAATCCTTAGGTATATTTGTTTAGTTATAATCATTGCTGAAAGCTCGACTCCAAGGACGAAAACAACAACAATATTTAACTGTGTGTTTTTCAAGTATTTTTTTGCCTGACTGACCACACTTCTAGCAATCGTAGTCAGACATTTTTATTTCTAAATATCTGCAAACATTGTAATTACATTGAGAAATAGAGTTAATGTATTCATTTATTTATTCTATATCCAACCCTACCATACTTGAGCAAATAGGCTACACCTAGTCTTCCGTGCCAGATTAACAATGTTAGCAGTGGTGAAACTGGAATTTTGTTAACACTATCCACAACCTGTTGTGTTATATACAACAAATTTAATTTCAGATCAAGATAACTAAGAGTTTACATAACTAAAGTAAAATAAGTTAATATTGCTAAATTTTCGTTCGGTAAAAGGTTTGATAATACGTAGGTTATATTTAAATACTGATACGGTAAGAGTTATACACGTCTATCTAGAGACTACAGCTATAGAAATGAAAATATACATAGGGAATAAGCATTAAGTACAGAAATATATGTAAAGAGTACACAAAATTTTAATTTGGTTTTATGTTTAAACGATTAAATTTATTCTTACGGTAATTCAAATACTGAGTCAATCAATACCAAACCCTTATGATATGGAACCCAGAAGTACGGTAGGTGGCATACGTTTTCAGTTTTCTCAGAAAACTAAGAAAGACGATATTAAGACGCACTTCAAACATCCCTTGGCTAAAACGCTTTCTTTATTGTTAGTTCAAGACGAAATTGGGTTTGGCTTTCAGCTCAGAGACAAGTTGTCCTGAAAATTATATTTTCAGTTTTTTGTATGAACAACTCTATGTTCAGTTTTGTGTTATCTAAAGTGGTTTTGATTTTAATATATACAATATTTTAATACTAATACTACGTCCACTGAAATGATACTTAGTTATACTTGGTCCTTGTATTTCCATTGGTCATTGGGCTGTTAATTAATAACCCATTCTAAGGAAGAGTCGGCCTTAGTTTGTAACAAGACTACACCTCATAACTCATTACTTACCCTCATGAGATTGGTCGGAATCTCAAATAGTGATTTAGTGATCTTGAATAGATGGGAAACGTGGTTGATTCCATTCACAATCAACATATTCAAGTGATAATTTAAAAATGAAACCATTCATCCCTCATAAGTACTATGGTTTATAGGCTTTTAGCTTTGTTTCGTGTGAGTTGTAGGTTTTTTATTCATACAACACTGATAAAGAACAAAGTGGTACAACAACATGATAATTTCAACAGCATTTTTGAGTTTGTTCGTCTTTATTGTTAAACATATTGCAACCCTTTAAACCCAAACAAGGTATACGTTATAAATCTTTTCGCATGTTTTTTTTCTCTCAGTAAGGAATGAGGGGAACCGTTGCATGCACAGAAACACGGTTAATATATCAAAGCACACAGGACGAGAGATGCAAATGTATACAACTCTGCAACAGGTATTTCGGCAATGTTAGCATAAAGGGAAAAATAAGGAAAAGAGAAGACGAAACGGGGAATATTTGCATGTTTTGTTTCGGAGCTGGATAAATATTCATGGAGACATTGTGGAGGGAAGGAAGGTCTGGGACAGTTTATTGACTTACTCTAACTTGTACCTCTGTCAAGGATATGAATGTGAGCCTCCTTACATCTGAAAGGCCTATTCTACTACTGTGTGTTTGGTGTATTGAAAATTAACCGTTCAACACTAATTTTCCTACTTGTTGGAGGAAAATTAACACTATAATCCTTTAAGATTATGTGATTGTGATGCATCGATTAGTAACTAAAGCTAGATATAAAACTCCACTGTTTTCATAAGCTTGTTTGCAATTGCAAGTGATAGGGATTTTAATTAATGAGATATTTGTTACAACTATTTATTTTTAAGTTTGAGTGATTATTCTGAAGACACCAGATGGTCGATAAAACCTGCAAGATTCTTCTGGTGATGGTACAATAGTACTAAAACAGGTAAAAGATATCTCCAATAAGGATTGTTTGACGAGGTATATACAATTGTAAATTGTTAATGAGACACGTTATTACATATTAACAAACAGCTGCTAACTCCTATGTATTGATAGCAATAATGAAATGAAACTTCCTCTCTTCCACTTTATATGCGTTCTCGGAAGTTGTTAAGCGTTACGCTTTGCTTGGATTTAATATATCAAATTACCTACTAAACTGTGTATCTCAGAATGTTGCATTTTGGTTTATGTGCTTTTATATGTTTGACTGGGACTCGTGGCGTGGTCCTGTAATCCAGCTTCATGGAGGTCAGGTTTTGAGGATGATATAGGTCTAAAGCGGCTCAGATAGTCTCAGTGATCATCTGATGATATCCGCATCAACTTCCACCATCGTTTAGACATATCAGACCATCACCTGCGTGGTTCGGAAGTCATGTTAAGCCGTTGGTCCTTGTATTTCCATTGGTCATTGGGCTATTAATTAATGACCCATTCTAAGGAAGAGTCGGCCTTAGTTTGTAACAAGACTACACCTCATAACTCATTACTACCACTCATCACACTCATCTTTCACCACATATTTGCCTTAAAATACCCTCATGAGAGTGGTCGGCATCTCAAATAGTGATAGATTGTTGTAAAGCTCATTTGATTCGTAATCATGTGAATTATCAAGAGAAAATTTAATGTGGCTACATTTATAAAAACCTTTATGATCAATAAACTAGGCTACTATCCATAGCCCATTGAAAGGATTTAGGCTGTCTTAACAATTCCTTGACAAAATGGAAAACACTTCTAGCCTCAGTAGTGATGTGAGTATGCAACTAGGTGTTGAATGCTTGTACCGGTACCGGAGTTGTGTGGACTGATTGATTATTGTCTAACGATGGAGCTACCGGATAATGACCAGTTGTCAGTTTCAAGGTCACGACACTTGACCCTGGTACTTGCCACGTGGCCGGTGTAGGTTTCACCAGCTCAGATACTTCATATACATCGTACACTACTTACTCAGACATAACACAGAGAGGTGATGTCACCGGTTCATGATCTAGCACAGCTACAGGGTTTGAAGACATGTTTTTAATTTAATAGCAGTTACGATAGAAAAGTCCTAATGAACCGGACAAAAATATGGCGACATGAATTGAATGTATAAAACACTGCTAAAGTTGAGGAAAACTGAGAATATAAAACGGTCAAATTCAGAGGGTAAAAAGTGCCAAGAACATGCGTAACGACTGCAGCAAAGGTCGGTTCTGGCCAAACAAATGTTCATGAATAACGGTACTGCGCCATTTTCAATCGGTTTGGCTTTCTTTCTAACGCGTGTTGAAATCTTTTATTGAAGCATAAATTGAACATCGCTGTTCGCAAGAGTTCAGATAACAAATTACCACTAAAAACGCCATTCCTTAATCACACATCCAACCTCCCCACGAACAAGTAAAGAACCCTTTAAAATGGATCTGTTTATTGGATTTTATAAGATTTTATATCAGTCAAGCTGACCTTAGATTCTAAACCTTTAATAGTTGACACTGCAATTTCTATTCATATTTCACTGAAAATAGCAGTCCGTAGAGT
Source organism: Matsumurasca onukii (assembly GCA_018831715.1). Taxonomy (NCBI): domain Eukaryota; kingdom Metazoa; phylum Arthropoda; class Insecta; order Hemiptera; family Cicadellidae; genus Matsumurasca; species Matsumurasca onukii. The sequence continues at coordinate 9,172,757 of CM032062.1, forward strand.
TTTGCTTATTTATTAATAATTGATATTCCTCATTTGGTTTAACCATCTGTGTATTTAGAAGTATGCTCGTACGATAATTATTCTTTCCCAAAGATAGTTGTTATTATCAGATAAAGTGTTGTATACTGCAGAAACCCTACATTAATAGTCTTTAGTAATTATAATCACAGTGTTACACCTCACTTTTACTACTTATTTATGAATTATCAGCAGCTATCTCTCAGTAGAATCTCCAGTGTACAACGTAGAAGCACTCGCCACTCGCCATCTCATATCTATAACCACAGCGCCGGGTGTGCTGACAACCGTAGCTAAGATAAGCGAACTCACAAGCAGTTGTTATGCAGATTAACCTCACGCCATTAGTGTTAATGAATGTGTTAATTATGAGGTTAATCAACATGGGTGTTAATTATCAAGCAATCAGGTGGAGACAGGTGGCGCAGTCTGTGAGCATGACTGTCTAGCACGTCCTTCACGTCGCGCTGACCCAGCTGTTCTTACGTGTTCTGTTGAAATCGCTGTGTCTGAATCCTTTAGATAAAGGTTATCTATGTTTCAATTGTTCTTAGTGTGGCTTATAATATTATAATGACGGTACGTTGGTTTACCATATTTGGTTCCAGGGTTTGTACTTAGCTAAAAGCATAGTTCAAAAACAAAATTTGTTTGTACAAAATAGTATTATGTTATTTAGCAAGGATAAATAATGAAACCCTACCTTTTAATAATATTAAGGTGGTCCTGTAATCCAGCTTCATGGAGGTCAGGTTTTGAGGATGATATAGGTCTAAAGCGACTCAGATAGTCTCAGTGATCATCTGATGATACCCGCATCAACTCCCACCATCGTTTAGACATATCAGACCATCACCTGCGAGGTTCGGAAGTCACGTTAAGCCGTTGGTCCTTGTATTTCCATTGGTCATTGGGCTATTAAGCAATGACCCATTCTAAGAAGAGGCGGCCTTAGTTTGTAACAAGACTACACCTCATAACACATTACTACTACTCATCCTTCACCACATATTTGCCTTAAAACCCCCTCATGAGAGTGGTCGGCATCTCAAATAGTGATATAGTGATATTGAGGCATCTTACAGAAAACTAGCAGACCGTCAAATCAGTCAAACTTTAGTTAAAACAAGGTTTTTCTGGTTACATCAACAATGACTTCAAGCTTAGATATAATCATGCATTGCATCCTAACTTTCAGCAATAAGTAGCACGACAACACACAAAATGTATTAAGGACTTAAAACGGACCACAGAGAACTGTATTTGTACAAGACTCCCCTATTCCTCCATTGGATATGCATAAACAGGGGTGTTTGAGTTCTCTGTAGCCTACTACTCGTATATACCTTTGGTTGATCGTCTGCTGCTCCCAGCCTGATGGTTGGTGGGTGTCGTCAGCCCTAGACGTGTTGAGTTCACCAGTTGCTGATTGGTTCTTTACGTCTCACGTGTGTGTTATTTTGTTTTTAAGCCAGCAGTTTAGTATTTGAACAAATGAAATCAGATTGTAGATCCCTAAACATCTTTTCGTTCCTGTAATTTAACAATAAAAATTGCAACGATAGTATTTTAAACTCAAAAATACACACTGATCTATTAGTTTCACCAAATATTATGCCCGAAGATTAATTAGCGCTGCGAGAGAATTCTTTAAGAGTCAAGTACGCAGATGTTTATTCGTTCTCGGAAAACCCGCGATTTGGTCACATTTAAGTAATTGACATCGATGAAACTCTAGCATGTGGAATCTAAGAGGAGAAAAAGACGTCAGCAGATGGCAGCGCTATCTGTGCTTGGCTGCCGCAACTATGTTGAGTTTCCTGCCTCAGCCATGTTATCTACCTACCTTAGCATTATCTTTGGTTTCACATTTTGTTTGCACACAAGTTAAACTTAGGATTTTACATTATGCGAAAATTGCAAACATTTAAGGTAATGAAAAGTCTTATTTAAACCTATCAAAATAGAATCTACAGTTTATCTCGACTTTGTACAAAGTATGTTTAAGTAACTACTTTATATATTTTACTAGTTCAAAGCTAAGACAGTGGAGCTAGGAGGTAGGTAAATCACTAAATCACTATTTGAGATGCCGACCACTCTCTTGAGGGTATTTTAAGGCAAATATGTGGTGAAGGATGAGTGTGATGAGTGGTAGTAATGAGTTATGAGGTGTAGTCTTGTTACAAACTAAGGCCGACTCTTCCTTAGAATGGGTCATTAATTAATAGCCCAATGACCAATGGAAATACAAGGACCAACGGCTTAACGTGACTTCCGAACCACGCAGGTGATGGTCTGATATGTCTAAACGATGGTGGGAGTTGATGCGGGTATCATCAGATGATCACTGAGACTATCTGAGCCGCTTTAGACCTATATCATCCTCAAAACCTGACCTCCATGAAGCTGGATTACAGGACCACGCCACGAGTCCCAGTCAATGAGGTAAGGTGAGGTAGCTGCCACGTGGGACCACACTCTGCACTAAAGCGCACAATGGTATGTGAAAGTCGTAGATTGGCCCATGTTTCACATTCGGTTCCTCCCCCTGTCACAGATTGACCGCCCGATTGCTTCATTGGACACCGCGTGATTTATTGTGTTATTCTATTATCATTTAGAGGTGTTTACTGTGATAAATGCGCAAGTGGTTCTGACAACTTTGTGAGTTTTAAACACACTTAATTCCCGACACTTTTATCGTGGACCAAAGTGTAAACTACTCGTGTACAAAATCACTAAATCACTATTTGAGATGCCGACCACTCTCATGAGGGTATTTTAAGGCAAATATGTGGTGAAGGATGAGTGTGATGAGTGGTAGTTATGAGTTATGAGGTGTAGTCTTGTTACAAACTAAGGTCGACTCTTCCTTAGAATGGGTCATTAATTAATAGCCCAATGACCAATGGAAATACAAGTACACTCAAATAGCGTATAGCTGTTTAGCAAAATACGACAATGTATTGTGTATTTAAAACCGTACATAACCTCAGGTTGACATATTAAGACATAAGCGAGTAATAGTTATTTATCAGAGACCTCTCACAAATTAAGCTGGCACTAACTTTTAACTGCATTTACACGAAAAGGTAGGCTATCAAGATAATTTACTGAAATACACTCAAGACCATTTATAGAGCTGTAAGGAACCTTTTCATATTAGTTTGTGTCAGTAAGGAAAATGCATGATGACCGTCTAAAGACAGCAAGGGACTTCACTGCTAAAAGGGTTATTATAAAATACGTTGATATAGCTAAATTATTTGCACTGAGGGTAATTGATTCTTCATATGTTTTGTTTACAACTCGTTAATACAAGTTAGGGTTTGCACAAATTTTTTAAGTATGTTTCCATAGATGACACATACTGTTTTCTCAGCATACTTATACAAACCTAAGGTTAATGTGCCAAATACACAATGCATTGTTTGATTTTGCCAAATAAGCTGTATAACACTGCACGGTGTTTGTAGGTTTGGAAGGAGTTAAGTGATAAGTGCTTTAAGTGTATTGTCCCGGAGCGTTCCGGCGCAAATTGAATCTGTCAGCCACCTCATCCGTTATAGGAAAGTATTTGTCTTGGCCTTCCAATAATAATATAAGGCTCTCATCAACTTTCAACGTTGAACTTTTAGAAGGTTTATCACTATCCTGGTATATTTTTAATAAGTCAATGTTAGTTAATTGAATTTAATAACCAATGACAATGCTACACTTTCACACCAACTTAGCCCAATAAATACATAGTTATTACAAATGATGTTCCTGATTTTGATTATAAATATTACTGGGTAAATTTGCTTTTAGACCATTTTATTGGTACCATTGGAAAGAAAAAGTCATCAAACTTTATTTATAATGGTTTGGGTGCGTGTCTGCTGTTTCTTAAGTCAATTGTTGTACGTGTTGTGTAATGGTTGAATTTGAAGCAATAACGCTTGTTGTGTGATGGATTATCACATTAACTAATTTTTTGATTAGTGTGCAACCAAATTTTTAAAACCAGGTTTAATGAAGATCCTTGTAGTAACCAATCTAATCGCAAGTAGTAATTAAATTTTAAAACGAATGGCCGCATTTGTAAAAAATGTTACTAAAGCTCATCATTTGTGCTTGGAGCATGAATCGGACGCGGAGGTCCGAATGATGACGTACTCTTGAACTGGCCACCAATATCTTCGGATAACACTCCCCGTTATTTTTTCTTTTGGGGATACATCAAAAATAAGGTGTACACACCAATATTACCATTAGCGAACCTGAGATCCAGCAATGGATTACCAATGCAATCGAAACAATGGATCAAGATACTCTTATCAACTTATAGCCAGAGATTGGTTATAGGATTGAAATCTGTTGTAGCACAAGGGGTACCCATATCAAAAGTTTATAGTTAATTAAGAATAGTTGTGATGAAACTTTTGAGTTTTCTTAAAATGTAACCATTTTGTTTCTTTGTATAACATATAATACTACATTTTATATACACTAGAAATCGTGAACATCATTTGTAATAACCCTGTACAAGTATACTCTCAAAATGAAGGAGTGAAGGCCACACAGAAAGAATGAAATTTTCCTCTTTTGGGTGATGAAATCCAGCCACGCTCATTAAAGAGTGGCTCGATTTTTTCTCTTTTGGGAGTTTCTTTCTTTTATATTTGGAGGGTAAGTCCAAGACTAAACGGACTTAGACTTGGAAAGTAAAGTGCATTACACTTAACAACAGTAGTATCAATACAAAACTAGCATAAAATCATATTTGCCTGTAATAAGGTTTGAGGATCCTATATAAGTCGATACTAGCCTTAAGTCTTCATAGATGAAGGCCAACGATCAAATATAACACTCAAATCAATTTACGTTTGTTTAAAGTAAAATCCCTGAAATCTTGTAGGTTAACATAAAATTGTTTGTACACGCAAATATGTTAGGTTAAAAATGTAAAACCATTTTTATATTTGTCAAAAGTTTTGTTCAAGAATACGATCATTTATCCTGAACTCTCTCCATTACGGCTTTCTTTTGGAGGAAGGATTCAGTTGTGAATCAGAAAGCCCAGACTTAAGGTCATTTCTCTGTGTAAAGGGAAACAAAGCTCTACCATTTGTATCTCCAAAAGTCTAAACTGGTAAATGATGTCTGAGAACGCCAAAGTGTCGTTTTCACGAAGAAAGGTATATAACGAAGATAAACTTAACGCATATTATTATTATAGTGGAGTTGAGAAAAGGCCATGATGTACGCTTGATTATAGTTTTCGTCTATGGAGAAAATGTTCTCAAAATTATGTTATATTCCATTAACATTTAAACTAAGTAGAGTAAAAACCCAAACTGTTTAGAAAATACATCTAGTAGTATACAGTAGGTGTGTTACCAAACCATGGTAATGATATACCTAATGTATGAATAATAACTATATGAGTAAAAGAAAATATAAAGGAATGCCTTGGTGGATAATGACAATTAGTTTTACGTTAACTTTCAAAAATCAATATTGTTTACCTTGTAAACCTTTTCACATTGTACAAAGTAATAGGTCTATACCTCAATAGCTATCTAGGTCTATAGTCTACAGTGTTCTAGATTTTCGAAATATATGTTGATGACGTTACTGTGTTTGGTTTCGGTAAATACAGCTATATCTCGTATAACAACTTGTTCCCAGAAACCCTCCCATTAAAATCAAGTGTCGAGTAACTGACTGGGACTCGTGGCGAGGTCCTGTATTCCAGCTTCATGGAGGTCAGGTTTTGAGGATGATATAGGTCTAAAGCGGCTCAGATAGTCTCAGTGATCATCTGATGATACCCGCATCAACTCCCACCATCGTTTAGACATATCAGACCATCACCTGTGTTGTTCGGAAGTCACGTTAAGCCGTTGGTCCTTGTATTTCCATTGGTTGTTGGGCTGTTAATTAATGACTCATTCTAAGGAAGAGTCGGCCTTAGTTTGTAACAAGACTACACCTCATAACTCATTACTACCACTCATCACACTCATCCTTCACCGCATATTTGCCTTAAAATACCCTCATGAGAGTGGTCGGCATCTCAAATAGTGATAGTGATACAGTTATATATGCTCTATTGAAATTGGGCACACGGGTTATGAAGCATTCCAATAAATAAATAAAAGCTTAACAAGAATAAAGAAGCTATCCCGTGACTAGTACTGTACTGATAACGACACCAGCTACTAGTATATACTCAGTGAGTACGAGGAACAGATACCGGTAACCAATCCAGTGACTTCAGTTATCTAAGGTAATGAATGAAGCACAGCTAGAATGTTGCCAGACCGGTCGTTATACAGATTGTATCTACATGGCCAGTCCACTGCCAGTTGTAGGTGCTACATTCACAAAAAACCACCCAGACCGTTCCTTTCCGTACACAATCAGTCTCTATCTGGACTCCGAAATAATTAATGTGTGTCGGGGAGCTGGTGTATCATACCAATCTGAAAGTTTCAAATAATTACGAGCTCTCCTCATTAGGAATAAGCTTTCAGTAGGTGTTTTGCAAACCGGCCTGGGAATTTGATGTAAATTTTCCTCTTAAATGAGTTAAAATTGAATATTACAAGTTACCTTTTTGGCGCCTGTAGATCCTATTGTAGTTTCTTCTTACAGATTGCCAACTTATTATTACAAACATGATTCAAAATATAGTTTAAATATTGTTATGGGATTGAACGAAAACCCATTCAAATACTTTAATTTTAAATTCATGTTACAGTTACACGCTATTGTTATGAAACCTTTGTGCAGGACCTTAACGTGAGTTCGAAGGTAGGATTTTGGGTATCTGTTTCTGATAATATTTGCAATAACGTCCTGATAGAAATGTAAGCTGACGTGTAAAATGAATTATCTCAGATCCAATATTTGCAATCAGATTTGGGCACATGTCAAGGATAAAGTATTCATTAATGGAAGTTATAGGTCAATTTAAAAATACGATATGTTATCTTCAGGCTAAAAACTAAATGGTGACATTTTTTTTTAGAAAATCCACTGATAATTGTTTAATGATTTTAAAACACAATTATCAGTGGATTTTCTTCCAAAAAGATTCTTCAATTATGACTAACCACTTAAGTTTGAAATTGAAAATAAGTGGTGACAATGTTTGCTACTGGTATACTCGGTGTGCGTAAAGTTTTAAAATTGTATATCTTGGAATTACTTCCTGGATTTCTCTCTGCGGGATTTTCAGGACAAAGAACATTTTTCATTGTCAGATACACATCGCCCCAAATGTGAATGCCACGTCACCCATTTGTTTAGACGAATGCATTTCCATTCTTAATGTAAATTTTTGTATAAATATATGCGTTTAATTTTGGCTCTTTTAATAATTATTTATACACATATTCCAACACTAACTAGAACTTAATGTGGTAAATTTACGTAATAAAATTATTTATTTAGGAAAGTAAAACCCTGAATGCCGTTTAGTAACAAAATGTACGTGTTGTAAAGCTTGATATATGACGTTTCGATTTCCATTTTGAAAATAAATAAACTGCGTCACTCTCTTCTCCAGCTCAGCTTGCCAGGTAACGAATGTCTACTGTTGCCTTGATCTCACAGACTCAAGTGTTCAAGATCACTCTCAACATGTTATTAGATCCTACAACATCTGTCTTGTCACTTACATTCTACTTTGTTGTCGACACAACTTCCAATTTGTCTTTGTTTTCCTCGAGTCTTGTTGCTGCAACATTTTAATTAAACTAATTTGATAACTGTCAGTGCTAAGTTGGGTTGATTGCTCATCTTTTGTTGTTGCGAGGATGAATGGTCGTTCAACCGAAATGTAGTTTCTTTAACCAACAGACTGTTTATTGCTATACACATTTAGAAGTAAATTATTTTCACGTGTTTCCAAATTTGGATACAATACTATAAAATATGTTTTTATTTATAGATGTTGAAAACAGAATTTTACTCGAGAAATCACAATGCATGGTTAAGTGATAGGTTAAGTGTAAGAGAGGACTTGTTAGTCTTAACTTCGCCTAATAAAGCTATCATTCATTTCATTCATTTCATCGTTTCATTCGTTTCATTCATTCATTCGTTTCATTCGTTTCATTCGTTTCATTCATTTCATTCATTCATCATTCGTTTCATTCGTTTCATTCGTTCATTCGTTTCATTCGTTTCATTCGTTTCATTCGTTTCATTCGTTTCATTTCATTCATTTCATTCATTTCATTCATTTCATTCATTTCATTCATTTCATTCATTTCATTCATTTCATTCATTTCATTCATTTCATTTTTTATTTCATTCACTATTAGACACATTCAGATGATTTCTTCAAACTTGAAGTTATACATGCGAAGTGCTCGTAATTGTTTTATTAATTTGTAGGACTATGTTTTATTCATTATTTTTAGACACCAAAAGAATAACTTATGTTTTAAATTAATCTGGCAAAAAGTACACAATCATTTTATTTTATAGTAATGAATACTACAAAGTAAATGGAGATAACATCAAGAATTATAAAATATATCGAACTGTTAAGTAATATTTTGGCCGCTCATATAAACAGATTTCTAAATTAATACATTACTTTTGTACACATGCTAGGTAACGATACACAGTAGAGTACCGGTTATTGTAAAATAAAGGTAAAGCTTGTCTTGTTTAACGAGGCGAAGTAAGGACTACAAAGTCCTCTCTACCACTCAATCTCGACCTTTATCTAGCGTCACCATATAGTCACATTACAAAGTGTTGACTGCGGGGATCGAACCCGTGCCACCGGAGTGATGAGCTCCGGAGTCGCGCGCGATACCAATCCGCCACGGATCCGCTAGATAATACCTTGTTTTCTAGCGGGACTAAAACATCAACTACTACTTGTAAGTGATATTTACGTTGTACTATATTACTTTATCGAGAAATTTCTCTTTACTATATTTATGATTTAGTTACTAAATGAAGTTAGGCACTACGTTTATTATTTCGTCAATAACATAAGGTTTTGTATTTGCAAAATTGAGCTGAGTTTATTGTGTTAAAACGTCTGTCCTGCAATTCCCAGTTCACATGTTGTGCGTGGTGCGGTGTGGGAGGTTCTCATCAAGCACACTGCGCTGCCAAACGCTTATTGGCTAATGTCTATAATTACCTCTGAACACGTAATCATACGGCTCGCGGCGGCCTACAATAGAATAGTCCCCACACTCCACAGTCCACAGTCTTCTCACCTCTGCTATTTGTCTACGTGTGTGTAATAAATCACTAAATCACTATTTGAGATGCCGACCACTCTCATGAGGGTATTTTAAGGCAAATATGTGGTGAAGGATGAGTGTGATGAGTGGTAGTAATGAGTTATGCGGTATAGTCTTGTTACAAACTAGGGCCGACTCTTCCTTAGAATGGGCCATTAATTAATAGCCCAATGACCAATGGAAATACAAGGACCAACGGCTTAACGTGACTTCCGAACCACGCAGGTGATGGTCTGATATGTCTAAACGATGGTGGGAGTTGGTGCGGGTATCATCAGATGATCACTGAGACTATCTGAGCCGCTTTAGACCTATATCATCCTCAAAACCTGACCTCCATGAAGCTGGATTACAGGACCACACCACGAGTCCCAGTAAAGTGTAATATGTAAAATGTATAGTGTTTAAATGTAGGCTATAGAATTTGACGCTAGGTACCCGAGTGCTTGGATAGGTGTAAACTTAAATAACTGCAATAATTAAAATTCGAAAGTCCTTCTTCAATTGTAGGAGATGATTGAGTTGTGCCTGCATTCTCCTCTTGATTGAACTACTTTATAGTGGATAAAAGATATAGAGATAAAAGATATATGTTCTATGAAATCTGTTTTGATTTATCAACATGCTATAATTATAAGGCAATCAGATACACAACTAGTAAAATTATAAGTTAACACTGGAACTTCTGATCCACACTTTACAAGATATCAGCTATTTAGAGCAGTATATATTGCACACTGGGTACAAAACATGACGACTTTCAGTTTATTAAGCTATTGTTAAGTTCAGTTTCTTTTAAAATTTAAACTGCTCATACTATTTAAAGGCCCTTCGATAAAAATATATTATTTTTAAACCAGAAGTGATGTAATGATTACAGAAAATAATCTGAACACTATTCTAAAACTAAAGCTTTTAAAGTTACAAACACGTATACTAAATTCAGTTCAGTAATTGATAAAAACTAAAAGGTGTAAAATGTATCAGACCTAGATCCTTAACTAACGGCATTTAAATGGAAAGATTTGGTTTATCAGTAGCTGGATCCCAAACTATCAAACAACAGAATACAAATTACCGCATCAAAGCCTTCTTTTACGACCTTTAGGTGCTATAAACTGTGTAATACGTTCTCGTTTGTGACCAATTAGCGAGCAACGTCAACAAAATCTTTAAATATATTCACTTTGAATTGTGTATTCCTATTTGGCGTAAAATGTAGTGTGTCTCAGTTGATTGTAATGTATTATTGGTCAAATTCATATACAGGGTGTCCCATAAGTAAAGTGCCAAACTCTGGGAAAAGGTTATATGGGTCAAAATGAAGAGAAAATCAAGAATACAAATCTTTCCAAAAACGCTTAGTTATCCAGATATTCGCCATTTTATATTTTTCACTAATTATTTATTATCTCCCACACCGTTTATCGGATATGACTCGAACGTAACATAAATTTGTATCTAAGTAAGACCATTTAGGGGGAAAATTACCAGCATAATCTAACTTATCATTTTAAAACGGTGGCTATTTTATGGTATTTTTCTCTTTATTTTGACCCATATAACCTTTTCCCAGAGTCTGGCACTTTACTTATGGGACACCCTGTATATATTTATTTACGAAACTCCAAGAACCTTAAAGACTGCATTACATGAACTACTAGATGCCAATATTGAAGCTCCTTGAGTAGCTGATTATTGTGTAACGCAATCAAGCAGTGTTATTTATCCTTTGTTTGTTTTAAAGCACTTATAAAACCTTCGATTATGGGATATTTTACAATTACAGTTGTGCCTATATTGTTTTAGAGACTTTCTTAATATGTGTGTATAGTTTTTTCTATGTAATACTTTTAGGTTCAGCACAAAATCAGCCTCTTTCAGGCAAGGTTTCAAATGCTGAAACAACCAACCTAGTACTATTTTTATTACTTTACATTTGAAGTTTACTTAACTGTTACTTAAATTTAATGAATGCGGTTAAAAAGTGTGTAAACTATTAAATACGTCTCTATCACATTCAAACTCAACATTAAGCTGTTACAACGTACGAATTGAGAAAGTTATCTTAGAACAGAGAAATCTACTTCTTTACTTTTAACATTTGATTTATGACCTTCCTATTTCAAGTGCTTTAAGATGAACTTGGGCCAAAGTTCATACGTTTATAGTTTGACCGATAGATCATCCACTTCTCATCTCGTGCGGCACTTTACAACCACTAAATCTTTGTCACAAAGTAATCTTTGTAATGGCCTACGCTTTAACTTCAGCTGTGATTCGTTTCACCTTTACAACTTTCTTTCTAACGTACTTGCAAACTTTGTTGATTTAAAGCTCTAGCTACTTTTTGAAATGGACTTTGGAATAAGCATACATTTTTATAGTAAATTCATGCATGCTCGTCCACAACCACAACTCAGGCAGCAAAGTAACATCTAATTTTGTGTTCTCTTAGTTATTGAATTAGGTTTTAACTGTGTACTGTATGCCGGCTTAGATCCAGAGTCTTATCATGTGCAACTTCAAACTCACGGTGGAGTTAGTTGTAATCTGTAAATTAATATACATTTCTTTTTATCTCATTTAAGAATGTTACTAATGATAGTTTTGAAAATTAACTTAAGCGTAGGGACAACCATAATATTCAAGTAAATTTTCAACAAGAAACAACTCAAAAACTCATAGCATGGTATTAAGGACGCAAAACAGGCCACAGAGAACTTAACTCACGTAAGCCGCCCCTTCTCCCATTGGCTGTGCATAAATAGGGATTTTGTGTTTCTTTGTTACAGTTGGCTAGCCTGCTGCTAGTGTGTGTGATTGGCCTGTCACCGGCCAACCAGTTAGTCTAGGGTTAGCTCGTTCAGTTAGTGGACGTGTTTTGTGATTCGTTTTGAATTTACTCCGGTGACTTGTTTACTTTCATAGTGAGGCTTGTGTTTGTAATATTGTAGTTTTGTTTTCTCTAGGCTATTCCTAAATTCTAAGATTTAATTTGTTGTTTGACTTAACAACTACATGTTGTTTGGTAGAGTTTGACTGGTCAGCTAAGCTGACTACTTTAGGCTAGCTCATTTTCTAATGTTCTGTGTTATTTTTAGGTTATTTTCACCTGAAGACGGGATCAGATTGCAGATCCCGAAACGTCGTGATCCTTTTTGTTCACTAACGATGGAAAATGTCCGCAATAATAGTTCAACTTCTGAGAGAGCAAGGCTTAGGTAGTGTAGGCTGTAGTGTAAGAATATAGAGAAATCGTAAGTAAAGGTAGAGTTCATTCAAGTCAAGCCAAACCGTGGTGAATGGATTGGCAAGATTAGTGGTTTGAGTAGCTAGGTAAGTAAATACTATTGAACAGTAAGTACTAGAGTAAGTCGTCTTTAAATGCTATGATCGGACGTCTTTTTATAGACCCTTTCTTTCTTAAAAGTATAGAGTTGGATGTAATGTATAGACGTGTAGGCTGCATGAGCGTATTCAATTTTACTCTAAAAGTTTATTTTATAAGTTCAGTTATATTTTAACTATAAAAACTTACCTGGAATGTTTTTGTTTTGTGTAATTAATTTATTTTGTTCTCGTAAAATTAGTGTTTTTGTGTGTGTAATAAGACGACGCCCAAAGGACTTATGAAGATCTATGTACCGGAGGACTTGATAATTCTTTTATTAAATCTAAACAGGTGGTCCAAAATAAAATAATTTTAGAGGTGATTGACGAAGGTATATAAAAACATTATATACGATTTGTTTGAAGAAAAAGAAAGCACTTAAGAGAGTTGCGCTATGTTTCATAAGACTCCTCCCCAACCACGAGAGTTTGAAGTGCCTTAGTGAACTGCCGGAGGCGTTCAGTTCAGGAAGCATTAATTGAGTTGGCAGATCTGCACCCTCATTGTTACCTCAGTTGCACCAACATTACGGAACATAAACAATCTACTGCGCCCGTTTGGTGTCTCAGTACTTTATTTCAACTATCATTACATTCTTTGGGAAACATTACTTGTGACTCCCTGAATGGTGGAGGTAACCTAAGCTGCGTTTATGAGGAGGAAAGCTTTCTCAGGATACAAGCGAAAGGTTAGGCTGGTTATTACGTGAAAATGGTTGTACACTCAAACGTGAACTACGATAGTTATTTTGAGCCGTTCTTGCAGAAAAGGTTAGGAAACCTAGTCTTTGTGTCTCATTATTTCTAATATATGACATGTATTTTCTACAGTTTTCTGTATGTTAAACCCATGTGTTAAAGAAGAACATATGAGTGCAATCACGAGTATTAAAACAAAATTCAATAAACTCGGAGGACATTAAACAATAGTTATTCATTTCTTTACTGCTGAACTAGTAAAAACTGTTTCGAGTCGTTCTGTTGTAAGATGTCTACAAGGTGCTAAACACAAAAATCCGACAATATATCACATTTCAGTCAATTCTGACTTCAGGTTACTTAAAACCTAGGGTCATAATTACAAAACTTATTTGCACGCCTCCAATTACCAACCTGGCACGAATAAATGCAATGGTTACAAGTATTGTCCATAATAAATAACTAGGTACAAATAATTTGCTGAAGTTAAAAATAAAAGGGAATCAAACACAACAAAACAAATGCCTAGCAGTTTAAGGAATGTTTGTGCGCTGATATGTTTATAGAGTGGAGCGTATAACGGACAGTTTCAATTTGCTGAGGCACGCCTTGGGACAACACAGTCATACGCTCAGGTGATCTCAGTATCATTTTACATAACATTCTTCCGTTATTACATTTCTGGCAATTCACGTTTATAAATCAAGTACAAAGGTTTAGTCTGATTATATACACACAACGTGCTACTTAACCACTCTGCAACTTTCCGTAGGGGTTGGTTTTGACTCGTAATCATCTTGAGTTATAAACAATTTCGGATTTACATTTTGACAGGGTGAAATTACGGCTTATACTATAACGAGTGCTATACAAAACTCACTTTAAAAACTAGAAATATTGCCTTGTAGCCATTAGGGTTTATTTAACAGCATAAATGATTTTATTACTTTGTTATATGATACGGGGTTTAGGATAGGAAAATTTAATAGTAATATTCAGTCAATTCTTAAGACTTCAATCAGGTTTATAGTAATATTGAGGATATATACAGAGTGTTTCAGAAGCCTATACCAATATTCAAAGGCATTGTACCTGGTCCTGAAAATATTGGACAAAAATAAAACTATACAAACATCCAAAAACTTGATTTCTCAGACAGCCACCATTTCGTTTGTCCAATGATTTATTATTATTGGGCAAACGGTTATACCTACGTAAACTTTTGTAAATTTATACTACCAAGGTAAAATTAAAAATTATATACATTTGATCAATAAAATATGTTGATGAACGTTTTAAAAGCTGTCGTTTAAAATATTTGAACAGTATTAGCTCATAAGCAGTAAAAGCTACAGAACTCGTATAAAATAACTTATTTTATTAAATTAAATAGCAAAGCAAACCACACTTAGTGTATCTCACTCACTCATTAATAGTTGATAGTAAACATAGGATGAGGGAAACCAGACTCGAAACTCAGTTTCGCAGTACCTGAGTGTTTTTATAATATGGTTAAAATTATATTAAATCCAGGTTTAGCTGGAAAGTGTGGGGCTCAATCGGTATAAGGGATCAATCGGTTTTAAAGCGGCGTCGAAATACTTTGGTGCATTAATACTTTGAGTCTAGCCACGTTTTCGGTTTTTATAATACGTTATTTAGTAATATAACCTACCACTACACGAACTGAATAACCGAATTTAACTTTGGAAAAGTTATATTGGTTGGAAAGTTGATCTTTTTCAGGTGTATATGTTTGAAAGAATTCAAGTTATGAAAGTAATTTTAAAAAGTCAGTAGGCATATACTTACTTTGGGTAAACTGGTTTTAATACTATTTTTAAATAAAAACTCCAATTGCGAACACATATTGTGTATTATTACAACATGTTTTGACAAAATAAATGTCATCATTGAGTGGAAAGAGACCATCTAAAACCTTCTTGTCGTAAGGCACAATATTTGGTTGCACTTTTTGGAGTTTTTATTTAACATAAGTATTAATTACTATTGCAGACAGTGGTCACCATGAACATGGTACTGGCTTTTTAGTGTATTCTAAAACGGGTATCATAACTCAACCAATATCTCATTTGAAATTTTATTTAAGCTATCCAAGGAGTTCTAGGTAACTGATGAATAAAAGAATATCTGATCCTGATGAGATATTTGTATTTAAGTGAGTCACTAACTAGTCTTAGTCTCATTACTCTATGTCCATACATAAACGAAACTATCTTTTGCCTACAAAAACAGATCCTGTGAATCTAACAAAACAAACTTACAAACGCAAAAATTAATGTGCCAGTCACTCTAGCAAACCTTAACCAGATTAAACAAAAGAATGATTAATCGTTGTTATTGGCGGAACGCACGGAACGAACTGCTAAAACAAAAACAAAACATTAACAATGCAACAGCTGTTTCTGTTTCTGTGGAGGTGCGATTCCTCCTGTTTATGTGACTTTCTTTTGTTACGCCCTTCTTTGTTCCCTGGAAGAGTTATTATCTTTGGTAACACGTTTGGTTCATTGGCTTACCTCTATTTTGCTTGTACATAATACGTTTAAATAGTAATATTACTTAAACTAGTTTAGTAAAATCTATAGTATACTCATAGGCTTGCTTAGACAATATTGATTATGTGTAAAGTTGTTATTTAAACTAAATTAAAGCATAATTACGTTTTAAAAATCATTTTTACATTTTTAAAGGCCATACAGTTATAGTCAATCTCAACTCCACTGATACCAAAAAAGTTAAGATCTTCACTGGCGTTCACATCTAACATGGTTTTGTAATACCAATACAAAATAAAATACAACATGAGGTAAAAATATAATCAAAGGTGAACGGTGTTGAAAAGAGGATATAACATGGAGTATCGCCCACAATCAATAAATATACGTGTCAAAAACATTTATGAATCTTACCGTTACAACAACTAATGAGGTCACCAAATAAGGGTTTTAAGATCTTTAAGGGACAAAGGTTTTTGTATAATAATCTGAGCTGATGACGCAAAGCTAAGCTTTACTCTACAAAATGCTCTAGCTCTGATAATCTCTGACATAAAGATCCATTTTCAGTTATGTTCATTTTACCTCTTGACTTTTCAGTTTTAATTTTAATTGTTTTGTTTTGTCACAATGTATAAAGCAATAATGAGTTTTGTAATCCGTCTTAAGCCTTGCGCTTAGCTAAGCACATTATAAAAAGAAAGCTGGAGTTTCAGAATTAAAAAACTACTTATTACGTCACTGAATCGTTCTTACTCCACCGTAGTTCCGCTGAGGAAGTGTTCCGTATGGTTTCCTTTAAATAAAATGAAATGGAATGAAATGGAATGAAAAAAGAATGAAATGGAGAATGAAATGGAATGAAATAGAATAAAAAGAATAGAAACAAGGAATGAAAAGGAAAAACAGGACGAGAAACGGAACAAAACGGAATGAAACGAAACGAAACGAAAAGAAACGAGAAACGAAATGAAACGAAATGAAACGAAATGAACGAAAAGAAACGAAATGAAATGAAACGAAACGAAACGAAATGAAACGAAATGAAACAAAATGAAACGAAATGAAACGTATAGAAAACATAGCCTAAGTAATATTGGCCTTTTAGTTACTAAAGGCGTTGTTCCGTTGACCAAACCAAATGTTCAACATACTCGTAATTGATTCTATAGTTTGTGAGGTGTCATCTTGAACACAGGTAATGTACTTAGTGTAGTGTTTCATACTTACCATCAGAGACAATGACAATTCTGAAACAAAAGTAATTATGTTATTCAGCCGTTAATTTAGCAAATGGGCAACTCTTTAAACTATTACTATTAAGTACGTATTCTACTGTAGTCAGGAGTTTGATGCATGTTTGGTTGGCAGTTTTCTTCGTTTAAGGCTGCGTGTAGTCTTAATATGTAGATTAGTATTTTATTGTTAATACTAATATTTACATATAACAAATGTAATTAAGATTTTTTTAAAGTCAAGTTAAGGGAATCATTTGCTCGTTCGTAAATTGTTTGTTACTATTTCGCACAAAACAATGGACGCTGATGTATTTGCATTATTTACCAAACCTTTTTTATTCATAGGTGTATTACTGTATTTCACTCAAAACTAAAAAGTATAAATACTCATATTAATATAGATATTTATTAAATGAATTCTAGTATTTACAAGTTCAAACGTAGTGGTACAGCTAAGTAAACAACACGATGCACCGTTTTTACTGTGTTTATGCATAGTTTAATGCGTTTTGGACCGTTTGAAAATTACGAGACCACAAGTAAACACGTGTCTCGACCACCAACGGGTATTTACGAAATAGTATAAAACATGTTCTTCTTACGTTCATCTTTACAAGCCATAACACTTATGATGAGTTTGAAGGCATTTGACGTTTAACAACTGGTTTTGAGGTTCTATACATCTACAAGTATGCATAAAGAGCGTAGTGATTGTGGGTTAAATAATTGGATGATAAAATAAAACCTCGTTAAATGTTAGCGCTAAGGATGCGCAGTTCAGCTGGAAAAGGTGGTGATGCAGAGTTTCGCTAGTGTCAAAACAACATCGCTGTCAACGTCCAATTTTAAGTTAAATGAGTTAAAGTCTTGAATGAAAGGTTAATATATTCCAACAATCACACTTGAACGCCGATTTATCGTATCAATTTAGGTTCGGAAGTCTTTTTGAGTCTATAAATCCTGAAAACGCGCTTGGAAGCTGATATTTTAATTCCAAAATGTCTTTGTTGCAGCTTAAAAATGTACTTTTAAATGTTTATATTGCAAAGCTCTCAAAAACTATTTGAAAATCTGCTCCCAGACGCTTTATGGATCACACAAATTTACGTTTCACAACGACGCTGTTTTAAAAGTGAACCTCTGCGACGCCCTACTTTCCCGCCTGTACTACGCAGCCGTAACGAGGCATAGGTTTCTCATTTCCTAAGAAAAAAATGACAAACACGATTTTAAATTAACGAGCTTAAAATGAATTATAGGCCAAAATAGTTATTGGAAAAATAATTATCTGTGGTTTAATGGCTCTTGAGCAGTTGAGTGCCGCTAGTTGAATAGATTCTATCTTCATAAACTTATTACTCGCCAGTGTTTGCTGAGTGCCTGTCAATTAGTAGAGGAGTCCTATTTGTTAAACAGTTAAATGGGTTGTATTAAAATTTATCGACTTCGCCTGTGAATCAATTACAACGAGGGCTTTAGAGACTATTAAGGCTTACGCTTTAATGCTCGGCAATGAATGAAGGGTATTATTTCAATTAGGTTCACGCTTCATTATTGCTTCATTTAACGCTGTTAGTTTTAGTTGGTTTTATTTATTGCTTTCCTCTTATTTCCTTACAAAATAACAGGTGATATTATAATACGTATGGTTAGTTGTTCTTTCAATAATTTTCAGAAACTTCAACATTAATTATACTGAATAAAATTAAAAGTTATTCAGTAAAAAGACTTAATATTCTAAACTTTAAACTAGTAACTTTATAATACTCTACTATTTATACTCTTTACCAACCTTAATGAATAGTTTATACTGATTATCAAATATGTTTCAATCTAACAAACCACAATTTTACGTCAAAAATATTATTTTCGTAGGGCATTAAGAGTAGTCTTGTTAAACAATAAATATTATTTTAATTTTTTATTAAAATAAATTCTACAAAAGTTTCAGGTTATGAAAATACCTTATACATTTCGTAAAGATTTGAATTTAAAATACACATATATAGTTTTTATTGACACGAACTTTAGGGGCCAGTGTCACAATTATAAATTCAGCCAATCAGTCACTTAAGATGGTATCCACATCGAGGCTGAAATATTTCCAAGCTAATTAACATGTGTGTTTTGACCCAGTGTGAACTGAAAGAATTATTATTATAGTTAAAATACTGTTATATTTTCTACATGACCGCGAAGCAATTTCAACGTATGGATATTTAGAGAGTGGTAGACCTAGTCTCTAGAGGGCCCTAGAAGTTTGGACCTGCATACAACAGCCCATCAAACCCGTCCAAACATGTCCACTTCAATAAATATTCCGCGCCGAAATAACCTATTGTTGTCCTCTGACACAGAAACCAATCTATAGTTTAATTTTCGACATAGTGTATCCATATGTTATGCATACGTTGGTTTGTTTCTCGTTTTAAATTTTATTGATGTGAATAAAACACCGGTTCCTAATAAAACAATCCATATTATTTTTTTAAAGTTATTTAAAATATTTTTTGTCATTCTAGAAAACAGCTGCTTTGACACATGCATTGACAGTGCTAAAGTGTCACTTTTAACCAGGTAAATAAAGGATTTTTTGATGAAATTTTTCTCCATTGGGTTATGATGATCTTTTTTCGTGGTATGGACATCAGCTGGTCCAATGGTGTTGTTGAAATTGAATGATTTGTTCGATTATTGTTTATAGTCGACTAAACTGTGAATATCAATCTAAATCGCAGGTAATTTAAATTTAGATTGAGTGCGATGTGTCGATTTAATATCGAATCGTAACACTGGCAATGGCAAATCAAATGAACAGATATTTATACAAAACAATGAAAAATAAAAACTGTAGCGTTTGACACCATAATTCTATAAATATTTTACACAATGTTTTAAATTAACTAACTAACTATTTTAACCACTCCTAATCGCATCATGACAAAAAGTATCGTTCATCACTCGTTGTCTAATGTATAAATCAATAACAATAGTTCGAAACCGGGAAAGGTAAGTTAGCAGTACAGTAATTTATGGCTGTCAAAAAGGAAAAGTTGTGCCAAAAGTACTGCTTGCCAACAGCCTGTGAAGCTTCGCTTCTTTACATTTTAGTTTAATTTGTAACGATTATGTTATGTACATAGTACTTGCTTTAGAAAACCATGAATATAAAAACGTAACGTTTGTCTTGTTTAACGAAGGAGAATATGCAGATAATATGTGGATGAACAAAAACTACTTTAGTTTTCTTAGACAGAGTAGGACGTGTTTGAGGAATTTAACGAGCAAAACCCAAAGTACGTAATGAAACTCTAACCAAGAGTATAATCAATCCTACTTTTGTTGGGACAGGTTACAAAAAGTCACTGAACCCTCAACACTTACCTTGTCCAAGACAGATTACATGTCCCTTGAAACCAATAACGTTCTATAAGGAAAAGCCAATACTGTACTCACGACCAGCAAACCTTTATACCTTGTCGTTTTTGTGCAGCTGACATCAGAGCTGCTACTGTCAATTTGCTGTAATGTTTCAGAGATTTTGGTTTTAGCTTAAAGTGGGTGAAAAATACTACTTTGATAACTCGGGTGTGCTTAAAAGAGTACATATAGTGAAAATTCAATTTACTATTTTACCGCACCATACATATTTCTAGTTTATTTAAACTGATAAATTTAAGTCAATTTCGACCAATACATTAAGCATTTTCTTACAACGTTAATACGTGTATTATACAAGACCAGGTTGGAAAAGAAATTGTAGACATTTTGACCCGACAAATAATTCATTTGTATCGCTGATTCTAAAACTTAGTCATGTGTCACCAAAGAAAAAGATATGTTTCACTAGTAAAATGCTATTTATTTAAAACACCATCACGCTACAAATTCAATTGACGGAACATTAAGGTATTGAATATATTTTCATCAGCTCTTACCCAACAAATTTTAAATGAGTTCGATCAAAATAACATTTATTATTTAGCTCCCTGAATAATAAACTTACGGTCTGTAGTAGGCCAATATAGCAAATTATTGAGGTATAATTGACCTAACCAGAGTAAAATAAACAAAAGATAATCGTATTTGCGTATTAAATTGAATTTTAAAGTTTTTCTTAATTATAGTTTGCAATTGGAGAAGTAAATGTGTATGTAATGGGCTGATCCTAATCAACTCGTATTAGGATATAAATTAGATAACATAATTTATCTTAAGACATCAATTCAATTTAAATCAAATCAATTACTGTCTAGTCTATTTGCCAAATTGATTTATATTTTATAAATCAAATATGTCATTTTAATTTGTTTATTTTTTAGTATGTAGCTTCATATCTGAATCACATAACATTGAAAACACGTCAAAGATTACAAAAGTTAAGGACATCTGTACACTTTTAAGGGCTAAAAAAAGGTTAAGTTTGTCTTGTTTAACGAGGCGAAGTTAGGACTACAAAGTCCTCTCTACCACTCAACCTCGACCTTTACCTAGCGTCACCGTATAGTCACATTACAAATTGTAAGTGGTGACTGCGGGGATCGAACCCGCGCCAGCGGAGTGGTGAGCTCCGGAGTCGCACGCGATACCAATCCGCCACGGATCCGCTATGTTTCCTACACGCACAAAGTAAAGCTTATCTTCTTGTTTCCAATCAACAGTCTACAGTGGCACTGAGAACACTCAATAGCCAATCACGTGGCAACCTGATGAACCAGGATATAAATCGCAGAGGCGGAAGTGTCGTGACGCTGCGACAGACCTAGAGTTTACTCAACACCTAATGTCCAGTTCATTGACCTGTGATTAGTTTACCTGTGGGCTATTGGAAGACGAAACATCCATTTCACTCACCTTGCCTGTGATTCCTAACCTTTCTCTATTGCTTCCTCCGTGTCGCTTATTTCCAGTTACAAGTGCGGATTGTTTGTTGCTCTTTTTCTTAAAAGAGTTATTAATGAGTTAACACAAAGTTTTATTTGATCGGCTTTTAAATCCAAATCTCAATTAGATCCTTTAAACGTTGTCTTAAAACGTAATATCAAAAATATCAACCACTTATTTTAAAATTATTTCGACTTTTTTAAATTGTTATTTTTTTACGCAATTGTGTTGACTATGCGATGCAATGACTACGGTACTTAAGTGTAAAATAGATAAATAATTATCGCACAGTGAATGGTTATACAGGTTTATTTAAACTGATAAATTTAAGTCAATTTCGACCAATAATTGAAGCATTTTCTTACAACGTTAATACGTGTATTATACAAGACCAGGTTGGAAAAGAAATTGTAGACATTTTGACCCGACAAATAATTCATTTGTATCGCTGATTCTAAAACTTAGTCATGTGTCTTCAAAGAAAAGATATGTTTCACTAGTAAAATGCTATTTATTTAAAACACCATCACGCTACAAATTCAATTGACGGAACATTAAGGGTATTGAATATATTTTCTCTAGCTATTACCCAACAAATTTTAAATGAGTTCGATCAAAATAACATTTATTATTTAGCTCCTGAATAATAAACTTATCTGTAGTAGGCCAATATAGCAAATTATTGAGGTATAATTGACCTAACCAGAGTAAAATAAACAAAAGATAATCGTATTTGCGTATTAAATTGAATTTTAAAGTTTTTCTTAATTATAGTTTGCAATTGGAGAAGTAAATGTGTATGTAATGGGCTGATCCTATTCAACCTATTAGGATATAAATTAGATAACATAATTTATCTTAAGACATCAATTCAATTTAAATCAAATCAATTACTGTCTAGTCTATTTGCAAATTGATTTATTTTATAAATCATCAAAAATGCATTTTAATTTGTTTATTTTTTTAGTAAAGCTTCATATCTGAATCACATAACATTGAAAACACGTCAAAGATTACAAAAGTGAAGGACATCTGTACACTTTAAGGGCTAAAAAAGGTAAAGTGTCTGTTTGGAGGCGAAGTTAGGACTACAAAGTCTTCTACCACTCAACCTCGACCTTTACCTAGCGTCACCGTATAGTCACATTACAAATTGTAAGTGGTGACTGCGGGGATCGAACCCGCGCCAAGAGTAGAACCGGAGTCGCACGCGATACCAATCCGCCACGGATCCGCTATGTTTCCTACAACACAAAGTGCTTATCTTCTTGTTTCCAATCAACAGTCTACAGTGGCACTGAGAACACTCAATAGCCAATCACGTGGCAACCTGATGAACCAGGATATAAATCGCAGAGGTGAAATGTCGTGACGCTGCGACAGACCTAGAGTTTACTCAACACCTAATGTCCAGTTCATTGACCTGTGATTAGTTTACCTGTGGGCTATTGGAAGACAAACATCCATTTCACTCACCTTGCCTGTGATTCCTAACCTTTCTCTATTGCTTCCTCCGTCGCTTATTTCCAGTTACAAGTGCGGATTGTTTGTTGCTTTTTTTCTTAAAAGAGTTATTAATGAGTTAACACAAAGTTTTTATTTGATCGACTTTTAAATCCAAATCTCAATTAGATCCTTTAAACGTTCTTAAAACGTAATAAAAAATATCAAGCACTTATTTTAAAAAATTTTGACTTTTAAATTGTTATTTTTTTGTCGCAATTGTGTTGACTATGCGATGCAATGACTACGGTACTTAAGTGTAAAATAGATAAATAATTATCGCACAGTGAATGGTTATACAGGGTTAGTTAAAAGTCTGGAGACACCCCTTAACTCTCCACCGAGCATTAATAGAAAATCCAAACCTGGGAGATGTTTATAGGTCATAAAAGCACACTTCCTCATGCATAGGGCAATGTTGCCTCCCAACTCAAAACTGGAATTTTTGGGGGCTACTCAATATTTTAAGAGAAAAGCCCTGATGTGTGACCCCTCATTTTGTAGATCTTGATCAAAAAAACCAACAGCGCAAATTATAGGTATTTATCTCATCCCTATCAAAAATGCTCGGCGATAAACTGGAAAGAGAATTATTAAATGGAATTGTACTGTGACGCCTTTTGGAAATTCCCAAAAGATAATCTGATCCAGTCTTATCATGGTTTGGCCCCACTCAAGTCTTCAGAGGTTAACAATTTTCCGTATCCTTATCAGTCTCTTATCAGTACTGACCAGGGTAAAGGTTGAATAAATGTGTGACTTCATTGTAAGATCGTATTTGGTCACCATAACCACGCATCATTAACACTAATATGTTCACTTTCACTTAACTCCATAGCAACGTTGTTAGAAAATTAGAAGTTACTCTGTTCAGTACTGATAAGAGACTGATAAGGATACGGAAAATTGTTAACCTCTGAAGACTTGAGTGGGGCCAAACCATGATAAGACTGGTCAGATTATCTTTGGAAAGTCCCAATAGGCGCCACAGTACGATTCCATTATTTTGATAATTCTCTTTCCAGTTTATCTGCCAACATTTTTGATAGGTATGAGATAGATACCTCTGATTTGCGCTGTTGGTTTTCTTTGATCAAGATCTACAAAATGAGGGGTCACACATTAGGGGTTTACCTTTAAAAATATTGAGTAGCCCCCAAAAATTCATATTTTGATTTGGGGGAAGTTGCCCTATGCATGGGAAAGTGTGCTTTAATGACCTATAAACATCTCCAAGGTTTAGATTTTCTATAATGGCTCCAATTCCCAATATTTAACTCATTTACCATTTTATAATTTATGAATGTTTTTTTTAGATTACTTTCACCTGAAGATGAAATCAGATTCAGACCAAAACGTTCTTCAGTTTTGCAAAACACTACTAGGAAAATTGTGGTTTTATCGGATCATATATCGTCAACAACAAACTTCAAACAAAGTGTCTTTTAAAACACATTTTACATAAACTAAGCATATTAAGAAAACCTATTCTTATCGATTAGTTCAAAGCCGTTAGGAAGACTTGACATTTACTCTGTACGCTGGAATGTTCTAAGCTTGGATGTGTGCGTGGTTAGATCGCTTATTACCCGCCTACTCAACAATACCTTCGATATTGCGTCTCAATGTACAAAGGATCTGAAGCTCTGAGTGTTCCAAGTCCACGATTTATTTTATAGCTCTGCCATTACCAGCAACCCGTCCGTTTCTCGTGTCATTGTTCACGTAGGTTTGTTTTATGAAACTTGTCTTTAATTATCTACAATTTAAAAGGTGTGGGAAACAATAATTTTCTTGTTTTACCAGACATTGTATTCTGTTGTGTCCATCTTTATTAATTTGCTTTTGTGTTATTTTGATTGTATATTGGTATTGGAGAGAAGTTACAATTGTATATTGTTGAAACTCTCATAACATATTAATTATAATTTTACCCATTACGCTACAAATTGGTGGATCGTTCAAGAAAAGCTCAACCAGTTCTTAGCTGCCCATAGAACGTCTCCAAAAAGGTCTACTGGAAGAACTCCAGCTTCCTTAATGTACGGGCGAGAACTACGTTCCAAACTGGACTTATTGAGGCCGGATGTTAAAACAAATATGGAAAAAGAACTAGTCCTTCAAAGAATACAAAAGAAAGCTGGAAAAATGAAGGAGTTCGTAAAAGGTGACTTCGTTTGGGTATTAAACACATCAGGGACTGGCTACCAAAAGGATCAAATCAACAAGAAAAATGGAATCTATTCATACTTGGTTAACATTGATGATGTGCTCAGACGTTGCCTCTTCGACCAGCAGATTGAACACTTCTTTTTAAGAAAGGAAGAGATGTTGTATATTTCTCTTTGTCCTATTTTATTAATTTAGCTGACCAGCTGTTACTGATTGTTGTATGTAATTTTAGTTGTTTATATTTTGGTATTGAGAAGATTACAACGAACTAAACATGTTCTTGAAACCTATCTGTGCATATTAATTAATAATTTAACACTTTGCTATCCATACACTACATATTCTACAAAATTTTACGTAAATAATGTGTACTTAAGTAATTTTTTCATAAGACCGTTGCATTTGTATGTTTGCGTAAAACAAACGCATCAAATGGAAAGCGTTTAGTTTTCAATGTAGAGCATGTGCTGCGTTCACGGCACCCTTAAACTGGTTATAATGCTGTATATACTTTTTAAATATCATATCATAATCGACTGGTACAAAACATTAGTAACAATAATTAGTGTCTTGTTGGTCTATGCCACTGGCCTTCGGAACTTGAAAATATGGGTTCAACTAGACTGATCTAGGCGTTTTGACTTTGCACCTTAGTAAGTACACCCTCGCAGTCTCCTCAGCTCCGTGAGACAAGTGAGTAACTGGGACTCGTGGCGTGGTCCTGTAATCCAGCTTCATGGAGGTCAGGTTTTGAGGATGATATAGGTCTAAAGCGGCTCAGATAGTCTCAGTGATCATCTGATGATACCGCATCAACTCCACCATCGTTTAGACATATCAGACCATCACCTGCGTGGTTCGGAAGTCACGTTAAGCCGTTGGTCCTTGTATTTCCATTGGTCATTGGGCTATTAATTAATGACCCATTCTAAGGAAGAGTCGGCCTTAGTTTGTAACAAGACTACACCTCATAACTCATTACTACCACTCATCACACTCATCCTTCACCACATATTTGCCTTAAAATACCCTCATGAGAGTGGTCGGCATCTCAAATAGTGATTTAGTGAACTACGCCTAGCAGCGTATTCTGGTAACAAACACTGGAATCACAAAGGTGTCGGGTTCACAGTGAACTAACCACTCGTCTGAATTTGAACACTGTTCAGCCGCGTGGTCCTACTGGACAATACCCCAAATTATTATTTTTTTAATAATTTAAAAAACAAAACAGTTCTAAGTAAGTATTTAAAGCATGTCATGATGTCTGTCTGAACATTGACAATTAAGTATAGTACGTCTCAAACATTAAAAAACATTACATTCACATCTTTCAGACTAATTATTTAGCTAAAACGTTGAAGACTCAGGTCAACAAAGGCTTTGCTGTCATATCAAGAATCCACTCAATTTGATCAAAGCTAGCTATTTTCAACTCAATGAAGTACTGTAGGTAAAGAAGGGAAAGAGCGCAGGTGTGACTAAGTACATTACTTCTCGTTGTGGCTACGCGGCGAGGACCGCACCCACACTTTATAACAGCATTACTTCCCCACGCGCTACGGACTTAGTTCATTCAAATCATTCCTTTGTGATAAGTCAATATTACCACCAAACTCAAACAATTATATCAGAGCTAGTTCTGTGTAGTTGTAATGGTAGTTGTACGGAAACGGATGGTTGCAAAGCGAACTACTAGACAACTAATAATATTGTTGTGGGTGGTATAGTCTAATATTGGTTTCTGAAGGTTAACTTTACCTTTATCCAACTAAATAAATTATACTCCATTGTAAAAATATTATAAAAGTGGTCTTATCAAAAGTACAGTATTTTTAATTACTATGACCGTAAGAGATGTAAGATATTTATATTAATTAGCTTTCATATACTTATCCTACAACCTTGAGAGAAAATATTTAATACGGTGAATTAAAACAATTAAGTACGAGATGCTCCATGTCCATAGTATCATGTTTCGTTGCACCACTGTATTTTCTTTACAAGAAAATAACAACAAACTATACAAAACTTGGAAAAAATAACGTAATAACTAATACTTTTAATAGCTAACGTGGGAGGATTTTCGCTGGTAATGCTAGTATCTACTGACAACACTTCTAGCTTTGCTAGCGACAGGCCTATATCACTATATCACTATTTGAGATGCCGACCACTCTCATGAGGGTATTTTAAGGCAAATATGTGGTGAAGGATGGGTGTGATGAGTGGTAGTTATGAGGTGTAGTCTTGTTACAAACTCAGGCCGACTCTTCCTTAGAATGGGTCATTAATTAATAGCCCAATGACCAATGGAAATACAAGTACCAACGGCTTAACGTGACTTCCGAACCACGCAGGTGATGGTCTGATATGTCTAAACGATGGTGGTAGTTGATGCGGGTATCATCAGATGATCACTGAGACTATTTGAGCCGCTTTAGACCTATATCATCCTCAAAACCTGACCTCCATGAAGCTGGATTACAGGACCACGCCACGAGTCCCAGTCAATGCCTCGCAAGTTAATTAAAGCATTGGTTTTGTGGTTTATTTTACCAAACTATAAATGCCCAATACTATGGCTCGGCTGCTAACTCACACGTTACACAGTATTTGTCACCAAATTACACTCCTAAAAGAGTCAAGTAAACGCTGTATAACTCAAAATGTGTTCACCACGGTACGTTCTCTCGGCAAACACACTGTAGACTGGTTCCCTGACCATTGACCCCACAATTAGAGACTTGTCACATTTCGGCGGCTCCATTGTCCCTAATAGACACCATTGTCAAGTCTTCTGACCTTCTCAATCTACTCTTTAACACGGCAACTTTTACTTTGACACATGTTCTGCTGTAGACTTCAATACCTTTCTTAGAAAGACAATGTAACGGTGATGTGTGGAAGTATCGTATTTGATTCTGACCGTGTTATGTTTTAGGCAGTAAGTTCTAACTAAGCTATTCAAGATACATTTCGTTCTGCGTGTCTTTTGTTGCTTCAGTGTGGATGCAACAATGTTTTTCGTTTATTTTGTTTTCGTTTTTCGTTTAAGTTATTGTTACCTGGTGTTACAGATCCTGTTCCCGCGAGTCAAAACTGTTTAGATACGATTGACTCAAATCAAATAACTATTCTCTTGTTGTGTAAGACGAAGTCAGGGAAAGCATTTCTTGTTCAACTTCAGATTAGTTATAGGCTAGACTAGTATTAGATTAGCTTTGGAGTTTTCTCAGGTCCAAGACCTGTATTTTGTATATTTACAATTTTGTTTTCAAACTTGTAGCAAATCGACTATTTTTTAAATTCTCTTGATTTTTTTCAAATCCCTGGTAGTGCTTTGCAAAGAAGAAAGATGTAACTAGGGTTTCCCGAAGTAATTTGGTGTCATTTTCATATTAAGACATTAATACTAGTTTTAAAAACTTATACTCGTATTTACCTCTCTTAAGTATTAGAATACATAATGTTTTAAATGCACCCTTCATTTTGTCAATGTTCAATGCATCAGCAAAAATGGATCTAGTACAAAATAGCACAATAGAACTGAATGTGGATCTCAACTTTGGATTAACACCAAGCACCGTTGTTGTATTTTCCATTTAGTTTGTTAATGTTCAGTAAACTTTGAGCTAATAACTTCGTTGGCTTGAATTCAACTGGACGTAATCTCGTTCTAGTTTCATTTCAACTTGTTGCTTTTGTTTGCTCAATTTGGACCGTTATATTAAACTTGTAATTAATATAGCCACAAGGTAAAGGTAGGTAAAGTATTCCCAATTCAAACGGAACTTGGACTAAAGTCTAAATTTAAAGATCTATGATTAATTTTAAGCACGTCAAATCGAAATTCAAATGAGTCAATGCCTTCTTGCGTATAATCAAAATTAAGAATCAGGAATTTCTTTGATGTCTTTATTATCTGATAATGTTATCTGACAACAAACCTGACGGCAAACTAAAAATAGGTTGTGTGGTTATGTGTAATAAATTAATTACTTTATTTATTTAAATAAACTAATAATGCTACCGGCAATTTTAAATTTTTAAAGGTTTAACTGTAAGGCAATACATTGATTTATAGACGCATCGGCAAAAAGTTATTGCTAGAAAAAGTTATTGACAAGAAATTGCTAAACGGTACGTGTTCTATGTATGTAGTTTCTTATTGACGATAATAGAATACCTCAGGTGGAAATATTATTGCGGATATGTCGTTTTTAAGAAACAAGAAGAATACGACTTTTCAAGATCTGGAAGCTGACCCTGTCTTCTGGTTTCAGGTTATGTTTCACCTGAAGACGAGATAAGATGCCAGATTCCGAAACCTCTTGTTCTTGTTCACTAAAAACCTGTGAAAAACGTCCGTAATCATATTTTAACCTCGGAACATGTTCGTGTAGATTACTTACTAGCTGCATTGCGAATTTCGGGAAGTGGTTTCTTCAACATAAGATATTATCAAACCTTTAATAGTGTCTACTGATTAACAAATAGGAGGTATTTATAATTTCAAAAACTGGGAGGGGTACTAAGCTAGATTTTACTATAGCTTATGTTACTAGTAACATGTTCAATTTTCGTGTATTAGGTCAGCTTACTTGTATTAGAGCGTTTAACATGATTACAATGATGGCTAACACCAAAGCCACATTAACTCATTAGGCCGAACGTCAACCTTCTTAGAAGTAATGTCTCAAATACTTCAATGTATAAACGTGAGATTATTTTAGCGTAATCTCTTTTGCTAAAAGCAAGACCCAACATCCATTGTATAACTTAACGTGACAAAGCTCTAAAGAAGTGAAGAACTTTTAAGTTAAGCTCAGATTTGCTTCAGGAAATCCCTGAACTTACAAAAGACTTCCAACCTTTAAATGGAGGCTTAAATCTATTCAACTTAGACTGGTATTGTTCAAATGATTAATTACTATTAAGTAGCTAATTATAAGTGATTAGTAACCATTAAAGTACAAGTCGTTTGTTACAATCTTCAGCCAGAATCCCATCCTAGCTTAGAAATAATTAATACCATTTCAATTCATGGTTATACTCATAGCTAAAGTGGGTTTGTTTTATTGCAACATTTGGCAACTTATTTCCTATTATACAACTAGTTATCTATGTTATATCTAGCATTATGTTATGCCTAATCTATGAAGAGTTTAAACCTACATGCACTTGTGTTGGTGTAACAGACGGTTATGATATCATAAATGCCAATTAGGTCCATCAACATATCTTGAGGAGTGGGCAGTAATCCGCTATGTATTCTATCACCACCTTTTCTCGTTTTCATTCGAATTTGCCTTCAAAGTGAAAAACCTGTTCTGCCACCCACGACTTATTTTACTAACGTTTGCTGGCTGTAAAAGGAGAACAGCTGAGTACACATGTGTGGGAGTAGCTTTGATGAGTGGTGCTCAGGATGAAGTCGTAAATCAAAATGAATAAACATAGCCACAAGCGCTACCGTGAGTCTTAGTGAATTTCCAAAGAAAAATTTATTTTCTTGTTTAAATTAACAAAACGTGATTGTAAAGCTATGGTTTCTAGAAAAAAGTTACCGCTATATTACGGCCGTAAACATAGCGGTGAACGTAACGGTGACAGTGGACGCAACACAATATTCAAACAGATGTATAAAAACAACTTCTGACATGTTGTTTATTTTAGTTGTCAAATCTGATTACGTATATAGTAATGGATAAGCTAAACTTTTGTTTACAAAACAATATGTGTCACCTGGCGAAAACCCTTAACTAGTTTTCACCGCTACTTTACGTCCACCGTTTTCTGAAACCACTCTCATCTGATAACATGAAAACAAAACTCACCGTCATATTACGGCCGTAATGTAGCGGTCACCGCTTTCTAGGAAACCATAGCTTGTTCAAAGCATATCTGAGGCTACATTAACATAGGCTTATTCAGTAAATCCAGCAGTAATAATAATCCTGCTGTTCCTGCTGACTGTTCCCAATCTATGGTGTTCTAAAAAAGCGATGACTACTATTTTACAGCCGTATTATGACGGCAAACTCTTGTTTCAATGTAATCATATAGCACCGCTTTCCAGAAAATAGTGGTCGTTTTTATACCTTGCATTAAAAGTGAAATTGATTGTAATATTATGGGTGAAAAAACTAGTGGTTACTACATTTCTGGGAAGTCATAGCTTTACACTTCAGTTAAAGTCTTACCCACTGAAGCCATTCTACAGTTTCCTAGTACTGAAAATAACCTTCATTCATGTAGTATTTTGATTGAATTCCGTTGGTTTCCCAGGTGCTTGAGGTTGAATGGGGTTTCTAAGAATGAAATGTCTTGAAGCAGTCACCTGTCTAAACATTGCTTGACATTTATTTCTCATTATTATTTGCATCATGACAAAAAACATCGTTCATCACTCGGCCCGAAAGTGTCTTTTTGACCCTCGGCCATTTAATGTCTTCGGCTGCGCCTCGGACGTTAACTTGACCTCGTGTCAAAAAGTGTCACTTTAGGACCTAGTGATGAAATAATTATACTATTAAATGTACTTTTTAAGGTTTTCCTTCTCTACTTTGTGGATTTGCAAAAAAAAATCAATTTATTTTGTAAACCATATTTTATAGTGTACAAGCAACAGCTGCTATAGTTTTTTACAAAACAAATGTTTACTTTTGATCAGCAAACTGAGGCTTGTAAGCTAAGCTCGAATAACAGCAAATGTATTTGAATTGTGCTATACAGGGTGTCCAGTAATTACGGGATCAAACTGCACCAGGTGATTTGTCAAATCATAATAAAAAAGTCCTATAACACATAGGCATATCTTGCTTAGTTCTCCGTCTGTCTGTGTTTTTCACCAAATAATTTTTATCTCCGAAGTCAATCAAGTTATACACTTAACTTTTGCACATATTTTAGTATAACTAAAACCAAAATTAAAAATAAATTTGACTAATTTTCACTTCCGGTTCAAAAATGGCGGCCATATGAAAATTTCTAAGCTTAGTAACTCAAAACTATTAAACTTTATAGTAAATACAGAAGAATAACAATAAGTGGGAAATGTGTTTATTAACATTGTAAGACCAAATCTGTTGTGTTGTAGTAAGTAATAACGGAGATATTAAAGTTTTACTGAACACACTTTCTATGTACATTTGAGAAACATATGTTAATAAAGGTTTGTGCTCAGTAAAAATCTATCTGCTGTTACTTTTCGCAGCACAACAAACTTGAACAGCACACCTTTATTTACATATGTTTTTCACATATAAATAGAAGAGTGTTCAGTAAACCTTAATATCTCCGTTGTTACTTATTACAGGACAACAAAATTGGTGTTAAAATGTTTATAAACACATTTTCCAATTATTATTATTTTGTATTTACCATAGGTTTTAGGGTTTTGAGTTATTAAGCTTAGAAACCTTCATATGGCCACCATTTTTAAACCGGAAGTAAAAGTTTGTCAAATTTATTTTTTATACATTGGTTTAAATTATACTAACAAGTGAGCAAAGTTTAAACTGTATAACTTAATTGACCTCGGAGATAAATATTATTTAGTGAAAACATACGGACAGAAAACTAAGCGAGATAGGCCAATGTGTTATAGGATATCTTTTGTTTATTATGACCTGACAAATCGCCTGGTGAAGTTTGATCTCGTAACTACTGGACACCCTGTATATTATTTACACAATGGTTTTGAACATTATTGACAAAATGTAATTTCTACCCAGTAAATATCAAAGAGAAGAAATTGGACTGACTAATAACAAAACTATAATAAAGTTTAGGTTCTAGATCAACGGGAAGGTAATTGTTTTGATCAATAATTTAGTACGTAAATATTTACTATACAGAGTGAACTTATGAAAATATTACAACATCTACCCTACATAACATAACTTTTGATAAAACACAAAGGCCAATAGTGGATTTTACAACATTGTATTGTTTTTGTCTTACATAGAATTAGCTACAAATAATGTTACAAGTAAAAGATTGGATACATTCTTAAATTTCCTAGAAGCAAATAAAAATAATTTAAAATTGAAATACTGAATAAGCAAACAAATGTGTGTAATTCATAAGACGTTTCAACCAAATAAAGGTCATTTTCGAATGTTGAGAACAATATTTTCACATCAACTAAACTAGATCATTTTGAGATTTAAAACTATAGTCAAAGACAGACGATACAATGTTAAAATATAGTATTCAAATAGTAAAAGAGAGGATCTTTAGAAGCGAGTTGACTTCAAAATCCTTACTATATTATAAACTGTGTTGTTCTAATTTAATTTTTCATTAGAGGTTAGGGTTTTAATAAATAAAGAAAAGTGGACTTTATGCATTTTAATTGGGTTCTTGTACGGGTACTTTGTTGGGTTTAACTTTGATCTGAGACGAGTTTAGTAAAACTTATCGCTTGTAATTATTAAATACAAAGAATCAGTCTAATTGAATTATTAAAATTTAATGATCAAACAACATCATGTTATTTGAAAGGGTTTAAAATCCAAATGAAAGCGTGTTTTGAACAATGAAGTGGCTTTGGTGATTACGCTTGGGGATGGGCGATGTACTCGTAGGCGTGAGTTATGAATTATTTGTTTGTTAGTTTACGCTCACTGGTCAGCCAGACTGTGATATCAAACATGGCTCTCTCTTTTCAACATTTAACTAGTGTTGTATTTCGGGATTGTCAACCAAAATAGCATGAACTGTTATTTAATTTATAGGTTTAAATTTAACTTGTATGTATTTTTATTTATTGTACAATTTTAACGATCGAATTTTATTTTTCCTTAATTTTACAAAATGTCAACTTTGATTTGTTTAATCAAATCGTGGTATATTCTTGTAATTTGTGTGATACTAAACACAAGTAAAACATTAACAGTAGACGTTATAGTTATGAAAATATTATTTTAATTTTTAAACTAGACTGTAGTATAAGGTTGTCAATTTTACCTTCAGAAATTAAATATTCTAGTAAGAACAAAGGAAAGAAAACATTAAATCCTTGTAGTTTCGAGAGATTCAAACTACATCAGGTAGGAAGATGTCCCCGCACCTGTGTTAGCATTTTTTATTTATTAAAACTATAGCAAACAGAAAACGTCAAACTTTTCTGTAATCAAATGTTACTCATTATGTTGAGACAAGTTTAAGACCTGTAATACGTTTAAGAGTTGGATCTATCGACGTTATTTCAGTTTGATAAGATGTACTTTGTTATCCTTGTAATAGGAGAAATAAGAGTATTAAAACAATATAACTATTTGTGCAAGAAGTTTGTAAAACTTCCTTTGGAATGTCACGCTCTTGAACATAATGATAATCTACTGCATTACGCTATAAACTGCTTCTAGCACGCGTCATTAAAAAAGGAACACCATAATTGTTGACAGTTTCGTTGTTATAGTTCCAAGAAAGTTGTTGAAATTACGAAAGCCGCAACTAGTATAATGTTGAGCACAGTAAGAAACGTTCGTTTAACCACCAATTTCGTCGTATTAACTGAAATTACGTGAACATGAAGTTTAATAGTTTCTACCATGTGCAATTTAAGTCATGGGCAACGGACAAAAGAACAGATTACGTGCAATATTTCAAACTACACCACGTTCAAAGAGAATTCAGTTATGTAACAAACAAATCACTTAATTTACACTATATTTCACTGTCCGCATGTGTCTAAGGCTAGTCCTATACTGAACCTATTCCAACGAAATATTTCATTTCAATTATAGGCAATAGGCAATTTTGGAATATTGCTAAGCTCCGTCATTTTACTCGTATGTCGAAGTAGTTTTGAATGTCACCAACTAAAGGAAGAAATTGATCTATGACTCGACACTATAACAGTTCATGTTGAATTTTTCAATTAAAACGATATTTTACGAATTAGCTTAAAACGGTATTAAAGGATTACGCAAAGGACTTGGTGAGGATAGATAGTGATAGGCAATCAGTATAAACCAAATAGTGACTATCATTAGTCATTAAATGACAACAGCTCAAAGATTTTGGACTTCAAAAATGTACAATTTCAATTCATTTGAATGCTTTTCACTAATACTGGGTTTGCAGTGCGTTTACTATAAAACAACCTACATGTAGTGCCAAACAAGATCCGGTGTTGCCTTGATTCCTGCGGTGAGATATAGTCAAATGAGTATTCCGAAAACGCAATATTTCGCTATTACTTTGAAACGACATGATTTCGTAACCCGCATTCCTATGATTGCAAGTTTAAATAGTTACGGTTGGCCTCATTTCGACCACATCAATGCGAGGTAAAGTGTATTAACACGAACTCTAACATGATTTTCTAAGAACCCCACAAACATCTTACTTAACATCCGCCTCAGAAGCATCACATGAACAACATGACAAGATGTTGGAGGTCTTCCTTCAAAGTGGTCAACGTAACGAACAAAAACTCTAATTATCCTTTTGAAAATGAAACCTCGTTTATCCAAAACCAATTTCATTATTGAGAATTTTAAAAACAATCAATTATCCTTAGAACCAGGAGTCTTTGGGCTTGGATACCTTAAAACTTAGTTATCAAAGAACTGCTGAAGCCTTAAAACCTGTGCGAAAGAATGGAATTTGACGAACAATAGAGCATAGAAAAGCAACTATAATAGATTGCAGTTTGTTTACCGTCAGAAGTATAGTGTAAACCTTAAAAGTGCCTTGTAACATTAAATTAACTACTATTGATCTTGGTTGCCATTCAAAAAAGGGCAGAACAAATTAATTATGCTAGGAAACAGGTTTTAACGAAACACAGTTAATATGTAAATCTAAGCATGTAATGTACATTTAACGGGTGTTTTAAAAAACTAAAAATACATATCATACAAAAATCATGTTTTTAATCGGCTGCGCTTCGGACGTTAACTTGGCCTCGTGTCAAAAGAGTCACTTTAGGACCTAGCGATGAAATATACTATCAACTTTAATTAGATTGTATGATGAATCAAACAATAATTGTTTGTATGTTGTTTTCTTCATATTCTATTTTGGAAAAGGTATAGCTTCTGAAGTGAATTCTTATAGAAACGTTAGTCCACATATGTAATGTTCAAATTGCTAATGAGGATGTAAAATTTTAAGTTATTAATAGCGGTCACACAAAACTCGACTGCATTATTTAATATATTTTTTATATTGAATAAAGTTTAAAAAGACATCATAACGACTTGATGTAAAAATAATCAAATGTCAATTAAGACAGTGACGAAATAGTTCATTACAGTTGAAAGACAATACAACACGTGTTACTGAGCTAGAAACTAGGGATTTAATGGAGGTTTGAAAGCAAGTTTAGAACAGCTGTTGCATAGTCGTCAGTCTGGGGAATTCATCAGAGGCGGAGAGCTGATAGATCGAGTCCGTGTTCCACTTCAGACGATACTTCTCTAACTTATTTGCATTCTTCCTTAAGTACGATCCTTAAAGAAACACTCTGAGCTAAGGGTAAAGTATGAGTAGATGAAAATTGCACTCGCGTTTCTTGCTTAAGGAAGTTTCTTGATACCATTATATCTTGCAAGTAAGTACATTTGGTAATATATTTAAATACTACAGGGATTTAATTTATAAAACTCTTTCAGTAGTTACCTAGATTTTATAATAACTATTATATTGCATCTTATGGGACTCGTGGCGTGGTCCTGTAATCCAGCTTCATGGAGGTCAGGTTTTGAGGATGATATAGGTCTAAAGCGGCTCAGATAGTCTCAGTGATCATCTGATGATACCCGCATCAACTCCCACCATCGTTTAGACATATCAGACCATCACCTGCGTGGTTCGGAAGTCACGTTAAGCCGTTGGTCCTTGTATTTCCATTGGTCATTGGGCTATTAACTAATGACCTATTCTAAGGAAGAGTCGGCCTTAGTTTGTAACAAGACTACATCTCATAACTCATTACTACCACTCATCCCTCACCACATATTAGCCTTAAAATACTCTCATGAGAGTGGTCGGCATCTTAAATAGTGATTTAGTGATTTATGTTTAAAATTCAAGAAAAGATTTTGTTATTGTTGTAGTCTCTTTTGCGTACTTATATTGAAAATAAAATAATATTTATTATAATCTTAGTTACATTAACGTTAAAACTATCCGAAATGTTGCTGCCGTCGTGTTCAGAAAATGGCAGGATTAGACTTAAGATACAAAACAATCGCATCACTATAAAAACAAATAAATAATTACTAATAACTTAAATCATGTTTAAAAATAAGTTAAATTTTAACTGTATATTACTCTATAGCGAAAGGATTATCGTATAGCGATTTTCTCGTAAGGGTATAGTTTGCGATTACATCAATTAAACTAAGAGTACAAAAACCAAACTCATAAATCCTCATATAGTCCCCTATTTATTCCTTAGTCATTAAACCCATTAAAATTTAGTTTCCTTAACGTAGATACAACATGAATAACAGCAGACGTCAATATGATATAATCTATTATTTGTAAACTAAACTGCTATTATGTATAAACTCAACCTTAATTATGTCCATTTAACCAGATGTTATCTGTACATTATATCTACGAGTAAGTATTTTAGTAGTAAGAAAAGTAAGCTTCACAGGAAGTTTTATATCACTGGGTTGGAAACTGTTTTTCTGGAATCTTCCAAAACAATAACTTAACAAAGTAAGGGGAAGTTCGATAAAGTTGAGGTAAGTTGAGTTTCTCTAGCGTACACTGACCTAACCTTTGTGTTAGGTTAGGTTACCTTTTTCGAAATAATGTTACTAAAGTAAGTATAGCATAAACAATTTGCACTAACAGCACTTAAAATTTTGTGACACCTAGTTCTTATTCAAATTTTGTAATATTCCAACAAAATTCCATCGTTTTTGAAACGCTCCTTACGTGTTTGCCTTAAATTATAACACGGTTAAATTTAACCTGTTAAATTGTGCAAGCTAAGATACCTTTGAACATTATCAACATTTTTTTAAATTAGTTACTATATGAATGCCATTAAAACAATAGTTGAATTTGAATTCAATTTTGAATTTTCAAATTCAACTATTGTTTTAATGGTTTTGCGGAAGACATTGCCAAAATAACTGAAGATTTAAAGAAGTTATTATGTCTTCATCACTTAGAAATCAACTGAATTATCAAACATGTATAAAATTAATAATAAACTTATTATGGTCAACAGTGATAAAATATCCACCCTGTAGACAATATGGGACTAACAGAACACTGTACTCCTAATAAACAACCTAAGATGAAGAACCAATTTGTCTCCATCATATAACCACATTTCCCATAACCTTTTAAGGAGGTTTCCACGACCATATTTCCAAGGCAAGAGACAAATGCACCAAACGAATTAACATAACCAAGGAAACCATTGTTGACAAATCACCGTCCCGCTAGCAGACGACCGCAAGCCGCAATGTGGTTACAGACTAAGCGAAACCACCGCAAACAGCGACTAATTCATCTGGCTATTCAATTAAGGAAGGAAACAGCAAAAACGCTGTCGAACAAGCCAGTAAATTGCGGCAGCCGCGGGCGAGCCTGTCTTCAAACACGCGTTAGTCCAGCATTGATGCAAATAAGGCGATGTTGTATATCAATATTCATACGGCACAGTCGAGCCTTCCATTGTGTTGTGATTTAGAGCGCTTTCAGTTGACAATAATCGTCTTGCCTCTCGCTAATACATTTTGTTTAATTCATTATTCATTGTTATATATTTGAGGCAAGTTTTCTAATTTATAGTATGATTTATTGGATGTTAGTAGCCTGAGATATAAAACTTGGGATATTATGGTTGAAACTGTTCCTAAGACTCTCGATTTGTGTAGCTACAAATTGTTTTTGTGTACCACGTCAAAATGAAGAGTATACCGATAGTGACTCCAAATTAGCTGGCAAAATGTTTGCCAAATCTGGCTGGTGAAATGTTCAAAATGATGTTCATGTGTGTACTGTTTACTATTTTGTGCTACCTTAATTTATTCTGTTATTCCTTTCCTTACGATGTAAAAACTATTCTATTTTGTTTTCAATGACTTAACTCAATTTTGTATTAAAGTTATTGAACGCCTAAATAATTTTAAACGTTTGGTATTTGGTAGCAAAAATATCAAAATGTTGACCAACCATAGTACAGTTGCTAACTACAAGGTTTTAAATTTATTAGTAAAACAATTCTACAGTTTAGCTCATTACTGTACGAAGCAACATAAAACATCAAGCATAAAAGCTCACCAAGCATACTCCAATGTACAACTTAAGTGAAAACTGGTGTACTTCGTACACCCTGAAGTAAAATATTTCCTTTGTCAGAATAAAAACAAGAAAATCCGGCTCAAACAAATAAAATAAATCATCCTAAATTGAACCTTATCAACTGCACCGAGTTTCCCCAACAAATCCAGTTACCCTTAATCAGCTATGCGCGGTAAAGTTCTTTTCTAGCTCGGAATGTAACCCACTTCCCAGGTTTTTGTGGAGATCGTGTAAAGCACTAACTGAAGTATGACCCAACCTTCCGAGAACTAATATATGAACAGATAATGCTTTTACGGCAGGAATGTTTCACATTTTTGACTCATTCCAATAATTAGTTGCGATGACAGCTGGTCGTCTGTCTCTGGATATTGCACTGAAGAATGTGGTCAAGAGACAGCGAGGTGGAGTAAGCAGTAAGCACGGCAGTGCAGCGCGCACTAATACACGCAACCATCTCAGCTGTTCCTCCAAACTGGTAATGGGTTTTGGTAAAAAATCATATGAGCAATTAGAGAAAACATTGTGAGTTAACAGTTGCAGTAATGCTCTTAGGTGGGAAATGTGTGGAGATGACCTTGAGACTGTCAAACCTGCGAGAGCCTGTTTTAGAAGAGAACTAAGAATCACTATATCACTATTTGAGCTGCCGACCACTCTCATGAGGGTATTTTAAGGCAAATATGTGGCGAAGGATGAGTGTGATGAGTGGTAGTAATGAGTTATGAGGTGTAGTCTTGTTACAAACTAAGGCCGACTCTTCCTTAGAATGGGTCATTAATTAATAGCCCAATGACCAATGGAAATACAAGGACCAACGGCTTAACGTGACTTCCAAATCACGCTTGTCTAATCGATGGTGGGAGATGATGCGGGTATCATCAGATGATCACTGAGACTATCTGAGCCGCTTTAGACCTATATCATCCTCAAAACCTGACCTCCATGAAGCTGAATTACAGGACCACGCCACGAGTCCCAGTAATCTTTTGGGAAATCGAACTTTAGATAATTCTTGTGTACATACATTAAAATTTCGTTTAACTAAACTACCTTTTCTAGTTATATTTGGATAAGAGTCAGCTGAAGATAGGGTAATGTTATGTAAACACTAGCTGATCTATCCGTTCTACGCACAAGCTTAGAAATTAATCAAACCCTGAAGCCTGAGTGCGTCTCTAAATGTTCCAATAATCCTCCAAACACCCTACAGCCCCTTACCAACTTACATAACCCCACCTAACCAACCTTCCTACTGCATCTGCTGAAGATTCTTCACCTTTCAACGCCTGAATACGACTCCGTACTTATGTTCACATATCATTGCCACTAACACCCAGCTTGCCTACCTACAGCGCATACATTTCCCCCTCAAATTATGGTTTTAATAGCAGATCAAATCCAGATCAATTACTCTAGCTTTGCATCACTTACATATTCTGCTCTCTCGCCAATTTTAAGCGATCTCCATTTAAATTTGAAATGTCATAGTTATCTTATACATGTTATAGTTATCTAAACCGATATAAAATGTTTCGTTGACCATCTGTCTGAAAATTTCACAAAAAGCGTTTTAAATGTTACTTGTTATAAGGGAGCCGGA
The DNA here is from genome assembly GCA_018831715.1 of Matsumurasca onukii. Taxonomy (NCBI): domain Eukaryota; kingdom Metazoa; phylum Arthropoda; class Insecta; order Hemiptera; family Cicadellidae; genus Matsumurasca; species Matsumurasca onukii. Next base: position 9,214,344 of record CM032062.1, read on the forward strand.
ACTACCTATTTTGAGATTTCCTAGTTTTGATTTAAAATATCAAATGACCAGAATAGCCTAAAACAATTTGCGCAACAACTTTCACAGATTTACAAATCCTTATTGACATTCATTCGGCCGTTTTTTGTATAAATGCGATAAAACTGGCACTTGAACAGACATAAATTTCACAACGTCACTTTCGGTATTTTTATTTAACGTTTTTATTTATTTACCATGGCTAAATCTTCAAAACTGGTTCAGTTTTAGTCAATGTACAGGAAACACTTTCGTTTTATTACACTTTATCAAGGTTTATTTCCATGCTTTTACTGCCTGTAACTGCGATTTTATTTATGTAGATTTGGCATTTCCTGAAGAGGCTTTAATTTAATGTTTCAGCCTAGTTATGGGATAGCACACCTAGTTTAATATTAAGCTATTAAAACTTTGTATTAATTTGCCAAACCCTAGTGTTATTATAATAATATTGTTCATTGTTACTTGTTCATTAAACGCAACGATAAAATGACTGGGACTCGTGGCGTGGTCCTGTAATCCAGCTTCATGGAGGTCAGGTTTTGAGGATGATATAGGTCTAAAGCGGCTCAGATAGTCTCAGTGATCATCTGATGATACCCGCATCAACTCCTACCATCGTTTAGACATATCAGACCATCACCTGGGTGGTTCGGAAGTCACGTTAAGCCGTTGGTCCTTGTATTTCCATTGGTCATTGGGCTATTAATTAATGACCCATTCTAAGGAAGAGTCGGCCTTAGTTTGTAACAAGACTATACCTCATAACTCATTACTACCACTCATCACACTCATCCCTCACCACATATTTGCCTTAAAATACCCTCATGAGAGTGGTCGGCATCTCAAATAGTGATTTAGTGATTTAGTGACCTTTTAATCAAGCCACATATCGTATAAAACGTGGATGATTTTGCAGAGACACAATTAGTGACAACGTGGTCAGCGCTGTCAACCGCCCGCATGCAACTGTCACTTCTGCAACAGTTGCAACTATTATTTTCCTGCTCTTGAATAATTTAAAACGTTAGATGAGAGATTCTCTGCTTTAGTTCAGCCTTTTATCACAAAATGAGCTGTTACAAGCTCCGCACTAAAGGTAAAGGTGCACATTTGGTACAAGTTGGCGTAAGCGTAGAGCTAGGAAAGCCTAGAACTAATGTTAAGCATAATTAAATCACAGTAGCTAAATAAGTCTTTTATTGCAATGGACAGGCAATGTACATTGTATCGCAATCGTCAATGATATATGTTACATACCCAAAACCCTTTAATGGCCTTATATGTTGTTATTTAAGTGCTGTAAGTATCCATGGTCTTAGCAAGAGAAACTTCTCAATTGGTCTATTTAAAAGGAGTAGGTGTTATCGATAATGAATCGGGAACAACTTAACAAAGTGGGTGTTCGATTAAAGGTTATAACTCTAAACCCCAGGTTTGTTACTAACTTCTTAGTTCTTACCTGCTGGTTAAAGCAAATACAGCCGTTCACATAGTGTTACTCCCTTTCCTGCGTGTTTTTAACTCTTTGTAAACCTTTGAAAGCTATAACACTCAAACCATTAGGTATTATTTATGAACCACGCTGCTGTGTAGTTTTGTCAGTCTTTGAACGGTCTTGAGTAACATGTATGTAAAAGGTATGTATATCTACACAGTCCAAGTTTACTTTATAAGTGGCTTAGAACAAAACAGTCACTATAACTTTGGCAGATTTGTTCTCCATACGAGTAAAAGCATATCAGGAACCTGCATTTTACAAACAAAATATTCAAAACCACTCTGGACTCTGGTTCGCTTGATTTTCTTAAACTACTTTGACAAGCCTGTATACGAACAATTTCTGGGTTAAAATGAACATAACTAAGTTCTATGAATGATAACCACAAGAAGTAATCAATTAGACTCATTACGTCTTTAAAATGTTTAAAAATAAGAAATGGTCATTATTTACTAATAATCCAAAATAATATTCCGGGTCACCAAAATTGTTTTCTTTTTTAAAGGAACACAATTTTTAAATTCTGTTCACTTGTTCCGTCAGCATTGTTTTCCAAAAGAAACTTACTTACAAACCAATTGTATTGAATTGTTCTTTTGGCTATAAAAGTTGGATTGTTTTGGAAGCGTCACCTGACCCTCCCTATATTTTCCAATCATGTCTTGAACATATTCGAAGCAGTATTGGAATTCTTATTCAACGATCAAAACAAATAAATTTATAATACCTAATGGGTTAACTACAATCAAAGGTTTTTTAAGTTAAATTGCTAAACCATAAATACAAAAGAAATAAGTAATTACTGTAAAATTTCTACTATTTCCGACAATGTATATAATTATGTTCGTGTCCTCTTTTTTTCCAGATCCTTGCCGCCCTAGATATGACATTTAGACCCAAGTTCCTGTGTATGATAAAACTATGAAATAGAGCTATCAACTATTATACTTAATGTTTTTATATAAAAACTTAAGTTTCTGCGTTTTCATTTTCCTAGAATTTAAAAAAAAGTAATGTTTTATTTATTTTGGATTTAAAACTTATGTAGTTTGTCATAATGAAACAAAACTGTTGTGTTTATTAAATTTTGTTTAGTGGTTAATCCAAAAGTTTTGTTTTAATGTTTTATTTATTTTAAGACAATTTTTGAAACCAAAAGAATACCAAAGTTTAATATAAAAAGCCAAATTTCTGCGTGAAAATCATTTGGGCTTCAATCGTAGTTATAAATACACATTTTAATTGATTATTTTACAGCCGTTCGTCCTTTAAATGTCCGTGTCAATAAATCAGTGTATGGCAAGAGAGGTAAAATCAATGGTTCTCTGAACGCAACATAAAGTTGATGGCAACTGCAGACCATAATCTGGTTATGTGGCACTGAAACCAAACCTCTGTGAAATTGCTTTCTCTTTGTGTACTATAAACCAATCACAATAAAAGCTGACTCATAATAAAATATGAAAGTTATTTTACTGATAAATAATATAATAATACAATATGCAAATAATACAACAGTTGTTAAACGAAATGCGTTTAGGTTAGGGTGATATGTTCTTCTTAAATTGAACTAAACAAGCAGGTATTCTAAAGAAACACTTATAGGTCAATTAAAGCACCGCTTGCATGAATGAATCGAATTTCCTTTGCAATTTGTTACTCTTATTCGCTCCGTTCACAGCCTTGCTTAGGCCTTCCCATTCTATTGCCAACATGCGTTACGAGGCTGTTCACTGCCGCCACAGCTCCAGCTCGGCCTTGGCCCCAGACTTAATGGTCTGATCATCCCAGCATAATCGACTTTTGTTGAATACCTTACAAATACATATTTATTTCAAATTTCATTCACCGAATGAAATTTATTGTTTTAGATCATTAAAACTTACTGTTGACCAAACTCTCTCCTCCAAAGAAAGGAATACGGTGAACCAGTTTGCTGGTTAATGAACTTGATCGAGATATTTAAAAGGAACATTTATACCAAATTTCATGAAATAAATGTTTCTTCTGTTCAAGACAAAGATATAACAAGTATACATCAAATTATACATATTGGTTGTTGAAATGTCAGTTATCTAATACATTTATTAAACCCATTCAACTTGGCGAAACATAACAAGAGATGTGCGCATTTAACTGTTTATTTCTAAAATGTGTTATCTTATACATATATTGCTAAAAAAATGCTAAAACTGGTTTAGGTCAGGATCGGTTGCTCGTTTATGGACTCAGCCTTGGGTCTTACCGTATGCTGACAGCATGAATATCTCATTTTCTCTCAAGGAAATTCGAAAAACCACAAGTAACTAACTCTCTTAAAGAACAAATTTTAAGATTTATTGATTATAGGGTACAATAACTTTCAGCGTACTTCTAAAGCGGCTCAGATATATCAGTATTAATCTGATGATACCCGCATCAACTTCCTTATCGATTAGACATATCAGACCATCCATTTGCAGGTTCCGGAAGTCACGTTAATACCTAGGTTCTGTATTTTACATTGGTCAATGGGCTATTAGTGTGAGCCATTCTAAGGAAGAGTTGGCCTTAGTTTGTAACAAGTTACACCTCATAACTCATTACTACATCAGACACTCATCCTTCACCACATATTTGCCTTAAAGGGTACCCTCATAAGAGTGGTCGACATCTCAAATAGTGATTTGGTGATTCATTCAGGAGCTCTGCTTTAAGCAACTGAGAGTATCATCATTTGTGTTACATTGGTAATGAAGCAGATTCGTAAAAGATTTATCTGCAACTATTCGTTCAAATGGTTTAAACAATACTTTCGAGGGTTGATCATAGGGAACTTTGTCGTCCTAACTACTCGTTAAACAAGATAAAATTTGCCTTTCTTTTGATTAGTACCCAAATAATTTAAATCCTAACGCAACCCATATAAACTTGCACAGGCTGAACATTGGACAAACTTTGACTAAGATTATAAAACCAGATGTATGAGTCATATCTAAATTTAGCTGGAAAACTGCCTGGGTTTTAAATGAAAATATATACCTTTATATTTTACATGCAAATTTTTTATTATTTCTTTAGTTTAAAATGGAGGTTTCTACAAACGTTTTGTGAAAATTAACAACATATCAAAAAAATGCGCACTCATTGGTGTTCGTTATGTATTATGTATGATGGTACTATCATACCTTTCTTAATTAGACCCTAAAATATCATAATACATGTCTACCCTAGACTTGACCTAAAACAAACGATTACAATTTATTTAACTAAAATACTTTACAGTAAAATGAAAGTTGGGAAGTTAGTTGGAAACGAGCATTGAATTCGAACTCAGACGAGATTGACCCAACTTGGGTAATAGCAAAGTTTTGTAATTCCTTGCTAAAGTCGAAAACAAATAAATTCGTTTTAGACTAAAACTAAAAATCGACCAGTTTACCTTAAGGGAACGCCTGTGTGTATCAGTTGTGTACGCACATAGTAAACTAAGACGTATATTACGAAAATAAAAGTTAATAGCTTTGTCAAACTTTTATTGCGGGGCCAAAAAGTCGAGAAAGCCTACTTATAGCGAGGTTCTCTGTTATTACTTTTATAGCACATTATTTATGGTAGCTTTATTGTCGTATAGGCGTTCTCCTTTTGTAAAAACAACTTATGCATGTTTTTCGTGTTAAACATTCAAAAGCGTACGAAACATATTATTTTACAAACCACGTGATAGTATCAAATTTAATATAGCCTAATTAAATATAATAGTATATAACAGTTTAAACTATTACTGCGGACATTAATTTCCATCGTTAGTGAGCAAGATTATAGCATAATTTAATATCAAAATAAATTAGATCAAAATTTTACTCATATTTGTTACTTTCACAGTTGTAAAATGTACGCTAAAAAGAGTATTATTTTATATCCGTAGAGTTGGAATGTACAGAGTTTGAACCTTTTACTGCAACCATTACCATTACTACAACTAATGGTTTACTTCTACCCTGAAGTAACATTCATAGCTTACATAACCTCAAACCTCGACAAAGACAAAATTACCTCACCCAAAATGCTAAAATTTTGAGAAATTGGACGGTTTGAAATTTTGAAGGATACATGTCTTACTACATTTTATATTCTGACCTAAAACCACAATTTAGTTCTTCATTCTAAGATGAGGATAGCTCGAGTTTGTTGGGCGAGTAAAACATAACAAGAAGTAACGCGAAGATAAGGAAGACTGCTTAAATATTATAATGTCAGCAAATGTAGCGTTCAGCGTAGATATGTCACATAAATAATGTGCGGTAAATTATACCGACGTCGCAGCCCGGACCCTCTCTGGTAGGAAATGAAACCAACATCATTTTAAAAGGTATGCAATGCAAAGAAAGTGGGTTAGGTTGGTGTTTGCTTGTGCTTAATGTTTATTTCCATTGTAGTAGTATTTTTGTTAATAATGATTGTCAAGTTACTACATTTAAAAGACAAATACATAAGAGGACACTTGTGGTTTGGATTTAAAAGATTCTTTCTAAGTTATGAGTTCAAAGAAAAGGACTTTCAAGTCCAGTAAGAATTGAAGTTTATTTAACGAGAAGAGGTGGTGTTTTATGAGCAACCCCATATTTCATTTACAGGTTATATTAGTTTATAGATGCCTTTATTTAACCTTACGAACGCCGAATCAAATTAAAGAAACAGAGGAAGCTATCCAAGCCAAACTTCTGTAGTAATAAGGAAATATTGCACGATGTATACTGAGAAACATTCAACAATAAAGAAAAAAATTAAAACTTTACGGATATATAAAAAGAATTCACCTTTTAGACTAACAAAGCAAACTTTGGATCCTTATGAAACTCGTGATAATGTAAAAATTGAACCGATTAAGAGGACCACGGAGTTCAAGAAAACCTTTAAGCAGCACATATCTCTCAAACAGATATTTATGATAGAATCACAATTTTTAGACGAAAAGTGTTTGGTTAGAAAGTTAACCAGAGGAACGTTATTACAATTAGAGTATTAATGAAGAAACGAGCTCATTTCAAAAGGATGAAGCAAGTCTGGAGCATAAAGAGAAATATTTGCCGTACTTCTCCGAATGGGCCATGTAAACAATAATAATAAAAATCTTAAGTTTCGATGGCTGCACAGTAAATGTAGTAAATATTTAATCAACATAGTTCATTTCAGTTGACACTAGCTCCTTTCTTAAACCAAATGACCACTCCAACTACTTCCAACATTCCCAGAACTAGGATAAATCGTAGCAAGTTGAAAGCCATTAATCTGTATCAACGCTATGTGGCGTATTTTAAAAGCCTTGACCATTAAGAGTAGTGTAGTGAGCAGTGTGCAGTGTGGTATCTAATCAGTGGCGTGCACGAGTTGGATATCAGACAAGACAAGACAGGGAGTGTCTAGTATTTATCCACCATTAAAGTGCAGAGAAGAGTTATTGGCTGGTAATTGTTGCTAAGTATCAGCTGGTTAGGCATTACTGGTAGCCGGCACGCTAGACATCACTTCGCCACTCCTCAAATTTCCTACTTAATCTGTACGTAATGTCTTGTATTTAATTATGTGAAACTTGTCAATTGTTATTATTGTTTAGACACTTTTGGTAGGCATGGCGTTATAAAAAAAAGTAGAATTGTTGCGGTTTAACCTGTTTTTGTTAGGTAGTATTTCCGAATCCCAACCGAACACACCTTTAAGATCCGGTGTCCCATGCTCGGTATGAATTTTGTGCTAGGGACAAATTCATCACTTAACCCACGAAGGTGTTTCCCATCCCGTTAACAAATAATTTTTCCTAGGCATAATTATTTTTCCTTGGTGGCCAGTTATCGAGCTGGAATAAATTGTATCCCTGCCCAACTAAACCCCTAACCTAAAACCAGTAATGATAGTATGGTACTTGATATGAACCAATGAGAAGTGAGCACAGAGGAGTTATCTGTACTATAATTCATATAGATATGTAATATGGAAGACCTGTTAAAGATTGTTGATGAGGTCGAAGAAAGTTATTTTTTTATAGCTGATAAATGGTGGAATATTTAAAAGTAGCCAATCAACGTGCCATTATTTGCACCTTAAACACATTGTATAATGCCGCTTTACGGACGTTATGTGTGGCCTTGCAATGTGGCAAAACTTCAACAATAATTAAATATTTGTAATTTTTCCTTCCAAAATATGGATTTTCCCACGACAGTTTGATTAATACAGTGTATGTAAATAATTGACATTGTTGATGTAACTACAATAATTATTTACGATTTGTGTTCATCAGTACTATAAATGGATTGATGGAAATTTTATTTATTTGCAAGATAACAAAATTAACGATTATAACCTGTAATAGGTATTGCTAAATGAATTACTCCAATTGTCATAGTATAAAAATCAACATAACCTGATAGAAACAAACAAAATTGTCTGTTTTCAAACATTTAACAAATTATAAACCAGGGCTGCCAACATTGTGTAAACTGATCAATATACAAAATCAGATGGGAAACCGGACAGTGGGTTAAACCTCTCAGTATAAATCATCCTAGGTACAGTCTAAACTCTTGTTACAGAGAGATGGGAAAACTGGGCCTAAAAGGAGAAGGATTTTAAATGTAAAGAATAAAGCTATACTCGGTCCCGATTCTTTAAACTTTAAAAACGTTCTAATTTAAATAAAACCCTAAATACATCAAGTTACAGCCATGAATAAATTATTATACATAAAATTAAATTGTGTTGTAGCATTGCTGTTAAAATGTAATTCAAATTTTAATTTAATTTTGAAGATTAAAGCATTTTATTCAAGACCTGGAATCAAGAGTAAAATACCAACCCACTACGAGTATTCTGAAGGTTAACCAGCCTAGTCTAAACCTGGTACAAAGTTTCTTTAATTTTGCACTTAACAATATTTCATGTTTATCAACTCGAAGGTAGGCAAGACGAGGCTGGTGTATACGTTATTAACTTATAACGTTTGATATTCAGGTATTCATTTTTCATTTTTAAGCCTTAGTGACTCAAGGTTGAAAGGTTTCAAAAAGTTCTCTACAAACATCTAAATGTTATCGTCACTTGACTAATACAATTATTAGTGGCGTTCACACGGATTTAAACACCTTTTCACGCTTATTTTACAAAAATTCAAATTCTGACTATTAAAAGCAAATCGCTTAATACTTTCTTATATGAAGTTAACGTGATAAAAGAAACAACTTATAGGTTATACTGTAAACAACCTTGTGCCAGTATGTAAAAAGAATGCTTTCGACGGTAACACCTTATCAGCAGTAAATAAAGGTTTATTATCACTTGGCTGAACCATTCCACAAAACCAATGGCCAAGAACGTAACTCCTTTACACTTCGCACTAAAGTGAATGTTACATCTGACGTAAACCCACGGTGTTCACATGTAAATCACTTTTCTGTGGTTTATTTATAAGTCACTAAGCTAAATGGAATAATTGACTTGGATTTCAATTAATTTTCTTGTTAAAACGATCTGTCTAAGAGAAAATGTTGCCTAATTATATTAGCAACAAAACTTTACTTAAATGTTACTTGTTTTATTTGATAATAATTGTTACGAAAATATATAAATAATTGTTAAGAGTTAATAACTATTGGTTCCTTTGGAAGAGTGTTTGGTTTTATTAATTCCCTAATTATTCACACCAAACACAGAGTGGCAAAAAGACTTTCAGGTTAAATTTCACCATGACCAAACAACAGCACCATTGTTAGGCTCCCTGCCCTTTCATGGTGTGGAAAATAAAACATCCATAACAGGATTTCAACTTAATACGTCAAACAAATCTTAGTTTTGTCAGTAATACTTGTATTTTACCACGGTAATGGTCCTTGTTTGATTTCAGTGGTTCCTTTTCACTACTTTACTATTTCACTTCTTTTTTCATCTGGCTTCTCTACTTGAAATAGTGACCAGGGAATTTCTCCGCCATTTTTATAAATGTATAATGTGTGTTTGTATGATAAATATATTATTTTTCAGTTACATTAAAATATATTATACTATTAAAACCTAGTAGAGACCTAACACAACATCTTCTCCATACCCATTGTAAATAAAAGCTAATGCACAAATTGTAGAACATATTTTCATTCTACGCTGACGTCTTTCAACCCCATTTAAGATACGACCAGGCTTTTACTTCAACTTAAAACCATACATTTCAAAAGCTTTAGGTAACTCTAGGTCAGAAGATTTAGTTGACTTTTTATCAGCGTACCAAAGTCTATTCGTGTACGAAATTTGAAGGTTTGACGTCAACTCTTCATATGTTGTTTGGATATGGAAAGGTTTAACATGGGAACCATATGGCCAGTGATATGATAATCACCATGAATGGTTTCGTTTTCAATAAAACCCTTAAAGGAGGTCAATGTGTTGCTTTTTAATGTCATATGTTATATGTTGAATGAAAGTTGTCAATGACGAGTTGTTGTAGAATAATAGTTGAAAGTTCTCCGTAAATCCTAAAGCCTGAGACAGAGAAACTAACTTGAACTTAAGCCTGGTCCATTAGAAACTTATTCAATCACACACCAAGCACTTACCTTGCTAGAGTTAACGTAGGACCGATTGGATATTGAACATTCACCATCTGAAAAATTAACAAACAGTTAGACGTGGTTGAAAATATTTAAAATTTAGTTTAAATTGTCATAAACTGTTTTTCTGGTGTATTAAAAATCACCATCAAATAATATTTCCAAGTAATTGTTTAACTATATGCGAACGTAATCTCGGGCTGAGGCAGGGGTCAAGGTCCTGAATGAGGTCGTAACCTCAGTTTACAGGACAAGGGACGTCTCCAAGTTGATTAACATGTGAAAGGGCTAATTTGTCTGCCAAGCCAGCTTTATTTATATGTTAATTCAACAAAGAAGCTTTTGGAAACACAAAGACTGGAGAAAAAACAATATTTAAATCAAATAATTTATTTCTTAGATATATTTTAAGAGTGGTTTTTGACCTGGGAATCCATTTCTCATTCAAGTTAGGAATTTAAAAAAGAAGCTCAATTTGGGAGCTATAGATGGTTTGGAATTTGTTTTAGAATTGTACCTTTTTGAAAACGTTTAACAAACAAGAAACAGCTCAAACCTATTTGTTTTGTTTGAAACTAGAAGAATATTAATTATATATGTGGTTCTTTTGCCTTTATACTTAATTTATTACTTAATATGTGTTCACCCCGAAATAGCTATAGTAAGATTATTTTCCAGTCCAACTATAAGAAAAATGTATATTTAACAATTTAAATGTAAAGCCAACACGAACTATTTAAATTTACATATCAATGAACAATGTTAATTACCATGACTTTCTCCATTAAATTCCTGTTGTTGGCCACCTGTCTCCAGCTCCTAATGCCCATAGTTCTCAAATCTTCTTTCTACATCTTGTCGCCACCTTTCCTCATCTCTTCTTCTGCCATCAATGGTCCCAATTAAAAATGTTTTTGACATCCGATCTTTTCCCATACGCTCCTACGTGCGTGTCCAACCATCTAATTCCATGGCTTTATTATTTGACAAATATCTTTTTTGCGTCAATGAGCTTTTCTATTTCTTGTTGTACACTCAATACTCACCCATTCTTTTGATAGGTCCATAAATCTTTATGATATTCTTCTTTCCACTCTGCAGGGCTTTTGTGTTCTTTTTTACTGGTCATGGTCCATGTTTTGATTCATATACTAAAAACAGGTCTTATTAGAGTCTTATACAGCTTTATCTAGTTGTTAGTTAGTATTTTGATTTCACAGGTGCCTGATTTGTGTAGTATGTCTGACTTCCAGCTAGTATTCTATTTGTGATTTCACCTACTGTTAATGGATTTTATCATTTCCTAGTAGATTTTGTTATATAGACATTTGTTATGTATAGGAGTGTTGTGTTTTAAGAGCTTCAAAGTACAAGATGTGTTAAAACGTTGATATCAATAACATAAAACCAATTACATTTGTAAAACTTATTTAATATGAAACACCTAATTTCATTAACTTATGCCGTAAGTTCTTATAATTTGTCAAACGAAAGCTAACAGTGTGTGTTTCTTTTTTTGGTAACCACATTCAGACAGATTAAATGCGAACATTATCACCCAATGGGAGTGAGCAACTTCCGGTGCCAGGTAACTGACCGGAAGTCTGTGATAACCGTTATCTAAATGACAGGTCATGTTATCTGTGGTGCTAATACACGCTCTATCTCACTGTGTAAACGGTGGACGACTGATAGAATAGTAGCTTTCAAAGCGACACTTTTGCATTTTACAAAGCTGTCTTAAGTGAACCAGAGTGTATACAATACGAGGGCTGTTTGATAAGTACCCGTGTTTACATACAATTTTAGCCGTAAATTCTTTTTCATATTGTCAACTGTTGGAGCAACTATTTAAACAACAGGTGGCTAAATTTTAAGCCAAAACATTATTTTTATGTTTCGGCAGCCATTTTATGAAATCAACTCCGGAACCTTTGCTAAGATAGATAAAGAACCGTATTGATCTATGATTAGACTTTTGTGTTGAGATAGGGAGAAATTTGAGGAAACCGACAAATTACCTCATGTCCTATACACCTCCATGTTTTGTTGGATTTCACATTTTCCCGTCCAAACACACAAAAGTCTAATCACAGATCGAATCAAGGTTCTTTTCCATGTTAGCAAAGGTTCCGGAGTTGATTTCTAAAATAGCTGTCAAAACACAAAAAATAATTTTTCGGCTCAAACTTAGCCAGCTGTTGTTTACATAGTTGCTCTAACAGCTGACAATGTGAAAAAGAATTTACGACTAAAATTGTATGTGAACACGGGTACTTATCAAACAGCCCTCGTATGTAAGCGCCAATGTTTGTTATTTAGCTTTAAAACACATATAATTTATTCGCCACTTTTTAACTATTCATATTGGCTTTAAACCAACCAATTTTTGTTCCATTCTTCTCCTGTCGGCTCGACCTTGGAGTGGGTTGGCAGCAACATGCCATTAATCTCTTGTCAGCTGTTCTCTTCAATATTAGTCAAGTGCAAATTTACGCCCTCAGAATGTGTGAGAAGCATTGCTAGTAAACCATCAGGAAATTCTTAAATAAATTAGGATGTTTCAACTGTCGATTCAAATGCTGAATTAATAGCTGGAATACGAGTAGTTAACAGTTTTCTTCAGGTTTACTTAAAACGTGCAAACGAAAACTACTTGTGTCCATTATTTCAAAAGTTCAAGAATAAATCGAAAGCTGTGTTGAATGTTTTATTTAATTGTGCACTTCATATAATGCTATTTGTATAGTTATAGTATTATGAATAATTAATTCAACATTGATATCCATGTGACAATCATGTATGCTATACATACAAACAAAAACATTTGTATTAAATAAATAAATAAATGGTTTATTGCGTTCAACATGTTAACATGTTATGCAAACGTCACTTTTGAAAAGCTAAAATTTTCCACGCACTCTAACATCGAAATCCCAGTCAGACATACATTTTGACATTCACTCTCTCTCATTCATTCGAATTGTACCACTCTAGTTCTGTAGTCAGTTTGTGTGTTCCGCGTTTTCCCAGTCGTGTGCCATAAACTCGTCTGTATTGTAAAATGCTTCTGCGGCCGAAACTTTTTCAGGCGAGTTTTAAAACCTTAAGCTCATGGGCACTTTTGATCGAATTTGGTAACCTGTTGACGAGCTGAACTCCTACCTGAGAAGGTAAACGTTAATGAACTGCCGTTCTGTGTCTCCCAGTTCGGTAGTTTTCCTGCCTCTAGTTTCATAAGAGTGAATGTCACTTCCTCTTACGAGACCGCATTTTGACTTGAAAAAAAGACATGTTTCTAAAATTTACCTTGGATAGGTTATTCAGAAATGATCAGTTTCTTATTCTTTAAACCCATCATACTAGCAATCGTACATGAACCTACTTGTAAAATGAACAATATGCATTATGCCGAATATATCGTCCAAATTAATGTAAGATAATTTAATAGTTTAAACTTCACCATAATAAAATCATATACATTTTGTTTTACAAACATGCCATCGGTATGTGGTTAAGAAGCCAGACAAACTACATCAGAATTGAGTTTTGCTAAAGGTTACAACATTTCTGCACAAATTACGAATGTACATTCTGTATTTTGCTGTAGCGTCCAGATTACGACAGAAAATGTAAATCTCAAGCTTTTTTAGTTTTAAAATTGTTTAAGCTGTACTGTACGCTGTCCTGACTAAACTAACTACCGAGACATTCCCGCAAACAATTTGTTGAGCCGTTGAAAACATATTGTAGCATTTACCTCACACTGTTTACAGTCATCTGTAGGACGTCATAACTTTTGCAAATATGTAGCAATTGGTATAATTTTGTGAGGATGATTTTTGTGCAGCATTCACTCAAACCAATACAGCTGAACTTCTACTATTGTTCTCAAATGATTTTCTCTTGTTTCCATGAAGTCCTCAATCACATCCACTCTGGGAGAAGTGTGTCATAAATAATTCCTTCAAACCTCCTTACAAGGAATCCTCTCAGCCTCAACACGTCGCAATGAGTCTAGATAATAAATCACATCTCCGTCCTCCGCTAATTAACTTATTAAGACGTCCTCACAACCATTTGTCTTGTTTTCATGTTAATTAAATAACATTCACTGCACAGCGCTATCAGGTGGCTTTCCTCGTTCCCAGGAACGCTAAGTGTGCTTTGCAGATGGATTCATTTATCTTCGTTAACGGGTTCACACTCTTATTTATCAGAATGTCAATAATTTATGAGTTTCCTTCTCGAATTGGATTAAGCTGTATTGGGGTTCAGGAATATTTTTGCAAGTGGTATTATTATGGCTTAAATACGTTAGTCTGAGTATTATTTAAATTCTAGTTTTAAAATTAAAATACCTATCAGTGTATAGTATTTAGCGTTATTTTAGCATGATTAAAATAATATTGTTTACCCTAACACAACCGTATATGCGTAGAATTAGAAACAAGAGTAATTTTTAGGCCAACGTAACAGAAATGTGTGTATTCCTCTCTTTCCTGCAAAACATGGCCAGAGGAAAGCTGCACACCTACCAATGACAGCGGGTAATATGGCGGTGAGTTTTGTTTTCAATGTTATCAGTTGAGAGTGGTTTCAGAAAACGGAGGACGTAAAGTAGCGGTGAAAACTAGTTAAGGGTTTTCTCGCCAGGTGACACATATTGTTTTGTAAACAAAAGTTTAGCTTATCCATTACTATATACGTTAATGGGATTTGACAACTAAAATAAACAACATGTCAAAGTGGTTTTTGTCTACATCTGTTTGAATATTGTGTTACGTTCACCGCTACATTACGGCCGTAATATAGCTGTGAACCGTTTTCTAGGAAACCATAGCTTTATAGGAATTCGTTTGTATTGATCACCTGACACATTTCGAATACAAATAAACATATGTGACAAATCAGCCTTAAAAATAGCATTAGCAATTAACATTATTACTCAAAGCTATAAGGCAACCTGAAAAAATGATTTTTCAATAAAGTTACCTGTCATATCAACCCTTTTATCAGTTTAATCAAATCGCGCAGTGTTATCTATCTGAACCCCTACTTTGACTTGTAACTTGATATCACATAAAAACGCGCATAACTACAGCTTAAATCTAAAATACAGTCTTAGTGTAAACAGAAATTTACTGGGTTAGGTAAAGAAAACTAGTTTAAAAGTCAAACTCCTTTGTAAACACGGAATCGACACTTGAAGATTGATATTCATTGTTTTCACTGAACAACCTTTTCTCAGTTTGATTCAAAAGTGCTTGTCACTTTCAGTACATTTCTTTAACCTGGAAATGAATATTCCACTTTGAGTTCTGTCACTTATAAAAGTGATCGGATTATTCAAAATACGTACTATTGTTAACGTCAAACCTGCTTCATGTTATTCAATGTACATTACGTAATAAAAGTCATGTTTTTAATGATCACTAGAATTGCACCAAGAAAATTGTGACAACCATATTCTTTTCTAGTTTCAAACTTAAGTTCTCACCTCCATATCTGGAAGATGGTCTTCAGAAACTGCGCTGTTGTGTTGTTACTTTATATGGTAAAGCGTGTGCACGTTTAGCCATTATAGATACTAAGCTTCATTATGAGTAAATTTCCTAACATAATTTGCTTGATAAATTATCCGAATCATAGATTTGTCACACTGTAAGCTTCATCTATCCATGCGATGAGACGCCTCCATGAACGGTGAAGTCACTTAATTATCAGGAGTCCTCACCGCAATTAACCTTTGACTCGAGACCTTCAAAACTGCGGATGAAATGTACACAGCCGTATTTACTCTACATGACTTCATTATTTAGTTTTGACTACTACATGCGGAACATGCATAACGGACGTGGATAACGCGGGATGTGTTGGGGAAAAGTAAGTCATTACGGTATTTTTTTTGTTCACTTATTCCACTTTAGTCACCACCATAGTTTGGACAGGACGGCGTCAAAGCTACGATATTCGAGCATTTTTCGAAAATAGTGATTCAATAGTGTGACGCAAAGACCTTTCGCCGGAATTTTCTTATTCAATACCCTGTTCCTAGGACAAACACTGTACAATCGTGGTCACTTATCTGCGTCGTTCATGTTTCTCAGATTAAGGTACTACCACTTCCATTGCTTAAGGGGAGGCGGACCTTGAAAATATTATTTTTCACATTATTTTTTATTACGTTTTATTTTTCTCTCTCTCTCTCCAGCAGTGCTCTCGTAAGTTTCTCACATGCCCTCAGTTGCAATCTCTTATTGGGAACGTAATAAACGCAAAACGTGTCCTCCTTCTCCTCCCTCCTCCTCTTCTCCTCCTTCTCCTCCTCCTTCCTCCTCATCCTTTATCTCCTTCCTTCTCATCTCTCCTCATCTCCTCCTCCTCCTCTCCCTCATCTCTCCTCCTCATCCTTCCTCCACCTCTCCTCCTCCTCCTCCTCCTCTACATACAAAGCAAAAGTAGCAAAACGGGTGATTCTTACTGTACAGGCGTAAGCAAACTCTTCTTACTCCGTCAACTTCCACCCGTGCTGGTCACCGTTTATTTAAGGGCCTCCCCATCACTCAACCGCACGTAAGTGAGTTTAAAAGCGATTGCTCCTGCTGCAGGATCTGAACCTGCGTGATGATCTAACGATAACTGTCAGCTAGCGCCTTAGACCACGCGGCCATCTTTACACGTAGTGGAGTTCTCGTCTCAGTCGACTGGTAAATCTTACGCGGAACACTAGCGCTCTGAGGAAGGCACTGAGTTTTTTGTAGGTATCCCTGTCAACCATTAAAGTGCACTAAAAATATCTCAATATTTCAATTCAAACATTTTGAAAAAACTTTGTTAAAAATTCATAACAAATACTATTGAACTCACAAGTAATTGTCACTAACTCAGTAGCTGTCAGAAGATCTGATTTATTCAAATTAGATTTATTCAAATTGCTTAAGCCAGGCTTGTACGGTGTTTGATCTAGGAGCAGGGTCGTGAAGCGTAATACAAAGATGTCAGCAAGAGTCTTTGCGTCATGGAATCACTATGTTTGAAATATACTCGCACTAGTAGCCAAGATGCCGTCCTGTCCAAACCATAGTGGTAACCAAAATAGTATGAGTGGCCGATCAAAACAACACCATAATATTTATTTTCCCTCAACACAGCCCGAGTACTACGCGAGGTCAAACTGCTCAGTCTGCCGCGCCCGGTATTACAGGTACGAGTCCTATGTACGAGTATAGTCCAATGTACCTTTATTGCTCATGGGAAATATGTACAAGACATATTTACTCCCCTAACACGATTGTAAGGTTATACATGATTAAATGAACACTAGAAACACGCCGTGATTATATAAAAAACATTATATCATCGATTATAAACTCCTCATTCCAAAAGGCTTCGTTGAGCGAAACCCCTTCAGAAACGTCTCAGACTACTGCAAATGGCTCACAATATTTCAGATAAAGTAGATCATCCCGGAGAGCCATTATATCCAGGAAATGGCTCAGTAAGACAATGGACTTAACATTCAATTATCTTAAAGCGCCGAGGGAATCCTTCACCCATATTACGCTAAGCTAAGTTCGATCTCACCCTCAACTTGCCCGATTGTTTCTCTGGTTTCTCAACTCTTGGTAATCAAGTTGTATTATTTTTAAATGGGAGTTCATTCAGGTACAGATTGTGTTGTCATCTTGCAAAAAGGTATTTGCTCAAATTCTCCTATCTACCATTAAATGTGAAGGAATGTGTAGATCTCTGTTGAACCAGGCAATAGAAATAAATTGGGTTTTCGGTAACATGTGATTGTAATAAAATCCACCGATAGCTTTAATTAATGATAAAATAATTCGTGTAACAATGAACTGCCGAAACATTTACTTGGAGATAATATCAATATAAGGAGACGCTCAGTATGTTTACAAGAAGAAGTTTATGTTGAGCTACTTAACAAAAGAATGACATGAACTCAAGTTTACACATCTGCTAAGAGCTTTTAGTGGCCCGTCAGTTGGCGTTGAAATATGAACACTAGAAACACGCCGTGATTATATAAAAAACATTATATCATCGATTATAAACTCCTCATTCCAAAAGGCTTCGTTGAGCGAAACCCCTTCAGAAACGTCTCAGACTACTGCAAATGGCTCACAATATTTCAGATAAAGTAGATCATCCCGGAGAGCCATTATATCCAGGAAATGGCTCAGTAAGACAATGGACTTAACATTCAATTATCTTAAAGCGCCGAGGGAATCCTTCACCCATATTACGCTAAGCTAAGTTCGATCTCACCCTCAACTTGCCCGATTGTTTCTCTGGTTTCTCAACTCTTGGTAATCAAGTTGTATTATTTTTAAATGGGAGTTCATTCAGGTACAGATTGTGTTGTCATCTTGCAAAAAGGTATTTGCTCAAATTCTCCTATCTACCATTAAATGTGAAGGAATGTGTAGATCTCTGTTGGACCAAGCAACAGAAATAAATTGGGTTTTCCGTAACATGTGATTGTAATAAAATCAACCGATAGCTAAATCGTAACTTAATTCGTGTAACAATGAACTGCCGAAACATTTACTTGGAGATAATATCAATATAAGGAGACGCTCAGTATGTTTACAAGAAGAAGTTTATGTTGAGCTACTTAACAAAAGAATGACATGAACTCAAGTTTACACATCTGCTAAGAGCTTTTAGTGGCCCGTCAGTTGGCGTTGAAATATGGTCACTACACCTGGACTTTTAAAGTGAACTTCTACTCTTTATAAAATCATGACGAAAATAGTCTTCTTAGATGAATACGTTGAAATTTAACTTATTCCGAGTGTTCTAAACATTAATATTGGATACTTGAAGGTACAGTATTGTACCTAAGTTCTGTATTTATAACTTGCGTTTCATTTACGTTTTCAAACCAATGACTACCAAGCTGGTACGGTTAGGTTTGAATTAGAAATCTCCTACGCAGGTTTGCTCTTAGTTGCACTTTTTTAGCAATTGCATTTCAAAAGTTTTAAATAGCCATCATTTTGTTTTTATTTGTTACAGAATATAATGAGTTTTACAGTTTTAGCTAATTAGTGCAAAAGCTTTAGAGAAATGCACACGTTATGTATTTATTCAATAAAACTCATTAAAACAAAATGTCGGCTGTATGGATAAAGAAAACTACATGGACTTTATAAGTTCTGGTTTTATTCAGCATAAGGCACGTTACCATAAAGAATCCGACGCTAAAATTAAAACACCCTTCATATATAAAATATCTAATTTCAGTAATTTGCAGTGGATAGTTTAGGGTGCACACCTTAGTGTTTATATCAATAACGGAACAGGAAAATGAAGGTTGCAGTTTGTAATGAAGGTTTAACTAAACAGTAGCTCCTTTGTGTCTAGGTAAAATTAAGTACTAAAAAACAAGGGTATGCAAATTTATTTGCAAATATTTTTTAAATTCTTCCTTTCTCGCTGCATATTTATCGCATATTTGTCTGTACTGGCTAGTGCATAGTATTGGGTTTCTAGTGGGGTTTCCCGTAAAGTATGCACTTTACGCAGCTCGTTTATTTCCAATATTACAACTACTTTTTCAGAATAGTGCAGGTTACATTTTAACAGTTCTTTTTTAGAGTTGATATTAAGTTATTCAGTGATGACTGTATACTTGAACAAATTACAGCACAGCAAATTATATTATGCATGGTCGAGGCGTCTTTCCTTAAAATGTGAGACGAAATGTGAGATTGTGTATTTTACTGACAGTTGTTAAACTCCCGTTTAATCCAACTAGGAGTGAAAGTGTCAAGATCGGCCGTAACAAAGTCATTAAATCCTGGAGATTGCTCAGTTTACGTGTCAATTATCTGCATTAAAAGGTTCCTACTCCAGTATAAGTTTACGTTTCGCCTGAAACTTCAAAACTGCAAATGTAATAGTATCTATCTTTAAATAGTAATACATAAATAATATACGAGTATAAATATCCTGAAAACTTCTAAGGCGCATAAACTTCAAAGACACGTGTGTTTCTCTTACACAAGAGCTATTTGAATTACTTATTGACTAAATTATTAGACCAAATATAGTTTTAAGTTTCTGTAGCTATGTCACTGATCCGAAATACCTTTGAAATGAGAACCACTACCCCGTGATCCGTTTTAAAGGGCTTAAAAATAAAGGCGACCTATAACGTGTGCAAGTTTTTCTTTAAATAAATGGTTGCCAACTGTAAAGTTTTTAAGATGTCAAAAAAACAACAACATTTTGGTTTCCAGAGGCCAAGAGCTTTATAAAATGCTACTTTATAGGTGTCTAGAGGCAAGGTGGTGATAGTGAAGGTAGGTGATAAGGTGTTGCATTATATTGACCAATGTGTAAGAAAATTTAAAATTTAACTGTGCATAGTTTTGTGATAATCACAGTTGTCATCACATATGTGTATATAGACATTTGTGTTTGCGTGTTTATGTTTACTTTGTGTACTGTTTATCTTCTTTAGATCTTTGGCCAATTAATATTAAGGAATAGAGACTTTTGCCAACCATTTATGTTTCAGATAATATTCCATATAGGTGAGGCAAGTCTCAAAACCAGAAGTATTTAATAATATTGGGCAGGTGAATATTTTAACCTTCATTTATTATCTTACTGTACTTAGATATCCGTCCAACATTACCTGTATGTTTACAGCACAAGCCTGTGCGCTCATCGGTATTACAACAAGCATACAATCAATGTGAAGATTCTGTAAATAAATACAGGGTTATTACAAATGATATTCCTGATTTCGATTATAAATATTACTGGGTGAATTTGCTTTTCGACCATTTTAATTGGTACCATTGGAAAGAAAAACTCATCAAGTTTTATTAATACTGGTATGGGTGCGTATCTGCTGTTTCTTAAGTCAATTGTTGTGCGTGTTGTGTAATGGTTGAGTTTGAAGACAGTAATGCTTGGTGTGTAATGGTTTATTACATTAACCAATTTTTTATTAGTGTGCAACCAATTTTTAGAACCATGTTTAATGAAGACCCTCCTAATAACCAATCTAATGACAAGTAGTAATTGAATTTAAAACATATGGCCGCATTTGTAAAAGAATTTTACTAATGCAATTTGTGCTTGGGACGTGGATCAGGCGTGGAGGTCCGAATTATGACGTGCTCCTGAACTAGCCTCCAATATCTTCGGATAACACTCCCTGTAATTTTTTTCTTGTGGGGATACATCAAATATAAAGTGTACACACCACCATTACCATTAGTAAACCTGAGATCCAGCAACAGATAACCAATGCCATCGAAACAATGGATCAAGAAACACTCTTATCAACGTATGGCAAGGGCTTGACTATAGAATTGAAATCTTTTGTAGGACAAGGGGTACCCATATGAAAAACTTATAGTTATAAATACTTGTGTCGAAACTTTTGAGTTTTTTTAAGTTTAACCATTTTGTTTCTTCGTATAACATATAAAACTACATTTTATCTACACTTGAAATCGTGAACATAATTTGTAAACCCTGAATATTGGAGCCATCCCGAATTTAAGTCAATAAATTTAGGGTTAAATTGCACTATAGGTAAGTTCGCATTTTTTAAGTCAGCAATATTGTGATGTGTTTTGATCTCAACAGCTGTTTTCGTTTGACAACAATATAAATGTTACGACCACAGACTGAGTCAGCCGTATTTTTGGAAATCATAATGTGGGCGAAGAAGCAAATCTTTATTAGTTACAGACATCGCCTCCATCAACTCTAGAACTTTGATGTTTTGGCCTAACAAGCAATAACTCTGTTCCATAACCGTATCGTTTGTAATGTGGAGTTCTGATTGCTTAGCAAGAATGTTGAATGAGTTGACGGAAGTGGTTAGACCAAAGAACTTTATACACTAGCTTGTCACTATCACTATTTAAACTTTCAAACGATACAAGTTGTTTTTAGTTACGTTATTCTTTCTTGTGCCTTTGTCCATTTAGAATTGCGTGATTATAAATGTAACTTCTGTTTCTTTATCATATATAAAATCTAGTGAGAATCTAGATTTAAAAATCTAGTGAATCTATAGATATATAGTCCGTTCACCTGACTAAAATGCCTTGCTAAGTGAATTTGAATTGTAGAAAATACTAACGAATCCTTCCCTTTCAATGAATAATAAAGTTATAGTCAAATGTTATTCAAGGGATTTATAATATTAGCAAACCGTAAGAAAACCTACCAAGTAAAGCTAAAACATAATCACCTACATAAATACCTACTCATACTTTTTTCATAGAAGCAGACAATGGTTGTAATGTATTTTGTCCTAAAGTAAAACAATATTCTTGTCCTACGTTTTACTACGTGCTATAAGAGATTCGCCTTTACTATCATCGTATTAATGATATTTACTAAATCAAACATAATTGTTATAAAACTACGACATATTTGAAAACACAAACCGCCATCAACAGATGACATTTGTATAAAAACTGTACGATAGCTAGGAAAAGGGTGCCTTTTCTTATGCACGAAAGCTATGTGCGATAGATCAGATCTCATTAACCTGAAACTGTCAAAAGTTGACATTAATTAAAGCAAACTAGCACTAAACAGTGCGCTATTCATTAAGCAAACGACCAAATTAAAGACAACGAAACAATTGAGTTAACAAAGACATTACAGCTGGCATCTTCTCAATTGAACAAGGACTAACAAGCCTTAATCAAAACAACACTAAACTGCTTCTTGCTTTGACCAGGGCTTTGTAATGAGGGGTAAAATGGTCAGTGTCTTCATGAGACTTGTACTTAATTCTTCACGTACGTGCTAACAATAAACAATACGTGGTTGAGCCAAAACTGTACTCACTTTGATGTTCCAACAAACGGTTATTTCCTTGAACTAGTAGCTATCATTAATCTATAGGTGTTGTCGTATATTGAAACTAATTTCGTTTACTAACTATGGAGCTGTTTGAATAAATTTTATTTGGTTACTCCTTTTTACAATACCAAAAGATATGTATAAGATTGTTTTATGTTTATATTATTCCGTTGTACACTTGAAACGAAAAGTATCAATAATGTAAACAAGTCGTTTATCAATAGATTGACAGTGCCATACCAACTGTACTAGTAAGTTAATAAGTTTGGCAAATTTGAAGGTCTTTTCATACCTTGTTATGTTTTTGTAGTTGTAATCACGAAAAAGGATTTATCTAAATTAAGGAAACTTTGAACTATCCATTTCCAAAACTGCGTGGATTTTCAATTGGGTTTGGTGTATGTTATATATGTTTGAAACATTTCATTGGCAAGGAAATTGCTTAACAAATTTAACCACAGAGTTTGACAACATGAGGGGACGTGAATAGAAGATGTTGACATACGTACTATGTGATTGCTATATATTCCATGACTGGTTCCTACGCCATATGCAACTATCGATATATATTATCGCTCAGATATATCGACTGAATAGGTCAAGTACTGCAAGGGAGGGAGAGAGTATCTGTCACCACGTAGACTGTCTCCAAGGAGTTGAGAGTATTGGAGGTTCTCCAGATTTCTGACATTCCAATGATTCTTGCTTTCAACTTTAACTCTCAATTCTTCCAACTTTCCTAGGTACATCTTCAGAAAGGAGTATTTCAATAGACTTATAGAGGTGACTGAACTGTACATAAAACGATCGATTTAAGCACCTATGCCTTCTTAATAGTTAAACTAACCTCTTCAATTAATCTTTGTGTAATAAATGATGATTTTGTTTTCAACGTAAATTCGATTAGTACTCGTATTGGTTACATCAAACTACCTGATTTATTGGGGAACTAACATGTGGTTCAAACTATCAATCTGGGATCGATTTGTTTCATTTTTACTCAAACAAATCTAAAACCGTTATAGAAAATAGACAAAGGGACTTCATAAAATTACTACTAAAAAGAGAATGTGTAGTGTACATGAAATAAGAGTCGTAAAGCAAATACTTCACGGTTGTGGCGTTTTCAGAGTCCATAAACTTTACCTTGCCGTTAAGAACACTACACCTTGATGTCTATTGCACCTTCAAACTATTGGCTACGGTGTAGAGGATTATATAGTACACAGGATTACCGAATTACTTTGGTTTATTTATATTTAGAAATTTATTTCTAATAAGAGTACATATTATTTCCGAATATATTTTGCACCCGTTAAAAGAGAAAATTATCCATCGATGGTGTTTAAGTGTAATAAATGTAGGTAACCCAATTCCACGCCCCTGACATAATAAGCTAGAAGTGCAACAGACCATTAAAAGGATTATCTGATTATAAAATTTAGCAAAGCGCTATCACTCTATCAGCTATTTGCAATTTAGATATCCATTAATCTATTAATGGTACGTTCTACGACGAAATATTATCACAAACATATTCAGTTTCAGATGAAAACGCTGCTATATAATGTATACTCTCTAATAATTTCAAAAAATATTAACCCTTTCATAACAAATGAAGAATTCCAAAAACAAAAAATACAGATGGTTTTTGTTTGCGTTTGTTTTTATTTCATGCTTCCTCATAACGTAGGTGAACGAAGAGAAATATTTGTACAATTTAATCCCAAGTTTTATTGTATTTAAAAGAAGACATTTACAACACATCAAAAATCTAAATTCTTTGTTTAAATTAACAAGATGTCTGTTAACATAAAAATCTATGGATTTGTCTACCCGTTACTGTGTTTAAAACACACAACGTTTCGAAAAGTACGCAAACTCTTCTTGTTTTCAAATGAACCCTAACCTAAATCATATTCAAACTACCAATCCAATATACTACAGGACCCAATCAAAATAGTCAACTTAACCCTGTAAGCGACAATTCAATAGGTGTTTATTCTATAAAATAAGAAACAATACACAGCAATAACGACGTCTAGGTCCTGATGTTCATGTGTAGTTTGTGCCATGTTATTTCTCGGTGAGTTGTTTAGTATATTGTGTTAGTAGTTAGGATTAGAATACGATTTAGGTTTCACTTGATTACGAGAGAAATTTCCGTAATTAATGCTGAGTAGTTTTTAACACATTAACCGGTAGAAAGGTTCATTGATTTGTATGTTAACATAATTATGTTGATTTGACTGGGACTCGTGGCGTGGTCCTGTAATCCAGCGTCATGGAGGTTAGGTTTGAGGATGATATAGATCTAAAGCGGCTCAGATAGTCTCAGTGATCATCTGATGATACCCGCATCAACTCCCACCATCGTTTAGACATATCAGATCATAACTGCGTGGTTCGGAAGTCACGTTAAGCCGTTGGTCCTTGTATTTCCATTGGTCATTGGGCTATTAATTAATGACCCATTCTAAGGAAGAGTCGGCCTTAGTTTGTAACAAGACTACACCTCATAACTCAGTACTACCACTCATCACACTCATCCTTCACCACATATTTGCCTTAAAATACCCTCATGAGAGTGGTCGGCATCTCAAATAGTGATTTAGTGAACGTACGTCGTACAAGAGTACTGAAAGGTTTTGTTTAATGATGCTAGAATACGATATATGTTGGGTGATTAACCTATGGATCCTGCGTATCAAGTTTTATACACTGCATGAGACTTAAGGTCGCTCCTTCCTTTATTAGTTATTGGATATTTTAAAACGTTTACCTCCACGTAGTATTTTTGCCACATAAATCCAGCATGGTGGACCCATATATGATATGATATGAGCATATGATATCTATTTTCCAGTTTTATACAAAACATTCTGTATTGATAAGTCCTCACAGTCCTGACATTGAATTTAAACATTGTCACTTAAATGTAATAGTAACGGTTTGTTACCTTTTAAACCTTGCAAGTCTTATAATTCAAGACAAAGATTGCCAGTCCAAATCTGTAAGTAAACAAAGCGGACACACCTGTATTTATCCAGACTGCAGCAATTCCACTTGTAGGAACCTCATCTCCTTTCAGAGTGGTGAGTTCTGCCAGTCACAAGACCACTCCTTGCCTCCATAAACGCGCTGGAGAGTCCGCACATTATTGACGGAGAAAGCACCTATCCAACTACGAGTATCGTAACCGTAAACTTTAGTAATACACCTTGACGCTACAGTGGATAGGAATTTTCCCATAAGCCTTGAGTTTTATGGTTGGTAAAATAATGGAGGTGTTTTGCATTGCTTGTTGCTATTTCATGTGCAGGCTTTATCTCTGTACATACGAATTCCTAGGGGTTTTATTTCCTTGATTGCTAGAACTCTTTTGAATATATTTAGCAAGTTGAAGTGATGGAAGGGTTTCGAAGGTAAAGCACAAAGGAAGACTCTCGATAACTTCAGTAACTCTTAACTTTTACAGTGCCTTTGACGGTTACAGGTGTAGAGAAGTTTGTCCATTGAGAACCTGGTTCTGTACACTGCCAATACCACAGCACGGTAGTAGAAGATCTAACATTGACTAACGTTCGTCTTTGATGTTAACGGTATCTTTGACATTTCTATTTTTTTGTTATTTTCTTTGGCGTTTAGTTATTTTGTGTGTGTGTATTTTTGTGGTTTTTACCAACTGGCTTATTTCTTTTCCCATTAATGGCTTGCCCAATTGTGTGATTAAATGTTTACACGTGTTACCTAAAAGTTTTGATTTAAACCTTTTCATAGCGCAATTACTTAGTATACACGTCTTTCTATACAATCAGTTATTAGATTTTACCATTTTAAAGTTATTTTTGAGGATGTTATAGGTCTAAAGCGACTCGGATAGTTTCAGTGATCATCTGATGATACCCGCATCAACTCCCACCATCCTTCAGACGTATCAGACCATCACCTGCGTGGTTCGGAAGTCACGTTAAGCCGTTGGTCCTTGTATTTCCATTGGTCATTGGGCTATTAATTAATGGCCCATTCTAAGGAAGAGTCGGGCTTAGTTTGTAACAAGACTACACCTCATAACTCATTACTACCACTCATCACACTCATCCTTCACCACATATTTGCCTTAAAATACCCTCATGAGAGTGGTCGGCATCTCAAATAGTGATTTAGTGATTTATTGTATAGGGTTTCGGGATCTTACAGGACATGTGGTTTTCGGTGATTGACTATAGAGTTTACTTTTGTACTTTTCTTCGTGTCTATACTGTTTAATATAAGGAAAACATGGTTACTAAGGTATTCATACCGTTAATACGTTAATAGTTTTTCGTTTAGTTAGAAGTTTTTATAATAAGTTGTTTTATCAATTTTGTAACAAACAATAATTATATTTGGACTTTATTTTGTTGCATGTACAATATGCTTTAAAACCATACACAGTTTTATGTATTTATCTTATATGGTGTTGATTCAATATCGTGTAAACAGAAAACATTTGTTCTATTTCCCAAAAAAATCTCAAAAACAAAATTTAAAACATTTCAGTTTAAAATTACAAACTAATATAAATAATCATAAAACAAATTTATTTGCACGACAAAATACTTTTGTGTGAAAGGTAATAGATAAACAAACAAGCCAAGTGACAAATACAAATTGGCTTTGGTGCAATTTTCTGAGTCAAGTCCTAATTTTACGTAAGATGATTGTTCTATCAACACAGTTTCCGGGAGCTATTGATCGATGTTTTCAACCGTCTGAAAATAACAGCTGTTTTCTTCGATGTCTTGTCTATAATTCAAACCTGCACACAGATTCATCCCACTCCATAAACGCGCTGGAGAGTCCGCACATTATTGACGGAGAAAGCAACTACGAGTATCGTAACCGTAAACTTTAGTAATACACCTTGACGCTACAGTGGATAGGAATTTTCCCATAAGCCTTGAGTTTTATGGTTGGTAAAATAATGGAGGTGTTTTGCATTGCTTGTTGCTATTTCATGTGCAGGCTTTATCTCTGTACATACGAATTCCTAGGGGTTTTATTTCCTTGATTGCTAGAACTCTTTTGAATATATTTAGCAAGTTTCAAGTTGAAGTGATGGAAGGGTTTCGAAGGTAGCACAAAGGAAGACTCTCGATAACTTCAGTAACTCTTAACTTTTACAGTGCCTTTGACGGTTACAGGTGTAGAGAAGTTTGTCCATTGAGAACCTGGTTCTGTACACTGCCAATACCACAGCACGGTAGTAGAAGATCTAACATTGACTAACGTTCGTCTTTGATGTTAACGGTATCTTTGACATTTTCTTTTTTTTGTTATTTTTTTGGCTTTTAGTTATTTTGTGTGTGTGTATTTTTGTGGTTTTTGCCAACTGGTTTATTTTTCCCATTAATGGCTTGCCCAATTGTGTGATTAAATGTTTACACGTGTTACCTAAAAGTTTTGATTTAAACCTTTTCATAGCGCAATTACTTAGTATACACGTCTTTCTATACAATCAGTTATTAGATTTTACCATTTTAAAGTTATTTTTGAGGATGTTATAGGTCTAAAGCGACTCGGATAGTTTCAGTGATCATCTGATGATACCCGCATCAACTCCCACCATCCTTCAGACGTATCAGACCATCACCTGCGTGGTTCGGAAGTCACGTTAAGCCGTTGGTCCTTGTATTTCCATTGGTCATTGGGCTATTAATTAATGGCCCATTCTGAGGAAGAGTCGGGCTTAGTTTGTAACAAGACTACACCTCATAACTCATTACTACCACTCATCACACTCATCCTTCACCACATATTTGCCTTAAAATACCCTCATGAGAGTGGTCGGCATCTCAAATAGTGATTTAGTGATTTATTGTATAGGGTTTCGGGATCTTACAGGACATGTGGTTTCGGTGATTGACTATAGAGTTTACTTTTGTACTTTTCTTCGTGTCTATACTGTTTAATATAAGGAAAACATGGTTACTAAGGTATTCATACCGTTAATACGTTAATAGTTTTTCGTTTAGTTAGAAGTTTTTATAATAAGCGTTTTTTATCAATTTTGTAACAAACAATAATTATATTTGGACTTTATTTTGGCATGTACAATATGCTTTAAGCCCATACACAGTTTTATGTATTTATCTTATATGGTGTTGATTCAATATCGTAAACAAAAACATTTGTTCTATTTCCCAAAAAATTCATTAAAACAAAAATTTAAAAAAGTGTACAACATTTCAGTTTAAAATTACAAATTAATAAAACGAGTTATAACGTTAAACAAATTTATTTGCACGACAAAATACTTTTGTGTGAAAGGTAATAGATAAACAAACAAGCCAAGTGACAAATACAAATTGGCTTTGGTGCAATTTTTCTGAGTCAAGTCCTAATTTTACGTAAGATGATTTTCAACACAGTTTCGGGAGCTATTGATCGATGTTTTCAACCGTCTGAAAATAACAGCTGTTTTCTTCGATGTCTTGTCTATAATTCAAACCTGCACACAGATTCATCCCACACCAGTAATACACAGCAATTCAATCTTGGGAGTGAAACTGATAACTGCTATTGCTGAACTGCTAGCATACTTCCTCTACATCCTTATACAGAACCCTGCACGTGGAGCTGTTAATTACTTTTCCAAAAGGAAAATATTTTAAAGACCTAGATTTT
The DNA here is from genome assembly GCA_018831715.1 of Matsumurasca onukii. Lineage (NCBI taxonomy): Eukaryota > Metazoa > Arthropoda > Insecta > Hemiptera > Cicadellidae > Matsumurasca > Matsumurasca onukii. Next base: position 9,243,978 of record CM032062.1, read on the forward strand.
ATTGTGGCTTGTGTTTGTAATATTGTAGTTTTGTTTTTCTCTAGGCTATTACTAAATTCTAAGGTTTAATTTGTTGTTTGACTTAACAACTACATGTTGTTTGGTAGAGTTTGACTGGTCAGCTACGCTGACTACTTTAGGCTAGCTCATTTTCTGATGTTCTGTGTTATGTTTTAGGTTATTTTCACCTGAAGACGGATCAGATTGCAGATCCCGAAACGTCGTGATCCTTTTTGTTCACTAACGATGGAAAATGTCCGCAATAATAGTTCAACTTCTGAAATCCTCCCATCGTCAACAACAAACTTCAAACAAAGAACTAGATTTTATATTAGAACTGAAATTATGAGTTATTTTGAATACGTCTTTTACACGTACCTACATTTTATATGTCGCTAAACTAATTTAAAACATTTGAGTTTGAACTTTATTTATTCTATTAATAAAGTGTAGTTTTGTTTAGGTTTTACGTTTTACATGCAAAGTTATTTTGTGAGAGTTTATTGCAATCAATATTGTTTGCTTTATGCTGTTAGTTACCTTATACTTTTTAACTAAACGTTTTGGCATTGTCAAACTTTTGTTAGATGTGTCATTAATATTGATACAAATATTAAGACTTGTATTTGTGCTTCCTTGTTTATCACAGAAAAAATTAACTTACTCTCAACATTAAACCGTATAGCGTTTTAAAGAGAGATTTTTAAACTGTTATTATGTATTACAACTCTGAAATTATTATTACCTAACAACCTTGTTTGGTTTGTATGTGATGGTTTTCAGATACTAGCACTGATGAGGATAGGTCAAGGCAAACTAGCTGGATTGATAGTGGTCTTTTAACATCTTTAACAACACAACATTTAATAAAAACCTGAGATTTGCTTTTGTAGTAACACCAGCAAGTACACATCAGATTAGTAGCGTGGTCCTGTAATCCAGCTTCATGGAGGTCAGGTTTTGAGATGATATAGGTCTAAAGCGGCTCAGATAGTCTCAGTGATCATCTGATGATACCCGCATCAACCCACCATCGTTTAGACATATCAGACCATCACCTGCGTAGTTCGGAAGTCACGTTAAGCCGTTGGTCCTTGGTCAATTAATTAATGACCCATTCTAAGGAAGAGTCGGCCTTAGTTTGTAACAAGACTACACCTCATAACTCATTACTACCACTCATCCTTCACCACATATTTGCCTTAAAATACCCTCATGAGAGTGGTCGGCATCTCAAATAGTGATTTAGTGATTGCAGTCCTTAGACAGAGGTCCAGTAGTATGTTAACAATATCCACAGAGACTTGCCGGTGGGCGGAGTGATTCACGGATGCCAACTGTTGGAGTGTGGTCGGCTCACAACTTCCGTTTACAGATGACAAACGAGCGACGTGCGCCAGCTCTGTCGATTATGTTATATCATTTACAATTCGATCATCCTGACAGCTGTTACATTACATGTTAGGAAACTTAATACAGTTATAAATGAAAACCAACCAATTCAATGTGTAATTTGGGGTAAAGGAGGGGGTTTGATAAATTACAGTTATTGATGACCAAACAATCGGACAGTTGATGCGTTTTTCGATACTCCCTATGAATTGTCGTGGTTTGATGTTCGTGATGCATTGGACACATTCCGACGTTATTGTTGGTTTAAACTACTGATTTTACTGCTTATTTGGATATTTTATTAGTTTGAGGAGTTTTTAGTTAATTAATGTTTAAAGGTACAAAAAAGTCATTAAAACCCACAAATTAGTAAAACTTACCTATAAAAAATAATAATCGAGTGTGGGCTATCTATAAAATGTTAACCAAATACATCAAAACCTAATATATTATTCGTAATGAAATTATGAGTTATTTTGAATACGTCTTTTACACGTACCTACATTTTATATGTGCTAAACTAGTTTAAAACATTTAAGTTTGAACTTTATTTATTCTATTAATAAAGTGTATTTTGTTAGGTTTTTACTACATGCAAAGTTATTTTGTGAGAGTTTATTGCAATCAATATTGTTTGCTTTATGCTATTTAGTTACCTTACATTTTTAACTAAACGTTTTTGGCATTAAAGTTAAACTTTTGTTAGATGTGTCATTAATATTGATACAAATATTAAGACTTGTATTTGTGCTTTTCCTTGTTTATCACAGAAAATTAACTTACTCTCAACACTAAAACGTATAGCGTTTCAAAGAGAGATTTTTAACTGTTATTATGTATTACAACTCTGAAATTATTATTACCTAACAACCTTGTTTGGTTTGTATGTGATGTTTTTTGAGATACTATACGATGAGGATAGTTCAGGGTGAACTAGCTGGATTGATAGTGGTCTTTTAACATCTTTAACAACACAACATTTAATAAAAACCTGAGATTTGCTTTTGTAGTAACACCAGCAAGTACACATCAGATTAGTAGCGTGGTCCTGTAATCCAGCTTCATGGAGGTCAGGTTTTGAGATGATATAGGTCTAAAGCGGCTCAGATAGTCTCAGTGATCATCTGATGATACCCGCATCAACTCCCACCATCGTTTAGACATATCAGACCATCACCTGCGTAGTTCGGAAGTCACGTTAAGCCGTTGGTCCTTGTATTTCCATTGGTCATTGGGCTATTAATTAATGACCCATTCTAAGGAAGAGTCGGCCTTAGTTTGTAACAAGACTACACCTCATAACTCATTACTACCACTCATCCTTCACCACATATTTGCCTTAAAATACCCTCATGAGAGTGGTCGGCATCTCAAATAGTGATTTAGTGATTGCAGTCCTTAGACAGAGGTCCAGTAGTATGTTAACAATATCCACAGAGACTTGCCGGTGGGCGGAGTGATTCACGGATGCCAACTGTTGGAGTGTGGTCGGCTCACAACTTCCGTTTACAGATGACAAACGAGCGACGTGCGCCAGCTCTGTGGGTTAGGCACTCTGCGCTGTCAGGCTTCAAGCCCACCTCACGTGAATAACTAATCAACTAAAACTCACCAGAAAAACAAAATGTTACACATTTATAACATGGGTTTCACCAGCTGTCCAGTAGGGTAACGTTCTGAGTAGGTAACAAACACTTAAGAAAAAGTCCGCTTGGAGCAGGACATTTAAGAGGCGGTCATATTGGGATAAGAAGATTATCCCAATTGTACTTTTAGTGGTTTTTCTTCCTTGTTTTGAATTTTCTTCGTTGAATACTTGATAAAACTTGTTTGGATATAAATAATTATTCATTTTTAAAAGTTTCATATAATTTAATTTTAAGAGCACTTTCGCCAGTCAAGGCATCATCAGTTCGATGTTTACAATACAATAACATCTGTATGAAAAAATAACACAACTTAAAATTGCACAAATACAATTTCAAAGATCAACCAAAAATAGTTCAAACAGACTCTTAGTACTATAATAATTGCAATTTTTAATTAAAAATTTGTGTTGAATATTGAACTTTCTTTATGATTTCATCTTCTATGAGTGAAATAAAAATATTACTGAAATTTAGAGAATGCTGTAAAATACAATGGTCTTTATAAATGGTCATGCATGCACTTTCAATTTTGTTTCGTTTTGTCCAAAACTGTTCTTTGCAAATTAAGGTGGATTTTTCAAATTTGATTGTATGATTTTCACTAACAGCATGTTCCACTAATTTAGATTTTTCTCAATTTTAACCTTATAATTATATATGTGTTCAACACAAATTTAAATTAAAATTGCAATTATTATAGTATTAAGAGTCTGTTTTAACTATTTTTGGCTGATCTTGTAATTGTATTTGTGCAATTTTAAGTTGTGTTTTTCATACAGATGTTATTGTCTTGTAAACATCTAACTGATGATGCCTTGGCGAAAGTGTTCCTTGTTTTGCTTTAGAACTCAAAATACGTTATATAAAAGTATACCTCATGTTCAGACATTTTTGGTTTGACACATAGCTATGCACCAAAGGATTAGACGAGGCAGTATTTTGAAACAGTGGTAAACAATGCCACTGATAAATAAAATTATCTTTCAAATAATATATAAAATCTAAATGAGACGTGTTTGAGATATAAGAATTCTAGGTTTACATGGTTCAAATAAGGTGTATGTTCCAACATGGCAGCCCCTCCTACTAACACATAGGTCGTGTTGCTTATGAAAACAAAGGTCTAAATTATTAAAAACAAAACACAAAACAACAAATAGTCACTCTTAAAAGGATTTTGCTTAAAGTTTATAGGTTTAGAGCTCGGAGCAACAGTTGTGGGTTGGACCTTAAAGTCAGAGGGGCGGTTTGTGAGATATAGGTCTAAAGCGGCTCAGATAGTCTCAGTGATCATCTGATGATACCCGCATCAACTCCCACCATCGTTTAGACATATCAGACCATCACCTGTGTGGTTCGGAAGTCACGTTAAGCCGTTGGTCCTTGTATTTCCATTGGTCATTGGGCTATCAATTAATGACCCATTCTAAGGAAGAGTCGGCCTTAGTTTGTAACAAGACTACATCTCATAACTCATTACTACCACTCATCACACTCATACTTCACCACATATTTGCCTTAAAATACCCTCATGAGAGTGGTCGGCATCTCAATTAGTGATTTAGTGATTTGATTTAGTGATAAAATTTAATTCAACAAATGAACTGCATAGACATTGCAGCTTGAACTCATACAGTGTGTAGATGGCGTTAAACTAAAGCACTTTGTCGCTTGTTTGACGCAGATGACGGATTGAGACTAAGTAACGGATCACACATCAGTCATCTCTCAAGGTCAATGTGTGTTCCACTAACAAAGATAAGTAGCATACTTTTGTGAACAGTAGACCTCGCCTGTTGAGGCCCAGATAATAAGCTTTGATAAGTTTTATTCAAAAGCAAGGAATAGTTTTTCCACAACTCCTTAGTAGCTAATTTTTTCACAACCTATTTTTAATCTACGGTACCGATTTTTTAACTTGGTATGTTTTGTATGTAGTCAAGCTCCTTTATAAGAAAAAGTACAAGTATCAGGGAAATTTTGCGTTCTGCCTCCAAAATGGTTAAAAGTGTAATTTAATGCTTATTTTAGCAAATATCTTTTGAAAAAACCTACTACTAAATCCATTATTTTGGGTTAGAGGTTCGTCATCAAGAAATAAAACTGATTTCAAAATTCGTTATACGTACATACTTTTGTCTTTGTTCAAAATACCTTTGTACAAAATAAAACCGGCTGTGGCCAAAACTGAGTTAAAACCAGGCAGACGGACAAAATGGAACAGTCATGGTGTGTTCGAGTTGAAATTGAGACCTTCACTTACGCTCGGCAGTGCATAGTGAAGTTAATTCAATATTTACTATAAATAGTCTTTTCACTAGTAAATTTACGAGAAAGAAGTAGGGTATCAAGTTAACATGTTTAAGTACTACAAGTTTTGTTCAAGACTCAAGAGTTAAAAGATTAACATGTTTTTGAACAAACAAATTGTAATATATTTCTATGAAAGGTTAAGGTTACAAATATCTGACTAAAGAAGGTTTGATATTTTTAAACAGGTTTAATTACGGTGACAAATTATATAAATTTAGTTATGACCAGTACGGTGACAAATTATTTGTATATAGTGTGCTAATCTTCCACAAATACATTCTTACCTGGCCGTAGCTTGCACGTAGTTCTTTATTTGTGATAACTTATATAAGGGTGCATTTTCTCTACTGATATGGGGTATAAAAGGGAAACCATCGTCTGACTAACAAAAACCCTGTTGTTTTCATTTTTTGTAGTTTTAAGATTGTCCTTTTCTTTCAATAATTCAAAATATCGATCAGTACACATGAAATAAGAAGTTGATCGATCTGCAAACCAGCAAAGTTTCTGACTGGCAGAAATAGTTTCACAAAATTCATTTTAACTCGATCAACCCTTATCTTCCGGTCTTACTCTTTATTCCAAACAGGTGTTTATACCTAAATCACTAAATCACTATTTGAGATGCCGACCACTCTCATGAGGGTATTTTAAGGCAAATATGTGGTGAAGGATGAGTGTGATGAGTGGTAGTAATGAGTTATGAGGTGTAGTCTTGTTACAAACTAAGGCCGACTCTTCTTAGAATGGGTCATTAATTAATAGCCCAATGACCAATGGAAATACAAGGACCAACGGCTTAATGTGACTTCCGAACCACGCAGGTGATGGTCTGATATGTCTAAACGATGGTGGGAGTTGATGCGGGTATCATCAGATGATCACTGAGACTATCTGAGCCGCTTTAGACCTATATCATCATCAAAACCTGACCTCCATGAAGCTGGATTACAGGACCACTGGATTACACCTAGTGTACGTGTTTAAAGGAAGAGGTAAGATTGTATGATAAACAGCTGTAGGTTTTCAAGTAAGTAAACTCAATTTTCTTTAACGAGAAACAGCTAGAGGTTTTTATTAATAAACCTAACTGACCTAGCATCTTCAAAGTTAGCTTCCACCCACATTAAACGTCTGGGCGGCGGCCAGTTCAGACACTTTGTTAAACGCAAGAAATCATAAATTCAGCAAATCACTAAACACTTTCCTCGGACACTAACGTACGCCATAAATCCTTACAGTTAACTCAAGTTATCGTAATTTACATATTAGTTGACCACTTCGCAACAGAAATCTGTCTAGACGCAATATTTTATATTAGGTTACAATGAGCGTGCGCTTTTCTTAAATCTGTCCATCATTTTAGTTTTGTACAAGTGACCACAAGATTTATAATACATATTCAAGGTATTTCAAACACCACAATGTAACAAATTAAAGTAATAAATAGAGTATTCGTGCATTACGTTTTAAATCGTATATTTCCATTAGAAAGAAATAAACAAAACATGTATAAACAAAATACATGGTAACAACGTGCCACCCATTACTGAAACAATAACTAATACCTATTGATATCGCATATCGCTTACTGATACAGATACTTATAAAGCAGGTAACAGTGTTATCACGTTTTAGTGGACTTTTTAAGTTTACGGCAAGATTCACGCGTTGGTTGCTTATACGTTATATCTTTCCTACAATTCAACCGCATGAATATATACACTTGTACTATTATCATAAGGTTGTATTAAAATGTCACCTAATTAACAAAGTTTTTTGTCTGAATGGGACTATACTAATTAGTATTCAGCCCTAACATCTAAAAATCTCAGTTTGGAGCTAAGTTAACAGAATCAAATCTGGAAGTTAAAACACGACTTTTTTAATATTGTTATAAATAATTAAAATCACTTGCATCTATATACCTAAACCGTGAGTTAAGAGTTTTGTGTGATAGTATGAACCTGGGTATGTACCAGTATGATTTGTGGCCGTATATATTAGAGTAAACTTTAATTGTATTATGTTTTATCATCTACTATTTCTTATTAGGATATCGCTTTAAATATTAACATAGAAACAAGAACATAAAATATTGAACTTAAGAATCTTAAAATATAGTACAGCTTTTAACAACTCGCTTGAAACGTACCCATAAACTTTCTTACTATTTTATTCATAGAGTTGCAAAGAAGAAGCAATATCGTATTTTACAGTCCTTGCAATACAAAGGATAGTTTATTGGGCAAGCAATCATAGTTGGGTTTATTGTCTTCTCTTATAATAATGCAGCAGACAATAAATAGTTTATTTCTGGATTTACGGTGGCCAGACTGTTTTTATTGGCTGTACGGATAATGCACAGAATCTGGCCATCGGCCAGCGAGTCTATTCGGGGTGAACACCTCGCCGGTGATATGCACTATATATACTGCGTGTATCCTGGTTACAAGAGTGCATATAGAGGTTACCTCTCTTCACTTTACAATGCTTAGGTAAAGCCGATAGCAATGCAATACGCTTGATAGAGTTATAGGTCATATACTTCATATTGATTCTTCAGGGTTTTGACAACATATTTAGTTTACCTGCACCAAACAATGCTGAAAAGTATATTAACGTAAAACAAAATATGTTTTGGATTGATATGTATTCCCAAATTTCTCCACAAAGCCCATTACAAATTATAAAAATGGTCAATATAAAAGCGCGAGTCATTCTTATATAAGGTTTTATAAATTTCATAGTTAAAAAAGTGCAATTGTACAATTGGTATACAACTGTTATTAAAGTAATAATATTCAAGTTTTATCCGAAATTTTAAGTGGTTCGATTTTGGTTTTAAACCTTGCTGTACTTAACTTCAGCAATTTCATCTTAACAATGTTACAGCTGATTTTGTACATTACTAATTATTTCCCGGAAGAAACGTAGTAAATCCCTCAAGTTCTTTAAAATAATCAACCATATTTTTTACTGTTTTTCTAATGTTACACCGAACACTCATCTAAGTGTTAAATTACTCGGATTATCAACAACAATGTTCGTTGTAAAATGACTTAACGTAGTAATGTGTACCAGAATCATCCCTTGGATTTTACAACCCCATTAAAAAAAGCAAAACCAACTAAATAATAAAGATAACACCATACCAATTAAATCGGTTGATTGAGATAGCTTTGAAACGACTCAATTAAGTATGAAGCAATAAGCTTGGCAATAACCTGACATAAAGGTGACAAGTGAAGCTTGAAGCAATAAATAGATTACGAGCAAGTGAAGTGTAGCGCAGGCTGCATTAAACTTCTTGAAGCAATAACTGCAGCAAATATATCACTATATCACTATTTGAGATGCCGACCACTCTCATGAGGGTATTTAAGGCAAATATGTGGTGAAGGATGAGTGGTAGTAATGAGTTATGAGGTGTAGTCTTGTTACAAACTAAGGCCGACTCTTCTTAGAATGGGTCATTAATTAATAGCCCAATGACCAATGGAAATAAAAGGACCAACGGCTTAACGTGACTTCTGAACCAGAGGTGATGGTCTGATATGTCTAAACGATGGTGGGAGTTGATCATCAGATGATCACTGAGACTATCTGAGCCGCTTTAGACCTATATCATCCTCAAAACCTGACCTCCATGAAGCTGGATTTCAGGACCACGCCACGAGTCCCAGTCACGGCACAATACAGGCAACTATACAGCAGCATACTTCCTGGCTGTTACGACGTATCAGCAATCAACCTACTGTCTGCATGTGCCATCAGGTTGTGTTAATATGAACACTATTGAATCTGGGATGAGCCAACTCTATACAACATTTTACAGTTTTAAATTTGTAAACTGAAAGAGGTTGTGAAACGGGTCGTATAGTAATGATTAGGAAGAGTTAAAATCGCATTACCACACCATACACGCAGGCAACAAATTAATTTTGGCCTGGCGTTGTCTACGAAATCGGTTCACACGACGGAACAGATGTAATTAAAACCTAAATACGAGTATTATTGGTGGTTTTAGTGCACACGTTGGTTATACTAACATACATGTGTATCCTATGTGTAAATTTGCAAAATAAATACAGTTTTTATAACTTAAAAATGCATGTTTCGGTAGCCCCGCCTCCAAGAGCACAATATTTATCTGGCCTAAGCTTGCAAGTATTAACTCCTAACGAACAGTTTTGTATTTCATTGCGTTACAGACATACTAAAATTACACAAAACATAAAAGCTCAACCATTGCAGTTACATACGCAATTTTCAATCTGATAACGCAAAAATAAATTAGCATAATGGGCTATTTAAGTCGTTATACTTTCCAACAATTGTATGCGGCAAGTCTATCTCTCCTATTTTTGAGAGTCTAAGGTAAACAATGACGAAGTTGAGGATCTCGCCAAAATGCCTTAGCAGCTGGCCCACCAACGCTATTGTTATACTTTCAACCTCACACAGTTTAATCTCCACCTGTTTAAATGCGTCGCCAAAAGAGGCTGCTTTGTTCTTTACTGGGTACGTCTTAAGTCCAACACAAGCCCCAAGCACTTTTATAAAATACGTAATTGAGCATAATGTACAATTTAGAGAAACAATATAAGCCTAAAACCCAAGTAGACTAAGTTATTGATGGGCATTTGACAGTTTACGATGGAATTTGTTTTGTTTGGGTGCACCAGAGGATTTTTTAACTAGTTTTATTAGTACGTTTTGATATCCTGAAGGTTTAAGTTCTGCAACCGTTTATTTTCAAACTACATAAAATGCAACCGATAAAATACATCTCATATATTTGGTATGGTGCAATCATAAGCATACGTATCTGATCTGATCATAATATAAGCTTCTGAGTTATAAAATACACACTTAGTGTCTATATTGTTTTATATTTACCTACTACTATGTGTCTGTAGTCTGATGTACTCGTACGTATTGTTTTTCTTAGCTTTGAATCAATTGGGCCTTGCATACTACTTTAATTTGTGACCAACACTTCGGATATGCTTACATATAAGCTTTGCTGTTCTAAATAATTGTAAAGTGTCGTACATGATTGTTTAAGAAAACAACTGGAACATCTGACTGCCTAGTAAGAGTACGGGCGGAGAAATCACTAAATCACTATTTGAGATGCCGACCACTCTCATGAGGGTATTTTAAGGCAAATATGTGGTGAAGGATGAGTGGCAGTAATGAGTTATGAGGTGTAGTCTTGTTACAAACTAAGGCCGACTTTTCCTTAGAATGGGTCATTAATTAATAGCCCAATGACCAATGGAAATACAAGGACCGACGGCTTAACGTGACTTCCGAACCACGCAGGTGATGGTCTGATGCAGAAAGGTGGCGATGCATAGGGATGCTATCCAAAAACGCTACCATTATAAGTAGTGTTACCATGAGTTAAAAGCGTGAAGTCGTATTGAAAGATCAATATGTGTTTTAAAATATATTAAAAGCCAGCCTGAGCTTTGAACTGTTCATTGAAAGATAGAGTTTAAATAAAATCGTGGTTCAAATCCACCCTATATAATATAGTTAATACTATCATCATGGAAAACTATGATATATACAGAATACCATCGTATGAAAGCAGCGTTTGTTTTTTTAATAGTAATCCTTGGTTAGGTTGACGAGGGGTTTTCTATTTTCTAGCCGCTCAAAAACATAAATAATTGTTTCAAGCCTATAGACTACAGTCATCAGAGGGACTACATTGTTATTGTTACGCCCGTACAAGGCAGCCTAGTCTGCATACAATTAACGTTTTCATGCCTAGCGTTAACATTATATAACAAACAGAATTATAACCATCATACGAATATAAGTAATAAGGTTTTAATAATATTTGATTCAAACTTTTAATTTAGGAAAACACTGAAGTAGTTAAATCGAATTATGTAAAGTATGTCAAACTAGATAGGAATATTCGAATAGCGTTTCAAATCAAATTAAACTTTATTCACCATAAATCTTTTATATGAAATAGGTTCCGTCAATTTTTAAACTAGGCTACCAGGTTTACAGTGGCTTAAACTAACTCTTAAAATTAACTTTTTACATGCAGTTTAAATTTTAATATACGCAGTTTTTTTACTGATAATTTGAGCAGTAAACTGATGCCGTTCTTCCGTGGCTTGTGATTGGACTTGATATGTTTATAGGCACAGATGCGTTCTCACACAATTTAAAAATAAAACCAAAAGAATTGTCACAGTAAACTGTTTAAACTAGTCACGCAGCAATGTCCTTAAGTGTACGGGCAGACTAGCTTGGTTTATTTTTATTAAGATCTTCTACTGTGACTGGGACTCGTGGCGTGGTCCTGTAATCCAGCTTCATGGAGGTCAGGTTTTGAGGATGATATAGGTCTAAAGCGGCTCAGATAGTCTCAGTGATCATCTGATGATACCCGCATCAACTCCCACCATCGTTAGACATATCAGACCATCACCTGCGTGGTTCGGAAGTCACGTTAAGCCGTTGGTCCTTATATTTCCATTGGTCATTGGGCTATTAATTAATGACCCATTCTAAGGAAGAGTCGACCTTAGTTTGTAACAAGACTACACCTCATAACTCATTACTACCACTCATCACACTCATCCTTCACCACATGTTTGCCTTAAAATACCATCATGAGAGTGGTCGGCATCTCAAATAGTGATTTGGTGATTTACTGCATATTTTCTACTCCCTGAGTTTAAAACAACAGATGATTGTGTTGTGAGTCCCCGATATCACAGATGAACGCGGTCACAGGGGGTTTGCAAGTTTTGTGGCTGGGAAAGATTGTGATTAAACTCAGTTTCAATCCCCTGACAATATTGCGACGCTACGACCCTCTTTGTGGATCTAATACACCCGTCCATAACCCTTTCCTTGCCCTGGAATGAAAACTCTTAAACATCTTTTGGAAGTTCACGGTAGCGCTTGTGGTCACACGTCAGCTATGTTTCTTACTTCAGTAACCCGATGCAGTTTCTAATCCTTACTTGAATCCCACAGAGAAGATACGAGTTCCTCAACCTCTCCAGAACAACTTACCCACATTCCAAGTACCCGGTAGAAATAACTCATCAAGACCCAATCCAAGAACTGGGTTCCTCGGAACTTATCAATCCACTTTGCGGAGAACCTGTCACCCAATTCATTTAACCGGGTCTGAGCGTGCTCTCGGCTCATGAGTGCGAGTGTGAGTGTGAGTGCCTACTCACGGAAGTACGAGTATACATTTGGCGCTAGTGCGCACAGATGACAGCTTCTTGGCTCTTGTCCACCCGCTCCTCACCACCTTGCCTACCCCACTTCACGCTCACGTCTCCCAGTCTCATGTACATTGTTTACACAGGCCACCACACCAGGTGCCCAGGTGCCCAGGTGCTAAACCTCGTCTTCGTGTTGTGTTTTCGCAGAACCTGGCTGGAAATAGTTTCGCACATTCAATCTCTGGTCTACGTTTCTGTGAACTGTTTTCGTTACGTCTGTACGGTTTATCTGAGGAGTTGGCAGTCACAAAGTAGATCAGGTGGAATCTGTGTCTAAGAAATTGTTTCGAGAAATGTTTAAACATGCGTCAATGCTGGGGAAGTACTGTATTACTACTCTAAGACTTTTTCAAATAATGGTACCAAGATACGGTACTTAGGGTTACATTAACCTCATCGTTATTACTACTTTACTTCAGAAATACGTTTTCTCTACGTTGTTAATGAATCTACTAAAATCTTAGTGGTTAGATCAGAATGTAACAGTTATTATAAATACTTCCATTTTCTGTTACACCACGCAAAATTCAAAACAATATGAGTTGTTATAATGCTTTCATTATTTTTATACGTTATAAACCCTTACTGTTTACACATATCTTACTAATTAAAATTAAAACACTCATAACAGTCTTTGTTGTAATAAATTAGGTTTCACTTTTGTTTCACCTTATTAGACGTTGACAAAGTACTTTGTGTACGATATTCGTCACCTGGTTGCTTATCTAAATGTTTAATGGATGAATAAGTCAAAGGTGTTGTTTTATATGTTTGTTTTAATTAACACTATTGTAATAATGTATAAAGTCCTGGAAATACAACCTGATGATTTATTTGTGTGTGATAGTGGCAAATTATTGCAATACTCAACTTAACAAAGTGACTTGTCGATTATTTAGCTTAAACTAATGATTCCAGTAATCATAACGCAAGACAGACTATGTGTTATACAGGGTGTCCCATAAGTTAAGTGCCAGACTCTAGGAAGAGGTTATATGGGTCAAATTAAAGAGAAAATTAAGAATAAAAGTTTTTTCCAAAACTCTTAGTTAACCAGATATTTGCCATTTTAAAAATGTCACTAATTATATATTATCTCCCACACCACTTATCAGATTTGACTCAAACTTAGAATAAATTTGTATCTAAGTAAGATTATTCACGGAAAAAATTACCAGGAGGATCTAACTTGTCGTTTTAAAACGGTGGCAGTTTTATGGTATTTTTAGGGGACTTTTGACGTTACACCTTAAATAGCGAATAAACGATAAAATGTACGATGTGAGTTTTACGATAAAATGTAGAGAATATCGTTTTGTAGCGAACTTTGTAACCTATCCATTGACACTAAGTTCAAAAACGTCGATTAAGAATCAACAAAGTTACAGTGGAAACCGTGGCAAACATCAAATAATAAGGTGGAATGTTGTCTGTTTTCAGCCAGAGTTTCCCCTAAAGCTTCGTTGTTGCCTTCGTAGATCATCCGGTTTTTCAAAATGGTCTTACTTAGATACAAATTAAATCGAACAGGTCAAATCCGATGAATAATTGATAGAATAATAAATAGTTAGTTAAAAATATAAAATGGCGAATATCTGGTTAACTAAGCGTTTTAAAATTGTATTCTAATTTTCTCTTTATTTTCTCATAAACCTTTTCTAAAGTCTGGCACTTTACTTATGGGACACCGTGTATAGTATTTACTAAAAGTAACGGATTGGCTGAAAAGTCCAGCAATTTTTAAGCAACTATTCTTGAAGAAACACTTTGCCCAGCATGTTGCAGGTAGCTGCAGCGCAAGTACATAAAAAAAAACAAGAGACGAGAATTGCTTCGCTCCAAGAAATTGAACAAGGAAACCTAATGAAACTTGTTCTTTAGTTGAATAACTATTGTGTACAAATGTTCTCTTAATTAAAGCGAGACTAATTATGATAAGAAAGGACTCAAACTATTTCAAGACATTTTTATTTTAGCACCAGTAGTACGGTAATAACTGCTGTAAGTTATTCAAGATGCTCGATGCTAAATAGAAACTCGCTATTGTCAAGTGTATATCTACACGAGAAAGGTAAGACAATTTCTATATTTTGTCTGTATTTGACTCAATACTACCGCTTCCGTCTCTGAATGCACGGAGATAGAATGGAGTTATTCTGACCTTAATTCAGTCAGAGAGATGCATCCGCGTCTTGATATATTTGAGACTTGATTTTGTGATTTGCAACTCTCTTCTTTTGTGTTCAACTCGACCAAAAATAAAACTAATCCGAATGCTATGTATTACGTCTGAGCAGATTTACATCGATGAATTATTAATCAGATTCGACATCGACTTTCTTGTAAGTTATAAGAATTAATGGTGAACGCAAAGTTCCAAAGTCCAATAAATTCATACACAGGTGTGCATGACAACTGTTGAGGTTGACATTTTCAAACAGCTGATTTCCTTTTTGAATTTGTAAACAAAACTAACTTTTTACAGGAAATCACACACCAACTCGGTTTTGACTAAACACTCCTTACAACAAAGTCTTTTGGGGCAAGATTTTGAATAAACAAAGTCTATAGATCAAAACACTGTTGTTTTTTAAATAAGTAATTTCTTCGTGTAATTACGTTTCGCCATTAACATAGATGGTGTTTTTTATTTTATTTTAAAACGTTTCAACCACCTTTTTAAATTATGTTTTGTCTAACAAAACGTTTGAGTTAATTGTACAATCATAATATTCCATACAAATAACTACCTCATAGATACTGCTCTATCATCTACAAAATGTTTTCTGAAAGCGAGTTTGCTGGTTTCCTGATTTTAAAAAATACGTCGAGGTCTTAATTCCGTGGATTCTTAAAACCCCATGTCATTTTCTAGTGTTACGTATTTCTTTTTAGAGTATAAATATGCTCATACAAAGGGTATATGCTAAAAATATTTATTTGTGCAAAAACAACGTATAAAGTGTATAATATAATATTGTAATGACCTAGCTATTGTTTACAAATAGGATTTTTGTTACATTAAATTAATCTGGGATTAGTTTTATATTTAGTGAAGCATTACAGATACTATAAAAATATTCAATCGTAAATTGAATCAGCCAGGAGGATAAGCATTCTACAGTGTTGACGAGTATATCTAAATTATATAATTAACTCATCGTTGTCTGTTCGTACTTTAATCAAGGTAAGCACATTTAAACACAACAAAATCTCACTCACACAATTACGGGTTTAACCCAACTCTGTGATATTCATCTTAATTATGGCATTATTTTATTATTCAAACACCTTTTCAGGAGTAAACAGGGAAGTAACTTTGCTATAAAACTCTTTCTGTTTCTCACCAGCTGGCTATAGCCGTTCTAACCTATGCAACACAAATTGGGGACATCAATATTAAAGTTACATACGAAAACTACTATATTGTACATCATCTCTTGAGTTGTCTCGAACTCAAACCTCACTCCACTTAACGTTTATTTCAAACGTGTTCGATATGAAACTTGTATCAAGAAAGACAATACATAAAATCCATACGTTTTAAAAATATTTGTTATGAGCTTGTTGTTGATGTTCACTAGAGTACAAGTCCTTACATCCCTCCCTATCCTACTTTCAGAAATATGCTTGACATTTTTCAAACATGATTTGGCATATATCGTTAAGGTAAACTGGAGTAACTTATTTCGTGCAAAACGTAAGGAGTTTGCTCCAACTAGGTGCATGCTATAGGGTTGTTGCGAGTGAATTTAAAATGTCACATAAAACCTTGCTGTGGGATGCATTATTTGAAAGGCCGTAAAAGCAAACCCCAACAGTTTTTGAACCCCTGTCAAAATGACGACCTACGAGTATATTGTGTAAGAAACTCAAAACAGACAAATGGCTGTCAACGATTCAGTACTACATAAATCACTAAATCACTATTTGAGATGCCGACCACTCTCATGAGGGTATTTTAAGGCAAATATTTGGTGAAGGATGAGTGTGATGAGTGGTAGTAATGATTATGAGGTGTAGACTTGTTACAAACTAAGGCCGACTCTTCCTTAGAATGGGTCAATAGTTAATAGCCCAATGACCAATGGAAGGTCCAACGGCTTAACGTGACTTCCGAACCACGCAGGTGATGGTCTGATATGTCTAAACGATGGTGGGAGTTGGTGCGGTATGATCAGATGATCACTGAGACTATCTGAGCCACTTTAGACCTATATCATCCTCAAAACCTGACCTCCATGAAGCTGGATTACAGGACCACGCCACGAGTCCCAGTCAACAACGAGCAGGTGGTTCCAGATTTATACTGGGGATTTGTGTATACCTTCTACCGCTTGAAACGTAAAACCCAAATGCGAGTAAACTGTTATGAAGGAGCAGTAACCTTTGAGTTGTGGGTTGGTCAGGGAGTTGTACAGTGTCTTGAACTTTAACATTTGACTTGTTGAGTCGTGTTGACTTATCTACTGTACACTCAGACACCAGTTGTCAAACAGATCAGCCTCTGACAACCAGCTGCTCTATTTGTAGACTCTACTGTAGGTACAAGTTCCGCACAAGTACTCACAGTTTGTACACACCACTTGTACACTGTTACGTGCTAGACTGTAGGTTGTTGTAGATGATATTGTACTGATAATCGCTTAAAGTTGTATTGACTGGGACTCGTGGCGTGGTCCTGTAATCCAGCTTCATGGAGGTCAGGTTTTGAGGATGATATAGGTCTAAAGCGGCTCAGATAGTCTCAGTGATCATCTGATGATACCCGCATCAACTCCCATCATCGTTAGACATATCAGACCATCGCCTGTGTGGTTCGGAGTCACGTTAAGCCGTTGGTCCTTGTATTTCCATTGGTCATTGGGCTGTTAATTAATGACCATTCTAAGGAAGAGTCGGCCTTAGTTTGTAACAAGACTACACCTCATAACTCATTACTACCACTCATCACACTCATCCTTCACCACATAATACCCTCATGAGAGTGGTCGGCATCTCAAATGGTTATTTAGTGATTACTCGTCCCTAAAAGAATCATCGAGGTTAATAATTAGTGTTGGATTTGTGTTTGAGGTAAATTTCAACCCATTTCAGTAGTTTAACCGAATTTGCAAACCTGGCAATTAACCTTTGTCATTGAACATGAAGAACTCGACGTTTCGACATCTGCAACCTGATTCCGTCTTCAGGTGTAAAATAACCTCAAACATAACAAAGAAATATCAATGGCACTTTGGCTTACTCAAATGTGGATTTCGTGTCTATTTAGCGTTAAATTGTTTGATATATAAATTTCGCAAAAACTAAACTTGAAAACATCATTTTCACATATATTTTTTCCCAATAGGTGAGTTTTCACCAGGTATTTCACACTTGAGAGGAAGGTTTGGAAGGTTTCATGCGTCACGTATTGGCTAGCCGAGAGAACATTTGTAAACACAAAAGAGGAAATGCACACTTCCCAGGAAAAGATGTCGGCCGATTGTTTTCCGATGTGAAAATAAATATTGTTGTTGGCCCTGGGCTTAAGGGCAGACACGTGGTGCAAAAATGGGCCAAAGTGGCGATCCACGCTAATGCCCCAAGTCCATTTAATCCACAGTGTTGTGTGAAGTGAAGGTGACTCACTGTTTCTGTGTACACTGTTATTGCTTCCTATACTTACACAACACCGCTTTACGAGTATCTTCTATAATATAATTTTTTTTTTTACAATTTGTTATTTACATTTGATAACAATAAGTAAAAATTATAATGTATAATGACATGAAAATTAAGAACTATCCAGTGATAGGCTCAACAAAATTATAACAAACAAAATGATATTAGTTGAACTAAAATCTTGAAACTTGATCAAAGATATTGAAACGTTTAAGTCTATGGATGACTGTGCTGTTGTCCAGAAGGTTGATTGCCAGTTGGTTCACTAAATCACTAAATCACTATTTGAGATGCCGACCACTCTCATGAGGGTATTTTAAGGCAAATATGTGGTGAAGGATGAGTGTGATGAGTGGTAGTAATGAGTTATGAGGTGTAGTCTTGTTACAAACTAAGGCCGACTCTTCCTTAGAATGGGTCATTAATTAATAGCCCAATGACCAATGGAAATACAAGGACCAACGGCTTAACGTGACTTCCGAACCACGCAGGTGATGGTCTGATATGTCTAAACGATGGTGGGAGTTGATGCGGGTATGGTTAGGATGAGAGTCCAATAATTTATTTAAGTATTTTGAGGTTGAATGTAAAATTTCTTCAGTAATGTAAGGAATTTTGAGGTCTTCATGAATTGTTTTGTTTGATACAAACCATGGTGCTTGAGTAATTTGTCTTAAACACTTTGATTGGAATCTTTGTATTATATTTGATATACTGGAAGTTCCCCACAACTGTAAACCATAAGTCCAGACAGGTTTTAAAATAACTTTGTATATGAGTAATTTGTTGTTTAAAGAAAGTTTTGATTTTTTACCAATAAGCCAATATAGTTGGTTTAATTTTAAATTTAACTGTTGTCTTTTAGTCCAGATGTGAGTGTGCCATGTAAGTTTTGATCAAGATGAAGAAGATATTTCACACTAGAACTTGAGGAATTTCTATATTATTCAAAATATTTTTGGACAAGTATCCTTTTAAGGTGAAAGTTATGTGGGATGATTTTACTTCATTTATTTGAATTCTCCACTTTTTAAGCCAGTCTTCAAACTGAATTAAATAGTCTTGAAGATTATCTGATGCTATTATTGCACTCTCATGTGAAGATAGAACAGCAGTGTCATCTGCAAAAATGAATTGCAAAATGTGTTGCTAAGCGCATAACTCAACAACGCTTGGACCAATTTGGCCAAATTCTTTTTAAAATGTTCGTTAGAGTTCAAGGATGGTTTTTACGGCGAGAAAAATTCGAATAATTGCCGGAAACCCCTTAAAACAGCTCTTTTCTTTTTCCCATACAAACGTTTTCTAACTAAAACGTAAACAATTAGATCTTTATTGCTATTCGTTGCCAGCTGATATCCCTATTTTACAGACATAAAACATATGTACGGCTAAAGAAAAAACAACAACAAACTGTCAATGTCGATTTGCCGTTGTACATTGTGTTGTTTTTCTTGGATTTTCTGTAACCTAATCTACTGAGTTTGCTTTTGTTAACTAATACATGAAACAAATTCGTATATCGTGTATTGTGCAGAGTGATTAATACGTAGGAACAAAAAACTACCACATTACAAATCTTTTTGACAGGACGAAGTCTGTCGGGTCCGCTAGTTTGCTAATAAACACGGAAATGTTTCTTTTATGACAAAATGTACCTTATAGTTTGCATAACCAGGAAAAACATGTGTTTCGAAATTAAACAAGAGTGTTATACTGTACTCAAAACGAGCTGTATTTTATCATACTCGTATCCATTTAGTTAGGTCAATTATTTATTTTTGTATTATTTTTTAGTATAACAATAAGTTGATCTAAACTATAACGTTAGACTTATAAAGATGTACCGGCTATTTTTGTTTTAGTAATTTTCTGTCTAATTTTCAATAAAGATTTAATATTTCTATTATATAAAGTTTTAATAGTTAAATATACCCAGAAAATGTATTCAAAGATATTACAGTACAATGATTGCCAACAATGACATATTAAGCTATACAAGTTGGTAACATTTCTCCAAAACGCCTGCAAATAAGGAACTAAAACGACAGCACAAGTGAATAAAGTTAGTGTATTGAAATTTTGAAGGTGTTTCAAATACTTAGCTGTAACAATACAGTATATAATATTAATACAATATAAAAGAGACCAAATAAAAGATATACGTAGTCAAAACTCTAGAGAACAGAAATATATCAAAAGTTATGTATATGGGTGTACACAAACAATATTTATTGTTTAAGTTTATTTAGCGCTTTTCAATAATAAATGTAAAACGCTAAGGCTAAATAAAGAAAGCTTATTATATTGAAAATTGATACGAAGGTATGAAAATCAATTTCCAAAGATATGTAACACTACATAATCCACATAGCTTATCAATGAACAAAATGGTACAAAGTTGATACTACGCAGACGCAGTGCAACAAAAATAAACATCCAATTTAAAAGATACAAAGGAACATTTTCACAACCGTTTTATGACTTTATGAAAACTAATGTTGTTTGCCAGACTAGCAACTGTGACAGTCTGAGGTCTGGGTTTGAGCTTTGATGACGACCCTAGCGCCTCGAGACTCGAGAGTTCAGCCCAGTTCACGACTGACCGGCTTCCAACACGTGACGTCACAACTTCTACTCTGTGTTACTAACTCAGTTTCGTCAAAGCTGCTGGATTTAGCTCACTGAGTAGAGTTTGGGTTTACATTCAGAACAAGTGAACTATTGTGCTTTGGGGAATAGCATGTATCAGTTCCAAAGTGTCTTTGATAAAATAAGATTGTTTTTAACTGATTTTTTTATTTTGTTTTTAGTGTCACACATTTAAGAGTGAGCCTGACTACAGACACTCTGTTTAACCACAATGACGTTATGTTCACACAAAAATAACAGTTCTTTTTTAGTATGGAACTTGTTTTATTTTTTAATTAACCTTCTTTTTTACTCAAAGAACTCTCAGTGTTTTTCCACCCACAGTTTTCTTTTTCTCTAAGTGGTGTAGACTTATCGGTCATGTTTAAGTCAATGTTAAAAAGGAAGTACTGTTTCCAAATCTTCAGCAAGTTACAAGAACACAAAGTTACATCTAGATACAAGAATTTGCTTAAAAGTTCCAAATAGTAATGTTTACCTTTTGGTTTGGCCTTTAAATCTTACCTTAGTTGTTATATCTAGATGCATTTTGAACTCTGTACATTTTATTAGAGGAAACAAACGTACCTTTTAATGCATACTGACCCTTTGCCCCAGTTTTCGAAATGGGGGATTGGGGAAGTAGCCCCATAATTTTTATAGGGAAGCCCCATCGAGAGACACCTCATTTTGAAGGTCTTAGAAAATCTTGTTGAATGCTGAAAATTAGGAATTTCTATCTTAACCCAGAAAGAAATGGCGTCGACTTTAAGATGCACAGCTTTTCATTAGATGATTTCAACATTGGACTCAATGACCAGCAAGTCTTGTCTCTAATAATTTAGAATGATTTTGTATAGGCCTAAGGCCAGTACAAACTAAGATGAAGATATTACAAAATGGAAAAGGACTAATTGGTTTTCACCCACATGTAGAATGGGCAGTACATAAGACCACGTTGCATGAAAGCTAAATCAGCGGCTACACGTGTACGTTCCGTCACGTCACGTTGTGTTGCGTCACGTTACGTTACGTGATGGAATTTTCGTAGGGTCACGTTCCGTTCCGTGACGGCACGGGCGGGACTCTAACGGAAGCAGGATAGACTTGTCCCCTCTCCCAAGATTCCCTAATCCCGAAAAAACCACTACACAACATAATTTAACAAAATTGTATAATCTAAAAGTTTGGGAAAAAATTATTATGAATTTATGCAAACTTGAACATAAGTACTAGTTTTCTTGTAAGCTTACAAACCTACAAAATTACATAATTTTCATACAACTTAAAACATAATATACGTTTTACTTTAAATATGTGTTTTTCGTTTAATATATTTTGAAATCTGTAGTTGAGTTCTAAAGAGGACTTCGTCAAGAGATTTCAGTTTGCCCCAGACAAAATTGTCCGTCACTGAACGTAACCCCTGGCTACATATGTAAGTTCCGTCACGTCACGTCACGTTGCGTTGCGTGACGGTCTGGTCTAGGAACATACCGCCGCTGCCCGTCACTGAAGCGAACGTGCATGTATAGTCACTTACATTGAAATACATTAGCGCATATCACTAAATCACTATTTGAGATGCCGACCACTCTCATGAGGGTATTTTAAGGCAAATATGTGGTGAAGGATGAGTGTGATGAGTGGTAGTAATGAGTTATGAGGTAGTCTTGTTACAAACTAAGGCCGACTCTTCCTTAGAATGGGTCATTAATTAATAGCCCAATGACCAATGGAAATACAAGGACCAACGGCAAAGTGACTTCCGAACCACGGGTGATGGTCTGATATGTCTAAACGATGGTGGGAGTTGATGCGGGTATCATCAGATGATCACTGAGACTATCTGAGCCGCTTTAGACCTATATCATCCTCAAAACCTGACCTCCATGAAGCTGGATTACAGGACCACGCCACAAGTCCCAGTCAAGTATTTGATCTTGGGGGTTGGAGATAAACACTACATTATGATATTACTACTATTTCGTTTATAAGTCTAATATTAAAACCACGCTTGATAATAAATATTGTTTAAAAATACAGTTTTTGCCACACATTATTCATCGTGGTTGCTTTGTTTTACGTTTTCATAAATACAATTTTAACAAGCAGTATAGTTTTGAATTCTCCAAAAATATAATATTTAACTAGGACAAGTAGGCTACTTGTAAGCACAGGGGTCATATTTATGTGCAAAGATGTGGCTACGTATGTACGGAGTATGACGTAGTGACGATGACGTTGTCTTAAGATGTCATGATAGGGGGGTTGCTCCACGTGGCACCCCTCCCCACTCTGCTTTGACCACTCAAAACCCACAATCAAATCATCTGGCCTCTGTCCCGCAGAATCAAGACACACATCTCTCTTGGTAATACGTCTTTTGACTTAATCTGCGCTCAGGACCCTCCTTCCGGAAATACTAAACTGAAAACTGAAGAAGCTTTCTCTCTAACTGTGGATTTCTAATGTAAGCTGTAGCCAAGGCTTAGCGCTTAGGTCTTAGAGGTATTGTGAAATGTACAATTAAACAATTTGTTTTTGGTAGCAGCCCTTTCAGTTAATATAATATTTTATGTTGCGTTTTGAAATAAACAACCTGTTTACTCGTTTTACTGGGCATTTAATTAAAATGTCGCAACATGTATTCTGAAAAATATTCTGTTACAAGGGAATTTTTATTCAGTACAAGAGTTTTTAAAAGACAATTTGAAGATTGAAATTTAAATTTGAAAATTTGATCGGCCTTCTACATCAAGAATAACTTAGGCGTTCTTTGTAATGTTTGACTCTATCTTGCCTATGCAATAATTTTGTGTTTACAATAGATATTATTATTGTTATTATAATTATAACAGTTTTAGGTCCAAATATATTAAAGTCTTAAGTGCTCATAAGACTTGTTTCATTACACTTAAAATGTTAAAAAATCCTAAGTATTTATAGGAATGGGTTAAATAGCCTGATTTATTTAGGTGCGTAACACAAGTTGTAATAAAAACGTTATAATATAAGAATTTACTTAATAGTGCAAGTTCAAAGTTTTTACACATTCTAACTGACGATTGCCATACATTGTGAAAGTTTTATGCAATAAACCATTGATTTCATTTAAAACAATATAACTTAACAAGGGTGAGTAGATTTGTACAAATATTATAATTTTATGATAGGCATTTCTACAACACTATGAATACACCGAGCAAGATACTTTACCTAGGCTTTTTCTTACCTTGTATACAGAAAAGTAACAGAGGCACAAAGCCCTATTAAATAGATTTTCTAAACCAATATAAATCTAATAATATATTGCATAACTTAGTGCATAACCTTGGTTTTAAGGATGATATAGGTTTAAAGCGGTTCAGATAGTCTCAGTGATCATCTGATGATATCAACTCCCACCATCGTTTAGACATATCAGACCATCACCTGCGTGGTTCGGAAGTCACGTTAAGCCGTTGGTCCTTGTATTTCCATTGGTCATTGGGCTATTAATTAATGACCCATTCTAAGGAAGAGTAGGCCTTAGTTTGTAACAAGACTTCACCTCATAACTCATAACTACCACTCATCACACTAATCCTTCACCGCATATTTGCCTTAAAATACCCTCTTGAGAGTGGTCGGTATCTCAAATAGTGATATAATGATAGTGAACTGTATGTAAATTCAAACTCATTTAAAAGTCTTCTTGATAAGCATACTTTAATTTTAATAAGCTAAATGGACGGAGAACAACTTAGTAGTAGCACCCATCTTTAAAAAACTGATTAAAGTTCTTCAGCCATTTCAGTTCTAGGTATTTATTTGTACGAGAGTGTTTCTCCTCCTACTCTGTGGGTTTGATTGAATCAATCTCGGAACACGTGGAATCTGCATGTGAGAGCGTGCAACTTATATGTTCACTTTTTTCATACAGTGCAGATCTGCCAACAGCACTACACAACGTTAAATCCATTGTGGAATTTGATTGACACAGTCTGACGCTATCGGTTCAAAGAAATATTCTCAATTCTCCGAGCGGTTATTTTTGTCCACCACCAGACAAGTCTGTGGCCTGTTACTTTTTGTGATTACAAGTTCTCCGATGAATTGCAAGAGACGCCTTTACACAGAATCGGTCTGTATTTTTATTTATAATTCGAGGTAACATCTAGGCCGTTTCCGTCAACGAAGATCACTACTTAGAAATGTTAAATATTTTTCGTATTTTCGTTTTGCCGACGTCACGATACGAGGCAAAATCATTTGTTTCGGCAAAATTATTGAGCTTAGGCCCAAATTCACATATTTAAATAGAACATGAGAAACAAGCTTTTCTTGAAAGAGTTAACTCTCGTGTTCCAGATCGTCCTTGGCCCTCGGTCTTGATTTGACTTCCCGAAAATTATTTCTTTGGTAATCTTTTAAATCGCACGTTAACGTTGATAAATTACGCACATTTCCAGAGTTAAAGGACTCCATCGGAAAAAATCCAAGCCATTCCATTAGAAATGTTACAAGATTCTATGCGATACTTCAGGGACCGTATAAAAACATGTATTGTCAGAAAGGCGTCTTCTACCAGTTTGATTTTTAAAATATACATTTTTGTGAAATGTTCGTAAAGTTCCAAGTTTGTTAAACACATTGTATAAACAAAGTTGTGAAAAAGGTTTAACACTAGTGTTTTGTTTTTAAATACATATTAATCCCAGGAAACACCCTTTCAACAACTAGGTTTTAGTCTATAATAAAAAATCTTTTAATAAATTTTCCTTTTTCTCACATCTTAATTTTTGATAATTTGGATTATATGAGTGTATTTGAATTTTAACACAATGTTATAATTGTAAATTACAATAAAACATTGTGTTATGTTTTCTTTTATAGTTTTCCTATTGACAGTAAATGAATTGCTAACCATAAGGCAATCACTGAAAGCCACGTGGATTATCCCCTCCTCTCCCCTTTCTTCTTTCCCCTCTCTTTAGTTCGCAAACAACCCCTAATTGTGTCCCCAGTGCATTAGCTCAATCTTCCAGACTCTCCCCTTCCTTATTATATGTATGTTAAAAATATGTATATGTTCGATATCGTAATGTATATTTTATAGCAAAGTTAAATGTACACTGTTTATGGATATAGTATTTGTTGATTATTATTTAGTGAAATACGAGTATAATATTGAAATTCAATAGTACTACTAGGCAACTTGGCTGATTAGTACCCACGTCAAAACGATACACCGTCATTTTACCAACCTGTTTTCATATTATTAGGTTACTACTATATTTCTTTAATATATGGTTTTATATGTATTACATGTTTGCTTACATTGTGTTTAAGTCATGAAGGTAACAGAGCTGGTATTGAATATAATATTTCAATTTATAATTGTATTACTAACCAACCCTAAGTCAATATTTCAATAGTCCGTCTGGACACATATCAGTAAATGTTAGGGTTGTTGTTTTAGATTTTAGACCCACAGAAGACGAAAACCAAAATAAAGTCGTAAAGTGAAGTCATTATTA
The DNA here is from genome assembly GCA_018831715.1 of Matsumurasca onukii. NCBI lineage: Eukaryota > Metazoa > Arthropoda > Insecta > Hemiptera > Cicadellidae > Matsumurasca > Matsumurasca onukii. The sequence goes on from CM032062.1 coordinate 9,270,426, forward strand.
GCTGGTGATAACCCTAGATATTAATTCATTCATTTTAACTGGCTATTGTTCATTAAATTACCTGTATCGACGGAACTGTGAGCCCAAAAGCAATGGTTTTGTCGAGGAAAACATATCTCTGTCGTCTGTATGTAACAGTTTACACCGTAAAAAGATGTTCTAGTACAAAATTAAAAACAACACAAACCCAAAGTCCTGAGTTACATGTTGCTTGGAAACGGTTTGGTACAAAATAAGCGGCTCTCTGAAATAACCAAAGTAAAAAACAGTTCTTTTCCAGTATAACGTAAATGCAATGTTTAAAACCTTATGAATAATTTAAAATTCTCTAGAATTGTATCTTTTGGGTTAAGATTAAATTGTACTAATATTAAAATAAATTAAAACCAACCAAATGTTAAAACTTAAACAACGCACTGTTTCCTGCCAGATATACACAATTTTTACCTCACTAATTCGAATGTCCTATACTTAAGTCGTATCCTGTGATGCTAGTTCTGGCAAATAGTACTGACGCCTACTAAAATGTTGACGCAAGAAGAGTTTACAGGCGCATCTTTTTGCACAACACAGTTGTAGGCGCTCTTGTATCCTATGTGAAATATGCGCTAACATTACTCTTACAATAGCCTTTTTAATTGTTAACACTATCGGAAACAAGTTTAGATCCTAGCTTTACAACTTATACACAAAGAGTAAAAATTTCTTACTGCGACGAGTCCAACAACATTCAAAATTATATATCCGATCAGTTAACTATCAAATCAGGTGTTCCACAAGGATCAGTTTTAGCTCCATTGTTATTTTTATTATTCATGAATGATTTGTCAATCATAACCGAAAATTCAAAATACTACTATTTGCTGATGATACCTCAATTTTATTTTCACATAAAACGTCGAAATTTTAGAAATACAATCATATATTGATCTGAACAATTGGAATGGAGAAAATGGATTCATAAATTCTGAAAAATCAAACTATATCTCATTTTCCCACCCTAGAAGAAAACCCAAATTATAAAATGTCAATATTAGTATGAATAACGAACAAATTCAAGAAAACGCCAATGTAAAATTCTAGAACTTTTTTGATGAACATTTAAATTTCAAAGAACATATCAGATCAGTTTGTAGAAAATTATCAAGTGGAATCTATTTATTAAAATTATCAACTTTCAGCACTATTGAAACACTGCTTACATTATACTATAGAATCATATTTCCGCACTTAAATTATGCTGTCATTTTTGGGAAACTCAAGTACTTATACAAACAAAGTTTTCATCCTACAAAAATCTGCTTTACGAACAATTTTAAAAAAATCACAAAATCAATCCTGTAAACGTATTTTGAAAATTTTCAAATTTTAACATTTTTATCAATTTATATTTATGAATGCATTATGTATTTTAAACAAAACATTTCATATTTTTATCCAAACTACAAAGTATTAAGCGCAAGACAGCAAAATCTTAAATTGAGAATACCAGATCACAACACTTCTTATTACACACATTTCCCAGAATACAATATGGCTAAATTATTTAATAAACTTCCAAACAAATTAAAAGAAGAAGCCAATTTAAAAAATTCAAACGAAATTTAAAATTATTTTTGACAAGAAAAGTTTACTACTCTATTAATGAATATTTACACGACGACATGAAGAGAGAAGATTGGACCTCAGAAGCCTAAATTTATTTGTTTTGTTATATTTTTATTCTTTTCTGCTTTTTTATTTAACTTACTTTTCTGTTTTTGTATTTTTTATATTTTTATTTATACGTTTTATATTGTTTTATAAGAATATTGTTATTTAATGTTCTTTTTTGTATTTTGTTATAGCCCATGCAAAGGCTACCTTTGTAAGAGGTTAATAAAATATTTCTATTTCTATACTATCAAAAGGTAACAATAAAATTGGAACCATTAAGTGCAGAGAAATGGACCACTGACGTCTAAAATCAAACTGAACTAAACATACAATGCAGTACTCGTTCTTGTCAGAACTAATGGTGTTCCTGGACAGTGATATTGACTCGGATAAAAGGTTTAACAGTTATAAAGCAGCTGTTCTGTTTACTTAACAACAAAGTTGCAGTTCAGATGAGATTGTCGGCTGCGGGAGACGGATTTGTGTCACTTTGGCTCAAGTTTCAAATCATTAAAAGTTTTACACCTTCACACTCTATCATAAACTGTTTACGTTGACAGCCGCGCCTCTCCAGATTAACGACCTTCGTCTACTTTTCCAAGTGAAAATGTGTCTGCATCAAACGCGAGAACAAAGAGCCTCTTTAGGGGTGAATGACACGGTACCGCCCGATAAGGAATAAAAACAACACGTTATAGCTTAGAATTGGAGCTGAACCTATTATGTTTTAAAGCCAAATGAACTATACAGGGTGAGTTTTAAATGTCCCTACTCCCAACTTAACTTTTGAAAAGGAAATATTTTTAAACCTTTTGAGGAGTGTTTTTATAAGATTCAGACGTTGGTTTTGACGTACTTTACGTCACCCACCTCCAACCCACAAATCGAGGGGCCAAATTGTTTAAATACACCCCTCCTTGACACCTCAAAAGAAAGGGCTTCCACCCGGATTTAGCTGGAGGATGGTTGACGCAAAGAACGTCAAAACAAACTTCAGAATCCCATAAAAACACCCCCTAAAGGGTTTTAAAAAAATTTTGAAAGTAAAATGGGGGTAATTTAAAACTCACCCTGTTACATACATATGTTTTATAAGTATTCTTTTTGTTAAGGTCCTCTACAGATATTGTTAATGCTAGAACGAGATAATGCATCAAAAAACGTTAACGAATCACAAAAAAACTAATCAAGTCAATTGGACAAGTACTAAAATTCCAGATTTTGGGAAATACTAAAACCATGGAGTCAACATCAACGACTTATAAAACAGTGTAGTGTTTTAGGGTCCTTTGTGTGTTTTGTAATCAACACATTTGCTTGTTAAGCATTTCAAATTATATTTTTAAGAATGAGTAAAAGAATCTTGACGGTTTTTAATGTTAAATAACTCGGGGAAAAAGACAATTAAAATAATACTTTTTAGATTTTCAGATACATATCTGTTATCCTTAAAACCTCACGTCACAATAAGTAGTGGGCTACAATAAAAATGGTTAACCTAAACCAAATCTAAAAAAGCTAATGAATATATCTAACAGTAACTATTGTAGTCTTTTCTACTTGGGCCACCATTTGAAACTGTCGAAAAATGGCAAATTAGAAGTAGAAATGTAGCCATTGAAAAGTTAGGTTTAAATTAGTTCGTTTTAGTTGTTAGTTTTAAATGGCTTTTTATTTGTTGAACTTGTATATAACCCTAAGTCTTAGAAATTGTGTTGGTGTGTCTAAATTGGCTCGATGAGTCTCAGCGGAATTGGCTTATAGTTAAACTACTTTTAGACGTTTGGTAAGTAACAGCCTTTACAAACTTACGCAAATAGAAAAGTTAGGATTTCTGCAAAATGTGCCTTAAGTAAATTACCTTTGAAACGAGGTACAACCCGTGAGATAATTTCTTTTAATGCTTTGTGGATCCTAAACGGCGCCACATGGTGTGTTTAATTTTTCTAAACGACCCCCACTTCGATCAAAAATATTTTCACATTCATACGAATCAACTATAATACAGGGTTATTCAAAAATAATGTCCTTACTTTACTTTCAAACAACTCTCCTTTACTAATTATAACTTAGATATACATAAATTAAATACTAGTAAAAAGATCACATTTCAAAGTTTGTCTTCCTTGGTACACATCTTAAAAGCTCACCATGTCCCTCCCTAGATGCTCGGCAAAAATATATCCAAAACTCAAACGGTTTTCCGGTAGATCACGAAGTTAATATTGATTTATAGATTTGACTGCAGCTCTGATACGGTTCCGCAGGTCATATAGATTTTTTTCAGAGTGCATACGTAAACCTTCACCTTTACATAGCCCCACAAAGAAGTTAACAAGGAAACCACAAATCTACGACGAAACTCTCGCTGAACTGAACTGACTGGCTTTTGAAATCCAAGAACACAAAATATCTTGTGTTGAATGCGCAGCCATCTTGTTGGTTATTAAAAGTGGAAATTACCTCTGAGTTTATGTAACAAAACTTTGAAACTTCTTCTTTTCAATTACTATATGTAAATTATTCATGAAGTACTCATACTATAAACGTTACAGAAGAATGAAAGTAGGACATTCATTTTGAATAACCCTGTAATATAACACCATACAAACCGCAAAGGTGGTCTGAAACCCCCTGCTTACAGCTAGTTTTCTCTATATTTTGAGCATGACAACCGTTGAAGCTATCCTATTTCTTTAAAGTTTATTCCAATATTACAGAAAGAGATAAAATAATTTCAATTAATTGGCATTTATTTTACGAAAATTTTAACTTTCGCAAATTTTTAACTGCTCTAGCCTTGTTCAGAAACAGCTGTAGGCTAACTAAAGTGCAAGTTCAAAATGATCAGTAATCATAACTAAAACCACTTCTGAACTATACACCCTCATTGTTTAGACTCTCATACAAATTTGTAATGTACGTTTACAGGAGTTTAATTGATTGACTAAACTTCTAGCTCAAAGTTGTAATGACCTATCAAACATCATAAAAGCCGTTTACGCAGACCTAGTTTCTGAAGTCAAGAACTGAAGGTTCGTTGTTCCGGTTAATCACTTTTCTGATTGCATTAACAACGTTAATTAAAACTCATCGAGCTCAGCTTGAACCTACTTGGTCACGTGACTGATAGTGTTGACAGCTACGCATATATCAGTAAGGTGACATCTAGTTATTTATTCCTTGTAACTTTTAAATTAAATTGTGTTGACTCACTTGACTGTAATAATAGTTATGTTAAATAAAGGATAAGTTGACACGAGTTGTTCTGTAAACCAGTTGTACTGAGAAACGCTCAAATAAAAGGCATTTTTATTTATTTATTTAGTTGCACCACAAAGTTCGTCTCTACTTCAACTGTGATCCTAGGTATTTCAATCTAAATATGTTCCTTTTTTGTTGTCTGTATGTATATTAAACTTTCCCACATACCTTCAAGTCATCGTTAAACTCTTAAGATAATTTATCTTTAAGATAATTTATTGTTCTTAATTGTATTGACACAACAAGCACTTCTTGCGAATTCAAGGCGACTTCAAGTTCTGGACTTACGTTTTTATCTACTACTACTAGCAAATGTTTAATGTTTAAGCTGTTGGATAGTAGTATTAAGTTGAAAACCTTGTAAACTTTACAAAAGACAGTGTAAGTAAGGATGAAACTAGGTTTGGTGCGTAGCACAAAAATAAATAGTTTTTTTTTATGGAACAGCCATCTGACGAGACTGAAGTAGGGGTAGCAACAAGGTCCTAAGGGCGAGAAAATATTTCGTATCCAAGAAAATGTTTTTCAGCCAGGAATAAAAGACGCAGAACCTCCAAACCCTCCTTGAGAAGGTGTTCCGTAAGAAGAGGAGGGTGTGTTTCCTCCAAATCCACCTTGGGAACCACCGGGAGCACCGTACGATGACGAAGGCTGAGAACCTCCAAGGCCACCTTGGGAAGAGCTTGGTGCGCCATATGATGTTGACGGACTGCCACCAAAACCTCCTTGTGAACCACTAGAAGACGGTCCACCGAAACCTGAAAGCCCCCCTTGACTTCCTCCCTGTGTCGGGGGAAGGTAAGATCCACCAGGGGCTGCTTGACCAGATGTGCCAGGGCCACTGGAACCAGGGGCTCCATAAGAAGATGAAGGTGCACCACCAAAACCTCCTTGACTGTTACCTTGACCAGGAGCACCGTAAGAGCTTGAGGGAACGCCGCCGAATCCACCTTGGCTACCACTAGCTCCACCTTGACCAGGGGCACCGTAAGAGCTTGAAGGGGCACCTCCAAAACCACCTTGACTGCCACCTTGACCAGGAGCACCGTAAGAGCTTGAAGGAGCACCGCCAAATCCACCTTGGTTACCGCCTCGACCAGGAGTGCCATAAGATGTTGAAGGGGCACCACCAAATCCACCTTGGCTACCGCTTTGACCTGGAGCACCGTATGATGTTGAAGGGGCACCACCAAACCCTCCTTGGCTACCTCCTACTCCTCCTTGAGCCGGGGCGCCGTAAGAGCTTGAAGGGGAGCCACCAAATCCACCTTGGCTACCGCCTTGACCAGGAGCACCGTAGGATGTTGAAGGAGCACCACCAAACCCTCCTTGGCTACCTCCTACTCCACCTTGTCCTGGAGCACCATACGAGCTTGAAGGGGCACCGCCGAATCCTCCTTGGCTACCACCTCGGCTGGGAGCACCGTAAGATGTTGACGGAGTACCGCCGAGACCACCTTGGCTACCACCGATTCCACCCTGGCCTGGAGCACCATAAGAGCTTGAAGGGGCACCACCAAACCCACCTTGACTACCTCCTTGACCAGGAGCACCGTAAGAAGTTGAAGGGGCACCCCCCTGGCTACCACCTTGACCAGGAGCTCCATAGCTTCCAGAAGGGGTATTACCGGCAAATCCTCCAGTCTGTCCACCAGGTGGTAAGTATTGGTTGTTAGGTCCTTGGCCACCAGCTCCTCCAAGTCCACCCTGGCTACTACCAATTCCTTGAGATCCTCCGAAGCCTCCTTGACTTCCTGTTCCACCAGGTGCTCCATACGATGTTGATGGTCTGCCTCCATTGCCTCCAAAACCACTCGAAGATCCTCCCTGCGTGGGAGCACCATATGAAGATGAAGGTCTTCCACCAGTTGCTCCAAGTCCACCGCTGACACCTCCCTGCCCTGGAGCTCCGTATGAAGATGAAGGTCTTCCATTTCCATTTCCAGGTCTTCCACTACTGTAGCCACCATTTCCTCCAAGGCCACTTCCGGCTGAACTAGGACGACCACTGCTGTACCCTCCAGCTGCGTTGCCTCCAGCACTAGGTGCGCCATAAGAGCTGGAAGGGCGCCCGTTACCGTTGCCACTGGAACCCCCAGGTCGTCCACTGCTGTATCCTCCAGGACCACCTTGGGGAGATCCGCCGGATGAAGAGCCTCCGAAACCGCCTTGTGTGGCCCCTGGAGCACCGTAAGAACTAGAAGGACGACCACCTCCATTTGCACCAAAGCCTGCAGAGCCGCCTGCTGAAGGAGTGCCGTATGAAGAAGAAGGTCTTCCACTTCCTCCACTAGAACCTCCAAAACCACTTTCACTTCCAGATGCTCCTGGTGCTCCGTAAGAGGAAGATGGCCGTCCACCGGCTCCTCCAGCAGCTCCACCGGGTCCAGGTGGTAGATATTGGTTACTGGGGCCATTTCCACTTCCACCGAATCCACTGCTTCCACTGCCTCCAAATCCACCAGCTCCACCTCCTGGAGCACCGTACGATCCGGAAGGCGTGTTTCCACCGAATCCACTTTGTGCACCTCCACCAGGGGCTCCACCAAAGCCACCAGCTGGGCTTCCAGGTGCACCATAGGTTGAAGAGGGTGCTCCACTGCCAAACCCTCCTGTGGATCCTCCTGGGGCTCCATACGAGGATGAAGGAGTGCCACCGGGGGCACCATAGCTGCCGGATGGTGTCGCGCCACCGAAGCCTCCTGCCGAGCCGCCACCTGGTGCTCCACCACTACCGCCTTGTCCAGGAGGCAGGTACTGTCTCGCTTGAGCTTCTAACGCATCTAGAAATAGCATTAAATAACATTAACGCTTTAGATTTTAGCTGTCTCAAAAACTACTATGTACGACTATAATTACGAGGGCTATTCATAAATTAAGTTACGTTCAAAAATAGTACAATGCACATCTATTCTAGATACGTTTCATTATATTCATATTGAAGAGCATTCTTTATAATACACTTTGCCATATTCAATAAAACATTCAGATCACTTATCATACCTAGGCACAAGGTGTCTTTGCCACTGTATAACCGGACGCAATTCACGCTTTACCTATCTTTAGTTCGCAAATCACTGGATTACGTGCAAGCCTTTAAGTAAAAACACATTCTCAATATGTAAGAAACCCTTCCTAAAAAATTGGATACCAAAAATTATTTTCTAAAGTTAATAAACCTATTATTTGGCTGGCGGGAATATTACATGTAGAGATCATTATTGTCAGATTATAAACAAATTAACTGAGAGAAGATTATTAAAATCATTTGAAGAGAAGTGGCAATTCAATCAAAGAATTTCCAGCCCACTTTTCTTCAAATGATTTGAACTCCATTGAAGTATACTGTGTCCCACCATCAGATAACAGGGTTTCAATTATGTTTCGAAATTTAGATATCATAAAATTACCAAATAAATGTTGGATTCACAATGAGTCAGGCTTTCTGATATAGTTTACACACATTGATTCGTTGGTCTTCTTGCTACACAACAACGGAAGTTAGTTTCTGAACAGCCCTCGTATTATAGTTTCGAGGAAAGCAGACGTGAAGTAAAAGTGGTCTGTAATCACCGCTTACAAAACATTAAATAGGTAATGAGCTAATATTTAGTAACCATACCTAGTTTGTCTCGCTTGGGCCTTGCGAGGTCTGTACTCTTCTTGGCAGCAGAAGCTTGAAGTAATACTGCTAGACATACGAGAGTGAAGCACCCCTGAAACACAGTAAACAGTCGAGACATCAGTATTGCTTGAATTCAAGAGTAATGTTTGTTTTGCATTGTATAACGTAAAAAATGTCAGTGTTTGTTTTCAGCCTTCTTTTGTTTCCAGTAGTTTGTAATGTAAATTTCCATGGAATAACTTACTAATACTCCAAGATGTAATTAAAAGTAAATTACCGACCAACTCATTAACGTTTTACAAATGAATAATTAGAGATATGAGAAATGAGTAATAGGAAGAATTTATGCGACATACGGGCAGTCGAAGTTGGTAGGGCATTGTCCGTCTTGAGCAAGGAAAAAGGTAGAACGATATTCAAGATACAAACCTACAGAAAAGGACTTGCCGACATCCTCCTACACGAGTTGTGCAAGGGAGAGCGCATGTGACTATCTAGCAGACGACGTGAGAACCACGCTTGCGCCAGCTGATCTAGACAGCAGACAGCTGTTTCAACAACCAGCTGGTTTCCTCGCGCCTAACCTATCCCAACACCCGATTGTTGACAGTCGACACTCCTCGCTTTATCTTTGTACAACTGTGCCTGACTTTTTTACTCTATGGGTTGTTCATTTTTCTAAATACTAATGTTGCATTAAAATAATTATTGTAATTGTGCATTTGTCTAAAAAATAACATGAGACATAAGTGCTCGTAAAAAATATTGAACAATGAATACAAGAAGACATCATACACGTTGTTTTGGTTTAACTAATTTTTTGGTTTAACGGATTTTTAGTGGAAGAACAATTTTTGTTCACTAATAATTAGTATTTCTTTAGAAGATAGGTAAAGATTTAGGACTAATAAAGGACCGGCTTTCAGTGATTCAAACACTTTTAACGTCCCTTAGGTACGAAACCATCTTCGTTTGCTTGTACGTACCCTCTCCTAGATTGCTATTATTACTTAAGTTAGCATTTTTTTATTCAAAGTTACTTTTTTCAAAGAACAAGAGAAGAGAACAGAGATAGCATTGTTTATTTTGTTAGAAATTAAAGTATAGATAACAATTTTTAAAACTAAGGATTGCTTGTATAAAACTGTTATTTCGAAAATACTTCAGGACTGTGCAGTTTATGTGTAACTTATTTTGGAAATTTGATTTTAAACCCACTTGAAAATTTAAGTGTCCAGTTTAAAACCGTCTATAAATAGGTTACAAACAGTGAGCGTGTAATGTTAGTGGAGTACAGGTAATCACTAATCACTAATCAGGTTTGGCGCCAAATCACAGGGTTACTAAGCGGTTGCTGTGCACTGTGTAATGGTGGTGATTACGCGCAGGATGCAGTACGTGTGAGGAGACTGTGCCAGTTACCTAGTAATCTGTGCTACAAACTTGCAACTGCACACTTAACTTGTACAGAATACTACCAGGCTGGTGTTTTACTACAGAAGACGAGTAGAGGTCAATCTACACTTGCACCAAGGTACACGACTCAGATAGTCCCACAGTAATAGTGGATGACACTGAGATCGAAGATGGGTCTACTCACACTCTATTCTGTGTTCGCTGGGTCTACTCAACTAAATTCCTTGGAATACACCTTGATCGAGGTTTGACTTGGAATACTCACGTAGACCACGTTTGCTCAAAACTATCCTCAGGAACTTATGTTTTGAGGAATACTGCCCAACTCAGGTACTGATGACGGCGTATTACGGAGTAATTTACCCACACTTATCCTACGGATTGACTTTGTGGGAGGTTGCACAAAAACAAATTGGTCTAGGATTTTTATTCTTCAAAACGAGCAGTCAGAATAATCGCCAAATTGCGAAGGAGAGAGTCGTGTAGAGAGGCGTTCAAAAGTCTAAAACTGTTGACTCTACCTTGCCTCTACATTTTGGAGCCGTGTCTCTTTTTCAAATCAAAAGTAATACCATAAGAGGTACAGACGTACACTCTTATGAAACTAGAGGCAGGGACAACTACTGAACTGGGAGACACAGAACGGTAGTTCATGAACGTTTGCCTTCCCAGGCAGGAGTTCATTTCGTCAATAGTCTACCAAATTCGTTCAAAATTCCCTTTAGCCTAAGGCATTCAAAGCTTGTCTTAAAACAATTCTGATTTCTCAAGCATTTTATGATACAGACGAGTTTATGGCATTCAATTGGGAGACCCTATGATTGGCTGACTGAATAGGGACTAGAGTGGCTACATTCGAATGTATGGGAGAGATTGAGTGTAAAATTGTATGTTTGAATGGGATTTAGATGTAAGAATCCAAGGAAAATTTCAGATACTCAAACATTTGACGATTGCGATACATTTATTGTAAATGTGCAATATGCAATAAAACATTTATTTATTTACACTTTGCCACTAGCCAGCCTTACGTACCGCAGCGCGCTCTACGCATAAAGCATATCAGTTAGCTAGCTAGTAATCATTTTACAACAAATAACTTATTAAAAGTTAGGACTTTACTAATTGAGCAGGAAATTTACTATGCTAGTAAACCGAAGGTATAGTGTTTTTTTTTTGCTTTTGAGAAAACTAAAATCTTAAGAAATCTTCCTCGGCATTTACGCAGCATAACTAAGGCGTTTGACCACTTTTGTTAACCATTTTATTTCTTTCGTCACCCGTAAACAAGGTTTAACTGTTGGTAAATATGTTTTATTTGTAAGATCTATTGGGTAACGTGTTATTTTACAGGTGGTAGCAATATAGTATGTTATGCATTTAAATTTTAAATCCGTTTATTTCAAATCTATAATAATTATATGTTTCTAATCTTATTAGTTTATAATGACAACTAAAATATTGTATTTTTCTGTTGTGTGATTGGGATTTGCTAAGTGATTCACGATCTCTTGAACTTTTTAACTTAGCTCAAACAATCCCTATGTCGGGATTGAACGCTTTGCCAAAGCCAATTTTACTATTTAAAGCTATGTAAAAGAGGATTATGCATTAAAGTAGTATTGAAAGTCAAACAACATTTATGCTACTTAACACAAAATAGAGTCTTTTCAGTTTAATTTCAATGTGTGAATTTTAAAACCCTAGTTCTTGTATATTTTACGATATTTTATTACTTAAAATCAGTTTATATAACCTTTTGAATTTGATAAAACGAAACTTATTTAAATGACGATACTTATATTTTACGATATTTTATTACTTAATATCAATTTATATAGCCTTTTGATTTTGGAGAAACGAAACTTATTTAAATGACGAGCAGCAAATACGATATATTTAGGAAGTTTTCTATACGCATTGATTGTCTACGGTTTGAACAGTTTTATCCTCTTATACTACTGTTAGATTTACTGCAAAACGAGGCGTTTAAGTGTGTTTTATAAAGGCTTTTGAGTCAACTTAGGTTAGTAACCCTTATTAACATGCTTATCAAAATACTGTGGATGGGCTCTTTGGGCAAGAGACAATGATCTTAGTGTTAGTGTGCAATATACTGTACTGATACCTCAGCGTTCAAAGATATAATAATCTACAATATCTCAAACTTTAAAATAACTTTTCAACAAGTTTTTTTTAATTATGTTTACAAAATGATTAACACGCGCATATGTGATTAACATCCAATCGTATTCCAGGCAAGTGAACACGGTAGAGCGAGTGGTGTGATTGGCTACAGTCATTACAGATATTACAGTGTGTTTAACAAGAGACCCTGTGCTCTTTGTTGCTACCAAAACACCGTCATTAGCTATTTCCAGCTGTCCGCGCTCTACCATATGTTTATACATCCAACCAAAGAGCAAAATAACATGACGTCCTAATGAAATTGAATATATACTGTGTGTTAAGTGACTCATACAACTCATAGAGAAATTAAAATTAAATAAAGACATTGCGTTATTTAAAAAATATTATTGATATTCTATACAGTTGAGTATTTAGTATTTTTAGCCAGACTGAACACGATTTTACTTAGAGTTCTCTGATTTTTAAAAGCGAAAGGAAACTGAAACTGGTTACTGATATTCGAAATAAAAATGTCAATTTGACAGCGCGGGAAGATGGTTTAATTCAAATTGGAGTGCCCTAAAACAGTTAAATCGGTTGTAGATGAAATTATTATGAATATACATTGTGTTTTATAACTCGGTATAGGCTTAATTGTGAAAGATGGACTAAAAAACACTAGACTACTTTTGACTCTTTTGTACTTTAAAAAGAGACTATCTAATGTTTTTAAACTTATGCAATAGCGGCTATTTTTGCTTTTGTGGTAAGTTTTCCTTGATAGTGTATGGAAATACATGTGTTATTAACAGTAAAATTGCAATATTACTTGTATTACTGTTTGAATATTGTTTCAAGCTTCATTGAAGATTTGCACATATAACTTTTCTTTTTAATCTCCGTAAAATACGCACAAAATCAAATCAACGTAAAATGTATTTTCATCCGGTGGACTAATTGGAAGTAGTTGAACTAATGGGACACATATAAATTTAGAAGGCACATACAATGTTATGTGAATTCGTAATAATGAAAAGTACCTAGTTTCCTGAAGTTTTTAATACAAATCTCAACCAATTATTACGTGAAAAGTGTCAAATATTCAATTGTGTACATTTGATATAATAATGTGTGTGTTTTTAATCAAAATATTACGACCTATGTTCGCATAATTGAAAAGATATTACATTCATTGTGCACTAAATTGTTAAAACTAGTTTTTCTCCGCCTTCTCTAGTTGAGTTTTCATAGCTTCATTAATTTAAAACTTGCATTTTAAAAATAAAACCATTTAAAACTGTTGGACAACAATTGTTTACCTTTTAAAATGTTAATAATTTAAAAATGTAAAATGATGAAAAATAAGTGATTATTACCTTGTGTAGTGGGGCGCGCATGATGATAAGATTATCCAGAGAGATAAGGTGGGTGATGGATACTGATAAGCCAAGGGAAGGAGACAAGTTTATATAGAGAGAAAGGTAGAGCCGTCCCCCCTCCACCAACACCTCACCACTGCACATGCGTGGTACCTTGGTTCCAGATCCTTGCTCCTTGCTTACCTACCCGACTCTCTTCTGTAACTTTAGTTTAGCTAAAAGTTAATAAATATTAACTTTGCAAATACTTTTAGCTATCAGCTGGTTAACAATTAAAATTGAAAACAGCTGTTTTAAACCTAATGCGGTAATAGTTCTCACTTTTGGATCAGCTGACTGTAAATATTATTCACCTGTTTGACAGGTGTAACTTGTACACCTAAGATGTGAACATCAAAGATCAACTGGTAATGTACCAGTTGTAAAAGGACGCAAAAAGTGAAAATATTAATGTAAAATTCGGAAAAATGAGTTTGTATCTTTATGTAAAATTAAAAATACAACTTTTTATTCTTATAAATTTTTGTATTATGCGCCATTTTTATGGTATTTTTGAAAATTTAAACCGCTGCCATACTTTTTCTGTAAGGTTTCATGAAATAATTATTTTTCTTAAATTGATATTATGACACATAAACACCATACCAAGTTTGAATGCAATCGGTCAACCCGTTCTGGAGATATAAGTTTTAAGTAAAAAATACAAAATGGTGGCTACCGGGGTAACGAAGAATTTTAGGACCCATGTTTATAGGAACTTTTTCATTGTTTTGCATAAGAAACCCCTGAAATTTGGCGCCCTATTTTAGAATCACCCTGTATATACATTTCAAACCCCTAAAGAATGCATATTCGAACCGCAACCTTTTATTATTAAGCAAAGATAAGTAGTTATAGTTATGGGACGAAAACTGTCAGTTAAAACTTTGTGATATCGAGACGGAATGCAACTTGCTCAATATGATTTGTTTATGATGAGTTGCTAAATAAACCTTTCAGTTGAAGTTTTTCTGTTGTCAAAGTATTAAACCTAAACGTGCTGTTAGGTTTTAATACCAATCGGAGATTGACTCGTTAACAAAATTACTGTTCCACATTTACTTCTCAAAAGGCCTTCCAGAGGGTAGATTAACTTGTAAAGGCTGTATGAACTGATATTTTCCACTATAGTAAGGGGGGTTTTTTACAAAATATTTCGTTGGGTCTGATGCCACAAAACGTTGTGACAGTAACGACTAGCTGCAGTGAACTAATAAATCGTACCTTAAATTATGAACAAAAGTCACCACCCCGAAGTACGTTCTGCAAGGAGTTAGAAGGAAGTCTTAATCAAGATCATTGGTTATATGACACAGCAAAATAAAGGTTATTGTAAGAAGATAACAATGTCTTAAACTGAACCTTGTTAGGTTGGCCATATTTTAAATACTTAATATTTGATGGTTAAACACTTTTAGACATGCGGCTATTACCGTTAAAGAGGTCCTGTTTGTGGGATTTTGCAGAATTCTCTTCCAGCTAAAACCTCCAGTTTGATACACGATCTTCATTATAACGTTCCAAAGATTTTTTCAGATTGTGGATGGTGTTGAAGACAGTTTATTGGAATGGATTATAGGTCAAGTTGTACATAAGGTTTACACAAATTAAAAGTCTTGGGTAGTCACTCCGAAGATTACTATGAAACAACCATCCATTGCAGTGATATTTTAAGTCACATGTTTTGCAACTGTTTTGCTAGGCCATTTGTTACTTGTTTTGTTTATTCTTTTAAAAGAAGCGATTGTTTACTTGGGATGAACTTATATAGTTAGATTTTTGATTGAAGACTATTTTGAAATTACCTTTTATATATCTCTGTTATAAATATGTACTATCGGCATCCTACGAACAAATGTAATATTTTTTGAACTGTGCTGTCCAGACTTTGGCATTGCTCTGTTTAAGGGCCTAGTAAGTTCAACGGAAAAATTTTTCAGACATTCAACTATTTTTAAAATCAGTTTATTTAGTACCTTCAAGTAATGTTGGCTTTAGCTTTACCCTTTCATAGTATCAAAACCATCATCAGGTGGATTGCGGAATTTTCTCTGTCTCTGTGGTTGCATAATACGCTTCGCCAGAACTGCGTAATGAACAAACACACACACACACACACACACACACACACAACGCAGATGACAAATCGGCGAAATATGCACAAACAAGTGAGAGATGGCAAAACTCTTGTTGCCCTCTGTTCTGCAATGTTGATCAGTCATTATTTGGACTTCACTGGATCCTACCGAAGTGTACACTTTACTCGTAGTTCTTGAATCACAGATCCTACTGCAAGTCTACAACATACTAGTTTAAGAGGATTAAGCTCTCAAGGAAGAAATGCCGTCTAAAGTGACTCTGACCGTAAGTTATATGATCCATCATATTCATTGAATAAATTGAAATTATAGATACAAATTAAAACTACTGTTACCTAAAAGGTAGTAATTAAAACTACTTTGCGACGTATGTATATAACTTCGTGTGAATTTTATATTAATCCATATAGTTTATTACTAAAGAAATTTGAAGGCAAAATATGTGGACTGAACCGGGGCTCGAACCAGGGTCTCTCACTTGCCGGGTGATTATGCTGACCCGTTACCATGTGGTAACTACTTTAAAAGAACTTAAATCTGAATGTTTATCCGGAACATGTGACTAGCAATAGGAAGTTAATAAATGGAAATATTACAAATATTACATCAAATATTTGTAATAAGTCACTTGACATATTAAAATTCATTTGACATATTTAAATTATGTTTGTAATATTTCCAGCTTGTCGATTTAAAGTCGCTATTGACAGTTACATGTCTTGAATAAACATTTAGATGTAAGTACTTCTCTTTGTTTGAAAGCAAAAATAAGTGGGCCACTAAATGGTGTAGTGGTCAACCTAATCACCCGGCAAGTTAGAGACCCGGGTTTAAGTCCCGGTTCGGTCCATATATTTTGTCTTCAAATTTCTTAGGTAAAAATTAGCTATTTAGCGTGTATACAAATTAAGATATCTACAATCCATCTAGTTTGGTAGTTATAGTTTTCCTGTTTAGACTCCACTCGAGATTTGGATTTTCATTGTATCCTTCGTTATAAAGTACTGCAAACCCTACACCAACACACATAACTCATTGAGGTCAAACCAAATTTACGCGCGAGGCCAAGCCTCATTACGGTACGAGTGTTTTAAGAGCTAAAGCTCCCCAAGTTCTCACTAGATCCCATTTGGATAACACGGCTTGAGCTTTGGAGAGCTGTAGCTCTTGAACTACTCAACTAATCCATTATGTGGATAGTGATTTAGTGATTCCTCAAATAGTGATTTAGTGATTGATTTAGTGATCTAATCAGAACATGTCCAAGAGTAAAAACGTTTTTTCAAATTGGAAGAGTTTTGAAACTTTTAAACTTTGTCCGCCATGTTGAAAAAACAATATTGTTGGCAAAAATATATACGGTAGAACATTTAAATACCTTATTTTAATAGGAAATACGTTTTTAACTGCGTAACTCAAGTGCTAGAGCTCTCCAAAGTATTAGTGATGTTATTCAAATAGGCTTTTATTGAGATCTTAGGCTAGTTCATAACTGTTCATAAACTCTAACTAAAAGGTTCATCAAACGTTTTCTGGAGTAAAATTTATTAAAATGTGTTTACGCTCCAAAACTATTTCAATAATAATTATAGGGATCCCATTTTAAGGTTAGCCGCCATAGTGTAAGAAACCGGGTTTTAAATGTTCGAAATTATTTTTGTTTTATTTTTTTTTGTGAGCAAAGTGAGGTGACTCACTTACACATTTCTGTAAACTCGTAGTCTACAAGATACTAAAAGTGACTCGATTAAGATGAATACCTGAATATGTATCTACTTCATAACAAGAATATGATTTGGGTTAGGATAGGTTTCACTTGATGACGTGCAGAGAACCCCTGACCTCTCGAAACGTTGCGTAGTTTTAAACAGATTAACCGGTAGAAAAGCGTATGTATTTTAATTTGACATAACGTTATTAAAACATCTGTTACAGGGGTAATACCGTTGTAAGCACATAAATACCAAGTTAAGATAGCAATAATAATATGCAAATGAATAATACAACGATAGTATAGTTTTGTCTACCTTTTCAAATTCGTTTAATCTTTGTTTTTACCTTTGTTTAAGCTAAGGACATGTACTAACGAAATACAGGTAAGAAAATATAACATTTGCCTTCCAAGGCAATTAATTTGGTCAACACTGTTTATGCTATTTGGACATTCTTTAATAGAAAACGGCGCGGGTTTGAATTTTACAATCTCAAATCACAAAATCAGCCCAACAGACAGCATCAAGTTTTAGGTATTTTGTTGACAAAAATTAACCATATTATTATAATTTGTAAAAAGACTTCTGGGATATTCTTATTGCCAAAACTATCTTCTCACTGCAGCGCAGATGTTTTGAGAATGGTTTATTTTGGTCTTATACATCCCCACATATTATATGGTATAATTCTTTGGGGGAACTGCGGGGACACAAAGGTTTCTAGACTGTTGATTCTTCAAAAATTGGCCGCAAGAATAATTGCAAAACTAAAACATAGAGAATCCTGTCGAAATGCTTTCAAATCAACAGGAATACTGACAATTACGTCACTTTACGTATTAGAAACTTTAGTATTCTGTTTTTCAAAATTTCAATTGGTAGAGTCAAGTCACTCTTATAATACCCGTAATGCAACCATTTCAAATTTTAATATCCACAAAATATGTTCAATAAATTGCCTATTAATTCTAGTAAAAAGATGTTTAACAAATTTCCAGAAAACATCAGACAAATTCAAAATTTTAAAACTTTTAAGTGTGAACTAAAGAACTTTTACTGTCAAATTCGTTTTATACAATGCGAGAATTCATGGAAAATGGTATTTAAATTTTTATTTGCATACTAGTATTTTTTATCATATAGCTGAAGATATTTTAGCTATCTTTTCTTACCAGTGGTAGTAGATTTTGTGTGTTTTTTGTTATATAGTTAGTTTGTTGTCAACACAATTATTATTGGATTGTATATTGACAAATAAACTTATAAACTTATTTAAATGATTTCGTCGTAGGGTGGTATCTTCTCAAGTTTGTTCCCCCAAGTATTATGACAAAGGAGCAACGATGTACTTTATGGACGGTTTTGGAAAACTCGTGATCAATGATAAGTGGTAACAGTTGTTCAAGAGCTGCACGACCACGACATTGGGGAAAGGAAGGCCTTGCTTTATATACATCAGTGACAACATCATGATGTGTTTATACGTTGTGAGTTAAGTGTGAAAAATCAAGGTGAAGATGGATATGTCATTCTACACGCCACGCCAAGCCGCAAAGCCTTCCTTTTACTATTGTATAATCAATATTTATTCCCTACGTTATTCCCACGTTTGGTCGCAGTGCGATGGTTAGCTCTTTACCGCTCCTCACGCGCTATTTAACTTGTGTTTTATTTACGCCATTTTGTACGTGAGCGAGTTGGGGGAATGTGAGGAGTTTAAACAATTTGCACATTATTTACCTGTACATTATTTGCAGTAGTTGTGAACATTTGAGTTTATAGACGCTGCAAATATTGCTAGTGTTTGATCTCGTAAACACGTATTTAAGAGAGAACGATACTTAATTGTCGTTTTCACAGAAACCTCTCTGTTATAGATTAATTAGTTGTAAGCATATTCAAGACAAAAGTCCAGAAACAGCAATCAAACCCTGTGTTTAACCAAAACATGTTTCGAATTTATTCAACTAATTTTTTAGTTGTAGAGAACAAACTATAAAACAACTACACATTTGAGCTTTTTATTTAAAATGTAGAGTGTTGTTTTTAGTTTGTTCTCCACCACTTAGAAAATAAATATAATGTAAACTCAAAATATTTAATGTTTTTTGTTATTTGTTCTTTACCACTAGAAAATAAGTTTAACATATTCAAAACATGTGTTAAACACAGTTTTCTTTGTTTGGGTGGTTTTGACAAAAATTGCAACTCAACAATAACCTGCTATAATTCAACTGCAATGTATATTGGTAATTCGAAACACGTATATTTTATGCCTAGTGTTTCGTTGATTGTTTGTTGATTACGTATTTGGAAGCAACCTTGTACATTTTAGCGCCAATGAAGTGTTAGAAACTATCGGTTTGATATTTTCATGTGTACTACATCATCCCAAAATAGTATCATCACAACCAAACTTTTAATACAAATTTAATATAAACAATAATAAGCGGATCCGTGGCGGATTGGTATCGCGCGCGACTCCGGAGCTCATCACTCCGGTGGCGCGGGTTCGATCCCCGCAGTCACCACTTACAATTCGTAATGTGACTAAACGGTGACGCTAGATAAAGGTCGAGGTTGAGTGGTAGACAGGACTTTGTAGTCCTAACTTCGCCTCGTTAAACAAGACAAACTAAACTTTTAATATCGAATCACTTTCCGTGCATCGGTTAGTAATTTATATAGCAAATAAAAACGTCTAAAATAACTTCTTACATTGTCTTAAACGCTCTATTACTTACCTCAAGTACATCGGCAAAAAATAACGAGATAGTGAAACCTAGTTCTCACCTAAAGGTTGAAACACCGAGATTCACTAGCTGAATCCTCTACTTGGATTTAACCCCTTGTAAGAGAAAGAGGAGGAAGTGATGGTATAGATTTCGCAATTACGTAGGTGACAATTTATTAGGTAACACTTAAAGTGACGGTACTTAATGTTAATGTGGATTTGACGTGGTTAACCCAGCACAGTTACTGTCAACGCCTCTTGACATGAACACAGGATTCTTGAACGTTCAATCACCTACTGAGTGACGTCGTGTATTGGTCACTGCACTGGAGTTGAGGTTTGGTTCACCATGCCTCGTTACATTTAGTTTAAGTTTATGAGGCGTGTTTCCTACGGTGAAGGAAAAGACTGCATTGTATTAATGTTAAAGGTACTTAAACACAGATTTTCAGGGAAAATAAAATTTAAACACCCCATATGAGAAACCGTGATCTGGATGTTTCTAGTAAAATATTGATAACTAGGTGTACACTTTAAATTTCAGATTTTAAAACTTTCTCTTAGGGGGCAAGCTAAATTTTACATCAACATAGTACCAAAGCACTAATAGTAGTTAACCATATGTTGCTCTTCGTCCAATGTCTACTGTCTATCTAATTAAGGGTAAATAAGAATTTAGTACTAATCTTTCCATTGAAGTAGATATGCTTCTCTCTATACTAAACTTTAGCTTTTCAGTTTACAAACAAATTGATCACAGTTAAACAAGCTGTGTGCTTCAATTTCGGACTGTGGTCCACGGTCAAGATAACCTAATTAATTGAAATTAAGAACTCATTTTATGAATCTATACTTTTAATGTGTTGTATGCTGAGTACTTAACCGTAAAATTTAAACGTCTAAATGTTCGATGGATTTATTTTTCGAAAAACCTTAGGATATTCAATAAACTTAAGTAAGCAAAATGGCTGTTTTTCACGCTCGCAACTTGTATAAACTAGTATTCAGGCTTTTTGAAGAGTAATCTGATGTAATCATGAAAAACGCTTGGTATTTGAGTCTCATGCAACCCGAGTCTAAACAAGGAAATACCTTAGCAAAGAAGCTAACTGTCTAGAATTACACATGCAAATGGTACGGTACTAAAGACCGCTTGTGGAGAAATTTAGGATTATACTTTTACTTTCTCGCTGCGGGATCCCTTGCTCACAGGGCATTTAATTGATAAGCGTTGAAATTTGAAACTTCATAACGGTTGTAATCAAACAAGTAATATTTGAACATTGTATGAAACTTTCCTGATTAAAAGGAAGGATCTCAAAGAATTGAAGTGCAATTTCGGTGTATCTACCGACACCCCCTCGTAGTGAGTTCGTGGTCCGAGTCTGGGTGAGATCCTTTCAATTAATAAACCATCTCTGTGTTTTTCAGCTAGTTGTTTCTCTATCTTTCAAGTAGTAGTCACTATCAATCACTATCACTATTTGAGATGCCGACCACTTCATGAGGGTATTTTAAGGCAAATATGTGGTGAAGGATGAGTGTGATGAGTGGTAGTAATGAGTTATGAGGTGTAGTCTTGTTACAAACTAAGGCCGACTCTTCCTTAGAATGGGTCATTAATTAATAGCCCAATGACCAATGGAAATAAAAGGACCAACGGCTTAACGTGACTTCCGAACCACGCAGGTGATGGTTTGATAGGGTCATTAATTAATAGTCAAGGTCGTGCCTTAAAGATACATTTTCTTGCGATAATGTTACACAACCAACAAACGATGAGTGAAACTGCTCCAAAACCATTTAAAATATACTCAAACGAATATGACATCAATTATGATACTATATTCCTAAAGGACAATGTTTCGGCCAGAAGTTCATTCACAAGTTATTAAACTGTCCGTATTCACAAAACTCTTGAGCTCCAAACTCCAAGAGCTTTACACCTTCCGTCAAGGATGACCGTGTCACACAACGTGATGGATAGACGCGGGGGACGCAACCTTGTCGTCAAGAAGCTGAGGTTAACGAAGAGGACATGGTGATTGTGTAACCAGTGGCTCGACGCCTACTGAGATAAGACAATATGTTCCAACAAGAATATTATAATAACTTTGTGTTGTAACGACTGTCTGTCCCTTCAAACAAGTCTTCGCCGAAGAAACCCGCTACAGTTGAAATGCGTGTGAAACCCCCATTTCGGCATGCTTTATTTGGTTGGTGCTTATACCTATGATTTGAGAAAACAAGCAAATAAATGTTTTTCGTCGTAATGCTTTTCTAAGGTTTACTGGGTTCCAATTTATTTGGACCACGAACGTGATTTGATTATTACTAGTGTTCCCAGATGCAATGGATCAACCTATCATCCAGGGAAAGCCAAAAGATCCTTATCCTAGACTCCAGACAGCACGTACATGTGCCTATATTACAGCACCAGTCATTACATCCATAGACTGTAGAATTGATTTGCACCTAAAATTCTTTTAAAAGAACTTTTAAATATCTAAGGAGCTGTCTTTTCTCAGCCTAATTACCAAAGAGCGGTACATATGGTTTCCCAATCATCTGGTAGTGTATAGACTATAGACATTCACTACGTCTGAATGTATGGCTTTATGTCTCCTGCGACTGAAAGGCTCCACCAGACACGTTCTCAGCTGTAGGAAGAGGATCCACGTACTTGACCCAGAAACCATGACGTCATCACTCACAATCAGCTGTTGATAAGCCATCATATGGATATCAGTGTTGCCACTCTTGCACAACCCATGTATGCGGCACTATATAGCACCAATATAGGTTTACTTATCTCCAGTCGTTCAAGGTGGTGACTACTTTTATTGCTGCTAGAAGTGCCTCTCTAGTCTCTATATTTAAATGGTTTGAGTGTTTATAATCCTGAGGTATTCTAATGGCAGGATTTGAGGTTTTTTTAATGATTAGCAAAAGCTTTCAATGCGAAATTCATACTATTGCCGAAGTAACATATACTACTACCAAAGGAGGATCTAGTAATAACATGTAAGGCAGAAACCACGTAATTTTAATGAGAATGCCTCGCAGCTTTACTTAAAAATTACAGACCACAATTAACGAATAAACCTGACAGTTCATTTCCGTACGATCTTCTTCATAGCATGAAATCAGGCACAAATCAATTTGTCTCAATTTTATAGCTAAAACATGCTTGCAAGTAATAGGCATAAAATAAGACTGTGTTGTTATATTTTCAAATGTTGTATAATATTTATCCTTATACTTATTGAGAGCTCTGTCAATAATGAGGCACGTTGAAGAACAGAATAGAACAAGTAAATAGTACTTTGTGGTCAAATGCACTGCGATGTACGTGACCACGGGACCACATATATGATAAACACTGTGTGGATTCAATGCGTTTAGATGTCACTGGTTCGATACTTTAACAAAGAAAAACTTTCGGTGTACAAGTAAAATGTAGACAGCGAATGATAATAATATGTTATAATGTCAAACAAACAAAATCGAGCATAGACAAGTAAATAAAAACAATACTTATAAACGTTAACAAGTGTGTTATATTTTGAAGTCCGATGTTAATGCTATATCTTCGTTAAAAAGTCTTCAATAGAATAAAATGTTTCTTCTAATTGCTTATTTTTTAATAGTTCTTGAATTAGTTCATGTTGTTTTCATTTTCATCCAATTTGGTAATTTATAAAAAGTTGTTCATATCGTATAAGGAAATCTTTTGAAGAAACTTGTTTTGTGATCAGGAATTTTGAATAGGTTGCTAGTCTTCAATTTAGATAGTATTTTCGGCCATTAGTAATTGCATGTTGGTTTAAAAATACTAAACATTCATAAATATATAAGGAATAAAAAGTTAAAACTATGTTTTGTTTATAAGTATCAACACAAAAATAGAGCTGTGGCTTTCGAAAAACCGCACGCAGCGCAGTTTTTTGAAGAATGACAATATTCTTTACCATGGTAGATCTTCCCCAGATTATTATTCCTTTGGATAAATGAGGAACAATCATTTTATGATATATTGTTAAAAGAGTTTTTAAATAACAAAATGAGAAAAATCTTCTAATTAAAAAAAGGTCCTTTGAAATTTTATAACTATTTGAGTTTATGTGTTGGTTAAATTTCAAACACTGATACCAAATTATTCCTAAAAGAATTCCTTCGTGTGATTTTCTATAATATTCTCATTCATAGTTTTATTCAGTACTTAATGAATGCTATTTTGATTTGAGAACTCTACATGTTTATATTTATAATGATAAACGCTTATTTTGAACCCATTGGGTTATAACATTCAGATAAATAAAAGATTCAATTTCCAAATTTTGAGGATTTTTGTTGGATATAAAAAGTGAAGTATCATCTGCAAATAAAGTTATTTTTTATTTAGGGGTTCCAATGTTATGTCGTTTATGTATATTAGAAAAAGGACGGTTCCAAGTACACCTCCTTGAGGCACTTCTGAAACCGATCTTACATCTATTCACGTGACAAAATTCAAATGGTGGTTACTTGCAGTAAATGGGACTTCAATACATTGCCTTTAGGTAGGATTCAAAACCGTCCAAGGTTATTCCTCTAATATCGATTTGCTCCAATTTGTTAAGTTGGACAATGCATGTTGGACAGAGTCAGAGGCTTTTCTCGTGTCAAGAAATATGCATAAAGTCTTCTTCTCATATATACTGAATTAACAACAGGAGGAAATCTCGACATACCCAATAACAAAAATAATGAATAAATACGGAGTTTGTAAAACCTACTTAGATTTTCTTTTAGTCCGAATTTCATGTAGAAACGATAAAACAATCATATTATTGCAAAACACATTTTTAAATTCTTCTTTAAATGCATTTCCAATCCAATACAACGTTATATTCCTCCGATAACAATAGTTGTCAGAGTCCTCACAATCCTGAATGTCCATTTCGTCTCTCAACCCAAAGAAAACAATGGAAGGCCGCGAAGGCCGCGTCTGAGTGCCGGTTTCCAAATCATTACATTAGCAATTACACATCAGCAATACGTGG
Source organism: Matsumurasca onukii (assembly GCA_018831715.1). Classification (NCBI taxonomy): domain Eukaryota; kingdom Metazoa; phylum Arthropoda; class Insecta; order Hemiptera; family Cicadellidae; genus Matsumurasca; species Matsumurasca onukii. The sequence continues at coordinate 9,295,525 of CM032062.1, forward strand.
ATGACAATTTTCAAGCGAAGCGCGGTTTTTGGAGAAAGTAACGTCCAAACCCTGACACCATTTATTTCTCATTATCGATTCGTCAAGTCTCATTTGACTACATGAAGGGCCTTTTCAACTTGACGTTGAATGAGTATTGCAGTTGTCTTAGCGTTGATTTAATTACGTGTAACAATTGTAGTATTCGCACACGCTACATTCAACGCTAAATGTTGACTTTACCTTGCCTCTATAATCTTCAAACTTGTTTTCTTTTCAAATCAAAATGTGACCCCATAAGAGGAAGTGACATTCACTCTTATGTAACAAGAGGCAGGAGAACTATCGAACTGGGAGACACAGAACGATACTTCATGAACGTTTGCCTTCTCAGGCAGGAGTTCAACTAGTCAACCGGTTGCAAAATTCGATTAAAAGTGCGCAAATGCCGAAGGCGTTCAAAGCTCGTCTAAAACAAATCTTGGTCACAAAGGCATTTTACAGTACAGACGAGTTTATGGCACATAACTGGGAGACTGCAGAACCTAACGACGTACAATAGGAGGGCTAGAGTGGAACAATTCGTGAATGAATGAGAGAGTGAATGAACAAAATCTTTGAATGGGACGATGTCAGAATGCAAGGAAAATTTTAGTTCAACCTATAAATATGACGATTGCATAGCATGTATATGTTTCCGCAATAAACTATTTATTTATTTATAACGTGTTTCAGCGCGGGTTAGACGGTTCTCATCGCTGCTGAGTATTTTTCTGGATATTTTGTTACGAATTATCGTTGAAGAAATTGTGTTAAGGACAATCAACAATGCATGGCTGCATGGTTCCCTATATTATATTGAGCAACCAATCAAAATTGAAGTACACCGTGTGTTTATCATCTTAAAAATTGTGATGAAAATTTTGTAAATATTAAAATTTGTTTCATCTTTTGATTTGCATTTTGCGCTTTCCTGCATTTGACTTTTGTTTTCTACTTCACTATGTCTGAACTACCGGCGCCTTTATAATTCCATATAGCTGTTGGAACCCCACTAGACATTTTTTAGCAAATAATAGGTGGACAAGTATTGCCTTACATAATTGTTACTCCATTATATTTATCAACAAATTATTATTAGTTTGCTTATTAGTTTAACAACTTCATAGTCATCAACATTGTTTAATGAGTACATACGTGACTTAACTACAAGTTGAGGCAGTCTCGCGCTGACTCCATATAATGATTGTAGCTTCGCTCACGGTGGGGTTTTCGGCTTGGAATTTAGATAAATGTAGAGTTAGGTTAAGCAAACTGAAATATGCTATGCGAAGCAAGGTTAGGTTAAATCAGCTTAGGGTATATTCGAGCCAAGTGTCCAGCGTTTGCGGGACTTGGTCGCTCGAAGTTGTTCGATCGGTAGGTTCCCTAAGCCCTGGATATTGTCACACTCTGTATAATGACAGTGAGCTGTTTGGTATGCACTCGAGTTTTTACAACTTTGTAACAAAGCGTTTCATCAACATGACATCAGGATGTCATTTGATTAAGGAAGTGTACTAGTAAAGTCCAAGGTCTTCTTTGTTACTTGCATACCTACTACTACAGTGACATCATTGTTAATATGTGAAACGATCGTTACATTACCATATAAATGAACATATGCACACATTCTACAGTTTTAAACAAAACTATTGCAGACGATATAGGTAACCTTTTTAAAACTAAGAGGATATTGTTTTACTTATGCCAGTGGCGCTTATAGCAGCGTATCGGCATTGTTATATTTTATATGTAAACTTATTAATTACTAGCTGACAGTACCCGTGATATGCTACGAGATTTAAACTGAATTTTTGTGATTATATTTACCTAAATGTTTCTAAAGAAATCAATGTTTGGGTTGTTTGGTAAATTAAACTGTTTCCTTATCAGTTCACCCTTTTATAGTTTTAGTACATAACCAGGCCGACACGCAGCTTAGCACCATGAATAAAACAGATTTCCTTTGCAATTTGTTACACAACTTCACTAATTTTAACTTTACTTCTTTTATTGTAATGATTCAAACAAAACAACAATATAACACATAATTGCTATAGTAACGTTATAATTTAACAAATTAAAAGGGCAACATTAACAAAAGCAACGCATAATTTCTATGGACACTCAAGACAACACACTATTTAGTAGCAATCCTCAACCCGCTGCGGTCTAACGTCCGCTAATAACACCCGATCAGGTCCCTTGGTTAAGGGAGGTTACACCGTGGTTACCCGTCTTCTTCACGCTTGGGTCTGCGTTGATAACACCCTATTAGGTCCCTTGGTCGGTGGAAACGAGCGTCAAGGAGGTCGGCCGCACCGATTGCTACGGGTAACTTCGCACCCAATTCAAGGGAAAAGTGTGTTTTTCTTGGTTTTCACACCTCTAAAACAAACAAAACCCCTAGTTGTTAACTCCGCTAAGCTGGTGGCAAGCCCGGGACTCGACAACGAGGAGGAGGAGTCGGAGGAGTATCAACCTCGTTAAAAACCGGAGGTCATCTGGCCCGGATGACGTTTCTCTAAGAGCCCCGTGCCAGGGTGATGGCAAACTTTTCAGGGGTGGATCAAGGGACTAGTTAACTTCAGGGAGCTGCGACACTTAGACTGGCGGTGAAGAGTGGTGACCAGAGATCTACAACGGACGATCTGACATAGGGGAGACTTGCCTCAGTGACATAAGGTGAAGATCATCAAAGATAATGATATAGAAGCAGTGTATATAACCTAACAAATTTCCTTAGAAACTGATTATTCGCAGTTTGTTTAGAATATTTTATATCTCTATATTGATGGAACTAAGCCAAATTCGAAATTACACGTCTTAAAATCCCTTATGTAATTTCTCAATTGTGTCCAGAAATTCTCAGTACTATAATAATAGTATTTTCCTTAGAGAGATGATTTTGCCAATACATGGTTTCATGAACGTACAACGTATCATCAAGGGACAGCGACAAATCTCTTTGTCCTTCACTGAGACAATTGGAGGACCGGGACCGGGACCAGGATCTCGTGACGCAGCGCAACGGACCTGTTAGACATTGCGCATGCGCAGAACGGGACTACGCGGTGCGCAAGCGTCCTTGGAGCTGGGAGGCCAGGTGAAGCACGTCCTCAGGTTCGTCTGCTAATAGGATGTGAAACGCTATCAATTGACTTTTGGTCGATGATCTGTTAACTAAGTGTATTTAGACGTATGCTTAAAGTAAGGAATAAGTGGGACAGATTAATGTAGTCTGTGGGCGTAAACAATGGCATAATTCTGAGCGGCTAGATCTAAATGATCTCTGTACGTGCTTATGCAAGAGCACAAGGCAAGAGTCCATAGAACTGCGCTTTTGTGAATCTTGTGATGTATTTGACTGGGACTCGTGGCGTGGTCCTGTAATCCAGCTTCATGGAGGTCAGGTTTTGAGGATGATATAGGTCTAAAGCGGCTCAGATAGTCTCAGTGATCATCTGATGATACCCGCATCAACTCCCACCATCGTTTAGACATATCAGACCATCACCTGCGTGGTTCGGAAGTCACGTTAAGCCGTTGGTCCTTGTATTTCCATTGGTCATTGGGCTATTAATTAATGACCCATTCTAAGGAAGAGTCGGCCTTAGTTTGTAACAAGACTACTACATAACTCATTACTACCACTCATCACACTCATCCTTCACCACATATTTGCCTTAAAATACCCTCATGAGAGTGGTCGGCATCGCAAATAGTGATTTAGTGATGTATTTGTTATTTTGTTTTACGTATTGTGAATGAGCTTTTGTAGAACCTTTTATACATTTTGTTTCAGTTGGTTTTACAAAGCTTTGAAAGTCCCATTTTTTTCATACTGTTCTTAAAGTTTGAATACAGTTTGAGTGACCGGTTCAATAATCCATGTTTCAGTGTATAATATAACGATTTTTTAAATGTATCAATCTTGAAGTGACACTACTATTGCAATGCTTTGATGTGTTTTTTCTGCTCATACTGCGTAGCCTACAACACAATTATCTTAAGGAGCTTAAATTACCAAAACTAAAACGCCTTTCAAAATAAAATACTACTAAAAGTTGAACAGTTTTGTAATTATTGTGTTTTAAACTAAAAAAAGAAAGTAGAGAAATACTGAGAATATTCTGAAACAATTAATTTGTTCGTCATTTCTGTTTGCATTTTTATTATAAATCAGCTTTTTACTGTAGCATTGTTCTAAATTTTTAATAAACAAATTACACCTGTTGTTTATTTTTGTACATGAATAGAAAAGTAATTTTAATAAATTTTACGTAAAATGTACTGGGCATTGAGACGCCTAAGGGTAACTCAATAATGGCAGATCCACTTCTTCAACAAACTGCATTTAAGTGTGTAACTTTAAAGATTAAAGTCATCTTTTAACTTCAATACGTTAATCGGTTAACCACTATTTGAATTAATCAACTATAGAGAAACAATATTAATACAACCTATATCGGTGAAGTGCTGAGGAAATGACATCGAACTCTTTATTATGGACATTTCTCATGACTTCCTTGATGTCACCAAGACCTTGACCGGCTTGTGTCGTGGCATCATATGCTCTTCTTCTGCGTACAGGAGGTGATGTCAACACTGCAAGGTCGTCGCTTGATGTGTAGCATCATGATGCATGCGTCCCTGATAACAATGGGAGCATCACTCATGCTAGCAACACTGAACATGTTTTGATGCATCGGCTACTGCATAACGTGTACAAACAAAGACAAATCACTAAATCACTAAATCACTATTTGAGATGCCGACCACTCTCATGAGGGTATTTTAAGGCAAATATGTGGTGAAGGATGAGTGTGATGAGTGGTAGTAATGAGTTATGAGGTGTAGTCTTGTTACAAACTAAGGCCGACTCTTCCTTAGAATGGGTCATTAATTAATAGCCCAATGACCAATGGAAATTCAAGGACCAACGGCTTAACGTGACTTCCGAACCACGCAGGTGATGGTCTGATATGTCTAAACGATGGTGGGAGTTGATGCGGGTATCATCAGATGATCACTAAGACTATCTGAGCCGCTTTAGACCTATATCATCCTCAAAACCTGACCTCCATGAAGCTGGATTACAGGACCACGCCACGAGTCCCAGTCAAACATATGTGAATGGTAATCTAAAATGACGTGCAGTAACTCCAAAGGATCAAGTGGAATTTAAAGTTCAAGTTTAAAGTTGAAATCCGTCTTCCTTTCTCATTCTACCCGTTGTCGTAAAATTGTAAAAGACGTTTTTTCATACATCTCTGTTGCCATGAATTATTCACTTTACGTATTTGGACTTCTAATTGGATGTATATTTCATAAGTTAGAAAAGGATATTGACATTCACTCCATATTGTGCGGGCATCTCACCTTGGGAATGGTATTGATACAATGTCATGGCTTGTAACCGGACTTGACCCCATGTTTACTCAGTCTATATTCTATCTAACTCTAGAGAAATCAGCAGTAATGAGTACATAATTGTGCCTTATAAAAAGTTTCAGTTTAAGGCTAACCGAGTTAAATACTGAAAGGTAAAAAGTTTGTCTTGTTTAACGAGATGAAGTTAAGACTACAAAGTCCTCTCCACCACTCAACCTCGACCTTTACCTAGCGTCACCGTATAGTCACATTAAAATTGCGAGTGCTGACTGCGGGGATCGAACCCGCGCCTCCAGAATGATGAGCTCCGGAGTCGCGCGCGATACCAATCCGCCACGGATCCAAGAGTTCTTTTTCAAATATTACTTTTTAAATTAAGTCAATGATTAAGTGGCTGATAATTAATAACATTTGAGATATTTGATGCAAATCAACAATTAAAATGTGTTTGCTGTTACAATTAATGAATAATTTTGCAGTAACTCCTGTTATCAATTTATGTTGTATTTTATTGATCTATTTAATGTGCTTCTGTTCAGTTTCAAAAATTTGAGATTTGGGACTCGTAAAATTACCATTATTAGGATTAAAGAAGACACGTTTCACTCAATAAACTATTTATTCGCTTACGATAATGGATCACAGACACTACTACTTTGGACTTACATAAGTTTTGAAACAATTATGTTGGTCACCCAGAAAAATAGTATAAAGCTCTAGACGCGAGATCTGTTTTCTCCTTAGCACATAAACATCCTTCACCTTCTTTATGAGCGGTGGCCAGAGTCGCACCAGGAACCACTGTAAAGTTACTCATTTAATTCCTCTGAAAGGCACCTCTCAGTAAAGCCACAAAGCCCTTTCTTCATCGCTCTGCGCACTTGAGATTCTTCTTGAAGCACTCGCAAGTACATTAACAGTGAACCTGTGTCAAATGGAATGATATCAACCGGCATCTCGCAACTGGAGAGAGGCACTACGCACAGCACAAGCCACGATCTGTCCTGACACGATCATCAGTGTTACGTCATCAGTCACCGACCACCGAGTTGATGTTGACTCTTCATCTCGTGATCTCAAAGACCTCTAAATATCTGGGTCACGGACGCACGCTCGGGCTGATTAGTCCTATCATTGATTTTCATGCTGCTTCATACGCACCATACAATCCGCGAGAAAGTCAATGCCTTTTTGGCGAGAGAAGTTTCTTTGCTTTTCCTTCGAGATTATCTCATTGTATTGAAATAGATTTATATCTTTTTTTTAACTCTTAGGCTTTCGCGGCCGGTTTCACAACTATAATCTAGTTCTTCCAGTTCACACCACGTCAAAACATCATAATAATTAGGGTGAAATATTTCGGTGCTGTGGACCATCTTCAGCCAATCATGACTGAATGGTACTCCACAGCAAGACCGAAATATTTCACCTAATTATTATGATGTTTTAACGTGATGTGAACCGGAAGAACTAGATTATAGATTTATATCTGTTAGGTTTTTTCCGATTATATTTAATAAAACACAATCTATTAACTTTGTGCGTGTGTTACCTGTTCTAACACAGGTCATTGGGCAACTTTTATTATTATTTCTGTTAATTTAGATTTATTTATATTTTCTTATATTTCTCTTGTATATTTTTATTTTCTTATTGTATAGATTTTTGTTTTATTTCTTACCTTATACTTTATACATTTTAATTTTTTGTTTGTTTGTTTATGTATCTTTATTTATTTTTCTCTAAGATGAAATAAAGCACTTTTCTTCTTCTTCTTCTTCTTCTAACATACTTCAGATACACCTTTAAGTTGTTGTTTACAGTTCGATAATATTCCACTACCTTGAGCGTCAAAACGCCAAAATTGAATTTATCTTTTAAAATGAAATAATGTACAATTGAATTTTATGGTTATGCTTCCACCATGTGGTAATTCTTAAACTGTTTAACTGTAAGCATTACATGATACAGTAACAAGAAAACTGCTCTTAACGGCCAATAGAAAATAAACGCTTTTACACAGCGTTTGCCAGCACGTTTGTTGTCGTTGAAGCCAACTTTTAAAGAAAAATTCGAGTATTTTAACACATTACTGTGTGTCTTTTTTTGCAAATTATACATAACAAGTTACTATGTAAGCAAAAATCACCAAAAGAAATGTTTATATTGTTGTTTCTTATCTTAGAGAGTCAAACAACAGTGTCTCAATTAGTTTTATAAGAATTAAACTATTCGTATTCCCGCCTTTTTAGCCCAATTTGACTGATATACTGACACTGTATTAACTTTGATCCACCCAATCCGTTCGAACCGTCCTTTGTGCTTAGAGTATCTTGTCGACTTGTATGTTACATGTGATTGTGTGCTTGTGTTTGTAGAAGGGTCCCGGACCTACGGCATACTGCGCATGCGTGGTGTGAGCGCATGGTGTTGCGCAAGCGCAGTTACGTCTGCGCTTAGTTGTGTCAATCGTGGCATCCCTGTCACCTCCTGCTCCTGCTTAACACGATGCAACTATTTAACTTTTCAACACATGTTACTGTATTTTATTCATTTGTTAATAACTCTGATGAAAGTCTAATTAAAAACTAATATTGTAGCGCAAATTTGTTCAGTTAAAGTAGTCCCCTTTTAGCTACAGAACAATGTATTGGTGTTTTCAAATGGCCTTTGACAGTTGACACTGAATATTTCTTAAAATTTGAAGGGCATATTTATTTATTTATTGGACATACAAACCTTTTTTGCATGGAGTTGCATTGACTTTTTCTTTTTGATGCTCCAATACAAACTTACGTATTTATTTACGAATGAATAACCCCACATGTATGGATGTAGATAATACGCATCGGTAAGGAAAAGGAATTTCAAGCACCTTTCTTAAACAAGTAGTTTCAGTTATAATTCCTGACTTTCTTCATTCAAACCTCGACTAGACTTATGTACCAATATTTCCGACTGTAATGCTTATTTGTTGAACAATTTAAATACAGATTCATCCCCATTATATAGAACCATAAAAATAACGTAATATTATTAAGTCATTTCCTTTATTGGATTAGAATTCTACATCATGGAAAAGACCCCATGGTCAGTTTAAAAGAAAATATTTTAAAACATAGTTTTACATACATCAAGAATAACTCCTTCGCTAAAAGCAAGCTCGAACTTCCATTATAGAACTTTTCAAAGCCCTGAAGTACTTCAGGTAAAGCTTAGATTTGCTTAAGAAAGCTCGTCGACTTTCCAATCCTGAAGTAAAAGTGCTTATGTAATCCATCTAGTTGACAATCCAACATAGTATGAATAATAGAGACCCTAGTCGATGACTAGTCGTCGACCCGAGTTTACCAAAGAAATGCCTCAAATTCTAAATTACTAAATCACTATTTTAGATGCCGACCACTCTTATGAGGGTATTTTAAGGCAAATATGTGGTGAAGATGAGTGTGATGAGTGGTAGTAATGAGTTATGAGGTGTAGTCTTGTTACAAACTAAGGCCGACTCTTCCTTAGAATGGGTCATTAATTAGTAGCCCAATGACCAATGGAAATACAAGGACCAACGGCTTAACGTGACTTCTGAACCACGCAGGTGATGGTCTGATATGTCTAAACGATGGTGGGAGTTGATGCGGGTATCATCAGATGATCACTGAGACTATCTGAGCCGCTTTAGACCTATATCATCCTCAAAACCTGACCTCCATGAAGCTGGATTACAGGACCACGCCACGAGTCCCAGTCTTGTGGGGTGAAAATGAAAAATTTGATAAATAGCTGGTTTTAAGAATCTCTAAACCTAACTTCCCTCTTGTAAGGCAGCACTAACAGATTTCTGCAGCAGCATATTTTTAACATGGAGAAGTACCTGACGCACTAGAATAGACCAAAGTAACACATCGAATTGGTCCCTTCTTTACGTCCACCATAAACTGATATATACATAACACGGCTTCGAGAGGCTTCCTTTAAGAAATAATGTTATGGAAGAAAGTTTGGAGGACATTATCATTATTAGAATCCTCGTATGGGAGTTTTGGATATTCCGTTTTTCAAATTATTTAGGTTCGTTTCAAATCAGCCGTGGTCAAACTATACAGGATGAAAGCTTAAAACGTACAACTTTCTTCTAAAAAGATAATGTAAAAGCAGATTCATACTTGTGGTTTAAGAGACTAGGTAGTCCTTGTCAGAGCAGAATATTTGGATACATTTGATTGATTTCGTTGTGATGAAACCCAATCATGTGCACTTTCACACAGAATAGACTACAGTAGTTAGCATTGATTGAAATGTCGTGAATGAGTGTGACGTCATACACGTACAAGTACCGTCTAGTCTCTAGTGTCTCTACTCTGTGGCCTGCAGTCTGCACTACAACATACGTCACGTGACTTCTGCCTTACCTTCCGTGTGCGCAACGCGTACAAACTGTAGAAACCGAATCCGAACCATCCTCAGGTCAAGTGACTGGGACTCGTGGCGTGGTCCTGTAATCCAGCTTCATGGAGGTCAGGTTTTGAGGATGATATAGGTCTAAAGCGGCTCAGATAGTCTCAGTGATCATCTGATGATACCCGCATCAACTCCCACCAGTCATATCAGACCATCACCTGCGTGGTTCGGAAGTCACGTTAAGCCGTTGGTCCTTGTATTTCCATTGGTCATTGGGCTATTAATTAATGACCCATTCTAAGGAAGAGTCGGCCTAGTTTGTAACAAGACTACACCTCATAACTCATTACTATCACTCATCACACTCATCCTTCACCACATATTTGCCTTAAAATACCTCATGAGAGTGGTCGGCATCTCAAATAGTGATTTAGTGAAGTTTTATTAATTTACCGATGTGAAAACCACCCATTTTAACTAATAAAAGGATCGTAATAAATCTCATGATTTGTAGCTGGTCATCGAGATCCACTTTGAAAGTAGCTCAGTTCTGAAAAGAGATGGTATATTCATATGTTGATACATGTTGATGGTGGGAAAATCGTGAACACATTAAAACCAATCCAAAAGTTATAACTAATTTGTAAATATATGCTAGTGATGTTTTAAAGTTTAAAACTTTAATACGATTTAGAATGAATGTAGTAATTTAGGGTCCTGGTCTGTAAACTCGTACGTTTAACCATTGATTTGTTATTCAAATTTCCACTTTGTCATTTTAAATGAGTATAATACAAAATGAATCAAAACTAAGTGTGATAAAAACCATTTGGTTGATACTTTTGTTGAAATTTTACTCCAACCCTAATCATTTAATTGTATTCAATATCCCTTCTACATGACAACCCGTTTTGTTTATTAACATGTATTTTAAATCAGATAAGTAATTAAACATTGTCTCCTCGATGAGAATAGTACAATCGTCAAAAACTATTCCATATCCCTTTGTACAATGTACAAAATAACAAATAACTAGATCCTAATCAATTTAATACGTAATTGTATATTGGACAAAATTATGTAAGCCTAAATGAGAACTTAAATTTATATTTAAATACTATAATACCATTAATTTGGTCTTGAATCTCCTTGATTCAACAATTCATAAACATAGAGCTATAATTAATTGCCCATACACAATCGTTTAGAGTTATTTCCACGTTATATTTTGTACAAATGGGAAATAGTTATTATAATTTATAAGGATTTAGTTCTTTGTCGTCATATTGCACTCTAATGATCTTGGTAAGAGGATTTAGTACGTACATAGACGAAGACGGTAAACCTCCTGAACTGAGCTTGTCAGATATTCCATCGCACACGAAAATAACCATAATAAATATTTCGTATTATTATTTTAAAACTCCGCCAAGAGGAAATGTACATTCCTATTCCGTAATAAAATATACGTTTAGCTTTCTACGCTGCGTACACAATGTTATAACGTATTCTATTCATTTGTCCAATTACGAGTTGAGGCAGGAATAAAATACAATATGTGAGAACTGCATTATTAAGTTCAGGGAAAATGTTTCCCTTGTTCCAACTCCGGCAATCTCCTTTTGTTTACAAAACAAAAACATACCGGAACAGCTGATGCATTTTCTGTAATGGTCGTTTGTAAGTGATTTTTTTATTCCCACGGACACTCGCTGTCCCTGCTGTTATGGCAGGATTATTCATATCGACTAAACAACCGTTTTCCCGCTAATATCTCTTGCATTCAAGCAGGCCCGGATTACCCATGGCCAACCTAGGCCATGGCCTAGGGCGCAAGCTGCAGGGGGCGCAGTCGCGGGGAAAACGACAAATCGCTGCACTGTACTTAGTTAAGAGAGTAATGAGTGTCAAGGCACTAATCTTGAGTCTTGACATTGACACTGGTTAAGCTTTCACGACCGATGTCCTAACCATTGATTTTAAACGTATAGGGTATAGGGCTAGAGGATTAGATTTCCAGGACTCTTTCATATTAATTATTTAACAATTAAACATTTTATATCCATAGTTACTTTAAAATTCCATAAATTATTAACGATAACATTAAAGGTGCAACGTATAATTTCTATAGCAACTCAAGTCAGAATGTATTTGTATATACATAAGGTAGCACTCCTCGACCGGCTGCGCTGTAACGTCCGCTAATAACACCCGATTAGGTCCCTTGGTTAAGGGAGGTTACACCGTGGTCACCGTCTTGCTTCGCGCTCGGGTCTGCGTTCACTCTAAGTATGAAAAGTGAAAATCGAGTCATTCTCTTTTCCCTCTTTCATATTAGAGTGTTGATAACACCCTATTAGGTCCCTTGGTCGGTAGAAACGGGCAACAAGCAGGTCGGGTTTGCACAGAGGATTGCTACCGGGCTTCGCGCCCCGCCAAGGAGATGTGGGTTTTCACGGTTTTACACATCTATAAAATAAACAAAACCCTAATTTTAACTCCGCTAAGCCGGTGAAGCCCGGGACTCGGCAACGAGGAGGAGGAGTCGGAGGTATCAACCTCGATAAAAACCGGAGGTCATCTGGCCCGGATGACAGTTTCTCTGTAAGGCTCCTTGCCAGGGTGACGGCAAAGTTCTCAACGGTGGAGCAGGTGGACCAATCATCTCGGGGAGCTGCGACACTTGAACTTGCGGTGAGAGTGGTGACCAGAGATCTGCAACGAATGATGTGACATGGGAGACTTCTCAGTGACTAGAGATGAAAGAAGACCTGACAGGAGGAAGGTGAAGATTACCGAAGATGAGGTGAGGACAGTGGGATTGTGTACGTATCAAAACTTACTCAACGAATTAATTAAATAATGAGTTCAACGGAAATAAAGATGTGTTTACTTAATTGAATGTTTACAAAATTGTGTTACAAAACAAAACTAACATGTGATTAAACATAGATTAATGTTCACCACACTACCCCACAAGGAGTAAAATGAACGGCGAAAACACGAAATTTAACAAGATTAACAATCATTGACCATACAATTTTGGGGACATTTTGTTCATCTTGAACGCCAGGTTCTTGTCTTTACCAAATTTTCCTCCACACCCTCCTTAAAGCGAACGTCTTATATCTATTCAAGTAAGTTCATTGATACCCGTGTTTCTATTCCGTTTGCTGCTTATCTCTTGGAATATATTATTTAATTAATTAAAAATTAGTAAATGGCTAAAATAGTTCCAAATAGGCTCTAGAACGAGTGGCGGTGGTTCGCGTCACGACCGAAGACCGAGACCAGAGACAGGTGACCGCAATCTATGTATTTGTCATCTAGCTTTGAACAGGCGCTAGTTCGCGCATGCGACAGAGACAGGGGACATACAGAAGACACCGAGGCACATGTTGGTCGCGGTCTCCTGTCTCTAGTCTTGGTCACCAGTCGCGGTGCAAACTGCCTTATGTACAGTTAAATATGGCAAAAATTCCACACACCTCAAACCTCTCAGAACACAGAAGGGGGCGCAATCTAGAACTTTGGCCTAGGGCGTAAATAATGGCTAATCCGGGCCTGCATTCAAGTGATAAGATTTAATGTTTTAACTGATTTTACTGTATAAATCTGTATTTAATGACATTTTCCTCTTCTTTTCCTTATTTTCTCCTTCTGCTTATCCGTCTCATGCGCCTACCTTCTTCTTCTTCAATGATAATATCGTCGGGTCCTCAGCTTATTTTAATATTAAGGCTTAGTGTTCAAATTATTTAAATATTAATTAGTGAACTTAAAATCAGTTAACTTCATGTTTCCAAAGACGAATTACATGTTTGTTTTAGTTTTAAATTAAGCTTTTTTATTTATTTATTATTTTTTTCAAATGGTACATAACGGAAATTGTCCAATTACAATGTAGCACTAATATATGGACGGTAATTAATTATAAAATTGTAATACTTGTAGCTGTACTTGTACGTGTTGTATTGGGTGTACAGATTTGAATCCTTTGTAAGTAAGGCGAGCACACATCTAGAGAAAAGATTAACAATTAAAAAAACATTAGTGACTACTATAGTGACATCAAACGTCACTCTTCAAATGTAGAAAAACTAAAGAAACTTTGTACAATAATTTTCGAACGACGAATTTATAACATTTTTTAAATATTTGAGCACGTTTGGTTGACATGTTTTAGCAAATCACCCTTTTTTAGTATTAGTATAATAAGTGAACCCCCTGAAATTGACAGTATAGCAATGTAACCGTACGGTGGCTCTGACTCGCGGTCTGGGCGGGAACTACACCGCACTTAGTTGTGTTGGTTTCCCGCCAGAAAGCGGTAGTAACAATGTTTTTTCTCGTATTGTTGTTGTGAACGTATACCTGTCTGTAATGGAACGCTTCAAACTCCGCTGGTTTCAAAGCTTATTTATGTAAGTATAAGGACTTTATACAAATAATCAACACAACTAACTAACCACTTATATCTGCTCCTTCCTGTCAAATAATTTGTATACTATCGCTGGAAATTATAACGTTAGTACTGCATTTACCCGTTAATGTAAGATGTGTGTATTAATGTTTTTATTTCAATCGTATATAATATAAAAGCTTAACGTAAGACTAGTTCAATTTGCCATCTTTTAAAAGTACATGACTCCATAATAAAAGAAAAAAGCATATTGTGTCAAAAGTGTACTATTCTTTCCTCCTTGAAAACACGTCAAAATAACATGGTAAGAAATAAGAATTCGTTTTTTCTTGACCCACATGTATTCTACACGATATTTAAAACCGTTCAGCTATTATTTTACCAATAACCAACAAATACCTTCTTGGTCCAACAAATCCTCGTTTGCTTGTTTTATTACTTAATTAATGCGTGTATAGTGTTGGATAGTTAACAGTTTGCTTTGTAATGTGTTACGGACGTAACACCTTTAGAAGGTATAAAATATTATATTACAGTTTTATAAAAGTATGTAAGCTGTGGGTATTAAGATTTCAGGATTTTAGCAGGTTTATCTTGCTGTGATAGGTTGTAAGAACTGAATGTATAAATTAGTCTCTATATGTTTAACCTTTTTATTAAATAAAAGTGGTGGTCATGCTCAACTGGCAGAGTAAGGTTTGTTGTAGCCTTCAAACAGTGGGTTCTATTTTCTAATTATTACTATTGTGACAACATCAATGTTCAAATATCCGAATAAAAATGCTATAGACAAAATGTTTATGTCTGATAATAACTCATCACCCAGGTTGTAGAATAAAGGAGCAACGAGTGTCTATTTTCTTTTGTTTTGACGCCACGCCGAGTTTGGCCGGTATTGATGGACTATGTATTATGTATTCAAGTTGAGGAAAGACGATAGTATTTTTAATAATTGGAATCAAGTTAGTTGGCAGTATTTTACTCCAGAAAGAGTAAAAGAGTGTTTACGTGTTGTATACAGGGTGTCCCATATCTTAAGTGCCAGACTCTAGGAAAAGGTTATATGGGTCAAAATAAAAAGAGAATTAATAATAAAATTTTTCCAAAAACGCTTAGTTAACCAGATATTATTCGCCATGTTATATTTGTCACTAATTATTTATTATCTTTCACACCATTTATCGGATTTGACTCAAACTTAACATAAATTTGTATCCAAGTAAGACCATTTATGGAAAAAATACCAGCAAGATCTAACTTATCATTTTAAAACGGTGGCTATTTTATGGTAATTTTAGAATTTTTGGCGTTAACCCTTAAATAGCGAATAAACGGTGAGTTTTACGACGAAATGTAAAGAATGCCGTTTTGTAGAAAGTTTTATTACCTATCTAATGACACCAAATTCAAATAAATCGATCAAGAATAAACAAAGTTATAGTGGAAACTGTGGCAAACATCAAGATAATAATGTGGAAAATTGTCTGTTTTCATCCAGAGTTTCCCCTAAAGCTACGTTGTTTCCCAATAGATTTTATGACCTTGGTGTCAATGGATAGGTAACTAAATTTTCTACAAAACGTTATTCTTTACATTTTATCGTTAAACTCACCGTTTATTCCCTATTTAAGGTGTAACGCCAAAATCTTGATTTTCTTTTTATTTTGACCCATATAACCCTTTCCCAGAGTCTGGCACTTTACTTTATGGGACACCCTGTATACAACACGTAAACACTCTTTTACTCTTTCTGGAGTAAAATACTGCCAACAAACTTGATTCCAATCATTAAAAATACTATCGTCTTTCCTCAACTTGAATACATAATTAGAATATAAGATATATTAGTATCTATCAATCTGTATCTCGTTGTACCCCGATACCATTATGCAATTAATGTAAATTACACGTTTATCTCGCTCTTAGTTTGTTTATGGACGTAAAAGCACTTTGTTTACTTTGGATTAAGCCTCTTGCAAAATCGTTAACAGGATTAAGTTAAACACATTGTGGGTGGAGCATAGAGGGACAGAAATATGTTAATCGACACAGCACTGAAGTATACTTTATCGACTGTTGTATGTAATCTATAATTTTTCAAAATTGTAAAATATTAATATTTTTAGTAGGTAAGAAAATAATTTTAAAAAGTGTTAAGATCAACTTAGATTTGGTACGGTACAGTTTTCTACAGCATTTATCATTTCTGGTTCGACTTGAACTGGTAGTGGGACAGAGTTGAGTCCAACATTATTCTGTAAACAAACACATCTGCCCGAGCCAGGAGGGGCGTCTGGCACCGAACGAATCATATGATTTAGCCCTAAACTATTTTTATACGAAGACCCACGTCATCGGCCCCTTCCACCTCATCCACACTATCATAGACCGCTAGTAAATGCCAGCCCAGTTGTAAATAGTAACCAAGAGTAATCAACAACATTCAATAATCTAAATGTAGTTTTCAATCTAGTACTTGAAATGGGTAGTCTTAGATTTTGAATAAATTGTTACACTTCAACATTTTCAACGCGTTCTTTGGCATTGTTATGCTCATACGTAATGATGGTCACTCCGGTAAAAAAGAACGCAAAATAGTAGGTCAACAAGATTAGCTACTTACAGTAAAATTAATAACGTTAGCTAAAAATTATTGTTTATTTTAAAACCGTTACAAAGGAAACTTTTAAGCATATCTATGGTGGTTTGGATTCAACCAAACCAAAATTAGGAACGACCCTTAAACCATGGACTAGATTATGAAAATGTATTGTATGTTCACATTGGCAGAATAATATATAAAGTAGCCGTATTAACAATTATTGTTTAGAGCCGCACTCAAGTTTCTTACTTCATTCAATTTTGCTTTTTATAACACTAATTTCTATGTTAATAAATGAGTCACGTAAACTGATATATTGTAAAAGAACTTATTTTGGTGGTCAAAAATTATTCCTCTTAAAGACACACAAACCCATAACATTATGTTGAAAATTAACCACATAACCATTTGTAGGTACAGTACCATAAAACATTGTCAAATCTGCCATAAACCAACTACTTGCGGGTTCCGCTCAGTGAAACAATGAATGAATATTCATTTGACAGGAAATGTAAAATAGTTTCCGGAAGCGCTAGTTGTGTCACATCAATAGATGCCGCTTCCCGTTCCTCACTGGTCCCATTAGTGAAATTTGGAATACTTTATCGAAATGCTATCCTTTAGTGGACTCTTGGCAAGTTGGTATCGCGCGAGATCCCACGGACGCGCCGGTTCGATCCTCTCAGTCACCACACTAACACAAGTGACTATGTGGTAACGTTAGGTAAAATTCGAGATTGAGTGGTAAAGAGGACTTCGTGATCTTCTTGAATCAAGACTAGCTTTTCATTTGCTTCATTTGATCATAAAGCTATAATATCATTTGAGGGCTTTTTCTTTATTTCGAACGTAAATTTACTGGCTTACGGTATTCCACTGACATTGTATCAAAGACTCAGTTTGTCAAACTATAAGAATATCTGCTTGGAAGTAGAACAAACTATAGGGATGTAGACAGTAT
Source organism: Matsumurasca onukii (assembly GCA_018831715.1). Lineage (NCBI taxonomy): Eukaryota > Metazoa > Arthropoda > Insecta > Hemiptera > Cicadellidae > Matsumurasca > Matsumurasca onukii. The sequence continues at coordinate 9,313,324 of CM032062.1, forward strand.
ATAGACATAGACACTGACACTTGTAAGGCTTCAGAACCTTACAAGTGACGATGTAATGACATTGATCTGCTGCTCCCGCACCTGTGCCGCTGTGCGTTGTAATCATTAGCTTCAATATTTTCAAACATACTGTAAAAACGGTGCCATGGTACGGAAAATTCCTGCCTTTTCTTGTCAAACAACATCAAGTTCAGTGAGATTTAGCCTACAAGATTATGCTTACGTCAATCGACCGTCAATGTTGTAAATAATCGATTTTACCCATCATCGAAGTCCACTGTTAAAACAAATACATTTTAATTTTAACCTCTAAAATCTAGCAAATAAATAAAGGTACGACCTATTTAGTGTAGTATATACATCATCCTACATTCTATGGAATACTCATGCTGGGTTGTTGTATGCGATGTGAGTAATTCGCCGGACACAACGGTGGAATGACCTGTTCTGAGAGAGCCAGGAACCATCAAATCAGATAAACCTAAACGAGCCACACTATCAGCCTGAATCTGCCGGTCCACAATACTGTGCCGCTAAATAAACACTGCTGGTTATTTATAACAAACATAGAACAAGTAGCCTACTAACTTGTAAATCGTGTTTTTGCATAACCACCAGTTGATTTTATAGCACGTTCCATAGCATTATGAATTGCTGACTTGGCAGTCAGAATGTGGAGGATAAAATTTAGGATTCGACTAAAATGCTTTTGATTTGCAACTATGTTTCGTTTTGAAATTGAATTGCATTGGTGTGTGCTCAAGATATGTAGCCGACAAAGTAAAGTAGCTAGCTGCTGAGGCAGGCAGTGACCATGGCTGCTGAGGAGAAGATGGATGCTGTTCTCCTTGCTGACGCTGGTCATGCTGATCTCACTGGTAGTGCTGAAGCAGACTGCTCAGTCTGCTAAGCCCATCATCAGCTCCAGAGATCAGAAGGTCAGTCGTCACAAGTCCAATGACTCCGACTCAGCAACAAGGTACACTCAATGGGTCATTAAATCTCCCATCCCAAGAAGAATTACTTAAATCACGACTTTGATTGGAAGATAAGCCTTTCAAAAATGACTTTCAAACTAGACGTTTCAGTTAAATATTAGACTCGAACAGTAGAAACCCCGATTGTGTTAACTCTAAATGGTTTAATGATAGTTGAGGTTAAGTGAGGCAAAGTTTGGGAGGAAATAGGTGCACGCCAAGTGAGCTCCCATCGTTGAAAATGGGGATTTCAGTCATCTAGATGGAGATTAAATCAGTGTAGTTGACAATTCAGTTGAAAATTTCTAATTATCGAATTTCTTTTGGAAAAATGAGATATTCAACCCGTCAGCATGGTTAGACCCAGGCCCGAGACCATGAAATGAGCACCAAACCTGATCACCAGAACACGTTTAGAGCTTTTTCAAAACTGTATATACATATATGTATATCATCTGTCCAGGCTGTGCAAACAACATCAACTTGATATGCAACTAGGCTATAACTTTTATCATTGGTTACTTTTCATTTCCAGGATTCACCAGTGACTCACTGCGAGTGGTTCACTTGGACTTGAAGGGAGCTCCTCCTAAGATATCCTACCTGAGACAACTCCTTCCCTTGCTGGCATCTAAGGGCTGCTCGGCTCTTCTCGTTGAATATGAAGACATGTTCCCATACATGGGCAGTTTAGCGAACATATCCGCCAAGAATGCTTACACACAGCAAGACGTAAGAATAATTTACGTGAATCTAGAAATTTTAAAATAAGCCCATTATTTTGCATATTTGTCCTTATCATAAGTATTGTGGTATTATGGATCACATGGACTTTCCACACACATTTAACAGAGGTTCGGTAACTTCTGATATAAAACTAGCGCAATAACGTAGCGCAGTTATTCATGTTGCGTGTTTCTTTCCTTGGAGGGGCCGCTGTGACTCTACAATATGAAGAAGAAGAAGAGGAAAGGCGTGATGGCTCAAAATTTTACGTCTTGAGGCTAGAGACGCGGTGGCCCCTTCGTCAAAGTCAAACACTTTATAGATTATGCTTTATTATTTTCATGCAATTAACAAGAATGTGCATGGTTTAATACTTTTATTTATTTTCTTTGGTGTGGTCACGTCAAGACATTATTGGTTTATAACTTTAAACTGCATAAAGGGACTAAAACTAACATTATTCATAGTGTTAAGTAAGTTTCAAGGAACGTGCAGGGGTATATCTATACAGTTCTTCTCAGAGAATACATCCAAATACACACTTCTGATATCAGAACTCATTTGTCTTTCTGTAGAGACAACAGTAAATTGATGTAAGAGTACACTGCAGACATAATCTGAAACAGCAGATGTAAAATATTTTTACCTGTTTTACATTTATGAATTTTAAATACAATTAAACTATTTCAGTTCTTTAAATAAAAAGATGTAGAACAGTGCATCAGCCAACTTCTACTGCCACTGGGATTAAGCGTGTTAATCTCAGTCGCTCAAATCTAATAAATGGTGTGAAAGATAATAAATAATTAGTGACGAATACAAAATGGCAAATAATATCTGGTTAGGTGATTTTTGATAATGTAACCATTTCCACTTTAGAGTTTGGCACTTTACCTATGGGACACCCTGTATAAAAGTAAGCACAAAACCAATAGACCGTTGACTGATACAGTCAAAATAAAAACTAAAGTAGCGTTCAATATAATAAAGTGAAGTTCTGAGTTTAACTAACAGTACTTAAGTAATACTTACTTTCCTATAAGAGTCCATGCTGAGAGGGTACAGACCCCCGACACTGAATGTCAATGATCGAGTGGCTACAGTCATCATGACTCTGAGATTGCTCTGGAACTCTTTGCTCATCCCTACCCACTCACACTCGTACAGAGACCTATGCAGGCTTCCCGACTGAAACAATGTAACATCACTAAATCACTATTCGAGATGTCAACCACTCTCATGAGGGTATTTTAAGGCAAATATGTGGTGAAGGATGAGTGGTAGTAATGAGTTATGAGGTGTAGTCTTGTTACAAACTAAGGCCGACTCTTCCTTAGAATGGGTCATTAATTAATAGCCCAATGACCAATGGTAATACAAGGACCAACGACTTAACGTGACTTCCGAACCACGCAGGGGATGGTCTGATATGTCTAAACGACGGTGGGAGTTGATGCGGGTATCATCAGATGAGACTATCTGAGCCGCTTTAGACCTATATCATCCTCAAAACCTGACTTCCATGAAGCTGGATTACAGGACCACGCCACGAGTCCCAGTCATACATATAACTGGGCATGTAACAGAATGGCATTTTCATATATCTCTTTTCAGTGTGGTACTTACTTGGCATACTTATAAAAATCACACTTGAGGCGTTTCCGCCGATGTCGTCGTGGTTCAACTTCATTATTCGGTTTAACCTTTCTTCAAGGAACTAACTCTTGTAGTAGACCTTATCCATGAAATACTTTTAAGTTGTCTTCTATTCTTCAGGGACTCATCACTATGTTTAATTTGTTCGGTGACATTGTTTTGTTAAAGATGTGTAAACATGTTGTCATTGGTCCTGTTTGGTTAGTCTGTCCTCGATTGGATATTAGATATTACATGTTCGGTTAAACACCAGTGTGCTGAATTCCTTAATTAATAACACTTTTGGACTTAACTTGAGTTTATTATTAGTTTATCATGTTGCTTTTATTGTTGAGTTTATCTAAACTCTAAACTAAGTGCCTCTTGGAGTTTGATCATCAAAATGTCTAATTTGCCAGTAAAACTTAGATTCCCTCTAGAGGCAGCCACATCAGATTTGTTCTAGATACACCCATCGTGATCCAGTTTGTAGTGGGTTCATTCTTAATTTTTACAAAGGGTTTGGAAGGCAAATATCATAATTAAACTTAAACGCAGTATACAGGTTAGTAAAAGTCATTGGCTGACAAATTATTGATTATTTCAGGTATTAGATTATTTTTACTTGTGTGATTAAGAAGTTCTTCTGATTCTGATGCATTAATGTTTCGTTAATGTTTTAATTCCCTGTACTTTATTTTTACTGCAAACTCAACATCTATTCTATAAAAATGAAGAAATCCTTATTCTTATTCTTCTAATATTACTTTGAGCTGTTGTATTGTAAAGTTATTTGACTTACACTTAATTAATTGTGTTTGCATACATATTTACACTAATAGTTTTTAACAGTTCAGAGGTTGTCCTTCTTCTATTTAGGAATTAGGATCTTGAAGATCAGTATATTTCGGTTTCTTAGCCAAAATAAGTACATATAAATAAAGATATTATATTCTATTCAAGTATTTAGTAAGGTTTTTAAAGTCTGCTCTTGTGAAATATTCTAGGTTGTTTATATGGAAGTCTGCCAAAGTGGCAAAGTGTTGATCTAAAGTTAGGTGAAGAAAATAATGATGGCTTTTATATTATTACACTAATTACAAGTAGAAATGAAAAGGAACATGACTTTATTCGAAACAAGTTATGACTAGCAAGTTCTCTCATACTGTTAGCCTGTAAATTAACGTTATGCAATTTAAGTAAATTAGATTATTAAGGCCTCTTTTCCCACGAGAAACCTACGAGTATATTGTATTTTTATTTAGTTTTTACCTCAATAAGACCAACACTATTACGCTAGAAGAATTGTGCTGATACAAAAGAAAATACAGTTTAACAATACATAAAAATACTTATAAAAATTAAATTAATAACCGATATGAATGCAATACTTAATTATTGGCTTGTTTTACCTCATCCACAACAATTTGTCCAGTTAAGTTGAAAATGCCGAGAACTATCAAACAAGCTATGATGAAGCTTATTCTGGCCAACAGTTCTTGAGGCTTATGCTCCACGGACTGCAAAAGAAAAATCTTTTCTTGGTACACTAAAATAAGTTTTACTGTAAAACTAAATTGAACACAACCCAATAGAGTCTCTATAATTATTTGTCTTGTCTTTTCTTGTTCAACAATTACCACTGATTGTAAAATATGTATAATATAAGTTTTAAAATAAAATATTGAATTAACAATCAAAGTTGTATATCCACAACATGTTTCAGCTAATTTAAAGCCATTATCTAGTGGAAAAGTGAGCCATTATCTTATTATTTTTTGTTCTCTACTTTTCCACTAGATAATGGCTTTTCATCATAAAAGTTTTACTTGTAAACTAAATAACACAATAATTATTCAATAATTTTTATTTTGTCTTTTCTTGCATTTTATAATTGTTTTTGCATTCAATTCGCTGAATTTACACAAAAGTTCTTAACGATTAAAGATGATACCGCTTTTATTCACCTTGAATTATCAAGACCCTTCTGAAGCAAGGAACCCTGAAAGTAACTCCTTTTCATTATTGAATTCATCACCATTTTAGATCAATTCAAATAATCAATGAATCGGCTCTTGATACAAAACATAGTGTGTAACAAAATAAAAAGCAATTTATGGTAATTTGATAATCTTGATATGTTAATTTAATTGGTTTTCTTCTTCAAAAACTACTAATGGAGTTTAAAATGTATTGTAAAACTTTCAGAATTGATGAGCATAAAACAATTAATATTTCCTTTGACTACTTACACTAACAATCTGAGAAACAAGAACAGCTATTATAATAATAGCACTCTGAAAAAGTATCAGAAGAGTTGTTTGAAAACACTTGTTGCACAACTCGACAAATCTGTAACAAATAACTATTTACAACAAACCTGTTTTATTTATTTTAATTATGACACTAATCCTAATGGTTCATGACAAAACTTCATATGTGATCAACAGTTTGATTAGCCCTTAAAAATAATCTTGGGAGGCGGCTAGAGGATAAAGCTCTAGCCTCCGAAATGAAACCTGTTATCAAACCCAATGTATACAATTATTAAACAGTAGAGTATTTATAAGACCATCAGCTGCAGTTAACACATAAAAGGAAAATAAATCAGTTGTATAAAATGATGTATTAAACCAACAATTTTTTCAAGATACTAAGCCAAATTAGCGCAGGTGATGCCTTTTGTTAAATCACATTGGGGATATCAGAATGCAAAAATGGATCAGGTAGGGTAGTTGTAGTTGTTCTAATATCTCATTTGAAGCAAATAAAAATTAAATTTTAATTTAATACTAGAAAAAGAAAGAAATTGATGGATGAACAACAGAAGACAACAGAAATTACTAGAGATACGAAGCTGGGCTAGACCTAGAATAGGCGCAGAAGTTAAACTGTTAGAAAGATAAAAGACTCTGCTGGACTGAAGTAATGCCAAACGGCGATCTCAGCTCAGTGGATTGAAGAAAAGTGCAGGAGGTTTTAGTGGGTAAACCTGTATTCAGAAGAAGTTGACCTATAGCTAGAAGAACAGAGAGTCCCACACACGGGAACTCTTAGACATCTATCCTTAGATTCCCTATGGTGCGTAAAGCATTTCCTCCTGAAGATAAAAAAACACAGGAATTACTAAGCTGCTAAAAAGTTTTAAGTACTAAAGTCGAGAACGCAAGGGCGGATTCAGGCTTTGCAAGACCCTGGGCAACCAACAATTGGCCCTACCGGGGGTCAAGGAGTCGTGAATCAGTGTGGGGATGCTCCCTCAAAAACCTTTAGAATTGAGTCACCTGGAAACAAGGTTTCAAGACATTTTACCACCAGTTTACTGATGTCACTGACTTAAGAAACTGACCTATTAAGAGCTGGAAGTGTCATAGATTACCTCAATTAATTCCTAAAGTAATAACATATTCTAAAATAAAAAGGATGTCTTTTATTAAAATTAAATTAACTTATACATCACTACAGAGGACAATATATTACAGCCCTACTCAATTGGGCCAAATCTGGTTTTGTGTTGATAAGATATTAAGTTTAATTCGTATGCTATTCTGGTCTTTTATAGTAATGTTCAAATTGTACAATTTTCAAACTGTGATAGTCTTTGTGTCAATTTATGAATTAACTCCTTGACATGACTTTGATTCACGATTATTTCAATCGTTTGGCAAAATGCAAAGCCTCATATTTTCTCAAATTTCCTGATTCCCGATAGAGTCTGTGGCAATCGCATGGTTGGGGTCATGTATCCCGATTGATTGTATAGTATAGGTGTTTTTCTAGCATACGTCCGAAACCGCATGGTACATTAGTATTTATATACTAACTAAATCATCCTTTCCACAAATATATTGTTTTCCTTCTTCTTATCATTAAATAAATCAATTAAAACATGAAAATCTGGAGTGGGGGTCCCATAAGTACTGGACCTTTTATGAATTTTATCTTCCTTCCGTTTGTTTATTTTAAAAGGGGTTTCAACTAGAGTTATTGTTAAAAGCACCTAAATTGTTTATTTGTTATGGTCATACTTGTGTGTGCCTCGAATGACCATTACCAAAATTACAAAGCTTGAGCCTGAAGTTAGATCTCAGTTGAATTCTACCAGAAAGGCTAAAGACATATAAAAGCCCAGTGAGAAAATGAAAGAACCTATGTTCTCAAATCACCCATGTTCACAAGAAACTTCATAATCCTATGTTTTTGTGTGTTTAGTCCATATTCCTTGTTGTGCAGGGGTCCAAGTTTGTCCTGGATAAACCTATCTAGGTTGTCAACATTTTAAGGATTCGATTCGTTTTTTAATTTTGCCGACTCTCGGGTTCAGCACTGTGTGAAAGGATCAAGTTCTTACCTAACTATTTCCTGGTGGCACTGGATACACTGAATCAGGAACATCCTTGCTATTCCTTCCAGCCCAATTTGTGTATCTTCGCCTCTATCAACAGAGCATTCAAAGGTTGTTTTGAAATAATCAAATGTTCTACCTTTAAAGCTGCACAAAGCATGAGACAATAGCTTTAATTGAGTTATCATCTTTAGTCCTGAGAATATGATCAGAATATTCCAACTTGCATGCAACAAGGCTGCTGAAGCAATTGCAAATGCAGCAATAATATAGATGAAACCGTAAAGAATGTATGAGTCTGTGTGGAATGGCATTCTCCCTACAGGCAAGGGTAGGTGATGAATAGGAGTTCCTTCAGGACTCAAATATAAGGAAATCAAAGGAACACAAGACATGAGAAAACAGGATAAGAACAGAAAATGATAGTAGATGTACATTTTCCCAACTCGATTTATCCATTTTGCGTAGTGCTCGAAGATCTGCAACAGAAAACAAGCAGTTGTATTATTCTGTTTAATTATTGAGCTGCAAGTAAAAATAGTATCATACAATGTTTTAGAATAATAGTTAAATTGTAAATGGTTATTGTTTATTTGTAAAAGAACAATCCATACATGGCGAAAAGGCAAAGAATGGATTTTAAATTCTTAAGTCATTGAGGAGCTTGCAAAGTTAGTATGTTTGCCACTGTGAGAAATAGACTGGGACTCGTGGCGTGGTCCTGTAATCCAGCTTCATGGAGGTCAGGTTTTGAGGATGATATAGGTCTAAAGCGGCTCAGATAGTATCAGTGATCATCTGATGATACCCACATCAACTCCCACCATCGTTTAGACATATCAGACCATCACCTGCGTGGTTCGGAAGTCACGTTAAGCCGTTGGTCCTTGTATTTCCATTGGTCATTGGGCTATTAATTAATGACCCATTCTAAGGAAGAGTCGGCCTTAGTTTGTAACAAGACTACACCTCATAACTCATCACTACCACTCATCACACTCATCCTTCACCACAAATTTGCCTTAAAATACTCTCATGAGAGTGATCGGCATCTCAAATAGTGATTTAGTGATTTAACCCTAGCAAAATACTAACTGAGCTTCTTAATCTATATAACTGTGAGTTTTTCTAAACAAAGTGGCGCTACCTACTAAGCAAAATTACCTAAGTCTAAAACCCAAATTTGTATCTTCAGGCTCATTAACAATACCTTTTCTTCATCAGAATCAAATTGCAACCCAAAGTCAAAGAATGGTTGCAAGATGATGTTGACAAGAGTTGTGAGTTGACGTCGGTACATGAGTATGAAGGGTACGTGTGCCAAGGTACAGAGGAAAGTGAAGGACTCATAGGTAGCCCTGACTGGCAGCCCAGAGCGAGAGTCAGCTGTGAGCAGATGTGACAGCACCACCAGGCACCAGCTGATTACTGAACACCCTAGCTTCAAGGTGTTCACAGAACATCGTGTGCTGTCTAGACAAGTGCCGCTCCAGAATATCAATGGGAAATGCCTTAAATATAGAGGCAACGCCATTTTATATCTGGAAAATTAGATAGAAATTTATCATAATTATTTTAGAAATTAATTACTTGTTATTTACTAAACTTATTACACTTTATTATAAATTATCTCACATTGGTAGGGTTTTGAATATTATTGGTTTTATTCTAGTTTGATTAATTTTCTCTTCTTTACTTTTCTTCCTAAATAAGACAAGTGCTAGTTTGATATTTAAAATTTAGTTTATTACATTACCTTGTGCACATTATCTCTAAGATTTAAAAATAAAAATGTAACTTTGTAAAGGAACAATCTTTTTTAGTACATATCAATGAAAGGGAATATCATGGCACATTTGTTGTTTTTAAGATTTCTGTAGACAATATTTTTTATTTAACAATTTATTTATTGACCATTACAAAAAATGTTTTGTTTTGGTTTATAAAAAAAGATCAAATATAACATTATTTAATTAAAAATACAAGCATCTAGCCATTTAACTAATTTTATTACTTAATATCCTATTAATCAACACAATAAGTTCCAGACCTTTCAAGTGGTAGGCGGATGATCTAAAAATTCTTCCACACTGTGTTTGAGTTTATCTACTATGTATATGTACAGATAATAAAATTCAAACTAAAATATGTTTTATATGCTTGGTACCTTTTTAGGTAGGTTTTTTTGGTGTAGTTGGTGTAAAGTTACCTTGTAACAGCTTATACAAGTAAATTATATTGATTTTCGATCAACTATAAAATAATCAATTAGTGGTTTATACTGAACATATTAAAGCAATTTATCAATTTTCAACTTACAATTTGAAATTTTATAAACAAGAGTATAAATTTTAAAAATAAAAAATACTTACATATATTTTTGATTGTAGTTTATCCTCTACCCGTCTTAACCAAAGCCTTCTGAGAAAAGTTGACTGTTCATGAATGAATACTGAATAGTAATGAAAGTACTTTTGATGATAAAATTACACGCTTCTGAACTCTTTTCTGGTGCATTGGGAATCGTCAGAGAAAAGTCTACTGTATAATTTACTACTTAAAACTTTTGTCGTTCGTCAACTCTAAAAATTATTTGTGATGACTGTCTGAAATAAAAGCATTATTTTTCAATGTTGTATTAAAGGAGAGTACTGTTGTTTCCCAACTTGATGTTCAAAATTTAAGAGCATAATTTTACGCTCATGGCATATCTTATGGTTAACTTTAAGTGATTTATATTTAAAATAAATATTCCACATTTTGTAGGTATTGTACAGAAAAATCAATGCAAGTGGAAGTCATCCATTAAATACCCTACTACACTACTTCTACCACACTACCTTTCTGAGAGAGATTCTCTATATTAGTTTCCATTAACATTCATATAATTCGGGAAATACAATTTACTCAGCTGGATGCCTCATAAACTAGTTAAACACTTAAATAATTTGTTGCAACCATTAGTTGTGTGCCAAAAATTAAATTGCACTGGCTGTTGGTCTTTATTAGGAATCATATTTTAATTAAATTTCTGCTTACCAATCAAGAACTGTTAGTAACAGTAACAAAGGTTTAAGTACTTTTCCAGATTGTGGAGCTATTGTCTTGGGCACGCCACCTTGGCATGGAAGTCATTCCATTGGTGCAAACATTCGGCCACTTGGAGTTTGTGCTCAAACTGGCAGAGTTTCGACACCTCCGAGAACTCGACACTTTTCCTCAAGAAGTATGTCCTCTCGCTCCTGGCACGCAGGATTTGATCCAAGAGATGATTCAACAAGTGAGTACTGCTTGTAAGTTAAATACGCTACCATTAGTTTGTTTTAAACCAAAATGTCTTAAAAACTGACTTTGCAAACTTATTCTATCATGAGTTTTACACTTTTGCTGTGCATAATAGACTCTAATCCATACATTACTATTTATTTAGGTTATGAGCTTACACCAAAGTGCCAGGTACATTCATATCGGATGTGATGAGGTTTTCCACTTGGCTGCTTGCACCAGATGTACTCGGTCTGGCAAAATTGGAAGGTAGGTTTTTGTGCCTTTATTGAAATGTCAGAAATGAAACTGCTAAATTACTATAATTGAGTGTCCGAACTAGGTTGGCTTAAACCTTTTCTAACGATAAAAGACTGGTATTATTTTATACAAAGTAAAAGATCCAGGAGATTTGAAATTGAAGGACACATTGGATTGAAAGTACATTCTTTAAATAAATTTCTCAAATATAATGTTAATCCAAGTTTAAAACCTTTAAACTAAAAATGTCCTTAAGCTTAATGGTCAATTACCTCAGATCGACCATTAAAGTATCATTACATTTTATTAAAACATAATAAGTTACAACTAATTATAATAGTCATTTTGCTTAGTAGGTAGCACCACTTTGTTTAAGAAAAACTCACAGTTATATAGATTAAGAAGATCAGTTAGTATTTTGCTAGGGTTAAATCACTAAATCACTATTTGAGATGCCGACCACTCTCATGGGGGTATTTTAAGGCAAATATGTGGTGAAGGATGAGTGTGTAGTGGTAGTAATGAGTTATGAGGTGTAGTCTTGTTACAAACTAAGGCCGACTCTTCCTTAGAATGGGTCATTAATTAATAGCCCAATGGAAATACAAGGACCAACGGCTTAACGTGACTTCCGAACCACGCAGGTACTGGCCTGATATGTCTAAACGATGGTGGGAGTGGGTCTCATAACATTGTTTCCAAGCAATATGTGACAAGACAGAGATGTGATAGCTGTGTTATTACAGGGACATTTTCACAAACCACGTGACGAGAGTGGCTGAGTTTGTGAGATCCATGTACCCTGGAGTGACTCCTATCATCTGGGACGACATGCTCCGGCACTGGGATCCCGTGTACCTGACCAAGAGTCCACTCGGAGCTCTGGTTGAGCCCATGGTGTGGGTGTACACAGACCAAGTCACCAGGCTGGTCCCTCACTACATATGGCATTGGTATTCCAAAATATTCCCCAGAATCTGGGTGGCAGGAGCGTTCAAAGGTGCAACTCTGCCGACTTCAGCTTCCCGATGTCAAAATGCACTACAACAATCAAAAATCATGGCTGAGATTCCTCTTGAACACTAAAACATCGATTGCTGGTTTCGTATTGACCGGATGGTCAAGATACGACCATTTTGCAACCTTGTGTGAACTTCTACCTCCATCTGTTCCTTCACTTTTATTGAATCTTATTTTGATAACTGATCAAGAAGATGATCAGGCTACACTAAAGAAGTGGAAAGTTTCACTCAAGTGTCTATCTAAATCTAGACTTTCAATTGATACAGTGTCAAGTGATCATAGACAACTTGCCTTGTGTAATTTTCCGGGCTTGAAAGCATTCCTTGTAACTTCAAAGTATTTGAGTTTGAAGTCCAAGGTTGATAGTTTTCACAAAACTGTTACAGAAACAAAAGCTTGGATGACCCCTTACAATGTTAGGCATAACTTTACAAGTCCTTTTAGAGTTTTGGAAGAGTTTAGATTAACCGATGGTTACAAACTGATTAAAGAAGTAAGACATTTGATGAATGAATCTAGACAGGTGTTACTTGAATATTTTGACAAGTATACAGTAGAGGAGTGGATAGAACAAAGGATTTATCCTATGGATGAAAAGTTGACTCATTTAGAGAATGTAAATAACCAACTAGTTTTAAGAAAGATTTGGCCTAGAAGGCCCTTTGGTAGTTAGTTGGCTGTGATATATTTTACCATTGCTAAGGGACCAAAGAAACCTGTACATAAATCATCAATAGTTTTAACTGTAAATGTGAAACTGCCTCAAAAACATATTTTAACTTGAAAAATGAGGGTTTAATTTTTTCACGGATAGTATTTTTTGTTAATTTGCATTGGCAACATACAAATATATTACTTTTCCACTTACATGTTTTGTTGTGAACTTTTACCTCCATCCTTATACAAAATGATAGAGATACAAATTGTTATATTTTGGCATAAATCACCAAACATTATATTTTTTACAACTTACAAGTAAGGAAAATACCTTTACCAGAGTGAGATCGAATTTAAGTAAGTATGAGGCAAAGCCGAGCACGATAACTTGATCAACCAATGGTAAAGGTTGTTTTGGTTTACTACAAGTATTTATACGAACGATACTTTTCATGATACTACCATATCAATTATTACAAGGTTTATGAAATAACCTTGTAGACCATGAATTTTCTTATAATTATTATTTTGAATTGTTTAATTTTCATATAAGAATGAACACAGTTCAATGAAGAGGTAAAGCCAAGTTTAGAAATGTGATTGTACATTTTTCAAAGTTGCCAAGTAATTCTTGTGAGAAGTGTTCATCACTGTTACTCCTCCAAAGGGCTATGGTTAATTACTTGGCTACTGATCTCCCTTAGGCCTAACTTCTGGACACAGTCCTTGGTGATGTAAGACCTCTGTGAGCCTGAGTCTAAAAGCACTCGTGCTAAATAATCTTTACCTTTATCAGACACTTTGACCAAAAGTGTTTGCAAAAGCGTTCCTCAGAACAGTTTTCAAAATTACTTAGAACCTCAGATTTACTTTGTTGGTGTGAGGTAGCCTCAGAAGTGGTGGGTTCATTTTGAGACCTTTTTGAATCAAGTCTCTGCACATGATTCCATAATGTCGTTTACCGCAAAACAGACATTTCACTGGGACCTTGCATTTTTAACTGCATGACCTGGTTTCAAGCAGGCGTGCAACACCCTTTCCGTTAAGAACTTATTCCGCTCATTTAAGGACAGTTTTTGAAATGCATGGCAATCTTGAGTGCTGTGCCCTCCTTTTGTAGAATACACAACTACTCACGGTACCCTTAGGACCCTGCACTGGTAGTTAGGATGGTCGCTGCCGTAGGTAGGCTCTCCTGCTGATGATCTTGATGATTTACACCAGCTGACTTGTTGTTCTTCCGTTGACTATTTTTTGACCTCGGTGCTCTCTCTAGAAGTAGGCTGGTTGAAACTCGTTCGAGCAAGTGTCAGCCTTTCTTCACTCTCCACCTCTGCTTTCAAAAAATCTAACAAGTCCTGCAAAAGATTATCAGACTTAGTAGCAACACTATCATCATTCTTGGATAGCCTACTAGCTGTTCGGTGACGCTCCCATGCTCGTAAGGTGTCTTCTGGCAATGCCGACTCTACTAATGGGTACAGCATAGATGCGTACTTATTAGAAGTAACTCCTAGTGTTTCCAAAGCTCTTAATTGAGTTTCTAATCTGTCGTAAAGCTTGCACAGTTTAGTACTGCTACCTTGTGTAGCTTGCTGTAACACTATGGTAAGCAGTTCCCTTATGTACACCTCGATTAGGAACTCATCTCGACCGAATCTTGATTTTAGCTGCTCTAGGGCCTTCTCATAGTTCTTACCTGAAGGGGGAAAACTTTCAACAAGTTCCCTAGCAGACGAGCCTGGTTTTAAAGACTGAATCAAATACTGAAATTTATCCTCAGGTTCTATTTCAGTATCTTCATGAACCTTCCTGTATTGGCCCCAAAACCCTATCCAATTTCGTACATCTCCATCGAATTGGTTTAGCTGTACTTTGGTAGGTAAAACATTTTTTAGTCATTGGACCTAACATTACACTAGGATTTGACTCACCAGCTTCACTTCTTGCCCGTGGGCCTACCTTTTCAATAAAATGGTCATGCTCTTATAGTGGAAAGTATGTCCCTGTAGGACTCCACTGATTCAAACTCGGTGTCTAAATCCTCTTCTTTAGTCGTCTCGTCCGTGAATAATACTTCTTTGATCTCTTCGTCAAGCTTGAATAGTCTATCACTCTTGTCTTGCAACTTGTTGTAATTTGATTTGACCAAAACTTCATCCTGGTTCTCTTCATTTAGTATTTGATCTAGTTCATTGCTAATCTTCGTGAAAGCTCTTCTCAATTGGGTTCTTTCTGCTTTTAAAAGCTTAAGCTTAGGCCTATCCATTGTAACGTAAATATAAGCCTAGCTGGAAACAATTTAAAAGCCTAGATAGAAAAATTAAAAGTCCTGTCACGGTCGCCACAATGTTCCAAACTGGAATTAATAAGAACCCGCACAGTAATCCTTCAATAATTTATTAACAAAGAACATTACATTAACTAATCACAACAAATTCAATCAAAGCACAAATTCTGTAAAAGACTCCACTATTTTCTAAATAACTGCAAACATTAACCAAAAATCATAAAATATTCAACACATGTTCTTTTATACTTGATTACATCTGTTTTTCTTCTGGCTAACAAAAGTAATGTGTGTATTTTTAACTACAAAAAACAAAGTGTACTATAATAAATTCTAAAACTTATACACATTTATAACACATTGGTTTTATTCTAGTTTGATTAATTTTCTCTTCTTTACTTTTCTTCCTAAATAAGACAAGTGCTAGTTTGATATTTAAAATGTAGTTTATTACATAACCTTGTGCACATTATCTCTAAGATTTAAAATGAAAATGTAACTTTGTAAAGGAACAATCTTTTAGTACATATCAATGAAGGGAATATCATGGCACATTTGTTGTTTTAAGATTTCTGTAGACAATATTTTTATTTAACAATTAACAATTTATTTATTGACCATTACAAAAAATGTTTTGTTTTGGTTTATAAAAAGGATCAAATATAACATAATTATGGCATTGTAAAATACACATTAAAATAACTATAAAATGTGTAAAATAAGACTTTAAAATACGACCATGGAGTCGCGAATATCATAAGTTTGACATTCCTGATATTCACTCTGTAAGAATTTGAGATCAGAACTAACACATCTGCCTTACCAATGTGGTATATTTTACATCTGCTGACGGCAATAAAACGGTACATATTTACTTAAGTTTTTTAACTTTACTTTTTATGTAATAAACAAATTTTCCTTTTTTAACCTTTACTCCAATGGCAAACTGAGTCCGACATCGGATGAACGCATAAATAGTCTAGTCCGACACATCGCTATTGCATATAGCCAAACGATAGGCAAGAACTACACTACACTAAGCGCCTAGTAGAGAACACGGAAACTACCACTCCCTCCCCCTGACGCCAACTCACGCGAAGTTTGACAGCCCACGACAAACAGCCGGTGGTTTAGTGGTTAGAGGACGGACAGCTGGCCCCTGTCTGTCAGGCGTGGTTCGAATCCCACCCGGTGCTTCTGGTACGGTGCAATGCTGAGCATTGGATCATTCGGTGCGGGGCCACAATGACCAGCTGAGGATCACTGAAGAGAAAATGGCTCATCAAATCCAGTGAGGCTGAGAGTGGCACTTTTGAGCTTGGGAGGCGCTAAATCCTCGCGCTTAGAGAAGTGATTCAATGATTGGTAATGCACCGCACAGAGAGCGATTTTGCTGAAATTTTGCTTACAGGGACTGAGGAAACCCATACGAGGGTTTTTTTTATTTAAAAAATAAATTGGAGCTCAAAGGGTTAAACTCAATTTCACATTGATTCATGTTCTATTGGTTTTGTCGGTCACCTCAGTTATGTTGGTAAGGTTGATCTGTTATTTCCGGATTTATTCGTATAACAGAATATCAAATGTTATTCTTTACTCGATAACAATTAACTATAACATTTGAGTAATATATCCATTATTTACGTTCTTGATATGTTTAAACATTCGATTAAAATATTTCCAAAAGTATCACTTAAATAAAATCACTGAAAAACTGATCCTACAAACTTTAACTTGATGAAAGCTTATCACTATGTTAATTTATTCCAAATAATATGTATTTAAAAGGAAGGTTTTGTTTAAAACCTCACTTATAATGATTTTGAACAAATAGGAAACATTTGACTTATAAATAATATAACAAGTTACCCGGTATATCACTGTGTCAGGTGCCTATGGACACTTTGCAATTTACTAGAAAACTAATCAAATTTTCATATACAAGTAAATAATTAATTAAATATTTTGAATGCAGTTAAGTGTTAAAATATATAAAATAATAAAAATATCAAATATCAATTAAATATTTAGTTTTCTGTTTTGAAACTTTGTTAGAAAAGATGGCTAGTTTTCAATAGAAATTCACAAATACAACAAAGTAGAGAGCAGCCTGACATTTTTTCAGAAAATTTGTGAATGAAATAAATAGCAGTTAATATGTTATCCTAAAAGCTGTTGAAACCCTAAGATTTAAATTTATAACAGGGTTTAGGAAATTAGGAAAATATAGCAATAATCTGCGTATTTCAGTTTTAACTGATTGCAACTTTCATCACAAAGATGCAAATGCGTAAAGGTTTGTGATGGGGAAATGTGTCAAATCTAGGTATTTTGATTCTGGTTGAATACATTCATAATGATTTCATATCAGCCAAACTAAAAATCATCAATTGTCTTGCATCTAAGTTTAGATCGCCAGGGAACCCCCAACGAAACAAGGTAAAAAAGGAATTGACCTTATATTATGTGAGTATAGGCATCTGCGCCAATTTGAATGCATTAGCCATGCATCTCAACACCTACTAAATAAACTTTGTCTTACTTCTATTTATCTCAGTAACAAAATGGCCCTAGACTACTAGCACTTCGTAAGTTTCACTTATTAGTTAGAGTATTACCGGTAGTTAAAAGTTACAATTTGTAAGAACAACCCTAGTCTTGCTGTCAAACTATAATGTTAGCCTCTTGTCAAAGTATGTTTATTATGTACATCATATAAAAATAAAACTCAATTTTTATCTGAAACAAAATATTTTTATATTAGGAAAAAAAAACAAAAGACAATAAATGTTTAAATAAAAAGTTTTATATTAGTTTTAGTTTGAGTAATTCTGCCACATTAGGTGCTGCAGTAAATGTTTAACTTAATTATTTTGATTTCTAGAATTTAGATTCTTAGAATTCAGTTATTAAATTTTATGTACAAGAGGCTTTAGCAGTTTGTTTTTGTATGATACAATTAAAAATTTGTGACTTTAATTGATTTGAATGTAACGTAATTTCAGTAAATATGATGAATAAGTCCAAACAAATTAGCGTAGTTGAATTTAAGAAATCCTTTAATGGATTTAAAAATAATTGTGTCCATAATCTAGGGCCATAGCTCAAATCAAAATGCAAAAACGTCACAGCTTTATCAGTGCAAAAAATAATAACTAAAACATACTATTAACAAAACTTATCAAATAAATATTTTAAAAATCAGAAAATAAACATTTAACTATTTGAGAACAAATCTATAAAAAACACATCCCAAACACAGTTTTTCTACAACAAAATAAAACATGTACGGTATATTTTTATTTTTATATCTTAAAATAATGTATATAACGATTAACTATATTGCTGCTGCAAAAATTACATAAAATAAAACACAAATGTATAAAACATATCAATAACTGGAATTAATGTTTAATAATTGTCAACAATATTTATGTTAATATTTACAAGCATATACACAACTTTAATAAGATAGATAAACGAGTCTTTATTTTGAGATGTCAAACAGACAGTAAAACTATAACATTAAGGAATAAGGATACGAGGAGCCTGTTGTCTTAGTTTTAACTAAATTTGAATAAAAAAGCATAGTTGTATTAGAAATTAGACTAGCAATATGCAACTGACAGAAAACGTGTAATATGACATCACTATATCACTATTTGAGATGCCGACCACTCTCACGAGGGTATTTTAAGGCAAATATGTGGTGAAGGATGAGTGTGATGAGTGGTAGTAATGAGTTATGAGGTGTAGTCTTGTTACAAACTAAGGCCGACTCTTCCTTAGAATGGGTCATTAATTAGTAGCCCAATGACCAATGGAAATACAAGGACCAGCGGCTTAACATGACTTCGAAACCATGGGTGATGGTCTGATATGTCTAAGCGATGGTGGGAGTTGATGCGGGTATCATTAGTTGATCACTGAGACTATCTGAGCCGCTTTAGACCTATATCATCCTCAAAACCTGACCTCCATGAAGCTGGATTACAGGACCACGCCACGAGTCCCACGACATGATTATAGATGGGGCGTGCTAGTAGCTCGAGTAGTATTATCGAGTTTAGCTATTTTACAACATTGAACAGTCAGTTGTCAACATTTGCAATAGTTATTGCTATTTGCAGTAAACGATATATTGCTAAAACACTTGATTAATCAACCGCTCAACATCCCAAAATAGTTAAAACTTGAACAGTTCAAATTTTGTCTTAAAATCAATAATTCTACAAATACTAGAAATCAACTGCTGAATTTAGTGAAATATTGTGTTAGAGAATTGTTGTTTAAAGTAATGTTTAAAAATAAATAAAAGTGGTATCTGTAACTTTGTCTCATTTTTGCTCTTTAGATTAAAATTTCTAAACTTTATAGTCGCTAAAACTCAAATTAAGAATTACCCAAAGTCATGAGTTCAATTTACAAATAACATTAAAGTAAGAGGCCCTTATAATAGAAGGCTTGGATTTTTGGATATGTAAAATTTCAATTTTCAATAATATGTGTCTTATTTTTGAAAACATTAATAAAGAAACAATTATATGTATTAAAAATTCTGTAAAAAGATTTATGTATGTAAATATTTTTGGGATTTTTTAATTTTACAATTACATTGTTTGATTATTCAAATGGTCCAGGTATAACCTTTTGAACAATTAACTGCTCAATTAGCCAAGCATAATTTTCAAACTAAAGGACTATTTTTCTCATAATTTTTTAAAATAAAGAACTATTTTGAAAGCAATTCCCATGTTGAAGAGACGATCGACTGCAGCAGTATGCAATAAAGACGGCAGATGCACAATATTGTACAATATTAAATGTCCAGTTTGTCATTTGAGCTGTTGTTTACTCTAGCAAATCATGCAACTTCGTAATATGCCTGAGTGGTGGGACAGTAATCACTGTTGGCATAAGTTACATCAATCATGAAGCCGATAAATTACATCTGTTTCAGTCAGTAGCAATGACCAGGTAACTTCAAAACAAATAAATATCTACATTTTAATATGTTAAAATATAGATAATAACTTTAAAACACAATTCTTTTATTGTTACACTACAGTTAAAAATACAACAGTATTGACACTTTCATATCCTTTTTCCACTTCCTTACCAAACTCAAAATAAATTTGATCACAAAATAATAATATCACAAACCACACACCATTCAAACCTAATCGGACGGCAAGATTTTCGTTGAATGTTTATATTAAACACTGTAAATATTTAATTCCTAGTCAAATCCTATGTACTCGTAAGGGAAATGAAAGATCATGTGTAGATGTCAAACTACATGTCCTTAACAACACTTGCACTTTAGGAGCCCAAGGTGTCCTGAACAGGAATTACCGCTTCACATTTCTCTAATACCCACAAAAGTTATACAATAAATAAAAGTTAAATCTTGTTTCATTAGTTAACATGTATGTATGGGAATTTTTGTGAGCATTTCTTATGAATTTAAATTCACACAATAAGTGACAAAATAAACAAAAGAAAACTTTGTAATATCCTGTTTTTTATCTCTCCGTATAACTAGTTTCAGGGCTAAGCTCATTTACAAAGTTAAATCACCACACTTCAAAGTTTCTTTTGTTGACAAATAAGTAGCCTCTTTGAGAACTGAATTTATAAACTATACTAGCGGACCCGACAGTCTTCGTCCTGTCAAAAAGATTTGTAATGTGGCAGTTTTTGTTTCTGTTTTATGTCTGTAAAATAGGGATATCAGCTGGCAACAAATAGCAATAAAGCTCAAATTGACTACGTTTTAGTTAGAAAACGTTTGTATGGGGTTTTTCCGGCAATTATTCAAATTTTTCTTGCCGTAAAAACCATCCTTGAACTCCAACGAACATTTAAAAAAGAATTTGGCCAAATTTGTCCAGGCGTTGTTGAGTTATGCCTTACCAACACATTTTGCGATTCATTTTTATATTATAGATTTAGTTGATATCAAAAACTTTGTTTTCAGGCCAACAAGCCAATATTCAACTAATTGTTCCGTTTAAATATGAGAGTTTACTAACATCACCATCAAACAACATATAAAAAGAACCAACACAATAATTATTTTGAATGTTGCGTTTTAACTTTCAAGGAAAAGGTAATTAGGCAATTTATTTTCACAGCCTCTTTAAAACGTCAATTTAGCAAAAACTTCTCGTTTTCCCGTTCGAACTATCCTGTTTCAATTGTTTCATGAAAGTATTATTTTTTAACTTTTATATACTTAGAGATAAAATTTGTTTCTAAAGCAAAAATTCATTCATTCAATAATCATTACCTAGTGATACATTACAAAATGTTTCGCCATGCACGTTCCACCCATCTATGTTACACCTATCAATCAGCCTATTTTACATTATGTATAAAACAAAGCAATAGTACAATACACATTTTACTAAACTAAAACCGTATAAAAGATAACACAGTATAAAACAATTAGCTATAAACAAAGGTGATATTGACTCGTTAAAATTCAATAAAAGACAAAATTGTGATGGTCTGTAAAAAAGTATTCTCACCTTTTAAGACAGGTTAGACCTAGGTGAGTACATTCTCTAATAGTCACTTGCTCCCTGGTGAGTTACGACAGGATTTTACGATTCTTAGCTGCCCGAAAACGTATTCATAAGTCAGGCAGACCTTTACTAAGGCATGAAAACTTGGGCGGGTATTGAATCTTATCAATTCTTGTTGTAGAAACACCAAGTTTTCTTATTGTGTCATTCTTCGGAAGTAAGCATCGCATCAGATGCAGTTTTATTTTACTATTGTTTAGTTTTGATTTTCGTCACAGTCCTCCACTAAGTGGTAGACGTAACTATCAACATTTTTTTTATAATCACTGCTGCAATTTTATTGAGTCCAGTAACATTAAGTGCAGCCTCGTGAATGTGACCGGGAGAAGGCTAAGGCAGCAAAAGCAATTCCTGTCTCAAAATAATTGTTTTCTTGTCTAGCTCGCAGAAAACTGGAAACTTCCAAAAAATACCAAACATTTTAAGTTTTATTTCTACTCAACACACACATTTACTTACCTAATGCTGTTCGAAAGAGGAACTCTTCACCATCCCTTAGGAAAAGGTCCCATACACGAGAAGCTAAGTCCAGGTTCATGGCTTTGGTGAACACTGTGTACAACCAGTCAAGTAGGTAGAGGTCAGGGGTCAAAGTGGTGCCAGTGAAGTGATCGTACAGCTGGGGAAGATTCTCTTTAAACAGTTCGTTGTATGTGAAGTAATATGCTTGCATCTGAAAGTCGGAAAATTGTATTGAATAAAATAATAATTAGTTGTATCCATTGAGACCTTGTATCTTTTCTTTTTCTATAGCTTTGCTTATAGTTTTGGACAAAATGTTGAACTCTTAATTTATTCTGTGTGTGCCTTTATTTAGGACAGGGTGGCCACAGAAGTAGCTTGGTACAGTTCACGCATTTCCCGTTTTCCGGACGATCGCTTTCTCGCCTTATGCCCATGCCTTTCTCGTCGCGTCACGTTCGATAGGCCTTTGAGATAAATTCCGATCACCGTTTACACTCCGCATCGTTCCGATCGCCTTTACCTATCGTTCGATAGCCTTTTAAGCCATGATGCGTTCCGATAGCCTTTTCATGCAGCGTGCGTTCTGATTGCCTATGCGTTCCGATCGCCTTTTCGAGCAGCGTTCGATTGCCTTTTTCGCATGTCCGATACATTCTGATGCCTTTTCGCCCTGCTATGCGTTCTGATACACTTTAAGCCGCGGTATCGATTGCCTTTTGATATACATTCGCCTTTTTAAACCTCACCATACATTCCAAGAGCCATTTATTACCTCCGACACTTTCCGATCGCCCTTTTAAGACCGCGTCGTTCTATAGCCTTTAAGCCCGCGATGCGTTCGATTGCCTTTTAAGCCAGCGTACGTTCCGATCGCTTTTTAAACCTCACCATACATTCCAGAGCCATTTATTACCAGCGACACTTTCCGATCGCCTTTATGCGTAGCGATCACGTCGAGCTGGCGTTTGATATGCAATTTATGATCGCCTCTTTAGGCTCGCAATATTTTCGAGGGGTTTCAGATTCGCGATGCGTTACGATCGCCGTTACACCATAATACGTTTGGCGGTCGTTTCATACCTGCGGTATGCTTCGAGGACCTAATTATGCCCGTGACACGATATAAGGGCCAATTTTTCCCGGTTACATCCAGAATTCACACATATTTCCCGGTTTTTTCCCAGTACTTATTATTCCGCATAATTCCCGGTCTGTGGCCACCCTGTAGGAGTAAAATAATAATTGTTATCTTGAAATCAGGATACCTTTGGGAACCCATGAGAACATCTGTTTTCTTGGGTTTTGTTTATTTTTCTTTAGAGGAAAGCTTATGTTTTAATAGAAATTAATTGAAAATATTTTAAAATTTTGAAATTGCCGTTTGAAAGAATCACCAAAATTTAGAAAGCTCCATGTATTATGTGAGACAAATTATTGAGGACTGTACATTGCTTTTCTCAGGTAAGCTAGCTGACTACCCTTTCATTCCTTGTTTAACTACCTACCAATGGTGATACTATTACATACCAGAGGTTGGTTAAGTTGGAAAAAGGCCTTATGACAAGGCTGGTCGAGTAGGTTGGCAAAGCAGACAAAAGCGTCGGCTGCCTCCATGTTGAGTATGAGCACGGCTGCGATGAACGACATGCCTTGGACATAGCCTACATCCGGCCGGTAACAGACGTAAGCTGCTAGAAGGCAATGTAGCATGTCGTAATATGGTCCTCCCTGAACACGTCAAATTGTTTTACAGTCAATTTGCCAAGAATAAACAACGGTTGGTCTTAAACAGCCATTAAATTTTAATGCAATTGAATAGACCAAAGAAATGAAAAATATTAGGGAAAGGAAACACTTAATATATAGGGGGGGTTGTTATTTTACAGAAAAAAACTATAAAGATAATGTTAAAATTAAGTTTTGATGATTCTGTTAAGGAACTTTTTGGTGAATTAGGAATATTAACTGTCTATGGACTTTATATTTTAGAAACAGTAATGGCTATCAGAGCGAATGAACTAAAACTGCCCAAATTGGGCTCTAATCATGAATATTTAACTAGGAATAGAAACAAATAGGCTATTCCAAGTCACTCTCTTCATTTTCTGGAAATCTAAAACTGCAGAGATAAAATTCTATGACAAAATTCCTCAAAGTATTAAAGAAATAAAAAGTCTACCTTTGTTCCGAGAAAAATTTAAAATATTTAACTTTGAGAGCTTTGTATTCATTGGAAGAACTATAATTCTATTATTAATGTATAAATAACAGAATAACGGTATGTTGACTGATGTTATTTGGAGTAATTGTTTGGTGACATGTGTTGAATTTTGTATTTGTATTATTGTGAATTATGTAATAACGCCATTCAGGAATTGTACATAGAAATGTCCTGTATATTTATGTGTCAATTTGTTGAATAAAGATGATTTGATTTGACACATTTGCTGCTAGCCGCTTAGAACGGTGCCACGGTCATAACATTGAATCAAATATGATTTTTCATGTTAAAACATGTTTGTAGCAGTGAATGTGACAAAGGTTAAGCGTATGAGAGGACTTGTTAGTCCTAACTTCACTCAAATAGAAACGTAAAAATTTCAAACATTATTGTCGGCAAGTCGATACATCACAATATCACTATTTGAGATGCTGACCTTTTGGAAGATACAGAGGTGGGGAAATGTGCGGCTGATGTCCAACTGTATTACTTGCATGCTGGCCTCCTTGTTGTCAGAGTCGTCCTCGTCACTACAGCTCACCTCACCTGTCTTCAGCCGATCTTGAGCCCTACAAGCGGATATCTGACAAATAATCACACCCAACGATACTACCGGCAAATTATCTTACAACAATGTATTCCAAAGTCTCTTTATTCATAAAAACGCTCATAAGTATTGTAATAACTAAAGTTACAAAAACTATTTAAGAAAAAAGTACGGAGAGACTTAAGGTCAAAGGAAACTGCTTCTATATTCTGACTTGTTGTATAAATTAATACGGGTACAGTTAATCCACTCTGAGTAAAACTAAAACGACCCATTAACCTTTATCAAAGAATTCAGAACTAAGGTGTTAAACTGATACAGATACTATATATACTAATCCAGAGCACTTTATTTACCATATTTTAGGCTATAAATAAGGGTGCTCTTAGACTCACACAATATGATAAAATATTGATTTAATTTGAAAAAGTTACAAAACCCTCAAAACATCAACAAAAACATTCAGATAGGCCATGAGAGGTAGGAAACACAACAGGGTTGCATATTGCATTGCCTGTTTTGCAGGAGTGAATGAAAGAATTTTTTGTGACTAGAGGGGACTCAGAATTGCTTCTTATTGCATTCATCCTGCCTTCCCTCCCTCCTTGTCTGTAGGTTGATGGGGAAAAGGAAGAAGAGAAGGAAGTAGTAGCACACAAGAAGGAGATACACATTCTATTCAAAGCAAACACTAGTGCTTGGAAATATGGGGCACCACCAGTGGCAAAACATGAATTAACTGACTACTAAAAATAGTCCCTTGCCAGACCCCAGGTGGTCCTTTATCTCTACCTGCCTTCTATCTGCTCACTGCTGACCCTTGTTTACAACATTTTGTGCCGCAGGGCGTAGGTGGACAAGTGTTTGGGATGGAAGAGGGAAGGCAATTGTGATGCATTCTTTGTTCAGCTTTTACCCTTGACAAATCTCCACACCATACGTCGGTTGCTAAGGAGGTGTCAGAGCCCACAAATCATAGCCATCTAGCTGTTGACATTATAAAAAAACTTGGGTAAGTCTTATACCTAGGTGTAGAGTTTTTACCGTATATCAGGGGAAATTTATGGCACGCTCTTAGATTCAAAATGTGGCTTAGACTTGAGTATATATAGTAATATCAATTATTAAATCTTCAAATGTGAACATTTTTTTAGTTTACTAGCTTTCATAATCCAGGTGTCAAAGTAATCAACATTTCATTTCATAAAAAAGTAACCAAACATAAAAAATTTATAATACCACGTAACATCGTAGATATCAGAGTTTAAACTATTACGCAGACATTTTCCAACGTAGTGAGCAAGATGATCATTATGCCGGATCTGCAATCTGATGAAAAGTAGTCTTCACTTTTCACCTGAAGATCGGATCGATTGCAGATCCCTAAACGTCATGATCATTTTGCTCACTACACGTTGGAAAATGTCTGCAATAATAGTTTAAACTTCTGAAATTCCCATTAGAAACAAATAAACTTAAACAAAGAACCCTAGAGGTATTTTTAATTATGCTCACACAATACACATAAATATATTGGTATTTAGATTAAAAATTTCCCAATCATAATTATTGCTCCTTTTCATTTATCATCATCTTCAATCACCGTGTATTAAAAAACACCACCTATGTCTGAAAAAGCATTTTAAATCATCATGTAAAACAGTACATTACCTCTGTACACAGATGTCAAACAAGGAATGAGTGAGATTCAGGGAGTTGCCGATCGCAAGTTTCCAAACTTTGCCTCTGACACACGGAGGCACTCCTTGCCACCACAGCTCCCGCGCTTTCTTGCTTGAGTGCCTGAATACCAGACATCAAGTAGCATAAATAAACAACAATAAGTAAATAAACGTATTTTTCATTACACTAAAAAACGTTAGTTGTACCGACTGTCATCCTTAATTATTCATGTTGGTGTTTTTTTGGGTTTAACGTAATAATCTAAAGTAAATTTAACTTTCTGCCGTGAACAGACAGTCAAAAATTTGATCTAGCAAAGTTCAGTCAGTATTGTTAAATATAGCCAACGACTACATCTGCCACCATTGATTCAATTAATAGCACCCACTTTGAAACAAAACCAATTTCAAAACTATTTACACATATGTCATTTTGGCTTAGTCCAACGCAATATTTAGTCAAATTTTACTAGACATATCTAAAACTTCCTCATACCCAAACATCAGAAAACTCAATTCCACCTGGGGATTATTCCAGTTTATAAAATGACATTATAAAAGCTATCCTAGAAAATAAATTTGAAACAAATATTAAAAGTTTTTGTTTTAAAATTAATTTTATAAAGTACAGTATAAGAATTTACAGACAGATGTACAGTTGCACACAAATTTGTTCAGCTTTGCTTTGATTATTTAAGTATTACCAGTGGTAATAGGGTTTTTAAAATATTATTTAATATCGAAAATTCCTATATTTAAAAATATTTGACAGTAAATTATTTATTATTATAAATACTGTAGCTACTTACATTTGTTCCCACTTTTGAAGAATCTCCCTTGTCCAGACTCGTGTAGCATGAGCCAGCTGATCCTCAACTTTGTGTTGCAGCTGAAGCTGCTTCTTTCGTTGTTTAGCATCTTTCAATTCTTGAAAACAGAAAAATATTTTGGAAAAGTTATGTACTACATAATTTAAACGGACCCATTCAGGGTTGCGGAATAGTTTTAAATTGAGGATTTAGGATGGAGAAGATTTTGATAATCTAGAAACATTTCAAAGAAAACTTAGTTCTTCTACACCTTATTGAGGTTTCTATAAATATTGACCCTCCCTTCCTCTTGTAACTCCAAAAGTTCGTAGTTTTTCTTTGCTAAAACACTCATAACTAGAGAGTAAGGACTAAATGTTTGATGTCACAACCAGTAGGGAAAATCACTTAAAATGAACAAACTAAGAGTGCTACCTATGCTGTTCAGAAGTAAGGTATTGCCTTGTAGAGAACAAAAAGACATGATTTGGAAAGAAGATGTTACTGCTGAGGCTATCGTACAACAAGATACTGCTGTGTAGGTCAATTTGATTTAAGAAATCGAAAAAGAACAATCTATAAGGTTTTCAAATTCCCATTCATTACCACAGCCCCTTCACTTAATTCATGAATACTAATAGCAAATACCTTTCTTGCGGGCAGCCTCCACCATCTGTTGGTACTCTTGCCTGTGCCTGGCCTCCTCCTCTTCACTCTTGGCTGGCAGGTTGGCAGGCCTGTCTAGCTGTATCAGCGCTGAGCTGCTGGCCACTCTGTTCTCATGAGAGAACGTCCTGGCACTTCCGGAGCTGCTGGAGCGAACACTGCAGGGTGAGTCCGGGGCTAGGCTCCATGCGTCTTTCTGAGTATCAAAGTGTTTAATTCAAAGTGTTGTTTTTAAACACCCTCACATTTTGCCATCAATACTTCAATTTTGAATACTTTTTTAGAAATATCTGGATGGACTTAGAATAAACACAACATTAATTTTACATATACAACTCTAGTTACTGGTCAAATTTAGAGCAACAACATTATCGACCCTCTTGATCAACCCACTCTGGCTGTAAGCCCTGAATCACTGGAGCGGTAGGCCTTGTGAAATGCTGAACATTGCCCAGTAACTGCTATTGTATGGTGGCTGTTTTCAGACACCTTTGCTGGGTTTACTAAAATAGAGATTAAATAGCCTTCATCTATGGCTCCTTTCACCTATGCCTTCCACAGAGTCAATAAAATCAACTTTTTCAACTCGATAACTAGCACTGCAAGTTATGGAGTCCAGTAGCTGTGGACGCCGCCATGGAAACCTGATACAATTACTTATGGTTATCCTCTCATTATGGAGTACTCTCATTACAGCAAATCGTATGAGCACTGATACAGCCTTTGATCTTACTGCAATAGAAATGCCAAATTTTGCTATGGCCCCTTACAGTTCATTTTGTACAGATGAAATTTCCTTAGTTAGCACTTGGGGCATGCGGGCCGCAGCGAGAGATATAGGGCGAGGGGAGGGTGGGAAGTGGACAGGACACATCGGTCCTTCTTGGACTTGCCGACTCATAGGGTTGATGACCACGTTAGCTAATTTTAACTGTATAACACCGGTTTAAATTATCCGATTGTAATGGGACGAAAACAGAAATTATTGGTAAATCATTTTAAATTACAAGATCGTATTATCAAATTGACATGTGATTAACTTTTTTAAATCACATTTAGAACTAAGGTGTTCATGGAAGCGTGCTAATAGGATTGTCTCAATGGTGCGGACGGGCCGCGACGATTTACAGCCCTGACGGGGGTGACAACGATGCCTGATGTTTTCTAGACGACGAATACACATTTCTTACCTGAAATCCAAGTGCCAGCTAAGAAAATTTCATCTATACAACCTTATTTACAGTTTTGTTGTAGATATTTGTATCACTGATTATTTCACTCAATTTGTTTCAAACAAACTTGATTATATATCAAACAGCAGAAAAAGGTGACCAAATACTGAAAATAATGACTATTGTTGCCATAAAAAATTTGCTATCAATGACAATAAAAGAAATTAACTAGCATAGTAGGGAAAACTAAAAATGAGTTTCATTCTATAAATGAGTAAATGATTTGAATACTAAGATCATGTATTCAATTTATAATACAATAACAGTTTGAGTTAAGTATTAAAATACATAAATAAATTTAGTTATGTCCACATTTTATAACTTAATTTTAAACATTTTAGTTGCATTTTTATGTTGAATGTTGTAATACCTTCTAATAAAACAAGACTGTTACAGCTACCACTCAGTTCATACTTAAACTGTGTTGTAACATTCTATTTAGTTTCTTTATGAATGGAAATCTTGATTCAAGTAATCACTAAATCACTAAATCACTATTTGAGATGCCGACCACTCTCATGAGGGTATTTTAAGGCAAATATGTGGTGAAGGATGAGTGTGATGAGTGGTAGTAATGAGTTATGAGGTGTAGTCTTGTTACAAACTGAGGCCGACTCTTCCTTAGAATGGGTCATTAATTAATAGCCCAATGACCAATGGAAATACAAGGACCAACGGCTTAACGTGACTTCCGAACCACGCAGGTGATGGTCTGATATGTCTAAGCGATGGTGGGAGTTGATGCGGTATCAGCAGATGATCACTGAGACTATCTGAGCCGCTTTAGACCTACGTATATCATCCTCAAAACCAAGCGTGCCAGGTTGTCAATAAATGGGGGGATCGCACTGATAAGGCTTGTTGTCATGTCATGACAGTGCAACAAAGGTCACTAGAGGTCAATCAATTCAAGCCTTCAGCTATTTCAGGGTCGCACCAATTGACCTTTTATCGTTGCAAGAGAAGAAGCTTAGCAACACACCGAACTGAGCTCTCGGTAACAAGCTGTGTTACATGACTTCGCTACGTTGCGTTGTATAACTGAAAATTGATCATCTAACTTTTGAAACTAGCTTGAGTGTATGAATTTTGTATTTACTCTTCATGTACATATGTTGTGTAGTAGCACCTGGAATATTTTCAACTATTCGTTTAAATATGTTTTACTGTTGAAGCATTCTTTCTAACGTTTAGTAATTTGCTTACTTACTAAAAGGTTCACTTGCCAAGAGAACAAATTAGTTTTTCTGTCTCCAACGGTACAAAACTCATGTAATTTAGTGGTGGATGACTGGTCAGTTTGTGTTGATTACTTTTATGCTAGTTCAGTTCCTAATTTTGTGTGTTAAGTTTTAGGTTACTTTTCATCTGAAGACAGGATTAGATTCCAGATCCCGGAACGTCGTGTTCTTCTTGTTTACATTAATACTTCGTTCTCAGAAACTCTA
Organism: Matsumurasca onukii; assembly: GCA_018831715.1. NCBI lineage: Eukaryota > Metazoa > Arthropoda > Insecta > Hemiptera > Cicadellidae > Matsumurasca > Matsumurasca onukii. The sequence continues at coordinate 9,344,162 of CM032062.1, forward strand.
CCATCGTCAACTATAAACTTCAAACAAAGATGTGTCTCCAAGGACAGAGGACCAAATACAGACATCTATGTTATATTTTTTGCACAAATGTAGTGTATGAGGGAGGATATTACCATATCACTATAACAATGTAATTAGGCTATCTATAAAATTAACTTTTAATCTTATAAATACTAATTGGAAATACATGATTTATTACTGTATTATTGAAAAACTACAAAACTTTTGTATACAAAGTGTTTAACAGCCATACTCTAGGATGTAATTTTTTAAAAGAACAAATCTATTGCATGTAAATGTCAGGAAACGCTTTGTTTTAAAACCCTCTAGCTATTTTTTGTTAATATATTATATTAAAGAAGCGATTAGCATTTGTTTCTGCATTAGCAAACAGCTATTTTTAAAACTTTTAATGGTTACTAAAATGTTGCTGAAAATATAACAATTATAATTAAAAATATTAATAATAGTAAAATCTACAAAATACTCGTACAGTTCCGTCATTATTCAAATCAGGCTTACCTCATTACAGTCAACAGTGAGAGAAGTCTGGGACAACTGAGGAGAGGAGTTTTTGCCAAAGAGTCGCCAGGCTGGTCCTCCACTGCTTCCTTCTGTGTTTTCCTCCGACCTCGAACCAGACTTCCAGTTGAAAACATTTCTAAAACAAACAATTCATGATAATTGTACAAGCTCCCCTTCACTATAAGTTGAGCAGTTAGGTAAGATGCTAATAACAGAGTGTGATTATTTATTCTTTTTTCTGAGACACACTGTAGGTTTTCTCTTAATTACAGTACTTAGCACTCAGATTAACAATGGTTGTAGAGAACTGTTTTAGATTAGGTACAAGAAGCAATGACACCTTAGGCTTCTCTATCATCAGCAAGTAAAACAAAATAAGAAATTGATATGTGCAACCAATCTGAAGGTACTTTTTTGTTGCTCAAGTCACCAAGCATGGTTTCCTCTCTTAGTCGGCCAAAAGAGTTTAGATATTTTTCAAATAGAGAGTTATACAGATAAAAGAAGTTTTAAGTAAAACCCAGGACTTTTTACTCCACAACACCTAAGTTAACAAATACTAAAACAAACCACAACAACCCCTCTCATACTGTATAATTCAAAAACAGTAATAAGCAGTTGTGACTAAGTTAGAATTATAAAACATAAAATACCTATCTATCCTGCAATGAAACTATTATTGCATAAAGAAATTGATTGTCACATAAACTCTAGTGATTTCAATCAAATTGTTTTGTTAAATACTGTACTGTACTCACTTTTCACAAATGTTGGTTTCCAAAAGAACCATTCAGTCCAGTTACTTACTAAATTTAACACTACTTCACCTTTCATACAAACTATTGACATATAAACCGTTTCAATTTCACATCAAACATACTGTAGTTGGTGTATGCTAACATAGATATAAACATTTTTTAAGAATATAACAGATGAGACTTTCAGTTTGGAATAAGAATTGTAAACCAAATAATGTGAGATTACTAATACTGATAACACTGATATGACAAAGTGACACTCCTCTATTATCATATCATTTTTCAGTCAACCTTGGCAACAAAAGCCATGCGTCATCCAAGCAAAAAAAACATTTATAGTCTATTACATTCTGTAATGGTGAACAATAAATGTGTTGTTGCCTGCCTCATTTAACCTTTAATATGATTTACGCTTTAATCTTATATTGAATGTTTTGAAAACCCAAGTGTACAATAAAGAGCGCTCCATTTTTTGGTATTTTGTTGGATGAAAATTATAGAAACATAGATTGACCCCATATCCATACTTGAAAACATTAAAATATGATACAATATGTTGGTGAAGCAGGACTTGTCTACTTTTTATACTAATTTTTAGGCAATTTGAACTGGAAACAGAGCTATTTATTTATATTATATATAACAAAAGCAGTGTTTAGCTTCCTAACACCTAAGCTAGGGTAGTTTTTTTACCTCCTGAGTCAAACAGCAAAACTTTAAATACAGGGTGTCGGTGAACTCTCTGGACATACTTTGTAGACATGTTCCTTAGGTCAAAATAATAATATTTTACCATATAAACAGGGGGTCTCCAGCCCTTCATTGTCCGCCTGTATGTGCAGATGTGTTTTTTACAAAAATAACCAAGACAATACAACTAATGCACCGATTTTCACCAAACTTTAGTCAAAATTTAAAATGTTATTTACTGATTAGGAAAAATAATGATTTATTTAATTTGGTTATCAAATTTCAAAATGGCGGTCGTTTGATAACCACTGCTGGTTTATAATTATCTGTGTTATCATGTAATTGGAAATTTACATGGTTAGACTTTTCTGTAACTAATTTGTTTGAAGACCTAAATTTTGAAAATATTGAACTACAAAATGTGATTGCTCATCATTTGTCAAAAGTCTTCATTAGTCTTAGAATTGAATATTAGGGTTGTATCATCAGCGTATTGAATGAATCAAATTGGTTGAATCCATTTTAGAGCTAATGTTGTTTATAAAATTAAATTATGAATTTATCTTAAATTATAAAAGTGGATTAACACAAATTATAATTAATTTAGTTCATATCAAGCAGTTCTGAAAAATAGATCACTGTACAATCACCAAGATAAATATTCGTGTTACTGTAGCTATCGAGTGTGCCAAAAATCAACAAATCCGTTTAGCCGGATCAAATTAGCCGTGAAAATAGTTTTAACACCACCATCTTGTTTTGGCTGGTGGATTTTGTTACTGTTTGGTAAACATGTTGCTTACTGTGACGTAAATGTTATTACCAAGTTTCATCAGAGTCAGATAGTAAAAGCAGTTTTTAAAGCGTAAAAACCTTTTTGAGTAAATTACCCCTCCCCTCCACCATCTGGTGATGGAAACAATTTGCTAAGATTCACAGAAGGGCTTGTGGCTGCGCCTTAGCTATGTTTTTAAAATCAAGTTTTCAATAGGAAATGTTTGATGATTTCAGTTTTGATTTATACTGTATCCAACAAATGAAACTGAGATGTGTAGAAGGGAGATGCAAGGTAAGCCCACAGACAAGAGATTGTCCATGACCTTGAAACTGTGGCTGGCCTTCACTGTGGCACCTCTGGGATTTCATTGTAGGTTCTCACAGTCAATAAAAGAACTGCACTGTGATATAATGATACGCTTTTCACGTTACCTTCCTGTTTGCTCTTCCTACTTTTCTCATTTATATCACTCAATAGTAGAATTATTATTATGTACATTTGATGTGTACACTTTCTATATGATTGTAGTGTACATTTTGATTAATCAAATTTATTGAAACCTAAATTGAAATCCATAACTATGGCACCAAGGGGAAAAACAAAATGTAAATAAAGTTCCATAGATTAAGTAAAACCATGAATAGTCACAAATTCACTATATCCGGTTTCAGGACCTATTAAATAACATGAACCAAAAAAGTATATCCCATTCAACTATGTAGACAAGACTTAGCAGAAAATCGGGAGGATCTTCAAAAATCAGGATATAACCCAGTTTATAAAGTGAAAACCAACCCCATACCAAGTATCACTCACTGAATCAAAACAACCCCCACAAACCAAGAAAAAGGAGTATACCAAATAACCTGCTCAGAACCTACCTGTGAAATGCGGTACATCGGCTACACCAATAGAAACTTCCATACCAGATTAAAGAACATAACAGACCACACCTCGCCAAACCTGACTCAATGATTGCAATTCACCTCAAAAATAATCACAATCATTCAATAATACCCCGAATCTCTAAAAGTACTACTAAAAACCAACCACAAACCAACTGCCCAAGCATATGAATCATATTACATCTATAAAGAAGCAGACTCCAATCAAGACAAACTTTTAAACTAACTTGAAGATGTACGCAACTCAGTGATATATAGAACCATTCTAGGAATAGAAAAGAAGCAGGAAATATGCAGGCCCAGCCCTGGACTTCCCAGCTCAACAATAGAACCCCTAAGTCAACACCCCGACGTCAACGCCAGGACATCAGTCGCCACTCACAAGCACTGCGACATATATAACCCGTGATGCCAGCACACCTGTACCACCCCCCACTGTTACCCAGCTCCGACGAAACTAGTGTATATAGTGTAGATTAAGTGAAGTGAACAATAGTTATAGTGTAGTGATATGGTGCTCCGACGATGGCCTTTTGAGGCCGAAATGCGTATCAACATTTAAATCTTCTCTGCCTCAGGATCTTCAGGCACACCAAACAAGGTAAATGAATAGTCACTTGACGATTGGTTTAAAAATCTTCAATTCTCTAGAAAGTCTAATCAAGCAGTAATCAGATACATAGTTTAAATAAAGATTACGCCTAGCCACTAAATAGTCCATTTTATGATAATAAAGCATAATTTGTCAAAATTAGTCAAAACATTAAATTAGAATTTTAAATGGGTGCAATTTTAGTTATGTGAGATTGTAAACTCTACTTTTTAGTACTAACTTTAAGTTCACATTGTTAATGGCTGTGAAATTCTTACAAAAAATAAAGGTTTATTGATTTAATTAAGACAAATAGCTAAATGCAAAATAACCAAAATGTACTAAAATTGGTAGCCAAGGCCATAGGCAGAATGAGAAAATTGTAGCACAACACTTAGTAAGACGAATAGACGAGGCCATGGGTAGAGGGAAATGTGTGGTGTCAAAAAAAACTTGTCAAGAAGTGGAGGGTGTAGGCTGAGGTGGAAATGGCGACAAAACCTTTATTAAGACAAATAGCCAAGGCTGTAGGCCGAGGTATATGCATTAGAACAAACCATGTACTACAACGACTACAAAATATTGTTTTTAACTTATTACTTAAACAAGTCTGAAAACTAATTATAATTGTCTATTTTTTTATGTGCCAAGGTATATGATTACACGTAGTGAAAACATAATATTATACAGACACAACACCAGACATTCACCAGAGTCGTGCAAGCCAGCTTTCAAAAAACTAAAATTGTTGACACTACCTTGCCTCTATATCCTTGAAACATGTCTCTTTTTTAGATCCAAGTGCGACCCCTGAGGTAGAGACATAAACTCTTACGTGCGAGAGGCAGGGATGATTACCGAACTGGGAGACACAGGACGGTAACTCATGAACGTTGCCTTCACAGGCAGGAGTTCTATTAGTCAACAGACTTCCAAATTGATTAAAGGTGCCACTATGCCAAAGGCATTTAAATCTAGATCTCAAAACAATACTAGCTCAGGAAGCATTTTAAGCACAGGCGAGTTCATGGCACATAACTGGGAGACCTCTTAAAACTGACAGACAGATTATTGGGCTGGAGTGGGAATAATTCGAATGAATGAAATGAATGAATACCTCTGTATGTCTGAAAGATACTTCGATGTGGATGAATGGAAAATTTTAGATAACCTTAAACACTGACAATTGCGATACAATGTATATTGTTTATGCAATAAAAGATTTATTTATTTTATTTTTATTTATTCCTCAAGCTATTAACTGCCCAACCATGCAGCCAAGCTTTACGAAAGAAAAACTTTGCGAATGGCTGCGAAGCTGCACAATTTCCTTCTAGAAGAAGTGAGAGGCTTAAGTGGAGCAAATCTTAAGAGAGCACTCGCCACAAACCTGGCTGCATCACCAACACCAGCAGATACAACTGGCTGTGCAGCTGCCCATTCCTACAGGGTGGAAGCATACGTTCCACATGAAGAAAATTTAATTACAAATACTTCTTTGTTTCTAGTTATATAAATTAATTTGTATAAACGCTTGATAGTTAATTTATTATTAAAGAAATTTGAAGACAAAACGTTTGGACCGAACCGGGACTTGAACCAGGGTCTCTCACTTACCGAGTGATCATGCTAAATTATAAATGTATAAATGCAAAATCACCCGGCAAGTGAAAGACCCGGGTTCCCGTTCGGTCCACACACTTTTTTACTAGTAACGTACGGATGCCATTACAATTTTGAATTTTTGTAAATAAAGAAATGAAGTTTTCAGTTTAAGCGTTCGATATACGGTTAATGGCAAAATGACGTTCATTAAGATTTTATGAAATAAGATTACCTTAAACTAAACATAAGGTTACAGGTCTTACTTGCTGAAGAATCCTGTTAAGCTCTTCTTTTTAGGTTTTGATCCAATAGAATCTTCTGAAAAGGCACTACAAGCACCTACAGATACAAGTGAACAAGTATCTCCATGATCCAATAAGCTTCCTAGAGCAGAATCTTCATTTGTTGTGGAAGGAGAGTTGTCACTTAGACTTGACACAGTACTTGAAAATGAACTGACTTCTGTGTTCACACGGTGAAAAGTATTTGAAGGCTGATCACATTCTGTGCCTGAAGAGCTATTAAAGCTGGTTCTTTCTTTTTCACTGTTCACTTTATCATAAGTGTTTTCCTCCAGGTTCAGAGATTCAGAAAACGTACAAGTAAGCTCTTTTGCTGGCTTATTATTGCTAAGAATAGGATTTGTATGAGAATCCGTTTTAATGAGATGTAATTGTTTGGTAACAGGGCTATAGGCTAAAGAAATGTTAGTAAGCAGATCTTCAAGAGGGACAGTCTTAGAATTTTCTCGTACTCTATTACTAATAGTGTTTTTTTGTTGATCACTCAAATTTACTGAACTCACATGGGATGTATTTGCCTTAGAACTACTTGCATAGAGTAAAGGAGATTCTTTAGTTGGAAGCTTACAAAGCCTTTGATCAGATCTGTCAGCACTTATGCTATTTGGTTGTAATTCTAGTTCTTGCTCTGAAGAAAAATGGTTGGATTCATTTCTTTTCAAGATTAACGAAGTAGGCCTGGTTATGTTATTTGATACTTTCGCAAGTGTTATGCTGTCTTTTGCATCTATAGGGTCATCTGGATTTCTAAGAACTACTTTATCTGTACCTCGTTCTGGCCATGTTTTAAACCATTGATTCGTGGTACTTTCATTTTCTTCCGTACAACTCGAACTTAGTCCTGGGTCTATTCCTGTAGACTCAACTAATGGAACGGAGGTTTCATGCAATTCATCTATAATATCTGTGGCAGCTTTCTTTTGGAATTTTTTCTTTTCGAAACAGTTGGGTAAGCTTTGACTCTTAATTTTTTGGGCAACACTATTAAGAAAAACTTTTTGTAGATAATGACCTGGATTCAGTTTATGTTTATCTGAGCTGGGGGATTGAAATCGAGCTGCAAGTTCTGGGCTACAGATAATTAGGTTGTCTGATTCTGAACTATTGTGAATTTCGTTATTAATTTCGTATTCTTGATTCAAACCCTTTTCAAACTCGCCAGTTAATTTTGATGGTGAACTCTCTAGAGTTTGAAAATCTTGCTTTCTTGTGCTTCCATGGTTATCATTTTCGGAAGGATGAGTCTTCATGACTTAAAAAAATCACATAATATTTCACAAAACACTAAACTCACAGCTTTCTAAAAACGATAGTCATGCACAGTTTTCCACTAGAATCCTATTAGTATTACTGACGAAACAAAGAATTACGCACAATGTTTTGATTAGTGTTACGACGACTGTTGACATTCATCTCGACGACACCAACTGTCAGCCATCTTACCAAATTCTAGACAGACAAGAGACATTCAACTGATCCCACAGAGAAACAGAAACGAAAAACGAGCACTATAATATCATATAATATCATTTTGGAGTGGATCATAAATACTACGCGTTCACGGGTAAAACCATACCCCTAAGGGGTTGTTCAAGACAATCATGAAAATTACAAAGCTTAAAAAAATAATTGAATAGTAAACCATCAAAATATTGTAACAGTCTATCAGAACTACCGGAATGATTCCTCACCCGTTAATAAATAAATAAATATTTCATTGCATATAGACATTTACAATAAATGTATCGCAATCGTCAAATCTTTATGTACTTAGCATTTTCCATTCTTCTTTCATCTAAGTCCCATTCAAACATACAGTTTTTTACACTCACTCTCTCCCATACATTCGAATGTAACCACTCTAGCCCCTGGTCAGTTATATAGCTAATCATAGGGTCTCCCAATTGAATGCCATAAACTCGTCATCATAAAATTCTTGAGAAATCAGAATTTTTAAGACGAGCTTTAAATGCCTTAGGCTCAGGGACATTTTTGAACGAATTTGGATGTCTGTTGACGAAATGAACTCCTGCCTGAGAAGGCAAACGTTCGTGAACTACCGTTCTGTGTTTCCCAGTTCGGTAGTTGTCCCTGCCTCTAGTTTTATAAGAGTGTACGTCTGTACCTCTTATGGTATTACTTTTGATTTGAAAAGAGACATGTCTCCAAAATGTCAACAGTTATATAGGTTTGTCAATGCCTCTCTTCACGACTCCTTCTCCTTCGCAATTTGGCGATTATTCTGACTGCAGGTTCTGAAGGATACAAATCCTAGATCAAATTGTTTTGGGCAACCTTCCCACAAAGTCAATCCGTAGGATAAGTGTGGGTAATTTACTCCGTAATACGCCGTCATCAGTACCTGAGTTGAGCAGTATTCAGACAGTTTCTTCAAAACATAAATTCCTAAGGATAGTTTTGAGCTAACGTGGTCTACGTGAGTATTCCTGATTCCAAGTCAAACCTCCATCAAGGTATATTCCAAGGAATTTAATTGAGTAGACCTCTTCGATCTCAGAGTCATCCACTATTACTGTGGAACTATCTGAGTATTTTTGTTGTAAACAAAATTGAATGAAGTTCGATTTTGCTGAATTTGTTTTGATATTGAGCTCGTCAAAAATCACGATTTCGAGTTGTTTGATGGAATTTGCTTTGAAACAGAGAGTCGTGTCATCAGTGTACTGGATGATTCGGCCCTGTTGTACCGCTGAACTGGCATCGTTTGCCTAGAACAAAAAGAGCAACGGACTGAGAATAAAGACCTGTGGGACTCCATATCTATTATCTAAGACATTCCTCCCTTGATCTGACATCTGAAATTCATACAAATTGCTTTCGATTAATGAGAAACGATTCAAGCCACCTGAGGGGCATTCCTCGAACTTATAATACTCTATTTTGCTTATTACAATTTGATGATCAATACAGCCAAAAGCTTTCGATATATCAAGAAATACATTTAGCATATCTTTTTGATCCTCAATTCCCTCTAACAGCTCGACTAGACAGCCCGACTGAGTCTGTTGTCGATTTACCCCCTTTGAAATCCCAATCGGTTTGGCGATAGCAGATGATTTTTTTTCTAAAAATTGAACGCATCTGGTATATAATTTATTTCACTTTCACAATTTTTACTTAATACAGGTCTTAGTTGCTACCGTATATAATTTTAAGTTCTTCAGACTTTGATTACTAGAAATTCGGTAGGATCCACGGGCCCTCATACCATTGACTCTAAAATAACCATGAGACATACCTACCATTATTAGTCAGTGTAGGCCAACATTGTAAAAACCTTGAACAAGGTATAGCCATTTACTTTAAATGTATAAGGTATATAAATTGTCAATGTCATAGCCATAAGTCGGTTACGCTGCCGAACAGTGTTATTTCTTCACAGGATCATAGCGGTCTGCTGTTGTCAAAGTAAATACCCCTTTTCCGGCGCTTAACGTCCAGTCCAGGCTATCTCGTGCAACTGTGCCTTATATCCTATCGTTCTAAGAATCGTTAAAATCAAATCAAAATTTCACTGGTCTTGACTGGAAATCGTCACTAGTATATTTAACCCTCTATTGGGTGAAATACTAATCATTGGTTGCTAAAAAGCGTCACTCCACAGGCAAAGAGCTATTCATTAGTCGTTTGTAGCATTTTTTTCTAAGTTTTATTTAAAATGGTAAACCTTGTTAAACTGAAGGTTTTACGGAGTTCTACTCAGTGAGAGACGTTGTAAGATATAAAGACACAGCGGATGGAAGGTGGATACAGTGTGCGGAAAACTATGTCAGTCCAATGTTTTTGTAATAAAAATAAAAGAAGTATTGAAGTTAGGCTATAAAGATGGTAAGTACTGTAGCTGCCTGTTAGCCTGCTTAAAAATTACTATTGCGCTCAGAAATACACATTTTCTTCATAGAAGTAAGCTCAACGATTACGTGCGGCGGCGATGCACTTATAGGCGCACCCGTTCGCGCCCGTGTCTGGCGCCAGACTCATTGAAATGATAGACTGCTAACCATCTCCCCTTATATTGTGATAGCCATGTCATGCTCACTTTTGTTTCGAGAGAGCAGTCCCATTCGATCAAAGAATGCTCTCCTCACCACACACCTTCCTACATTACCTACTTAGATTTTATTTTGGGATAACCAAAATTATTCCTCTAAACACATTCTGTGGTGGTATTAAATTGTCCTGAAGCTAATAACGTAATTGATATGAAAATAATATTAACAACACAATTTTAGAATACAGTGTTAGAAAAAACCCTTAATTTAGGAGGACCAATAAAAAAAAAGTTTGGTTCAAAATCCCAACAAATTAAAACTTCACAAATTTTAGTTTTTTTTATTAAACATTTAAATTAACAAATAAATAGATAGATGTTTCTACTGGTTATTGTGTTTAAAACTACACATTTAGTTTTGTAAACAAAAGTCTAGCTTGTCAATTACTATATACATAAATAAACTTTGACAACTAGAATAAACAACATGTCAAAAGTTGTTTTGTCTACATCTGTTTAAATATTGTGTTACGTCCACCGTCACTGTTAGGTTCACCACACTACATTAGGCGTAATATAGCGTTCAACGCTTTCCTAGGAAACCATAGCTTTACAATGAATTTAACTCTTTAATTAATAAATTAGTTTTTGTGGTTAATACTAAACAACAACAACAATAATAGAGACCTTTTTAAAATTTTAACCAAAAACTTTGAATGCTAGTTTAAATTGTGCGTAGGCTTAAGGTTTAATTGAGTTTCTCTTATTTATTATTGGAATACATTCGTTTAATGTTTCATGCATATATATAAACATAAACCTAAATTGCTATGGCTAATACTATTGTGTGTCAACATTAAACGTAATGTTTCAACTTCCGGACAGTTTATTTCATTTTTTGGTGGCAAAAAATTTATACTGGTCTGTACTTTTTATTCATTTTGTATTACCAATATTTTTGTGAATAAATGTACAACCCTTTTAACATTGAACTTGTTTTACTGAAGAAAAGTATATCTTTGCTTCGTTGAGTTTGTATTAAAATTCCCTTTCTTTTGAAATGCCACAAAGGGGGGTTGAAATTTAAAAATGTTGGGGGTCACCTTCCCCCTTGGTTTTTGGGTGGGGAGTGGGTGACGTCAAAACAAACTTCAGAATCCTATAAACATTCCCTAAAGAGTTTCAAACAATTTTTCCTTTTTCAAAAGTTAAGGTGGGGGGAGCACATATAAAACTCACCCCGTATGTTAAATGGTTATAAGTTCACTGGATCTGAAAGAATATAAAATTCTGAATCTTCATCCTAGCAGGCAAATAGAATTTGATCCCATGAATATAAACTTAATATAACCCACTAACTTAAACATAATCACAAAAAGTCCCTACATAGAAATGAACTACAATGCTTTTAGCTAACTAATGTTAGTTTTAGACATTTGTTTGCTAGTTCACTATTTTGGTTAGTGCCAGCTGTCTTGTATTCTCGTGCGCCAAATATAGAGGACCCAACTCTGACATTTGTGCTGCCAACTTCTATCTGAAATAAAAGTTAATGTAATTATTACTTTTAGTACATAGTGCGCTTTAATACTACAATTATAGAAAGACATCTAATATGAATCAGAAAAAGACTAACCTTACACTAACTCTATACTCTATTTTTATATTCCTGCTACCAGTGTTGTAACTATGATTAGATCCTGCAGGAAGGGGGACAGGTAAAATTATAACGATCTTATTCAACAGTTTGTTAAGATACTGGACTTGTCTGTTTATCAATTTTCTAAATGAAAAATAAGACTTTTTCACATCTAAAGTTAACAGGTTCTTGTTTTTTCTGTGAGCATGTACAATAGAAGGTCAAGCATAAGAGGGTATGGGCAGACTTGGGGAAAATTACTTTAAAAGAGTAACTGATTACAGTAACAAATTACCCTTTGGCAAATGTAACTCATTACAGTTACCCAAATCAATGTAACTGATTGCCGTTACAGTTACCCCCAAATGTAACTGACCAGTAACAAGTTACCTTGTCTCAAATTGAACGAACAATCGAACCGGAAAATGCATCTACTAATAAACAATGTTAAACTGAAGTAGTTTACAAAAATATAGCTCATGTTTTATTATCTTTATTTTTTATAATTTCTAGCTATATGAGTACGTTATTTTAAAGCATTAGGTTAGGTTATAAATTGACATGTTCCGACAATACATTGAAGATGAATTTCCATTGACAAAATAAATACAAAAGTTTCTGGTTAGTTTTTGTCTACAGCACACATGTGTTACTTACAGCATGTTCGTAATCGTTGGACATTCCCATTGAAAGTTCCATGTCTTCTAGCTTTTTATTTAAGGCTTCGCACACATGTTCTCGACACTTTATTAGAAGCTGTAAAGTATAATCTTATTAAATAACAATAACAATTTATTTGTCAATGTACAAATATTTTGTGTTGACAAAAATATATAACTTAAAAAACAAGAACATAATTATTAACAGATCATTAAAAAAAAACTAAAGTTACTGATAACAACTAAGGAACAACTATTTGAGTACACATAATTTTAACTTCGCTAAAACATCACAATCATGAAAATCTATTGAGAATCAACAAAGTTACAGTGGAAACTGTGTCAAAAAGCAAGGTAATAAGGTGGAAAGTCGCCTGTTTTCAGCCAGAATATCCCCTAAAGCTCTGCTATTTCTCAATCGATTTTATGACATTGGTGTCAATAGATAGGTAATAATATGTACTGCAAAATGTTATTCTTTACATCTTATTGCTAACCTATATATTTGTTTATCAAGGTGTAGCACCGAAAGTGCCCTAAAAATACCATAAAATAGCCACCATTTTGAAATAGTAAATTCGATCATGATGTTAATTTTTTCTGTAAGTGTTCTTACTTAGATACAAATTTGTATCAAATCCAATAAGCGGTATGGAAGATAATAGTTTGTAAAAAAAAAACAAAATGGCAAATATCTGTTAAACGAAGCATTGTTTGGAAAAAGGTTATTTATTTATTTTCTCTTTATTTTGACGCAATAAACCTAATCCTAAAGTTTGTGACAGCCTTTTATAAACACCCTGTATATTGACTATTTCTTTGAAAAAATAGTGTCTCTGATACCGTTGGTAAAGTTATTATTAAGTATAATATTAATTAGATTAATGTTTTGTCCATGTATCTTAGATCCCAGTGACAAATGTACCGTACAGTGTTCAATCAAAAAAGCGTTGAACTTGTGCTGTTGTGCATGCATCCATCCAATAATGAGATTCATTTTTCATTCCCCGTCAGGAAAACAGACTGCAGTGTGTAAAGGCGCACGCTCTTTCTCACACACATCCTGTCTCACTCACTCTCTACCCCCCAAAACTCCCACAGGGACCTGTGGTGGGGGAGTGCTCCTCGACAACGGTACACCCAGCGCTCGTAGCGGCTGCTGATACAAGTAGTGCTCCCCAAACGCTGGCCGGACAGGCCATTATTTCAAATTTAATAATGTTTTCACCTGAAAATCTGGATTTGGTCCTTTACTAAGGTCATGGTCGAATCTTCCAATTGTCATTAACCCCATAAGCTCCAAGTTTGGACACTTGTCTACAATATGTTTGGCAAGACCAACTGCTTCAGTGGGTTCCACACCATTTTTAGCTGTAACAAACACACACTTTATGGTAAAAATACCAAAACTAGAATTGTATAAAGGCTTTGCTTTGCAATTATTCGATTACTCACTCATTCATAAAACTTTTCTAAAACCAAAATTAGAGCCTTTTAAGATCTTTATAATAATTTTTAATGCAGCTTAATCCTTGGATGTTGTGTGTTGACTCTGGGTCAACTTAACAGTTTTTTTAGCTGTTATAAAACTATTATACAATATAAACAATTAAAATAAAATGTTGTGTGTTTAACTTTTTAACGAGTTTCCTTTGGTAAAATGAGACACCTTGAGATTGCCTTTTATGTACAGCACTGAGAAGATGGGCTCAGTCCAGAAACCGGTTGTGTGACAAGTCAAAAATGTTAAAAGGTACTACTCTGTTCATGTATTTTTGCTAATACATATGTATATGTGTATCATCTCTACAAGTCACATTTTTTGTTTGATTTTCACCAAATTTTTTACTAATATTCTTTTTGTAAATATCTCGGTCGAGTTTGTTAACCACCAAAATCTGACCACCGGAACACCCCTTTTGGTGGGGAATTTTCACCACAAAAGGGGGTACTAAATATGTATTTTGTGATTACACATCAATAAACTTAAAACTATGAAAATCTATCAAGTCGTTTCAAAATGTAGGTCAAAAAAAGGATTTTTCACTACAACAGGGGAATGAGTAGTCCAATTTTATAGAAATTTAAAATGTTTTTTCCTTTCAGGATATTTAGGATAACTTCTAGTAAAAAACCAGTAAATCTGAGGTTGAAAGCCAAAGCAAGGCTGTGAGCAGCAGACAGCCTGGAAAAACTGCCGTAATAGAATATAAACTAAAGAAGTAAAAAAGCCAAAGTGAGGCTTTAATAAGTAAATTTAAAGAAACTCAAATAGAAATTGTGAAACTCCACAATTGTTTTAAAATGTCGGCAAAAACTGAATTTTGGCCATAAAAGCAGAGTGGCAAGTCCAAATTTAGTGACATTTTAATTAAATGTTCCCTTTATGATATGAATTAAAACTATGGTAGTAATAAAAGAGCTTGAAAAGCCGAAGGCTGAATCAAGGCTGTGAGTAACTAAATCACTATTTGAGATGCCGAACACCTCATGAGGGTATTTTAAGGCAAATATGTGGTGAAGGATGAGTGGATGAGTGGTAATGAGTTATGAGGTGTAGTCTTGTTACAAACTAAGGCCAACTCTTCCTTAGAATGGGTCATTAATTAATAGCCCAATGACCAATGGAAATACAAGGACCAACAGCTTAACGTGATTCCGAACCACGCAGGTGATGGTCTGATATGTCTAAACGATGGTGGGAGTTGATGCGGGTATCATCAGATGATCACTGAGACTATCTGAGCCGCTTTAGACCTATATCATCCTCAAAACCTGACCTCCATGAAGCTGGATTAACTCTGAGGAACCCTGTCACCTGTTGTAGCTGTGAAGCTGTAGCAAGCATGCTGCAAGTTGCAGGCTCTGTAGCCGTCTTCACGACAAAAAATATCACAGTATGCAAGAATAGGCTGGATAGGTCAGCCTTAACGATCAATTGCGCAGATCTTACATCTGTTATAATATTTTACGCAAAAGAAGTCGTTTTAGCACATTGATACCAGTACCAATCATATTTATGAGATGTCTTATACAGTAGCTTTTTTATCTCTATCTTGAAGATTGTGGATTGTTTATCTTTATATCTCTATCTATATTTTTCGGTTGAAGAAGAATTTACCCTGAAATATACCGCTTTATTTTGTATTTGGTCAAGATTGTGGCCAATGTTTACATATTTTATGTACATACCTTCTTCTCCACTTGTATTAACTTGTACCATCACATTAAGCTTTCTTTCGTGTTGTTTTTCTTTAGACCAAGTATTATCGAGTAAACTGGCAAGTTTGGGAGAGTCCACTGTCTCGACAACAAAAATGCCAGGAGCAGTAACAACTTTTTTTACCTTGTTACTTTGCAGGTTCCCGATAAAATGCCATTTGATATCTTTGCACTTTTCTAGAACCTACAAGCACAATCATGAATTACTAACACAAACATTCTCTAACAAACACTAACGTCTAGACACTAATAATTATTTAACACCTAAATTGAAACATGACTCCCATAATGCACAAGCAGTACACTCTTGCCGAGGCATGGTGAAGTGT
The DNA here is from genome assembly GCA_018831715.1 of Matsumurasca onukii. Lineage (NCBI taxonomy): Eukaryota > Metazoa > Arthropoda > Insecta > Hemiptera > Cicadellidae > Matsumurasca > Matsumurasca onukii. The sequence goes on from CM032062.1 coordinate 9,360,178, forward strand.
ACTGGGTGTGCTCAACGGATCATGAGAGCTGCTTCGTCTCAACTCCTCTTGTGCTCAGAGCCACTCACTCCCCAAGTAGTTTATGGCACTAGTCAAAGGACCTGAGCGCTCCCCAAGACCCTTGACTAGGGTAGGAGCTCTAAAACTGCCACCAGTAAATAATCCCCTTCACTTGGAGGAATACACAGTATAATTTGTTGTTGTGTGCATGCATTGTTTGATGGTTTTTGACAACAATGTCAGTAAAAACGAGCTTATTTACTAAAGTGAAGTGATACTCTGGGACCCTCCTGATCCTAATCAGAAGAATAACCACAATTTAATCAATGCATGATCCTATTCTGATTAACAGCTTTCATCCATCATTTCCAACATTTTGAGACTTACAAATTTGTTTAGAATGATATGCATAACAATACACATATTTAAATTATGCATGCCCTAATTCCAATATGATGAAATAATAATAGTGTGGAGTTTTGCTATTTCAAACTTTTTATAACCCGAGGTTCCTTGTAATCCAAAGGGCTTGCTCTTTAAGTTAGTGACATAGAATCAATGCTAAAAAGTGCTACTCAAATTTCAATGCAGTCAGTGGCGGATCCTAGGGAGTGGCCCACATGGCCTAGACCCTTCCTTTGGCAAACAAAAAGGTAAGCAAATTAGAGATCTACTTGAAGAATCAATTTCTAACGGTAAAATCAATTCCAAACCCACCATGTTACTTCAATTTTGTAGCATACCCCTCAAACCTTCGGTAACCTCCTTGAAGATTTACTGGATCCGTCTTGGGATGCAATAGCATTTCTTAGTTTTAAACTATTTCAATACAACCAGATTACTAGTTTACATATTGTATTGGTATGGAATACCCCGCAACACCAGAAGGGACCGGGGGATCTCCCCAGCAAAGTGTTGAAAATTAAAGCTTAAACAAGTGAGTTTTAAAGGCATTTTGGCTTAATTTTCATGTTTGCTTTCTTGCTTCCTGAAGACCTGCTACAAGATCACCTTCCTTAATGAATTGTATAACTTTGACACTGTACTTATCTTGATGATAATTTATAATATAATAAAAATATTTTGACTAAACTTGTTTACATTGTGACGAGTCACTACAGTTAAGATCGGGGGCTCTCGGCAGTTTTCGTAGGCATTCAGGAGAGTTCGTTCCAAGACCATATCGGCTCGGTTCGTGAGCCCACATGTGTGGATAATACATCCTGACTGTATCTGCCCCCCCGCGACTCGACCCGTGTCTCCAGTACAGTATAATGCCGCCGTTACCATGGCTGCTGACCTAAACGTACAGCCCGTTTGCACTGACTCGGTTTTGGCTATACCTGAGTTTGTTTGTTGTTACTGTACTTTTGGAGATGGGGAAAGGCGCAAGTTCGTGTGATAGAACTAAACACAACTCCTGATGTTTAAAAGTTGTCATTATTGGACATTAAAATGTGACTTAAGCCATTTTAATATATGATTATAACCCACAGTATTAACAGATGCCGGACTGTACCTGATGAGTTGCCGATGGTTAGAACCTTTAGCCTTCAAGAAATATCCAAAATCTCCCACAAAACTTAGCTTTAAATAAATTTGTACATCCTTATTTCGTAGCATTACAAAAAGGGGTTGTGTTTTGGTAGTTCATCACCATTTATTTGCTGAATTTGTAAAATCAAAAATTGTTAAGTTCAATACAATAAATTAATAATTTTATTTACCTCTGGATCATTACTTTTTTCAACAAGCTCTTGGACATAATTTTCTCCAAAATGTCTCTGGCCAGAATTGTATGCAGCTATAACAAGTTCTTTAGGCTTTGTTTTACTGACCGCCACTAGCCTTGGTTTAATGTCTGGCAGACCCTAAAACATGGCACCATTACTTAGATTTTCTAATGAAGGCATTATTATTACAAAACTCAAAGCAAAGTTTTAAACTGTACATACACAGAATTGGAGTCTTCGACAACGTTTCATTCTTCTTTGATCAGTTAAGCTATGGTTTCCTAGGAAAGCAGTGTATGTAACGGTGACGGTGGACGTAACACAATATTTGAACAGATGTAGACAGTAACAACTTTTGACATGTTGTTTATTTTAGTTGTGGTACTTAGTATATTGTCAATAAAACCATACTTATTGTAAAAATTGACATTAAACGAATTGTTATTGTTGTTAAAGTTTATTTACGTTTGTTATAATGGACAAACTAGACTTTTGTTTACAAAACCAAATGTTTCACCGCTACTTTATGTCCACCGCTCTCTAGGATACCACTCTCACCTGATTACATTGAAAACTAATCTCACCATCATATTACAGCCGTAATGTAGCGGTCACAGCTTTCTAGGAAACCATAGCTTTAGACAAGAGTCACAGAATATCAATTGATGCGACTTCCATCTGTATGTTTATGGAACTTTCAGATGTTTTTCATTGGTAGTGCTTTTCTAATTACAAAATCATTTAAAACATCATCTAAAAACAATTTATGATGTTTAATACTCAATTAAATGGGATGATGATCAAAGATGATCAGATGTATGTGTGGAAGTGATTTAAATGTGTATGATTGGGAAAATGTTTGTGACAAATTGAGAATTTATTACACATTGTAAAATTCAAACGCAATGAAATATTCGTTATAATCTAGTTTTTGTCCCATTATTGGTAAAATTTTCAAAAAAAGTTACGTTCTAGGCCTAGGTTATCAACACTTGTAAGGCCTACCTTAGTTCTACGTAAATAGGATAACTGAACTTTGTCATTTATAAATTTCAGAGTTTGTTTAATTTCACTTTCACAAGTTGCCAACAAAGCCATTATTTTGTAATGATAATTAATAAATAATATTAGATGACAGAACGACAACAACGGAACACTCAACACATATTCAAAACAAAGATTTATTATTTTTTGTATTAAATACTCTGTGGTTAGACCTATGGCCCTTCACAATAAATACTCTGTGGTTAGACCTATGGCCCTGGCACTGCACTATCCAAATCCGTATGCGGGCGTATGGGGTAATGCACGCAGTGACAAGTTAGTGCGACAGTCGGTAAAGTACGCACTGCATCGACTATGTTCCGCCCAGGACTAGTCCGGTCCTTCGGAACAGGTGAGGGCCATTGATTTTAAATATATCGTATATTTAAAGTCAATGGCGTCACAGGTCAAATGGTAAAGACTTACACGGCCCATATTTGCTTAATTTCACCCCCCAACCACCCATAAAAGTAGAAGTTTTACAAAACCGTTTCTTAGTGGGTAGTTTGGGACTACCACAAACACGTGTGCAATGTCAACTCTTTAGGCCTAGTAGTTTGGGCTGCGGTCTGATTATCAGTCAGTCAGGACACTTTCTTTTATATATATAGATACCAAAACCACAAGTCAAAATTGTATGCCGGCACAATAGAAGTTGGTTATTCTGAGCAGATGAGCAACTGGGGTGTTTTTTATTTCGGTTATTGATATTTTTGATAAGGTGGCTGTTGTGAATTGTGATTTCTGATTAGATGTATAAAGGTCTGGATACAAGACTGTCTACTTAAATCAGTGTACCCTTACCAAGTAAGTTTGAATACTAGTTATATCGGAATACTCACTTAAATCCTTGCAGTACATTACTACTGTTTTCGTATCATAGTGTTAGTACTTTAACATAATATTTTGAGCTCCCTCATCTTCTCTTCTAGGTTTGAAAAACAGTGGCTGTCGACCTTTTTCAGACACTGTATCACTTTGTAGTTTGTAGCAACTAGCAACACAATTGATCGTACACCTTTCGGTACGAAAATTAGAAGATTACAACAACATTTAAAGCCTTTTATAAGTATGGTTTTAACCATTGGTACTCAATAGGCAGCAGAGGTCAAGAATCCAGTCATAACCCCTTGTCGTCCTATCTTTAAAAACACTTGACCTACAGAATTTGTAGCAAATATAATAGAACAGTTTATTGACCACAGTATATTTCTTACAAATATATAGTCTCATGTCAAAGTAAAGCTGGGTTTACACCGGAGTAGTAGACCAAATATTGCAGATTTTTTGTAGGTGATTTTTGTTGACGATGAGTGTCGCCGATACAATCCAGCAAAACGTCGACGTTTCCTTTACGATCGTTGTCGACAACACCTTTCAAAATATGTACATACAGGGTGTTTTGTTTAAAACGCAGCCCAACTTTCAAACTATAGCAAGTCATTTTTACGAGCGCTATCTGGTCATACATTGTATCATTGGTTCACTTCAGTATCTATCAGATGGTGTGTTTTGTTGCAGTAATGTAGTGGTTTTTATTTCCTAATTTGATATTATTGTGAAATAAACGCAATCATGGTTTTTAGCAAAGATAAAAGCGTGTTTATTGTTAAAGAACACTTAGAAGCAAGATAATTTGTTTTGTCAAGAGGCGTTTGGGATCAAGTATTCCAAACAAATCTGAAATTCACAGATTTGTTAAAAGGTTTAACGAAACAGGTTCCGTAGGGAACAGAAAACATAACAGAAGGAATTAATGGAATTAATTAATTCTACTGAATGAAGAAGTGATGGAGGATGTTAGGGCTAGCTTAGAAAATTATCCTAAGAACTCTTTAAGAATTTTGAAATAACAAAAGCAAATAACCTAATTGTGCCTGCAAACTTGATCTTAATCACCTTTTGACACAAAAAATATCTTTCTCTTAAGTATTCTTCAACAATAAACACTCTTTGATCTTTGCTAAAAGTCACGATTGCGTTTATTTCACAATAACATCAAATTAGGAAATAAAAACCACTATATTACTGCAACAATACATACCATCTGATAGATATTGAAGTGAACAAACCAATGATACAATGTATGACCATATAGCGCTTTAAACCCGGCTTTAGATGCAAACAGGATGCAAAACATGTACTCCACATTTTCTAAAACAAAGAATTTATTTGATTTTAGTAACATTCGTTTTGGTATTTCTGAGAACACCAAAAATTGCTATTTAGGAGATTGACTGTGAATGATTACAATAATGACAACATTACCTAAAATACCATAGTTTAAAGCTGAGACTAGCAAACTAAGCTGAGATATTTGCGATTAATAATGAAAACGCTAAATGACGATTTGTTACTTGCCACCTAGTTTTTAAACATTCATTTATTGTAAACAGGAATAGTTTTAGGCCTCCTCTCTTCTTTCTACCACATATTTGAGTTGACTAATTTTGTTTTGTTACAGGACACTTATAACTTAAGTCTGCTAAGCAGTCTATTAAGAAATGAAATTATATCAAGAATATGCAAACTCCATAAATGAGTTCAAATTTGAATGTACTAATCTAGTAGAGCTGTTCAAAGCTGAGGACAAAAAAGACTACTCAACTTTTGTTACTTTATGGAGGGCACACAAATTTTATGTAATATACGAGTAAGTAATATACGGAAATATTAAAGTCTACAGTTCGTCAGGTTTAGCATGGCTGGTGAGATGGGCTATAGGGCCATAAGCGGCCAGCAGGAAATCTCAAGTCCACCGGACATGCTATACCTAACGAACTGTACATTTATTAATTTATATTAAAGTGAAAAAAGTGAGAACTATGTACCCTTTGATTAACATTCTTTTATTTACACTACCGGTTTCAGAGATGACTCTATCTTCGGGTGTGTGTGTACAAATAATGAAGCCTTAAGGTATTTATATTAATACCTTCTGCGGTGCCATTGATCAGCACTGCTGGATAGACTGAGGGCCGGTTTCCCTAAATTCTTGTTGTGCCGGTTTACTTTGTACCGAGCACAAATTTATACGTCCGGCTTAAACTCCGAGGTGTTTCCCCAACTTTTTGGCAGGCACAGCATAGATTAAACCTCACATCGATGAGTTGGCTAACCTGTTTGTCTGTTTTCTGTTTGATTTCGGTGAAAAAAAGGGTGTTCAAACAGAGTTGAGGTTATGTTTACTGACTCCCTAATGTGAAGAAGATAGGCCTATTTGGTTTGATCGCAATTTCTATCTTATTCCCATTTACTTTTCTGCATTCGTATGAAGGGCGGATATAAACGGGCTAGGGCATCAGACACTTGCTTAACGATTTTGCTAATGGAGGACTTGTGCATTCTGCCCAACTCCCCTATGTTGATAAAAAAGGACTGGAGGCCTCAATGCGCACTAAAATGTGTCCGCAGGTGACAAGGCTCGATTTCTTTTACTTGTAGATCACAAAGATGTTACTAATCAAATTGAGCAATAAACTTGGAGTTTAAGCTAAGTATTTGTAAACTTAATATTATGGTGAGTAGGCTATAGGCTTTGATTTCCAAATTTGAGGTTAGGTTTTTGTTTATTTCGACTGGTATAAATTTGTACAAGCGGCTTAAACCACCTGCCGGGGCCAGTTAGTTTGTTCCCACCAAATTGACGGTACAAAATTTGGGGAAACACCTTCTCCAGATAAACCGCCCTTAAGGATATAGGCCCTTAATTTCTGTGCTTTTGGTTAACCCTGTTTGTGGAGCATACGATAGTTAAAATTTTGACTGATACCTGGTAAATTATAAGATTGTATGTTTGGTCCCTGGTTGTAAATTAGATTTTGCTTGAATGAAAACTATATTGTTTTTAAAATTACATACAGTTAAACTATTGTTTGATTGTTACAGGAAATATAGAAAAAGCAGTTATGACAATAATCAGTTTAAAGAAGATACTCTTCAAATAGCAAAGCGGATGATGTTAGGGGGTCACTTTGTTGGGGGATTGTTTTTGCTTTTTGGGCTCTATTACATCCAGATAGATCCAAAGTAAGTATCAGTGTTTTAAAGTAACAAAACTATTACCATAAACTTCTTTAACGCGCTACTTTCTAACAACAAAGGTTATAAAAGCCAGAAAGTAAAGAAAAACTTCTTGTGGCATCTTGGCAATTTATATAAATTATAAATGGTTCTAGTGTAACTGAGACTACTACTATGATTTTGCATTGCAGACGTTTGGTGTATGGTAGGTAACCTACCTGCAGCAATTTTTTGAGGTTTAGTGCGTAACAGTGAAACAATCTTAGCTTTTAGAACAAATTTAACTTAAAATGTAACTAAAAGCACATTTTTAATAGCTGTTAGTTGTTAGTTGAAAAATGACTTTCTTTGTTTTTGGTTACCGCACCTCTAAACAAAAGATTAAACTTTAAAACAATGAACCTTTTTGAATTTTGATATGAAAGCACTACTTTCTCTATAATACACATAGCATAAATAAAATAAAGTAAACTATTCAATTCAGTTATAATTTCATTGCCACATAGGCCCTAATTATAATTTAGTTGTTTCTATAAAAGAAATTTAGATTGTGTTATTAAAATTGATAAGTATTTAAAATATTGATTTCAGGGCGACTATACGTTTAGAACTCGGTGAACTTGAGAGTATCTTAAACAATATTCAAGAAGATAGAATAAGTGTACTAGAAACATTCCAGCCTGCCCTGATGGTTGCAAAACTATTGAAGAATAAGGCTTTTTCATTTGTTAGATTTTCCAAAGAAGTAAGTATTTACGTGGAATATTCTTAAAATTCTAAATGTGGTAGTTGAATATATAATAATTAAGTATCATAGTCAAATATTGTTCGTGTAATTGATGTGCTCCATGTCAAGTGAACTTTTATTACCAAGGTAGCAGTCAAGCGCTTAAGCGCCGCTGGTATGAGGGAATTCGCTCGTTCACAGGCTCGCTTCAGCATTCAATCGTTTTATTGCCACGAACATTGCGAGGTTGTTCACTGCGCTCACTCATCGCTTTGGCCTTCGACCTCAGCTTGGCCTCCTGTGCGACCGGGCGTTACATGTTCTTTCACTGCAAGTCCTATTACATGTCTTGAAGCGATAACACATTTCAAATATCATCAAAATAGGACTACTCATTCAGCTGTTATAGCGAAAAATCACTATTTTGGCCGCCGTTTTGTAATGATTTGATTGGTTTTCATAACTTTTGGTATATTGATGCATAATATTAAAATACATATTTGTATCTCATTTAATAAAAATCGGACAAAGTTCATTATTTTTACATCATTAAAACCACATTTTTGGTGAAAATTCTTTCCAAAAAGGGGGGTTCTGGTAGTCCGATTTCGCTAGTTAACAAACTTGACCAAGATATTTACACACACAAAAACTGTACCAAATTTAGTGAAAATCGGACAAAAAATGCGACCTGCAGAGATGATACACATATATACATATGTATATAAAGTGTGAAACAAATGCTCAAACGTGTTCTGGGGGTCAGGATGGATTGCTCATCTCATGCTCTGGTCTGGGTCTTACCATGCTGACGACTCGAGTATCTCATTCTTCCAAAGGAAACTTAATACAAATCCTGAAAATAAATTATGAGATCTGAAAGGGTTAAGGTCAAGCATATTCCAAGGTAACTGTTTGGCTAATTCCAGTATTTTCAAAACAATTTTAATCTAGGCGGCATTACTATTTGATACTCTCAGATTGAATATTGGTTTGGGTGTCTAAAAATCTGTATATCTAAAATTTGTACATTTTGTGCAATAATTGAACGACAATCCTAACACATTTTTCAGTATACCATTGAAGGACAGAACCGATTAAGCTGTTCACAATGGCATAAGCGGTGTTATCAGACAGAGGTGCAACCTGCATATTGGCTCAAGAAATTTGATGAAATTGGTATCTTAAAACAATTGAAGGAAAAAAATGAACAATACTCCAAGTTCAGAGAAGATCTGAAAAAAGGTAATAAAATAAAGTAATGTAACTTACAAGTTTTAAAACCAATATTTAGTTAAACAAGTAAGTACTTATTACATCATTTCTGGTGATCAAGAACCTTATTGAAATTATTGTCCAAGTCCAACACCCTAACTTTTGGATCAATGAACATTTTGAACACCTTTTGCAATATGTATCATGGGTCCAATTTTAGTACTTCCTGTGTTTTTTTTGGTGTACTCCCACTCCAAAATAGGAGTAGTGGGGGGATGTGACCATTAGACACTTTAGTTTACCCCATCATGTGACCCTCATTTAAAAGAGCATAAAGATAAATTCATTGATATCGGTATGCAATTTTTGATGCAGTTGTTCAAAACTGTTTATTTACATGTCTTGAAGGGATAACATTTCAAATATTATCAATAGGACTACTCATTCAGAGAAGCAAAAATCACTATTTTGGTCCGCCATTTGTATACTATTTGATTGGAGCCATAACTTTTGGTATATTGATGCATAATATTAAATACATATTTGTATCTCATTTAATAAAAATCAGACAAAGTTCATTATTTTTCATCATTAAAACCACATTTTTGGTGAAAATCTTTCCAAAAGGTTCTGTAGTCGATTTGCTAGTTAACAAACTTGACCAAGATACACACAAAAAACTGTACCAAATTTAGTGAAAATCGGACAAAAAATGCACCTGCAGATGATACACATATATACATATGTATATAAAGTGTGAAACAAATGCTCAAACGTGTTCTGGGGTCAGGATCGGTGCTCATCTCATGCTCTCGGTTCGGTCTTACCATGCTGACGATTTTGAGTATCTCATTCTTCCAAAGGAAACTTAATACAAATCCTGAAAATAAATTATGAGATCTGAAAGGGTTAAGGTCAAGCATATTCCAAGGTAACTGTTTGGCTAATTCCAATTATTTTCAAAACAATTTTAATCTAGGCGGCATTACTATTTGATACTCTCAGATTGAATAATCTCTGTATCTACATTTTGTGCAATAATTGAACGACAATCCTAACACATTTTTCAGTATACCATTGAAGGACAGAACCGAGGTCGCTTGGTTCACAATGAAACGCAAGCGGTGTTATCAGACAGGGTGCAACCTGCATATTGGCTCAAGAGAAAATTTGATGAAATTGGTATCTTAAAACAATTGAAGGAAAAAAATGAACAATACTCCAAGTTCAGAGAAGATCTGAAAAAAGGTAATAAAATAGAGTAATGTAACTTACAAAGTTTTAAAACCAATATTTCGTTAAACAAGTACTTATTACATCATTTCTAGTGATCAGAGACACCACCTTATTGAAATTATTGTCCAAAAAGTCCAACACCCTTAACTTTTGGATCAATGAACATTTTTGAACACCTTTTGCAATATGTATCATGGGTCAATTTTAGTACTTCCTGTGTTTTTTTTGTGTACTCCCCACTCCAAAATAGGAGTAGTGGGGGGGTGTGACCATTAGACACTTTTAGTTTACCCCATCATGTGACCCCTCATTTAAAAAAGAGCATAAAAAGATAAATTCATTGATATCGTTATAACGATTTTATGATGCCGTTGTTCAAAACTGTGGCCCAAAATGTATTTCAATGTTAGAGCAGATAAATAGAAACTGTTGCTATCATTTTTCAAATTTTGAAAAAAACATTACGGTTTTAGTTTTTGGGTGATCAAAGCTTAAAAGACATGCTACAAAAACTGCCACTTTTTTGAAAAGCATTATATAAAACATCTTGAGTTAAGGGAGGGAAGAGGGGTCCGACCTTTTGGACACTGTATATAAATGAACACCGTCGAGGTACCCTCTACAAAGCAAAACAAACCACGTTTAAAAGTTATGCGGTTACAAACATATAAAAAAATTCCCTTGTTGAATTGTGTAACCTTCTCCTTGCGTAGGAAGTCGGTTAAAAATTAGCCATTACTGTTTTACTAAACCTGACATAAAATCTTCCAAACTTCTAATAAATACAGGAATGAAAAGTACATATCATTGCAGTCAAATAAATATATTCAAGATACATTCTTGGAAGCGGAGATTATTGGCAATTAATACAAATACTTTTAAAACACACAAAAATTCAACAATTTAACAATTGTCACATTATATTGGCCTTATTGTGTGTTTTAAAAGTACTTGTATATTCAAGATAGCTAAAAAATAAAAGCATGATGTTGAGTTTAAAGTGCCGATCAGTTGGATTTATTTTGTTGTCAAAATTTAACATGTTTCAGATTATCCAGAACTGAATCTAGCTCTAGGCATAGCACCCGATAATGTTGTCGGTGGACTTGAAAACCTCTTAGCACCAGGCAATCCCTTGATGACAACCAATGAGCTATCTGAAATGCATTAATATAACTTTTTTATTTATTACTCATTACGCAGTAAGAAAAGAAAAAAATTTTAAAATATTCCTTTTTGCTTAACTTAAGAAGAGTGTATTATATTGACACTTTCTTCTAGCTAAAATAAGATAGGTTAGGAATAAATAAAACCAGGCCAACTCGCAGCTAAGCGCTAAACTGCTGCTGGCATGAGTGAATCAAATTTCCTTTGCAATTTGTGACTGTAATTTGCCTCGCTTCGGTCTCAGCCTCAGATTTTATATTCATACGACCGAGGCGTTAAAAGGGGTTTGCTTTCGCTTCTTGGCCTGCTTGTCCTTCAGTATGATCACAGGTTACAAGGCTATTAAAACAAGCTCACCGCCTTTTTGACTTCCCTAGACTTACAGTTTTCTTACTGGGGAGTTTACACTACATATCATAAAGACAACACATTTTAAATGTCACTAAAATCTGACTATTTATTCCGCTGTTATACCGAAAAATCACTTTTTTGGCTCCCATTTTGAAATAACTAAGGATTTTCCTAACTTTTGTTATATTGATGTCAATATTAACCCTTAGACAGGTGAGTTTTCCAGAATAATTTGTGCCTCAGAAAGTGAGTTTTTAAATAATTTTTAAATAGTCTACTAGTTTTTGGTCAAATAATCTTTTTTAAACATAAAAAAATTATTTTTTTGTTAAAATAGGTACATAGGTAAAAAAAGTGTTTTAATGTTAACAACTTATCAAACAGCCCTCGCATTGATTGTATTAATGCAATTTTACTAACTGTGTCTTTCTTAGGTGAAAAAAGACGAGCCCTGAAAAATAGAGTAGTTTTAGTGAAGCAAAGATATACCAAACCAGAATCCGAGGAAGATAATGTCCAGCCCAGCACGAGCAGTTCAGGGCCATCAGCCAAGAGGAAAGGAACGTGAGTTATGTCCCTTATAGGCTATCATTAGACATTGGACAGAGTAGAATCAGCAGAGGTAGAATGGACTATGATAATATGAAGTCTCTAAGAGGGTTGTTAGCTGCATGTAGAGTTTCCAGGGCACAAATCTGCCATAACTGATGAGACAGTACTCCAGCTTTAGTTGAACACTCGTGGCCGCACCTCTCAGATTCCAAGCTTCACAACTGTAACTTTTATCAATTTTAAAGAAATGATCTACGTTTATAAAGTGTCATGTTGAGGCCTCAGGAGCGGCAATCATCTTAAGGATAGGACTGTTTTGGGTTGTTGATGCCATGAATTTTACCAGGGAAGTTTGGGAAAATGAAAGAATAGAACTAGTGAAGTGGATATGTTGTTTTCTACTATGATATCAGTTCTTAAGTATTACTACTATAAGAAAAGTGAAAACCAATTTATTATTTCAGTGGACAAGAAAGGATTTCTTACATCAGGACAATGGTAAATGAATCTGACAGTGGTTCAGGATCACACTCTGAGGATGAAGAAGAAAAAGAAGAGATAAGTGGTGAAGAGTCTGTGTTAGCTCTCCCAGACATCTAGTTTAGTGACAATTTTTATGTATATATTAAAGTATAAAACCAAATGTATTTGTAATTTGTAAAAGCCTAACTTTTTCCTTCAAATTCTCCAACTTATCCAAAAGCGATCATGTTAAAAACTATTTTACCAGACCAGTACAAAAACAGAGAACAACAATTGAATGTTTAAATTCCTTTAATGTTAAATTAGTTTACAATATGAACCAAGGCTGTTAGCAACATGTTTTATGACACAAAGACTTTTAAGAATGATTCAGCTGAGGCGTTAAATTAAAGTTTTTTGGATCCACAGGGAGGTTGGCAAACAAAGAAGCCATATTAAAAAAAAAGGTTTTACAAAAAAGTTTCGTTAACCAACCGTGACCAGAAAGAAAGTAAATCTAGGTCAGTATAGGGCGTACTCTAGTTAAAATTAAAAAGATTTCTGAAAAGAACAAAAAAACTGTATACAAGTAATGCACTGCTATTTTCTATACCTTAGGTTTACTGACAAGGCTAAATAATCTAAACACAAAGTTTACAATACAAAACAACAATTTATTTATCTATGTATACAATTGTTACAATTTACATTAGTACAAGAAAATGGAAGTTGTTCGATGGTTGATGAAAAAATCAATACTCAATCAAGACTGAAAATCCCCAACATAATTGATATTTCTGACTTTAATAATATACCGTAGATATGTTACAACTTTATCTTGGATCACACCGATCAAACCCTTCTAACATCCAAAGGCCTCTTTCCATCACAATGAGTTCTAAATAAAAAAGTAATTTAAAATACCAAGTACACAGAGTTTCAGTGATTAAGACTGCATTCACCTTGAGATGTAAGCTTTGTAAGGGACCTAAGCCAAGCCAAATAAATAACCATTTACCTTTTAAAGGATATTATCACGGATTGTGCGGTCTAGGTTGGTTTACTCTTATGCTGCTATATTGCACAGATAGCTGTGTGACATGGATTTGTAACCGACCAAAAAACCATGGTAACCCGTTGGCTGCTATTGCTTTACAGAGAACTGTTGTGCATTCCTAAGTGACATCTCACAAGCTTCCATCACTGCCACCGGTCATGCAGTATGTACACCTGCACACAGCTGTCTGCCCAGATATGCACACAACCGTGACTTTTTACCATTGTTGTTTTATTTTAGTGTTTTGTTTGGCAACAGAAAAGCTTTAGCTGAAAGTTATGTTCTAAGCTGCCAAAATCGGCAAAAAACTGTGTTACAAATTATTTTACACGTATAAACTTAGCAAAGCAATATAATATAAAAAATGCTCATAATCAATAATAATTAGAATGCTTGATTAACCCTTTGAGGTCATTACACTATAGGTCGACAAATGCTATTTCTTTTTGAACGCTTGGATGTGCAGTATAGGAGACGGTTGAAACAGTCTCTGATATGTGAGGACTACGCTACATGCTTGGCCCTAGCAGAGAAAACCAAAACTACCACTCCTTCCCCACGGCAACTCAAGTGTGAGTTAGACAGCCCGACAAACAGCCCGGTGTTTAGTGGTTATAGTGACGGACAGTTGGCCCTGTCTGTCACAGCTTGAGTTCAAATCCCACCCAGGTCGCTCTGGTGCGGTGCAATGCTAGTGCATTGGATCATTCGGTGCGGGGCCACAATGACCCTGAGGATCACTGAAGAAAATGGCTCATCAAATCCAGTGAGGCGGAGAGTGGCACATTTTGAGCTTAGGGAGGCTAAATCCCGCGCTTAGAGGAGTGGTTCAAGGTCTTTTTGGAAAAATGATACTCTTGATTTTCTTCCTACATTGAAAACCCTTATACGGTTTTGTTTGTCATTCTCTTACAAAGTCTGGGCAGTGTAGAGCTTCTTTACAAATTCTCTGCACAAAATAAAGACCATTTAAGGGAAAGACGGAGATTTGCAAAATTTGCACTGATTGTTTACTAGAGACTAACGACTCATTTACAGAAAGAAATTAATCTCTACTTCATCATCACCTAATTCTATTTCATAGGGGGATAAGACTTCATTACTGGAATTTTGGGGACGCTTTAATGTTGACTTCAAAATGTGATTTATACTCGTTTTGTAAATTCAGTCTTATTATCATTCAGCAAGAACTCAAAGAACTCAAACTTACTCGTACTAAATAATCAACAAGTTTGTCGTTTACCCCTAGGTCCAGATCGTGCTTATGACTTTTGGATAGTAAAAGATAAAGACTTCATCATTACTATGGATATTGAACTATTTTTGGGTAGTGAGGTACCAAACATTATGTATAAAATGTGGTACAGTTCGCAGAATCAATAGAATGTTTTCAGTTTTTTAAAAATAGGCAAAATAATATAATCACTACGGTACTAATCACACTTGTGATGAACTACAAGAAATGCCTCAATCAGTACAATGGGTTAACCTTTTCTGTTTCCTCAAAAGAATTAACAGATCATTTCAGATAAAAAAATTAACAAAGACAGTAAAATTGGCTGTTTAACTTGATTTAAAAATAGATTTATTGTAATATACTCATAGGTAAACTAAACATACAGAAGAGAGTAGGAACCCATGAGTTTGAGCTAAACTGAAAATGACAAAATAGGCACAGTGGTGAGAAAGCAATGATTATGAGCTTCATCTGTTAGCCCAGTCACCGCCAGTCTCTCGGAGTGCTCGTGCTGTCAAGCTCTCTATCTCACACAACAGCTGTTCTGTGTCAGTGTCCAGAGCCAGCTGATCACACGAGTCCCATTCCAGTGATTCAGCTGGACTCCCTTCTAGGATTGAGCCTGTAGAACACTCCTCAGTCATGCTTAGAAGCCTCCTTCTGCATACTGCTGGAATACTCTCCACCACACCTAAAAATTCAGTTGGCTCAAGTACGAACTAGAGCTTAGCTTGTATATATTGTAACTTATGTTTAACACTCTTTAAATCTTTGGCAAATTAAGTATTGATGTCAGGAAAACCATAGGTCAGCAGTGTTCAGCATGCAAGAATTTCCAGGAATAAGAAATTGTATAGGAATTTCTGTGCCCATAGCTCAGTGGTACAGTGTGTGCTTCACACCCAAATCAGCCGGGTTCGATTCTCGGGCTCAGTGATAACTTTTCACAATGTCTCCCTGAGGTTTGGAAGTCACGTTAAGCCGTTGGTCCATTTTTAATGCGTAGGCTTGAGCGGCCGGAGTCATCGTTACTTTCTAGGCTTTCGGTGTCAAACCGGCCTCGGTCATTTGCGCCAGTGCAATAACCATTTAAATCATGCAGATGCACCTTGTATCAAAAGTGTCACTTTAGGACCTAGTGATGAAATATCGGCGTAATGCAAGGCCCAAAAAAAAAGGTGCATAGTCCATATAACTTTAAGTATAAATAAAAAAGCTTTGTAAGTTCATTCTTAATTTATTTTTGAATTATATTTTGGTTCCTAAATTTATATGAACATAGTTAAAGGGTGTAGCATACAGA
The DNA here is from genome assembly GCA_018831715.1 of Matsumurasca onukii. Lineage (NCBI taxonomy): Eukaryota > Metazoa > Arthropoda > Insecta > Hemiptera > Cicadellidae > Matsumurasca > Matsumurasca onukii. The sequence continues at coordinate 9,376,285 of CM032062.1, forward strand.
AACAACCCAGCATTCTAGGGGATTTTCTCAAAAAGAGTTTAACGATGTATAAGATAACTTAATACTAATCCATTCCTAGTGTTGTAATTATGTAGAAATTTAAAATGGTTTTGACTCACTGACACAACTTTAACTCACTTCTAGGCTCTACACTAAATTATTCAAAAGGTTCATTTTGACATGCGAATACTTACTGTCATTCTCCCATTCCAAATCCACAGAACTCGGAGGTGTGAGATTACTCCAAGAAGGTTGAACATTACACAGTGAGCGAACGTCTAGTGTTACTAACTGGACCTCTTCTACCTCTGTTTGAGCAATATTCTCGGAATTGACAACTTGAGGACTGGGAGGAGCCCACGACTCCTCCCGACAGCCTGCATCAACTTCCAACAAGCGATGTCGACCATCTCCGGCTTGCTGGAAATAGGCCCAAATAACATCTTATCAATTACTGACAGCTTTGTTCATCAATAACTGTTAGGAAACCACACAAAGTAACTGTTATTGATACCAAATTTTACTCAAGATCTCAACTTATCGAACTGATTTGATTTTTCCTGGTGTGTTTCCCTACTTTAAACCCATTATACCCTAGATTTGCCATATGGACACGGTGCACAGCAGAGTCCAAGCACATGAAACATGTCAGGGTGTAGAGTATCTGGGCTGATTATGTATGGTTTCTAGTTCACAAGAAAAATTGTTTCCTTCCAATGTTACAGAAAACTGTATTAATCAGCTGCTGTATTAGAGTTACTGTTGTGAGGAAGCTTCCAATGGCAGGTGATAGTGATATTAGCCGCGAGATCAGTTTTTTTCATATTTCCGGTCAAGCAATGTCAGTACTTGTACCTATCAAGTCAATCGGTACTAGACTTCGTCAAAGCAAGATGGAATTGAAATTAAAAATGAAAAGCATTTAGCTATACAGTTGAAATTTGAAGATAAAACTGCAAACGAAACTGGGACTCAAACTCTGATTTTTTTTACTGTAAGTTGAGAGGTAATACTTGTTCAGATTGCAATTTAGCCACAGCTATTGTCTACACATTTTAGTTAACGTTTTATCACACTGCACAAATTTCAGCTGTGTTTATACATTTATCCATCCAACTATTGGTATATCTATTCAACATCTCATAGTGCCCATGTGTTGTACTAATTACTTACACTATACAAGCCATTAACACATTTTTAAAACATTGCATAGAACTGTGCTTTCTCAGAGAATTAAATTAGCAAGCAAGGGCTACTACAAAGTCAAAAAGTTGCATAACTACAATATTTAAACCTTTAGAATAATAGTGCCAACGTTCGTTGCTAAGCATAGCATGAGTGTCACATCACTATGTGAAAACAGCTGAAAAAGGTAAAAAATATGATTAAGTCTATGTACTTGTAAAATATATATAGATATATATATATATATATAAAAATGTCGCGAAGAAAGCAGACGACGCACGCATTGGAATTGACTATCTAGGACTGTAATTTCAATCAGAAGGTGTTGTGTGCATTAATTATACATTGTTCATAAGTTGTGAATCTTCTACGATATGCAGCAAGACTAACTAAAATTGACATTGTTTGTGGTAGTCAGGTTAATTCCTGTTTTCAGAACTAACCTTTAGGTTCTAGTATCAAAAAGTAAATTTAAGTTTGAACCAATATTATTTAAGTTTATTGATGACAAATGTCTAAGAATTTTCAACATAACTTCCTCATTATTAGTTTGTACATCCAAAATCCTATGTTGTTGTTCCAAGCTTTAAAGTTTATAAGGGTTAGATCGTAGTCATGATGTTTAAACTGAGCTGCCTGAGTCATCACTACTAACAGGTTAATCACCAGTGTGCAATAATGCATTTCCTCTTTGACTACAAAATAGTCAAAACAAAAAACTAAATCTTTTACAATTATTGTTGCACAAGTACACAGAGCTTGAAACAAGGATGAGGTGATGATGTAACAGCTGTGAGATGAATCTTCCAAAGGTGCAGAATGACTGGCAGCATCAAGAGCTTACCTGATAGGAGTTGGATTTAAACAATGACATAATCCTTTGAAAGCACAAAAATACACCATGTAAATAAACAGATATAATTACTATAATATTTGTGGAAATCCCAATTTATTCCTACACACAGAGAAGTATAGCTGGTGCCATTGACCTCACCATAGTGAAAATGTTATTGACTTTTTCAATGTTTACATCATTTGTTTACTTTTGTTAGTTGAACAGCAACACATTTTTGTTTCCCTTATCTTTCAATGAATTAGTCGAGCGGTGACGTCACAACACATACTACTACAGAAGTATAACCTTCTGACTATAAATGTTTGCTGTCAATATACAATCCTTGGACTGATAATGAATCATTTGAACCCTACTTCTCTTTATATTCTACTAGGATTGTCTAACTTATAAGCCGATGATGACGTCAATGATTCTAAGAGAGCGGCGCTAACATTTTACACATTACAATGTGATCCGGTATCTTTCTTTCTGTAATCTTGTTCTGAACTACCCAGTGGTTAGCAGCGGCAAATAGTTTACTACATAGCATATTCACCAAATGTATTCCTAATTATTTAAGAAAATCTTATGGATAAGTAAATAGACACCAACACACTTACCTAGTAAATATTCCATCAAATTTTGATGTTTTTACGTTGTTTGGTTCCTGAAACAATATTTGTCAAAAATGTATTTATTAACGGATACACCATTTTACAAAATATGACACAAAGAGTTGATATGATCACTACATTATGATATGAAAAATATTACATTACAAAGGTGTCACTGAAAACACTGATTTTGTTCAGTCTACAAACACAGACACTAAAATATTATTGAGGTATATTTATAAACCCTCAAAAGGTTACAAGAGTTCTTTTACAAGTGAAAACTGCTATCCAACTTCAGCAGTTGTCTTAGTATAACATTGGTCAGAGCAGAGCTAACAGTTGTCTCTTGTGAGGTCTTGAATCCCGCAACACTGCAATAAGCATCTCACTAGCTGACTGACAAATTGCACTGCCACACTGCCAGTCACACGTCTAACTATGACCAACTAGCTTTAATTTCATATGTATATTTCACTGTAACACTGGTGTAGTGCTTTAATATACATACGCATTCAAGATTATTATTTTAACTAAATTGCTGTAATTTTTTTAAATAATGCTGTAGTATTATTTTAGAATAATATTTTAGCGGAACCGTGGCGGATTGGTATCGCACGTGACTCTTGAAGTTAATTACTACGGCGGTGCGGATTCGAACCCACTAGTCACCAATAGCAATTTGTTGAAAGACTTTACGTTATCGCTAGGTAAATGTCGAGGCTGACTGAGACTCGTGGCGTGGTCCTGTAATCCAGCTTAATGGAGGTCAGGTTTTGAGGATGATATAGGTCTAAGCGGCTCAGATAGTCTCAGTGATCATCTGATGATACCGCATCAACTCCACCATCGTTTAGACATATCAGACCATCACCTGCGTGGTTCAGAAGTCACGTTAAGTTGGTCCTTGTATTTCCATTGGTCATTGGGCTATTATTAATGACCCATTCTAAGGAAAAGTGGCCTTAGTTTGTAACAAGACTATACCTCATAACTCATTACTACCACTCATCACACTCATCCTTCACCACATATTTGCCTTAAAATACCCTCATGAGAGTGGTCGAATCTCAAATAGTGATTTAGTTATTTAGTTGGTTTTATACATTTGTTTACTGATAGGTTTAAATTCTTTCTGTACACAAAGAGTTAAAATGTTTTCTCAATAATCATGTTTAGATGAAATTTTAATTAGATGTCATTGGAAGCCAACTGGTAGCTTACAATTAAAATTTTTAGAGTTGATGAAGTTTTTAAAGGGCTTTTATTTTTGAGACATATTTGACATCTTGTCAACCACCAACTCTTGTGGTGCGTGGGTATTTAACCCGATCAATTTTCTTGCTTACCAAAACCAATTAAATACTTTGCATTATCGTACCTCTTTTTGATCATCTTCATCCTCAACCAAAAAGTGGAGCTGGAAAAAAATAAAAAATGTAACCTGTTGCCAAATAATTGGATGAGGGAATTTAATGAGTGAATTCTTATAGCCCTACTGGGGGTCAGAGAATCCATGGGACAACTGTAACAAACCATATTAGAATCAATATTGAAACTTTGCAAAGGTACATGTTTGTTGATGCTTAGTGATCCATTTTTTATTAGGGGCCCCATCAAATCCAGCACTATATAAAGAATGAAAATAAGTCACAATGTTGGGGCAAAATGCCAAGGCTGAAGGCCGAGAGAGACAGCAATAATCTGTTAATATTATAAGAAACTAAGGGGTCAATATTGTTACTGTAAACAACAAAACCAAGGGGTACTATAAATGTGATTAGTATACGTACTAATCTAAACTAAATCTTTTGGATCATTGCTAGACGCCGAGACCGAAGGCCAAGGCATAAGCAAGTTTACACTCAATGCATAGGCGGTATAACACTTCAACAGCTTCCGTTTGTACTTATTAAAACTAGTATATTTGAAATAGTAGTAGTGATTTAGTAGTTTGAAATATATAAATCCTACCATGACAAATTTGGTATCGCTGAAAGCCATAATGTCTAAGATCATGACAAAGGCCTGAGTACATAATTTAGGCTTAACTTACCTCAACTCGATCATCATTTTTACTATAGCGGGAATGCTCCAGTCGATAAAGTCTGAAAAATCAGTAACATACTTATAAAGCAGCAAAGCACCCTTAAAGTTCACCATCAAAACCCCCATTACTCTCTAGATTGAACACTTAGAAAGTAACCTATGGGACATGGTTTAAATTTTGGTCGTACTTTAGATAAATAATTCAGTATAATTAGTTTCACGATTCCAAATTGATTACTGTGGATTTTATAGGTTAGTAGGATGATTTATAGTATTCCTTAGATGGTCCTGGATTCCTAACTACCAAAGAAAAACTTTAGGATTTTGTAAGTAAGAAACCTAATTCTATTAGCTATTTATACAAATTAAGATCTAAAAACTTTATTCTCATATAGATGTTGGATCATGCAACAGTAATAGCAGTAGCCCAAGCCTTGACAACATCCCTATCCCTGCTCAGCTTTGAAATTCTTCAACACACTGCCTGCAGATGTGAAGACGACTTGATGGTATTTAAAAGCAATCTAAAGGACTGATTGTCTAAAAGACCGCACTATTCATTGAGAAGAGGAGCCACTTTTTGGCAATGTCTAGCCTCCGCCAACCTTGTATATAGTGTAAATAGTTCTATAGTTTTTAACACTGTCTATCTGAAGTATTTGGTCATCAACCCAGGAATCAAGTGTCCCGTAAGTAACAGAAATTTACAGAAGGCCAAGGAAAAATAATTACCATTTACTATTTTACCTAACTTTTATTGACATGTAGCTTGGAAGTAGCTAAGTTTACCTTTTATTCTTCTTTTTGGAATTGCTTAGTTGACCAAAACATGTTCCCATGGTCTAATGATTTCAAAGATATATGATCATTTGCACCTCGGTCGACGCACTTTGCAAAAATCATTAGTCTCTCTAATTTAAAGAATGTATACAAAAGCTTCTATTACACTGTAACATTTACAAATAACTGGACAAATAATAACTAATTAGTAGGTGTAATGAATAAGAAGTAGAATGTGCCTCCAAGTAGACGTTCGTTACAAAACTTATAAGCCTCCGAAAAACTATTAAAAATAAACATAACACCTAACTGTGAATTCGCAACTAGACACTAGAAGCAATAGTTTTATGATTAAAGGAAACATGCTTTTAAACATGAAATAGACATTGTTTGTGTGTGCAAACTACTTTTAATATTTGTGTGTGGATCTAAATTCTAACCCCAAAATAACAAACAAATCCTTTGAACTTCTACTTGTCAGTTGTCACTTGACGTTACTGGAGACAGAAAAGAAGGAAAAAAACCAACAGCTGATGTTAAAATTGAACAGCACTAAAAGAAAGGAAACGGAAAGGTACTATAATTATACTCCCAAGCGGTCATATCTATGGTTTTGCACATTGGCTTTAGAATATTTAAAACCCATTTTAATGTTGTACCTCATTGCACGCTTGTGGAAGAGCACGAACAGCTAAGGTCGAAGGCCGACAGCTAAGATCAGGGGCTGTGTAGTCACTGAGGATACCACATCATAGAGTGGTGAAACGTCTGACGTTTTAGTAATAGTTTTCTGACGCGGTATGATACCGGAAGCCTAGAATGTAGCAATAGTCTTCTTTTAAATTCCTTGTTCACCAATTATTCCTTGCTCGGATTTAATTGGTAAAATTTTGAATGCTTGTGTAATAAATAAATGATCTCTGTTGATAATAACCTACTGTACTACAAAATTCAAAATAGGTTTTATATACTTTTTGGTTATTAAAATTTGTTTGTATTGGATGGGAAGCTATAACATTATACTTCCTACCTATGGTTTAGTTTATAAAATTATAATTTTACTTATCCTTATGTGCAACAAATCGTTAAATAATCTTGAATCACAATACAATAGATCGTGTAAAATGCTGATGCATTGTTATGTGATCCTAGGAACAGGAACGGTATGAGACAATCTTACATTGTGGTTTTTATTTTACACGATTGTAGGCCTACTTATGTTGATGTCCAAGAGGTAGAATTTTATCTTGTAAATACGAGCTTATCTAAAATTTTGCGAAAGTTAATTAGAATCCAAAAAGTACTTTTTCTCAGTCTTCTCATAAATTAAAAGGCTTTAGTCATAAATCAAAGTCATTTATTCATGAATGATACAAGTTTTTACAAGTAGGACTATACTCATCTAATTTTACTAATACGGACTTGTTTAACAGGTAAAACATTTAGATATCTAGGCTCAACATTTTAAAATATCACAATTCACAAATAAATAAAAATAGATATCTTTAAAGACCCTTTTCACACCTGGACATTTCGCGACTCAACCCCGTAACTCTCAGTTTTTGTAACATTCTGTAAACTTGCTGAAATTCAAAAGTAGTTTTATTTTACGAAGGTACCTTATAAGCTCACTCAAGTAGGTGAAACCGTTCTCTTGACATACATGAGATACGAGTGGTCTAAAACACCCTATAATTAGTTTTTGAACTTTTTGAGGTTTTCATGTTATTAACGCGAACGATACTGTGCTTTAATATGCTAAGGTTTAGGTTAGTTACGACTAATTTATTGAACAAATGGTTTGGTCAAAACGTGCTTTCTCTAAACACAGCAAAACTAAATTTATTCCAATATCATTGAGGGACTGCTCAGATTTTGACCTCGATAATTTAATAATACATACATATGATCACTGTGATAGTGGAATTTGTCAATGCGAAAGTATAGAAGAAGTGCAGCACTACAAATATTTAGGAGTGACGTTCGATAAACGGATGAGCTAGTCTAACCATATAGACATTTTAACTAGAAAAATCCGAAGATTCTCATTTGCGTTTAGACAGCTCAAAGAAATTCTGGACGAAAAAGGTATTAAAACTGCTTACTTTGGATACATACAATCATTACTAGCCTTTGGGAATATTGCATGGGGAGGCGCTAATCAACCACTCTACAACCACTATTCGTCGCTCAGAAAAACATTATTAAAATAGCATTTAACAAACCCTTGCATTATCCAACCGAAACCCTTTTCAGGATTTATCTCTTTTAACTGTGCGAAAACTATTTGTAAACATATTTTGATCCATTTTGTAATAAAAACTATATTATCTCTGAAGTAACACATCCTCACAATACTAGGTATGCTAGAAACACCACAACTCTTTAAAGCCTTTTCCAAAACTAACTCATTCTATGTTGCTAACATACTTTACAGAAATATATGCCAACTCTTTCTAAACGCAAAATGGTTCGACTTAAATTCCTTGCCGGTTTTCAAAAAATATACAAAAAATGGTTAGTTCAAATAGATAACAATACCGTGGAATCGCTTATCTCAGCCGATTACCGTCAACTTGATACTCCCTCTCAACTGCCTTCGCTACGCTTAATTTCTTTATTCATATGAATGACCTAAGATTAAGTTACTCAACCAGTACTTATCTCGTCATTCTCTAACTCCAATTATTCTTGTTAAAAAATCCTATAGTATAGCAGCCCAGCCTACGCACAGGCCTCGTGCCCATGTAGGCTATTTCCGAATTTAAAAACTAGACGTAAGGTACAATTATCATTTCTTAGTCTAATTAGTATAATACTATCTTATAAATTTATCAATATACCTTAAATTCAATAGCCATAAGTATTATTTTTATAAATGTAGTTATTTTTGTTTTATGTATATTGTAACCTGTTATAATTGGAAATAAACGAGTTTTTCATTCATTCATTAATTTGTGATTTAAATCCTGAATTGGTAACATTTCTTCTGTTGTTAAGTTTTGAGTCACCCTTAACCCTTGGTGGGCGTGAGCTCTCACACTTTCTCTGTGCCTCAGGCCGGAATGAGTCTCAGTCATGATCACCGCACCCTTCTTGCCCGACTGGTCCCGTAGCCGTGCTACTGTGAATCCTGGAGCATTTTCAACAACAGGGGAGGGGAGAGAGTCAGCAATGGGGTTTAGTGCTAAACAAACTGGATTAAAGATCCGATTTAATTTAAACTGTATATCAACATTTTACGTTACCGTTACCAACGACTTGTGTAATACATATCAACTAAGTCCACCTAGGCAAACCAAAATGACGGATAAAAGCAATGTTGGTCTGGTTTACCTTTATACAGGGTCATCGAAAAAGGTGTACGGGATTTGAAAGTCAAATAAAATTTTAATATAATTGGTAGAATGTTGATTTTTGCATCAAAAGACACAGCAAATCTTAAATTTTTTTTATGTAATTTAAAAAGTTTCAATGTGAGCTCCCCCCGTTGCACGACAAACATCTAGCCGATAGTCAACCTCCCGCCGGGTGTTTTGGAGCATTTCAGGAGTCACCGTTGAAATGTCTACGTTGATTATTTGGACATGTTAGAAATGTATGTGTTCCTTCAAGTTGAAGAAATTGAAAGGGAAAAGGGCATTACTGTCATTTTCCAGCAGGATGGAGCTCCATGTCACTACAGTCTAATCGTCCAAAATTTCTTAACAGCAGTTTCCTGATAGTTGGATTGGGAGGAATGGTCCAGTTTTGTGGCCACCTAGGAGTCCTGATTTGACGCCTTTAGATTTCTTCTTTTGGGGTTACATTAAAACTCAGTTTATGCTGAGAAAATACGTGATCTACAGCACCTGAGAAGAAGAATCAACGTAGCCATTTCAACGGTGATTCCTGAAATGCTCCAAAACACCAGTCGGGAGGTTGACTATCGGCTAGATGTCTGTCGTGCAACGGTGAGAGCTAAGGTTAAACCTTTTTTAATAACACAAAAAGTTTAAGATTTGCTGTGTTTTTTTATGCATCAGTTATCTTTGTCGAGGGTGCTGGGTTGAATTTACAGTAGACCAACGTTAGTACTGTTTCTTGATTGTATCCAAGTATTGATTGTTCACCAGTAGGTATAGCATCCGGGCTTCTCATAAGTAATGTAATGCGATAATTACAATTACAAAATAATGTAATTGACTGGGACTCGTGGCGTGGTCCTGTAATCCAGCTTCATGGAGGTCAGGTTTTGAGGATGATATAGCGGCTCAGATAGTCTCAGTGATCATCTGATGATACCCGCATCAACTCCCACCATCGTTTAGACATATCAGACCATCACCTGTGTGGTTCTGAAGTCACGTTAAGCCGTTGGTCCTTGTATTTCCATTGGTAATTGGGCTATTAATTAATGACTCATTCTTAGGAAGAGTCGGCCTTAGTTTGTAACAAGACTACATCTCATAACTCATTACTACCACTCATCACACTCATCCTTAACCACATATTTGCCTTAAAATACCCTCATGAGAGTGGTCAGCATCTCAAATAGTGATATAGTGATATTATACTACAAGAAAGTAATGACTGTGAACAATTGTATTTTTTCCTGGACCGAATTAACAATAGGCTACTTAGTTTCTTCGAGTTCGATCCAAAACCGTTAATATAAAACACTTAACATTCAAATAAAAGGCTAGATGAGAGTAGAAACTCATAGAGGGTGGAATGTTTAACCAAAGATAGTCTTTCAGTAATATCATTTTAGCTTGCAGCTGATAAATTCTTCTTGTACGCGTCTAAGTACTTTATTAACTAAGGCATTCAAGTTTTTTTGCTGTATAAAAGACAAGTGGAGTTAAAGATGAGAGTGGAGATAAACTCGAAGTAACAGGGGAAACTATGGCAAAAACAAGGCAATAATAGTCAAAGTAAAGTCTGGCTTAGTCATGGTTTCCCCGGTGGCTCGAAAAGAACCGACTAACGGTTCGAAACGGAGAGTTAGATAATTCTGTTAACTGTTTCCTAAAAGGAACTTGACTTTGATTCATGCATATATCTGCTAAACAAAGAAGGCTTTCTATTCACCATCCAAAATATTGAAATATTTTTCTGAACATCCTGTATATAGCCTAATGAAGATGCGAGGAAAGACGAAAGAGATCAGGACAGGACAGGCCAGGACAGGTTGAGGCGAGGTCAAGGCTCGAGCCCGGGTCCGCCCAGTTCACTTTCTCCGCATCTGTTTCTCTTTTTCCCAGCCGCAGTCGGTCTTCCTTTGACCAAATTCGGAAACAAGTTCTCTAATTTGCTTCTGAATTTTTTACTGGGTAAATTCTGCATTTTTATAAGTCAATTCTTATCGGGAGGGTAGGAGCCAAAATGATTTATAAACAAACTTCATCAAGGCCTCACTCATTTATGGATTACCGGCTGTCGTGTATTTACGGGGGAATTGTGTGAAGTTTTCTTTTTGACCAGTAAATCGAAAGAGTTGTTTGATCCCAAAGAAAATAAAGGGCTCAGAAATGCTCTTTATATGCCTGTGCACGAGATTTAACGGTAACGAAGAAACAGAGGTTTGTAGGTACTGACAAGCAAGCAGTTTCATGAGAACTTAGACTAAAGAATAGTCAAATTAATTACTCAATTAAATAGTTTCAAGATTGGTTTACATGTTCAAAATAATATAGGCCTAAAATTGATCAAAACTCGATTGAAGCGAAATTTTTATATCATTGACAAAGTAGCTGGGTATCTAACCAGTAAACTACTTTTTGTACTGTTGTACATTTATTGATAAAATAGATCCATTCTTAAACCTGTAAGGTTACCGAAATTATTTTCAACGAGAACAACTTACCTTTTTCCAGGAGGGAATGTATTTGTGTATGCATGCAAAAGCGTGAACATGAACAAGTCACACGATTTTTGCCTTCATATACTCCGATATACATAAGAATATTTTCAATATTTTAATATATAATACGTCCTAATATATATGGCACTAGTTCTATTTTATTGTGTTATATTATTTGCTTCATTACGTGTTCTTTTTAGACTAGGTGTATAATGCAGTTGTTTAATGATTGCCACTTTTTCTTAGGCTAATAATATAGTGTTAGTTTAGGTGAGGCCCTTGTTAAGGGTGAAGTTCCCTAACTGTCGGACACGCCTCTAGTTTTCTCTTGTAGTGTCCGGAAAAGACAAAAATTGTTTAATTATCGTTATTCTTGTTAAAATATCGTTATTATCCCTTCGGGTAAGTATATCTCAACGTCAACCGACTGCCAAATTCGATTAAGCGTGCAACAACACCAACTATGTTTAGAAACCAACATCCTTAAAGCAACTATGATAGCGAAAGCACTTTAGAGTACAGACTAGTCTATGATACACGACTGGGAGAACGCGTTATTATTATGTGTACGTCCGAGAGTTCTTTTGAATTTAAAATGAATACCAAGTTTTATCTAAATCCACAAGTAACGATTGTAATGCACGTTAACATGAGTTGGGTATAACATGTTACACGCAATAAAGTATTTTTTATTTGATCGATCCTCGAGTATGCTTGAATTAGCCAAATTAGTATTTAAAATACCAATTGCTCGTCAACATGGTCATACCATTTTTTGCGTTCAGGTACAAAATATTGCAAATATTTGTTTCTAATATTTTACTTGTACAAACAGCATTAAATAATTTTACTGCATATACTTGTCTACTAAACCGATGGTGATTTGATTAAATGACCTTTTCTTGCTGAATCCACGTTCACTGGGTTCTACAAAGACATCAAAGAAAATGTCTTGGAAGAGAAAGAGAAAGAAAGATTGTGTTGAATGCTCAACAATTGATTCGACAAGAGCAGAGTTTGGTCTAACAAGCGTTGCCGGGCTAAGCTGTAGGTCGTGCTCGGTGGATGGATTATAACCTTGTTTATTGGTGCAGGCCGCCACGACCTCACGCCGCAGCCAATCACGAGCCAGATCACTCAACGCGTGCGCGCTGCGCCCCCTGGTGGTTCAGCGCAGCACTTTCTTCAGCACCCACACACACATTTCACTCGCGACTTGCTAATTCATCTGACAACCGTGTGTGATGTGATGCCGAAACTGTATACCGTCACGTACAGTACTTTACGTGCATAGTGCCCACTTTGGGTATCTTAATATCAATATTCGTGGGGAAAGAAAATGTTGTTGATATGTTGTTTGGGGAGATGAGTCAAATTAAAACATAAAGTAGATGATGAAGAACTCAAAACTTTACTACGTCATCGATATCATTTAATTATTTATTTTGTTTTGAGAATTTTAACAAACTAAAGTTTCGTCATCAAATGTTACTAATCGTCGGTCTACTTACTAGATATTCTAATTAAAGAAAATAGTGTATTATGTTTGAGACATAGCCTAATTGATGTGAAACTTTCAACTTATATGTGAAAAACACATCACCAGCACCACTAGCAACTCTTTAACATAAAATACGTGCTATATGATGATAAAATAATCAATAATTTTGTAAATGCTATCAACCATAAGACCTCTTAACAGTTCGTGTTGGCCACATTCTAGAGTATGGTCAGTGGATATCAAATTTTGTCCCATAATGACTGTAATACCATTAGTTGATTCAAACGTCATTGCCCATGAACTTAATAAGGCCATAAAACATTACTGAAAACAACTTTTGTCACTGTGCTTACTGCTTTTGCACTCGTAACTCCAAAATGCAGCGCAGTGAGATTGGACGAGTGCACCGCAGTAACTCAGCCCTGGTCAGAAACAATACCAGCACAAAGAAGAATAATGGTTTGCGCTAAAAAGATGTAAACAGCATGCAGCCACGCAACACCTGTATAACCTGTAATTGGTATATCTATAAGAATCTGCAGTTTTAAACATTTGTTTGTGTATAAGAGTTTGATTTAATATTTCTAAACCAAAATGCTACGCAGTACGCACTTAGCTTGAGTAAAACGCACAATCAAAGAAAAATAATAATTTGTAAAGACATATGGCTGGAGAACGACTATTGCAGGCTAAATCTTGGATGTAGTAGGGGTTTTGGGAGGTAGGTTTGGGTCCCCCAGTTTTGTGGTGCAGTTCCAATGCACGAAATAGACGTATCTGGACGGTTCCAAGAATTGGCTACGTGGTCAAATGTTCGCAGAACTACTAGTAATAATCTCGGCTCCTTGATTAACAATAACGTGATTTTACAATAGCTTTGTAAAACGTCTCGGAAAACTCTAAATTATACCTAAGATTTTAATTTGTATACACGCTAAATACAGTAGCTAATTTATTATGAAAGAATTTTGAAGACAAAAATGTTTGGACCGAACCGGGACCGAAGCGGATCCGTGGCGGATTGGTATCGCGCGCGACTCCGGAGCTCATCACTCCGGTGGCGCGGGTTCGATCCCCGCAGTCACCACTTACAATTTGTAATATGACTAATACGGTGACGCTAGGTAAAGGTCGAGGTTGAGTGGTAGAGAGGATTTTGTAGTCCTAACTTCGCCTCGTTAAACAAGACAAACTTAACCTTTTTACCTTTATTAATCCTAAGATTTTCTCACCCTTCCATGCCTCGTAATTAAATATGCTGCTAATTCTTAGAATAAAATTAACGGAAGTCGACAAACTACCTCTAAGCCATGTGTCCCTTGGATTATGATCGTTCACTGAAGAAAACTCATAAATACCGAGGGTATAGTTTGTTTAGGATTTGTAGAAATGAAGAATGTGTGGTATTCTGTCGCATGCTGCCTTGACCGTGTGGGCACGCAAATTCCAGCAGTGAGCCACTGACACAGTAACATGCGACCAGAGTTGAGTTGATCGACCACAGCCCACAGGCCTACTTGAGCACCGGCGTCGCCACAACCAATCTTCCTGCTCGAAAAGAACAATATTGGATTTGTGGCGACAAAACCAGTCATTTTCGTCTGCCAGTCAGTCATTTTCTCGTAATTCTTTCGGTTGTAGATGGGTTATGGCCTTCCAAAGCAGAGTGTATTCTACTTTTTCTCAAAGGAAATGAAATTGGGAGGTGAACGGTGACCATTGAAAGAAATTTTGTGAAGGGAAAAGATCTACCGTTCAGTGTGAGGTCGAAATCCAAATATCGGGATCCTTTTGGTATACAGGGTGTCCCTTAAGTAAAGTGCCAGACTCTGAAAAAAGGTTATATGGGTCAAAATAAAGAGAAAATCAAGAATAAAGTTTTCCAAAAACGCTTAGTTAACCAAATATTCGCCATTTTATATTTGTCACTAATTATTTATTATCTCCCACACCATCTATCGGATTTGATTCAAACTCAACATAACCTTGTATCTAAGTAAGACCTTTTATGGGAAAAAATACCAACATGATCTAACTTCATTCTAAAATGGTGGCTATTTTATGGTAATTTTAGGGCATTTTTGACGTTACGCCTTAAAAGCGAATAAACGGTGAGTTCAACGATGAAATGTAAGAAAGATAGTTTTGTAGTGAATTTTATTACCTATCTATTGACACCAAGGGCATAAAAATCTATTTGAGAAACAACGAAGCTTTAGGGGAATCTCTAGCTGTAAACAGACAATTTCCTACCTTATTATATCTTGATGTTTGCCACGGTTTCCACTGTAACTTTGTTGATTCTTAATCGATTTTTTCCCTTGGTGTCAATAGACAGGTAAAAAAATTCGCAACAAAACGATATTCTTTACATTTTATCGTAAAACTCACAGTTTATTCGCCATTTAAGGTGTAACGCCAAAAATGCCCTAAAAATACCATAAAATAGCCACCGTTTTAAAATGACAAGTTAGATCATGCTGGTAATTTTTTCCATACATGATCTTATGATCTTACGTAAATACAAATTTATGCTAAGTTTGAGTCAAATCCGATGAGTGGTGTGGCAGATAATAAATAATTAGCGACAAAAAGAAAATGGCGGATATCTGGTTAACTAAGCGTTTTTGGAAAACTCTTATTCTTGATTTTCTCTTTATTTTGACCCATATAACCTTTTCCCAGAGTCTGGCACTTTACTTATGGGACACCCTGTATATTAAGCTTTGAAATGTTGCATTTAGAGTTAGGGTATATCAATAGTAATCACGGTACACCAGTTCAAATTGCAGTTTATAGAGTAGAATTGGCCAATACCATAATAATAGATAACTAGACATACCCAACACAAACATACATACGTTAGTGGGAGGTAAAAGGTTTAATCTCCATTCAAGAAGCAATACTGGTTTTAAATTTATGAGAGGACCCATACCTACTTCAAAGATGTAACTTAGGAAATTAGGAAGTAGTATACGAGTATGATGAACCACAAAAAACAAACTTAAATGATCAAGAAAGTTTTATTATTTACTTTGGCGGGAAACTTCGCCACGGTTGGTACGCATCAAACCATCTCATAAGATGTCCTTGGCATTTTTGGCATTGACATAGGAACAATATTATCGAAAGTTAAAGAATTGCCCAGTCTGAACATCAAATGATAACAAATCGGTTGAACATATAGTTTTCTGTTTTTTAAATCCAACGCATATTATGTGAACGGTATATTACCACAGTTATGCAACCAAAATTCATTTAAGACTATTAAATAATGTCTAACTATCAAAACTAATTGACTTAAATGTAAAACTTGTATCGACAATATTTCAGGGCAGAAATATTTTTAGTGAAAATACGTGTTTGAAAGGCATCAAAAATACCAGATAATCACGAGGACTGTCCATTGTCCAAGGCCCAATCACGCACAACCTTTGATTACTAACAAACTTCTGAATGATGACGAGGAAAGTAAATAATTTTAAAATTGTAAATGGACGGCAAAACACTTCTTTTAAATAAAGAGAAAGTCCTAACACTTAAACCCACAAAACCATGCGAAAACATGTTTTTCCAACAATTTGAAATATTTTAACTAGTTTAACACGTGAGTCATGAACAGAATTAGAAAGAAGCAGTTAATCGGATGAAGGTTTTTGGAAAAACTAAAATGAATTGATTTTCGTTTCTTTGTCAAAACCATGGAAAATATACCGATAGCAGTAAATTCACAAATCTCAACAACTTACTCTAAACTAGGAAACTCAAGCTTTTTAATGGAGAGGTTAAAATATATTAGTAAAAAGGAGCTCATGAAACTTTTACTAAACTTAAAACTAATATTTTTATTCTCGAGCTACTCCAGCTATAACTTAAAAACGTGAGGTTCTCTGTTACAATATACTCGTATTAGTTGAGAGTTCCCAGTGTAATATTAGTTTTACTTTTAACCGCAATCCTTTAAAGAAATGTTTCAATGTTTGAGGTCATACGACGAGGCGATGTTCCTTTACCATAGAAATTATCAAAGACGATTAGTTAGTCGCTGTGTATGAAACCGATAGGCTTTCTCGGTCAAAACATCTTGTCTTCCAACCTCATAAATATTTAAAGGCTAATTAATTAATAAACCTCATGGGCTTTGCAAAATATCTTGAACACTGATCTATTAAATTTTGTTTCAATATGACAAAAGGTGAATTTTTTGATCATCATCAATAATGTTGATTTTATATTCAAACCAGTTAGTTTGTCCTAATTTACGGTCATACACAGAAGAATATACAGTTTATTTTTTGAATTAACCATTGATTTATTTGGTTTAGGTTTACATATCTAACATAACCTATAATGAAATAACGATATTTAAAAAATTAAAATATTATTAATACTTAGAGAACCTTGGATATTTCTAACTTACTATAAACCAATTTTCGTCTAATGTTATGTTTCCAAGTTCAAATAAATATTACAAGTTGGTAATTTTTTATTTAGAAATAGCTTTATGGGTACACATACGAGCAAATAAAATTGTAAAACTAATGACTAATGGATTCTTAATTCTTAAGCTTTCGCGGCCGGTGTCATCATTAATATCTATATTTGGTTTACACCGCGTCACAATTGAAATACAAATACTGCTAAACGTTTGATTCGCCGTGGAGAGTCATCCTCAGTAGCTGGTTGACTGGCTGAGACAACCAGCTACTGAGGATGACTCTCCACAGCGAGGTCGAAACGTTTAGCAGTATTTGTGTTTTAACTGTGACGCGGTGTAAACCGGAAGCCTTAGATATTAATGACTAATGGATTATTGGCCCAACAGTTAAGTCCCAACAAATCAACTATTATATACTGTAAGGCTTACAATTGAAATGCGCAAAGGTTTAACTCACTCTCTAAGATGGCTTTGGGTGTTGATATACGTTATTTCAATAAATTGGTTGAATCATAAAATAAATTTGTTGTGGTCTGTAGATGAGAACATGGTTCTCGAAAGGCCTCACCAACTATAAAGTTTTTTATTGGGTAATTTGTGTTTATTTCAAGTTGAAAATTATAAATCCAATGAGGAGTTCTACTAGATGGTTGAATCAATTTAGATATTCCTGAATACAAGCTGTCAAAACTGTACGTTAAAAAAACTAAATTATAATTTATTTCATACTCACTTTCTGCTCGCATTTTTCTCAGCCCTGTTAAAGCTTGTATTAGTTTTCTCAAGATCGTCCAGTAATTGCACCCAATTATACCACTCAGGGGAATTAGTGTCAGTTGAAAATTGAGAAGGCAGTTGCAGATATTTGACTGATGATGCAGACGGCCGGAGGAAGGAATGTCCGTCAGAACAGACCGGTCTGCCGAGATCTGAGGAAGAAAGTGGTCTTTAGCTCTGTGGGTCACCGACATCTTTCTCTTTTCCTACCCTCAGCTGGACTCCCCACATGGGCGAGTTCGCTCTCACCTTCTTTCCACAATCCACGGTCACTTTCATTCATAAGCATTATGACCAACTGTAGACCTTCGTTAACAAAAACTGCTCACTATGCAACTGTTCGTGTCATCTGGCGAGAGTCTTGTCCTGGCTTTCAGTTCTTGTCGTGCCGATGGACAAATCCTGTCGTGTTCATCTGGTTCGGGTTTTTGTTGAAGACCTAACCACCGGTATGCTTTCCACAATGAGAGAGTCAATAAGAGAAGTGCAGTATCTCTCTTTGTACATTGGTGTTTTCTTTCACTAGCAAAATACTAGTTGGGTTTTAAAAAGGAGAATTTATTTGGGGTTACTCTTAAGTTTCACTAAAGCACAATATTTCAAAAAACCTTTTGCTCCTGAGTGATGATGGATGAAAATAGTAATGAACTTAAATATCACTATATCACTATTTGAGATGCCGACCACTCTCATGAGGGTATTTAAAGGCAAATATGTGGTGAAGGATGAGTGTGATGAGTGGTAGTAATGAGTCTTGTTACAAACTAAGGCCGACTCTTCCTTAGAATGGGTCATTAATTAATAGCCCAATGACCAATGGAAATACAAGGACCAACGGCTTAACGTGACTTCCGAACCACGCAGGTGATGGTATGATATGTCTAAACGATGGTGGGAGTTGATGCGGGTATCATCAGATGATCACTGAGACTATCTGAGCCGCTTTAGACCTATATCATCCTCAAAATAATCCTATCTTGGACAAAGAAGTTTTAAAATTGATTTCTTATCAACACCCAACAGTCGAAGAGTTAGCAGTCAACTTTAGACTTTTCAAGGCAAATAACAGGAAACCCTAAAGTGTAAAATTATACCATACAGATTTTGACAGTTTTAATGTTTTTCCAAAATTCTGATGTATTGCATTTTGAAATGGGGTACGCGTTGATTTTGCAACAGGTCTATGACAAAAAGTGAACAAATTACAGTGCATACGGCGTGAAATTGATTAGGGTAGGGCTTTATTTTAGAAATGATGCCAACGTTTCGGTATTTCTGGAGATTTTAAACTTCCATACAAATGAGCTCAGTTCCAAAACTAATCGGAAATTGAGTGTAGGAATGAAATATGCAAATCTAATTTGTCCGACATAGAAAGGTTTCCATTCTAGGCACAGCCACTAAAACTAAGCCATTCTCATTCCCACGTATTTAATTGAGTTTTCTCTCCTCCTGAACAATTGTAGATTTAAACTCTTGACTCCTTCTATGTTGAACCAATAAGAACATAATTTGGCTGAGTCTTTACTGTAGTAACAATGTGGTTTACTGATTCACACGATGCAAACACCACGAGTACAGTGTTTATAATATTTCAACGAGAATCTATAAATTCCAGATCATGAGGACTGGATAAGGAACCCCAGTTTGAGATGTAAAATAGGTGCTTAAGTGTTAGTTGACCCTTGTTTTATGCAGTGAAAAAGGATTTTAAACTTTAGAGTCTAATTATAAGTTTTTTCATTACTAAAGAAATTTGAAGACAAAATGTTTGGACCGAACCGGGACTTGAACCCGGGTCTCTCGCTTGCCATGCGATTATGCTCACCACTACACTACTTGTTTATACTTACTTTACTTTTCATTTATATATTGATTATACTTCATTGATGTATTAAGATAAAAAGGGTGGTGTATGAATTTTGAATGGTGATAAAACTTAGAGTGACGGAGCCGTTATTGACCCTCCCCAAGCACAGGTATCCTTTTTGGGGGAGGTTTTCTAATGTATAAAACACGTATAATATTACTGTATTTATTAATGTAGGGAATACATGATTTTGAATTTATTTATTTATCTTGAAGAGCTAATAGACAAGTTAAATTGTTTTTGAAATTGAAAATGATGAAACTGTGTGAAGTGACGAGTAATGGTTTGATACATCAAAGTTTGAAAGTTTGGCACTACGAATTATTTATGGTTTATATTTGACCGCAAACACAGTTTCGACATAATTATTCCTTAAGTGAAATTCCATTACTAAATTCTGTCTCTCCTCTAAAAGATCATAGCACCTAACCTTAAATGTGGAGGTGTAACGACGAAGCACCAACCATCTTATATTTTATGATTTTTGCATAACATACGTTTGATGTTATAATGTTTTTTTTCGGTAAAACAGTTTGATTTATTATAATGTTTTTGTAAGCTATACCACTTTAAAGATTTAAGTATAAGATGTAAAAGTATAATATTTAAAAATGCAAACCATGTGAGACACCGATCTTCACTCGCTTGATGAATTTAAAATACAATAGGTCCACAATATCTGGTCCACACTTAATTTAATTTAATACCCAGTAAATGGCCAAAACAAAGTCCACATAACCAAGCTATAATGTCGCGAGTATAGAGTCAATTGTTTCAGCCACTATACTCTAAAGTAGCCCACTTATTGTTGAAGACCGGTTTTAATTCGAGAATCGCTTTCCTCTGCGGTCTTTTATATGTTCATATTTTGGGAAAGGAGGCCATGCCAACTCGCGGGAACTTTTCACTCGAATAAAAAGGGTCTGATAGAAATCTAAACGTGTTAACCTTTGTAAGATTGGTTTTGGCCACTACTTCCAGCGTCTGACCACGCTTTGGTGGTTATCTCAGCTAAACCTTCACACTCACTGGGTTAGTTTAGATTTCAGAAGGTGCATAAATAACAACACTTTATTGCGACATTTGCAACATTGTTAAATAATACCATTGAAATGTATGGCTTACTTAGAATAAAAGCACATCGTAATACACTAGCCAAACGAAGAGACTTCAATCAAACCCAAGCAATATAGACAGTTTTAGGCCTACTATAACTACAGTATTAGAAAGTTAAAAGCTGTCAAACTTAAAACAACCGCCGTTTTTCTTGTGGTGAATCTTTTCCTGAAAGGTTGCGACGTTGAATCATTCTACAAAGCTTACATTTGAATTACAACTTTTTGCAGTAGTTCGTCCTAGTCCCTTGAACATGTTTAAAAAGAAAACATAATTATGTGTAATCGGATTGACGTGTTTAGCGGTTCCATGGAAGATTGGTATCGCGCGCGACTCCGGAGCTCATCACTCCGGTGGCGCGGGTTCGATCCCAGCAGGCACCACTTACAATTTGTATTGTGACTATACGGTGACGCGAGGTAAAGGTCGAGGTTGAGTGGTATAGAGGACTTTGTGGTCCAAACTTCACCTCGTTAAACAAGACAAACTTTACCTTTTTAACTTTCAGAACCTTTTTAACCACGGTTGCCTATATACACATTCCAGGAAATATTGAATATTCCATACTTTTGCCGAAGCCTGCATCCCAGTTCACAACGCTGCTCATGGATCGTGACTGCACAGATGACTAATGAATGACTGAACACAACACATGGGTAACCCTTCATCGGAACTAATGAACGAATTTGCTCAGAGAAGAAACCGTAGTGCACTCAACTAGCAGATTCTCTCTCTAGTTAGCGTCGAGTTGCTAATTTATAATCTGATTTGTTGAGTGCCTTTTCCTCTAACGATTAGGACTGGGACTCGTGGCGTGGTCCTGTAATACAGCTTCATAGAGGTCAGGTTTTGCGGATGATATAGGCCTAAAGCGGCTCAGATAGTCTCAGTGATCATCTGATGATACCCGCATCAACTCCCACCATCGTTTAGACATATGAGACCTACACCTGAGTGGTTCGGAAGTCACGTTAAGCCGTTGGTCCTTGTATTTCCATTGGTCAAAACAATTAAAACAATTAATGACCCATTCTAAGGAAGAGTCGGCCTTAGTTTGTAACAAGACTACATCTCATAACTCATTACTACCACTCATCACACTCATCCTTCACCACATATTTGCCTTAAAATACCCTCATGAGAGTGGTCGGCATCTCAAATAGTGATATAGTGATTAGGGAACATTCAGTTGTCTTAAGTTTGTTTTAAAATATGATTGTGTAATCAATAATGAAGACCATGCATGAGTTTGAATACGCCTAGATGTCGAAATATTTAAAATCACACGACTATCATTTCATTATTGTCATGATGAAATAACAATTAATAGATACAATGTTTGTATAATAAGCGGTGTCTAACTTTACGTCCATCTATTATTATTAGACTGTGATAAATTATTCTTTGATTTGTAATCAAATCATACTTTAATATTGCGAAGTTTAAGTAGAGTTAAACGATATGATAGCTCAAAAGTTCTTGACTAGATGTACAACTTAAAACAAAATACAGGGTCAGGCAAAAGTGTGGAAACGCCTTTATAGGTTTTTAACCAGCGTTTTTTCAGCGCAACCAAACTCGGTACATTTTATTAGAGGAACCAAAAGTACCTTTTAATGCATACTTACACTTTGCCCCAGTTCTCAAAATGGGGAATATGGGGGTTCCACACTTTCGCGTAATAAAAATCTGTGTAACCTTTTAAGGACGCCATTTCTTTCTGGGTTAAAATAGAGACGTCTAGTTTTCAGCATTCATCAACATTTTCTAAGACCTTCAAAATGAGGTATCACTCGATGGGGTTTCCCTATGAAAATTATGGGGCTACCCCCCTCCCAACCACCCATTTTGAAAACTGGGGCAAAGTATCAGTATGCATTAAAAGGTACTTTTGGTTCCTCTAATAAAATGTACCGAGTTTGGTTGCGCTGAAAAAACGCTGGTTAAAAAGCTATAAAGGCGTTTCCACACTTTTGCCTGACCCTGTATAGTTTGCAAATGGGACCATTCGGCCTACCACATATAATATTGATCACCATATAAGAACATACTTGTACTAGCCAAAACACAAACACTTCTATAACTACCTTACCTTGATTTTGTTGTAATACTAACGAGACTGTATACCGTATCCAAGATAATACTGCCAATGTATAGCAAGAACTGAAAAGACTACAACGAGCGGTTTTACCGAAGTCGGGTAAATTAAAGAACGGAACGCATCATCTAGTTTTTGGGTAACGGTTTAGTCGTGGAGGATTGTGTACAAATATTAAGTATATTTATTGGAAAAAGGAAAGTAAGTAGCTTGTAAAAATTGCGTTAGTTTTAATCAACTATGGTTTGTTTACACCAATCCCAACCTCGAAGTTTGAGCTACTTCAATAGTAGGCCTACCAAAGAAAAGTTCCAAAAGCTTTGTAACGTTTATTGGCTGAACAGTTTTGATAGGGTTAAAAATACATACAGTCATGTAAAACAAACTGGAAACATTGCCAAACGCTGACGTGAATCCTAGCGAATTTCCTACAACGGGTTATAAATTACACCAGAAGAGCCCTTGTTGGAGGGTGTTCTCCCCCAAAAATGGGATTTTATGCTTTAAAAACTGTATCCATGGTTCAGTTAGGATTAAACTTACTTAGTCTCAGTGATCATCTGATGATACCCGCATCAACTCCCACCATCGTTTAGACATATCAGACCATCACCTGCGTGGTTCGGAAGTCACGTTAAGCTGTTGGTCCTTGTATTTCCATTGGTCATTGGGCTATTAATTAATGACCCATTTAAGGAAGAGTCGGCCTAAGTTTGTAACAAGACTACACCTCATAACTCATTACTACCACTCATCACACTCATCCTTCACCACATATTTGTCTTAAAATACCCTCATGAGAGTGGTCGGCATCTCGAATAGTAATTAGTGATTAGTATACACATTTGTATTACCGTGTATACTCCATGTATATTTAAAATCAACAAAATTTAATCAGCCAGTCTGATCTAGACCAAGATGGACTATGTTGGGCTTTTGTTATAATATAATTATACACATAACTCATTTTGTCATTAGACTCAAGAGGTATTGAAAATCTCAAAACTATAAAAAGTCTTGTCTACGATATTTCCTTCTATGTGGAGAAATAAATAGCTCTATCTCCTTAGGAAGTTCACTAACTGCTGTGTTTTACAGTCACTATATCACTATTTGAGATGCCGACCACTTTGATGAGGGTATTTTAAGGCAAATACGTGGTGAAGGATGAGTGTGATGAGTGGTAGTAATGAGTTATGAGGTGTAGTCTTGTTACAAACTAAGGCCGACTTCCTTAGAATGGATCATTAATTAATAGCCCAATGACCAATGGAAATAAAAGGACCAACGGCTTAACGTGACTTCCGAACCACGCAGGTGATGGTCTGATATGTCTAAACGATGGTGGGAATTGATGCGGGTATCATCAGATGATCACTGAGACTATCTGAGCTGCTTTAGACCTATATCATCCTCAAAACCTGACCTCCATGAAGCTGGATTACAGGACCACGCCACGAGTCCCAACATACGTACTACATGTGACCATGTGTTGTCTGTTGGTTGTGAAGGTATACTCAGGCACGACCTGTAGCAGACACAATGTCAGGGTTACTACACGACACGGTGACAGACACAAGCAGACTCACTTTCGCTTTCAACACATCCTCGGGTTCAATGTAAGCCTTACGAGCTCAAAATGCAGCTCAAATATCGTTATTTACACGTGTTTATACTAGTTAGGACAGTTTGTAAGCGTTGAAATACCTTTTTCCAGTAATAGGTGATAGTTTTTAGAAAACTCCTGAATGTGTTGCTATTTCGGAACAGCTTATCTACGCCGTTCACATTCGTACTCATATTCGATATCGTACCTTGGTCATGTGCATGGAAACTATTGGAATTTTAGAAATTATAATTACCTAAAATGGCCATTTGTGATTTCAAAATTTTTAATATTACCCTTAAATATCTAAAAAAATAACAATCCGTTATTTAGGCATTTAAATATTAGTTGCTTTTAGTATCGTAAATAAATCATCAGTCTTGTTTTACTCTTTTTAACCGACTTCAGAGAAACGAGGAGGTTATACAAGTTGACTTGCGGCGTTTTTGTGTCTTTATATGCACCTATCAATCCGTTTTCATATAACGAAGTCAAACTATTTTTATAAAATCCAGCAGACTTGTGTTTAAACGAAAATTAAGTTTCCTAAACTGTTTAGCACTCGGCCTACTACTGTTTAATTTAAAGAACAAATCCGTTTGTTGAAGAATAGTAAAACCATAGATTGGGGTTAAGCTCATTTCTTTTCCGGATCCATGGGGTTTTGACACATTTTGCTTGCACGGTTATTTTCAATGCTCAAATTAGCATATTTGCAAGTTCAAGCAGCTATTTTGGGACGATTTGAAACCATAAATAAGGTATGGCGTTAAGTAAACGTTCAAAGTTACTGTTATTTGTAAATAAAGGGGTTCTAATGTTGATAGATACAAACAAAACAGAAAAACAACAATAGGGCTAATGTGTTAAGCATTGATTTTGTGTTATGCATTATTGTAATACGCGTATCAATTCAACAATACAGCCAGACTAGAAGAAAATATTATGTTAGGCTATTAGGGAAGGGGCTAAAAGGGAAAATAAAACTTTGAACACACCTAGTGCACTCAATTGGGGTGTGGTTTGATATTATATTCCTTTTTAATAAAAGGTAAAAGGGTGAGGTTAGTTTTGTTAAACACAATTGAAAATGTTTTAGAACAGATTCACTGAGGGATACTGTAATTATAATTAGATATAAAGAAAAGTACATAGTACACTGTTCAATTGTATTTTATCATGGATTTTACAATTGATTATACAATGTACTTACATGCGGGAAGATGACCTAAAGGTTGAAACCGGTCCATGATAAAACACAATTTTACAGGGCACTATGTACTTTTCTTTATATCTAACTACAATTGAAAATATATTATGCGGCTACAAACTAATCAACTAAAGCCTATAGTTTATTAATGTAACCATTAGTTTGAAGCGTGAATGTGCAGTGATTATTTGCTGCTTTATCTTGTTATATTTTGTAATTAGACGTGTACAAGTTTATCTGCGTGGTTTTTAATTTGATAAACCTTACAACTACGTTGTAAATTACAACTTTGTTAAAAAATGGTACTGAATTACGGTACTTACTTTTCGATACCTCAACAACAGATTACCGAGCTTCTTGCAACGGCATAATGCGAAGATGACATGCAGTTTTTTGAGTGATGACAACTGCCAAAGAAAGAGTTGCATAAGTAAGTGAATCTAATCCAGACTTCGCACATAACCGGACGATAGTATCAGCAATTATCTGTGGTAGTATCGCAACGTCCATTCATTCATTCATAGCTAGCCTTGAATGGAGTGTGCGCAGTGACCCTGATCTTGCGACTAGTAATGGGGTTACATCCCATCCCGTCCGGAGAAAGACCTGTCGGTCTGTTCGAAGAGGGAAACCAGATCTTAGCGTGCGCCGCGGAGGGGGGCGTAGTCCCCGGTATCAAGTGGGGGTTATAAAAGCCTCTTGAAGTTCACGCAATGGATTACTCAGCAACTCGACTTGTAACGAAGATGGCGTTAGTTTGGCGCACCGCAGCGCTCGTCCTGCTTGTCTCGTGGGCTGCGGCCTCACCTGCGGCTTCAGTGGATCCCCAACACTCCCGCAACTCCATCCAGACCGGGGATGACCTCATGGACTCCATCTACAGCGACTGTCTCAACAAGGGATCCGTCTCCTGCGTCAAGTACAAGCTCTTCTCTTTTGTTGACAAGGTTAGTTTACAAGTCTACATAGTATTCAAAAAGTAAAGACCATCAGTGCAAATGCAAAATATTTGAAACACAAACAAGTAAAATTTGATAAAATAAAATATTTGGAAGTTTTAGAGGTTTACAATAATTTTATAAGTAGTGGTAGTTTTCAGAGTAAATACTTAGTATAAGTTAAAATCTAGTTGTTTAAATATTCTGCCTTCTATAATAGTGCAAAACACAATTATCACATTTTAATATTTACTATGAACAGATTTTTATGATAGTACAAGCGAAACAAACTATACTAATGTAAATTATAACCTTTACTATTGAATAAATTAATCCATTAGAATTAAAATAGCTTGAATAAAAATAAAATATTTAATAGGTTTTACAAGTTGTTTAAAGGGTTTATTTTTATTAATACGTACATATCTGTAATCATATATCAGTTGCCTTAACTTGAAAAAGAGGAAAAGTTATAAAACGAAAGTATTGTTCAAACAATCTTTTACGTAACGTAATGTTTTTAAATATGCCTTTTAAGGAAATCTTACAATCATTTGAAAGGAAATTCAATCTTAGTTTTATTGATATTCAATCAACTCTTATGCATTCAAATAGGAATACAAATATGAATTATCAGCAATTAGTTTTAGAGTTAAGACTCGAGGTACGATATTGCTCTCATATGCCACTTTTTAATTTATATGCAGTAAGAAATTTCTGAATGTATCCGCTCATTTTGGCTTTGGAGTTATTTTTGAAGATTTCGTAATCCTCTCCTAAAAGGATATGTTGAGGAGAAAATTGTTTTCAGATCAAAAAATACACGATAGCAAAAATCTTCTAAATGTATCGACACCCCTCCAGTATTAAAATTTACAAAGATAACAGGCATAGAACAGAAACATTCGATATAAATGCACTCTTTTAACGATTAAGCTTTCTTCAACATGGTCTCGTGTCTTGTCTCAGGTTCTCAGCAGCAAGGACGCCTTCAGCCTGACCGAGGGAGTGACAGTGGTGAAGTCTGCTGGAGCCGCCCCTGTGGGTGACGGAGCTCCTCGCGCCCTCACTCAGGACGATGCTCAGACCCAAGACATCGAGTCCATGGTCTCCTCCAGGCTAGAGCGCTTCCTGCAGACTCACACTGTCAAGATCGACCTGAAGGGAAGTGACGTGTTGAACGCTGTCTCCTCGGCCGGCCGTGCCTTGGGAGATGCCGCTGACTCTCTGGGACTCGTTGATGATGGTGCTGAAGAGACTGGCAGGAAGAAGAGTGAGTATAAATCTTAAATGTGATGCACTAAAAGTAACAATGTAAAAACCACGTTATCTGATTCTAAAACAGCATATTGAAGATAATTTCTTAGAATAATCGCTCTTAAAAGTCTTCATTTCGGTATTAACGTTTAAGATAAAATATTTTAACGATATACTTATGATTTATTTTGATACGAATTTTCAAACACAACTATTATAAATAACCCTTAATTTTAAATTTTCGAGGGTGGACTTGTGCATAAACTGCCAACTGCATTTACGACTTTTAACTAATCGAAATGGTTCACATGCTGTTGACTGTATTCAAAACCAGATAATCCTCTCAACGTTTTCTGTAAAGTTTGTTTTCAAGAGTATGGACTAACATAGTAAGTACTATAACAGGATTATCACTTGTCACTTATTTTCTAAAAAAGGTTACTTTGCACACTATACATATTTTATACAAGAAAAAACTTGTTATTATAAAAAACCACTAAACAGACCTGCAAATAACCTCAAACCACGAATTCTTCCAGTACACTGTAATGTTGAATTTTTGTAAAAGAATGGGTTTTCTCTTAAATAGCTGGTTTACCATACTCCACATATTACCCCTGGTAACCATTGGCAACTATTATGGTAGTTTTGAATTTTCACAATAAAATGCTGTTATTTAGTTTATAACACTATAGCTTCAGAAATTTACTATGGGTTTTCAAGCTCAAGTCCAACACCTTCGACAACAATCACACTTATAGCCTTTCTTACGACAATAAAACCATGAATAATCTTGTAAAACCGACTTTATTAAACTAGTCGACGTTAATTTTACTTTTAAAATCAATACTGTTGAAGACCATTTACATACACCAGGGTAAGTATAAAAGTTGCCATTTAAAGAGCACTAGGTTACCGTAACTCCACACTTCGATCACCCTATGTTCCGGAAACGAATCACCATGACATTCCTCTCATGCAGGTCAGCTGCGGAAGTAGGACGCTGAGTGTTATGACGAAAGGTCACCAGGGTGATACGGTTTTGACACGAGTGTTGAACTGGTGGAATTGAGTCGTGTCACGAACACAAGGCTAATGAGTAGCTACGGAACAGTTCCAAGTAGTTACCTGTTCTACAATTGATCTTTGTGATTCAGGTCATGCCCCGCGTCTCTGGCTGCAATTTCATATCAACAACCTGCGTTTTGCATGAGCTTGTTGTCGAGAAAGTTGATTCAACGAGGGAAGTTGCTTGACTGCATCTGCCAGTAATTGTTTGCGGTTTGTGAACAGCAATTTCAAGGTTGAACAGTTATGCTGATTTGGCGCGATGAGGATTTTGCGATAACTGTAAAAGTTTGTTTCTTTCTAAAAGTAAAACTTTAGTATTGATGTGTTATGAGTAATGACAAACAGTAGCGTTCATAATTCGTCCAAAGTATGTATTTTTATCATTGCTCATCGTGCCTCGGCTGTGCCTCGAACGTTAACCTCAAGCTTTTATTAAAAATTTCAGTTTAGGACCTAGTGGTGATATATTCTAATATAGGCTATGCTAGTTTTAAACACTGATGTTCCCCGCGCTATTTGGATTTGTTAACCTTCCCTTTGGACAACTTAAATGCGTATTTGTAAAGGTTTTTAAGTTTTGAGTTTGTTTTTGAGCTTTATAATGTACAAAACCTGCAGGTGATGCACACACACAACGTAAGCACGCTAATCGCCTTGCACTATGCCAGTACATATTTCTCGGATCGCTTTCCCCACTTTGAATGCAGGCAGCGTTGGTCGTGAAGCACTTGACCTTTGGGGTCGCTTCGTATCTGACATTCCCGACTATCCCACAAATCTCCCCACTTTCCCACCTATCCCTTCGGCTCTGATATTCTGCCACTTTCCCACATCCGTCTTAGGCTCGGCCACTCTCACTCCATATACTATCACTGCGGCCTGTGTCACGCACTCACTGGTGACCTAGGCCTAGGCCAGATCGGGATATACTTGGCCTACTCCCTCGTATGGAATTCAGTGCACCTCAAAGAACACCTTTTCAGTTCTCCCAAACTTTGTAAATTTTTTAAACATTTATATGAAATGTTTCATTAACTACTACTCAATAGGGGTTCAGGTGTTGAGAGCGATACCCCCTGACCCCGGCATGGTTATAGCTGCTGTTACTACGTGCTTCTTTGCATGTACACGTGTGTAGAAAGTCTCGAATCCGGCTCGTGCGTGTGGTCTCCGGTCAGTCGTTGATTGGGTCGTAAACTCTGGGTGATTACTTCTTAGCCCACTTTCATCTCTACATTGCCAAGTATTAACTTGTTTCAATAAATTGTCTTGAAGGTTATGGTACATTACACGCCATACTACGGTGCAAGGGTTCACTAATAAACACGTTGTATGCGTATGAACTTGCCTACGTTTAAACATTGAAATCTAAAGACAGTCTTGTCTCTTATTCAATAAAACACAAAGTTTCCTTAAAAAGTCAGTGATGAATTTTTACTGTCGAAAATTTAGTTGTATTTCGTAAGTGCAATGTGTACAAAATTGACAGTTATTCAAAATTTTAAATATTAGATACTTTTATTTATGTGAAATCAAACTTGATAATGTTAGGACGATCCAACAACTATATATCGTGTTAACCTATTTCCCTCTAAGTTCTGTCTTGTGGGTAAACTGAAAACACAGATTTTTCTGGGAAAGCAGGCAGTCCAAAGAGTATGCATTTAAGTAGGCTAACGTGTAAACCTGACTACCGTATAATTTGGTGTCGTGTTTGGACTGGGTAAGGGCAGGTTTGGTGGGTCCGTTGAGATGGGAAACGCCTCCTGGTCATCCTGCGGTTGAAGAGTAGGTCACTGTGTGAGTAGCATTCCTCACGTCGAGGCAAGAATAATTATAGATGATAGTTCCATTATACACCTCTCGGAAATATATTCAAATTACCTACACACCACAGGAATAAGCGAGCAAGTCCGTAGTTATCATTGAAAAATGATAGAGACGGAAAAGTTATGTATGTATAATACAGTCCTTTGAGATCGATACTCGTTGTTCTGGCTGTAAATCACAACTCAGGGTGTAAAACAAAGAAAGTGCTCCTTACATAGACATGCTCGTGACTTGCCAGAAGCTCTTTCATTGTTCGAAAGAAATACCGATCTTGATACCCTCACATCAACACCGTAGCGGGCATTGCTAGGCGGAGAATGTACCGCCCATGAAAGCCGTGACCTTACTGCCTATTGTGACCGGTAAAAGAAAGGAAGAAAGTCCACATCATGATTCGTTCAACTTCCGTATCACCTGTGTTGTATTATCCCCTACAACATGCGAGTGTGTTCTTTCACACGTTGTGCTTTGTGTCGGTAGATTAGACATAACCCGCAAAGCAATTTCCGTACTGAATGCACAATACTACAATTTTAATGTTGTTTCAAAAGTTATATAGTTCTTGAGATGCCTTAGCTGATTACATCGGCGGTATATTTGTTCAAAAGTACTTTTAAATAGAGTTTAAACATCTTTCAGTCCTTTTACTAAATCAACGCAACCCACAAGATATTTTAAAAATAATACTGTAAACCAAACATCAACACTAAACCTGAATCTAGTTTTGGTTAGATATGAAATAATTACATAAGTTCTTAGTGTGAAGCAAATAAAACTGTTTTGAACCATAACTACCATAACTATAGTTCCTTTATATTCTAGAAATAAACCCTCTGTGCACTGATGATATCTACCCTTCCATCGGTGACCTCTGTGCCTTTAGTAACTGCATCGAGCATCCGCAGTAATACTCATTGAACACCTAACCTATCGAAACGTTTATCTCGTACACGTTCATTTCAGAAACCGAACTCCCTGATTATCTAGGACCCGTATCAGATTGACTGGCAGGTCTATAACAGGTGATTCCCATGCCAGAAGAAAGTTGGGTAGAAGAGCGGAGAGGAGAGGAGGTCCGTGATGGAGATAGGCTGATAATTGTGATCATGGGAAGTAGGACAAGTTCAAGTGGTCGTGGTCAGACTCCATCTACAACATTCGGTCAAACTGAAACCTGTTGGTAACTTCCGTGCGCAGTGGGTCACATGCCTTAACACTTCCGCTGACCTCGTCACTTGATATGGTCACGTGACCAACCTCCAGCTCGAGAGAAATCAGAACTTGAATCCAGCATTAATTAGTAGCCCTACAGCCCCGCCTCGTGAAAGCTGATCGAAAAAGGAGATTCCTCTTTTTAACAATGCCATTTGGGATTTCTCTAACTTATAAGCGACTCCAAACGATAAGTCAAGTTTGTTTTGACTTATATGAGTTTTGTTGAAACGTATTGCGTTACTTTAAATGATTTTCTCTACTGTTTCTTTCTTTTAACTTCCATGTGGCTGACTGAGCTTGTATATCTTTTACCTTTTCGCACTTTTGATTAACTAACGTATTTATATGTTTACAGTCAAGAAGGGAGGCAAGATCCTGCTGCCCCTGCTTCTGATGATGAAGCTGAAGGCTGCCGCCCTCCTGCCCTTGATCCTCGGAGCCATCGCTCTGATCGCCGGCAAGGCTCTGCTGATCGGTAAGATCGCTCTGCTGCTCGCTTCCATCATCGCCCTGAAGAAGCTGCTGTCAGGACAACAGAAGACTGTGACATACGAGATCGTCAGCCACCCCCACCACTCATCCAGCCACGAGCACCACGGACACGACTCCTTCAGCAGCGGCGGCGGTGGTGACTTCGGTGGCGGCGCTGGCGGCTACGGCGGCGGCGGCAGCGGCGGACACGGAGGATGGGGACGCAGTGCTGATGCCCACGACATGGCTTACAACGCTTACACACCCACCAAGCAGTAAATATTTCGGTGAGTCAATTTTCAAATTAAGAATCATTAGGTCATTAACTTTATGGGTAGATTATGAAATTGTAAATAATTATTTAACTGTCAATAATTTCAGACATTTTTAATTTGTTTCTCTGAGTTATTTTTGCCTAATTTGAGGAGCGTCATGGTTTATGTGTTAAAAAGTAATTTTGAAGAATGTTTACTTTTTATATACCAGATTAAACCTTGATGTATTTCTCTTCTAAGAGAAAACGACCAAAACACCTTCCAATTCTATGAATCAAGTGACTCTTATCATAGTTAACTAATACTTAGCGTATCATATTCCAAACATCAAACTTACTTTTCCGTTTGTTTGTTCCAGAAAGTGCCAAACTCACGGGGCAGCGCTCGCTGCAGCCAGTACGCCAATACTCTCTTCTGTTGACTTTTTAATTTATTGTTGAATATTTATTTTTACTTCCTCTTGATGTTGTTATCCTGTTGTTTGTTGTTGTAAATATGACTCTGTTGTACATATTATTTATTATGTCTCAGGCTCTAGACTCATAGACAGACCAAAGATCTATAAATAGACGATCTGCCATTAACATCTTCCAATTCTGTGCTTAGATAATAAATACATTTTTTTAAAGTGTCGCTTTCGTACCTTTACCAATTTAACCCTTAAAAACTGGTTGTGTAACGTTCGTTAAATTTATATTTAAATAACTGCATCAGTTTTGGTTTTGAACAAAACAAGTTCATCAGTATGTTAAATACTGATCAAGATTTGAGTAAGTTAATGCAGTTTAGTCATATTGTTAACAAAATACAATCTCGTTTGACGTTGCACCCCGCTGCGGTGAGGGGTTGGTAGCGTAGGTACCGCCACCACTCGTATTTGGGGATATGAAAACCCAAATTGAACAAGAAAAGAAGTACTAAAAGCTATTTCAGAAGGATTTTACTTTTATACTTCAAGAACAACTAATAAATTTCTTGTAAAATGACAAATAAAACAATTTTGAAAAAACGGTGGACTTAATGTAGTAAGAGTAAAGAATTTATGAAAATCACAAAATTAAAATGTAAGGAGCATAAAAGCTTGATTTGAGAGTGTTTCATGACAAAGCCTATGGGCCCACGGCTTTTGGTTAGGTTGTCTACCCCCCCTTTAGTGTCAGCACAATTGAGCTGATTCTGATTTATGTCACTTTACTTGGAAACAACTGGTTAGCTGTCTACAAGTAAAAGTTAAATGTTTTATCTGAAGTTTAATATTTAAAAGACACTTGGAAAATAAAATAAACTGGGAACGTGTAGAAAGTTAGAGATTGTAAAACAATATGAACACAATTTTTAATTATTATTCTTAGATACATGAATTTATCTTTAACCTTTTTAATGCGAGCTGTTTAAATTTAGTCATCTAACTCCACAGAACTACAACAAACATAGCTTAACAAAGAATAATCTTAAAAGGAGATATTGGCAGAGTAATAAGAGACAATTGTATAATTTACTATAAGGCCAATAGTTATCTTTGTAGCAAGCCTGACGATGACTTCTTATACGTTGAAACCGCTTGTGCTTCAAAAAATGTTCTCCTACGTATTGACCTTATTGCAAATTATAACATGCTCTTTCAAGAACTGCACAGATGAGCACCTTAACTATTATCAAGGTAAGTTGAGATTTCTCTTCTTATCAGCATAAGCGATGTAGGGAGGCAGCAGATCGCTTCGGTCATGGAAGTACTCATGGTGGCCACTCTGGATGGGGACGAAGTGCACAGTTTGACCACCAGAGTCGCTCTTGCTGTGTTGCTGATGATGATGCTTGATGGCCGCCATGGCGGTGAGGAAGAGCGCTAGTGTTCCCACTGAGAGTGCTTTGGCTGCCAACAACCCCACGCTGCCGAACCCCACCACGCCGAACACCGTGGCCAGCAGTGCAGCTATGAACGTACCTAGCGTGATCACGAAGTTGCCGTTCACCGTCATCTGCCTCGTGTCTGCACACAGCCACAAGAACTTTAATTAATAAGTACGTGTTAAATCGCTATAATGGCCAGAACACACGAGCAACAATAGAAGTTTTATGTTTTTGCTTTCACATCTTTAATAATCTTTATTTCCGAACAATATAAAATTGTGTTGGAACATTAACAATAACAAGAAAATATATGAAATATATGAGCCACTAGCCTTATTATACTAATAATTTTAAAACTTAATTTGGTTATAAAATAACTTTGAAAATTGTCCAGACTTTTAAGTAGTAAGCGAATGCTCTAAGAACTCTTCTATACTATAAAATTATTTGGATACAAGGTAGTTTTTAATTTTGTTTTAAATAATTTAGAATGTTGAAAAATTTTTATATGTAAGGGTAGTTTTTGAAACAATAATATCCCTGCTTGTGATGGTAACTTTTAAATAATTCCAGTCTATGGTATTCAACTCTGTAGTTGTCTACCGACCGCGTACCATGATTATGAATTTCATTGCCTTGTACAAGACGGCACTTATCGAGGCAGAACATGATAGTTTCGTAAATGTAAATTGATGGAAAAGTAAGAATGTTTAGTCTTTTGAACAAATTTCGACACGAATCTCTTAGATTAAGATTGTCTAAGATTCGGACGGCATATTTCTGTAAAACAAATATCCTACTTACTTTTGTTTTAGCACAGTTTCCCCATATACATGTTCTATATTTTAGATGCGGATACATAATACCATGATATGCTGAAGCATTAATGGCTCTATATGATTCCATTGAAACATGTTTCGTTTTTAGTACGTTAATCTACTTAAAAGATCGTTTGCACATTTTTCCATGTCAAATTCCCTACCTCGGATAAGGGGTGCTCGGGCTCTTGAATACAAATTGTCTAGCTGCGATTCTTCTCAGTGATTACTAAACGTATCGTTAAAACCTGTCGACCATCTGTAGCAGCCTAAAAACTGAGCAGTGTGTTTTCCAAACTTTCCACCTACTTCCCACAAAAGGAGGAGGTTATACAATTCCACTTCTGGTTTTATGTTTTAAGTTTTAAAGACAAAACATTCAAAACATTTCAAACCCACAACATTCCAAACACATTGAAATAGCAATCACATTTTCTCAATTATTTAGTCCCAATTGTTGTATATTTTTAACATTGTTGAATTCAGTTTGATGCGCTTTGAAAGTATTTTAAATTTCAAACTCTAAACCCGTTTTTTGGCACGGTATTAAAACTAAACTAATAAAACTTTGGACCCAGGTCACTATTTTAAATCTTGTAGTTTTACCTTAAAACTACTTTTAAGGTGGACACAAAACAGTATAATTAGTAATTTTAATATTAAAACATTGTCGTCTTGAAGTTTTAAACAAAACTCGTTTGCCAAGGTTTGTATAGGAACTGACAGTGGAATTCGCCACCCAAGCCTACATAAAAAGCTTATTTGGTCTGTGTACGTAATATAGATTGACATTTTTAATTTATGGAAAATGATTCTAATAGTGTAGCACTTAAATTGAGGTGAATCCAACCTCTCTTAAATGACCATCATCGTATAAAAGTATCTTTTTGGATATTTTTGGGGTTGAAAATATTTTTCCTTCATTCATTTGAGTTGGAAATGGAGAACTATAGTTAAAAAAATCTGAGTTGGCCTGGCTGTTAGATATAGTAGATAAGTGGTCTGTTACACCCTGTATACTCGTAGACTTATTTCACATTCTGCCTGAAATACTCGTATAAAATAATACAGTTCAAAACTAATAATAAAATTGTCCTTGGGTGCCACTTTACATTGAGTCCTTTCAGAGGTTGCAGTCAAAAAATTAGAAACTCAGAGTGTATATTTTACATTTTAAATATTAAAACCAAAAACTGTCGTTCGACTTTATTTTGCTTTAAAAATGCTCAGAATATATTTCGGCAATGCCTTTTTCTATTTTTATTTACAGTTGAAAAGGCATTGCCAAAATATATTCTAAGCATTTAAAATTTCAAGTTTATTTTATTTTAAATAAAAGGTACACTGTTGTGCCAAATTTTAAGTTTCGAGGCAAATTCTAAGTAATTTATTTAGTCTTGGTAAAATTTTAAGATGGAATTCCTAACGACAATTTTTTAATGAAACACCCTGTATAAGT
This sequence comes from Matsumurasca onukii, assembly GCA_018831715.1. Lineage (NCBI taxonomy): Eukaryota > Metazoa > Arthropoda > Insecta > Hemiptera > Cicadellidae > Matsumurasca > Matsumurasca onukii. The sequence goes on from CM032062.1 coordinate 9,413,391, forward strand.
ACATCTACTTTATTGATGTCGTACGCTTTGCTTATACGTGTAACAGGCTGAGCTCACGTGCAGTAAAAATGCATACATTTAGACCTATTTTTGCTCAGCGTATTCCAAAATAAAGGTATCACATTTAAATTAAAATTTATGAAAGAAGCAAAAACCAAAATTAAACTGTAGTTTTAAAGTAGATAATAAGTCCAACATAACTATTTAAATAATTTACATGGAGAACAAAAAGTGTTATAATATACCGAAAGGAGGGATGAAACCCGCATCATCAGATAAAGAGGATGAAAGATTTAACCGGCTGCACCATTCGGCTCGCCATAGATCTGGCTGCATCTTTCCGAGTTGTTTAATTCTTTCTGAATTGCATTTAACAAAGGAAAACCTTTTGATGGTTGAGATATTTAACATAAAATAATTCAATAGTAATTCAATATACTATACGTTACGTATCTTTGTAATCGAAAAGTGATTATTTTGTTAAACACAATCCAGAAAGGTTAGCAATTAAATTACTTTATGCAAATTGATAAAACCGACGGAAATTACCACAAAATAAACATCTAGTTCTTCCGTCCATATACGTCAAAATATTAAAAGGTTACTAGACCAAAGTTATGCAGCATCTAAAATTATCAAACTTGTTTATTCATTTCGTACCGTTCGTCCTTACAGCTAAAATAACAAAGCATGTTTTTCGAGATATCACAAACAATTGATTGGTTTGGGTCTCCGATTGAAAACTGCTGAGCCGATTCTATAGTTTTCAATAGCAGCTGTCGGCAGGTGCTAACAAACATGTATGCCAAGTTCATATGATTTTGCTAAGTATATTGCTCGAGTTAGACCTTGCAGACAGACAGACACACACGAACAAAAACATTTATGCCAAGTTCATATGGTTTCGCTAAGTATATTGTTTGAGTTATCTTGCAGATAGACATACAGACACGAAAACATTTAGACCATAGGTTTGAGGATTCATTTATTACATTTACTCATACAAATATAACTGATTGCACCTACAGTAAACCCAAGATATTTTATAATAATAGCTTTTTATACTGAAAAAGAAATGTAGTCATACATATATCGCCAGGTTTTGCTATTTGAAACATGAAGCAGAACTTATGAAATTAAGAAAAGTGCGTTTCACTTAATAGCCTAATAATTTATACAAATTGATAAACCACATAATATTTCCTAGGAGACTACCTCTGTAGCAGCTCCTGAAAATGTGAAACGCAATTGTAACCCACTGGAGTTCAAAGCACTCCTGTTCTAAAATGAAGGAGCAAACAAGTGAATAAATGTTCTACAGTTCTTTGGAAATAGTATAAAAGTTTATCTATTTCGTCTAGGTCATTTTAGATACAGTAAGTTGAGTACTTCAGTCGTGTAAACTAAAATGTATGACATGTTGAAATTAATGATCTTTTTTTACATATAATTTCAAGCCCACACATGTACAGTAGTAGCATAATAGCTCTACTCGTAATCTCTAATTTTTTATACCTACGTACTCATATTATGTAGACAGTAACTCAAAACCCATTCATAATGTCTAGTTTCAAGACTTTTTAATTTTCAGGTATTTGGTACATTTAAATAAACGAATCATGTTTCTTATTAAAGTTGGTAAAGAATATTCTATTGGCCTTTTTGGTAAATTTTCATTGGACAAACGAGATATTCACGTCGGCTTGGTAAGACATATACCTGGGCCATGAAATGAGCAGTGATCATGCCTTCTTAGAACAAGTTTTCAGCTTTTTTAAATACATATGTGTATAAAACATCTAGGTCCTCTGTCAGTACAGGTCGTATGTATTGTCCGATTATCAAAACATTTGGTACAAATGTTTCTTTGAAAAATCTTGGTCAAGTATAATAGCCAACAAAATCGGGACACCAAAAGCCCCCATTTAGAAGGTAGTTTCTAAAAGTGGTTTAACTATCTACAAATTACAATTTTATCAAATTTTGATGAAAGTAGAAATATGTTTATATTTTAAAGTTATCCGTCCATGTAATTAAAATTACAGTCATGAATTTTATACTGTTAGCTGCTTGTCGGCCTGGTTGTGTTTAGACTATTATACATATTGAGTGCATTACGGCCACTACTCTATCTCATACTTGGACTCACCAGCCTCCTTGTCTATATCAGAGGTCCAGGTAGCCTCTAGGACTGCAGCAGTGGTCTCGTACAGCTTCTGCAGCAGTGAGGGCGGTGGCAGCTGAAGCTCACTCTCTGGCTGCCTCAGCACTGCTGATGCAGATGTCTGGTTCAGCTTTGTCACCTTGGCCTGGGACCCTTTCATACTCAGCGCTGTCATCAGGGTCAGCAGTAGCCACATTCTAGAGTAACATCGGGTTCATTTGTGCTATTTGAATTGTTGCATTTTGAGCCCTTACCAATGTGTCCTTTTTCTAAATGTATCATAGGAATGTTCTATGTTTCTAATTGTGACAAACCTACTTTCTGGAAATATCACCCTTAACCTTAACCAGGGTTAGGGACACATATCACAAAGTTTGTTCGGCATAAGTAGTCTTACATAAAACCACATAAGAAACTTTATGTTTACACTTAAAATATCATTTGTTAAGGTTCTTTTACTCTAAAGTTACAATATTACCAATATCGAAATAAAGGGACACATAAAGCTAGAAACCATCATGGTTTCAAAGAAATAATGAGAAATAAACTTTAAAATTTAAATCCATAAAATGCGTTCGTTTATTTACATTTGAATTTTGACATTTCTTCTAAACCATAAAAGCTATTTAAATAAATATACCTGTATTTACAAGCAAATTTTAAAACATAGCTGCTTTTAAAATTCATGTTAATAATACCTAACACTTTGACTTTGATCACTGCATACTGTTTGACTATTATGCACTAGTTAATATATTATCTTAACCATGGTTCATGAAACTGTTGGACTTCCTTCATATTTTAGAGAGGCCAGAACCGTACGAATGGTAACATATCATAATGGTTTCTAGTAAGACGAGGCACCTCACCTTATCAATTTTAGAAAAACTGTATTGGATAGTTAAGGCTTAGCCTTGAAATATAAAACCCGAAGAGGTGAAAGATTTGTAAAAATTGGATCAAAATGAAATTTTTCGTGACAATGACCACAGTTGTATATTTGCTACGAATCGAAAAGTTTGAGGCTATTAAAAAAGACGAGTTTTCTCGAATTTAGCTATAACGTAAGTAATTTTCTTTGAGACTGATCAGTCTCCAACTGGAAATAAAGAGATTACGTTTTGAGTTATACCGCAGTCAGTTCATCGTTGTGCATTTATAACGTATACTCTAGTATCTCTTTCAACAGTACAGTAGTGGATTATTACTAATTGATATAATTTTAACAAAACAGTCGTATCACGAGGAAACGATTTAATAAAAGGACATTATTTATTTAATAAAAACGACATGCAAACACAGAGCAAAAGTCACATTTCTTAGGCGAATCAAAATTACAAAAGTACTGACCCTCACCTTTTTACTAGAGATTATCCAAAGCCCCGACGACGCACATCAACCACCAAGCACAAACTAAGTCTAGACCTGTACCCAACCCTTCTTATACCTCAGCACTTCGTACTCGTGAACCAAGTAGTGCGTGTGTTTCGGCACAAAGTACCACAGAGTCGGTTCAGTTCCCATGCGCTGCTCGCGCCAAAATGCCGTTTCGCTGCCCAACCGGAAAGTGTTTATTGGTTTTACGAGGCACTGTGAGTTTGTTCAACGTAGGATATTGTCCGGAAACTGAAGGCTAGAACCTGACTCTATGCGCTAGTGGTGAAGAACAACATGTTCTGTAGGTTGATAAGTAGGTGAGCTGTACTGAATGGAGGTGTTTAAGAGGCGGCCAGAATGAACAGTGTTTAGGAGATGGGGATTTAACGTGGGGAACTCGTGGCGTGGTCCTGTAATCCAGCTTCATGGAGGTCAGGTTTTGAGGATGATATAGGTCTAAAGTGGCTCTGATAGTCTCAGTGATCATCTGATGATACCCGCATCAACTCCCACCATCGTTTAGACATATCAGACCATCACCTGTGCGGTTCGGAAGTCACGTTAAGCCGTTGGTCCTTGTATTTCCATTGGTCATTGGGCTATTAATTAATGACCCATTCTAAGGAAGAGTCGACCTTAGTTTGTAACAAGACTACACCTCATAACTCATTACTACCACTCATCACATTCATCCTTCACCACATATTTGCCTTAAAATACCCTCATGAGAGTGGTCGGCATCTCAAATAGTGATATAGTGATATATAGTGGAACATTTTAAACACTATGTATTAAAAGAGCTTATGTGCTGAATCGTAAGTGTTTCTTTGGAAGCATCTGCAACCATACATGTTGCAGACTTTAAACTTCTTAAATTCCGTTTTAAAGTAAAATACTCGTTTTTATTCGTAAATGAATCGACGTTGGATGTTTTGTGCAACACCGAGTATCAAACTTTTAAATACAAAGTCATTTTCAGGCACAAGTACAAGTTTAAGCGTTAGCTTGCATTCAGCAACTCCAATGATTTCAGAAAAATGTTCCTGATATAATTGAACTAGCTAGCTTAAAGCTTGCAGTTTATACCTCTTGTTATAAGCTAACTCTCTAAGTGGGCTCGAGGACATTAATTATAGGACTATTCTAAAAGATAATGACTCTACGACTGTATCAAAACAAAACAAAATTGCCACAGAGTCCTTTTTCATTACTAGTCATTAAAAAAGCTCCCTTTATTATTACCGCAAAACAATTGAACACCATAAATCAAATTAACCCCCAGTTGACATAAAGAGAAATTAGCCACAATCTCATAATATAATTTACTACCGAATTACAAGATCCGACAATACACACCGAATAATTTCACCAGACGAGACACGCTTTTCCGAGTAGTTTCTTATGCTTAGCGCGTGACAACGAGACCCATTGTGTGCAAGCACTGGACCTACTGTAACTTGACTAATTGTAACCACTATCACACTCATATTAGTCATCACCCACGAGTCACATAGTCATCACCCACGAGTCACATAGTTCAGTATCACAGGTGAATATGTACAAGTTGTGCTTAGTAGTGATGTGCTTTGTGTGTGTACATTGCGGGTTTATCAATGTGGAGAAAGATACTATAGTTGATGTGCTTGAGGAGAAGGATTTGGTGGAGAAGAATGCAACGTTTAGAGGATTGGAGAAATTCGACGAGAACTTGGTTTCAGAAAGAGGTAAGTACTGAGTAATAAACATAAAAGCTTTTATTTGTTAGAAAGTAACTGGTTTTCTAAATAAGCGGACATGATTAAATATTTTACAACAATTTCTTAATGCTTGATACTTTTATGCATGATTTTAGTAGTTTTGAGTTATTGATCTCCAAAGTTTAAGCAATGCTTTTCAAATGAGCATTATTTAAAACTTAGAGGGTTGTAGGTTCTTGATTACAAGGTTTATAAAACAATATCGAGGGTAAAATGTCTGTGAAATCCTACAGAAGTAGGCCACTGATACGACATGAAACAGGTGACCGATTTTCAAAATGTCGAAATTAATATATAGGATCAAAACATAGGAAATTTACCACAGTTCTGAAAATAAAAAAACTGTTAAAAGAAGAACCACTGAAATTTTTTAAATATTTTAAAACACAAAACGTTTTGTCTAACCAATGCTAGACATCATCAGTTGTAGACAAAGAGGAGTATAAAGTATATATAAAATGTAAAATACAAAAAGTATAAAATGTATAAAAAGTTTAAAATTTAAATAAGGTTTAAAATTATTTTAATGTATACAATTATTTAACTTTTTTATACTTTTCATACATTTTTATACTTTTACATTATATATGTATATTACTCTTCTTTGTCTACAACTGATGATGTCCAGCACCGTTTAGAAATTGATAATACGATTCTGTAAAGTTCACAGCTAAAATGTTCCGAATCAAAATACGATTATATCAATTAGTGTTAACACGAATGAGCAGATAGTGACAAAAACGATTGAGGGTTGCGAAAAGTACATTCAGAACGAATTGGTCGCTGACTGGCGGTACTCCACTGTTTCGATCTAAGACAGAAGCAGACTTCAGATTTAAGAGGTCAAGTCTGTAATGGTTTCAGATCTTTGGAACACAAATAAACGAAAGTGAAAGGAGTAATAATACAACCTCGAACTAATGCATGTGCTTTGCATATGTTTAGAAATATGTACCATTGATAGGCCATTTAAAGCTTCAACTCTCTGAAGCTGAATCACTAATTTCACTTCACACAAACGTGATATACAGGGTCAGGCAAAAGTGTGGAAACGCCTTTATAACTTTTAACCAGTTTTTTAGCAAACCGAATCGGTACATTTTATAAGAGTAACCAAAAGTACCTTTTAATGCATACTGACACTTTGCCCCAGTTTTCAAAATGGGTGATTGGGGTAGACTTAAACTCTGTGTAACTTAAAATCGACGCTATTTCTTTCTGGGCTAAGCTAGAGACTTCTAATTATCAACATTCATCAAAATTTTCTAAGACCTTTAAAATGAGATGTCACTCGATGGGGCTTCCCTATGAAAATTATGGGGCTACCCCCAATCCCCATTTTGAAAACTGGGGCAAAGTGTCAGTATGCATTAAAAGGTACTTTTGTTTCCTCTAATAAAATGTACCAATTTCGGTTGCGCTGAAAAATCTGGTTAAAAGTTATAAAGGCATTTCCAAACTTTTGCCTGACCCTGTACTATGAATTCAGTATTAGTAAACATCCAAACAAACTAAAAATAATATACATTTCGTTAATTTCAAGCTTGGTTTCAGCTGGAGGTCATGAAGAGATACTGCTGCCTCTGCTGATGACTGCTGGTGTCAAGATGATAGGCTTGCTGCCCCTGGTGCTGACTACTCTGGCTCTGGTAGCCGGCTTCAGCCTCGCCTCTAGCAAAGCTGCTTTGCTACTGGGCGGTGGACTTGTTGTCTACTATTACCTCAAGTTAGTAACACTCTCTTCCACCCAAATTTAGTTATTAAGATATAATAAAATAAATATGCGTGTAATAGTTGTCTAAAATTAAAGTACCACTTCGTTCTAATTTTTAATTTATATCCGGGTTTAAAGCATAATTTTAATGTCAATGTTCAACAATAGAACAATAATAGTTAACAATTTAAAATGCTTTAATTTAAAATTGTATTTTTAGCTCTGTTATTGATATGCTTCACTTTTCAAAAATATTTTCAGTCCAAACAGTTTACAGTGTTTGCAATATTCAGTAAGGAGAACAAAAAACCAAATAATACCACCATACATTTTACGAAAAACCTTCCCGTGGTATTTTTCATATCCAGCCAAGAGTTGCATACATATTAGTTACTATAATTAAAACTAAAATATTAAAATAGTGTTCCTTAAAACATATTTTACTTTTCTTTGTCTTTAGCTATAATATCACATTCAAAACTCATATAATATCATGTCTGTCGTATCAACTAACTTTACTCGTACTTTCACGTTTGATTGATTCAGAAAAACATTTACGTACTTTTTAATTACCGTTATATTTGAAATAACTTAGCCCGAGCGGTCTCTAACCGGGATAAGGAATTTAACATGGGAAAATTTGCAAACGGGTTTTAATAGAATAACGTGCCAAAATGGGAAAAGTGTTTCAACAAAAGCATAAACCCATTAATGCTGCTGCATATAAAGCAAAAACGTAAATTTCCTTCCAAAACAAAATATTTATTGCGATTATTCGAGTTATATGGCCTTATGGGAAAATCAAGTTCTAATAAACGTAATTAATAGTTTGTTGTTTGACGAAAGTACAAGTTTTAGAGTTCTTATGCAGCAGTCTCAATGGCTTTACGCTTCTATTAAAAAGCGACTAGGACTCGTAGCGTGGTCCTGTAATCCAGCTTCATGGAGGTCAGGTTTGAGGATGATATAGGTCTAAAGCGGCTCAGATAGTCTCAGTGATCATCTGATGATACCCGCATCAACTCCCACCATCGTTTAGACATATCAGACCATCACCTGCGTGGTTCGGAAGTTACGTTAAGCCGTTGGTCCTTGTATTTCCATTGGTCATTGGGCTATTAATTAATGACCCATTCTAAGGAAGAGTCGGCCTTAGTTTGTAACAAGACTACACCTCATAACTCATTACTACCACTCATCACACTCATCCTTCACCACATATTTGCCTTAAAATACCCTTATGAGAGTGGTCGGCATCTCAAATAGTGATTTAGTGATTTATTGAAACAGACTTTTGATTTAAGTACATAAACTGGTTAAAACATCGTTTTCAAATTTTTACTTCATCGATTATATGCCGAGCGGGTCCCGCAGCCGCTCTATCCGACGGCCTCTTGAGCTAGCGATGGCAGCAGATACGATTTTCACCATTAAGCTAAAGACTATATATTACTATATTTTCTGGTAAAATAACAACAAAGTGTACAACATGTGTTTCAGAGAAAACAAGCTGTTCTTGCCAATAGCTGCGAAACACGTGACTTCAGGCTCAGCTGACTGGTCGTCCCTTCACACAGAGCATCTTCTGCCGCACGACCACCAGCACTTCGCCCGGGACCGCATATTCAACACTAAACGCATATTTTGACACCATTGACAATGTTTTACACCAAAACAATATATTAATTTACCTATTTATTTTGTGTACAGTCAAGATGAAGTTTTTTTGAGGTAGAAACAGTTATGCTTTATACAAAGTTGTTCACGAGGTTTTAGTTTGTAGTGCGATGTGTTTTGTTGGGAATCGATCACTTTGGAACATTTTAGATATATTAAATCATCTTTTGTGTTTTAAGAATATTATGGACCTAATAATGAAGTTAATGAATGTTAGGAAGATTTATACAGATCTGAAAATGTATGGACAAATATTGAGTATATAGGTAATCAGTTAATTTTAAACAAACATGGACTATCTCAGGGTTTAAGATCAATAACATTAGTTTATAAATATTATTAATTTGTATATTGGCCTTTTGTTTCAAATTTCTATTAACCAAGTGCCAATATCTCCAGAAGAAGATCATTAATTTATAAGTAGTCTACTATGTACCGTTATTTCTTTTAATACAAACAGTTCAGTATTCGCTCTTTGAACTCAATTTGGTTTTATGTACTTTACATAAGAAAACAGTATTAACAATAAACCTTGTATTGAACTAAACTAGTAATACACATTACGTAAATGTTTACTACAATTTAAGTTTTCATTTACAGTTTTCTTTATCTTTTGGGCGAAATAGAATTTAATGTTTTTTTAAACCGAAAACATTAAGTTTATACCTATACATAAACTATGTAAACAACAGGACTTGGTATCTAGATAGGAAATAAAATGATGACTTAAAATAAAAATCTGTTTTGCTAAATACCAGATATGTTATACAAAAGAGTACTTGCTTGATACTTGTGCTGGTGATGGGTTTCCACCTGTAGTAACCAAACACAAGGTCGTATCTCAAATCTGATGGAATTGCCAAGGTAAAATAAAATTATCTACAACAACTGTTCAAAAAATTCAATATATTTTTCTATATTTTCAATAGCTACGGAGTAAAATTGGTTTGAAGATTCTAGTTATAATTTACAAACGATATTTAAAAAAAAGAAGATAGAATACATTTAGAGTAACGATATTTATATTCTTTATGTCACAAGTAAAACAAAACTAACTAAAACTTAGAGTTAGCCTAAACATTATGTTTGGCAATGGAGATTTGGCGCTTTGCTTGTATATTACAGGTGAAAATCCGTTATCATTATAAATATATCACTATCACTATTTGAGATGCCGACCACTCTCATGAGGGTATTTTAAGGCAAATATGTGGTGAAGGATGAGTGTGATGAGTGGTAGTAATGAGTTATGAGGTGTAGTCTTGATACAAACTAAGGCCGACTGTTCCTTAGAATGGGTCATTAATTAATAGCCCAATGACCAATGGAAATACAAGGACCAACGGCTTAACGTGACTTCCGAACCACGCAGGTGATGGTATGATACGTCTAAACGATGGTGGGAGTTGATGCGGGTATCATAAGATGATCACTGAGACTATCTGAGCCGCTTTAGACCTATATCATCCTCAAAACCTACATTATCAAACAAGTACTATTTGTCTGTAATTTTGTACTAAATACTACCATATATACCTTTGTACCAGGTTTCTCCTTCCAGTATATTATAGACACACCTTTTTGCTTATTATCTTTTGCAACAACACATTTTCCCTGAAACAATTTCTGGTGGCTACCAGCACAGTGTGGACTACTTGCAGTGGACAGTGGACAATGGTAGACTCCTGCTGATGTACGTGCATGTCCATATCTCACTGTATGTCACGTGATGAGAGGACCAGCTGTGCGAGCAGCTACGTGTCAACAGTGAGGACAGCCACGCACGCAGAGCAATGTGCATGCCAAGTATTCAGCACAACCTGTATACAGGGTGGGTTAAATGTAGTCGAATTAATATATGGTAAAACTATTTTTCAAAGACAGATTGAAGGTAGCTTTCCTGTAAACTGCACGGAGTTCATGTATACAGAAATAAAAATATTCGGGACATAGTGTACTCTAAATTATTAAGTGTCAACATCTACCATCAGTTGAATTGTCTGCTACTAAAAACGGTCTCCATGTTTGCTAGTATTTGTAAAAGACTGGGACTCGTGGCGTGGTCCTGTAATCCAGCTTCATGGAGGTCAGGTTTTGAGGATGTTATAGGTCTAAAGGTGCTCAGATAGTCTCAGGATCATTGATGATACCCGCACCAACTCCCACCATCGGTCCTTGTATTTCCATTGGTCATTGGGCTATTAATTAATGACCCATTCTAAGGAAGAGTCGGCTTTAGTTTGTAACAAGACTACACCTCATAACTCATTACTACCACTCATCACACTCATCCTTCACCACATATTTGCCTTAAAATACCCACATGAGAGTGGTCGGCATCTCAAATAGTGATTTAGTGATAACCTACGCAGCTTGTTTTCTAATGTTTTATAGTTTACTTTTCACCTGAAACGGGATCAGATTCCGGATTTTGGATCGTCGTGTTTTTATTGATCACAAACAATGGGAAACTTCCGAAATAGTATTTAAAACACTACCAACAACTAGCAAGTTGCCTGGTAGACACAATGGTATCTTTCACTTATCGATGTTGAGATGAGAGACAGTCTCATGGTCTAAATACTAGTCACGTAGGAGGCCTGACTGTCACCGACTCATCTCATCCAGTCCCCCGCTGTGCACACCATACTACTTTCTCCCAATACCACCGTCAACTCAACCCACAGACAAGTGAAAACCTCGCTAGATGCACGGTTCATGCATGTACCTCCCTTTATGTCCGAGCAACGTCATACATTTGAAAAATAGGATTTGTTACAACTCAAGGATGGAGTTTGGTATGACGACTGTTGATAAAGCCAACTTTAACTATATGTATCCAATTGTAAGTGTAGCTGTACGACAATCTCCAGTCATTGAAATTTTGATCTTAGTGGGAAAGCAATTCGTTTAAAATTGTCTTTCAAACTTAAACTTTTAGTTAACCTTTTACTTGACAAGTAAACACCTCGTTTTTCTATTTTCAACGATTAGATTTCATCTTCGCCACACGACGAAAATCGTGGTTAGGTTAAGGAAGCACATGAGGGTGACGTCATACCTTATAGTTGGAAGTAGGAGTTTCAGTAATCTAGTGGAACTTAAATCAACGAACATTTAAAACTCAGTCGATGATAGTTGGCATTTTCAACATAATCAACGATGTGAGGTCCGTCTCAAAGTCATGCACAAACCCCAGTAGATAAAAGATAAATGAAGTACACATGATTGGGCTTTTAGAATTTTATATTTAGAGAGCATACGTGGAAGTAGTCGACTTTAAGTAATAGTACAAATATTAGCAATGTTCGAATGAAACAAATTTTATAGGTTGTAGTATACCGTATGCTGTAGTTTTAAAATATAATTGGTTATCTTTTAGAGCAAAAGCAATAGATTTAAGTGCTGTATATGCTCGAATGTTACAACTCAAGAACAATTGAACATAGACGTTGTATAGAGCTCTAGCCGCCTCTATCCAGGCTAGTGAATTTAACATGGGAAACTTTGCAAAACGAAGTTCTAAGTATATTAACGTACTAAAATGAGAAAGGGTTGTAATAGAAGTATAGAACCATTAATATTGTAGCATATACAAAGGCAAAATACGAGGATTCGAGTTGTATGTACCGGCCTGGCTTTTGCGTCCTCTTAAAACTTACAAAACTTTGGATACTTGACAGCTTAGAGGTTCAGTACATACTTAAACACGGCTAACAACTTTGCATGCAGCACACCTTAGACCTGTTACCCCAGGGGCTAGGATTACATGAATTGATAAAAACCTTTTTGTCGTAAAAACACAGAGCAACATAATTATCATTAAACATTCTTTTGATAACATATTTTGGCATTATTCTGATTTAGATTTGCACTAATATCATAATCGAAGGTAAAAAACAATCTTTTACCTAATGCATTTATAAAAAAGGAATTTTCATCGAAGGTCCTCTGTGGTTCCCCATATCTGTGTTCAGACTCAAGCTGAGTGGATGATGTCAACCACCAGTCTCTGTCAGAAACTAGTACTCGTAATTCCTATTGAACAATGAAGAAGGTTGAGCCTTCGTACCAATATATATTTTTATTTAGTTCTATGAGGGGTGGAATTTCTACTGAAGACTAGGGGCCTATAGAGCAACTAGCACAAACCATTAAAACTAAACAAAACCAAAGGGGAAATTGTAAAACCGTGTTGAGCACACCTATATTTTGAAGAAGTATGTAGGAGGGTCGAAAAAATACACGCGATCTATGTTTTATCTATAAAGCATTTGAGGAACATGAGACAATTTAGTGTAAAGATAAAACATCCAATGTTGTCAAAACCTTTAATAAAACACATTAAAAAATTAAAGCACATAGTACGTATATATAGGCTCAAGAGACAATTCTTAAGCACAAACCAAGCGAGTTTGTCCAGCAATTTAAACTAGTTTGTCAACAGAGACTAATTTAATCAGTAGGTACACTAGTAATTCATCCGGAAAATTAACAACACCAGTTACCAATCATCACCAAAACCTTCGACGCTCTGATAACCACATCTCAGAACATCTGCATAGGCAAAAAAGTAACATGATGATTCGATTATAACGATGATTTTGACTTTCTCCGAATTCCTCGAGCGAGCCAAAAACTGGCGAGATGCGACTCATTGTTTTAGATGGACGCTGTGCATTCATTAGCTTGATTGTCAGAAAGTGGGCTATGCCTCTCGCTGTGGACCGGCCGTGGGCGGCACGTTTGCTTTCTTTTCAGCCAATTATTGTTCTTAATAATTAGTGAGATAAGCTTACACTCTCATAAGTGCTGTATTCGAAACTTTGGCCCCGAGGGACCGATCTGATTAATGGACTTTTGAACTGATCGAGATAAGTTGAAACTTTCACAGGAAAAATTCGACGAGGAAAATTAGCTATTAGGCTTTAGCCTACAAACTTAACATAATAGATTCACTGTTTGATTACAGTTCCGTTAACATTATCAGATGATTGATAACGTAAACTATTAGAAAACAACTAGCAATATGTAAAGAAGGGTTTCAGAAATGAAAGATCACTATCGCTACCAAAAAGTTAACATTCTTTAATACAACTAATATGATTTAGTGTTTTTTCATGTTCTACGGCTTTTAGCTTTTTCTAGATTAATTTTATCTGTAAAGAAAGTGTAAAGAAACATTATTTTTAGAGCTGCTAATCAAGTATTTCTGACTACATTTGACGATACAGACATATAAATAAATAGTTTATTGCGGAACATTGTAAACAATGTATAGCAATCGTCAAGTTAACTATAAAACTAAAATTTCCCATAAATTAACACCAAAAAACTTTAGACATATAATAATGACATACAACCAACAGATGATATGTTGAATCACTTTCTGTATGGGACTAACATTTTCGTGATATCGCTTGAGGTTAGAGCCTAATGAACGTTCCTCTTAAAAATGTCAAAAATGCCACTGCAATTTCTCAAAGAAGTTCATATAATAAATGGTGTACTCCTGTACTATCTAGTCTAAAATCCCAAGTTAAGAAATTTTCATACTTGTCACAGAACTCTTCATGGCCAAAGATAAAAAAGATTTCAATGGAATAAAATGGAGGTATGGATATGAAATTAAACAAGCTAAGCTATTCTTTAATAATAAGTTAGTTTCCAGGGCAGTGAATAAACCTAAAATAATTTGGAAAATCATAAAAGATGCCTCATCTGTTAACAGTTTTCTTTCACATACCTCATTCACTCAATTGTAATAATTAGGTATATTTAATGATTATGTTTTATTATGCAATATATTGTAAATAAAATTCCTCCAAGCAATAGCGATGCTACATTTTATGCAACTAAAGCCTATAACTGGCCAAATGACCCCATAACATTCTCTTTTACTCATATTTCTGTTCAGGAGGTACACAGTGCAATATTATCTCTTAGTAATAGTTCTTGTCTTGATGTGTATAATTTAAGTTCTCTTATTATTAAGCATAGTAGTGTGTATATATCTGAAGTGTTGTAAAGTCTTGATGAAGGTGTTTTCCTGAAAAATTAAAGATTTCGAAAGTCATACCAGTACAAAAAGAGGTGACAAAACAATACCTAGCAACTATCGGCCAATCTCTCTTGTACCAGTGCTGTCAAAGGTCTTCGAGAAAATCTTATACATGCAAATTACAAGATATTTAGATCTTAATAACTTAAATATTTAAAACAATTTGGTTTTAGAAAATAATACTAAACAAATAATTTTCTAAGGAAAATAATTCTAAGGAAGAGTCGGTTTAGTTGTCGGCCTTAGCTTGTAACAAGACTACACCTCATAACTCATTACTACCACTCATCCTTCACCAGATATTTGCCTTAAAATACCCTCATGAGAGTGGTCGGCATCTCAAATAGTGATTTAGTGAAAACACTCACAGAAAAGCGGTTCGTTTCCCTTTCCCGAGGAGGTTTATGTTGATTGAAAGCTTGGCCCATATCCCGCGGTATGTCTCATCTCAGGCACTTTCCCAGCCAGTATTGTTACTTAGATGCGCTTGGCTCCGTGCCCATACAGGCATCCTCTCATTGTACCATGGACCGACGAATGTTATTACCCTCTTCACAATTATTCAAGGTCCACATTTGCTCTTTAGCAGATTCCGTTCACCTCCTGATTGCTTTCTTTGGTTGAAATTTATGGCTGTTCTGGTGCGTTACAGTTTCGGGGTCGAAGATTAGGTTTTCATTCTGTGTGCCTACTTTGCTTAAATTTGAAAAATCTCTTTGTTATCTCTTCTTTCTAATATCTTCTTTTAACTTGGCATTCGACTTTGGTGTATAGTGACAAAATTCAATGGCTTCAGTTTAAAAACTTCAATATTCCTTCAATATACTTCAATAAAAGCTTCAATGTTCCAGTTCTGAAAACTTGCAAACAAAAAAGACAATATTTTAGAAACGAGAAAATTCTACTCGCCCAAAGAAAATGAGTGTTTGTCAATTTAGTTGGCTTTCTTTATCACTTTACAACTGCATTTTATTAAACCACTAAATCTCTATTTGAGATGCCGACCACTCTCATGAGGGTATTTTAAGGCAAATATGTGGTGAAGATGAGTGTGATGAGTGGTAGTAATGAGTGAGAGGTGTAGTCTTGTTACAAACTAAGGCCGACTCTTCCTTAAAATGGGTCATTAATTAGTAGCCCAATGACCAATGGAAATACAAGGACCAACGGCTTAACGTGACTTTCGAATCACGCAGGTGGAATGGTCTGATATGTCTAAACGATGGTGAGAGTTGATGCGGGTATCATCAGATGATCACTGAGATTATCTGAGCCGTTTTAGACCTATATCATCCTCAAAACCTGGCTTCCATGAAGCTGGATTACAGGACCACGCCACGAGTCCCAGTCATTAGATGGAGCGAAAAGTCATCATTCTATAAGCTCAAGAAGTACGAGGAGGTAGGGAATCGAGGAGGAGAATAGCTCGATCCTCCTAAGCTCATAAGGAATCGAATTTTTTAAAGTATCGATTTGTGTTTCGTCACAGAGGATGTCCTACGTAAAAAGGCGCTCCGTTTCAATTCGTATCAAACAACGCCCAATCTACTGCATGCAACCCTATAAGGAACCACGACCTTTTTAGCTCATATTACAATTATACCGATTATTCTTTCATACGAAGAAACAGGATCTCCAACGGTGAATTGTTTGTTTATGTCAATATTCGTCAATGCTTTTGGCTAGATATTACCTGATTTTTGAGAATACCATAAAAGATAAACATTGGAGATAAATCGAAGTATTGGTAGCCACAATTAACTGGACAGAACCCGAAGAGTTTAGATTATGTAAACAAGGACCTAGTATTCGTTTCCCACTATAGACCACTGGATATAGTTGATAAAATATACGCATAGACACATGACATTGGATACAGGAAAGGGATTAGTGAATGTTGAGAGTGAAACTTCGGGTGGAAAGTGAGGCTAACAAACAAACAGAGACGGACGGATATTGGAGCAGAAAGGGAAACTTACAGGAGATATCCGGGTACTCCCGGATCCAGGAACCATGTGAAATGTTGACCGTGAAAATCCAAACAACAGTTGGTAACAGTTGTTAGTTATGTGAGGAGTGTGTTGACTATACAATACCTGATACTAGAAGGAAACGTCCAAAATATTTTGTTTTTAAATTTTACACCTGAGCGTTGCCACAGTTACACCTCCAGGTGATTGCTATTAAAAAGACATAAGTGGATGAAAGCGGTAAGAAAATATTTGGCCAAAATCAGTTATTTGCGTAGATAAAGGCTGTAAGTGAAGCTTTTCTGAGAATCTGATCGGTTTGCTCTAAACACAGTAATAGCTGATTTATTTTTCAGTTTTGGGTGGTGAGTGCATAGCTTCTATCAACTACGAACGAGTGATGGAGGTAAGTAACAGATTTGATGGTCACTTACACCTTTTATCCATAAATATTTGCACTAACCCTCTTTATTCAGTTAGATCATAGTCATTTGCCACCTTCATCCACCACTCTAGCTCAAGGTCAGTGACACTTGTCACCTTCATCCACCACTCTAGCTCAAGGTCAGTGACACTTGTCACCTTCATCCACCACTCTAGCTCAAGGTCAGTGACACTTGCCACCTTCATCCACCACTCCAGCTCAGGTCAGTGACACTGGCCACCTTCATCCACCACTCTAGCTCAAGGTCAGTGACACTTGCCACCTTCATCCACCACTCCAGCTCAAGGTCAGTGACACTTGCCACCTTCATCCACCACTCAGCTCAAGGTCAGTGACACGCCACCTTCATCCACCACTCTAGCTCAAGGTCGGTGACACGTGCCACCTTCATCCACCACTCAGCTCAAGGTCAGTGACGTGCCACCTTCATCCACCACTCTAGCTCAAGGTCGACACGTGTCACCTTCATCCACCACTCTAGCTCAAGGTCAGTGACACTTGCCACCTTCATCCACCACTCTAGCTCAAGGTCAGTGACACTTGTCACCTTCATCCACCACTCTAGCTCAAGGTCAGTGACACGTGCCACCTTCATCCACCACTCTAGCTCAAGGTCAGTGACACGTGCCACCTTCATCCACCACTCTAGCTCAAGGTCAGTGACACGTGCCACCTTCATCCACCACTCTAGCTCAAGGTCAGTGACACTTGCCACCTTCATCCACCACTCTAGCTCAAGGTCAGTGACACGTGCCACCTTCATCCACCACTCTAGCTCAAGGTCAGTGACACGTTACCACCTTCATCCACCACTCTAGCTCAAGGTCAGTGACGTGCCACCTTCATCCACCACTCTAGCTCAAGGTCAGTGACACGTGCCACCTTCATCAAACAAAAACCTACACAAAAAGTACCTGTCCCCCTTGCTTGGTTTGACTATTGCATGAGTTGTACAGTATATTGATCTGTGATCCTGAAAATTAATCTGGGAATTTTACAATGAAAAAAAAAAACAATAACAAAGTACTTTATTGATAAATCAAAAGGCAAAATTAGGGCCTTAAAGCCCTCTCTACCACAAACAAAGTTTAGTTTTAAACAGAACATCCTTAAGCACAAAACACACTCAGCCCCTAGGATGTCACTACCTATGATCCCGTATGAAAGAAGTTTTAATCTCATTCCCAAACCAAGCACGGCCAATTTCTCTAATGTTACCACTAAGGTTATTCCACAGCCGACAAAGAGTATGAGTGGGAATTGATAATAACGGTCGTCCATGGCGTGTATTTCGGTGCTGACTGTTGTTAATAAATTTGAAACGTTCGTACAGATAAACCGGAGTTTTAGACAAAAGAATTGAGTGTAAAATACAATACGTATGTATGTAATGTTCTGAGTTCTTTTAAATTTAAAATGGCCAAATCATTAAAACATTGCGTTACATGTTCATCATAGTTTAAATTAAATATAAATCTAATACAATAATTTTGAGCACGTTGAAGTTTGTTCGAAAGCTCAACAGTCATATCATTGATGACGGTGTCACAGTAGTTAAAGTGAGGCAGTACAAGAGTTTCAACAAGCATTATTTTAACGTTTAGAGGTATTCTGATCTCAACAAAAGTTAGTGTGTTTATAGACGTAGTAAATTCCTCTATTAATGTGTTTTTACTAATCGCCAAAAACATGAAATACGAGTATCATGTTTTGAAATGTCACTACACAACTGATTTTGAATTTAAATAGCACTTTACTCCCTTCAGAAAAAGAAAAAAGACTTGAGTGGAAAAAGGAGTTATCATGTGTAATTATTATTAACAAAGAGTATTAAAACAAAATTTATATCTTATCCCTCTTAAAGTCCTGCAAAAGTTCCATCTTTAATATTTTGGCAAATACTCCTTACAAACATATAACTTTGTGTCAATTTTTCTCAAATCTTGCAAAATGCTACGTACAACCTTCATCCACCCAAGTCTTCAGGAAATAATACATTTGATTGTTCCTGACGATTTGGAGCTGACGATGAAAATGCAAACAATACAATACACATTTTTGGATAGTTAGGTCTTTCAAAAGGATTTTTCTATCTGTTGTGTTTGGTTCGTAGATGAGAACATTGGCCTTTACAGGCCTAACCAAATGTAACGGTATATTAGATGGTTTGTGTTTTCCTTACAATGTCTATTTTTATACATTGATCTATTTTGTATCTTGCTTTTAATCTGTTTCTGATCAAACTTATAATAACTTACGACAATCAAACTTACGAAAACCAAACGCTCAAACGTAAAATAACTTTCATTTAGTTGATATTTGAGAGTAGATATTCATACGTATGATCTTGGTATAAAAGGCCATCAGCACGTGCGTCCTAACTTAACACAAGTTCTAACGCTGAAAACTACTTTAAGCGAAAAAAACCTCCATAAATATCATCTGTTCTAGCCTGAATAGTGGAACTCAAATAATCAAACCTAGGGATCCAAAAATCCTCCAGTTCCAAGACACTTTATTCAATACACTCCTGTCACATGTATCGGTTTTCAGGAGTTTTCCTCCTTTTGTTGGAAAACGAAAGTTGTCTGTTTCACTTAGGGCGGGCGCCGAAGTGAGAGAGCGCAGAGACCGTCATATCACACACACGTCCCCATCCATCATTGTCCAGCTGGAGCCAACAATGCGTTGCTCTACTTCTCTGCCCGTAACGGGTTCAGTGTTAATATTTGAATCAATCCCATCTAGCTACGTGTGCGTGGGCCAACGCGTTCGCATTCCACGCTCAAAACATTCAGCACTGTTCACAGTTTTCACAGCTTCTTCGCACGTTACAGCGAACTTTCTTTTCTTGAAGACTTTTACTTTTCTAGATGAAAGTGTCAAACTGTTGGTTCAGTTTTCAATCTGTCATATTATATACACGTTTTTAACTAAACAAGGTAGCCCATAAGTCTAAAAGATAGTTGGCGTGTCAGACCAAATAGAATGAAGATGATGAAATGACTGCTGAATGTGTTGACCATCTAGGATAAGTTCAAATTACGGATGAGATATCACCAGCTCGCGCAAAATCTAAGGACCTGAATTGCTCAGATGGAACAGGTTTAGGGTAGTTTTCCAGTTACATCGAGTTTCCGGCAATCAAAGGTCCTTCCCGATCGAGGACCAGGATCAGTTCCTTGAGCCCTTTCCTTTGATCTCAGCTAAGACCCTTTTTGTGGGGATAGCGTTTTGGGTTTACATAGGACAAGCAGATGAAAATGTTAGTCAATTGCCTTTGGCATCCTTGTTAAGGTGTTGTACTGGTCAACTACTAGGCAAAAACTTAAATCCACTTACTGTTCAAACTAATTTCGCGAAATAGTTTTGCTTTTAGCCGGGGACACCACTTTCCTTCATTTGCCTGCAGACTCATACTTAATAACATAGCATAACATAATCTTTATTGTCAATACAATAATTATTGTGTGACATAAACAAAAACAACAACAAAAAACAGTAGCTAACAATAACAAAAATATATAAAATAAGTAAGGTAAATTCACCATAAAAGCTGAACAAAAAATGTTTGCTGACCACCAAATAATAATATTAATATATACATAAATAGATAGATAATAATTTTGGAGATGTATTGGTCCATAAATTCATCTACATTATAAAAAGCATCAGTTGAAAAGTTATTATTAAGAATATTTAGCTTAGTTAATCTTAAATTTAAATATTTTCAAGTACCTCCATAATGTAATAATTTTGTTTTACTGTACATATTTATCGTGGTTATAAGTGGTAGAGATTAACACAAAGTCATTACTTCTCAACGTAAATAATGTCGTTCTTCATTGAGTTTATATTCATAGTAAACATAGCTGTCACCCTTTTTGTCTCACCAAATTCGTAAATGACTGAAGTGAAAAACGCTAGCTAGCTTCCTGGTGGCTTGATCGTAGCTTGCGAGGTGCTTGAAGGAATGAACAGATCCTTTGTGTTTTATGAGCAACTTGCTGGTGGCTGTTAATTACTCTCTTGTACGAGGCATTAAGTCAAATTTTTATAATTGCCCAAGCAATACATCGAAGGCCGACGACAGCGTAAGTCATATCTTCTTTTAAGGTATAAGAATTCTACGGAATCGGTACGTCTTCTCGTGATCATCTATAGAGTTTGAGATTTGGAAGCATGTTCTAATGGCATAGTACAGTAACATTTTAATAAGCATGATCCAAGAATTAGTCTTCGTAATTGCAGTCGTAAACGAATTAGCTCCTAGTATGTCCTTTACAACCATATTCTTAGCGAATGGAGTACGAGTAATCGGTTTGTATGAAATAAAATATTACTCAACATTTGACTTGAAGGATGTACAGTCTATTTATAGATAATTACATAACTCATTTTATTTTATAAATTGCCATTTTGAGTATTAGTCTCCTCTGTGGAGCCATGTTAGTTCCGTACGTCTTGACTGCTTATTACTCAGAAGAGAATTAAGTACGATATTTAGAGTTTACTATACCTCATAATGTTGAAACTCTGGATCATCAAGCCACGTTATTTCCGATGAGAATTCATAATAGTAATAAATATCTACATTTTAAAGATTTAGTACCAATTAAAAATCAATAACTAAAGTTTACTATATGACATTCTCACAACAACAGCGATCTTCCTTTTGCAAGAATAGCTAACTTTAAAACTCATTTACCTCAATTGCAATACAGTTCTTCATCACTTGGCACCTCTAAGTGCTATCTCAAAGAAAAATATTGACGCATGGCTGCTGGTGGAAGATACGTGTATACGAGGCCCCACTTCTTTTGATCACTAAATCACTATTTGAGATGCCGACCACTCTCATGAGGGTATTTTAAGGCAAATATGTGGTGAAGGATGAGTGTGATGAGTGGTAGCAATGATTTATGAGGTGTAGTCTTGTTACAAACTAAGGCCGACTCTTCCTTAGAATGGATCATTAATTAATAGCCCAATCACCAATGGAAATACAAGGACCAACGGCTTAACGTGACTTCCGAACCACGCAGGTGATGGTCTGATATGTCTAAACGATGGTGGGAGTTGGTGCGGGTATCATCAGATGATCACTGAGACTATCTGAGCCGCTTTAGACCTATATCATCCTCAAAACCTGACCTCCATGAAGCTGGATTACAGGACCACGCTACGAGTCACAGTCAATGTCTCACCAATCCACAGTTCAAAGTCTTTGATTCCGTCATAGCTGATCCTGTTTTCGATGAAGATCTCAATTGCATCAAACAACCCCTAAAATTACCTTTTCATTTAAAGGTGTCACGCTGGGTGGATCTGTATACCCATTAAGTGGTATTATACCAAACAATCGCATCATCACTGGATAATATAATATTCATAACTTAATGCTAAGCACAGACAAACCTTCCGGATAACGTTATTTTGAAAGAAATTAAACTAAATATAAAACTTGGATTACAACGCTAATAAATCTTACCCTGTTACTTGCATACAATATCTGAAGCATCAGAGGACTTGATGTACCTGTGAATCACCGGTAACAACAAGTCACAAGTCTCAAACCCATGTATCGGAGCCGAGATTGACTATAAAGATTACCTGCATCTTGTCTCCTTATCAACAGATCCAGGCTAAAGATTACGCCCTTTCACAAAGGAGTAGAAGATATGCAAGTTTTCACCTCAAACCGTCTTTGTACATTTTAACAATAGTCTAAAAATCTCATTTTCAGTCAGTGAGGAACTGTTGATTCATTACGCAGTACAGAACAGTTTCCAATGCCATTAAATCACTGAATCACTGTTTGAGATGCCGACCATTCTCGTGAGGGTATTTTAAGGCAAATATGTGGTGAAGGATGAGTGTGATGAATGGTAGTAATGAGTTATGAAGTGTAGTCTTGTTACAAACTAAGGCTGACTCTTCCTTAGAATGGGTCATTAATTAGCCCAATGACCAATGGAAATACAAGAACCAACGGCTTAACGTGACTTCCAAACCACGTAGGTAATGGTCTGATATGTCTAAACGATGGTGGGAGTTGATGCGGGTATAACCAGATGATCACTGAGACTATCTGAGCCGCTTTAGACCTATATCATCCTCAAAACCTGACCTCCATGAAGCTGGATTACAGGACCACGAGTCCAAGTCAATGAATGTTGGTTTGGATGCAGTTTTTTGGACAATCATACAGAAAGTCATGGTAAGTGGGTGCATTGGTTAAAGCCCTACTGCAATTTGGTAAGGTACGATTGAGGTTTTTAATATTGAATTATGACCCTACAAAGGCTTCTTATTTTACTAAGTCACTTTGATTGCTGATATAAATATAATCTCTAATAAAAAATAAATGAAATCCCAGAAATACAGAAGTGTTTTGATTTGTTACAACTTCTAAAGCTCTTTTTAATCAGGCTAACAAGTAACGAGTTTAAAGTCGCGTTCTCACCACATGAGGACCCGTGACGGGTTTATCGCGCGCGCCTTTGGAGCTCACCATCCACTCCGGTGGCGCGGGTTCGATCCCCGCAGTCATCACTCACAATTTGTCGTGTCAAGTAGCTATGCGGCAACGCTAGGTAAAGGTCATGGTAGTGATTTTGCAGTGCTAACTCAAGATAATACAAATATCATTAGATAAGACAAACTATTCCTTTTTTACCTTTTAAAGATGACCTTGACAAGGTTATCCTGGAGCATGCTACCAGACCGTTTAGACAGCACCCCCTAAAAGTTGTTTTGGATTTTTCAGTTGATTTAACAAAATTTAGTAATATCGGTAGGACGGAACCCATTTTGAAGGAATACTATGGTAATACAATATAACAAATATAAGATAAGTATCCTTGAACAATTTTTATTTACGCAGGACCGGTTTCAAGGATCATCTCATCTTCAGCTTTGTATACAGGTGCCTCTATTCTTTAATTAGGGATGAGAACGTGAGAACAGTTTTAATTGACGGGGGAAATTTGTTGTAAGAATACGTGCACAATTTCCACGTTGCTTACGTGTTTTTAGTGTTGTCAGTTATAAGTTACATTTTCAAATGAACACTTGAAAAGTGTCGAATAATGGCAAAAGAAAGTGGTATATTTAACTTGGTTAATACTGCATTGTAATACTATATTACATTGCAGCGTGGTATATGTTAACACAGTTGTAAAGTGAACTCCTGTATAAATTACCTCAATGCATATGCTACATTTGAGTCTTGTGATACTGTTGCAAAAAGTAATGAATTTATCTAGTGGACTTTAAAAGTTCTCAAGAACTTGTTAAATGTCAGTGCAACGTTTTATGATCGTTTTTCAAATATTACTGAAAATACAATAAATTTATTTGATTAACTAGTGTAATTTAGCTGTAATGTAAGAGCATGATAACTCGGACTGCGGAAGAGGTGTCAAGCATTTGGCCGTGTCATTGGCCGGAATGGGTGGACGTGGATTGGCTGACTCTCTGCAGCGTGATGCTATCCCGAACCCATTGTGCCGGAGTGGAGGGGGGCATGACTCATCGCAACCATGATCCATATTTTCCGACACGAACCAGGTGATAATGGCTTATCTATCTGGAGGGGGGATGATCCATATAAGATAGTGAAGTACGTAGTGGCTACCACTATCCAGTGTCACCATGGATGCGCGACATGTGTCTTTGTGCTTTCTGGCGAGCGTGATGGTGAGCGTAGCGTTCGCTCGAACAGTCGGCCCGGCTCCGGCTAACGACCTGCCTGACTCCAGGTCCAAGCCTGAGGTAGCCGGCTACCTCTCCGACATACGTGTTTTCTATAAACTGTACGAGGAGTGTAGTGCGACGGAGTTCTCCCCTTGCTTGAAGAAGAAGGTGTTGCTCGCCCTGGACCGTGTAGGCAGGACCTCCAAGCACCTGGCTATCGCTGATGGAGTGGAATTCGTCAAGGATACGTCTGCCCAGGAGTCCGCCCAGGTGAACGAGGAGGAGTTAGAGACGGCACTTCCTCGTGCTCTGGAAGAGAGAGACTCTGCCCTCAACCAGATGATCTTTGACAAGATAATAGACTTTTTCAAGACCCACACTCTTGTGTTCAAGCTTTTTGACGAGTCTGGAAGGAGTATGCAAGAAGAAGGTGAGTTTAAAATCCGGGAAAAGTAGTAATTTAAAAAATCCACAAATCAATGTTGTACACCATTTGAGATAACTCTGTAAGACCAATGGTATAGCAATAAACTGCATCCAAGCTTTTTCTATAACACAACCGCAAGTAACTTAAGTTATCCTTTAACTGGGTCCAATTTTATAACAACTCAGTCTAATTTTAACTCTCATAACTTCCATAGTGAACAATAATAGTACAAAATACACTGATCGTGCTATCATAATATAGTTGAATAGTCTGATTTTGAGTAAAACACTTTTTCATAGGTCTAGTTAACCAAATTACCAAAGCTAAACTAATTTAACCAAGTTGAAATTATGACAGACAAAGTGTTTTATCTCTCGACCACCAGCAAAGAAAACAAAACGAGTGGTTTATTTAAAACCTTTATGTGAAGTTTAAAAACTAACCAAAAAGTAGCTGGAGCTAAATTTAATTAATTTGGTTCATGAAAACTTTAAATTAAGCTAGTTAGTTAACTTTTGGCTACAGCGTGTTGATGTGCACTAATTTTCTACGGTTGGAGGCTTTAGCATCTACCGCATATATTTAATGGAATCATAAAATTAGTTGACATCATAGGGACAATGGCTAAAAATGAAACGAAATTAAATAAAAACTATTATTTAAGTATCTCATAACATTGATTTAAAAGTAAAGTTTGCACTAAGGTATATGTTAGCGACGCTTTGTTTCCGATAGATAACTCCATAGTACATTTAAACTGACACTAGTAATGCTTCTACAAAACCATACACATTTGATAACATGTCAAACATGAACAATTTAGGTTTAGACTATGTATATTAAGATGAACAACACGAGTCTATACAAGTCACGAGGGTGGAGAAGGAAAGTAAGTTTTCTGGTGAGAGTGTAGTTATAGACGTACACTCTAAAGATAATTATGAAAAAGAAAATTACACTCCTCTTACTTTTTATTATTCTTAGTATAGCATAGCACAAAAAGGTTTATTTGAAGTTTTATGAAATTTGAGTGAAAATAATCACCAAGTCATTCAAAGGGATTTGAGTATTGGTTTACCTACCCCATCAATACATTTCTTTGGTTCTCTCTACTAGCTTTATTGTTACAGATCCTTTCCATTTTCCTTGATATGGTCAAAACTAACAATTTTACGAGGTTTAGCTAATGAGTTAATAAACAACTGTTCAAAGGTTCATTTGGAGCCAAATTTACTTGAACTACATTATGAAATAAACCATTAGTGATAAAGTGACGCTAGCTTTATACTAACTTGGGGTCTTGCAGGTTTCAAATTCTTCTGGTTAATGCTTTAAATTAATAATTAGAACACACTTAAAAATGGTCTTGGTCTTATTTAACAAAAACCGAGCGATACATAATTTGGCGGAGCATTTTTAATACGGGTTTTCACTGATATCACCTTTGAACGTAGCAATGACCCCCAAAACTAGTACCTTTCAAGGATGCGCTTTTGTGTGGCTTAACTACCTGACCAGTGATAAGTGCAGTAGTAAAAGGAACATGCATGTCAGATTTCATGAAGTTCAAGTGAAAATGCGTTCTCCAGTAGTTTTTAATTGTTTTAAGGTATTGTTCTATTTCCCACCTAAAAGCCCCATGCACCCCTGGAATTGTTGCAGGCTTTTTGATAACTATATTGCATTAAACAAACAATAATGCCTTGTTTTATCAACGAACAAAATATTCTAGCCTTTGAGAGGCATTTTCATACATATTCTTACGTGGTTATATCCATAACCAGAGAAAACAAAGTGTGCCAGCTTACAACTGATACGAGTAATATTATTCATTAAGACTTACAAGGCGGTTTACAAACTTAGGTAGTTGTTAAATATAAAACCTGATCAAACTCCGTAAAATAGAGCAACAAATAAGAGTCTGACCATCTATAAAACCTTTATTGACTTTACACTGATATCCGCATTGAAGGTGGTATACAAACACATGGGGCAACGGGGCGATGTTTTGCAAAAATCACCTCTATTAGAGGATTTTGAGATAAATACTTCACAAGTTGCCATATTTAACAACTCGAAGCTAGGACTACAAAGCCTCTACCATACATCCTAATCGAGAGTAATTGTCAGTGGTGACTGCTGGGATTGAACCACACTACCGGAAGCATGAGCTTTCGGTGTCACGCGCGTCACCAACTTACCAAGAGTCTACCGGTCTGCTAAGATGAGAGAGAGATAAATCACTAAATCACTATTTGAGATGCCGACCACTCTCATGAGGGTATTTTAAGGCAAATATGTGGTGAAGATGAGTGTGATGAGTGGTAGTAATGAGTTGTGAGGTGTAGTCTTGTTATAAACTAAGGCCGACTCTTCCATAGAATGGATCATTAATTAATAGCCCAATGACCAATGAAAATACAAGGACCAACGCTTAACGTGACTTCCGAACCACGCAGGTGATGGTCTGATATGTCTAAACGATGGTGGGAGCTGATGAGGGTATCGTCAGATGATCACTGAGACTATCTGAGCCGCTTTAGACCTATATCATCCTCAACACCTGACCTCCATGAAGCTGGATTACAGGACCACGCCACGAGTCCTGATATGTTGTGAGACCGATACAAACTTATTGATTTTCTTGGTCCGATAAACAGTTTGTGATGTTACCTTAACACTACAACTAAACCGATGCAGAGTGACAATGTTTACAAACCAACCATGATAAAAATACGTGACAGGAATTCCCGGAAAAAGAATTATTTATGTTGTTGGTTGTAGGGCGCAGACGTCACCGCTTCAACTCATTGATGATGTTCCCGCTGCTGTTCGGTGGTATGTTGATTCCTCTGGCGTACGGAGCCCTGGCGCTGCTAGCAGGCAAAGCTCTGATCATCAGCAAGCTGGCCCTGGCCCTGGCAGTCATCGTAGGCCTCAAGAAACTCGTGGGAGGAGGTGGTGGAGAGTCTTATCAGGTGAGTGTTCAGAGTCAAACAAAACCAGGCTGACAAAAGCGCTGCAGGCGTGAGTGAAGTGGTTCCTTAGCATTTTTCTTTTATTCGCTACGCTCACAACCTCACTTCATCATTGTGCTCTATCCACAGGCGTTACAAGGTTGTTAACTATAACTCTCAAAGCCTCACTATGTGTTTTTTACTTTAAGTTTGATGAATATCATGAAGAGAAAATTCATTTCATTGAAATCAGACTGTTTATTATGCTGTCATTGCAAAAGAATTATTGACCGCCATTTTAAAACGACTCAAGGAATTTGCATAGATTTCGGTAAATTGTTGGCTAACATTAGAGTAAATTAATTGAAATTGTATCGATATCTGACGAAAACGTTCTTTTGATGAAAGCTCCCCTTCCAAAGAGGACTTCGTGTATTTCGTATTTGTTGGCTAAGGAAGGTGGACGTTTTAAATTAATGTATTCCAAAATATTAACTACTGTTGGCAAAAGCCGGTTTGAGCTACACAGCTCAAATACACAGAGCTCAGATGAGCACAGAGCTCAAATACACAGCTCAAACTTGTATACCATTTTGGGAGTAGTATATAATAATTAATTGAGCTACATTGCACTTTGTAAGATGATAAGACAGTTTACACCTATTTTAAGTTGGAGTCAACCATGGATTAGATGGTTTGCATTATTTGGTTTGAACCTTGTAATCTAAACAACAGATTTTGTTGGTTTGTCGCTTTTCGGATTTAAAAATGTATATTCTATTACTGCAAGACACGTAAAGACAAAATGACTACCGGAATCAAATATTTTATGAATGCTTTGACAGTTAAAACTCATTAAACTGTTTCATTAAATACAAATAATTATGCTGATCAGAGTATGCAGTTATAAGTTTGCACTTTTGTTATCACAAATGTTAAACCTGCTAGTTAGCCTCCTGTTAGATGCAGTTTGTAACTGGTATAAGTTGCATATTAGAACATTTATTTTTTGTTGTGCCCCATGCAAATTATTATTTATTATGCTAAGCCACCTACCATTTAACGCTTTCACTGCGATCGTCTTGTTTACACATAAAAAGCTGTATTTGTTTCAATGCAAATTGCCAAGTGCCCATAGACACCCGACGCAGTGATAGTGTTGAACTACCTTTCCAGATGGAGTAGGACTAACTGTTAATATGTAATATATCATTCCTGCCTTCCTTATCTTATTTCCTTGGTTTTACTCCCAGGAAAGCTTGCCTCATTTAACAATTAATTAAATAAGGAGACACGTGAAATGGCTTAAAAAGTTTACTAAAAAGGTAAAATTGGAAATCTTTTAAAACAACACGTTATCTTCCAAAATACAAAACCTTATCAACCAATCTAAATTACTTAAGTACCCCAGATACATTCACGGATACGTGGCGGATTGGTATCGCGCGCGACTCCGGAGCTCATCACTCCGGTGGCGCGGGTTCGATCCCCACAGTCACCACTTGCAATTTGTGATGTGACTAAACGGTGACGCTAGGTAAAGGTCGAGGTTGAGTGGTAGAGAGGACTTCACCTCGTTAAACAAGACAAACTTTACCTTTTTTACCTTCTACCCCATGTTATGCGCAGGTTGTGCAAGTGCCACACCACGGAAGCGGACACTACAAGCGCAGCCTGGAGGATGACTCAGCTCAGAAGCTCGCCTACAGAGCATACATGACTTCAGACAAACTGCAAGGCTTGTGAGACTTCACACTGCAAGGCTTGTGAGACTTCACACTGCAAGGCTTGTGAGACTTCACCCCCCCCTTCTTCCGTTTCTCTACCAAAGACTATTTATATGTATTTATTGTTGTGTTAACTTATTTTATGATGTGTGTGTTGTATATAAGATCAGTTTTTTAAATAGTTGATTTTTATTTGACTAACCTTGATATCATCCTTGTAACTGAAGATAGCATGTTTTGGATGTGCTTTTGGGAGTAAACCTTTAGGTTGTTTTTTGGTGAACGCGGTGTGTAATGCGTTCAATCTCTCCTTTGACCGGCCATTTGGGTTTATTTACCAATAAACTTTTCAATTAGGTGTAGCAATTCAAAGATATAACTGATGTAAGGTGACTTTTAAGGTTATTGGTCGTATCAGTGAAACTATAATAATTTTGAGCCTGTACGACTATTATTCTTAATGAATTAGACATTTTCAAACTTTTCAAAACTTGTTAATTTGAAAAGCTACTTTTCACCGGCTAAGGCATCTTCAGTTTAATATGTATTTTTAATTGAAAAAACTTGCTTGAGTTAACAACGAGCCTGATTTAAATTTACTTGCGTGCGGAATAGTTTCAAATTTACATGTAAGATACACAAAGCAGGATCAACTGGGTACAGAATAGTTAATTTTATAGTATTAACTATTATTGTGACATTTCCATCGTTAGTGAACAAAAGGATCACACGTTTCGGGATCTGCAATCTGATCCCGTCTTCAGGTGAAATGTCCGCAATAATAGTTCAACTTTTGAAATCCTCCCATCGTCAACAACAAACTTCAAACAAAGAATTTATAAAGTAGTTCTATGAATACAACAAGATTGTTACATGTCTAATATTGCGATGTAATAATGTGTGAACATAATAACTTTATGATAAATATTATGTACGCAAAGCCCCAACTCGTAACAACACACGAGTATATTGGCTAACAGAAAGAAACTACATGGTATTAATGTCACTATGGTATTTGGAGTTATAAGAAATATATTTGTTTGGGGTTATCAAAATTCAATCTTACGCGAGTGTAAGATGTATAAGATGTATAACTGAAAGGTTTGTACAATTAGGCTATACAGGGTGTCCCATAAGTAAAGTGCCAGACTCTGGGAAGGGTTATATGGGTCAAAATAAAGAGAAAATCAAGAATACAAATGTTTCCAAAAATGCTTAGTTAACAGATATTTGCCATTTTATATTTGTCACTAATTATTTATTATATATTATTTATTATCTATTTTACAGAATAAAGAATTTGAATAACTACAAAATTAGATATATTTAATATTAGTCAGTTAAATCTTTTCTCTTTTGAAGAAGCCAATCAACTGTCGTTAAGAGGATAAATTGGAGTTCTTAAAGATCTATTCTAGGACCAGTTTCTTTTTTTGGTTTAACGTCAACAGAATACGTTAGCAGTATCCGATAGGGTTTGGTGTTCTAATCAAATTGTACAACATGCTGACAATACCATCTTTACTAGCCCTTTCACCTCAGTATCTACGGAAGAAGTTAAAATAAAATATAATTCTTTAAAGAGCTAACTTGGTGTACATATTTTATAAAATCAAACACTATAATTTTCAGATAAAATCTTTAGCTTATTTTGATTAAGATAAATTAATCCAAATTATCATGGTTGATTAGAATTCTGTAATTGAACTTTGACTGGGACTCGTGGCGTGGTCCTGTAATCCAGCTTCATGGAGGTCAGGTTTGAGGATGATATAGGTCTAAAGCGGCTCAGATAGTCTCAGTGATCATCTGATGATACCCGCATCAACTCCCACCATCGTTTAGACATATCAGACCATC
The DNA here is from genome assembly GCA_018831715.1 of Matsumurasca onukii. Classification (NCBI taxonomy): domain Eukaryota; kingdom Metazoa; phylum Arthropoda; class Insecta; order Hemiptera; family Cicadellidae; genus Matsumurasca; species Matsumurasca onukii. Next base: position 9,445,225 of record CM032062.1, read on the forward strand.
ACCTGCGTGGTTCGGAAGTCACGTTAAGCTGTTGGTCCTTGTATTTCCATTGGTCATTGGGCTATTAATTAATGACCCATTCTAAGAAAGAGTCGGCCTTAGTTTGTAACAAGACTACACCTCATAACTCATTACTACCACTCATACACTCATCCTTCACCACATATTTGCCTTAAAACACCCTCATGAGAGTGGTCGGCATCTCAAATAGTGATTCAGTGATTTATTGAATATGCCAATATTCATAAAAACCCTACCCGATAAACACGATTTTAGTAACAAATCTGAGATTGAATTTAACAATCGACCTACATCCATATTTTGGGTCAACTTGGGGCTTAGTTGCTCTAGGTCAAGGTTTGTACACTTCTATATTTATGAGAATATTATAAGTGTTTAGCAAGGTGCTAACTGTGAAATACAAGTATGTTTGATAACTCTTGCCTGGAAAAAGTCAATTCTTGACTATCCGTTTACTGGAACTAGACTGGTAAGTGTTTATTTATTTATTGAAGTATTTTACATCAGCAGATACAGGTCATAATGTCCCAAAGCAGCTATTTTAACAATACACAGTGTTGAACATCTACTTTAACATGTATAAACAATTTTGCTGGCATATTCAGCTAAAATACAAACTAAGACACAAGTTTGTATGTATTGAGACAAATTAACAGAATTTCATAACTAATAAAAGTACTATAATTTAATCCTACGGTAAAGTAGTAACAAAAAACACTAAACAATAAGGTTGCTATGTTCCTTTAAAAAAAACCACTTAAGTTATCATAAAATATATCTAGTTCATTTATTATCATTTAAAGTTCTTAAGGCTTTAAATAAAGGGAAATGTATAATTGTAACATGTGTTACACCTTGGTAGTGAAAATAAAAAGAAAAATCTCTTAAAAATTACGAACATTCAAGTATATACAACCCAACAAATAAGGACTATCCATCGAACCATTTAATAATTTATGCAAAAATGCCATTAAAGACACCAATTTCTTGATGATAAGGTTGGTAAAAGGAACATATTTCTTGAGGTACAGAAGGCATATCACTGGAAACGGCAAACCGTCTAAACAACCAACACTTACCTCGGAAACCAAATTCCTACTAATCCCATTCAATTTGTTCTTGAGTGCTTTTGTATAATTTAAAATAGTCTCAACACTATGAGTAGCGTGAATTTTTCAGAAATCCTAAAAGCTTATAATGAAGCAGATGCCAAATGAGAACATGATCACTGAAACTAAATATTGAATTAAAAACTACACCTAAATCTTTGAATTTGGCTACTGATTTTAAAGGCAAGCTATTTATGAAGTGATTACCAGGATGAGGGTAATTTTCGTGAATGTCATTGAAACATTATTTTTCCTGTTAAGGTTCAACTTGTTGTTTTGAACACCAAGTTATAAGTTACTAACTTAAGCGTGTGTTGTAGGATACTCGTACATACTAAGTAAGAGCATTAATACAAAAACATCATTCCAAATAAACTGAATTAATTTTATTGTTTTATTGAGTGCATGCAGGGTTGTATTTTAGGCTCATAAATACAAACGTTTCGTTCATGCTTTTATACCGTGGCAAGTTAAGCTACCGTAGGACTTTTCCTTAGGAGGTGTTTAATTAAATACAAAATTATAAAGATTAATAAAAATAAATTAAATAACGAATTGTAAAAAATAAATAAAATGGCGACTAACGGTTAAACTTTGCATTTTCAGACCCACGTGTACTGGAACTGTTTCATTGTAAAAAAGGTAAAGTTTGTCTTGTTTAACGAGGTGAAGTTAGGACTACAAAGTCCTCTCTACCACTCAACCTCGACCTTTACCTAGCGTCACCGTATATATTAGTCACATTACAAATGTAAGTGGTGACTGCGGGGATCGAACTCGTGCCACTTGAGTGATGAGTCGGAGTCGCGTGTGATACCAATCCGTCACGGATCCGTTTCTGAGGTTTAGCAACCTATTTTAAAATCACCCTGTATAAGAGTTAGTTTTCCAAAATGGTTACGTTTCGTTCATCAAAATATAAATTACTAATATTTTAGATTTTAAACTTATGTGGTTTGACATGTAATTGAAATAAAAACTTTTGGATAAACCACAATGAAAATAGTTTTAATTAGTACAAAACGTTTCGGCTATGCTGTGATAGCCGTCATCAGTTGCACAGAAGAGAAAAATAAAAATAAAATAAAATAATAATGTATATACAAAGAATAAATATGATTTGAAACAAATAATAGTTTTAAATAGTAAATAAATAAACTAACTATTCCAGATGGTTAAATAATAAAACTGCAAAGTATAAAATATTTTGGGAAATACATATATGTATAAAAATGTTTTCTTAGGTTTGTCGTTGTAGATATGTAAAAACGGGGCCCCAAGCCGCAGGGAGTTGTATGTTTCGTCGCGATTATTAAAGTTGTTGGGATGTTTTTTAATTTCAATGGCTTCCCTAATGATTCTAGGAAAATAGAAGTTTTCTTTTGAAATCACTTGGGTTTTATCAAAGTTAATTTGGTGTTTAGACTTATAGCTGTGTTCAGCAACGGCTGATTTGGAAATTTGTTCAAATTTGGTATGTCGAATGTGTTCTTTTAATCAAGTGGATACCAATCTTTTTGTTTGATGTCTGATGATGGTAAAAATACGTATATACGTAGGGTCTTGGACGGTTAATTAATAATGTGCTGTTTTCTAGTTTAACGGACATAAAATTAAAATGTTGTATCAATTTATAACTAGTGTCTTGTCTATTTCTCATTTTAAAACTTGGCGTTTCTCCTACAAACGTGAATACGACCAACTCAGCTGTCTTGTACTGTTTGTGGCAGCCTCAAATGACCAGGCGTCAGAATCTATTCAGTTCCTACTACATTTTACATCTAAGATAGGCTAACCGAAAGTGTAAATTATGTTGATACTAATTTTTATATCAAACTATTTTCCTCTTAAAACGCAAGTTGTATTTGTGTGAATATAAATATATACAGGGTGAGTTTTATATTCCTTCCATCATAACTTTTGAAAGAAAAAAACATTTTGAAAAATCTTTTAGGGAATATTTTTATAGGGTCCTGAAATTTCTTTTGACGTACTTTTTGTTACCCACCCCCACCCCAAAAACAGGGGGGAGGGCTCCTTAGTTTTTTAAATACGAACCTTCCCTTGTGACAGTTTATTTGAAAGGGTATAAAAACACAAACTCATTGATACCATTACAACACTTTTACGACGTTCCTGTACAAAAAAACTTCCATTTATCTGTAAAAAATGAAAAAGTTTGACCCGCCATTTTGTACGTCATAAAATTTGTTTAGGTATAATTATTTGTGTTTTATACCCTAAATAGTGTTACAAGGGGGGTTCGTATTTAAAAAATTAAGGAGGGCCCTCCCCAGGTTTTTGGGTTTTTTGGTTTACGAAAAGTACGTTAAAAGAAACTTCAGATCCAAATAAAAACATTCCCTAAAGGATTTTTCAATATTCTTCCTCTTTCAAAAGTTAAGGTGGGGGAGGACATATAAAACTAATTACCAAAAAAGGGATAAATTAATTATACATTTATTTTAGTCAACTTAGTCTATATTCATAATAAAACTCCGGTTACGTTAGTTAAAAATATACTCGTAATACCTTAACATTTCTCTAATTTTGAACCTAGTTGATTGGGCTTTGAGCTATCAAATGAGTTTAACTCAAAATTAACTTCAATATCCAATAAATCAGCTGTCAAAACGTAAAAAGTTTCTAATAACAGGTAAGAGTACATTTCATCACTAGGTCCTAAAGTGACACTTTTTGACACGAGGTCAAGTTTAACGTCCCAGGCGCAGCCGAGAACGTTAAATGTCCAAGCGTTAAATTTTTCTTTCCATTGGGAAGTAGCTTAATATCCTTTTCACGACCACCTGACGACAGGTGAGTACACACAATACAGTTTTGTACTATCGATAACCCAGAAAGTGGCATTATGATGTTCTATAAGTATTTGGCGTGTCCTTTGCCCAAAACTGAGATAAGAACCATAATTATTAGTGTGATTGAATAAGGATAGATAGAATAAGAAGTTGCAGTGTTACTGTAACAAAGAGTGCTTATCGTGGCTTATCAACCTTTGTGTTGTGAGGGTCATTCAACATATCACCAAAAACGTTATTGAAGAGGTTCAAGAAAGTATTGTGAAACCTCTGTTCATAAAGTATAAAACCTTTCAATGGATACATAGAGGTTTTTATAAAATTCGAGCATGCACATCGCAATAAGCATTCAAGCCAACCAAAAATCAAAGAGATGAACGCCGAAGCAGGATGAAGCAACTGTAAGTATCGCTGGGAAGGAAAAGAGCACGGTTAAGTTATAAAAATATATTTGGCCTATCTCATATTAAAACCTCCTGCGTATGATTACGGTTGGTTGGCCGGAGAGAGTCAGCTGGTCCGGGCCGGGGTGGCCAGCTGACGCAAGGCAGAAGTGCCACTTTTCACCGACATCGTTACTGTTAATGTTGATTATTCAAGTACATAAAGCCAGTACAAGTCCTGTTCTCACGTCGTGGAAGCAGGGAAAGCAAGAGTGCTTGACTCGTTCAGCCTACTTGAACACAGTTTAATACTTATCAGGGTTTAATAATTACCCACAAATCCCTGCATGGCTGTTAATTGTCCAGAAAGTTTTGAACCGTCTAAGATTAAAAGTACACAGCCAAATACAAATTGAAAAAAATCATCTTATTTAAAATCCTGCTGATATTTCAAGGAGTACTGATAGTGAAAAGTTGAGTTGCTTTTGAATTAAAAACAATCCAAACGATTTTCTTGTGGCTCATTGCTTGTATGTAGCAGCTACCAGAACGTACAAGGCACATTTTTCAGGTAGAGGTGTCTCCATATCACTCTCATAAAGTTTCTAAAATGCATTTTGATGTAGTTTGAAAGGAAATAACTAATGGAACATAAACAAACGGGTCTAAAGTCTTAAAGTTTTGAAAGTACCAAACACCAAACAATTATTTTAAAAGGGTGATTTTGTATACTGAGGTAGGACATGACTACTGTATGATTCCTTGGATCTCTTGATTGTCAGTTTTGTGGTGCGTGGTATGGATTGACTTGGCAGCTGTATGGTGTTTGGTATGGATGTACTGGGCAGCTGTATGGTGCGTGGTATGGATTGACTTGGCAGCTGTATGGTGCGTGGTATGGATGGGCTGGACAGTTGTATGGTGCGTGGTATGGATGGTCTGGGTAGCTGTATGGTTTGTGGTATGGATGTACCGGGCAGTTGCTTGGTGCGTGGTATTGATAGACTGGTGAACTGTATGATGTATGGTATTGCTGATAGACTAGGCAGCTGTATGGTGTGTTGTATGGAATGATTGGAATGCGAGCCCATAAGAGGTATTGACGTACACTCTTATGATACTAGAGGCAGGAACAACTACCGAACTGGGAGACACAGGACGGTAGTTTATGAACGTTTGCCTTCTCAGGCAGGAGTTCGCTTCGTCAACAAACTTCCAAATTCCGTCAAAAATGCAGTGACGCCCAAGGCGTTTAAAACTCGTCTGAAAGCTGAATTGATTTCAAAGACCTTCTACAGCACAGACGAGTTTATGGCATACAGCTGGGAGCCCCATAATCAACAGACCGGCACAGAAGCAGTAGTGGGAAAATTCGAATGCATGAGGTTGGGGTGAATGTAATATTGTATGTCTGAATGAGATTTCGATGGAAGTGAATGTAAACTTTTAGGGAAATAATACATGTTATTGCAATAGTTAATTATTAACGACAATGACGTGCAATAACATGTATTTGTTCACAATAAATGATTTATTTATTTTATTGTAGGCAGTATGGTACGTGATATGAATAGACTGGGCAGCTGTATGGTGTGTTGTATGGAATGATTGTAGACTTTATGGTGCGTGATATGGATGGACTGGGCAGCTGTATGGTGCGTGGTACGGATGTACTGGGCAGCTTGATGGTCTGTGGTATGGAAAGATTGTAGACTGTATGGTGCGTGGTATGGATGGACTGGGCAGCTGTATGGTGTGTGGTATGGAATGATTGTAGACTGTATGGTGCGTGATATGGATGGACTGGGCAGCTGTATGGTGCGTGGTATGGATGTACTGGGCAGCTGTATGGTCTGTGGTATGGAAAGATTGTAGACTGTATGGTGCGTGGTATGGATGGTCTGGGCAGTTGTATGGTGCGAGGTATGGATGGACTGGACAGCTGTATGGTGTGTGGTGTGTGACCCAGTGCACGGGAAAGGCAACCTCTTTCCGGCCGGAACCGAGTGAGAAAGCGCGTCAACCCCACACACCGGGCCCGGCCTTCAATTACATGGAAGAAAGTGCACCAGTGGAAAGTGATATATACACCTGATGGTATGATGACCGCCAGAAATAATATATCTCAGCTGAGCTTCCATTTTGATACGGATTTTCGGTTTTGATTATCGGCTTTGAATCCGGATCCTAGAATGAGTTTCTCCTTCGCTCGTCGCTTTGCTTTCTACCGCGTAGAAGCGTAGATTATGCAAAATGTGGTTTGTGTCGCAACACTCAGCTATCAAAAAGTTCAGGGTCGCAGTCCTACAGTCATGAACAACGATGTAGTCAGGAAGATGATGCCATGGGTAAACAAAGTTGTGCTATTTGTTATTTATTTTATTTTCAACGCTGAAGCCCGATGACGAAACCTCAATCTTATTGAGTATGAACAAACCCCGTAATATACGTTTTCCGACTGTAAAGCATTCAAACCTTTCTAACCTATTTGATTTTTCACGCGGTCGTCTTTGGAGTGTTTGAAGCGATCATCAATCACTTCCCCGAATGAAGATCATCATTAAAACTCCATCAGACGATTTGCTCTGTAATGCCGTCAATGAACCAAGTGAATCTAAGTAGGCTCCTCATCAAACATCTGCTCTTTCTGTGAGTGAAAGAAAGCCTCAATGAAAAATAAGAGCATTAACGAAGTCAAACGTGAACATAAAATTACTGGATATAGTCCTTATCAAGTGCAACCGATCTCACATGATGCTGAGGCCAGTAGAACTGATTATCATCCTCTATCCGACAGGAAATAAGATCATTCAACTCTTCGATGAAGGTAGTTTTGAAAATTACACCTTCCAACCCATGTTTGTCACTGAAGACAGTTCCGGTTTCAGTGACCCATTTCCCACCAATTGCAGGTCAAGGTTTTCTGTCCAGTCCAAGCCAAAGGGAGCAAACGCTACTGTAGTGTTGATAGGTTCACAGACCGCCTAAAAGATAAATAAAAAATGGTTTGATTATTTTTGTTTTTGCCAGAAGTGACCAATGAAAAATGTTTCATGCTATTTAACTTTCAATTCTCTTGTAGGCTCATCTCACATGAGCTCTCGTTGGAGGGATTCACCTGAAATATGTATATGCATGAATAGTTAGTGCGCATTTAAACTAGAGTCTATCAAACTTAGAAAGCAGTTGTAAATAACTTGGGAAGCAATTCTATCAAGAAACCAAGCATGATTGTTTTACTTATAACTTTATGTTCCTTATTTGATTTAAAATACCTTTCAAAGACAAGTTCTAGATGTAATACGTTCTAGAGAGAAGCCAATGATTGAGTTTATGTTTTATCTGATATACTTACACACCCTGAAATGCCTGAAAGCATTCCTACTAACATTTAATGGACGGATTGTACAAGATTGGCCGTTTTTCAACTTTGCTGTTGACCAAATTACATTATGAAATGTATTATTTCCACATGAGCTCAGAAGCCTTTCTAATAAATCACTCATGTTGCTTAAACCAACCTAGTAATTTGAGAGAAATCAGGTCTTTGTTAAACGTAGGGAGAAAACATTAATTACTTAGAAATCATTGGAAGTAATATGGTAGGCTGTGCGATTAAATAACCAGATGAGCACAAACGCTTGCCTTGATTTTCCCTATTGAAAGAGAAAGTGTAAGTATGTAATATAGTGAAACTATATGTAGAAGCTGGATAACGATGCCAGGAGCAAGTACCGCTACTGTACTTGTACTTGCACTGGTTGCCGGTTAGACGTACTTGACCGGTTGACAGACTTGTACTCTTGTTGAATAGTAAGATTGAACACGGCTAGTTATAGACTATTTGAACTTAAATTAAAGACAAACTGACAAACTAGAAACGTTGAGAAAATCACAGTCTTTATTTGAAACCATTAATAATGTTGATATTATACAGGGTGTCACAAAACGTGTAGTGCGCTATGCAGAACCGGATTTTACATACAAAAGTAAGTTGAAAATGCCTTATACAGTCTTTTTATTTCGGCTTAGTTTAGCCGTAATCCGCCATTTTGTAAACTTTTGAGAATAATTAATAATTTAAAATTTTTGAGATATGTTTGTGAAAATTATTATAAACATTAATTGTTTTCATAATTACAATTTTTTAAATATCTTTTATCTAACTAATAAAATTTCAAAATGGTGGACATTTAAAAGTTTTAAAGTCAAATTCCAATTTGATTCCATTTAACTTTGAAATTTTTAAATTACCGCCGTTTTAAATTTAATAAGTCAGATTAAAACAATTTTTTGAAAGTGTTGATAGTAAAACAATTAAGGTTTATACCAAGTTCCACAAAAATAGCTCAAAGAGCTTTTAAACTTTAATTATTTTCAAAATTTACAAAATTTACGGCTAAAATAAGCCGAAAAAAATGTTACAAGGCATTTTCGACATACCTTTGTATGTAGAATCCGGTTCTGCACAGCACGCTACACATTTTTGTGACACCCTGTATGTTTTAGTTCATTATCTATCGTGTTCTATTACCTAACGTAGAATATTTGCTTGAGGGTGAAGCTGCACATAACATAGTTTCAGCAGGTTGTCTTCAGTCGCTAACAGTGTTCTAGCGACTAACTAGTGCCCAAATAGATGTTCTACCAGAATCGTTTTAACATACTAAAAGTCTAGACAAATGTTAATGTTAAAATACGTGTTTAGCCGCCATTTTTAAATACGTTTATTATTAGCACACAACTTATTTCAAAATTATCATCGAGTTGACTGCCATTGTATTTACGATATACCTGGATAATTTTTAAAGCATTTACCATTAAACAATGTGCTTTCATACCCTGCATAATTAGATGCCCTTCGTATTTTGATAGCTTACTAACAAGCAAAGGCAAAAACGAACGAGGTTCGTTTTATTTTTGCTGGCATTTATTCAGATTAATATAAATAACATTCCTTGAAAATTCGATGAAGCATCATGTAAATTTACGTCCTCAAAGAAGTAACGAGTTGAAAGACTGAAGTCGCTCTTCCAAAACGAAGACTTTGGCGGCGAAGTGTGTCAGCAGGTAGTCGATATGAAGAAGCATGTAATCCTAATTTACCGTTACTTCTGCTAAACGCAAACCGGGCGCACATTTTTGGCCGCACAGGTGCCGGGAAGTGGGCCAGTAGACGAATATTTTGTGAACCGATAGACTATCAGTGGCCCAACCTTGTCGATTAGCCGCAATTTGAATCTCAAAGTCGGCTGAAGGAAGGAATGTGTATTAATGGCTCCGTCCTACTCAAGTACTTCCTGGCAAGGCACTCCTCACACTGACACTGTCAGTGCTCGCTCACGTACCGTACGTACCGTGCGTGAGTAGTGTGCAAGAGTCCTCTAAGCACCGACATGCAATCATCTTCAGTAGCATATTGAATAGAAATATGCGACAAATGAAACATTGACTAACTCGTGGCGTGGTCCTGTAATCCAGCTTCATGGAGGTCAGGTTTTGAGGATGATATAGGTCTAAAGCGGCTCAGATAGTCTCAGTGATCATCTGATGATACCCGCATCAACTCCCACCAACGTTTAGACATATAAGACCATCACCTGCGTGGTTCGGAAGTCACGTTAAGCCGTTGGTCCTTGTATTTCCATTGGTCATTGGGCTATTAATTAATCACCCATTCTAAGGAAGAGTCGGCCTTAGTTTGTAACAAGACTTCATAACTCATTACTTACTACCACTCATCACACTCATCCTTCACCACATATTTGTCTTAAAATACCCTTAAGAGAGTGGTCGGCATATCAAATCGTGATTTAGTTATCTCAAATGATTTAGTGATTTTAAATGTTATCAATGATAAACCAATATAATAGCATTTAAATTTTTCATAATTATTTGACATTAATGTCGATAGATAAAAGGTTACTCTGATTTAAAGGAAAATTGTGAGGCATAAAAGTAAACAAAAATGCTTATAAATCAACTTGTGTATTTTATAAGGTCTACAGCATTCTTTTCGTAATACCCAAGAGCGTAAAAAACCTAACAGTATGCGTTTAGAAAAAGTAAGTTTCAATAATTTTTAAATCACTAAATACCAGTAAATGGATACAAATGTGGGATCGTCGGACTATTAGATTGTTGAATTAATTTAGTAGATTGCTAGATTCAAGTGCACATTTATTTGTTAGCTTTCAAAAATGTATACTTGTTACAAACGAAACACTTTAATATATCTGAACCAAAACCACTAATCAGAATCAGCTTTAAAATGTATTAATGAAAGAGGTTATCCACAACTATCAATAATTTTGGAAGAGGTTTTCACAGAAATTCTGTAAATTGACTAAGGCTTTCAATGATGTTCAACACAACCTACCTTTATATGCCAGAGCACCGACCGATATTTGAACCCATGGTTTACAGTTTAAAGTATAACTTGTATACTTAGAGGCTTACAATTGTTTTCCTATGATCGTCAGGCTGGTTTGCTTGAGATAAAATTAGTTTAGTCAAGGTATACAACGTGAATCACTCTTATACGAACCTTGTTACTAAACATAATCATAATGGATGAAAAATTTGTGTTGAGTAGCCCGAGGAAATATAGACTTACATAAAGTCTAGTTAAAATAAGTATTTCATACATGAAAGGTCTTATTTTCACATAGTTTCAGCTGAAAAACTAAATAAAAAAGGACATTAGTTGACGAAGTGAAACACTTCTTAGTGTCCTTGTCCTGTCCTGTCCTGGCACTTACTTTGCTCTCTCAGCATCACATCTTCACATCTTCACCTCTTCACCGTTACAGATCATCTAGTCAACTGTTCACCTAACCCAACCCAACCCCTAACCGGTAGAAAGTACCACAATCCCACATCGTCACAAGTGTCCTTGTCCTGTCCTGTCCTGGCACTTACTTTGCTCTCTCAGCATCACATCTTCACATCTTCACCTCTTCACCGTTACAGATCATCTAGTCAACTGTTCACCTAACCCAACCCAACCCCTAACCGGTAGAAAGTACCACAATCCCACATCGTCACAAGTGTCCTTGTCCTGTCCTGTCCTGGCACTTACTTTGCTCTCTCAGCATCACATCTTCACATCTTCACCTCTTCACCGTTACAGATCATCTAGTCAACTGTTCACCTAACCCCTAACCGGTAGATAGAGTTCTCAAATAGGATGTTTATAGTTAGACGCAGAAATTAATATAATATCCTTGATAAACAAGCTGTAATATTAGAGTTATGTAAACATAAACTACAACAATCAAACTTAATGTCAAAATTCTCTGCACATACAATCAATATTGGCTTTTGGTAATACACAAAAGTAATTAGTAAAATCAAAACAAAATGATGCTATTTTATTCAAAGATGTAATATGTTTTAGGAAGGACAAGAGACATCAGTATTACGCATTAAGTATTACGCGTTTGAAGGAAAAGGTTGGAGTGATAAACTCACGTGAATCTATACGTTTAAATAATGTACATACATTTTGCTTTTTCCAAGTATTGTTATTGACCATTCCCTGGAAATCAGGTTTTCAATTAACCTTTGGATTAGCATTAAAGCAATATTTTCATATTCTTATTTTAAGCCCTATAGAATGAATTATTAAAACCCATACGAAAGCTTTGATAAAACCAAACACCAAGAGTCCAAACGACCTCTTAGCTGCAGCTAATAACTAAATCACTATTTGAGATGCCGACCACTCTCATGAGGGTATTTTAAGGCAAATATGCGGTGAAGGATGAGTGTGATGAGTGGTAGTAATGAGTTATGAGGTGTAGTCTTGTTACAAACTAAGGCCGACTCTTCCTTAAAATGGGTCATTAATTAATAGCCCAATGACCAATGGAAATACAAGGACCCAAATAACGTAAAAAGGCTTGGACATTCACTCTAGCCAGCAGTCCTGAGGTTACCAAACTACTGTAACACTGTTGGACAATGCTGACAGCAGACGACGAGGAGAACAATCGTACAAAAACAGTGGAAGTGGCGTAGTAAATCCTGTGACGGTGTCAGCGTAATAACTGCTCTGTGGGGAAGAAAAGGCGTAGAAACGTAGTTGTGCAAGCGGTTACAGCGTGCGGCAGAGTCGTGCATGCAAACTTCACTTGACACAGGCCTTGGCCCTGACATTGACCGACCCATTCATGCAAGTCTCCACTCTCACTCTCTACATAGCCTATACATATCATATTCAGCAAATATGCTAAACTTCGGCCCTTTCCATTGTAGGGACTGGGACTCGTGGCGTGGTCCTGTAATCCAGCTTCATGGAGGTCAGGTTTTGAGGATGATATAGGTCTAAAGTGGCTCAGATAGTCTCAGTGATCATCTGATGATACCCGCATCAACTCCCACCATCGTTTAGACATATCAGACCATCACCTGCGTGGTTCGGAAGTCTAGTTAAGACGTTGGTCCTTGTATTTCCATTGGTCATTGGGCTATTAATTAATGACCCATTCTAAGGAAGAGTCGGTCTTAGCTTGTAACAAGACTACACCTCATACTACCACCTCATTACTAACACTCATAACACTCATCCTTCACGACATATTTGCCTTAAAATACCATCATGAGAGTGGTCGGCATCTCAAATAGTGATAGTGATAGGGGACAACACTTTCGAGGCTTAGACGATGGTAAACTAGACCGACTTGCAGCTAAGCGCCTAAGCACCGCTGACAGGAATTTTCCATTTTTGAATCACATCGAGCTCAGTTTTAGTGATGATGATCATGAACATTGATCACAAAATTGACAGTTGCAGTTGTATGACGCATTTTGTCGAAATGTCCTGTCAGTAATTTAATTAATAATGTTGTCTTACGTTTACAGGTTAGTCTTGTATCAAATTACGTCTTCCTGATGATCGTAAGTTTTATTTAAAAACTCGTTTTGAGCTAATAATATTTTACTTTTTAATACGAGCTTAACGTCCGAAGTTTCGTACTCCGAATTTGAAGGCTAAGGCTAACACTTAAACGAGATATTCACAAAAAGAACCTTCAAAGTTGGACAAAATGGTGAAATGCCATAGAGGTGTCTAGGGGCTAGGATTGATTCACATGTCAATGGCTGGTTTTAGATCTCAACGTACAGGAAGCTCATTTTTCCTAAGAACATTCTGTTAATGACGTACTGAAACGTTTAACGTACTGAAAAGTGGTTTGTATTAACAGTTGACTCTAAAAAGACCTGATTTGGTCTTAATGTGTTCTGATTAGCAGGCTATAAGAATTTATAACAAATATTTGAATCATAGTCATTATTATACGTTTCATGGCACTCAGATGCTTGAGAAGTAAGGTTATTTTTCCTTAGCTAATCACTAAAATAAAGATACGAAAACTTGGAAATACTCTTAGAAATAGAAGTATTTTATTCAACTTTGGCAACGATAAGCCTTGCGTTCAATCGTTCATTAGGATCCTTCAATGAACGCTAGGAGAATCCTTTCCATTGTTTTTGTTGTACCTTGGGGTGAAATCACTAACCAACTTTGGGGTGTAATGGACCACTTTATTTACACTTATTCAAAACAATCGGTATTTAGTCTCCTTTGATATTAACATAATTATATTCCAAGGAATTAAAAGGGAAAGGGTAGAAGGAAGGTTTTGGTGATTGTATGTAGAAAACTATCCAGTCCAGTACTATACTAGTAACACTTAATTTAAAGTGCATTGCATGTGTTTACCTTTGAAGGTAACAATAATTAGATACGATACTTAATAATAATTAAAGTTTAAAACAGTTTATTGATTAGCCTATTATTTAAGTGAAATTGAACTAGTATAATACGCTTACAATAAATATATAACCTTTTTCGTAATTAATAAGTTGTACATAATCAAGCCATTGTTGTTGTTTTAACTATTTTGAAATCAAACTAATTCATAACTGTACCATTATATTTGAACAAGTGTCGATGGGCCCAGAAGACTGACCTTGACCCTGGACCGGGCTCCCAGGGCCCACAAGGTCACAGCCCGGGGCCCCGCCCCAGTACCCTGGAGAAAGCACATTCTCCAACATAACGGTCCAGGGCCTCACCTGAATCCGACACAACCCGTCAAAACAGTTTTGGGTTAACAGTTCGTCCAAATGTGCTTTGGCAGCTAAAACGTCTCGCCTTGTTAGCTGCTTTATGAGGGTATAAATCAAGTCTCAGGTGTGGGCAACAGCATTTCGTTTTGATTGATTGCCTCTTCAGACCTGATGGAGTCTTTAGTGTATAATGGATATACATTTGTTGTCAAATTATCTTAAAATTAAAAGCTTTCTTGTATAGTATAATATTTTGGGTTCTTTTGATAAATTACTTTAAAAAGGGGTTTGGATTAATTTTGAACTTTGATGAGTTGTAGCATATAGTTAATTTGATTTTGGGAGTTCTAGCGGTACTTTGGTGAGTTCATTGACCATGCGCAAGCAAGGTCTTTGTTTTAACTTGACAAATCGGCAAGGTTTATCTGGCAGTTTTAGTCGTATACATTACCCTAAATATGTTATTGAAGCTATGAACTTCGTGTTGATTTTATTTTATTCAATAGCTAAATCGGGTTTATTTAGTATGGCTTCATTCGGTTTTTGACTTGTGTTGTTGGCTGTATAAAAAATAAAAGATATTTCAAGTTGCAATGTTTGATACTCCAACAAAACCTTTAAGAAACCCATAAATTATTAGAAACAAATAATTAAAAAAAGCTTTATATGTTTGGGTTAATATTTAACCAATAACTATTTTGAATAATGTTCAGAAACCTAGAAGTCCAACTAAATAGTGTTTTCTAACGTATCATACAATTTCAACTGTTGTTTGTTTTTCACTACAAAAAAAATACAACTTTAATCAAAATAAAACTTGATGAGTCATAGTTCAAGAACAATATATCCAGAAGTTTCTGTCCTAAAAATAAATGAGAGAGACAATGTTAAACTAGTAAATGTTTTTTGTAACCCCCTGTAGACTGATTTTATAAAAATTGATACAAGAACGTTTCACTTACAACAAACGATTTATGTAAATCTCTTTTTGACATTTATATAGCTTCATGATGTCGGCCCATGAATTCAATCTGGTACGTGAAGTATTCAGATTTTTTATATACTGACTAAATAGTTTATCAAATGTTTTACCAACCATTCAATGCAAAGCATGAAATATCCCATTTACATAAAGTTGTGCACAAGAGTGCTTTTACCAAAACAAACGACGTAGATGTTAGGATTTGTTGAATCTCGTTTAAGGTAGCTGTGTTGTGTACAAATTAGCGTAAATGATGGATCATTTACACTTAAGACCAACCTGGTATCAATTAAGTTCATCTGCGTAGTACTAGTGATAAAATCCCTTCTTGAAAATAAGTTTTAGTTGTTTAAGGCTGTGAAGAATGACCTTAAATAGTTGAACTCTATAATATAAATCAATAGTATCTCACATAAGGAATGTTACTATGTCTACAACTAGAACTAATATAGCTATTTCTTAAAAATTATAAAATTTTAAAATATTTTAAACAAGTATGAAATGTATGTAGAGAATATTAGTAAACTTTGTGTTTAAACAATTAAACATACTATTTAAATTATGTAAATTATCTTTAACCACTGTACTAATTTTTAAAGCTTTCTTCAGTGTTAAATAGGTAAAAGTATAACTACTCAGTAAACGTTATCAATTATGGTTGAAAGCTTTAGCAAACTTGATAAGAGAAAGATCAGTTTCATGGTTGCACCACGGTTTTTTGTAGTTGATGATACAAGATGAAAGACCCATAAAATGCAAAAAAATACTTGATATTGGTATATAATGGTGTTTGAATTGGCATTACAATTACAATTTTTGAGATGCCGACCACTTTCTGCGAGTGTATTTTAAGGCAAATATGTGGTGAGGGATGAGTGCGATGAGTGGTAGTAACCTTATGAGGTGCGGTCTTGTTACAAACTAAGGCCGACTGTAAGGCAATATGACCCAATGACCAATGGAAATACAAGGACCAACGGCTTAACGTGACTTCCGAAACACGCAGGTGATGGTCTGATATGTCTAAACGATGGTGGGAGTTGATGCGGGTATCATCAGATGATCACTGAGACAATCTGAGCCGCTTTAGACCTATATCATTGATTCTCCAACTAGTTAACATTCAGGGGTTCACTGGCAAACCTACTACAGCTCTGTGTAAACCGCTTTGCAGGTTGGTTGTGGAAGGCGCTCCTTTTGAGTATTAACCTTGCGTAATATCTGGGTTTATAATAAAATGCTTTACTATAACGTTTTTGCTTTTATAGTATTACAAATCCACAACCCTTTCCTTATCAACCTATTTTTATTTTTTAACTTATTTTACTTATTCAACCTTCTGTTTTAACATTTATTCACGGTGTAACCTGCTACAACAGTAGTGTCGGTTCACGCGGTTGCACAATTTCTGTACGAACCCTCAAGCTTGTCTATTCCTTCCACGATTATATCTAGACATCTCACAAGTTCTTCCTCTACTACAGTAAGCTGTATCAAGGATATACAATACTTGGCTTATACAGGTGAGTTTTAAATGCCCTTCCACCTTAACTTTTGAAACAAGATATACCCTTTAGGGAATGTTTTAATGAAATTCGGAGAGAAAGAGAAATTTAAATACAAAAGAAAGGGAGTTCTAATGCAAATTCAAAACGGAAAGAAAACTTTTGATTTCGACTCGTTTTTTGTAATATTTATATAAAGATTACACAAAAAATTAGGTTTAAAATGCAACATTTCGCATAAGAGTTTTTTAATGACGAATTTAGCTCGAAAATCTTTGAGAGAAACATCACAACACTATAACATAATCCCATAGAGTATTATGTTATCTTTAAATGTGTATTACAAAAAAAGTCTAGATAAAACATGTTTTTAGCGTCGTTGAATTTGTATTAAAATTCTTTTGTGGTGCCACAAGGGAGGGGGTTTATATTTAAAAAGTTTGGGGGCTCTCACTTCGGTTTTAGTTGGGAAG
Organism: Matsumurasca onukii; assembly: GCA_018831715.1. Taxonomy (NCBI): domain Eukaryota; kingdom Metazoa; phylum Arthropoda; class Insecta; order Hemiptera; family Cicadellidae; genus Matsumurasca; species Matsumurasca onukii. Next base: position 9,462,591 of record CM032062.1, read on the forward strand.
GGGTGACGCAAAGTACGTCCAAACTAATTTTAAACTTGATAAAACATTCCCTAAAAGGGCTTTAAATAATATTTCCTTTTAAACAAGTTATGGTGGGGAATTTGAAACTCACCTTGTATGAATACGTAGTGTACACGGCATGGATCAATCTATTAAAATAATTAACACACATTGTTAATTGTCGGCCATACTTTTCTAAGTCTACATTACATACGCTGTAGAATATAACGTATTTTAGATTTATTAAATAATTTAACCAACAAAACAGACTTAGAATAGGCAATGTGGTAATTAAAGTAAAATTAATTGTATGTGAGTAATATCAATTAGGTCGTTTTAGTTGACAGTCTGCAATAACATTGGCAGTAATGATAGGTTTAATACTGCCTAGAAACGACCACCAAGCTATCTAATGGTAACTTTCTACAAGAGCATTGTAAATTGGTTCTGTTAGTAGCAATACCAGCAATTAGCAACGAACATTACGGATATGAATGTCTGTATTTAACCTTACTTGCGTAAAAAGATAAAATCTTTATGTCAGAACAACAAAACACCATTTCCCAGGGAGTTACGAGTATTGTTAGGGATTAAACTACTGTTACTACTACCCTGTTAGGGATTAAGTGGATAGTTGCTGTCTTAAATAAAGGTTTCGACCCATGTGCGTTTCCAGTTGAATTTGATCATTTGGTAGCCTTTAAGGTAAATTACCAAAATAAAGTCGAAGTAAATTATTTAAAAATATTTGTTCGCACAGGGCTATTTGTAATGTTAGTAATAAAAAAGACAACTTAGTACCTTTTTTTATAAATATACAAGTTATATTTATGAAAAAAATGGACATAGTTTCGACTTCAACCATTCGGACACTACAAAACCTCTAGTTTTACATGCCATGAAACACAACAGGTTTTCAAGATTTATATTCAGTGAAGCCTATTCGACAAACATTTCCAAATTCCGAAATTTCTACTTTACGAAGTCTTGAACAAGCTCACCAAATTATTACTCAATCTAAAACCCCTATCGGCTTAAATTTAAAATAGTATAAATATGATAAAGAACTTTGAAATTAATCAAGAAAACCGTTATGTTAAGTAGCAAATGGTTTTTCAAGCAGCATTGTATTTTGTTGTTTTGATTTGACAATGACGAAGCCAAAATATTAACTTTCAATTATTAGTAATGTACTTAATTAATTTGAAGCTCTAGTTGTCGTAGTTCAGTCAGTTTGTTGTGTTTACGTAAAGTTTCATTCCGAGGTAATTTGCTTGATACTTTCTTTATCTCTGGACAATTTTAAAGCCGGATCAGATTTAATTATGTTTACGCTTTTTGCCAAATGCATTTAACAATTACTTTAACGCTAAAGGTTGAAGTTTTTAATGTGGCCTTTAACTAATTGTTTACAACAACAACAAGATTGATTGTCAATTATTGTACAAACAAGTTTGTTTCATTTGACATAACAATAAATTTAAAAATACAATACCACTGCTAATGACTAGATCTATAGAGAAAAAACACAAAAACAATTACCATTAAAATTTTAAGCCTCCATGAATTCTCTCAAATTATAAACCGAATTGATATAAATATTGTTTTAGATGTGTTTTAAATATTTTGAAATCTTTATTTCGTAAGTATCAGGTATGATTAAAGATTTCACCAGCTTCAATTTGGTAGTTGTCGAACATTTGAAGTCGATGGTAAGAGAGCTTGATTAAATTTGCTCTTTAAGTCATAAACACCTCAGTACTACAATCACCAAAGGAATATTCCGATCTAAAGAACAATACAGTTTCTAAATATGTATAATGAAGCAAAGGGTAGTATATGTACAGCTTTGAAAGCATCTCGACAGATGTCCCTCTAATTTAATGTAACGAAATGGTCTCATTTTTATCAAACGGTGAACTTTATACTTTTACTCGTAGTTCTACGAGCTATAGATAGTTCTCCTGTTATAAATTACTATGAGGTAACTTTGTAAAACCAATACTCTTAATACGTTCTTGTGTTTATTTAAAAATAACTTTTAACAATCAATTACAAAGCAAAATTATGTCAACGAAGTATTAAACTTTTAATGAACATAGATGGAGGTGCATTACTTTACGCACACAAGAAATATTTTGTTATAACGGGGCAGCCTTGGCTCCTAGATTTTCATTTGCTTTAGTATATAAACTGTTTCATTGTACCTAAACACTCCAAAGTGTTCTGATGTAAACAGGCAACACTTTATTACATCAGAAGAGGCACCACACACATAAATCTCATACAGACCAAGCATCATTCGTTCCACACTACTTCATTCACACGTTCCGTGCGACTTTTTAGCCACCGACTCGTTGGAAAGGAAAACGAAACCAATGAAAGAAAGCAGATTGCAGATTTCTTCTGCGATACCTTTAACACTTTCTCCGAATGCAAAGATATCTGTGTTTGATAGCGGCTTGGCCGGTGAAAGTTGTTGCGTCATGAAGTGGAGCGCCCTTTCACCGCTAGTGCTCCGACCGTCCTCAGGTGAGCCTCGGCAATGACCTAGTCCTTCACTCTCCCTATATCCGCCTCGGCCCCTCTTCTCCGCTTCTGGGAACTGAGTGGCCAACGCCCACCGCTACTTGAAACCACGCTTCACTGCTTCTGCTCGGCTTGTGGTACGTGAAAATTAACGCGCCAGTTGAACCGTGAACCTTACCCAGAGGCTGACGACGTGTGTGAGGCGATGTACTGGAAAGTACGGTAGACTACTCATGGCTTGCTCCAGGGTAACTGTTTCACTCAGTATCAAGGGTGCAAAGTACGGGCGTCAACAAATGACGATTCGTCTTTCCGAGCGCCCATTTAGTTGCTTTACTAGGGTTTGTAATCCAAAAAACCCTGCTCTCATATGATGATTGTCTGTATGTCGTAGTTTTAACATAACGTCAAAAAGATTACCTAAGGCGGAATAAAACATTTTGGTATTTCACTATCAAATGGGGATAGGGTTCAGAGCTCTAAAAGTACTGATCGTTCTCGTTATTCCAACAAGATTTCCCAATATAAAATATATGTGAACAATTGGCCCCTAAACATATAATAATATTTCATTTAAAACGTTTAAACTCACAGTAACACTGTTTATAACGGTGGCGTTTTTAGATTGCAATCCTCTGCTTTGTCACTTTTGCTCCAAAACTGCACAACCCTTGAAATGTCTGCTTTTAAGTGTGCAAATTCAAATTTCACAGTATTTTAGCTCAGTATTTAGACATTTATTGTACAACAGCTTCAAAGCAGTGCTGAATTTATTTCCCCTCTCAGTTAACGGTATATCGTCAGAATTAGCCTTAAGAAAGGAAACCATTTTACTATTCAACCTGAAAATTCACATTAAATAACATTGAGCATGTGAGTTTTACGTTGACTGCACACAGGTATTAGCTCTCTTGGGATTCTATAGTGTATATATGCAATGCTACTAATGATCATGTACTAATCAAGCTAACACAAAATCAAATAGTATGGTTATCTGATTTATACACTTTTATATCATTTTATCTGTTTTCGTAATTTTGAAAATGTAAAAGTAGCTCAAATTAAAAGTCATTTGAACTAATTTAAAACTAATTCTTTTGCGTTGAATGAAACACTTTTTATTAAGTGTAATATTATTTCTTACTCTTCTTTAAGACGTTTGTTTTAAACACTCAGTATCTTCGTGCAAATATTTTATGGATTTTGAAGAAACGATATTGCGATGAGCTTTAGTTCATTTATCAATCTATGATTATTGGTTGATTATAAAACTTCTAATACTTAGAACAAAAACCAAACAACGCCACAAACATTCTTCTAATACACAGTATTGTCAATAACTCTTTCTAGTGTCAACAAATTCCTCAAAACTTTCAAATAGTCACAAAATGTGTCCAACAAAAAATAAGTATAAATGATTTAGAGGATAAAAGGAAAGAGATATATGTGGAGAAAGCTCAAGAAAGAACGGTTTCTGGCGATGCGACGTCTGGTGATGTGAGTGTGTGTGAGTGGTGTGACTCGCATATCAATGTGACACACACACACACACACACACACACACACACACATACAGCACAGAGTGGATATCCACCATGACTTGTACTCAGTTTTATGCACATTTCGTGCTTTGAATAAGCCAAGACAATTATCTGAGCCTTGCACTTTTAGCGTCGTGTTAATGTTACTTTCTAATTCTTAAAACTCATGAACTATTTTTGGGAGAAACAACAAATGCTGAAACGTTCAGTGAACCTTTTAGACAGAGTTTTACTATAGTATATTTCATCACTAGGTCCTTAAGTCACGACACGAGGGTAAGTTGACGTCAAGGCGCAGCCGAGTGATGAACGCTACTTTGTGTCAAGACACAAATAATAATAAGAAATGTCACCTTGATTAACACAAATTAGAAAATTACGGGGCGAGTGCCCTCAAGAGGATCGAATCGTAGTAATAGAACGCAATTTGTCGAAATTTCAGACGTACGATCAGAGGTGAGGGTCTGAGCTTTGCGTTGGGCTCCATACTAGAATCCCTATCTCTGCTCTACGTCAACTGTGGCTCATCGGTACAAAAGGGACACATTGTCCAGTACGCAGATCACGACTCTGTGTTTCAAAGCACCATTCATCCAAAGAACACGTGACGTTTGTTGAGCTCAACAGCACAATTCAACATTTTAATGAGCTCAACCTTAAAACAAATCCAACGAAATCGTCATGTATTCAATTTTGTTTGAGACAAACAGTCATGTTGGAAGACACTGAGATTGAAGAGGTCTACTCGACAAAATTCTTGGTCAAAACCTTGATCGAGGGTTGACATGGGATTGTCATGTAGGCAGTGTTTGTGGGAAGTTAGCATCAGGCATTTATGTTTTGGTAACTGTCCGAGTACTGCCCAACTCAGGTACTGATGACGGCGTACTACGGAGTAATCTACCCACATCTTTCCTACGGATTAACGTTGTGGGGTGGTTGCTCAAATGCAAGTTTTTCAAGGTTTTTCGTTCTGTAAAAAAAAGCAGTCCGGACGATCGTGTAACTTCAAACAAGAGTCGTGCAGGCCACCATTCAAAAGTTTTAAAATGTTGACATTACCTTGCCTCTATATTCTTGACACCTGTCTTCATTTTAGATCAAAATGCGACCCCATAAGAGTGATATTCACTCTTATGAAACTAGAGACAGGGAAAACTACCGAACTGTAAGGCACAGAACGGCAGTTCATGAACGTTTGACTCTCAGGCAGGAGTTCAACTTGTCAACCGGCTGCAAATTACATCAAAAAAGTGCTCCAACGCCTAAGGCGTTCAAAACTCGTCTAAAAACAATTTTGGTCACAGAAGCATTTTATAACACGGAGAGTTTGTGGCACATAGCTGAGAGAACGTGGAAAACACTAATATTGACAAAAGAGCAAGAGTGGACAATTCGAATGAATGAGAGTGAATGAACAAAATGTATGTGTTAATGGGACTTCGATGTCAGAATGTATGGAAAATTTTAGATATTAAAAATAGTTGACGATTGCATGATATGTAAATGTTTCCGCCATAAATGATTTATTTATTTGTTATTTCATTATCAAAACAAACATAGCACTTGTAAAACGTTGTAAAGTTAAAAATATTTAATCAATATACAATGAAAGCATATTGTACTTTTACCACATACATTAAAAGTTTATGTGGTAAAAAATACAAGATGCTTTCATTGTATAGTTTCGATTACCACAAAGTAAATGGAGAAAACATCAAGAATATTAAAACAAACGTTAAATCACGTTTGAAAGAGTAAAGTTTAATAATAGTGAAGAGTAAAATAGTAAACAATTTATTGTGTACGGGGGAATAATAATACAAGAAAGATTAGGACGATTGATGGATCATATTTTAAAATTGCTTTTAACAAAAGGTAAAAGCTCTTCCAGTTAAAGCATTTTAATGTTCAATATTGATCTTATGTACTGTATAGGCTACACATCAATACTAACTTTCTCACTTTTATTTTACTGTAGTAAAGTTCATTTATAAATTCCATGTTTTTGATTTTGTATCTGTCAACAACCGTTTCATTTTGGCTTTTATTTTAGTGTTACCTTCGCGTGCCTGAAAATTATAGCTTGACTTGTAAAAGTGCTAGAAATAATTCAAATATATTGTCTACTCTGTAGTTTTTAACACCCGTATCTAATCACTTTATTTTAGCAGAAGTATAGGGTGTTTTTTTTAAACTCATTAACTTTCAAACTTTAGTAAGTCATTTTTTACGAGCGCAATAAGTCGTAAATTATATCATTGGTTTGTTCACTTCAATACCTATCAGATGGTAAGAACCTTTGCAGTAATACAGTGGTTTGATTTGCTAATTTGATGTTGTAAAATAAACACAATATGGTTTTTAGCAAGGTTAGTTAGTGCTTATTGTTGAAGAGCACTTAAGGCCAAGATAATATATTTTTTTAAGATGCGTTTTAGATCAAGTATCCTAGCGCTAGTTGGCTATCTGCTTTTGTTGTTTCAAAATTTTGAAAAGATTTTTTGGGGAATTTTCTAATCCAACCCTAACATTGTCCGTCTCTTCATTCAGTACAGTCCGCCTTCTGTTATGTTTTCCTTTCCCTACAAAACTATTACATTTTTTACAAATCTACGAATTTTAGATTTGTTTGGAAAATTGACACCTGTAAACTTGACCCCAAATTCCTCTTGACAAAAAGAAATTATCTTCTTAAGTGTTCTTCAACAATAAGCACTCGTTGATCTCTGCTAAAACCATTATTGTGTTTATTTTACAATAACACCAAATTATCAAATCAAAACCACTATATTACTGCAACAAACACATATCCTCTGATAGATACCGAAATGAACAAAACAATGATACAATTTACGACCTTATAGCGCACGTATAGAATGACTTATTAAAGTTTGAAAGTTAGGTTGCGTTAAAAAAAAACACACTGTATAACAAATTTTAAAATGTCGATCCTTTAAATGGACATTACTTTACAAACTGAAAGCAAAACATATTTTATTCATTTAATACGTATTTTCTCCAACTCTGCGGTTGCTCTCAACCTGATAATATACTTTAATAATCGCATCTACTCGTATTAATTACCAAGCGCATCAGTAAGCTCTGTGTAACGGGGAGTAAATGTTTCCACAACTGATTGCGACGAGAGGCTGATGAGCTGCAAGTATACACTAATTGGATGACACGCAGGTGGTTATGGCTAACAGGCCGGTGAAGGGAGTTAATTGGAAGCAATCCTGGTAATTAGATTATATCGGGAGTAGCACTAGCCGATATGATGGGGTGGTCAAGTGGACCACCGTGCTGCACTAAGCTGCTGAGAGCTAACTAAGTACATGTTTATCTCAGAGAGCTTGCATTGTCTAGCATGGTAGTGGCAAGCAAGTTGAGAGGACTGTTGATGGGGAATACGGTACCTTCTAAAGTTATGTTTAGTAAAGATAAATAATTATTATTGAAACAATTCAATGAGTCAAGCTATAAAACATTTGTGACACGCTGCTAAGCGCTTAAGTGCCACTGGCATGAGTGAAGCGAATTTTCTTATTATACCATGTGGAGTTTTGATGCTGTTCACAGCCTTCAGCCTTCGGCCTCAGCTTTTTATTCATTATTATTGAAATACCGAATCATATAAGACAAGAATTTAACTACGTGTACTGAGTCAACAGTTTTACTTTGTTCTGGATACAAACGCACCGCTTCTCTTACCTCTAGGCATAATTTACTAAACCTTTCAATTGGTGTGTTGAATTGGTGGGGATAGGCTTTATTTACAATCCTTGAGCTTCCGACTAGACTATTGATTTACCTGGTGGCCTTAACTTTTGAAAGCTTCTCTCTACTTTCCCAGCCTTATCCTAAGTTGGAACCGTTTCCTGCTCCTGTCCACGACATTAGGTTTTCAAATTGTGAACTATATACCACTAGTAACTAATGTAATTTACTACAAACATGAAGTGTGTTTTTCACACCAGCCTGTTAACAGGTTTTGAAAGCTTCCATTCTCCCAGCCTATCCTAACCAGCTTTTCCTTTCCGAAACATGACATTGTTTTAATTGTGAACTATAAACCTATATTTCAGTACCCATTGGTACTTTCATAAATATGAGGAAAAAGACACTAGTTTCAGCATTAAGTTTTACTTTAGTTATCTGAAAGAACTAGTTGCCCCTGTCTACGACATTAGGTTTTCAAATTGTGAACTATCATTTTAGTAACTAATGTACTTCCTCTTACTACAAACATGAAAGTGTGTTTTTCACACCAGCCCGTTAACAGTTTTGAACTCTTGGATATCAATGTTTAAACAGTTCAACAAACACAACTGATGTCTAAGCAGCCTTGTGTTCTCAAGAAGTACAGACTCAGAGAGGTACACTGTAGTACAGGCGGGTGTTGGCAGTGCAGTCAGGTACCAGAGTTAGGTGGCCGGTTATGAACTATTATATCTGCTGCCATTGTCGTGATGGCTTCTTCACCTCTACACGCTTACTTGCACTTTCAGGTTATACAACAAACCTCTTCAGACACATCCGTCGATCCTCTCCTAGCAGAAGTATACTGGTGCCGTGTATGGAAACATCTTGTGGTATTACTTTCATATTAATAGTTGCAAGTTGATAATTCGCCAATGAATTAACGGTTGAATACTTGCTGAGCAGGTCATATGTTTTTTAAACACCCCTTCAGCAAAGAGTTACACCACTATTTATACTGAAAGCAACACGCGTTTTATAAGACCTTCTGTGGATAACAGCTAATTTGTGTTTAAGTAAACAGTGCGTTAAAAGTTCAACAGTTGTAGGTATACATTTAAAAATGGATCAAACAGTCCAATAAAAAGAAATGTTACTAGCGTAAAGCGTTTCATGAACTCTCTGGTTCTAGACTAAAATGATAAGAACGTAGACTCTGATAAGTCTAAATCCTATGGTGATATGAACATAAAAAGCTTTGGGCTAGTAAAAACCCTATTTTACTTGGCTGTTTGATTCGTTTTAAATTCAAATATTTACAATAAGTTCTGCTTCAAAACAATGGAATAATTATTTTTTAAAGCCAATTGCTTTGAAGAAACATAATCTGCCAATGCTACTTTTCACCCAACAGCAGTAACTTAAAATCAATGAACTTAAATCATTGGGTTTTACATTTAATAAACTAAAAACGTAATGAACTTAAAATATTTCGCTACAATAATTTGCAAAATAATTGTTTAGCCTGAGATGTATCAAAGTATCAAAAATGATGTCTGTAGGACTGATGAGTTTCTTGCATATGACTAGAAGACCATGACTCGAAAAGGAACAAATCGAAGAGATAAAAGGTTTATAAACAAAACGTTCTATACCTGAATGAGATTTATATTTTTGGAGGAATGGTGAAACCATACTGGTACTAATTTATAAGTTTAAAACAAATTGACTGCTACTGTTGAAACATAAAATCTATTTTAAGAATAAACAGCATTATAATGATCCCAACTGCCCTATGAGTTCTTTAGACCGACTTTAGTCGGAGATTTAGTTATACAGCGTCAAGCAAAAGTGTGGAAACGCCTTTATAACCAGTTTTTTCAACGCAACCGAACTCAATACATTTTATTAGAGGAACCAAAATTACCTTTTAATGCATATTGAGACTTTGCCCCAGTTTTCAAAATGGGGTTTGGGGGGGTTACTAATTTTAACTAATTTAACTTTAACTAATTTTAGAATACTATATTTTTTGTGTATACCATAGTTATGTAAGTAAAAATATTGTCTTGATGTTTTTATAGAAATAAATAATCTTTAATTTGTGTTGCCCGAAGATGCTAGCCTTGCTAGTGAAAGGCCTCGCAAGTTAAATTCTTTTAAGTATAGCTTTTGTTTTCATTTTGTCTAATTATAAATTTTTTTTGAAAAAAAAGTATTATTTAATATAAAATAACTGAAAGAGACAAGAACATAACAGTCATAAGTTTACTAAACAATGTATACTAAATGTTTAGCGTAAATAAAGTAGTAGTAGATTCAATTTTACGTCAGCTACAATCCTTCCAAAGCTTAAGGGAAGTTATGGAAAGCCTTCTTTCTAGGCCACCTTTAATAACTGACTCGAGGTGCAGATTGCAGTACAGCTGCAGAATGTCGGTGATGCTGCCCTGCAGAATGCAGATTGTAGAGTAGAGTGCAGAATGAGGTTTCCTCGCTCCAGGAGAACCTATCAACTGGTTGAACTCTCCATCAGAACTCTAGTGACCCAGCTTAGCTGACAAGTCTATCTTGCAGATCCGAGTGTGAATGTTAGGTGATATTTTAATTTGTTTAAACAGATTGACTGGGACTCGTGGCGTGGTCCTGTAATCCAGCTTCATGGAGGTCAGGTTTTGAGGATGATATAGGTCTAAAGCGGCTCAGATAGTCTCAGTGATCATCTGATGATACCCGCATCAACTCCCACCATCGTTTAGACATATCAGACCATCACCTGCGTGGTTCGGAAGTTACGTGAAGCCGTTGGTCCTTATATTTCCATTGGCCATTGGGCTATTAATTAATTACCCATTCTAAGGAAGAGTCAGCCTTAGTTTGTAACAAGACTACACCTCATAACTCATTACTACCACTCATCACATTCATCCTTCACCACATATTTGCCTTAAAATACCCTCATGAGAGTGGTCGGCATCTCAAATAGTGATTTAGTGATAGTGATAAACCATTAATTTTTCTGAGATTTTCAGTTTACTGTTAATAGAACTACAGTTAACTGACCTATGGATTTAACATTCGCAAAATTTGGCAGCGTCTATGTTAGTGCTGCTGTTACAAAGCCCCAAATGATCATTTAATATCACAGGAGAGTTATTTATGTTATGTTACTGAATACAATTAAACCAAAATATACACAGTTTTATAGTTTTAAAGTTATTTTATTTGTTTTATTTTTTACCCTTTAAGGTTTAATGTAATAGTCTATGGGTTTGTTTAATTTTATAATTAAGATCACCAATATTTGAAAGGACGAGTTCACTACACCACTTGTAAAATTATTAGAATACACAATAAAACATGGAAGTACCCTGAAGATTTTAATTTTACACGAATAGTTTCAGAAATAATTCCATTGTCAAGTGTGTTGAATTTGGCCTAGAACTAGGCTAAATTTGTTCTAGGCCAAATTCAACACACTTGACAATGGAATTATTTCTGAAACTAGTCGCGTAAAATTAAAATCTTCTCAAGGTACTTCCATGTTTTATTGTGTACTCTAATAATTAAGATCACAAATATATACTAACCTACTCAGTCCTTATGCAAACCTAAGTGTTATGCACCAAAAGTCAAAAGGCATGGCTTTAAAAACTTTAAATATTTACAATTTACATCTTTGAATACCTATCTTAGTTTGGACTATCACAGTGGCATGTTCCACGAAATATGTAATAAATGGGTTGATAATTTTTAAAGGTACCCAAATATAGCAAAAGTTGTATATGAAAGGCTATGGAAAGTAAGATAGATGACGCCAGCAATTAATCAAAACTCTTCAAAAAAGATCCCACCATCTCAGAGTTAATTGTACCATATTTGTTTGCTCAAAACCAGTAGCTGGTCTGCTATCTAAGTTGTCTCAATGTAGTAGGTATCAAAACGTCTTTTAGGTTGGACTTTAGGTTGGATTAGTAAAACATTTTTTAGGCCTAAGCTTTGTATCTAAACACGTAAAATTAGCCTCTTTGTATTGACAAAAAAGTAGTTCGAGATAGTATACTCGTACTTGTTGGCCGACCAGTTTACAAGTAAGAGGTAATATTAAACATGTTTTCAAAATAAAGCAAAACGACAAAATGTTAAAAGTGGCTTTATTTTCAATAACCCATTAAAATCCAACATGGATTTTCGACTAAAACACACCTTGCCTCTGGTCTTCCTGGTTCACCTGGTCTCAAGCGAGACTCTTGATGCATCTTGTTACTCGTGCATCCTCATCTTCTTGCAGCTTCGGTCTGTGCTTCTCATCATACAGATCTGGAACACAGATAACCAGAGATAAAACAGTTGTAAGCAAACCACTATGAAAATATCACACAATATTACAATTTAAGAAATGAAATATAACTTCAGAAGTAAGCAATAGCGTAGTGTCGGGTTATGTAACCCATGATATACCTGTTGTTTCCATAATATAGTATTAAACTTTAAACCATTGTTACTTGCAAGTAAAAAAATGTAGCTTACGATAGTTCTGTATTAATTTTTATATTTTAAACGGGTCAAATGATTTGTAGGTTTTTAAAACTGATACGTCAATATTACATTTGACTATAAGAAAACTTTGTTTATGTATGTACGTAGACTAACATGCTTAACTTTATGACCTAGTCATAAAAGTTAATAATTATATTATTTTTATACAACGCACAACTCATATAGTACTAACGATACTCTTAACACTTTAAACTACAAGGTGTTTTTAACGCAACCCAATCTTCAAACTATAGTAAGTCATGCTCTACAAGCATAAGCTTAGTTCATAAGCTTGTATCGTTAGTTTATTCGATTCAATATCTGCCAGCTAATAAATGTTGTTGCAGTAGTATTGTGGTTTTAATTTCCTAATTTGATGTTTGATTTTGAAATTTTAGGTTGTTTATTATTAAAGAATACTTAAGAGCAAGATCATTTTTTGTAAAGAGGCGTTTGGGGTCAAGTTTGCAGGTGTTAGTATTCTAAAAAAATCTAACATTATTTTGTATTCTAAAACCCAAATGATTATACAGGATAATAGACCTTTGGTCAATATAGACTATGACATATTGAACCTTTACGCGGATATTGTCTTAAATCTATTAATTTCATTGTAAATATTTTAATATATATTAAATCACTAAATCACTATTTGAGATGCCGACCACTCTCATGAGGGTATTTTAAGGCAAATATGTGGTGAAGGATGAGTTTGATGAGTGGTAGTAATGAGTTATGAGGTGTAGTCTTGTTACAAACTAAGGCCGACTCTTCCTTAGAATGGGTCATTAATTGATAGCCCAATGGCCAATGGAAATATAAGGACCAACGGCTTAACGTGACCTCCGAACCACGCAGGTGATGGTTTGATATGTCTAAATGATGGTGGGAGTTGATGCGGGTATCATCAGATGATCACTGAGACTATCTGAGCCGCTTTAGACCTATATCATCCTCAAAACCTGACCTCCATGAAGCTGGATTACAGGACCACGCCACGAGTCCCAGTCGTTAAGATATTGTTTTTTATAGTTAGTTGTTGCTAGCCTGTAAACATATTCGAAAAATTTAATCGCAATGTTTAATCGTAAACTAATGTAAGTGGGTTCATTATGTGTTTATCTATTTTTACAGTTTTTTACAGGTTTTCCTGCAAATTGGAGAGCTGAAGTATGTATTTGCTGTTAAGCGAATGAACATTTTGTTGGTCTCTAGAACGGCGTGAGGAATCTGGAATAATATGACAGATGCAGTTGAAATCAACGCAATGTATTATTCATTCCATGATTTGAAAGTTTCCGAGTAACGGTACAACTGTTTAAGATTTCTGGGGAGATTCGTGCTGCCAAAACTGGAGACATAAATCGATTGCTATTAACATAAAACAGCACCTTTCAAATCACAGGTCGCGCAAAACCTCCAAGTCGTGCATGTAAGAAGTGGGAAATGTGACAAACCTTTGAAACTGGACATTTCAGTGTTGTTATAAGTAATTTTATTTCAGTCAACACGTTTTTAAAGTACGAAACGTAAAACTAAGACTTTAGTTGGTTGAAAAATGTCAATATTTAAGGCTTGGAAATTTAAATGGTAGTACTGATCTTTATGATCTCAACAGAAAAGGTCAAATAGATTTCAAATTTTCACAGTTATATAATTAACTGTATTTGGAGTTTTGTTTATTTTTAACCCAAAACGCATAGCGTTTGATGTACGATACAACTTTGAAACAGACATGTTTTCTTAGTTTTGTGTCATAGTTCAAAACGGCGGCTATAAAAGGTGTTTCTACTAAGATTTGTCTATTCTTTTAGTACGATTAAACAAATGAAGAAATAAAAGGTCAACTCCCTTTTTTGTAAGAATTAGTTTTGGTTGGGGTCTCTTTTTAACTAGATTTTCCGTGCCATAACCTAACAGGTCGCTAAAATATCAAAACTTCGCCACAAATAAGGACTCATTTCGAACATTTTGCAATTGCCACTACCTCAACTTTGCGGGGTATCAACTTATATAAACATCATAGGTTCACTGCAAAATTATGTCTATCCTTAGACGTTAGACCACTGTTTCAGCAGGGATATTAATGTTTTGGTAGGGATTTAGCAGTTAGTTTCATCAGGCATTGACAGCCTGTTGAGTTAATAATAACAGCCAACAACATTTTTAAATCAGTATTTATTGGACATAGGTCGACTATTCTTGTCCTTAGTCGATTTTATGTATGAAGACACAGCATGATTGTCTTCGAAGTAAATGTTAACTTGTTTAGGACTGAAATAAAGCACTTTTAAAACACACTAAGTGTTAACATCATTAATTCGAACTCCAAAAATAAACATACACTTCCATATAGTTAGTTAGAATAGAAGATAGATATTACTGTGCTTTGATATTTAACAAGTATGTATGTTTAAGTTCAACCCAAGTCTAAATGTTTAAATATTTAAGTAAATTTTTAGACGTTAAGTACTGATGGAATTTTGAATCGTGGGAATTTTGAATCAGCTATGAACAAAATATATTGGGAACTTTAAAGCTTTGGCGTGGCTTTAGCTGACCTTGGGTATAAAACAGCCCACATAATGGTTTTGATTTTCACGTAGTTTAGTTTATCAATATCAAGTTGATCAAGGAAGGATATTGTGTCTGGTGGCTGCGTGGCAGCGTGGCAGCTGAGTGAAGGAGTGTTCGTGTGTCGCGAGGTTTGTGCAAATGTTAACGATGAGGTCGGAAATCAGTCAGACCGCTACTCGAAAGTTAATTGACCCACGGGAGTAAACTAGATTCCAAAAACAGTTCACTGACCTCCTTTAGCTGGGAAAAACAAAGTGTACAAGTTGCCACGTCGGACTTGATTAGTCATATAGAAGAAACTTAATATGCGCTTGAAATTTCATGAAACTATTTGAGAATATTTGTTTTTTATTTATGACAAGGAATTGAAATGGTTATGCAATTAGGATTGTCCTTTCCGTTTTAAACTATGGCTGGCTCCCTTTTATTCGTAAGTGATACCATGCACTGTTATGAAATTTAAAGTGGATTTTCCTAAAACACTTAGTTTTAGGTTTTATATGATTAGTTGCAGATTTCCACTTAAATGAGTTATTTTTGTGGAGTTTTCAACAAAGAATGTTGAAACCATGATTTTACATAAAACATCTAAATCCTATAACCTATTACTTGACAATATAAATCAACAAAAGAAAATTTGCAACTATTTTTTCAATCAAGCATTATTATTCAAAACTATTCAGAAATCAACCTTATTATTTTCCCGTTATAAACATAGTATTTTTAAAGAAACAAAGTTTTCAATTAAAATTCTGGTTAAACTTACCTTTTTATAGAGGGAACAATGTCACAGTGGGGCTTGTCTTCGTGATATCAGATTAGATTCATTCATCTCCTGAGAAGGGAGGCCATTGTCGTCTATGTGCCTGAAACACACATTAATATTATTTTAACGCAACTATCAGTAATAAAAATACAATCTAAATAAATCTTAATCTAAATAAATAAAATACAATCTAACTACTACCAAATAACCAATTTTATAGACCTCGCTTTGACAAGATATTTCATCAACAAAGGTGTTGTCTTCGGAGCTAGCCATAGTGCCTTATAAAATTTTATTAACCTTGTGGTTAAGTGGAAGAGAGGACTTTAAAGTCCTAACTTCGCCACCAATAAAGACGCTTTTCATTTCATTTCATTAACCTTAAGTCAGGTTTGGATTAGTATTTTTTAAATGGCCTTCCACGACCTCAAAGTCGAATCTTTAACGGGTATTCTAAAGCCGGAATACCCCAACGTCTGAAGGCGTATGTTAAGGAAAGTCCACGGACTACAAGTTGTTGAAATAGTAGGTTTTTATTCGATGTGGTTTTAAATAAGTATTCATTTTTAAAAGTTTCATATAATTATAATTTTAAGAGCGCTTTTGCCGGTCAAGGCATCATCAGTTAGTTGTTAAACTTTTAAAAATGAATACTTATCTAAATCCAAACAAGTTTCATCAAGAATTCAATGAAGAAAATTCGATGTGGTTTGTCCTAATATTACGAGTGATCATCTATATTTCTACTTTTAACATATGTTTACACAATACCACTGAAATAAAAAATATTTGAACTTAAAGGCACATTAGTTGTTAAAATGTCTTAAAATTGTACTATGAATGAACGTTTGTTTGAACTATTACCTAATAACGTAGTATTTGCATGGATTTCCAAGCTCCAGTAATTCGCAATTTCATTTCGTGTTGTTATTTTGATGTTTCTGCTGGCCACCCAACTAAAAATTGATAGTTAAATTAAGTACAAGACAATAAATTACTAATTAAACTTAGTAGGCTATTTTACTTATCACCATTATTAGTTGCTACAGGACTAACAGTTTCAGCTTATAAGAAATGCGAATAAATAACAGTTCACCAAGGCAAATGTTACTGTAAATATAGCTTCCTTAAATAAAAAAAACACGTGAGACATTATTACTCTTTTTAATCATTGACTCAAAATAGTTAAAAAACACGATGGGAGATTGAACGAGAAAATAACACGAATATAGTGTGAACGGTTTCAGAAATCATTCATTTACCAACAGATCTAGACATCCACAAACATTAAAATCTACAAAGAACTCTTATACGTATTTAACAACTGACCTTTAATACCTGAAACTATACAAACACTTGAGATAAAGAAGGTCCTTCTATAGTCAAATAACCCGTTTTAAAATAGACTTTGTTTTAAAGTAGATTTTTGGTGTTCATGTGAAAAAGAGCACAGTTTTTTAAATACAATTTATTTTAAATATTTGAAAAATTAATTTAAGAGATACTTTTTTTACCCAAAAAGTACTTTTAATACTATTAGTAACTAAAATATAATATACGTAGGCCATGCGAGGATGGGCCTCAAGGGTAAACTCGGTCCATGTAAAATAAAACTATTACATACTACTATTTACCTTCTTTCCTATTTAATTGTAATTAAGAAATGACATGTGATTAAAGTAAAGTAAAATATAATCTATTTGTCTGATTTTTGCGCAAAAAATATATTTCCTACAAGTCAAATTTTTAATGAAATTGATATAGCGCTGTTTAAAGACATAAATTATATATTTTAAAACAACATGGAAAAAATTAAAAACTATACACCGTGATAACTATAGACAGTAATATAGGCTTGTCTTGGTATGAGACGTTCACCTAGGCGACTACGTATGTGTTACTATCAAATAACTTTGCGCGATTAAGCGTAAGGGTTAAAACCATTATGTTTTACGTTCTTGCAACTTTTTAATTTGTTATATTTATTAGAGAAGTGTCCATGGTTAGTTTTTTAAGTTGAAAGAATTTATACTAAATTGAAAAAATAGTCTCTCCGTCGTTTTATACCTATGAGATATCCAGCACATAGTTCGTTAAAGTGTTGGGTCCGACAGTGAATGGTAGATTTAAAACACTGTCATTTTTACAGTAAATAACTTTAATTTTTCCACACATAAAATTTGATCGTAACATTTAAAAGTTTTAATTTTTGAAAACCGAATCGATTAGGTGGTCTTCTTTGTTTTTACAAATTTTTTGAAACCTCTTTGTGAGAACAGAAACGGCAGTAAAACGAAACGATTTAAAACACTCTTATTGTAAGAGTAATTAACTTTTAATTTTGACTTTTTTATTTTTACTATCAAAATGTAAATTAGTAAATATATAGGATAACACATTCAAAATTTAATTTGTTGAAAACCGTTTAGGTCAGATGGCCTTCCTCAAAGTTGGCATTTCCTAGTCACTTGAATAAATGGAGATGGAGCCTGTTCCAGAACTAACGGCTCCTGACTATTTTCTTTTGGGTTATTTAAAATTTCTGCTGTTTGGAGTCAACCCCCTAAAACTAAAGTCGAATTGAAGGAGAGAAATTGACATGAAATCAATATCATCCCATTAAAATTTGATTACACATTTAAGTTACATATGCTACGCAGAGTTATGGAAACCTTTACAAAGAGGCTTAAAATGAAGAAGACCATCTGACTGAAACGGTGCTTAAACATAAAAATTTCATAGGCCTACGCTAACAAAACATTTTACTAATTACGAATTTGTGTGTGAACAAAATTGAAAAAAAACATTACTTTAATAATGAAAGGCTCTATCCGTTTCACTGCCGTTTTGCCCTCTCAAAGAAACCTAAAAAAACAACTTATTGCGAGGCTTTTAAAAATACAACTTGTGTCATTTATATACTGTTACTAATTTAGATTTCTTTTGTGAAGAAATAATAATAATATTACTTTATTTATAAAACCAATTAGAATAGTTTAACAAGAGTATTATGCGAGTATTAGTGATTGGCGGACAAAGATAGATAAATACAACCAAAAACCCTGGAGGAATAGTTTAAATTATTTTGAATAGACCTTTAAATTGAACCACACCTTAATGTAAAGTCCGACGGTGTATAGTGTATAGAAGCGGCTAGTTGGTCGTACACAAATTTTAACTGTTTACAAGTAAGAGAACAGTTACGTTTTTATCCATAGAACATATTACAAAAACACTTTACATGAAAATAATAAATCATCCTAGAGCTTCTTCTAGATTAACCTAACATCACTTACCTCAAAACACATCCTCTGCCCAAACCGTGTGATCCTAACTCCAACATGGTCCTTAGAAAATACCCAGACTTAACAGATTTACCTAAAGCTACAGTTGCTGCCTATGTAAAAACTTAAAGAAATCTAGTGAACGAAGTAGCATATGTGAATGAAGTGCATGGATATGAATGAGTGTGAGTGAGCTGGGAGGATCAGCTGGCGGGGCGGGGCGTCCAGAGGCAGGATGGAAGGATGAACAAGGCCAAGGCCGCTACAGAGCTCCCCACTCCTAACCACCCCACACCCCACACGCCCCACATATACTAGTTTCTCCCGTAAAGAATAATCAATTGCCATAGGTATTTGGGAGGAAATAAAAGGTGTGTGGACCGAGCAGGAGGTACAGTTGCGAGTCAGTGTTCGAGAGTGAGAAGACATGGTGCGTGTAGGGTACTTGTGGTTAGTAGTGTTGGTGTGCGGGCTGGCTGCGGCCTACCCGACGACGCCGGAGGAGTCTACCGACGGTGTAGACAAAGTTTATCGGTTCTTGCAAGGATGTGGCGAGAAGGACATGCTTTTGTGTATCAAGATGAGGGCTCTTACCTTTGTGGACCGTGCTCTCAGGAGACCCGAAGACATAAGCGTGGTCGATGGCGTGACTTTGGTTCGCTCTCAGGATGCTGGACGTGACTTGAACGGCCGTGCCTTGTCTGAGGCTGAGCTCGACGCTTCTCTGCCCAAGGACGCTGAGGACCGTGATGCTCAGGTCGAGACCATGCTTGTGGACCGCGTCGCCAGGTTCTTGGAGAGCCACACTCTTCAACTGAAGGTCCCCGATTCAACCATCTCTGATGTCCGCAGGTCCCTCGATGAGGGTGAGTTTTACTTTTAATACAACTAAGCTTAATTTCTGCCAAAAACTATTGATTTTCGCTAAACATCACATTTTATTTGTGTTATAAACAGTTAAACATTTTAAAACAGTTTAAGTTCTTAATTTTGTTTACAAATTGAGATCTCGTTTAGTACAGCTCAGGATGTGAGTACATATCAGGAAACAAGTTTTTATGTGCTCACTCTTTCGTAACAGAAAAGTCTACATTAAAAGTCCACTTGCAGTTGAAGGATATGTTTTAATTGTGCTTAGATATATTTTAAACTAATAGAATTAAAATTGGACCCCTAATAGAATTTGAAGAAAAGAAATGACACGTAGTAAATATATGTCAGTTTTCGAATAAAGTGTAAAACTCGTAGTACAGGTAGCCAGAAAAGACATTTTGATACATTTAAAAATATTGAAATTTCGATATAATGCGATCAAACTATACCATTTTTATCAGATAAAGCTCTTTATTTCAAGTTACTAAACTGTTTGGTCTTTTTAGGATAATGTTTAAAAGAAATTGGGTTACTAATTATTGCTCGTAGTAGCGATGAGAGAAATTAATAAGCGGGATTTAACTATTTAGATTGATCTAAGTTTGTAAAAGATCATTCTTTTTCGACAGCTATGTAAACATGAACAACAAATAGTTCAAACATATTCCGGTCGCTATAAACACAAATCTTATCACAAAATACTTATTTACTGAGCTCTAAAACCTCCTCGACCGTTAGCCGTCTGATTGTAGTGAACACGCAGTCGTTGTCGGGTTTACGGTTCGTTGCTCTCACATGCGTGATACAGGGCAAGTCCATATCGGCGCAGCCAGCAATTAACCGTTCCCCAGGTGAGTGACCGGAGGAAACCGGTTACTCATCTGTCACCGTGATCCAAGGTCACTGATATCTGGGTCTGTGTCACTGGGTGAGCGTGGGCGGCAGCCGGCATGATCACAGTGCCAGGGAAAGTTGGCAACCATAGAGTAGAGATCGGGATCTAGAGTGAATATAAATGCCCGGTCTGCGTGATGATACGTTAAGTTGGACTAGAATCAAGGACGTTTCTTTTACCGAACCTTTCGGATATAATTTGGGAAATGGACGGTTTGTCTTTTAAATTATTGGGTGTTGTAGATACTTATGTTTGGATGATTATCAATTTAAAACAAACATTTAAATGATATTATTGGACGAAATCCTCTTTCTAAAAGAAATAGAACAAATTATTTTTATTAACTGATTTAGTCTTACGACAGTATTAAAGACAATATTTAACGAAGGTGAATGTTTGTTACAGCTCGTGGCAAGAAGAAGAAGGCCGCCAAGATCCTCCTCCCTCTGCTTCTCCTCCTGAAGCTGAAGGCTGCCGCCCTCATCCCTCTGGCCCTTGGAGCCCTCGCTCTGCTGGCCCTCAAGGCCCTCATCGTCGGCAAGCTCGCCCTCGTCCTCGCCGGTCTCATCGGTCTGCAGAAGCTGCTGGGACAGAAGGGACACACCCAGAGCTACGAGGTGGTCGCTCACCCTCACTACACTGAGGAGCACGGTCACGGCTGGGGACGCTCCGTCAACGACGCGCAAGACCTGGCATACAGCGCTCACGCTAAGACAGAATAACTCCGCCCTTTCCGCTCTCTTCAGATGTACAAATAGTTAGTCTCGTGGCCGCCCTCTGACGTACTACACTTAACTGTTACTATCCGAACTACTCCACAACAATACCCTAGACCACCACAGACAGTAATAAACCAAAGATAAACCGTACAAAGTACAAACGATGACATTACTACTCACTGTTACTGGGCTTTAAAAATCAAAATATTGAATACGGCCAGACTCAATACTCGGTGGCCACTTCATATCATAAGAAACTCTTTTATTTATTTAATTTAATAATTTATTTGATTAACAAATCTCGTTATATGTTGGCTGTTGTCTGACTGACTGACTTCTACTACTCACTGGTACATCGTTGTCTGCTAGTCAACCTCTGTCTTCTTCCTCTTCTTTCATTTTCTGTTTACCAGCAGCTCCTGACAGGAGTCTAGCACAGGAACGATATCTCGCATTAGTTTATTAATAGTTGCATATTGTGATTAGTCTTTGTACTTACCCTACTGTACTTGACTGTACTTACTGTAATGCCAATATTGTAAATAATTTATTAGTTGTTATTATAAAATGTGAATACTGAATATTGAATTTTACTCACCCTTGGCCTTTCCTTTAGTAAATAGTTAAACGTTATGAGGTAAAAACAAAATGGAATGTTGTTGTAACAAAACACCAACTATTAATTATCAATTAATGAAATATTTAATTGACATAAAACACATAATGTTAACAGTTAAAAGTTGGAAAGAGTTAATAGTGCAAATGTTGTGCTCGACAGAAAATGCAAATTCATATTGAAATGCATAATTCGAATCATATCCATGACTTACAACTCATATCTAAACCTTATGTCGGAGATACACATTTTGAGTGAACTTAGAAAGGAACATGATCCTGAAAACTTCAGGAACTGCTAAAACTGGATCAAACAATTACTTCCAAAGCTGTGGCTTTACTTAAAGGGCCTTTGGCACCAAAAATGAACATTATAAATAAAAATTAGTTTGAAAAATTGTGATAAAATAATTGCCTACTGAATGCCAAGTTTGAATTTAAAGTTGTTTTAGTACGACACTGATTGCCTTTACATAAAACACAAATATGATTATCAGAACATTTTTACAGTATACAGCAACCCAGTGTATTTATTAAATACAATCAATTGTAGTATATAAAAAAATGTTACTTTAAAGATGTTTAAATATAAATGACTCTCTACCGCTTTAAATAATTGTATAATTTAAACATGGCTTTGATTGATTGATAAATAAACAGTACTTAAATAAAATAAAGAGAATATTTTCGAAGTAGACATATGAGCACATTGAGCACACAATATAATTAAAACTAATAACGTACTGTTGACCAGTATTTTGCTTGAACAAAATATACACAAAATATAAAATTGCTGGTACACACTTTAATTTGTTATTGTATCAAATTAAATGTATAATCTAGTGTCAACTTCCATTCGGTTACTGTATCACGATTGAAAATTTTACATTTACAAATAAGGCCAATACAATTAAATTTTTATTGGACCAATAAAGCTGATAACCTATAAACCATCGGTGGCAAGTCTGTTATTCAAAATATACTAGGCTTTTCGATCTCTCTGGACATGTGAGATTGGTTCTTGGGTCAAAATAAATACAGTTAACTCCATACATTTGAGCTGAACATTTTGTTTTGTGTTTTCAACCTATCTTTCTACAGGGTTAGAAAATATTCAACCGTTTCAAAATAGCAGCTAAAACGTAACACTAATTGATATTTACGAGACGATACGAAATTTCTTTGTAATTGTAATTGTGTAAAAACAAATTCAACCCGAGATTCTGGTTTGAAATAATATAAGACCTTCAACGATATGTCACTTGGCCATATTCTCAAAATATTTCTCGGCTTAAAATATTTAAATTTTGAGACGCAGCAAGTTAGATTTAATAGTATTTTTTCAAACTCAGTATTTTTTATATTTGATGTGCCTCAAAGATCAATACTTAACCGTTACTATTTTTAATTTATATAAATGACGTAAACAAGTTCATAACTCCTGAGAGTACAATTTTATGCTGATGATACGTCACTCACATTGAATAACAATAATATCAGTGATTTAGAAAGATCATGTTTTGAACAGTTAAATATTTGTGTTCAACATTTTGAAGAATTTAATTTAAAACTGGTCTATTGAAATCAAATTACCTACTTATAGAATGAATCAACTTGTTGATAATGTAATAACAACAATAAGTGTTAAGATTCTTT
The DNA here is from genome assembly GCA_018831715.1 of Matsumurasca onukii. NCBI lineage: Eukaryota > Metazoa > Arthropoda > Insecta > Hemiptera > Cicadellidae > Matsumurasca > Matsumurasca onukii. Next base: position 9,486,287 of record CM032062.1, read on the forward strand.
GAATCCATATTGAGACAGATCGAGAGTTGTGTAAGCTAAAACTGTACACACTATTTTACGCTGAATGTATGCACATTTTTGAAACAGTTGTATTTTGTTTGACTAAATGTAATTTAGAAACTGGAGCTAACTTTCATGTTCATAACGTACAAGGTATTCCAACCCATTGAGAAATAAGTATCACAGGCTTCGGTCTTTGACCAACTCCCTTATCAAGCTGGAGTTAAATTATATAATTATATCAAACTACCTAAAAACGTAAAAACCGAACCTATTTTGGTTATTTTCAATCGAAAATTAAAATGACATTCAACTAATAAATCATTTTACAGTGTGAGTGAATTTATGCAAACATTAAACATGACATTTAAACATTAATACAATTTGATATAATACTATTATAATTAAAAAACTCACCTATTTGCCTGTTTTATTAGTATACATATATTACAAATTTTAAGAATTTATTAATTAGTTTTGGACCTTTTAATTAGAAAGAATTTACTTGAAAATGTCAATTATTACTTGAAATGCATTGTGCAATGAAGAACACAACTAGGACCTACAGTGCAATAGGTAATTTTAATACAAATAATAGTTATTAAACCTATATATTATTAAATGATATCTTCTCAAGTTTTTTGATACCTAATACAATTCTATATGATCACCATTTGTTGCATTGGCCACTCACAAACGATAAATAAAATTAGTTTCTTCAGGTATTCAACATCATAACCAGACTGCAGATACTGTTCAACAATGTTCTACCTTAGTTGATTAATGTAATATATCTTCTTATAATACCAATGTTTTTTTTCATGTCCAAAAGTAAAATCTAGTGGGTCACTCTGGGGCTCCTTGGTGCCTCGGTGGTTTTCTTCTTCAAAAGTTCTGCACTTTAGAACCTAGCGATGAAACCTACTAAAAGTTATTAAAGAATGTCCTAATTTCATTCTTCTGTAACGTTTATAGTAGAGTCCGTCATGAATAGTTTACATATGGTTGAACAGAAGAAGTTTCAAAGTTTTGTTTACATATACTGAGAAGTAATTTCCGCTTTTAATTACCAACAAGATGGCTGCCCATTCAACACAAGATATTTTGCGTTCTTGAATTTCCAAAAAGCCAGTCAGTTCAGTTCAGCGAGAGTTTTGTGGTAGATTTGTGATTTCCTCGTGAATTTCTTTTGTGGGCTAAGTAAGAGTGAAGGTTTACGTGCCCACTCTGACAGAAAAATCTAGATGGCCTGCGGTACCGTATCAGAGCTGTAGTAAATTCCAAAATCAATATTAACTTCGTGATGTACGGGAAAAGAGTTTTTCGAGTAGATTTTAGCCGAGCAGTCAGGGGAGGACATGGTGAGCATTTATAGAAGTGTCCAAGGAAAACAAACTTTGAAAAGTGCTCTATTTACTAGTATTTAATTTACGTATATATAAGTAATAATTAACGAAGGATAGTTGTTTGAAAGTAGGATATTCTTTTTGAATAACCCTGTATTTTGAATCAGTATTTTCAAAGGCAATCTCAAAATACCCAACTTTAGGGTATACTTCTCTTGTTAGCTGTGTTTTTATTATTGACATAATAATTTACGAGCTATTTTTGTGAAACTTGGTGTAAACCTTAATTGGTTCCTAAAAAAATGTGCCAAATATATTTTGATCTAACTTAACAAATTTCAAAATGGCGACCATATTTTCAAATTTTTAATTCAATGGAATCTAATTGGGATTCAAATTTGAAATCTTAAAATGGCTGCCGCATTTTAAAATTTGATGAGTTGGATAAAAAATGTTTTTAATAAATGTTTTTGGAACACAATTAAGGTTTATAAAACACAAAATATCTCAAAGAGCTTTTGAACTGTTCCATATTTTCAAAATTTACAAAATGGCTGATTACGGCTAAACTAAGCCGAAATAAAAAAAATTGTTATTTGGCATTTTCGACTTACTTTTGTATGTAAAATCCGATTCTGCATAGTGCTCTACACATTTTGTGACCCCTGTATAGTAATTATGAGGTTAAGAAAGGAATACTCGCCTTGTTTGTAAATGTTGTAAAACTGTGCAAATACAGAGACTTTCTATTGCATTCATACTCTAAACACCCTGTATGTAAAAACAAACAAACAAGGTTGTGCTTACTTCCTTATCCTTATTTAAGAGGCCGCCGGATAAAACAACACTTAAAACATGGAGTAAAAACTGCAAACTACGTTTTAAACTGGTTAACGTACTTAAATCAAAAATTTGTTTCAATAGAAGCATTAAGCTACTGAGGCTGCTACATATAAACTTTAAAACTTGTACTTTCACAATAAATTATTAATTACGTTGATTAAAACCTGATTTTAGAATGGAGTAGAATAAAATAGAAATCGCTTTATTGCAGGATTAAAAAAAATAAACACTGTTTACAAACACAGTTGTCTTAAGCTCAATTGAATATGTATATTCTTAATAAATACAGAACTTAACATTACTAATTAAAACTAATCATCAAATCCTGCAAAGGCAGCCCTTACAGACAAAAGCCCAGTTGTAAGGGAACCTTACTCTAAATTAGCCTCCCCGGCAAATCTAATCTTGATATTGCAGTTTAAAACAAAACAATTACAAACAAATTAAATTAAAGTTACAAAAATAAAATAAATTTAATCATTCAACTTGCGAGGCCTTTCGCTAGCAAAGCTAGCATCATCATTGGTTGCACGATGAAGCTAGCAGCTTGAAAGGACTCGCAAGTTAGTGATTAAAAGTATTGGTTTTGTTTTTATTTTTTCCTTTTAAATGTATTCCATTCTATGGCTCAAGCACTATTCTAAACAACTAAACCAAAAAATTAAATTATTTTACCATATAACTCATAGAACTCGTACCATCGTAAAATATATTTTGTTTAGCAAGTAAGTTTTACGATTTTGCTTTATATGCTGCAGCATTAATGGCTTCATGCTATTGCTGAAACACTTTTCCCATTTGGTACGTTAATCTACATTAAAAACTAACTTCCATCGTTATAAACCGTCTGTCGTTATTGAAGATAATGTAGTCCTAGATGAAGTTCAAAGTACCAAGTTTCTCGGGCTCTATGTTGATAGCAGACTATCTTGGGATGAGCATATAGATTATGTCTCATCAGAATATATCTCATCAGACAATTATCGAACTATTGTAGTACCAATGTACTAAAATTGCCTATTATGGCTTAGTTCAAAATCATTTATCATATGGTATTACACTTTGGGGAGCTTGCTCAGAATTCAGATTAATGCGGCTTTTTATTTTGCAAAAAAAAGCTATTAGAATAATAGCTAAAGCAAACTTTCACGAGTCCTGTCAAGACATTTTCAAACATTTAAAAATTATGACATACATAGTATTTATATTTATGAAACAATTTTATTTTGTTTAAATAAGTGCAATAAGATATCAGGAGCTGATATTCATTCTTATCGCACCAGACAAAATCATCAGTTTAGAAATGAATACCACAGGCTCCAAATGTCGCAAAATATATCTCAATATGCAGGAATAAAATTATTCAATAATCTTCCACAAACTTTAAACTAAAAAGGCAAATTTTAATTTAAAAAAATTACTAAAAGAATTCCTGGTTAATAAAGAATACTACACCATAGATGAATTTCTGAATTCTTCTGGCGCCTTTGAATAGTTTAGTTCTATTATTTAAATTAGGCCTTATTTGTTAACAGTGGTTTTACTTCGGTGAATTAGTTTCGTTTTGTTGTTGGTTTTACTTTCTGTATTACTACTATTGTTACAAAATATTTTGTAATAATGACAATAAAATGTTATGTTACGTTATCTACTTAAAACATCGTTTAATATCTACGTTAATATCCCTAGTCCAGATATAGTCTGCTCGGCTCATCCAGCAACCTCAAGTGAAATCAAGACATCTATAGAGTCATTCTTTAAAAGTTTTAAGGTAACGATTTTTTGAGTACCGTTATGAACCTGGCAAGAACTGGAGTCGAATTTGACAGGCCCACATGAACCGACCGAATCTCGAATTCGAATTTTTTGAAAATTCTGATTTGGGATCTGAGACTGAATTCACCCATCACTCATTTGAAACAAAAACAGGGACCTGTAGTATCGCCGCAGCAAGGCTGATTTCCCTGCAATTTCCAATAACGACACGATGCAGTAGTGTACTTGAGGCGTGTATGATGTGAGGTGTAACGGGTGAGAGCGAGAGTAAGGTCTCACTTTTACTTGTGCTAATCACAGAGTCGGTATCAACATTACACGCCGTGCATCCGGTAACGAGCCCAGACTTCCGGTCAAGCCAAGGTGAAGATCACGAGACTAGAGAGGAGAAACTACAAACACGTGGAAAGCAGGAACCACCCATGTGCGTTATCCGTTTCATATCAGCTGGTTCTTTATTTGTAGTACGTTATGTAATTTGTGTTTTAATGAATGGTACATTTTCACGTTCGGAATATGATATACTATCATGAAACGAAATTGACGAGTGTTATATTTAAGCGACTTTTAGCTTGTTATCATTGATATTGTTAAAATGATTGAATGGCTGTCGCAGTTAAAATCAGCTTTGAGAGTATTAAATTAACAATAAAGCAGGGTAAACATCAATTATTTCTGCAATACCTCTTTATAAAACCTGCCACACAGTCAAGCATAGAATCACGGCTACAGTGGTCAACTGACAAATCTCTCTTTAACTATTAATACTGTGGGTCTGGTACACAGACGGTTCATTGATAGAAGGAAAGGCTACATGGGCACACAGAGTCCGGCCCAGGTGCAACCTCTCAAGTAGCTTGGGAGGTTTCTTTTGTACATAAGTTTCAACAGCAGAAGTCTTCAGAACCTCACTTGCTTGCACCTATCTACAGTTATCTGTTAGTACAAGGGATAAACATATCGTAATCTTCTCAGACAGTCAGGCTGCCCCTCAGAGCGCTGGACTGTGCACTTATCAACTCCTGCATTGTCCTGAATGCTTCCAAGCACCTGCTCTAGCAAGCTGTAATAATGTACGGTTTGCAATGGATACGGGCATCAAGAATTTAAAGGGAATGAAAAAGCCGATCTGATGGCTGGAGAAAAGGTGCGCTGTCATCCCTTGCCGGTCCGAACTAGCGGTAGGAATCAGTCCTTCTTGTCAAAACTATGCTAGCCAAGCAGGGACAAATGCAAAGGAAACAATGCGATGGGAAACAGCTACCATGCCAGGAACCCGCCAAACTTTTAGTCATGAATCCATCAAGGATACTACCAACATCTGACCAGTCTTATTCGCCAGAACATCAGACTGGTAACATCGTATATCACAGGTCATGGTCATTTCAGAAATCACCTAGCAAATGGGTTCTACAATGAGATACCAGATGTAGGCTATGTGAGCTGTACTCCTGAGTCCGTAAAACACATTCTTATTGAATGCGAGTCCCTGGAAGCCGTGGAGAAGAGGTCTTAGGGTCTCATGGCGGGAGCACACCCATCAGAATTGGGTAGCAAGTGATCCTCGAGTTTTTTTTAAGCAAACGGGTGGGGCTGCCTAATTAGGAGAACAGGGAGCCAGCACAATAAAACCAAAGGGTTGACGTGCGCGTGGTCTTGAACCACAAATTTTCCCAATAATCTAATTTAACCACAATTAAATCAATAAACCAGGTTAACCATGAATTAAATCATTAAACTATAACGAGATATTTCAAATACAAAAGGCCGATAAATAGTGATAATTTTAATTCACAAGCCCATTCAACAGCAATAATGTCATCAGGCAAACTTGTTACATGGAAATTAAAATAACCAAAAATTAATTGTTAAGCGCTTGTGAATTAAAAGTATCCCTATTTATTGCCTTTTGTATTTGAAATATCTCGTTAAGTATTGCCAATAATCTCCACTTAAAGAAATTATAATAAACTATAAATTTGGTTATCTAAGCTCTAAGTGAGTCCCACATTTGATAAAAAAACTATTTTAAAATAGTGTACAGGCTTGAACATTAGTTTTCGTCCAATATAACCTTCAAGTTAATTGCGATCTCTATCAAATGACTGTATCAAAATAAACCCAATTTCAAATCCCTCGAGTGTCAATAGGCGTGCCGTAGCCAGTTTTGCGGCTACATCATCAACAATAATCATGTTGATTTCAATGTTTGTAGGATTAAAACAAGTTTTATTATCACACTATTATTTTGTTCAGTTTTTTAGTGTAATTCTGTAATAAATACATGCAGGTTAAATGTAAAATAGTTTGCTCAGAAAACTAAATCCAAGTGTAAACGGATAGCTCTTAAAAATTATAGTTTTCAAAATCATTATAGCAAGTCAAAGTATAATCAAATAAGTTCAAGTAACCGACCAAGATAATTAAAACTTCCATTGAATAGTTTGTAGACGCCTAACTCAAATGTCCTTTCCTGTTTCTTAGTCCCTGAGTTTAGCCCGTAATTTGTCGGTATCAACATCAGAAACAACAAAGAAAATAAACAGAGAAAATATGGTGTATTTCAATAAATAGCTGTAGGTCGATCCCCACTTGGCTGCAAACAAGTATTAGCAGTAATTGGCTAATAAACCAAAAATTTAAGTAAAATATTCATGATACTTTCATCGAAAGTAACGTATTTTGACGCTCAAACATTTGTAAATTTTAAATTTTCAGCGTCGATAGTAAATTGATTACGATATACTTTAAAGAAAAAAAGAAATACGAAAAACACCTACAACAATAATTAATGGCGGTCTTAAAAAATATACCTTAAAAAAAGTTATGAGGTTGTAAGAAAAATTGTTCAACCCAACAAATAATGCTAGTAATGCACAAATCTTCTGACAGTAACCCTGGCAATGTTCACCTATTGTCTCGGCGTCTTGACCGTGACCTGCTCACCACACACTCAGCAACATCTCGCATGACCGACACAAGCTACCAACATAACAACACTTTCCCGCTGCTGATCCAGACGCTGATTCTGCTGGCGGAAACAAGGAAAAGTGCATACATTACTGGCCTCCAGTCATAAAGCCGCGGGCGCGATATGGATGGTTTCATTCTTCACTGTGTGGATCCTCACCTTCAGGTATGCTCCCTTTCAGTATATAGTAGTATATATAATAGCAATAGATTTAAATTGTATAAACGCTAAATAGCTAATATTACTAAATCAGAATATTTAACCATTTAACCAGTTTGCGCATGTAAACCATACACATCAATACTTCTGTTCAAATAAGATACATCTGAATGCGTTTATCCGAAACATGTGACTGTCAAATAGTGCTTTATCAACAAGCTGGAAATATTACAAACAGAATTTAACACCAGTCATGACTTATTTAATCTAAATTGTATAAAGCTAAATAGCTAATTATTACTAAATAAATTTGAAGACAAAAATATTTTGGCCAACCATTTAAGTTCCCGCTTCGGGCGGTTATGTAACCACTACACCATGACTATAGTTAATAGCAGGCTAGTATTATATAGTTCAAAATTAATAATTAACATGTTCGTTCATAAATGCGCTTTTAACTATTTTCAAATATTGAAACACAAGTGTTGTTGTTTAAGGTTCGGGTTATTATTAATATAGAAACGTTTGAAAACAAAAAGAAAATAACAGAGAAAATATGGTATATTACAATAAATAGCTGTGAGTCGATCCCCATTTGGCTGCAAACAAGTATTAGCGGTAATTTGGGCTAAAACAAATCATTTAAGTAAAATACTCAAGGATACTTTCATCAAAGTATTTTGACGCTCAAACATTTGTAAATTTTAAATTTTCAGCGTCGATAGTAAATTGATTACGATATAATTTCTTTTAAAGAAAAAAATACGAAAAAACACCTACAACTATAATTAATAGCAGGTCTTAAAAATTGAAATACCTTTAAAAGTTACGAGGTTGTGAGAAAAAATGTTCAACCCAACAAATGATGCTAGTAATGCACACTTCTGACAGTAACCCTGGCAATGTTCACCTATTGTCTCGGTGCCTTGACCGTGACCTGCTCACCACACACTCAGCAACATCTCGCATGACCGGACACAAGCTACCAACATAACAACACTTTCCCTGCTGCTGATCCAGACGCTGATTCTGCTGGCGGAAACAAGGAAAGTGCATACATTACTGGCCTCCAGTCATAAAGCCGCGGGCGCGATATGGATGGTTTCATTCTTCCACTGTGTGGATCCTCACCTTCAGGTATGCTCCCTTTTATAGTTCAAAAACAATAATTAACATGTTCGTTCATAAACAGCGTTTTTAACTAACTTTCAAATATTGAAACACAAGTGTTGTTGTTTAAGGTTCGGGTTATTATTAATATAGTATCCTTTCAAGTTTAAAAGGTACAACATAATATTTGTACACACTACCTAGAACAAAGTAGGGCTAGTTATTTTAAGGGTAATGTAAAGTTAGTATAATGCAAAACCTTGACACATTAGATCACCAAATCACTAAATCACTATTTGAGATGCCGACCACTCTCATGAGGGTATTTTAAGGCAAATATGTGGTGAAGGATGAGTGGTTGTAATGAGTTATGAGGTGTAGTCTTGTTACAAACCAAGGCCGACTCTTCCTTATAATGGGTCATTAATTAATAGCCCAATAGAGTAAAGGTAAATAGCTTAGGTTAGAAAACTATAACTTCATCTAGTTAGTTTGATATTTAAGAGTTTGATAAATGTGAGGTAGTTTTAACCTCAAGACTTTGGTTGCGACTTTTCCTTGACTTTTATACATCGATGATATTGGTCACTAACTTTCATGTTCACTTATACGTAAATATTTAATTAGTTTTATTCAAATATTTGTAACATAACTGCACCAATTTGAAAAGTGTTCAAGCACAGACAACTGCAATGGGGTGGCTTCAGTCACTCTTGATGACTACCTTGGCCAGCCTGTGCGTGGCTGTGATGATGACACCTCCTGACAACAACGAGACAGATGGAGGGGTGGACGTGTGTCTCAAGGGTGGCAGTCCTGTTCTGCCCTGTCTCAACGCTGGAGCTCTGGAGTTCCTGGAGGAAGCTAACCAGAGGGGTGGTGTGGAGGTGGTGGACGGCCTGGAGCTCGTGCAAGATGATGGTCAGAGTCCTCGGAGCATTGTGCCCGTGGGTGAGTCGAGATGCGAGGAGGGCTCGTTTTAATAAAGTCCAACTTTTGTACAATGGTAAAGCACTGAAAACATCTTAAGTTTCATGAACATGTAGCAAAAAAACTGTCATCAGGAATATGTACTTAGACGTTTTTCAAATGTTCTGCAACCTCCACCTTATTAGAGATATATTATGGCCTCATTTTCCTTTTTTAAGTACGCTGTTCCAATTTGGGAAGTGAATCAACTAGGACAAAATTGTTATTTATACTCCAAAAACGCTATTCGTACCATTTTCAATTTAAAACCTCGTTCATCCTGTAAATCCACTTTCTAGAGAATAGAATATTAACATTCTCATGCATTTACATCCTTGAATCCTTGTCATTTCTTATAAAAACCTTAAGAACTTTCCCCGAAAATCAGTCTAACTCCTATGACCCGATCAAATTTACCAATACCCCATCGCAAGACAGCTTTTTTCGATAGGTCTTTGACGAGTCAAATAGTTAATTTATACAACACTCTCCCATTTTGTTCTTTAAAACAAGTTCAAAATTGTCAAAAGTTCAGATCTGAATTTAAAAAAAATATTGATGGTAAATGGTTTTACTGTGTGGAGGAATTTAAAGATTATTTTAAAAATGATGTTACACTAGTTAACAAATTTAAGCTGTAACTATTTGTTGAAAGACGAGTGCTCATGTACTGTAAATATGTATTTATGGCATAATAAAGATGATTTGATTTGACTGTTTACGTAAATGTCTATTGGTGCGAGTGTAAACAAATGAAACCGAGCTCATTGACTATAAAATAATTGAAATATTGTTGAAAATACAATCGATGTAGAAATCCAACGAATTGAAAACCGTTAGTAGATTTATACATATGGTAATACATTATAAGATTTCTTCTTTTCTTTGAAGTGTATATTGCCGACATCTGTTTATAACCATTTTCGTTTTCAAAAATAAATTAAAATTTTATTAGGGAAAACAACTTTTTAAACTTACAGTTTCAAAACAGATGGTTTCTTACAACGTTAAACTATTTTAAATAGCACAATCTATCTGTAAACCATAGTTTTCAACAAACATAATCATGGTTTGGACAATGGACCCGTTAAAAGTGTTAGAACAAAATCAATATTTTAGCCAATCAAATTACGAGTATCATCAACATACTTGCGAAAGCTTCTTTCATGTTTGTAGATCACGACCCCCACGACGTCAGATCTCTGTGGGACGCCACTGCCATGTTCCTGGAGACGCTCTCTGAGGTGGGACCTGGGCCTGGTGTACCCGGGCCTCACCCTCAGGGTGGGACCATCCCTCACGGGCCACGGGGTCATGGAGTTCCTTCTAGACCACAGGAAGAAAGTAGACGACCGTTCTATAGGAACTGGTGAGTTACGTTAACCTCATATGAGGTCTGTATGTGTGATGAGTTATGTTTATTATACAACGTGTTAATGAAATTTTGGCAATTCTCTTTGAAAAAGTCTGGTACACTTTTGCTGTCGAAGATACGAGTATGTATTCTTATCATAGTTTGATTAATTTATACAACATATTTGAATCTTAATTGCATCAACTATAAGGGAATAATTGTAGGTTCTGGTTTTTATATTGAAAACAGTGATTTATTATACTCATTGTAAAATAATTCGTCACCTCATGAGCTTAAGCCAAACATCGTTATACAGTGTTTGTTCAGTGCTCCACTATGTTATTGTGTTTGAAAGTACGAAAAATAAACTTTAACGACAAAATAATCCGTTGATAAATGTGAATTTACAAGTACGTGCCGGGTCTGATGGTTGAAAGGTGTAAAACATAATAATTATAAATAGCTAATTAAAAAAATAAACAAGAAATAAGATGTTATGGATTTAAATATCACAATAGTTTGCCTTAAATGTTTTAAACATTTTGAACTACAAAAAAACATTGTTTTCTTTACAGGCCGACTAATATTGAAAAGAACACTTCTCCCGATACTTCTGGGCATAAAGCTCAACGTGGTGACGCTGGTGCCTATAATCTTCACCGTGCTCGTGGTGCTGATCAAGAAGGCCTTGTTCATCAGCAAAGCTGCTCTGCTGATCTCTGGCGTGTTAGGGTACAGTCAGTACCAGTTCCAGCAGCAGCAGAACCAGCATCACTCGCTGCATCAGCACCTGGGCTACGGTGGTCTGGGACTGCATCAGCATCACCCTGCTGTGGTCGACCCCCTGGAGGACACTCTGTACAAGGCACATGTCAAGTACAGGCAGGACGTGCCCTTCGTCAGCACCAGGGACACTAGGGACTTTGTCTGGACGGAGAGGGACAAGAAGAAGTCTGTGAGATGAAATATTTCTGAACTGTAAATAATTGACGTTATGTAATGCTTCTTTTAACATACGGGAGGAAAAAAGAAGGCAGTTTAATATCAATAAATGATAAACTGTTTCCACTGCAAATTTCGAAATTAAGGGTTATCGAATGCTTTTAACTGTAAAAATAGGTATTTAACTATCTAATGTGTCCAAACTCATATATAATTTTCAAAGGTACGACTTTTACTAAGTTTAGCCTCCGGATTTCTGAACATAAAACAACAAAGTAGGCTAATTTCATTTGGAATCCGTCAAAATCATCCAAATACGTTGTTAATATTAGTGATATGTAAGTTTCAGTTCCTTTTCTAAAGATCATCTTCAGAAAATCAACAATTATTACTCCTTTTGTGTCTGAGAATGATCTCCACAAACCAGGTACTCTTATGTAAGAGTGATCGGAATATGTAAGTAGCAAACAGTAGAAACGTTTTAAACTACTCTGAAAAATTCCCAAGGTAAAAAATAAAAATTAATGTTTCATGTGTTATAGTGTTTTGGAGATAATTTTAAATCATGTACTTGTGTGTGTGTGCTATTTCTCATGTATAACATTCTGATGTAGAAATTTAAAAATTGGTGTAAAGTGATAATACACCTAATAACTAATAATTTATGAAGAGTTTCGTCGGTCACTAACAAATACTTCTGATCTGACCATTCTTCGTTTCATTTACATGTATTTGATCACCACCCATTTGTTTGATTAGATTTACATAAATTATTTTTTATTGTTGTCGGTCCATAAACAATAAACTTAATTGTTGAACATTTCTGATATTACTGCCTATCTTTCTTCAACCCTGTCATACAGTCAGTTTAGGGTAAACTACTACTATATTATATTATACCGTATACAAAGGTAAGTACACAGTACCCTGTAAAATTGTATTTGCTTATCATGGACCGTTTTCAACCTTTAGGTCATCTTCCCGTATGTCAATTTTACTGGGTACTATGGACTTTTCTTCATAGTGACTCTTTTCTGAAATACTACTATATTATTATAAAACTGAAACACTTCAGAAGCCAAAAATTAACTTTATTTCCGTTGGAGAGATCTTTGAAAAGCAAAGCTTTTGTCGTCAAGGGACTAGGCCTGGTTAAATCAGCTGGTTAGATTTTGTTGTTAAACGTGACGAAGAAAGCTTTGCTTCTCAATGATCTCGTCAACCAAAATAATTGTAAATAAATAACAATAAAGTTACTATTGGCTTGTGGGATTGTGTGTTACATTTTCGAATATTAGCGCTCATACGTATACTGTTATTTTTCAACGTACTTTGGGTTTTGAAATAACAGTAACATAGTTTCCAAATTTCTTATTCCGAGGTCAAAATATTATTACGGAAGCTCTCCGTAGTTCTTGAGTGAACAAAGAACACCTGGACATTTTCTTAATATTACTGTTGGTATTTTCCTTTTAGTTTTAAGTACAGTATAGATTTAAACTCAACAACATTGTTCAACTTTTTTATCTATTACGTCGTATCAAATTAAATATAAGGCAATCAAGACCTCACTTTACCACTAACAAATAAGTTTTTCAATTCATGTACCTTTTTAAGTCAAATATTGGAACGTTACTAGAGCTTAACTAATTATATCCAAACTAAGGCTGTACACAATGCAAACAAGGCTTAATTTAGGAAGAAGCTGAAACACAATTGGGCAGTTTTCCTCGCCAAGAGGTTAGTGGTACTGCATCTCGGCCTGGCCCCGCTTGCTATTTGCCCATTGATCGTGACATACGTGTCATCCCACTCTATAAAGCACTGGACATGTAACATGATCTACTCAGTTCAGTGTTAGCTCTGCAGTTGGTTTTATTTTGTATTTTTCAAATCTTAACGTAATATGAGTGTCACTGTGGTGTTTGTGCTTTATGTGTATCATTTCGGTTCTATTCACTGTTCTAGTATCATTACTAAAAACATGATTCGAATGCCAAGAAATATTTCTAGTGTTATGCCCAGTTCAAGGACTGAAACCATCCCAACAGATGCTCCATTGAAGCTGCCACAGTTGGATGACACTGGTTACCAGATTGTTTATCCAGTTTATAGGGAAGGTCCTGTAGGAAAGGTTAATGTTACTCGTAATGGTTCTGTTTCAAATGAAACACTCCATGTGAAACTTAATAGTTCAACGACAAAGCAAACCTCTTCAAAACCAATCAAAGTGTTGAATAGCGTATACACTGTTTCAGCTCTTGACTTTGCTAAAGACAATCTTACCGTTCCTCAACACTCAGGAATTCCAGCGAAAAATTCAACTTCACCAAAATTAACCACAAAGTCTCCACCAAAGAACTTTCCCAGAACGCACCCACATTTGAAACCTCAACAAACACACCCTCAGAAATAAGTCAAACGTACTGGAACAGATATCAAAACCTCTCGGACGAGTTCTTCCAAGGAAACCCTATGTTGGATGAAGTGGGAGTCGCCAGATCCAACATGTTGGATGTGATCCACCGCTTCGTGAACTGCGTGTGGAGTATGCACTTCATGAAGTGCCTGCAGGAGCACTTCAGTGAGTCTACAGCCTCACATGTGTTGCCGTACCTTCAGCTGTTCATCCCCCCCACACCCCCCTACTCGGAGGAGGAGTACAACCCCAGCAGGAACGACAAGTTCGACACTGACATAGCTGACGAGGATCAAGGTTAGTTTGTAGTGTGGTTATTACTTTTGGTCATTTGGGATTGAATAATTCGTGGTTTTATAGCCAGCTGACTTTTTGGTTCAAGATATTGAGTACTTAAAAGCGGCAAGAATGATTGTAGAAAAGACATCACTTCAATAAAATTATTGTACACTGTTATGAATAATTTAATTTTAATGAGGTTAAAAACGAATGACAGAAGTCACAAAGACCATATTTAAACATGTTGAAAATTCCTTGTTGTAAGAGGTTAAATTTAGAGAAGCACTAAAACTTCAATAACTCACTTCATGCCAAACTCTGTGCCGTTTTGTTCAGACGTGATATTATAACAATTATATTTTTAAGTGTCTTTATAACCTGAAAACAGTACCCAAATGACACCTTCAATATAAGTAAAATCTTTGAAATTCTTTTGGTAAATAGTGAAATATAGTTTGCGAGTTTTATAAGCTACTTTGCTTGGACTGTTGATATACATGACAGTCTGCTCCTGGAAGTTGTTAACTGTCAAACAGCTGACAGCCCTGTGTGGTTAACGTTTCCTTTTCTTTGAAGGCAAATGTGAATTTCACAAAGTTATACGAGTTGTCCAATGTGTCTTCAAATATTGTGAGTGTTTTCGTTGATTAAACTAAATAAATTAAACGCGAAAGTAATGATACAGAGTTTCCCTAAACGACTAGTCCAAACTTCAGAACATTGTTCCTTGAGTCAAAACAAGTGACAATGTTGAATAATTATATGAGTTAACGTTTTTTAGTTTAACCACCAGCCGTCAAGTGTTTTTCAGTAAATATCGTTCATCTGCTAAACTACTTCACCAATTAAAAATTATTGATACGGTTGTGTACAAAATATTGTAACTTTGTAGACAAATCAATAGTATTCAAAACGAATATTACCAAAATGGCGGCCGTTTAAACACTCAACTAAACAACAAGTTTTGTATTTAACAATGAAACGCTAAGAAAACTTTAAAATCTTTTTAAACCTCAACGAAATCCAAAATATATTAAATAGTTAAGCTGTATCTTAAAAAATGATGCGTGACGCTCGTTTATGTAACTGCACTGACAGAGCTACTAAGATTTTTCTAATTACACAGTTTTAGGTTAGGTGAACCTTTTAAATTTACTTTGAATCCATTTGAACGTAAAAATTGGAAGATTGCCTATTTTATTATTTATTAAAACCAACACAACTAACTTAGCTAAAATAACTAACAATAATTGTAATTACTCCAAGTTACCTTATGATAGTTTAAATCAAATTATGTATTATTGGAAGTATATTTAGCAACAGTTTGTTTAGTTTGAAGTTTGCCTTCTGATATTTCATTAGACTCAGCTCAACATGTGAAATAGAGAAATGTTACAGAGAGATGCAAAGCTTTTCGCCTGTTATGTGTAGCCTGGCAACTACGCAACTTACTTGTACGTACATTGTCTGCTGCTGCTTTCGCAGGCGTTGTAGCATGGTTGTCTTTGCAACACGTACTGTAGTACCAGTTACAATTGATTCTCAGCTGTGATCGAACGTAAATAAAGGAACGTTATACAACTAGAAAAGTAACTAATTATTTAATTGGCCTAATGTATGGGGTGATTTTAATGCCAAATCTTAGAAAAAGAAGAAGGTAGAGTGGTTTTTGAGGATCTTAGTTAATGACAGCTAAAATGAAGGGGCAATTATTTTTTGTTTAATATGAAAATTGCTTTTATTAGCAGGCAATGTTTGTATTTGCAAAACAGTATTCGTTTCCACTCTGGTTTTGGAAGTTCTGATAATACTTGTCTTCGAATTCGCCTTTTGTTTAAATTATTAATTTATAATTTAAATTATAAAATGTCCTTTGAATATTATTTGCTGTGGGTTCTTAATCGATATTAAATTAATTAACTTCTTTTTATAGTATTTTAGTAGTTTTAAATAAAAAATAATCTCAAAGCTCAGTTCAACTTCTTCCTTAGTTTAAAACAATTAACCAACCATAAGAAACCATGTGATACTATAGTTATGGAAAATGAATACTATCAATAAATAATAAATAACCGTAGTTTGAAACTTAAAAAATACATGTACGTAGACAAAATTAAATTGACAAACTAAATTAAGACAACTTTGTTGTTTGAACAATTTTATCAAGTATTGATTTATTTTCTAGTGTTAGCTAAAACTTTGGTTTTGTGTGTTTTCAACCTAGGAAGACGCTGGACCAAGTTATGAAGTATATTGTTTTAATTTTAAATTTCATCCCAAAGGTCCAACTTATCCAGTTTTAAATACTAAATGTATGTACTATAACATTTCAAGACTGTCTCTACTGGTTTCAGGAAGGAGAAGACTGTCCAAGAAGCTTCAGTCCCTGATCCCGCTGTTGCTCATGCTCAAGATGACCATGATCCCAGCTCTGGTGGTGATGGCTGCGATATCTGGCAAAGCGTTCCTCATGTCTCTGTTATCACTGGGGACGGCTTTGTTATCAGCATTTCTCCCCAGCTTGTCTCCACTCAGTGCCAACAAACGCCAAGAGGTGGCTCCCCAGTCTCTCCCTCCAGACTCACTTTCAAGCAAATACTATTACGTTATGTAGATACAGGATCATGGGTGTTGAGTGTTCAAAAATTATGTTCTATTTTCTTTATTTTATCTTCCTTTACTCCTTAGCCACTAGTAAACTTACCGTCTGCTCTTAGTAGTTTAAATTAACCACTGAACCTACCAAACGATTTCTTTTCTATTTGGTTATGTGACCTTATACTAAGTGTTCTTTGGTTGAGATGAAGTTAATATATTGGATTTGTCCTAAAAATGCCTTCCTCCTCACGTTGCTAATTTTGGAGGTTGGAGAATCAGCGTAGCTCTACCCCAAAAAATGTGTTTCTATGATTTACCGAAGTAAATTTTTATACGCCAAACTAATAACTAATTTGCTAGTATATAACTAAATGACGATATACAACATACATTTAAAATCATAGCTCTAAGATTTCAAAGTGACATGACTCTTCGAGTCAAGACGGATACCTCTAGGTTTCTTGTTTACAGTATACCCTTTGAGGTAAAACCCTTTTTTGGATCTTTAGTATATATACAGTAAACAAGTAGTACATAACTCAACGGGTGACTGGATAACATTTACTATTAATTTCAATCCTTACAACACTCCAAGAACACGTTTACGAAAAAAAAATCATCGTTGATTAATCTTGTTTTTAAGGTTCTTTAGTTAGACAATATATAATACACGTGAAACGAACAAAATGTAGACTAAACCCCTTAAGAAAACACGAAGTAAACCAAATAATGTGAAAGTCCGATGATGCTTTGTTGCCAATCTGTCATAAATACAATAGCTCATGTTTGGCTGTACATTATACGGTGCGTGAAGTGTTGAGTGAAAGTGACCCCAGAAGTCAAACTGACGACCGTGATATTCGGACCTACAGATCACAGTGACTGGAGTTTCGAGTGTGGGACGTGGAGTCATAAAACATACTAGTCTAGAGTAGAAGCAGTATGTTAGTCAGCGCTTTGCACAGTGTAGCTTTGTAATTTGATATTGTATTTTATAACATCCATGGCCACTGCCGTTTCAAAAAACATTTTGTTTACGACAATAATCTTTTCCTGCTTGTAATTCTTCTAGTTCTAAAAGATCATCGTTGATTGTTTATACACAGGAGAGTAACGTACCAGCTTTTACCTCACACCGTTAATTTTAGAACAATAATCAACCGACCTTCAATAATAGTACTTGAGGGGATTCAACCATTTTAAGTATGGCTATAAAAAACTATTGGGCTATTAGGATTAAAGCAACTTTATTTACTAGTTTTAAACTATAAGTCTTTTTACTTGTGATACGAGGAGTGGCTGGAGTGGAGGAGGTGGAGGTGGTGGTTCTTGGCGGCAGCGACCTCATGGGTATCAGCCAGGTAGCCTGAGGGGAGGACCACGGGCTTGGCGAGGAGCCCATGGTAAGCTGCTACGTGATGACCATATCCTCCAGCATAGTGTCCACTGTAGTCATGCCCATGAGACTTAGCCTTGGCTACAGCAGCGTAATGTTCAGCCTTAGCAGCGGCTACTTCGTGAGTGTCAGCGATATGTCCGTTATGCAGGACATGAGGGATGGCGATGGGTCCGTGGTACCTGTAGTCTCCATGAGCTCCATAGCTTCCTTCGTATCCGTTGTAGCTGTTATATGCTCCATGAGACTTAGCTTTAGCTACAGCAGAGAGATGTTCAGCTTTAGCAACGGCTACCTCGTGAGTGTCAGCGATATGTCCGTTATGCAGGACATGAGGGATGGCGATAGGTCCGTGGTATCTGTAGTCTCCATGAGCTCCATAGCTTCCTCCATATCCATAGTGACCTGAGTACCATGAACAGCTTGGAGTTAACAGAGCCAAGATGGAACTCTTGGCTGCTGCTACCTCATGTGTGTCTGCCATGTAGCCGTTGTGGAGGACGATCAGGTAAGCGTTAATCCGTGGTGTACACTGCTGTATACACATTGTGTAAACAAAAAGGCGGAGATAACGGCCAACTGGAACATAAAGTTTAAGGAAAGAAAAGTAATTGGGGATATCATAACACGTTAACGGGTTTGTTTATTGTTACTTTACACACGTTGAATGATCTAATTATCAAGTAAATAATTAATACTAACCAACTATTTCATTTGATGTCACAGTTATAATTCTTATTATGTAACTACCATTTTTATTTGTAATGTGTTACGCATTTTCAATGTACAAAAGTATAAAATACAAGAAGTTAATAAAAAATGACACATTATGATTAATTTTCAACTCACCCAAGTGTTCATGATGAATGGTGAATACTGGACTGTGCCTCTGCCACCAGCTACCGATGTATTTATACACGAAACATGAAGTAACATCCTGGAATCCATCTTGTTAACAACACTGCGTTCTTCTTTACTAGATACACCTTTCTTAATTTTATAATCTAAAGTTATACAGAATAACAATATAAAGTTGTTTAAAAACTAGGTTTTTAAAGGCTGGAACATTTTTCTGTGTATTTAGGGTTTCTCGTTAACATTAAAATTACCAACCGATGTACTACAAGAATAGCGTTCCCACCCAACTTTTAATATTAGAGTTGTAGCGAGAGTTGTATTAAACATGTTTTCAAAATAGTGGCTAAGCTGTAGTTTCAAATTTGTATAAAGCCTAAAACGCTTATTTATGACCCCAGAAATTTTAATACAGCATTTATGGTCTGTGGACCTAACCGGGACTTGAACCTTGGTCTTTCACTTGCCGGGCGAGTATGCTGAACGTTAAACCATCCAACCCACCTATATTTATGTCTTCAAATTTGGAAGTATTTCAATCCGAATGTTTATCAGGGACATGTGACTGTCAACCACAAGTCTGTCTATATTACACGTATCAGTCAGAAAAGGTTTCTTATTTTTGTACTTTTGTTATCTCTTAACAATAAAAAGTGCTATTCAAAGTTTCATGTTTATAGGTAACATCAATATTTAATAAATATTTTAAAAAGTTGATGCCTAAGTAGGGTTAACGAAAATTGTAAAATATGTTTATAAATAACTTAAATAAAGTTTTCTGACTTAGTTAAATCTTAGGAATAATACCTAAATTATCCTAAACAAACTATAGAACAAACAGTTCTCGAGCAAACGTTGCTTATTTTCAAGTGTCTCCTTCTTTATTCTCACCATAAATATGTAAATTTGTATATGGTATAAATGTTCTATATACAAATTTACAGATAATTCCCGGTTTATCACTCGCGTGTTATCGTTCGCAGACCATCAAAACCACGGGGGACCAACCAAGGGGAGGGTTTTCAACCACCCGAATCATGAGGGACCAACCAAGGGATGGTTCGTGAACGACCTGTAATTGTATATAGAACATTTAGGGGTTAGAAGAAAGAAGGAGACACTTTAAACTCAGGCAACGTTTACACTATACATAGTGTAAAAGTTCAACACATCTCTAGGATCTACAGGCATTAGGTAAGGAGTATTTGCTTAAGAGGTCTAACTGGATAAACAAAATCTTAATAAGATTTGTTACAATTGATACATTTTATAAACCCAGGGTTGATCATTACCCTTTCAAAACGCGACACAATTTTGTGGGACCTCAAATGCTTAAAGCGTATTAATCATACACATCATAACAGTCTTTAACATACACTTTCTAAATTATATGTTTCAGGAGCAATAATGCAAACTTGTTTGACAATTTTCAAAGTTTTTAACTGTTCGGTGAGTATTGGTGAGTTTTGGCCTAGGTGGTAACTAAAATTATCCACATGCAAATTTAATTTCAATTCACTGATATGCATAATAACTGTGAACAATTAGTGTTCAGAATTTCAACTTGTCTTTTATCATCATTTTAAACTGTTTAGAAAAGGTACAACTTATTCAGACTTCTACAGTTTTAATTTTGAAGTATAAATGAAGAATGTATTCTTCTTTCATAAAACTAATTCATAGATAATAGTTCCACACGCGAATATAATCATTGGTTGCTCTGAAATTAAAACAGTTTTTTATTAACCTCTGACGTGATTAAACTAAAAAATAAAGTGAAATATACATAAATACCTCCCTGCCACTTGATGACTTGAAGATAGGTATGTCGGACGCTGTATTGAGAAACACTGTGAGGATGTTTGGTGGAATGTTACTTTGTCGGTGTTAATTGTATAAATAATGAAGCCAGCTGGTGAGGAATTGTAGTACCACTGAGGCTCTTCCACCATCATGTGTTCTTCGGTAAGTAGAACTCAACACTTTCGTGTTAGACGCGATTTATCAAAGGCTACTAACAACTCAAATCAAATGTTAAATAAAATTAACTCGGTTTGAATAGGATTTAAAATGCAAAATCTAATGATAGAGGGATACATTTTATTACTGCAAGGAAGTTATTCTATAATGATGTTCGGCTTTAAAAACTTGATAGAATAGGAACTTAGCTTCGTGTTAACCTATTTCAAAATACACTGTCGAACAAAATGTTTGCTGTGTCGAACAAAATTTAAGAAAAGTAATGTAAAATCTAAGTAGTTTCTGTGTCTTTTCAAAAAAGACTGAATAGGTTGTAGGTAATATTTTGTTGTTGTAAAGTTTGTAAATTACTGCAATAATCCGTCCATCTCATCTAATTACATCGTTGATTTCAAAACGCCTTAATATTTCATGAACGATTTTAATAAGCCAACTATTTGACTAAACCTAATAATAAATTGAAAACAGCACAACTGTGCATAATACTTAGTTCCAATATAATTGTGCTAAAAATAAAATATGCCTAACGCAACTATATTCAGTCGATGTACGAGTATACAGTAAATGTATATATGTTCTAAGTTTAAAAGACAAAAATCTTATTTATTTTATATTATAATATTACTGTAAAAGCAACCGTGTTGTAGAATGGTTGGATTTTATTGAATTCAAAACGGGCATGACATCTAGCTCTTCAAATATTCGAAAAAATATTTGAAACATACACTGTATATTATTTTTTTTATAAGAGTGATTGGTTCATATTACCTCTCTAGTACCAGCCCCACAGAAGGCTTTGATTTACAGAGCTACGATAGTTTGTACAGCCCACTCATAAAAGGGATATCGTTAATAACTTTTAGGTTTGGTGACACATTGATTACGTGCGATGGTTTAGGCCAAATTGGTGGAATTTTTCAAAATTTGTTTTCGCCCACTCGTTAGTTAGCCCTTAGTTATAAAACATCTGAGGTTGAACAGGACGTATTTTCAAACCGTCAATTTATATATCTAATTAACGAGTAGGAAAACAGGTTTTGAAAGGCTAAACATTGGGCCTTAACTATTAAATCTTTCGCATTTAGACCGTAGTCTAAAAGTTCCTGTTTGCAAAATTCCCAAATAGCATTATATAAGAAAAAAAATGTATGAACAGATTTGTCTTTTAAGGTAAGATATATTGAATTAAACAAGAAACCTTTACTCCACAGATAATTTTCCTGTTTGCCGTTGTATACACTGGAAGTGTATACAGCAGTGTACATCACCACGGATCCATCGCCCTCCCTGTCGTCCTCCACAACGGCTACCTGGCAGACACACATGAGGTAGCAGCAGCCAAGAGTGCTCATCTCGCCGCTCTGTCTAACTCCAAGCTGTCCCATGGCTACTCAGGTCACCATGGGCATGAAGGCAGTTATGGAGCTCATGGAGACTACAGATACCACGGACCTATCGCCATCCCTCATGTCCTGCATAACGGGCATATCGCTGACACTCATGAGGTAGCCGCTGCTAAAGCTGAACATTACGCTGCTGTAGCCAAGGCAAAGTCCTATGGAGGATATAACAGCAACAGTGGTTATGGAGGAAGCTATGGAGCTCATGGAGACTACAGGTACCATGGACCTATCGCCATCCCTCATGTCCTGCATAACGGACATATCGCTGACACTCACGAGGTAGCCGCTGCTAAGGCTGAACATTACGCTGCTGTAGCCAAGGCTAAGGCTCATGGACAGTGACTACAGTGGACACTATGCTGGAGGATATGGTCATCATGTAGCAGCTTACCATGGACTCTTCGCCAAACCCGTGGTCCTCCCCTCAGGCTACCTGGCTGACACCCATGAGGTCGCTGCCGCCAAGAACCAGCATCTTCACCTCCTTCACTCTAGTCATTCATTGCATTATTAACCAACCTAATTTCAAATAAACATATTATCTGCTGGTATCCCTGATATATTTTGTATAACTCCAACGACTTACAGTTCTTTTTAAAATTCTGTCCTTAAAAATATTTTAGTGACATTGTATTGGGAATTTGACCATATATTGCTGAGCTGACTTTTTAAACGGGTGGTAAATCAGTAACTTTTCTTTTTACTTAACTTATAAATAAAAACAATTAATATACTAACTGGAAATATAATCTGATAACTACTAAATGAAAAATTAAATAAAATCAACATAAGTTAATAATTATTACTTGGGCTAAAATTATGTCTTTAATAGATGGTAAACACAGATGATATGGAAATCTCTTTACAAAAAAGGGCTTTCAAAAAGCAAAACCAAAATTAAATACTCTTCTTCTGAATACATTTTGATTCCATCTACCTTATCTATTTACATATTCTATCATTAAAAGAATAGTGCAACATCAGTTCGGGCAGTTTCATAAAACGACACAGCTATCTATACTTTACTGGTGTCTACGGAAAGCTCTCACTACGTGAAAGCGATTACTTGAAGATCTGGAGATAACCATCCCTAGTGCTAAGCTCTATGGGCGGTTAAATACTTTAATGTTAATCAAGTAGGAAAAGTACAGTGCTATTTTATCCAGCTGACTTTAAAATTTTGTATTGAAACTAAAGAAACTAATATTTTTTTATACTCGTAAATAATCAGTTATTTACATCATGGGTTTGTAAAGGTTTAAATTCCTTTCTGAGTGACTCATAAAGAGTAGTTTGATTGTGGTCTTAAAATGTATGTGCATTTAAATATTTATAAATAATTTAATCGAAGAAGTAGTTTTAGCTTCAGCTTTGCTTTTACGAACCTAATAACACACTATATGTAAGCCTTAAATATATTTCAGAAGTAAAGCTAAAATGAAGTGGAGTGACTAATCAGTCAGAAGGGTAGGGCAGAGTTTTAGTAAGAACCAAGACACGAACTCATAGGCCTATATTTTATGTGTTAATACAATTTCATATTAACCCGAAAGCCGAAATAGGTTTGGGAAACAAAGTAGCCAAGGGTGACCTTAGCATGACGTCATATGGAAAATACTACTGTATTATTTCGCTACAAACTTGTAAAAGGAATGCAGTGAAAGCATGTGGTGTGTGAAGTGCTGCGTAGGAAAGTGATCGAAGAAGTCAACTGGCCGCCGTGACATCAGTACTCAACATTCCACAATACTCACCGTGTCAAACGCGCAAATAAACATGATTGCAAATTTAAAACAATGCTGTTTTTTATTTATGGGTGTACATTAATACAGGGTGAGTTGTACATGTCTTTCCCACCTTAACTTTTGGCCAAGAAAATATTTTAAAAACCCTTTAGGTAATGTTTTTATTGGGTCCTGAAGTTTGTTTTGACTTACTTTGCGTCCCAACCCAAAAACCATGGGTGAAGGCCCCGATTAAAAAAAATACAAACCCCTTTCTTGTGGCACCTCAAAAGAAAGGGAATTTTAATACAAATTCAACGACGCAAAGAATCAATTTTTATCTCGACTTTTTCGTAATAGCATTAAAAATTGTTTTAGGATAAACTTGCCTTCAAAATACCCTAGGGATTATGTTATAGGGTTGTGATGTTTCTCTCAAAAAATTTGCAAGAACAACTTGTTATAAAAAATTGTATGTGAAATGTGGCATGTTAAAGCTGATTTCTTGCAATATTTAAATGGCTATTATAAAAAAAAGTCGAGATAAACCGGACATCGTCTTGGTTTATTTAATTCCTTTTATTTTGAGGTGCCACAAGCACGTGGTTTGCATTTAAAGATTTTGGGGTGACCCTCCCCCCCAAGGTTTTGGGTGAAAGGGTATGGGTGACGCAAAGTTCGTAAAATCAAACTACAGACAAATCTGTATAATCCTTAAAAACATTCCCTAAAGGGTTTTAAAAAATCGTTTTTATTCAAAATTTAAGGAAGTGGGAGTTTAAAACTCACCCTGTATAACGTACCATTGTAACTTATAAAATATAGACATATATTCCTTAGTATAGTATATTCATTCTATATATTGTTGAACACCTTGAGTATGGAAAATTATCAGAGCAGTAATGATGTTGATGGCGTTTGTTTACGAATGCTTTGTAATTTTCCCCCTGTTTTTACCTTATTATTATTGTAAGAAGGGGTTTTCATACTTTAAAATCCCCAACACTACAAGATTATACATGATGTTACCTACGTTATTTCTCAACAACTCTTGTATAGTTTAAGAAATTGATATTTGTAAACATGTAAACTTAACTCGAGTCTTGTGTAGTTTTTGTGTTAATCATGAACAGTGTAAAATTAAAATCTTTGGGTATGTTATTTTATTGAACAGAAGCTTAACTGAAAACGGCTCAAAACCTTAAAAATGATGATAAGTCAACTTTAGAGACAAGAATGAACAAATAAAACTTATATCATAGTAAGCACTAAATACTGTACAGAGGGTGTCTCAAGAAGAAAATTGGGTCAAAGGTGTTTTAAGAGAAGATTTATTTACATAAGACAACAAATTCAGAACAAAAGTTTATGGCTGGCTAGGGCGGAAGAGGTGAGGATGGTTGTTCTTGGCGGCGGCGACCTCGTGAGTGTCAGCCAGGTAGCCTGAGGGGAGGACCACGGGCTTGAAAAGGAGTCCATGGTAAGCTGACACATGATGACCATATCCTCCAGCGTAGTGTCCACTGTAGTCCTGTCCATGAGCCTTAGCCTTGGCTACAGCAGCGTAATGTTCAGCCTTAGCAGCGGCTACCTCGTGAGTGTCAGCGATATGTCCGTTATGCAGGACATGAGGGATGGCGATAGGTCCGTGGTACCTGTAGTCTCCTTGAGCTTCATAGCTTTCTTCGTCTCCATGGTGACCCCTGGAGGTAGCCATGAGACAGCTTGGAGTTGGACAGAGCGGCAAGATGGGCACTCTTGGCTGCTGCTACCTCATGTGTGTCTGCCAGGTAGCCGTTGTGGAGGACGACAGGGAGGGCAGTGGGTCCGTGGTGTACAACACTGCTGCACACACTCTGTATGTACAATAGAGCAGACACCACCACAATCTAGAAAATAAAATAGACGTAAAATACAAATATTTTCGAACAAAGCTCAAGACACTGTTCGTTGAATAAAGCGATTGAGATTGATTTGGTTATTACCTCAAAGTTTAACACAAATGAAAAGGTGACGGTTATGTAGCAGATATATACATTGAAGAACGATAAGCTAAATTAAATAAGTTAAATTTTGGTTTTCCACTCACCCAAGTGTTCATGATGAATGGAGAATACACAACTGTACCTCTGCGACCAGCTGCCGATGTATATATACCTGAACCATGAAGTAACATCCTGGAGTCAGCAACTCTGCATTCTTCGTGACTGGATCCTCAGTCCTAGTACTTGTATCATGTAACCTTTATATTAGGCTGGAACATTGATATTATAAGAACGTGTACATCGATTGAAACTATTTATTTAATACACGTTACAATGTTACAGGTAGAATTGATTGTGGACCTTATAATTATAACTGAAGAAAGTAAATCAATGCCTAAAGATTTTTGTGAACAAGATATTTACATTTAATTTTAGGTAACAGTTCACGTGAACTTACAATCAAAATGAACAATACATAGTCCAAAATTTGTTTAAACGTATTGTTTATCATAAAGACTGATTAACAGACTGGTTAAAAGTTATATCGGTCGTGTTCAATGGCAAAGCCAGACAAATTCACTAGCAGCCGGAATTAACAGCTGATATAGGCTAGCTGATTAGTGGGCATCCAGTTGAGTAGAGTATGGCCGACATAGAGTTATAATTGGGCTTTGGCCATCAAAACACTTTTAATGGAATTTGGCAAATGGTTGACGAAATGACTCCTACCTGTAAAGGCAGAGCTTCATAAACTACCGTTCTGTGCTTCCGAGTTCAATAGTTCTAGAAAAGTAATTATTATTATTATTTTAATATTATACATGGATTTCGCTTATGTAGGCTACAACTGTAGGCTACCTTATTACACTTATCATAGAGTCACTGTCAGCTTTTCAGCGGACGATACTAGTATTATTTGTCTATTACAGAACCATCTTTAATGTCATCATCGATAAAGCTCAACAAATATTCGAATTGGTCACGATCAACTCGGAAGTGAGCTTTAAATCGCTCATTGACGTTTTTCAAATGTTCTTCTATCAACAGTTTAAACACTCTCTCCTCTTTACAAAACAATAATAAATTATTAATACACTGGTTTTCTAACCTGAAATAAACGACAATAATAAACTCTTCGTCTTCTTTCCGGCCCAAAAGTCAACATGTGCATTTGACAGTGGAGGGTTTGATATTTAAAATTAAAATTTAATGTACAGCAATGACCTCATGCGAACTAAACATGTTGATCTCCTGTGAATATTTAAAGACATATACCTGAATGCCAGACGCCATATTGAGAAACACTGTGAGGATGCTTGGCGGAATGTTACTTTGTCGGTCGGTGTTAATTGTATAAATAATGAAGTCAGCTGGTGAGGAATTGTAGTTCCACTGAGGCTCTTCCACCATCATGTGTTCTTCGGTAAGTGAAATGCTCCAAGTAATAATCTTTCAAGCAATGAGTAAGTAATGAGTATCAAGCATATTTATTCGTAGATACAAACTACTATCATATATACCAGACAAAAAAACAAAAAGAAGTTGTGAAAGTTAAATTATAGGCTTTGGTTAGTTGGTTTGTGCAATATTTCATCACAAATAAAACATTCAAAATATTAGTCAAGGTTGCCACTGTCTTGTAAAAAAACTTGTTAGGTTGCCAATATAAAAAATAACCCGTTTTAAGCTTCATTATTGTTTCTTTAATAAGATAATTACATAAACACATTTCAAATAAAACAGCTCAGCTCAATAACATGGCTTCTACAGTATTTTGCTTCCTATGTGCATGTTATATGGTTCAAACCCGGCTTTAAAGTAGTTTGATGCCGACATTTATGATAGATTGCAATACATTTTGTAGGAAGCTTTATTAATATAACTATACTTTATTAAAACTTAACCTAATCCCTATGTTTTACAGATTATACTCCTGTTTACTGTTGTATCAGCTGGAAGTGTATACAGCAGTGTACAACACGGAACTCTTGCCCTTCCTGTCGTCCACGGTGACTACAGGTACCACGGACCTATCGCCATCCCTCATGTCCTGCATAACGGACATATCGCTGACACTCACGAGGTAGCCGCTGCTAAGGCTGAACATTACGCTGCTGTAGCCAAGGCCAAGGCTCATGGAGGGTACAGTAGCTACAACGGATATGGAGGAAGCTATGGATCTCATGGAGACTACAGGTACCACGGACCTATCGCCATCCCTCATGTCCTGCATAACGGACATATCGCTGACACTCACGAGGTAGCCGCTGCTAAGGCTGAACATTACGCTGCTGTAGCCAAGGCCAAGGCTCATGGAGGTACAGTAGCTACAACGGATATGGAGGAAGCTATGGATCTCATGGAGACTACAGGTACCACGGACCTATCGCCATCCCTCATGTCCTGCATAACGGACATATCGCTGACACTCATGAGGTAGCCGCTGCGGCTGGAGGATATGTTCATCACGTGGCAGCACCATGGATTCCTCGCCAAGCCCGTGGTCCTCCCTTCAGGCTACCTGGCTGACACCCACGAGGTCGCTGCCGCCAAGAACCAACATCTCCGACTTCTCCACTCCAGCCATTCATTGCACTAAACTAATCTCAAATAAACTAAAAGAATAAACATTCTACATTCACTTTTAAACACTCCTTACAAACTAAAGTTGCTTGTTTTTACTAAGCAGAATTTACGTGATAGAAAATTCATCCTTCTCACTGTAGTAAATAAATATTTTTTTGTTTACATGACTGTCTCAATAAATCTTATAAGACTCGCGAGAAATTGGCGAGGACCGTAATAAAATGAATACATTAGTTCATACTTTTTAGTAATTAACATGATTTTTACATAAGTTTTAGTAATAAATGTTTTTCAAAATAATTCAATATAAAGTGGATTGCGTCTTTTTTTCAAAAGCTGAGTACATTCATACTGAAAACGAAACATGGTGGTGTCGAAATTTATCAAGATGTTTGTACCAACATAAAATGTCGCAGCCTATCAGAAGAAAAGTCAAGTAAAACTGCATACCTCATGATTTAATAAGAACTGTATCAATCCTACTCGGTAATGGCTACATGTACATCGTGTATACAAAAAATGATGACCCTTATTTTCGTGTAGTTTAAAGTAAAACGAATGATGCATATAACATGTGTTATATTTTTAAAATTAGTTATTAGATTAATTTCTTCAGTCCAGAAATTAAACAAAACGCTACTAAATAAATCTGCAATTGCAATGAGCTAGTCCAGCGCCTCTAATAACACCTTCACACCCAAAATACCATATTCCACTAATAACCCACTGCCCACAGAATGAGAATCAGTTCCAAACAATGCGCTGGAAAATGGATCTGGTTCCGGGGCCTAGACTCAGTCCCGAAATGTGGCCAGTGTTGATGATGGAGTGAGGCAGGGTCAGAGTGTGTTGTGGAAGTGTAGGTGCGCACCGCACTGCAGCTGTTATTAGACGCGCACCAGATGTTCTCTAGGCTAATATGCGCTAGGTCCTACTAATGTCAGACAAGGGCGAAGAAAGCATGACAACTTCCATGTGACAATACTGCGCATGTCTCGTACGCATGCAGCGTAGAGGGGGTGCACTTGCGAGATGAAACTGAAAATATACTGGAAGAATTGCGTTAAACAAAATATTTAAACTTTTAATTTTTTGTCTATCAAGGGTCTGCTTCTGTGCCTCGATGACTCCCGATGCAAGGACCTTCAAGAGGCTGAAATTTCCCCCAGCACAACGCTAAAATTTACTTTTATATAAAGCCAAGGAAATTATCTACAAGTGAGAATCATCTACACCAATCATCTACACACCAAGTTTAAAATCTAGAGTTAAAACCATGAGTGAATCAAGTATTTAGAATTCATTTGTAGAACAAGTTTGATCCTGATCAAAGATCGGGCTTTAAACAACATATTTTCTATTTACAAAATTAATTTGTTTATAAATCAATTTTGTAAGTTAAAAACAAATTATTTTGAAGCAGGAGGTTAACAAAGGTTCAATACATTATCTTCATAATTATTAGACGACTTAAAAGCTCGCACTAAGGATTTCAGAAGGAATTGACGAGTTGTTTAAAATGAAATCATCAGTGAAGATTTCCAAAAATAAGTCAAGCGCAATTTCAATAATATTATATGAATCTGAAATCAAGGTAAAATGTGGTGATTTGATGTTTATGACTTATACTTTATCAAACACTTATATTGAGCCCATTGAAATGTTATTCGTTTAAGAAGATTAGTTAACCAGAAGAACCCAGCTTTACCACTGTAATAATGGATTATTGATTATTACTCTCTCACGATGCCCGGTGGACGAGGAGTAGGTGGAAATTCAAGTTTATCTTCGGTTTAAAATAGAATCTTCGGTTGTCTTGTCTGGCTCAGTTCTTTGAAGAGTCGCGCGTGCCGCTGACCTTGCCAGTCGAGAGAAATGGTAGTAGCGATATTCTAACTTTGCTCTGCTCATTCATAAAGTGGCAAAACATGGTTTCGTAGTCCCTGTTTCAGACGCCCTTTATGAACCGAAACGTACAAATGCGGGTTTGTATGATAGGGTAGGAATAATTCTACGTTTCTTAATTACAAAAAAGTAAAAAAACATATAATACACTTAAAACAGCCTATTTTTGGCCAATTTAAAATTTTTTTACTAGTTTTGGCGTAATATACTTTTTTAAACCAGGCTATACAAACCTGAAAAACCTCTGAGAAAATGGAAAACAACGTTTTTATACTCTACACCAAAAAATAGCGTCCTAAATAGGGGACCACGAAAGCATGTTTTGAGCAATTTTTTCTGGGATGATAAATCCTCTTAACCAAGTTACTACTGTCAAACTTTGTGCTGAACTTGAACAGAACGCAGTTCTAGACTCAAGAATGGTGCTGGTTTCTCTGTCAACCGGTACACTGTAGAATGAGTCCAGCGGAAGCTTACTGTCTCTTAAACTGACCAGTAGTCATATCCTCTACGTACCCGGCATAGAGGCTTCCTCTTCACCCAGTCTAGAGAACTTTACTTCAAGCAAAATCTGCGAACCATTATTATATTGAATCAATCACAATGCACTACTAAAACTAAAATATGAGTTTGTAATTCTTTAGGTTCTTTTATTATTGTGTGGACTAAATGTATTTCGTAAAAGGTACACAGTTGTGGCAAATAAAAACACATATTTTCAGCAATTAAATCTTTTATTTTTCTGTCAAAAGGTATTGTAAGCACGAGCTCAAAGCTAGTTTCAGAAACCAAAACTTGCGAGCTGATTGTATTTTGTTTAAAGTTTGTAAGTAGACAATAAAGGTTATTACTCACCAATGAAAATTTACTTCGAGGTTAAAAATTAGATAGCAAGTGCAATAACCCTTCAATAACTCATGCTAAAACTGATAGTCTACGCCTGGTTCGGCTGCAAGCTGTACACACAATATGGATTTTATTGGTACCAACACAATTGGTGTGATTATTTTTATTGCACAATGAAGGGTATGCAGCACGTTTGATGGTTTCACGGAATTCTGTTATGCCATTTGAACCGTTTGGTTCATGAGTGGACATTCAATTCACCCTTATATATTTACCAAAGTAGTTGATAAACCTCAAACAAGCAAAAAGTTTGTAAGCTCTCATAGCAATTATATTCATAGCAATTAACGTTCAATGAGAACAACTATAAACCAATACTACATTTGGAATTCTTTGAAATAAACTTAGTTTTAAAGAATGTCAAATGTTTTAATGACTCCACTGAGCCGAATTTCCATTTTAGCATTTATAAATCCAAAAATTGAATAATTTGGTTTTACAACTAAACTAACAACATTTTTTTCAAAGTGGTCAGCGGAGGCACTGCAGCACATTGTCATTTTCTAATAACCCCTTTTTTTAAAGGTCTGATGAACATTGTAGGCGTGGAGTGTCTCAAGAAAATGCTTGTTTTACATTGTTCTTATGGAACAAACAATAAAATGGCAAACATGTACTGCGCACTCTCAAAATGAATTGAATATTATGCAGATACATTTCTATATTTTGCAAAATTGTTTCATTGTTTTTTTTCGGTTTGTGGTCGGAAATGGTACCGTAGTGGTAAATATCAAACTAAATTGCAGTGGTAAATAATCAAATAAGAAATCGACCAACAAATGAAAAAGACTAGTGTTTTACTGTTTATTGGCCCATAATCATTGCTAATGTCAAGTTTAATTGTATCTAATAACTATCCAGTTTAATAGTTTCTAGTTCAATATCTTTTGTATATACTGCTTTCTCAGATCCGTGAGAAATCTGTCCATCATGCTGGCGGAACGTGCTAATAAAGTCAATGCCAGTCGCATAAAACCAAAAAGCGTCCGTCACGGAAGGAAAGCCCGCTGGAAAGGGAAACCAATGGAG
This sequence comes from Matsumurasca onukii, assembly GCA_018831715.1. NCBI lineage: Eukaryota > Metazoa > Arthropoda > Insecta > Hemiptera > Cicadellidae > Matsumurasca > Matsumurasca onukii. The sequence goes on from CM032062.1 coordinate 9,518,822, forward strand.
GGAGAAGACACCACAATGTCCATTGGAGTGTTTCCAGATTCAAGATGTTCGCGCAATGCCAGGCAAGGTCTAGGTAGCGAAGAGGGGGCCTGTGATTTGTTATGCTCTAGATCACCTAGTGTCTGTATGAATCCTATATAACAAGCCATGTGACGGAGCCGGCATTATGGTTCCTGTGTCGAAGTAGACAACATGAGATCAGTCCTAGTCCTAGTGTGCGTGATCAGTGTGGCTCTGGCGGCTGATGATGATCTCGGCACCTTCAAGCTGCTACACCGTGTGGTGGACAAGTGTGCGTCACACACGGACATGTACGCGTGCCTCAAGCTCAAGGCAGTCGGACTCATGGACCGGGCACTGTCTGTGGACACTCTACCACTCAATGACTATGTGAGTATCCACCGCGACCCCAAGGCGCAGCAGGAGCCCCTCGCGGTCAAGTCTGAGCAGGAGCTGGAGGCGTCACTCCCTAGGGAACAGGACAAGAGGAGTCTCGCCCTGGATGAGATGTTGGAGGATAGAGTCAACAAGTACCTGGACACCAGGACCATCCAGCTCTCCATGCCTACTGACAGCACAGAAGGTAAAGCATTTTTTGCAGATTTGCACTTAGTAGGCTATGAGAGTACCGAGTATCTGTGTACGGGTTGTGTTTTCCAAATTTGTAAATTTTATAATTAATAATTTGACAATAAAAAACATGTATTATTCATTCTAAATATTAAACTCCATTGGATAAGGATCAATTTTAATATAATACAAATCATTATTAGTCTACATCCTTTTTATTTAATTTATTTCTTAAATTATTATTATCTATAAACTATTTACTTTAATACTAGTCAGTAAATTATGACTCCAATCATTGTCATCTTAGTTTGTAAGTAATCGCTAAAATTACTTTGGCAAAATAAATTACAATTTGAAATTAAAATTAAATGTTTTAATAAAATGATTTGGTAATTAGATCATTTTAAAGTAGCTCAATTATGGTGAAATGTATATGCTAGGGTTTTACGTTCCAATAAATAGTAAATGATTTATTTTACATAAGTCAATAGCTCATAACCAGATGGATAAAGGAAAAAATTAAAAAAGGACATAGCAGAACTAGACCATTTGAATGATAAAATGTATCGTAATTCTAACAATTGTAATAATTTGTTTGATATTCTAACACAATATTAACTTCCAATCTTACACTTTAATTGAATATCAAGGTATCAATGGGACCATTGTCTCTAAACAAAGTTTAATGGCTTAATATATGGTTTTTATGTTTGGATGAAAAGCATGTTTGATGTACACGAGTATCAACGTACAAGACGTCATCATCAGACTTGCACAAATTAAATCAAAAGCAAATATTAGATTTAGCTTGTGCACGAGTATATTAACCATCTTGTAAATTATAAAATTTTCTTTAGTGACATTTGTAGGCTACGTCTGTTAAAACAATGACAAGTTGGAAATTTTAAAATCACAATATATTTCGATACCTAATGAAATTCTGGTATCTTCATACCTCGTTGTAATAACCTATTTCAAATACTTTTCTTCCGTCCTTCCGTCCTTGCTTTGTGTTTTCATTTGACCAAATTGCATAAATTACGAAAGATTTAATTGATTTTGGAAAACCGATAAGTTGTTCATTGTAAGTAATATTTCAGTGATTCAATCTAATAAAGGGCTAAGTACTAATAGCTAATTGATTAGTACTTTTGTTGTTTTAATCATGATTATAACCTTCCATACATGCAAGGCTCATTGTGGCTTGTCTTCATAGTACCTGAGTCATACGTATTAGCCACAGTTAGAGTGGAAGAAGAGAGCAGGATCGATTGTGTTATGGATTTCCCTCACACAGAAGACGCTATTGTTACAAGCAAGGAGAAAGTATTAGTGAATCCTCAATATGTCGCATTCTTGATTTATTCGTGTACACTTTTCCTAAACCGAATTGTGATTTCACGCTCTGAAATACCTTTCTTCATACATCTCACGATGACAAACAAACTATATTTTAGACTTCGTAACTCGTAATTGGCCTTCTTAAAGACTGGAAGTCGAAGAAAGAAGTATATCTTAATATCTGTTGTTATTTTGTGTTTCCGTTCTACTTTTGATTAAAAGGTTAAACGTTCTTCGCCTAGTCTTGATACGATTAAAGTGAATTGGTCTACCAGCATATACGAGTACTAGAAGTCCCATAGTTCCTTTTACCGTTAAGGTTACGAAAAGGTGTTTTCTACCGTCTCTACTCATTCTTGCAACCCGGTTAGCCGGGTTTGTGTAGTTGAATACCTCTTCATAGGCCACAATAAAAGATAAAATTTGCACGTAAAATGTTTTATTATGCCCTTTTTATTAGCTCGAAAAATGGTCGACCGAAATAATTTAATTTTGTTGTAACTGCAGTATGACGTACACACGTTTACCAAAACAGATTTAAAACATCCTAGCAAACGACTGTAAGGACACGAACACTTCTTGACTGGGACTCGTGGCGTGGTCCTGTAATCCAGCTTCATGGAGGTCAGGTTTTAGGGATGCTATAGGTCTAAAGCGGCTCAGATAGTCTCAGTGATCATCTGATGATACCCGCATCAACTCCACCATCGTTTAGACATATCAGAACATCACCTGCGTGGTTCGGAAGTCACGTTAAGCCGTTGGTCCTTGTATTTCCATTGGTCATTGGGCTACTAATTAATGACCCATTCTAAAGAACAGTCGGCCTTAGTTTGTAACAAGACTACACCTCATAACTCATTACTATCAGTCATCACACTCATCCTTCACCACATATTTGCCTTAAAATACCCTCATGAGAGTGGTCGGCATCTCAAATAGTGATAGTGATAGTTATTAAGTCCGATACTTGCTTGTGTACAATTTGACTTAAAGATTTAGCTTTATAAAGAAGACGTGCGAGTGGTTACACGCTTAGTAAATACGGGTTGCTTAGCGTATCATCCTGCGTACGTGACAGGCATGCTGCTGACATCGTCACAATGCTTGAACAAGGCTACTTACACGCCACTCACTCATCACATGCTACTTTAGTTATATTCTTTCACATTGTCCAACCGGCTGATATATGCATTGTTGTTTTGTATTTATGTTCATAAAACACCTTTAGCGGATCCGTGGCGGATTGGTATCGCGCGCGACTCCGGAGCTCATCACTCTGGTGGCGCGGGTTCGATCCCCACAGTCACCTCTTACAATTTGCAATGTGACTAATACGGTGACGCTAGGTCAAGGTCGAGGTTGAGTGGTAGAGAGGACTTCGCCTCGTTAAACAAGACAAACCTGACCTTTTTACAGTTCCAAATTCAAATAGTTCAATAACTTTAGCTGAAACTACGTGACAAACAGAGAAAATTCCAAACGTTCGAGAAACTCCTGTATTGATACGTGAGTTTGCTTACAGGAGGCAGAAAGAAGAAGGACAAGGGAGGGATGATGATGATGGCGGCTGCTGCGATGGGAGGGATGATGCTGCAGATGGCTATGGGAAACTCCTGTATTGATACGTGAGTTTGCTTACAGGAGGCAGAAAGAAGAAGGACAAGGGAGGGATGATGATGATGGCGGCTGCTGCGATGGGAGGGATGATGCTGCAGATGGCTATGAAACCTGTATTGATACGTGAGTTTGCTTACAGGAGGCAGAAAGAAGAAGGACAAGGGAGGGATGATGATGATGGCGGCTGCTGCGATGGGAGGATGATGCTGCAGATGGCTATAGGGAAACTGTATTGATACGTGAGTTTGCTTACAGGAGGCAGAAGAAGAAGGACAAGGGAGGGATGATGATGATGGCTGCTGCGATGGGAGGGATGATGATGCTGCAGATGGCTATGGGAAACTCCTGTATTGATACGTGAGTTTGCTTAGGAGGCAGAAGAAGAAGGACAAGGAGGGATGATGATGATGATGGCGGCTGCTGCGATGGGAGGGATGATGCTGCAGATGGCTATGGGAAACTCCTGTATTGATACGTGAGTTTGCTTACAGGAGGCAGAAAGAAGAAGGACAAGGGAGGGATGATGATGATGGCGGCTGCTGCGATGGGAGGGATGATGCTGCAGATGGCTATGGGGAACGTGCCTTACTCATCGTTGGGCAAAAGCTCTGCTCATTGGCAAGGTATTATTTGATACAAAATTCAATATTTGTGTTTCTTTATAATATAAATGATTTTATATTTAATCCAATATTCCCCAACTGTTCTAGCTTAAACATATTCAATTCATACCACAACAAACACTTTCTATAAACCGGTTGGAAAGACAAGACTTTAAACAAAATTTTAATATCCTTTAGGAACTTTTAGTAACTGTCCCACAAATAATAACGAGAATTCAAAAACCTTTTAATCACCATAGTTCAAATTCTGTAACCTATGCTAAGACTTAGTTTATAGTATTTTAAAGATTAAAAAACAACTTATTAGTTCAAAATATTTTAGCAATATCCTAAGATTTCAAACCAGCAAATAACCTGGAACTTCACGTTACTTTGAATGTTTTCTTGTAAGAAAGTGAAATCATTCCATATAATCATGGTGTATTCAAATACTATATTTGTTTAACTTAGTCATTTATTCTTCTATAAATTGTGTTATTGGGTCACAAGATGGGTGGTACCTACATTATGTTTACTATTTACGAGGGTCATCTAGGAAGTAAAGAACGTTTTGGCATGGTCAAATAAAAAATAAAGATATCAACACAAACTTTATTTGCAAATGCATAGAACCTTCCTCTACCTTTCTACGCAGTCGCCATGGATTTCAAAACACTAATTTAACATTGGGACCAGTTTTTCCGTACTTATGTTCTACTTACTATTTGCCGCCAAAACATGAGCCAGGAATTTCTTAGCCTAGCTTCTTGGGTTCCTTATCGTTAACAAACTGGTTTTAACAAATTCTTAAGCTTTGGGAATGGTGATAATCACTTGACACCAAGATAGGACCTGTAGTCGTTTCTTTTCTTGGCATAAATTCGACATGGATTAAGCCCTTTCGATCACCAAAAACAGTTGCCATGACGTTTGGTGTTTAAATTTCAACTTGCATTTAATTGGGGTTTCAACTGTCGATGCCATTATTAATCACTGTGGACACGAGACGCGTAATCACACAGCAACGAACCTACACTCGAACTGAAGAGGAAGAATGTAGCTAACAGCTGCACGCGCGCTCGTAGTGGTGAGGGGTGTGCGCGGCGCGTGATGCGCAATCGTTCTTTACTTTCTGGGTGCCCCTCGTACTAGACCAATAATACAGCAGTTTTGGTAAATACGAACCTTAACAGATTTGCTTCTTAAATGGTACCTCCTAGTGATTACTAAAGTTATAATAGAAGGAAACCATCTAAAAACTATTGTCTATACTTACTTCCTTGCTACAGGTGGCACTACTACTCTCAGCCATCATCGGCCTGAAGAAGTTGGTGGGTGGAGGGGGTGGAGAGAGTCACCACCCCCAGGTAGTGTACGCTGGAGGGGGCGGCCACCACGACAGCTGGGGGCGGAGCACCTTCGACCTGGCGGAGGCAGCAGCTGCCAACGATCTGGCCTACTTGGCTTACCGACCTAGGTCGTAGGATATCAAATATACAAGTTGCTCAAGTAGGGGTCTGTAAATAGTTCAATCTAAGAAGATTAGTTTTGAATAATGCAATATGTACAAAGGTATAGTGTTAACTATTATGTCAAGTGGTATTCACTTTTAAGTTTGAGATATTAAGGTCATTTGAAAGAACGTAGTGAAAGTTAAGTTGTTTTATAACAAGTAATATGCACGTAGTATCTACGTTGTTCTGATATATAAATGTTGGACTATTTATTTTACTAATAGGCTACCATTCTTCTGCAAGCCCTTTAGGTTTATATTTGATAAGTTTAACTATGCACAAAGGTAAACAATTTGCCAAAGTTCGGAAATTACTAAGTCTCAGTCTCTTGATATGGAGTGCAAATGACCCGTACGAAAAAAGTATTTATTTTTCATCGCCAGTATTTTATTAAAATATATCAAGAAATTCCGATTCCAGACTTATACAGTTTCTGAAAGTAAATCAAGATACAGTTTTGTCTCTTCAATAATTCTTAACTTTAGTTTTAACAATAATTATACTAAACAAAAATTCGTGGTTGTTAATGGCATTGTGTAACGTTGCAAAGTCATTTGCAACATTTGGCTTAGAAATCATACCCTTATGTTACACTGAATAATAAAACAAATTTTAATGACATTTTAAATGCAGATTTTGTTTCTTAAAACAATGTACATATGTTGCAGTAATGTAAATAAAAAATAACAAACCAAAGAAGTATAGATTAGTTTGACCATGTTTAAATGTATAAGAGCAATTACATGAGAAACATTGCGTATATCTTTAAAATTGAACACACATTTGCAATAAATGCTTAAAGTTAATACTGTTTAGGAACAAAGCTGTTAAACATATTTTCAAAGAATTTTATTTTTGACCAGTTTTAAATTATTTTAACCGGTCCAACGCAAAAAACACATAGAGGGTTATTCAAAAAGAATGTCCTACTTTCATTCTTCTGTAACTATAGTATGAGTGCTTCATGAATAATTTAAATGTCGTTGAAAAGAAGAAGTTTCAAAGTTTTGTTTACATATACGGAAGTAATTTCCGCTTTTAATTACCAACAAAATGGCTGCCTATACAAAAAGATATTTTGCGTTCTTGAATTTCAAAAAGCTCTCGCTGAACTGAATTTCAGTTCAGTTCAACGAGAGTTTCGTCATAGATTTGCGATTTCCTCGTCAATTTCTTTTGTCGGGATATGTAAGGGAAGGGTTTACACCCTCTCTGACAAAAATCTAGGTGACTTGCCGTATCAGAGCTGTAATCAATTCCATAAATCAATATCAACTTCGGATCTTCGGGAAAAAAGTTCGATTATCGGCTAGGTTTTTAGGGGAGGACATGGTGAGCATTTATAAAAGTGTACCAAGGAAAACAAACTTTGAAAAGTGCTCTTTTTACTAGTATTAAATTTATGTATATTTAGGTAATAACTAACGAAAGAGAGTTGTTTGAAAATAGGACATTCTTTTGAATAACCCTGTATTTGTGACATGCTACTTTTGCTCACTCTGTATTGGTTGTTTTGGCAAGTTCCTTTTTTGATGTCATTAATTGTAAATACATTATGTAAATATTTTGTTCTATTATTTAACTAAATTTTTATTTATTGTACTGTTAATGTTAGTTACAATTAAACTTATTTATTTGTTGTTCTTTTGGTTGTTATTTTCCTAATTCTTTATTTTAGCTGCTTCATCTGATAACTATAAAATAATAACGTTTTCAAAAACTATGGAGAGGAAGTTTTGGCTTCAATGAATAATAAATAAATGTACTTAACACACAATGTTCACACCTGATAAGTATATCAATAAAACTGCAAGACAAAAGAATCAACATTAAAAGTGTGTTTAAAAGGCAATGTTTTGTTGTTTACTTGTTACGTCAGAGTTACGACACTAGTCATAGTGATTGTGTTAGTGACTAGTTATGATTTAGCTAGCTTAAGTGAAATCAAGTTAATATTTCCTCTTAATCCTATTTCTTATACAGTAAATGACAAGTGAACGCACATTTTAGGATGTCACTGCATTTTAAATAATAGACAGCTAAAAGAAACTCGTCAAACCAAATCTTGGTCACAAAGGCATTTTACAGTACAGGCGAGTTTATGGCACATAACTGGGAGACTGCAGAACCTAACGACGTACAATAGGAGGGTAGAGTGGAAAAATTCGAATGAATGAGAGAGAGTGAATGAACAAAATGTAGGTTTGAATGGGACCTCGATGTCAGAATGCAAGGAAAATTTTATTTCAACCTATAAAAGAAATATGACGACTGCATAGCATGTATATGTTTCCGCAATAAACTATTTATTTATTTAACTCTTTAAAAATTACGCAGTGGATTTTTCGCAAAATGAAAATAAACTCCTGAAACTTGGCTTCCAGTCCATCTCACTGAGTAAAGGTTTTAAGCCCACATCAACACTATAATATATATTATATTTTTACGGCAACCCCTCCATCGCCACTTGCTTCCACCGGTACTATGCAACCTTAACTGTCTGAAAACTGAATGTTTAAAAATAAGTGCAGACATAATTTTGTTCAATAGTGAATTTTATATTTAGTTTGAGAATGAGATGGTTTAAAAGCCCATGCCAAAAGGTTCAGTAATAACCTCGAGCCAAGCACATCCACTGCCACAGTGAAAGCTGCCCACCGACTGACTAGCTAGGAGAAGCGGACGACCAATCACAGGCGTGCATCAGACTGACTGCCTGTAACAGTTAACAAAAAAATACCTGTAGTTAGATACATTTTAAAATTATATCGCCAGAGTTTTTTAATCTAATGAAAATGTACATTATGTGAAACAGAGCGTTAGCCTGTTGAGGGTTTGTAATAACAACCCCTTTCAAAAGTACATTTTTTACCTTTTACCATAACCTTCCATTGAAATCTATAAGGTTAAACCCTAAATGTGTTTACTTTTACTCAATAGTCTCATAGAACACCTTAAAAAGCCAAACGTATAACGTTTCGTGCTTCCACAAACACAGCTTTGGTTTTAAAGTAATAATTAAAAACTATTGTTGATTTCACCTTCACAAGTCTTTATTTTACTAATGTAGCTGGCAAAGTTTAGTGTGCTAAATGGAGTGATAATCATGTGTTTCAAGAACTGGCAGACAGTTGGATGTCGTCGTAAGCGCCAACTGGCTAGAAAAGCGAGATAGCCTACAATGTTTAAATAGTTAAGAATTTCAATACACTTTTAATTACAAGAAGCAGTAATGTAGAATTGATCACCAGAGGAAGTGAGAACTGGTCATAAGTACAATAGTACCAAAAACTCTTGACTACTCTATTCTAGTATACCACTTTGCAGACACTGAACGAAAGCAAAGTTACTCGGGTGAAAAACTCTAAAACAGTCTGAAGACCACTTAAAACAAATATTTTGAAAAATGGTTAAAATGGCAAGAAAATACATTTTATTCTTTGATGGAAGAACTTTACGCAAGAAACACTTTATTGTAATGTATTTAGAAACATCAACTGATGAACTTTGAGTTCATTCAATCGTCATAATTTAAGAACCATAAACTTTTACTTACTAACCTTTGTTTTTTGCCACTATCCTTTCGGATCACTTTAGTAGCAAATTTAAATGTTTGATTGAATGAAAAGTTTTGCCACTATTTATAAAACTGACAACTCCATCCACCATCTTGGATTTAATTTAATACTGAAATCCAAATTTATTTAACAATTCCTTATACACAAACAATTTAATGATGAGTATATTGAATATGTTCTTTTCGTAATTTAACTTTCAAATGAAAAATGCGAGAAAGCCATTTTAACTCAAAACACGTTCGATGCAATTTGAATTGATCTAGAACAATTTTGATTTGTTTCCCAAAGTAGGTCGAAACCTGTGTGTATTAAAACCATATTTTAAAGTTGAAGTTTGTATGAGTTTTGTGACTTGCTTTGTTTGAAATTCATAAATGAATCTATCTATGAAAGTAATAATCAAGCAAGTATTATAACTGCGAAATTAATAATGGAAATAAAATAATGGGTAAATTAAATAATGGGTAAAAATAATAGCCAACCCCAAGGAAACATGTTAAATTGCAGGCTATATAGTTTTCCAATATTTAAATCCAGTTATACATAAATAGGGAAAATAATATTTATTAATCAGTTTATTTTAGAATAATGGGCACACACACAATTATTATATTGTAAAAGTGAAACCTAATTGAGATAATTTTGTTAGTAATTTTGAAATCTACAGAAATAAGCCTGTATCCAGTTTGTGATTTTAAGTACTAAATCTATTAAACAAATTACATTCAATCTCAAACTTGAAGCAATGATGTTGAAAATGACTGTTGTAAAAACGGTGGGTGGAAAAAGTGGCGATACAAAGAGTTGCAGTCAAAAAAAAGATAACGTTGTAATAATATTACAATGAGCGTAAAACTTTAAAATACAAGGTTAATTTTTCTTTAGTGCAAAATAAAGCCGTTACTTGGATTTTATTTTTACCTTTAGACCAATTTACTTTAAAAATGTGAAATTTGAACAACAGGTACGGCTTTCCATTTTGCCTGAAATATGATTAACATCACTATTTCCAATAACAATTATGGAATAAGTTAATCCTTTTTTTCTCATTCTCTTGTTTTTCTGACATGTTTGAATATTTGTATATTGAATGTTTGTTTTCTTTGAGGCTTGGTGACAATTACTTACCAAGACTGTGTAAAAGTATAAAGGGTGCAGCCTAAGGTGGTACCTTACTCTGCACTATCGATGCTTGATGTATCACCCTATACCATTCATCCCATACTCACCTGAAAGTACCATCTAGGTGTAGTAAGTAATTTAACTCAATTAAAACTAAAATATAAATATCAAATTAAGTGAACAACACAATTTGAAAAAAACCCTGTGTTCATGGGGAGAAAACCTTTTAATACACTTCCAAAACAAATTCAAGATTTGGCCTTTGAAGACAAAATTTATGTTGAAAACAAATTGAAGAAAGGGTTAATTAATGAATGTTTTTTACAACTTGGACGTTTTAAACTTTTAAGTATTGTTTATATCCGTTGTTAATGTGTGTTTGTTTATTATTATTTTTTATCCTACACCATTTAATGGATTCGGTTCAAATCTGTATGTAGCTGTCTATTTTAGTGAGTCGCTCTTAGAAAAAATCTAATTATTTCAATTCAGCGACTGTTACATTGTAGATTTGATCTCGTTCGATATTAATCATTAATAAGCGTAAACACTATACCATGTAAAGTAGCTCGTTAAGAAAACGTTTTCTTGGTTAATTAGTTGACCTTGCTGTTGACGCCAAGGTTTCGAAGTTTTGAGCTACAGGCGATAATATGGGAAAACACAAGGTTATACTTGGTAAAGTATATTGTCAGTTTTGTTTCCCCCTTAAACTCTGCCGGTCCTAATTGGTTTTCAAAATCTTGGTGTAAATAAATACAGAATAACGAAGAAAGGTGATGCTTAAAAACAGTGTTCATTTGACATTGTTTGTTTTTCTATTCTAGTGTAATGGAAAAACTTGACAAAACTAGTCACCATTTTTTATGCTGGTAAGCTAACCGACAAATTCTTTCCTAAGAGGTTTTACCTAAAGTCAAAGCTACATAATATTTGAACCAAACCTCCCTCGTAGAGCACATACTTGACCAGCTTCGATAACTTTATATTGGTTTCAAATAACTTTGAAAAATTCTCCTAACGTAATAAATCTGTTACTTTGTTCTTAAATTTCATACAACTGTTAAAACTAATGCAACTAACGTTTTTATTAATTATGAAGTTAAATATGTATAGTATTTATGAAGGTGAAATAGCACTCTTTGGTCATAATTCGAAACAAATTTTTGAAACATTACTTATGTTTTTTTAAGCTAATTTCAAATACAAACAAGAAGAAAATCAGCCTTAGTAAAAACACATAACTCAACAAAATCATAGTTTTTATAAAATTACTTAAAGAAGTACAAAATTCACAACATTTGGACGCTTTTGAAACAATATACGTTAAAAACAAACAGCAAAATCTTGTCAACAACGAACCCGAAATTTGTATACATAAAATAACTAGCCATTTTATTTTATTTTTATATTATTTTTAATTTTAAATTTCTGTCACATGTGTTTATTTTTGTTAAGATAATATTGTTATATAAATTTAACCTTCAGTTGTTGTTGTGGTCTGTAGATGAGAACATGGTTCTCGAAAGGCCTCACCAGCTATAAGGTTTTTTATTGGATAATTTGTGCTCATTTCAAGTTAAAAACTATAAATCCAATAAAGAGTTCTACTAGATGTATAACTTATGTTTTTGAAAAGTCTTCAACAAGGCTACAATGTGTCTAAGCTTGCACGAGCCACCTACCTCACGCAATACAACCGATGTTCAACGCAGCAATACCCACCAGTACTGACATCACAGTCATCCTCCTTCACACGAAGAAAGCTTGACTAGAAACTGTTTAGCCAAGCGGTTGACTACAGTAAGTCTACTAATAGTGGGCAATTGCAGTAGTTAGCAATGCATAGCCGTGATCAGCTGATTGGTTATGCTCCGAATGTTACGTGTAGGTATATAAGCGAGCATGTGTGGTTGGTCAACACTGTGTACTTAGCTAGTCCGACATGCATACAGTGGTGCTCCTCATAGCTGGTCTAGCTGGTGTGCTTGGACACTCTGTGGATAACGAGACTGATGTGCCGCTACAGCTGTTGTCCAGAGCTGTTGATAAGTGTTCCTCCAATCCGGATGTCTTCTCGTGTTTGAAGGTTAAGGTGAGAGTGTTTTGACGTTTTAGGGTTTTGTTGGTTTAGTTAACAGTGGACAACTTAAACTGTAAATTGTAAGCAATTTTTTAAAGATGTAAGAAATGGATTATCCATTCGATTGGTTAGATGACATCTTAAAAACATAAAATATTATATATATTTAATTGTTCAAAATTAACCTTTTGGATGAACTACAACAGTGTTAAATGTAACATTTATGGAAAACCACGCTCAAGTTAAAAACGCAAAATACATTTCAAAACTTAATAGAGCTCCTTCTTTAGGTGAAAAACGGAAGAGGAAAAATATTATTATATAGAATTTCAAAACAAATTAAACAAATTTATAGCTTTATGTAACAAATTAATTTAAAACTATTAAGATTATTAACAAGAGTGTTTTCATGAGAGAAAATCTGGATTACCCCTTGAAATAAGTAACACGCTTTGATAAGCTTTAATATGAAAATTAGCCTGTCTTTTAAATGAAATGTTAGCCAACGAATACAATGTTGAACCTAGTGTGTGGTACCACATCCATTTCTCTTAAAAATAAGTTGTTATATTAAATTTTAGTCTAAACAATTATTTTCTTTATGGATTCAACCACAACAAACGAACAAGTATACTTTGATGTGTTATTTAACCCTTTTCAATATGAAATATACATACAAATACAATATACAAATAAATACAAATACTAAAAGTTGTCCCTAAAATCTACAGTACGTGCTAGAAAATTAGTTAGCAATGCCTCTTATTTATGTTGACTTTAAATACCTTTCAAACACTTCTAGTGTCATATAACCTTTTAATTTTTAGAACTATTGAGCATACAGTTAACATGTAAAAGTTACAATAAAACTCAACTAACCTGTAAATTCGAATAGTTTAGAGTAATCAATTATTATTTTAATTTAACATAATTATAAGTTTTAGCGACTATACTTGTAATTTTGTGCACACAACTCGATGACTTAAAGGGGCTTAACAAAGTTACTGTATTCTCCTCTTATTATATAAAAAGCAACACTATTTATCGTATTGTGCAGGCTGTGAGCCTGCTGGACCGAGCCCTCACAATGGACTCTCTACCCATCTCTGACTTCATGACTTCTCGAAGGACCCCAGCGCGAAGGACACGCCCTTGCCGGCCTCCTCTGAGGATCTGGAGGACTCACTTCCTCGTGACCTCAACCAGAAGGCCTCGGTTCTCGACCAGATGATCCAGGACCGACTCAGCAAGTACATGGAGACCAGAACCATTCAGCTCACAATGCCTAAGGACCTCTTTGAAGGTGCGTGGAGCTACCGGTGCTTCCTAACCTAATATTCAAGAAGAATATTTCTTACAATTGTTTCCTTTATTTACGTTAATTTCAACATTTTACTAAATAACACGTAGTACTTTATCTTAATAAGAAATAATAAAGTTGTGTTCCAATTTGAAAGCCTTGCAACAAATTCATCCGATACTACTCATAAAAAGAAGTTAGAATTATTCTGTCATCTTAAAAATACAATTAATCAAAACATTACGTATTTTTACAAATAATCCCCAATAAAATATAGAAATATGCCGATAAAACTGTGTGGAGGGTCAAATATGTAAACGCCATTATAGATTTTGAACAGTACAATATAAAGATTAATTTTGAATTGCTTACATCTCCACTAGTTTTGGTGAACTGGTAACTGATTGTGTTTGTTTTTGCTTTGGTTAACCATCATAATTTAAGTATGGGTATCAGAAGAAAATAAATATAACAAACATTCAAACTGTTGCAATAAGAATAGGGAATGCTAAAACTGGATTTCAAGAGGGTTTTATTTTGAAAATGAACACCTTTAACTTTGAAACGTTGTTTCCACGAGTCGGCCTTTTGTCAAGGTTTTAATTAAAAATTATAATAACCTACGTTCTGATGTAGAACTTAACCTAACCTCTCCTACAATATTTTCGCAAACATCTGAAAAAAGGAATTTTGTTGATGCCTATTATTTACGCATTATAAACTTAAATGGTATATTACACAGTGTTACACGAGTTTGACATACTGTTGCAGGTCGACGCAAGGGATACAAGAAGGGCGGAGGTATATTCCTGGTGTTCGGTGCTTTCGCTGCCATGATGCTGCAGCTGGCGCTGGGCAAGATCGCGCTGATAGCGGGCAAGGCCTTGCTTGTGGGTAAGGTAGCTCTGCTGCTGGCCGGTATCATCGGTCTCAAGAGTCTGCTCAGCCATGGTCATGGCGAGTCTCACTCATCACAGGTAAGTCACACCGTTCATACTTTCCAGATGTATCCGCTTTTGATGAATCACACACTATAAAGCCTGCGTGGATAACAAAACTGCTAATGCCTAAGTTAAGGCTCAAACATGGTTTGACTAATGAATTTTAAATGAGTACGCTTCTGAATAATCTTCAATTCAAAAAATTTGATACTGAAATAAAAGAAACATGTTGATAAAGGAAGTATTTATGACTTGGACTCGTGGCGTGGTTCTGTAATCCAGCTTCATGGAGGTCAGGTTTTGAGATGATATAGATCTAAAAGCGGCTCAGATAGTCTTATGATCATAATGATGATACCCAGCATCAATTCCCACCATCATTTAGACATACCTCAGACCATCACCTGCGTGGTTCGGAAGTCACGTTGCCGTTGGTCCTTGTATTTCCATTGACGCTATTAATTAATGACCCATTCTAAGGAAGAGTCGGCCTTAGTTTTGTAACAAGACTACACCTCATAACTCATTGTACCATCTATATCCTTCACCACATATTTGCCTTTAAAAAACACTCTCATGAGAGTGGTTTACATCTCAAATAGTGATTTAGTGATTTATCATAAATTTGTTTTTTAATTTGTACTCGTATTAAAATTGTATGTAACTATGTCATAAATATTTGCTAAATGCATAACAACCGAATAATAAAAAACTATTTTAGTCACGTTGCCATTGATCCATGTATTCTATCAACAGTCGTTCTTTACCAATACACCCAACGAAGAGTCGGCTTTTAGTTTTGAAACAAGACTACACCTCATAACCTACTACCACTCATCACACTCATCCTCCACGACATTTCTGCCTTGAAATGAGAGTGGTTGTATCTCAAAATAGCATTCCCATCTAAGTTTGTTGTTGATATGTCGTACTCTGAATTTTACCTTTATTCTTCATCTTACCCACTTTATAACAACCTGAATGCGCCTTTTGATATTTTAAACTATAAATATGTGAGAAATGTAAAACAATGCCTGCATTGGCATTTTATAGCTTTGTAAACTGGCTCATCGTTCTTGCTACGACACGAATCCAAAGTTAATCATTATACAAACTATAGGCTTTGGCTAAATATAGATTTAATAAAACGGAAAGCCATTTAGGGCCAGGGTAAGTTGAGGTAGAGGTCAGGACCAGTGGAAACCCCTTAAAAGTGTTTACAAGGCATTAACTGAATTTAAAAAATGATTTGATAACATTAATTTTGCAGGTGATTTACGCCGAGCCAGAACACCACGGCGGATGGGGACGCAGTCTAGAGGATGGAAAGGACGCACAACACATCGTCTACAGAGGACAACGTCCTTCTCACGTCTACAGTGCTCGTACGCCACAGTAGTAGTAGCCTACAATGTAGTAGTGAAACTAACTTAAACACCATAAGCGACTCTGTAGCTTTGGTGACGTTAATTTACTATTTATTGAGAGCAGATTATGTTTATAAACATTAGTTAGCCTTTAATGTGAAAACTGAATGCCAAAGATTGTACTATAGATATTTATTTATTTATTGAAGTGTTGTTTTGTAATATATGATGTTAATAAACTGTGTTTGTTATATTTTATGGTTTTATATTTTCCCTAAAAAAACTGCGTAGTAGAACCGTACAATATGGGGTGATGGCATGAATAGGGTTTCGAGAAATTTCATACAATGATCCATCAAAATCCTTTAATCATCCAGATTGAAACTGTCGTCAAAACAAATTCTTAAAACCTTTTACGAGCAATATTCTAATTAGACAAATAGTCCATCATAAGCAATAAAACCCCAAATTATCATTCATGAAACAATATAGACTCTAAAATATTAAATTTGCATGATGACTTTTAATGTATTAGTGAACATGGGTTTGAAATAAAATCCTTTATTTTTGTCCTTTGATGATAATAATATTTATTGTCACAAAATCATTGTGTGACAAAAAAAGAAACTATAAAACTAATAAGTATAGCAAATCACCATCAAAGTACAGGATAAAAACTAAAGCACTTATGAAAGTGGACTAATAATATTCTATGGAATCAATAATTTGTTTTAAAGTTTGTTGTTGACGATGGAAGTGTTGTTGTATACCTGTTTTATCTATGGAAGTTAATATTAATTCTTCCAAGTGTTTTCAAACCTTTGTTTAACATGTGTGTATATTAATGTTTTGATGTTGATGTTTACATTTTGATTGAGTAAAGAACACGCAAACAGTTCTCAAGTTTTATTTAATTTATTTTACTATTTGAATACACAACAAATGGCGCAGTCGAAAAATAATTGTTTTAAATGTGACACTTTTGATGGATCCAGTGAAGATTGGATGTATTGGTATGAGAGATTGAAAATTGCTTTACGCAATGAAGGAATCAAAAATGAAGACAGGAAAAGAGACATCTTACTAGGCAGTCTGGGGCCACAACCCTTTAAAATAGTTTTTGATACCTCACATCCTACACCACTTACAAACCTTTCATTCAACGACATTGTGGAAATTCTAAACAAATACTACACCAAACCGTCAGCACCTCTTGCACAACGAGTGATATTCACACGGCGGTTCAGACACGAAGGTGAGGCTATAAATCACTATGAACTCGCTTTACGATCACTCGCAGGAAACTGCAGCTTTGGAGAAAACCTGGATGAACGTCTTAGAGACCAGTTCATACTAGGAGTAAACAATGACAAATGGCAAATAGAACTTTTACGGCTACACGCGTCTTCAAAAACAACATTTTCGAACGTAAGTGAGCAACCTAAATGTATAGAATGTTAAAATAGTAAAAATTAAACGTTTGAAGTAGGATTTAAAGGGGTAGTGTGGTAATTATATATAATATCATATCCATAATTATTAAACACAGCAAAACTATCTAGTTTTCTGGACTTTATAATAAAATGTAATATTCTATGCTGTTTCATACTAAATTGTTATGCGTATCTGTCCTTTCTGAGTCACTAATTATGTGCAACATAGACAAGTAGCCTATTTATTTGAAAAAGCCAGATAGCGTACGATCAGATACCAGACGATCATAATCTATTCCCAGTCTACTAGTTTAAAACTGAACTCAGTTCATTTACCCCGTATACACGAACTGCCTTAACGATGTCCAATTATTCCTCGCTATGTAATAAACTGAGCAAGTGCAAGAGCATTCATGTGTGCCTAATTGTAATTAGTTGTAGAATAAACAGTGCAACAAGTCTAGTACGTTTCCTAGGTAAGCTGAACTTTATTAACCTAATTTTCATTTGATTAGTTAAGAAAGAGTCTATACCTTATTTACAACTAAAACATGTGTTCTGGTTACGACAACTCTATAAAACAAGGAAATTGTATTTTAGTCTGCCAGAAAAAGGTAAAGGTTAAAAGCTATATTAGGGAATGTAAGTTAAACGATTGATTCAATAGGCCAACAGCTTTCACGGTGATGATTCACATTAAAAAGAACAAACTAACAAATAATAGTTAAATATTCAGATAAACTATTTTTGGTTGCAAACTTGTTAGTTACGCCAGATGACAAAGATTTATAAATCGCTTGTTGAATATTGATCATTTTTCACTTTTAGTGCAAAAAGTGGCCTCATACGGGAATATACTCGATTCTGTGCGAGGTGAAGTCAAGCAGGAACTAGTTCGCAATCATTCGTTGGAGAAGGAATTTTCGGCACAAGTTGTGAACGATACTTTTCATAAAGAACAAAATTACTCAATTAATCTGAAGTGTTTGCAATAATAATTTATTTAGGTTAATAATTAATTTGGGTAAATATTTTAATAGGTGTTTTATAGGTGAATGTTTTTATATATTAGTTTTGATCGACACTTTGTTTTGAATAATTAAAACTGCTCTATGTTTTTACATTTCTATGGGAATTGTAAATGGCAGATGGTCCATGACAGCTGGTTGTTTGTTACTTGAGTGATAAATAAGGGATTTTACAGGAATAAGATGCGAATAGTATAATTGGGAAACTTTACATGTAGGAGCTGGAGCTCTGATCATAACTGGATAGCTAACAAGCACTACAGATCTTTATATTTATGTTTTTACTAATCTATCAACATTTAATTTCAACTGTAATCACATAGTTGGCTGAAATAAAAGGTTTAACAACCAAATAATCTACAAGGTAAAAAATGTTCAAATACAGATTTGTTAAACAATACAAATAGCTTTTAGCTATCATGGATAGGAGAAGAGTTCAACGAAAACGAAAGGTTCAAACAATCCATTGTATTTTTAACGAACTGTTACATTTCTTAGTTGCAACCCATATCTAAGTATATGGGTTCACCATTCTCTTCAAAACCAATGGCAAATTTCCTCTTAGTGTCGAACTTCAATCCGCTTCTTTCAGCGAGTTCTACATATTCAGGCATTTTGCTTACATTGAACTCGTGACAGTTAATCTTGATGATTCCAAAGTGTGACGTGCCTTCATCTGTAAAAAATTTATTTGCGCACTTAAAGACAGAAATATTGTATGAGTATAGGTGCATTGTCACTGGTGTGGCTGGAACGTCTAACGTTCAGCAGACGTCAGATATTGTTTCTTATGGCACCATTGTCACCACACGGCCGCCGCTAGAGTCGTTGGCGCCATAAGAAACAATACAAACAGGTGCTCTACGTCTGACGTCCAACGACTGACGTTGAACGTTAGAAGTTCCAACCGCACCAGTGACAATGCACCTTATCTCGTACTTGGTTTAACTTTTACAACGCCATTCACAATTACATTAGCACACAACTTAAACTGGAGTTTAGTCATAGTTGTTCTCAAATACTTCAACTGTGAATGCATTTGGGACTAAACTTAACCGTCATGAAAGGTGGTTTGGTTCAGTGAAATAAAATAAACTAGAGATCAAACAAGAAAATAACCTTATAATTTCCATAAACGTAACTATCAGTGTAATACGGTTAGAACATTCGAATTATTCCTTTTTTCTTCATTATTGTTTTGTACGAAGTTTAGCAGATACCGTAAGACATGTTGAGTATATTAAAGGAGATGTATTTGAAAGAGATACATAAAACAGGGATACTTTCTTATTTATAATAGTGTTAGAGAAAACATAGACACTTTATAATATATTGGTTTTATTAGGCTGCTAGGAAAATGGACATGGTCCGAAACCGGTCGCAGCAAAATAAAACCAATATATTAAAAAGGGTGCTATGTTTTTTCTAACACTATTATAAAGGAGATGGTTTGTAGAACCAAGAACTTGGAACTATGGGACTTAACATTGTACCAATTCATTAATAAGACAACTTGAGTTTATGTTTGTATGCGTCAAGACATATTATATTTACACATTATATTAATTGTTTTATTTTTGATAGGTGAAGCTTTGAGTTTTGGGCTTCGTAATAAAGATGTATCACAGAAATATTTGACTGGTTGAACATACAATAAGCATAAATCAAATACAAGTTACTGTAAGCTTTCTTATTTTTATTGTAATTCAAAGAAATATAAACTAAAAGACCAACACTATCTGTTCAAATTTTCAAATAGTAATTATAAGATTCAATAATTATGCCGAGTAAAATGTATGAAACACTATTTTAAAATTTTCTAAGTCAATTTGAAGTAGTACCATAGTATAGTTTTCAACGTATTTTGTTCACTCCTCAATTTCCAACCTTCCTAAAAGATTCCTATTTTATGATTTTTTATTAATAAAATAGCATTTACAAAATTATTATCTTACCATTTTCCTTCCATTGATAGTTGGCTGCAATTTTATCGCACTTGTTATCATACATATACATGCTATGACGTTTCGATTCTAAAACACATTAACAAAAACTATTAAGTTACAATAAATATTAAACATATAACCGTTATGAACATATTTGTACGGCAAGACATTATTGTTAAAATGTTATTTTTGTGGTGTTTATTACGAAAGAAATTTGAAGACAAAAATATTTGGACCGAACCGGGACTTGAACCCGGGTTTCTCGCTGGCCGGGCGATTATGCTGACCACTTTACCATCCGGCCCAACTATTTATGCCTTCAAATTTAGAGAAGTACGTAAATCTGAATGTTTATCCGAAACGTTAAGCTGTCAAGTTGTGCGATTAAATCAAGAAGCTGGAAATATTACAAACATAATTTAAATACTATGTCAAATGACCTATTATAAATGCTTGTCACTTACATATTCATGGGTGTCTACCACTATGGGGTGAAGTTTTAAACTAATCGTGTCTCTTTAACGTTAGTACTAAAACTAAGAACTATTGTAGCGAACATAAAATGTTTACCTGTCAACACAATTTCTCCAGCCTCTTCCTCAGCCAACATACATGTGCTCTTCTTTGTTCTGAAACATTTTTGTTTCATTTTGGAGATTTCATTTGATTGTTATATTTTTAGGAAACGAACTTGTCAACTATACCTATTTTTACCAATGACCTGTTTTAAGCCCGGTTGGGGTCAGCATAAACTAACATCTGTAACCTTGTTTCTACAACCTCCCATTCAAGAGAAAAAATCTGTCATCTCCCTCTTTGTAAACAGCCATTTTGGTATTCGCCGAGAAGCGAGCAAAACATTGGCCAAATTACGCAATTGTGTATGAGTAATTCAACGATTTGCTAGCGAAATATTCAGGTTTGAATAAAGACATAATAGCCAATATTTGCTAAAACTAGTAAATTATTGTATCCAAATTTAAAATGACAGCTAGAAAGAACCATTAACCGCCGTGTTTGATCAGAACAAAATTAAAATGTTATTATCATTATCACATCATACTATTATTGAACAAATCATTATAATCATTACACCAAGGCTCTTCTAAAAGTTATATATTTTAGCAGCGTCATCATTTAAAACGATTTCATATTGTTAAAGCAAAATTACAATAGTTCAAAAATATTTTTTATTCATAAGCAACTTTAAACAATAAAATATTAACAAATACAAACGCTCAATCAGTTGAATTAGAAATTATCAAAACTATCAAATTGTCTACATATTAGGTATTTTTGTACAATGACGAATGTTCACTCGTCCTGCTCAAGAGACGTACTTGGTAAGTGTGGCATTGTTTGCAACTTGCTCAATACAAACATGACTTTGTTTGCCGAGTATTCGTTATGCGACGAACTTGTGTAGGTGCTCCTTTGTTTGAAGTTTGTTGTTGACGATGGGAGGATTTCAGAAGTTGAACTATTATTGCGGACATTTTCCATCGTTAGTGAACAAAAAGGATCACGACGTTTCGCGATCTGAAATCTGATCCCGTCTTCAGGTGAAAATAACCGGAGTAAATTCAAAACACGTCCACTAACTGAACGAGCTAACCCTAGACTAACTGGTTGGCCGGTGACATGCCAATCACACACACTAGCAGCAGGCTAGCCAACTGTAACAAAGAAACACAAAATTCCCTATTTATGCACAGCCAATGGGAGAAGGGAGCGGCTTACGTGAGTTAAGTTCTCTGTGGCCTGTTTTAATTGCGTCCTTAATACCATGCTATTGGTTTTTGAGTTGTTTCTTGTTGAAAATTTACTTGAATACTATGGTTGTCCCTACGCTAAAATTCATTTTTAATGAGCGGTAGCCAGAGGGGCCTTATTTCAACTGAAGCTTGACTGATTGGACGCTTGTGTAGGTGGCTTTATACTAAATCTCTCCATCATTACTTCCATCTTCCTTTCTTTATTCTCCCCTTCCTTCCCTTTAAACTATTTTAATTTCCTTCTAACGTTTCACCCCATCCCTCTAAATTGCTGCATCACCTTTATTTACGAGGTTAAATTAAAGTTTTTTAACAGTTATAGGATCTTTTTTTAAACAATCCCTGAAAACCCCTAATAATCTATATTACCTTTCAGTTTTCTAGTAGAGTCTACAGGCCGAACCGAAAAGTAGGAATTGTTTCATTTTCATCCAATTACCAGACGTCATCAGCTCATCTTCCACTGGCACGGGTTTGATCCCAGCATTTACTACTAACAATTTTTAAATGACGATACATTAGCGCTAGAAACATACCACGGACTTTGTAGTCCTAACTTCACCTCGTTGGACAAGACAAGCCTTGACACACGTTAGTACTTACCCGTCGCAGTATACGCAATCGTATGTCACTTCAAATTTGCCGTCGCTGTTCAACCTGGTCGTGGTGGAAGTATATATGACGTCAGCAGGGTACTCAGAAGTAGCCAACACTACAACCTCCACATTGCCCTAAAACGCGACAAATTTGAAGTAGTTATTAACGTTGTATGTACAGGGTGGTGCAAAATAGGGGATCCGAATAATTGGCAACCCTTATAATTTAGGTAAAATTTGTTTCACCACCCTATATATTTTAAATCACCACTTCTGCAAAATAAAACGGAAAGTTCATAATTGTCATAAATTTACATACGATTGCAATGAAACCCATAAGTATTTAAGCTTAATAATTTAAGTCAAAACTAAAATGTCATTCGACAGAGACCCTTGTTATTTGATAACAGCCACGAACGAACGTTATAAAACATAACATTACTTATTATAACAAATTACGACAGTATTTATGAATTAAGTTAATTAACAATTAAATCTAATTGCTAAAACCTGCTACAGTATATACTTACGTCTTGTAAGATATGTTCAGGAGTGCCATATTCACACCAGATGTTGTTTTTATATTTTCCATGATAGTGCAGTCTGCCTCTCCCAAGGTATCGCAGTGCGCCCGCATCACGGATACAACCAGCAAACAACTGACTAAGTAGAACTTCATGTTTGTGCGTGTTTTGGCCTAGTAAAAGTATAATATTACAAAATGTGTTTCAGCTTCAATCTTCATAAACAAATAATATGTACTCGTATACTATCAATACACTGTAGTAAACATTAGCTCTTCCATTTTAAATTGAAGAACAACGCATTCAGGACGCCGTAGCCACGTAGCTTCCAATGCTGTTATACAATATGATTGGGGCAGACGTTGGAGATTCTGTACTTTGACCTTCGCTTGACTCAGGTGGTCCTTAATCTTTTGATTTTTACTTATTAAAGTGCAATTAACCACGAAAATAGCATTGAATTTAATTGTACTAAATTCAAGGCTTTCAATAGTAGCTGATAGAGTAAAGAATTGTTTGTTTTCAGTAACGTCTGTTAGGTTATAATTAAAAATGTAAAGGGTAGGAATATGTATGGGCCACAAGGCCTAGTATGTACATTTTACATTGTGACTTGTCGTTAAAGAACTAGTTAGGTATCTACACCCTTAAGTCCTTGTGTATTGAGACTCATATTTCTTTAAACCACAAGTCCAAAAGCAATAACTTTAACACAATTGTGGTTGGGTTAACATTTTTACGAATGCTTTATTCAGATAAACCCCGCGTAAGTATTAGACCTACAACGAACACTGTAAAACGAGTTAATATGGCAAAAATGAATCAACAGATGTGTTTATAACTTCAATAAATTACTGCCATTTTGGTTGAAATGGGTTTTGAGTTCTCTAACGACGTGGTTTTGCTGTTGAGGTCTTTTTTAAACCAGCGATTCTTTTGTTAAACTCAATTTTTAAATACTACGTTTACGTCGGTCGACAAGGAAATGTTCTTAGTCGTAAATTAATTGCAAACTAAGTAAGTGTTTTTGGAAATGCTACTACCACAAGAAAGAAAACCGGTGGAAGAGCTAAAACAGTCCATACACCAGAAAACCTGAGGTGATGCAAGATGCAGTTCTTTATCAGTTTATCAGCCGTTCTTAACAACATTTAAACTCTCTAATATTAAACATTATTTATGCATAGAATTTTAAAATTGTATCGTTCTCATTGGTCCACCCTGTACTACTCTACTGCAAATTATTTTGAACGTAAAAAATTCAAATTAATGTTAAAACTAATTTAGATAATTGGTATAAAGAATTCGTTTAACATTTTCTTTTATTTTTGTCCTGACAAAGTCCTGTACATTAAAGTTTAAAGAGTTCTCATTAAAAAGACAAGACCACACAAGATAGCAAATACACTTACCTGTGTTGAAACAGAAGCTGATACAACACATTTGTGAGGCAGGGTTTTTAAAGAACCGGTAATAAGCTTGAAACACGATCTAATAATTGGTTAAGCATTACTAAAGAGGTTTCAATGATATAACGTATTGAAACTCACGTTTTTACATGTCTCCGTTCCGGATAATTTGTGTCATCTTTCATATCCTCCATTAAACTATCCCAAAGTCAAAATATAATTTATATATGAACAGTTAATATCTAAGTTATATAGTTATAGTATAGTTTTTATAAAATCGATTAAGTTATCCTACATATAGTACGGTATGTTATTATCAAAGCTAAAAACCGAGGGATATTTGTATAACTATCTACCTCAATATAAAACAATTCCCAGAAATATAATATTTAAGATTTGTATTTTGGTCGAAGTTTTTATCAAGGCCTAGAAAAAGCAACAATATATTAAATTTGCTTTGGAAAATAAGATGTTCTTGCTGTTTGCATGGTAACAACCAGACCCGGGACAAATCAATGAGCACCGATCCTGACAAACAAAACACAAGAAGAACACATTTTGAAAATTAAAACTTTCTACATATCAAGTTGTTTATACTGTTTTGGTTATGTCTGTTTATGTTTATTTTTGTAAAATTGCGACCATTCTACGAATTGCATTTATGCTGATTCCATAAAATTTGGTACACACGTTCCTTTGGTAAATATCTCGGTCAAGAATGTTTGCCAGAAGAATCGAAACTCATAAGCCCCCTATTTTGAAGGGGAGGGATGTTTCACCAACAAAGTGGTTTTAATGATCTATAGATGATTTTGATAAATTTCTACAGAAATTTTAATTTAAACGCACTTATTTACATACACAAACCTTTCTACAAAAAATTAAACCCACTTCAAAAGTAAATTGCTCTAAAATGTTTGAAATAATTTAATATTGCAATTAAGTATTGCTTTACGTTACGAAGACGGATCTAATGTTTTACCGCGTACAGGCAATAATTTATCCATTACACTATGATATAATAGACAGCTGTACTCATTTCATGGTAACCAAATAGTAAATCTTAAGTTGTCAATAAAATATATTAGAATACCTCTGATTTACACGCAAACTTATTTTTTGGGTTGTTATAATCTTTTATCACTTAAAACATTGTTGGAGTTAGTGCTGCTGAAGCAAAAGGAAGAGTAGCGCTGACTCCAACAATGTTTTTAAGTGAATACAAATTATAACAACTCACAAATTAAAGTTAATGTGGGTCAAATAGTGCGCGTATATAGAGTTATTCTAATTTATTTTATTAACAAATTAGATTAATTATTTATAATTTGTTACCACGAAAAACAAAAATCTGTTTAGTAGTTTCATTTTAGATGTCAAAGGTTATTCTTCAATATAATAGCAGAACGACTAATCCGATTTTAATCAAATTTGAAACAAGTTTTTCCTTCATGATATGAATTCAAAATCGAAGTCAAAGTCTACGTAAATCTAAAAGCAAAACGAGCCTGTAGGTGAAACGAACAGCCTCGTAACCCCTGTAACAAGAGAATATGAAACACCGAGGCCGATTATCAAATCAAGGCTGTGAACTTAGCTAGTTAGGTTTTTAATTAGCATATAAAAGTATAAAACTTTAAAGGAAATTAACTTTGTTTGGACTTAGCTGCGTGTCGATCAGGTGTGTTGTTGTTTGATAATAAATGTAACTAAAACCCAAATTATGCGTATTACACAATATCAAAGTTGCACTGGTAAGATCATTATAATAATTACTGAATTTTCTGTAGAAATTTAGACTTCATATACACATATATAGAGTGAAACAAAAATTTATAGCGCGCTATGCAGAATGAAATTTACGTACGAAAGTAAGTTGAAAATGCCTTGTAACAGTTTTTTTTATTTCGGCTTAGTTTAGCGGTAATTTGTCATTTTGTATTTGTTTGAACCAATTAATAGTTTGAGATCTTTTTGAAAATGTAGAAACCCTAATTAGCAGTTTTTCTAGCTTTAAGGCCTTTTTGATCAATATAAGTTATTTGAAGAGTTAGAAGCTCATATGTTGTTGTTGTTTCCCGATGTACCTCGGTCGAAATGTATATCGGGAGACAACAACAATACCCATAAGTTCTACAGGCTACAACAACAGGTAACTTAAACCTTAATTGTTTTTAATAAAAGTTTACACAAATATTTTGTATCTTACTTATCAAATTTTAAAATGGCAACCATTTAAAATTTTCAAAGTGGAATAAATCAAATTTTAATTTGTCATTACAATTTTTAAATAGCCACTATTAAAAAAAATTTATAAAATTTGATAGGTTGGATGAAAGATATTTAGGGAAAATGTTGTTCAGAAAACCATCAAACCAAGTTTCATAAAATATCTCAAAGGGTTTTAGAATTTTTAATGAATTTCAAACATATACAAAATGACGGATTTTGGCTAAACTAATCCGAAATAAAAAACACGTTACTGGACATTTTCGACTTCTTTTGAATGTAGGATCCGGTTCTGCGTAGCGCTCACATAATCTTTATGACACTCTGTATACATTTATGAAAATAAATATCAAAACGTGTTGTTATTTTGAGTAAGAATTTGTCTTCATTTTATTGTCTTGGTCTACTGAGGCACGAATGGCTCATTTTCCCAAAGGAATTTATTAAAAAATAAACTTCCTGGTCTAAATTCAACTTTCAGTATTCTACTATTTATCATAAAGCAAATCTGCAACTATATCACTACCTATTTGAGATGACCAATCCCATGAGGGTATTTATAGGTTAAGGATGAGTGTGATGAGTGGTAGTAATAAGTTATGAGGTGTAGTCTTGTTACAAACTAAGGCCGACTTCTTTTCCTTAGAATTGGTCATTAATTAATAGCTCAATGACCAACGAAATACAGCACCAACGGCTTGACGACTTCCGGAACCACGCAGGATATGGTCTGATATGTCTAAACGATGGTGGAGTTGATGCGGGTATCATCAGATGATCGACTATCTGGAGCCGCTTTAGACCTATATCATCTTTGCCAAAATCTGACCTCCATGAAGCTGGATTACAGGACCACGACATAGTCCCAGTCAACACCCCAGTAGAAGTTCAATTTGAAAGTTATCTTTGCATGTGCATGAAGGCTAACCTCATATCATTTCACATTAGGTACATGGGTTTTCGACTAAAGTTTTGTCACTTATTATATCATACGTTATTAGCCTGTCTGGTCTTAGAACCCACATTTTTCATTGGTATTAAGTATGAAGCTTTCCAAGCACCGTACTAAAACGATTCAATTATTTATATTAAAACTGCTCTGCAACAAAATGAAAACAAATCTCAAAAGCTACCTTGGTCAAAATTTATTTTACAGTATTGCAGAGTTTATTAATATTTAAAACTAAAAATCGAATTTTCAATTAGGGTTCATTGTTTTACCTGTGGTATCAAAATATTTTATTTTATTGCAAAAAACCATCTATATTGTAATATTATTTTACATTAAACGTTTTATTGTTATTACAAAACGATTTGTTCATCATTGTATAGCCTAATATAAAAACTATATTTTTTTTTTGAAGTTACCCAAACCCTAATAAACTACTTCTCGACAAGAATTATTCTCTACAGATCATCTAGTTGATGAAAAGGGTCTTGGGGCGAAACATGTTTTGTAACAACTTGTATTGGATATTGTAGAGCTAGTTTGCTTGTAAGAAAGAGTTCATTTGATTGGTCCCAATCAAATTTTTACAAATAAGAAATAATTAAATACTGTACAGAATGAAACTGGTCGTGTTTTTTTGAGAACAGAAAGTGACATCAATTCAAGTTGGTAAACTAACAATCCAATTATATGTTTATTTTTTGCAAAAGAACAAAATTAAAGTTTTTAACATTAGAATGTTGCTTTTAACTTAAAATTAATTTTAAACTACTGAATAGAACGTGCTTTGACATTTTATTTTCTCATGAAAGGTTAATAAAACACTAAGAACCCTGGACATTTTATTCTTTCACGCCCGGTTTTGAGCTGAGCTCATCTTAGGTGATTGTAGCAAATGACCTGTTTAACTATTCTTAATTGTAAATCAATAATTAAATAATATCTTCATAAAATTTCACGTATGATAAATTACAGTATGCTAGATCTTATGGTTTGATAATTTTCTATGGTTTGATTATTACTTTGTCTTAATAATAATATGTGGAATACTACTTAAGGCGGGGCTAAGTACATTGGTTGTTTAAAGCAAACTAAATTATATTTCTTAAATTGTTTGCCCAAAACTAAATGTCTTTTAATGCTTTTTTAAAATGTATGGTTGTAAACTTATTACTAGTGCAAACAAAAAGCATAAATAAACACACTTGCAGTTTAAAAAGTTAAACAAATTTCTCCGAATAATAACAACAGGTTAAGTTAGAGCAGAGAAACAACTGACTGTTAAAAATGTCAGTCTTATTCGTCCACTGTTTGTCTAGTAATTGCATAGAAACACTGACACACACACGCACAACCCTAGTGTCAAGGTGTAGTGCACGTCACACTGCACGCTTATGTAAGTAAATGTGTCAGTGATCCTTGGTTTATACACTGACTCTCTCTCTTTAAAGCACTTTCATTGCGGCTCTGTCATTTAACGCACATTAATTTACGAAAAGAAAAGTAATGCTATAAGAAACACGTCGTATTGACAAAACAGTCAGACTAATTTAGTTAAGTAGTATACAATAACGAGCATCAGACACTCGAAAGAATTATACGAGTACTTATAGTTATGTTTACTGGGACTGACGTGGCGTGGTCCTGTAATCCAGCTTCCTATAGGTCAGGTTTTGAGGATGGTATAGGTCTAAAGCGGCTCAGATAGTCTCAGTGATCATCTGATGATACCCGCATCAACTCCCACCATCGTTTAGACATATCAGACCATCACCTGCGTGGTTCGGAAGTCACGTTAAGCCGTTGGTCCTTGTATTTCCATTGATAATTGGGGCTAATAATTAACGACCCATTCTAAGGAAGAGTCGGTCTTAGTTTGTAATAAGACTACACCCACCTCATAACTCATTACTACCACTCATCACACTCATCCTTCACCACATATTTTCCTTAAAATGAGAGTGGTTGGGTAATTCTCAAATAGTGATATTCCAATATAATGGCTGAAAGGTTGTTGATATGTCAAAATTTGAATTTTACCTTATTCTCCAGCTTTCTTACCCACTTTAAGTAACACAAGTGTTAAAACAAGTGTTTTGATATTGATAAATGAGAATCATGAAATTGAAAACAAAACCAACAAGCAGTTTTCCTCGCTATTTTCCCAAATAATACAAACATACATTTATACATTCATTTCTCAATCTGATAATAAAGCGTAAAACTCCATTTGCATTAAGCGCATTTTAACAATAAGTATTTCAAGATCTAATGTACCCAAATTTTTAATGACGAAGATTAATTTTTAGGGCTCTTTTGCTCGACTAATGACCTTGCAGTTGTCATCTTGAACAGGTTTTGGATAATGCTTGAAAACTAACAAACTCCTTACTACAAAACTATATGAATTCTTGAAGTATAAATGTAAAAACAATCTGGAATAATTTTGCTACTTTCAACTAGTTTCTTGTTTTACCCAATTCCATTATATTTAGAAAGTGACAATGAATCAGCGAATCTGCAAGAACATCACCTTTGACAGCTTAAAGAGCCACATTTTACACAAAAACGTACAAAGTGCGACACAACTAGCGAGAAATATGCAAAGTCATCGCGTATATTACACCGGGGATCCAGAAGCAGAGAACAATGGCACACAATGAGGAGTAGGGGAGTAGGAGTACATCATCTTCATTGTTATGAGGAGATGAGGAGAGTGTAGGATACTTTCAGTGGCATTATAGAAGCGGACCTGGCCTCCCTGTCGTGCTTGGCAATTAGGTTTATGGTTGCCAGGAGTAGCTACAAAGTAAAAGGTAGAACAGAGGAGGAAGGTTGGCGAAATGGGAGCAAAAAGTACCACTGTTGCGGTCAGCTAGATACAAACAAATCCCTACCTCTTACTTCGGTAAAATCAAACTTCGTACTACAAATTGACAATTCCAGTGTATTCTAAATTCAAAACATTGATTTCAGTTATGTTCAACAAACAAATACAACTAATAAACAAAGGCAATTCGAGAACAATGCAGAAAACTGAGCTAAACTAAATAGTAAACGGGTCAATAACAAAGATTCTGTGTAGTAGCTTGTGTAAGTACGAATACACAGAGCTTTTCCAGCTCACCTACACTTTTACTTCTCCCTTGTTTGCAGGCTTTACAAAAACAGTTATCCTGCTTTGCAACATTATACTACATAGCTTGTACTTTCGTTGGTAACAATTCGATAAGGGATTTTAATCCTGCCTGGTTTTGCCTGTCACATGCGGTCATAAGTTGTCGTCACATAAAC
This sequence comes from Matsumurasca onukii, assembly GCA_018831715.1. Classification (NCBI taxonomy): domain Eukaryota; kingdom Metazoa; phylum Arthropoda; class Insecta; order Hemiptera; family Cicadellidae; genus Matsumurasca; species Matsumurasca onukii. The sequence continues at coordinate 9,550,043 of CM032062.1, forward strand.
GAGAGATAGCTCTAATTACGCAGGTATATCACATATTGGCTACTAGTTTGGGTTTCCAATAAAGCCCTATAACTCATAGATATACTGACATTCTTGAGTTGCTGACGCACAACAAAATCAGCCAGCAATACGATATAGCTTCCATCACAGACAGTTTCATAACCTTTATTGTAAAGTATGAGTGAAGTCTCAAAGTGCTTATTTTACGAAGAGAAGTTAGGACTGTAAGGTCCTCTCTACCACTAAACCTTGGAATTGTTTCAGCTGGTAGAGAAATGCAACAGGTTTCTATTATGAATCGGAAACACTAATAAGTACTTGCCCTGTTTTATACCAGGTGATATTTCCGTTCAGATATTTTAAAGCGTGCCAAATCTATTGAGTATCACTTCACTTTAAAGCTGTCTTTTGGAAACATTCAAAATAGCGTTTTTGATACCATAAATTAAAAACGCGTGTAACCGTATTTATGTTTCCTATTCCATCCAACATGTCAGATACACGAATTGGCCTGTACCTTGCCTGCAAAATTACGTTTGATAATGTTCACCTTTCCAAGGTTAGGGGAGGGGAAGAAAGCTACAGAGCAGCCGGTACCTTATACTTAATAACTTGGAAAATATACTGTTTAGATAACGCACGAAGTATGAAGCTTTTCCCTCGATGTGAAGACTGAGCAGAGTAATTGGTGTAGATAGAACGCAAGGTTCTCTAGGTAGATAGTTGCACGTGTGCAGTGAGTAGGTAATGAGGTAAACTTGGCTGTTTTACAGTCGAGGTGGTTGAACTAAAGAGAGTAGAGAAGTGACACTCAATGATGTCAAAGTCTCCTTCAAGGATATACCTTTAATGTGTAGCATTGGGGATATGTTCATTGTTTGACGAGCTCCCTTTGTAAAACCCACTACTTACTGACAAACAGATTGGTTCGTTAACTAGCTTGTTTTCAATTACAAACACACCCCTAGCAAACCTTTCAACTTTGAGCTTTTTAAAAATACGTTTTAAACAATCATAATAAAGATGGGCATTGTAGAAGTAGCTTATTGGGATCGGATTTTTAAACATAAATCTTTATAGGATACAGTTGGAAAACAGCAGGATAATCATATTTGTAGTAGCTCACCTATCCTACTTTGACAATGTTATACTATAAATCACTATTTAAGATGCCAACGTCTCAATGAGGGTATTTAAGGCAAATATGTATGGGGTGAAGGATGAGTGTGATGAGTGTTGTAGTGATGAGTTATGAAGTGTAGTCTAGTTACAAACTAAGGCCGACTCTTCCATTAATGGGTCCATTCTTTAATAGCCAAATGACCAATGGAAATACATGGACCAACGGCTTAACGTGACTTCCGAACCACGCAGGTGAAGGTCTGATATGTCTAAACGATAATGGGAGTTGATGCGGTATCATCAGATGATCACTGAGACTATCTGAGTCGCTTTAGACCTATATCATCCTCAAAACCTGACCTCCATGAAGATGGATTACAGGACCACGCCACGAGTCCCAGTCCTAGAGCAATCTGATTATCCTAGAGCAATCTGATTAGTGCAACCATAGACTAACGGACTCTGTTTGTCTGTGGTGCAACGATGCATTGTAAAATGTCGTCATGATCCGGTATGATGTAGAGCTTTTGACAACCCTCTCGACTGACTCACTACAGTTTCAACCTGCCACCTCACTAAACCTCGTGTAAAATAATTGCTTTAATATATAACACTCAATCACGTACTATTGACCACATACTATAGTTTTCACTAATATGTTAATTTATTTCATGGCTTAATGAGGCACACCATTACATAATAAAAAAAATCACTATACGTTACTAAATTAGTTAACCTTGAAGTATTTAACAACGTACAATTAAGGCAAAGCTAAATGAGGCGCGTGTCCATGACGATGGGACCTTGTGGTTATCAGGGTTTCCCAAAATATGACCCAGTGCTTAAATATTTTCACGGCCCATGGCAACTTTCCCGGACGTTTATTGGGACAAAATAACAATACCGTTCTAATGATATTAAGCGATCAAAGATTTTGAGCGGCGAAGTAGGCTAGGCGGCGGCGAAGGGACGGAACCGACAATGGACCAGAAGATGAAGGACTGACACCTGCGCATAATAGCACACTAGCGCCAGGCCGGGTGGTGGCACACTTTGCAACTAGTACTTTCATTATTCATTAGCCATTATTTTTTCAATACGGACATAAGAGTTTCGCCGCAATTGGCCACGGTCTCTTAAGCACCCGATGCACACTGCTCACGTGGCGGTGATGGTTACGCTTTTGCTTTCCTTCGCTCTACCTGTGATCCTCCCTCCCCAGACGCCGCACTTAAATACAATGTCCGGCCAAGAAGGTGGTCAGTCTGTGCTTCCGTCTTGTCATGGGTCTTGTGTCGAGGTGAGTCAGTGATAAGTGACCAGTGCATCAGTGACCGTCCACCACGTCTTGGATATTTGCTTCGTCATAGTGATTTTATTTCGAAATATAAAAATGAATAAGTCTCAACTGTGAGTGTAAACTTAGAAATTTGTTCTTGAAACCATGTTTTAAATAATTAGCTTAAAACTCTAAAGCCCCTACATATTTTAAAAATAAAAATGAAACTTATTAAAATGTTATAGTAAAATTTAGTTATTTTTAAAGAGAAACGCATGTAAAGGTTTTTATGCAAGGCAACTATTTCTAACACGATTTTACAGTGTTATTTGTAATAAATAGTTTTGATTTAATGTCTTTGTTCAAAAGTTTAATTGAGCTTAACATAAATCTAAAAGTATACATTTATTATTTATAATTTAACAATTGGTAGATATATAAAAATAGGCTTAAAGTTTTAACCAGAGGTACACATACAATCAGTTATACCATTAATAGTCAAATAAACCTTTGCATGCAGCATGCACAAACAAAGAAAAAGTAATGTTCTAAACGAAAATAAAACAGTTTATTTTCATTAAAGCATGATATCAAGTCTTGTCACTAAGGAAAACTTAATGATTACCAATCATATTATGGAATGTTTCATTTTGGAGCATATTTACAAACAAATAAACCTGTAGGTTATTTTAGGTTATCTTTTCACAACGAACACTTTTAAGTATGTATTACAATTCAATATATTTTTAGGACTTTGTTTGTAATTTTTCATTGTTTTCAATCCAATGCATACCTTTTCCTCCTGGTTCACTACTTAAAAACATATTAAAATAAATAAGTAATATTGTAGCTCATCCTTGTTTCTATCATTTATGGTAGTTTCTTGTTTAATAGTATTTTAAATATTTACCGATGACGTTCCCAATCTAAAAAGAAATTGCGTTTTCAGTAGTTAGGTATGTTAAACTTAATATCTATGTATTTTAAGAACTAATAACCTACCATATCTCGTTAACTAGTTCTAGTTTTACATACACAATTCCAACTTCCGTCGAACAATAATTCATGATTGCCATTTTTACCGTTCCAGGTTAGTTCTAGCGTGTTGTCTTGTAGTGGCGTCCACCGCTGAGCAAGATGTCACAAGCATGTTACACGGTGTCAGGTCCGTCTACAAGACTTACAAGCAATGTGAGTCACAAGCCAGTGTCACAGCCTGTCTCAAGCTGAGAGCTATCAGACTCCTGGAGAGAGCCACTACCTTGGAGCACATCCCTGTTGTTGATGGTAAGTGTAACATTAGTTAATTAGATCCAAGAGATCTCCTCTCTGATCTTGCCTTTCGTGTTGTTTTTTAATAATCAAACAAAGGTCAATATATTATTTGATACTGATAACCGAGGTGACACGAGCTTACTGAAACGTGTGTATAATGCGCAAGGAGTGGAGCCTAATGAAGCGCACAGATATCTAGAGTTCTCTGGTAAACTCTCTTTTACTCGTAGTTGGTAAGGGCTGGCCTCTGGATAAAGCTCTGAGGGAGTAGAAGATAAGAGTTTGAACTGTGGTACAGGCAGAACTTCTTCTTGTAGTCATTCTTTCTGTCACTTTGAAAAAGTTAATCTAATACGTTGCCTATACTCTAGAGGTCACTGTTGGTAGAATTTCCTGAAAATTTCTGCTCCAAGATGCAGAGCAAGAGAGCAGAGCATAGACTATCCGCTGTAAAAAAGAAAGAGCTTTATCTTGTCACATCCTCATGCCATGTTAAAGAAGTGAATCTAATGAGTTGCTCAGACCCCTAGAAACCAATGTTGGTAGAATTTCCTGTGCATGAAAATAGTCTGCCTATAGAGATATATCAGAGGGAGCATAGGGTAGAACCTCTACTGTTGCATGAGAAAAGTTCTTTCTTGTAATCATACTCTTGTGTCATGTTGAAGGTGTGAGTCTGGTTAGCCGTCCTGAGCTCCAGAGGTCACTGGTCGACTCTCCTGTGGACGAGAACAGCTTGCCTCAGGAAACGGACAAGAGGGAGCAGAGGATAGACTCTTTGCTATGGGACAGGATGAGCTCCTTCTTCCAATCCCACTCGCTCCAACTGCAGGTTCCCAAGCTAGTAGAAGAGTCCAAGGCCTTGCTGGAGAATGAGATTGAAGACACTGACCAGGAAGGTACGTGAACATTTTATTCATTATTAATACGATGGCATCATTATTGATGTTACTCGAAAACTTGTATTTTGTGCAACGAACCGACTAAACAAAATCACCACCCTAGGATTAGGAGAAAGTTTTAAACGCCTTGAAGTGGCTATGGCATAAATGTTTTAAAATATTGCTCAGTTTTATTTTTCACCATATTTCTATCATATGTAAGTTTACACGGTTTTTGAACGAATCTTATTTAATCAAGGACGAGGCAAAAAGAAGAAGTATGCCGGACCGATCTTGGTTGGCCTGATGATGAAGGGGATGATGGTGGCACTGGCTTACAAGGCCCTGGCCCTGCTGGCGGGGAAGGCACTCATAGTAAGCAAGCTCGCCCTGGTGCTGGCGGGCATCGTTGCACTGAAGAAACTGTTCAGCGGAGGGCACGAGAAGACGACCTACGAGATTGTGAAGCAGCCCGTAGTGAGCCACGCGCACCAGTACACGAGCAGTCATGAGTTCGCTGGCCATGGAGCCGGGGACTGGAGCTCGGCTAGTGGCGGGTACGGCAGGAGCATGGAGGCGCAGGAGAGGTACGTGCAAACTAGAAACAGAAGAACCAGATTGCTAAACCACCTGCTTTAATTTAAAAGTTAACTATATTGAACTGGTAGAGTAGTCTTTATTGTCATTGAATTTCGTATACATGATCTACATACTGTTGTGTGAAACATACTATAAGTAGGAAACTTTCTACTGCGGCCAACAGATTGGGAATCAAGCATACAAATTCTTTCCATTATAGTTTGGAAAAAATGTACACGTTTGTGATTATGGTTTTTATAAAAAGTAGCCCTTCAGTTGTAAGCAGTGACAGCAAATACTACAAAATTCGATGTACCTCTGTAATGGTACTTATCTTTTAGCTTATTACTGACAGTGGGGTTATGGTCTATAAGGAGACAAAATAAAATCTTTAACTAGAGCAAATGCCAAAAGGTGTTAATAGAATACTTTGTCATAAGTCCATCTCAATAGGTGATCTCTACCATAATTGATGGTAATTGAGTGTAAACAATCTCAAAAAGCTGCCATTTCCATTTGAGTCCACCTTTCAAGGTCAGGTATGCAATTTTGATCTGCCTAATTAGGCTCTTTAATTTGATTCAACCGAGATTTCAAACACGTTTTTCTCTAGGTTTTACGCAAAAGTCGAAAATACCAGAGAAAGGTTTTGTAAAAGGAATAGGTTGAGTTTTATATTGCATCAAATGACCCAACTAGTAGATAAAACCTCTGCAAACCCCACCTCTTAAGGTCTAACGGAAATGGTGCCACTTTTGGTAGAGTTCATCCACAGAAATGCTGCAGTGACAAAGTGCTTTTCTTAACTTGAACCTTAATTTACATACGTTACATGGCCTATGTTCTTATTAAAGATTGTCTTCACGGACCATACTTTATGGAGACTACACTCTATACACAGATGACGTTGAAATCATTTGTTTTTAGTTGATGGTTCACCTTGAACGACTCAGTAGTCTACTTTAAGTTTTGTAATTACGAATTCTGTAAAAGTCGAACAATGGGGCCACCCATTGTTCTCAATGGTTGAAATCTTGATGACGGGCATAAATTTATGAGAAGTGAGGTTTCTGGCTTAAAACTTTGCAGTTTGTTAGTAAAAGTAGATAATTCAATAATCGAATTTGGCAAGTCAGTAAATTCAAGTTGCTATTATCAACTCGTATGTTGGTATTTCCAGCCTTTGAGTTAGGATTCACATATTTATTTAATTTGGGATTTCGAACTAGACAGCTGAAGCGAAACCTCATTTGATTCACAGTAGAAGCCATCCTTCCATTTTACTGGATATTTGTCTTTGCAATGTGTAGTGTACTTGTACCATACAGCCTGAAAAGATAGGTCAATTACATTCACAGAGGTATTGAATTTTGTATCATTTGCCGTCACCGTTCACGAGTTATTAGGTTGTCTTTCAAGATTTTCTACAATATTAGCTGAACAGTTAAATTTAAGAAAGTCCATATGTTTTGTGCTATGAACGAGCAGAGTTGTAATATTGACTAGGGGTTTAATTTTATTTTCTACATGGGTGTCCTGAGTTTTATTTTTTGCCTTTGTCCATTTGAAATTTGACAGGGTGTGTCAATAATCAATGTTTTGAGGATGATATAGGTCTAAAGCGGCTCAGATAGTCTCAGTGATCATCTGATGATACCCGCATCAACTCCCACCATCGTTTAGACATATCAGACCATCACCTCCGTGGTTCCGAAGTCACGTTAAGCCGTTGGTCCTTGTATTTCCATTGGTCATTGGGCTATTAATTAATGACCCATTCTAAGAAAGAGTCGGCCTTAGTTTGTAACAAGACTACACATCATAACTCATTACTACCACTCATCACACTCATCCTTCACCACATATTTGCCTTAAAATACCCTCATGAGAGTGGTCGGCATCTCAAATAGTGATATAGTGAATACTTTTGACTTACCCCGTATATACTTATGCCATCTAGGTATTCTATAGGCTTGTCTACATTTTGAATAATGTTAGAGTAAACCTTTAGTGACTCTTGACCACACACAGGCTGTACAACCTTGTAAGCAATATGGTTGTGTTAAAATATTTGTATAATTTTTGAAATGAACCTTGCTTTTGAGTTTAATATGCTTCTTACTTTTAGAAGTGTCTGTTGACTTGCAGAGGTTTTACTTGAACTTGAACTCACTTGTTACAGGATGGGCCTTGCCCCGGCTGTGCATGGCAGATCAATGGACTCAGTCCCTTACCCGCAGCTGGTAGCTTATAGAGCTCAACTGCCGAGATACGCTGAGTCGGAAATCAACCGATAAACATCAGTCATTTAACTATATTGTAGTCATTGTTATAGTAATTTATTTATTTATTTATTGACTGTTGTAATTTATTTCTAGTTGACTGTTAATACACGTTGATTTGACTGATTGGTGTGAGTTTTACTAGCCCTTTTTATTGTCAATGCAGTTTTAACGATTTGTGCACAACTAAAGAGGTCCCATTGACCTTGCATGGTTGTCCCATTGATTTTTGAGGTACCGTAAGTGTTTTTGATAGTGATTGAACAAGTTGAGAAATATATGTTATCAGTGGTTTGAGAAAAGTCTGCTTATTACTTATACCGTAAATCTTAATAAATAAAGTAATCACTTAATACGTTTAGTAAATACTTATTAATAGGTAATAGCCTTTTAATTTTTGGTTAATTATTACTGATGCTTTTCAGTATTTGCGTTAACTTTCAGTAAAAGTATTTTATTTTAGTTAAATATTAAGTAAATACTTGTATGTTACGTCAGCTGACTTGTTTTGTTATGCTTAGAAATAAAGCCAGCCCGGTTAACTCTGTAGTTATATGTATAAAAACTGTTTATTTTTTTCAATAAAAGTGTTTTATATGCATCTAAATTTTGTGATTTTGAACTTCTTTCAATAATTTTATGTCTGAGGAAACTATGGTTGAATTGAACTAATGTTTACAATATTTGATTTTTACAAATTTCATTGTTAGTTTCAATGTTAAAATCAATGACTTTGTTGAAGATGGAAAGAATTATTGAAAAATTCAGATATCTGGTAAACGAAGCGTTTTTCAAAAGAATTACTCTTGATTGTATTTTTTTGACCTAATAAAACCTAATTTGAAGAAGTTGTGACAATAATAATAATTTTATAGGTGTTCATAAATGAATATGAAGTTTTTGAAAAATGCTCTATTCGGGATCGGTGCTCATTTCATGGTCCCTAATTTGGATCTTACCTTGCTGACGGCATAAATGTTTTATATGTCCAAATACGATAAAAGGTATTTTAAAGGTAAGACATTAACCTTAAAATGTTGCAGTATTACTTATAAAAATAAGTAGACCATGTGTTTTATTCACACTAAATCATAAGTACTTACTTATAAATACGTATTTGCGTGTGGTTTATAATTACACTTATTTTAAGTAATTGTACTTGAAAGTAAAACCAAGATTAGTATTTTTTCACCTACAACAAAGTATTTACTTAAAAAGTAAGTATAAGTAGTTTACTTACACTTCTGACTGTTATACATTAATGTAGTAAAGTACCTTGAGTACAATTCAACACTGATTATAAACCTTGGGCTTCTGGTACAGAGTAGGTATGTGGTTGTACATTGAAACAATACTTTTAAAAGTAAACTAATTTTTGGTGGAGACAATTTTTAGTACATGATTTGATTTTTAAAACATGTGTATTACAAAACTACAAAGTGGTTGAACTACCTTGCAAGTCATTAGCCCAAAAAGAATAGGACATATTGTATGAACGCCAACATCATTGAAAGAGTAGTTTCTACGAGATAAAAACTCGTATACATCTCTTGAAAACTTGTCAATATTTTCTGTTAGTCAGCTAAATTATTCGCAGTTTTAATTTTCAGTTTTTTATCTCAGCATTTTATTATTAATCATGGTTTTGAACATAATTTTTTAGGATTCAGTTTTAATTCCATCAAATCCATCAATTTCTTTAATCTTGTGTGTTACATTCCATAGGCCTTTTTTGAAGTCATCAATGACTCTCGGTCGAAAGAGGTGGCTCCCACTAAAAATTAACAGATTTAGGTAGGACCTATAACGAGTAGATTTGGGGTGAAAACCATCCTTTGTTTACAGTGGTCCTCTTGATAATGCTAAGAGGCGCTACTAGAAGAAATATATCACCAACAAAGCAATGCTAGGTAGTGGAAAAAATCTCATTACTGCCCAACCCTATTTTAATATTTTGAGGCCTAAACCTTTAAGGGCGACTAAAACATTTGTACATTTTAGCACAGACCACTAATGCTTTGGTTTTCAAGTCACAAAACGTATAACAGTTTTAGTGGCTTAGATACTGTTAATTATGTACGATACAACAAACTTAGCTAGATTCAAAATTTACGTTCAGAGTTATAAAACCATTTGTACATAAAACTATATTTTCAAGTAGTTGATACCAAACATAAAGAACAGACATAAATAATTATTTGTTGATTTCCATGAGGGGTATTAATGTTTTACTGTACTAAACACGTGTCAAGACTGTGGTCTGAAAAAACTGACAAAAACAGAGTCTTACAAGTTAACTTAGGCTTATTTGAATTGTAAGCCAGCATTAATGTATTATTCAAGTGAGGTTAGCTGTTTACGGAACCTAATGGTAACAATAACCAGGCCAACGCACAGCTAAGTCTGAATTGTTTTGCAATATGTTACTCTAATTCGTTAATTGTAACTCTAGTTAACTTCGATCACAGTCTTGATTCAATCTTCGGCCTCAGCCTATTGTCCTGTACGATCAGGAATGTTACGAGGCTAATCGCTACACTACTAATCACCAGTGAAGGTTGTACTATATGATATTATTATAGAAAACCCCTCGTACATTTTCATAACCACTGGAGTATCCCTTCCACTTGTAAATCGATAAATAGCTTTTTTGGCTGCCATTTGAAGCAAGAAGATGGGTTCTCCTCACTTTAAGTATATTTAGGAATAATAGGCCTATTGAAATGTAAATTTGTATGATATTTCTTACTAGTCTGGTGAAATTTGCTGTTTTTAGACTATTAACACCAATTCCTTAGTAAACTGGGTCTTACCATTCTGACGGCATGAATCAAACGATCACGTTTTTCAAATGCAGGTAGAGTCCGTGCGTTTCTTCGTGGCGCTTGGTGAGGGGACAGAGTGGGGGAACAAACCGATGTTTTCAAAACGTACAGCAATAGCCTTTCCTCACAGTACGAGTGCCAAGGAAAGACTGAACAGTTGGTTACCCCCACCCTTGAAAACCCAGTTATAACTGGTTTTAGTCGTGAAGGTCACGCGTCACGAAGAAACGCACGGACTCTATGAGTGTCAGCTTTTAGCGCTAACGTTTAGCTTTTATGCTATGGAGAAAACCTCCAACCTTACACCATGCTACAGATTACTACTTGCTCACTGCCTCGACCAGGTCTTGAAGTAAGAACATTGTCTCACAATACTATAACAGATAACGTTAACATTAATGTCGATTTCCTCGCAACGTTTCCTAGCACAGTTCTAAATTACTAAGTGTGAACAGTTGTATACAGTTCTTTGTTCCTTTTCTTTGTGCTGTCTAAATATTTTATAGTTACTTCTAACAGATATTTTAAATTATAAGTCTAGAGTATGTAAAATTCAGAATATCCGAACGTATGTATATATATTTTGTTCATAACACTGCACCTTAAGTCGTAACCCTACAAACATTAAAAACTAGTTCAGAAAGCTGATGATTGTTGATCATTTTCACAAGTGCACAGAGAGTGAGAAGTGATAAGAAAATAATAAACTTGTGCACTGCAAAAAGAAATGGAATTTTCAAATTTTTGTCCGTACTGCAAGTGTTTGGCAACTGCTAGCGTGGTTTTGCTACATTCCCATAGCAACGTGTAAACAAATTATGTTTGTTACGTATGCAATTATTTGAAGGGCAAGTTGAAGAGAAAAACTCCTAGGTCCTAGTATATTTCATATCTAGTGCCGAAGTTGCACTTTTCAGATAAACACAAGGATAGGCGAAGCCGGGTACTTTAATAACTTGTTTTGCCCTGGAAAAGAAACTTTGTTTGATTTATGAAAGATACTTTATGACATTTATGAAAAAATAAGTCTAGCATTACTTTTCTAGAAGGAAATAAACAAAGACAAAGCCACTATTACTAATGAAGAAAAAATACGTTCATAACCTATAGTATAAAGTCACACCAACAACTGTAATTTAGAAACATAAGAAAAATTAAAGCAATTAGACTGGTGATTGGCACCAGATGGACTATTCCAAAAGGTGTTTAGTGAGTTTTACTAAAACGTTGCATTTATCCAATATAAAAATCGCATTCAGACATAAAATAATGCACTCACCGAAGTTCCCACTTCTTCCTACTGTTATCGTCCCAGAGTCTCTGGGACGGTAAGTTCTCCTAAATATGCGACATGAACTCGTCTCTGCTATAATATGCTTCTGAAACTTACGCGGGTTTCAGACGAGTTCTAAATGGAAATTGTGACGTTTTAATTAAATTTGGAAGTGTATTGGCAAAATAATCTCTGAGGCTCTGAATGCAAATGTTCATATAAAACGTCCTGTGTCTCTCAGTTGGGTAGTTATCTTCTAATTTTCTTCAAGATTCATCTTTTTATTTATAATTCACTAAATCAATATTTGAGATGCCGACCACTCTCATGAGGGTATTTTAAGGCAAATATGTGGCGAAGGATGAGTGTGATGAGTGGTAGTAATGAGTTATGAGGTGTAGTCTTGTTACAAACTAAGGCTGACCCTTCCTTAGAATGGGTTATTAATTAATAGCCCAATGACCAATGGAAATACAAGGACCAACGGCTTAACGTGACTTCCGAACCACGCAGGTGATGTTCTGATATGTCTAAACGATGGTGGAGTTGATGCGGTATCAGATTAGATCAGATCACTGAGACTATCTGAGCCGCTTTAGACCTATATCATCCTCAAAACCTGACCTCCATGAAGCTGGATTACAGGACCACGCCACGAGTCCCAGTCAACATAATGAGTACTTTTGTACTTTTATGTCTATTTGAAGTAAATCCGTCGGTTCATCGTCATTTCTTCAGACGCGTGTTAAAAACAGGTTTGGCAACAGTTACATTTTACAACTCTGGAACTACGTTGTCAAAATTGAAAAGCGTGAACCCGAGGACGCATGCGCGTGGTTGCATGCGCCGCACTCACACGTGACTGCACGCAGACTGCGCATGCGCGTGGTTGACTCACACGTGACTGCACGCAGACTGCGCATGCGCACGTTCCACTAATGGCACACTCTGTGCAGCTGACGAGAAATCGATCCTTCCTCTCTGGTCACATTTCACTTCACTTCCTCTCATCTCCCTTTCTACTCTCTTCTTTGTCGCCGGTTATGCTTCCGCAGAAATCCCCAGATGACACACTTATCGGCTACTGGACGTGGATGATCCTGTTATGTCCTCAATTGAACGTTTTCTAAATATTGTGATTTAAATAATAAACTTGTGCACTGCAAAAAGTGGAATTTTCAAATTTTGTCCGTACTGCAAGTGTTTGGCAACTGCTAGCATGGTTTTGCTACATTCCCATTAACGTGTAAACAAATTATGTTTGTTATGTATGCAGCATTTGAAGAAAAAACTCCTAAGGTCTAGTATATTTCATAACTAGTGCCGAAGTTGCACTTTTCAGATAAACACAAGGATAAGGCGAAGCCGGGTACTTTAATAACTTGTTTTGCCCTGGGAAAAACTTTTGGTGATTTATGAAAGATGCTTTATGACATTTATGAAAAAATAAGTCTAGCATTACTTTTCTAGAAGGAAATAAACAAAGAAAAAGCCATACTAATGAAGAAAAAATAGTTCATAACACCAACAACTGTAATTTAGAAACATAAGAAAAATTAAAGCAATTAGACTGGTGATTGGCACCAGATGGACTATTCAAAAGGTGTTTAGTGAGTTTTACTAAAAACGTTGCATTTATCAATATAAAAATCGCATTCGGACATAAAATAATGCACTCACCGAAGTTCCCACTTCTTCTGTTATCGTCCCAGAGTCTCTGGGTCACGGTAAGTTCTCTAAATATCGACATGAACTCGTCTCTGCTATAATATGCTTCTGAAACTTACGCGGGTTTCAGACGAGTTCTAAATGGAAATTGTGACGTTTTAATTAAATTTGGAAGTGTATTGGCAAAATAATCTCTGAGGCTCTGAATGCAAATGTTCATATAAAACGTCCTGTGTCTCTCAGTTGGGTAGTTATCTTCTAATTTTCTTCAAGATTCATCTTTTTATTTATAAATCACTAAATCACTATTTGAGATGCCGACCACTCTCATGAGGGTATTTTAAAGCAAATATGTGGCGAAGGATGAGTGTGATGAGTGGTATGAGTTATGAGGTGTAGTCTTGTTACAAACTAAGGCCGACCCTTCCTTAGAATGGGTTATTAATTAATAGCCCAATGACCAATGGAAATACAAGGACCAACGGCTTAACGTGACTTCCGAACCACGCAGGTGATGATCTGATATGTCTAAACGATGGTGGGAGTTGATGCGGGTATCATCAGATGATCACTGAGACTATCTGAGCCGCTTTAGACCTATATCATCCTCAAAACCTGACCTCCATGAAGCTGGATTACAGGACCACGCCACGAGTCCTAGTCAACATAATGAGTACTTTTGTACTTTTATGTCTATTTGAAGTAAATCCGTCGGTCATCGTCATTTCTTCAGACGCGTGTTAAAAACAGGTTTGGCAACAGTTACATTTTACAACTCTGGAACTACGTTGTCAAAATTGAAAACGTGAACCCGAGGACGCATGCGCCGCACTCACACGTGACTGCACGCAGACTGCGCATGCGCGTGGTTGACTCACACGTGACTGCACGCAGACTGCGCATGCGCACGTACCACTAATGGCACACTCTGTGCAGCTGACGAGAAATCGATCCTTCCTCTCTGGTCACATTTCACTTCACTTCCTCTCATCTCCCTTTCTACTCTCTTCTTTGTCGCCGGTTATGCTTCCGCAGAAATCCCCAGATGACACACTTATCGGCTACTGGACGTGTGGATGATCCTGTTATGTCCTCAATTGAACGTATTAAATATTGTGATTTAAACAATGTTTAACAATTGTTCTCATGTTAACAAATGATTATTTAACAATTTTATGATGTTTCAATTGTTTACTATGATTCTATTATGATATAGAATATTAATTTATTGTCAGAAAATATATATATATATTTTACACGTGACCTTAAATTAAGTTCACCAAGACATGTGACATTGTCAAACTAACTTAGTATTATCAATAGTATATCTAAACTATTAGCATTATAATATACAAGTATAAGTAAAATACAAAACTGAAAAGTTATAATAAATTATGTCGTTAAAATTCACTTTTTTGTAGTGTTTTGTTTTAGCAAGAGATAAAGGAGGCTGCTTTTGCTTTTTCTACTGACAGGCAACTTATTAAACAGTTTCCTTACCATGTATGATGGTGGTCTCTCGACTAACTTAAGACTGTGCTGAAAATTGGTTATGAACTTTATATTACATTTATGAACGAAATAATCGCTGTTAAGTACAACAATAATTAATTAGTGATTGTGACTCAAGACAAGCCCTGTTGTAGGGATTTACATAATGTTTTCCAAAAATAAAATGCTTTTATAATACGTTTATTTGTTTTTTTATTCATAGCTAATCACTTTAACCAGTTTTACGCTGAAGTTGCAACAGAACAATGAACCTGCAATAAACCCAACCTATGTAACTGTAAATAGATCACCGACATGTTTACGAGATCTATGTTCCTGTATCCTGTTAGTGATAAAGAAGTTATTAATGCTACATGATATACCTGCAAAGAAATCTGCAGACGTTTATGGTATGTCTGCTTGGCTGCTCAGAAACAATGTTACTCCTATATTGTCCCTTCTTTGACCAATTTAATAAGCTTGTCTTTCAAGAAGGTACATTTCCTTCAGTTTTAAAACCAAGTAAAGTAGTTCCAATCTTTGGAAACAAGATGGAAATGACTAATTAATTATCGACCAATTTCTTTGTTTACCAGTCTTTGGAAAATTAGTGGAAAAGGTGTTTATGAAAGGTTGTCGTCTTTTTGAACAAACAAAAAATTCTGTCCGATAGCCAGTATGGATTTAGAAAAAATAAATGCACTATTGAGGCAGTTAATGGTTTAGTGGAAAACATTTGAGGCTTTGGATATGTACACAGGCCATGAGTATTTTGGATTTGTCCAAGGCATTTGATTGTGTTGACCATTTTAAAACTATTACATATTGGAAAGTTATGGCGTAAGAGGGTTACCACTTAAATGGATAAGGTCGTATCTTCTTAATCGGACTCAACAAGTGCAAATCAATAATCTTATCCGACCCTATTGAACTTAGGTACGGAGTCCCACGATTTCTATTCTGGGTCCCATGCTGTTCATTTTATATGTGAACAATTTGCACTCAAAATTATACACTAGGGAACTCAGTTCAATACGCCGACACAACTTTAGTCTTAACAGCGAACATTTCATTGACTGGGACTCGTGGCGTGATCCTGTAATCCAGCTTCATGGAGGTCAGGTTTTGAGGATGATATATGGTCTAAAAGCGGCTCGAATGGTCTCGGTGATCATCTGATGATACCCGCATCAACTTCCACCATCGTTTAGACATATCAGACCATCACCTGCGTGGTTCGGAAGTCTGGTAAGCCGTTGGTCCTTGTATTTCCATTGGTCGTTGGGCTATTAATTAATGACCCATTCTGAAAGGTCGGCCTTAGTTTGTAACAGACTACACCTCATAACTCATTACTACCACTCATCACACTCATCCTTCACCACATATTTGCCAAAATACCCTCATGAGTGGTCGGCATCTTAAATAGATTTAGTGAATACATAATACGTTTAAGTCATTCGTATCTATACTCCTCTACTAGGTCCGCTGTTGGTGCTGATTTTGTTACGTTTAATAGAAAAACTGTTTGGTCGTTCACGACTGTATCTCTCTACTTGAAAACAGTTTAATCCCAGTCAACAGTAGACCATATTTGACTATTTCCAAGAACTATGATCACTAAAAGAATGATAATTGCTTCAACAACAAAAATACTTTCTCGGTTAGGAGTATCTTATCGTCGTTCTGTGATTGTAGTGAAAAGGTTCCAAAGCTTCTTTAAAGCTTGAGTTTGAAATTGGCACTAGTATTTCATGCCGCTCGGTAAAACGGACTTGCAGAGAATCTACTGTTGACACTGTTAAAATATTTACATTGAAATGTTAAGGGATTTTCCTTATCCAGTGGCGGCTCCTGACTAATAAGAAAGGTCAGTGCAAGAAAATACCAGATTACAACACCGTGAATAATGTTATTTATACAAACTCAACTACTCAATAACGACAACTGCAACACTTAGCCTAACTTGCTGGTAGCTTGTAGTTAGCAAAAGCAATCGTGTAGACTGTAGTTAATCAGTCACCTGTCGTGCTGAGTGTCGTCTGCCGTGTACTGCGGGTAAGGTATGTTTTGGTTGTAGGCGCTGTGCTAGCTGAATACAACGCGTCTACAAGTGTATTTGTGTACGCTGAAATAATACTCATAATATTTAAACATAGCGTGAACACAATACAAAATTAATTATTTTATTAGGTTCTTTTAGAAATACTGTGTATTTCGTTTCATGCATATACCATTCACTCGAGTTAACCCTCCTTAGTCCTACGGTGTCAGTCTGTCATACACTCGTTAAATGGGGTCTGTTACATAATACCTATGATACATACAAAGAAAATCGTGTCTAAGACACTACAGTTCTCTTCTTAGGTTTCTGATTTCATTAGAAAACACCAGCAATGACACAACTTTCATAGCTTACAACTATGGAAGCGATTTCCTTACAGTAAATTAGCGGATTATTGGTAATATTCAAAATACTATTTATAAATAAACCAAATATACAATTAATGTGAAATGGTTAAAACAAGAAAATAAATGCGTCACTATTGAATTGCTACAACTGTTTACCCTTATAAAATGGTAACAGTAAAACTAAATCATCAAAGACAGCTCCTTATTGGAATTTACAATTAATTCAAGTTGGAAAAAAAACTGTCCAATAAATGTTTAATTTGCAGGGTGAGGCCTTTCAGTTGGTGTTTTGGTCCGAAGACAGAAACATCGTTTCTGAAAGGCCTCACCCAGCAAATAAAACATTTATTAGTTTGTTTTCAAACTTGAATTAAAACTAAATCAGTTCATTAAATAGTCAAAATTTGTATATAAATGTATTTAAGCTGTAAAATTTGGAATGTTCCAAAACGGCTTGTTTTGTGCCTGCAAAAATGTTTGTAAACAAGAGAGCAGCAAAGTTTACACTGATGTGGAACAGTAATTGTAGGCGGTAAAAGAGTACAATGGTTTGGGTACTCTATAAAAACAAAACAATACAATTTTACAACACAGAATTTAATTTTATTTGCTACTTTTGAAACAAGATGTGTTTGATTACACATAATACCAAATATCGTAGACAAACAACATAACCCCTGATAGCAAACCTGAATCTGCGCAAATCTAGCTGTCTCACAAGATTTTATCTTTAATTACTCAGTTTTTAAGATTACACCGAAATAGTTTTAGAGTACAGGAAAAATATACGTAAATTCTTGATTTAAAGTGATTATTTTGGAAAAAGAAGGGACAGTTTATATACGAAGTGCCAACAGCTAATGAAGTTTGGTGTGTGAGGTGTCGGCATGCTGAGTCGACTAAAAGTCATCTCGTGTTAGTACACATTTTTACTTAATAGACTCAGCAAGTATTATTCCAATAAAATGATCTTGAAAACAGAGGCTATATAATGATATTCTGGTCATCCATTAAATATTTTATAATAATGTTATAATGTGTCTGTATGAATAATTCACAAACAAATATAAACAGTTTATGTCATAAAATGGGTAAAATTAAGCATGTTTACGTTAAACCGTCCAAACCGTGTAAAACCAAATATCTTTATTGGAATAAAACCTGCTAAATCAATTATCGGCACGAAATATCTTTGATTTTTCTGCTTACTAAAAGGCATGTAAAATTAGATATTGTCGTTTGGCACTTAAACGCCGTTCTAAAACACAAATACGACTTGCTTGTTTTTACTATTTTATGTTTTAATACTTATTTAATACTTCTACTACACACTGTTAAGAAATTCCACAGGATTTTATAGAACAGTGATATTATGGATCAAATCTATTAAAATTTTGTACGAGTAGTATAATATTTTCCAGTTAACTTATCTACAACTGAATGACCTTAATCTTTGATTGCAGTGAAGATGTGTCGCAGGCAAGATTTATTGCATAGTTTCAGTTGCAATTAGTTGGAAAGTACGACTGTTTATTGCATTTTCTACAAACAAATATTGCCGTGTTGTGTTTAGCTACAACATGACATAACTCATAACCGAGTACTACCTTACAAATTAAAATAAACGTTTATATTAAAATGATTTGTGTAGTAGAACTACTTCGTACTATTTTAAATGAAAGTAACACTACAAACTATAGTTTTTATCCATTTCAAATCATATACTTCAGGAATTGTAGTGATTTCTTGACTAACCTGCGATAGGAATCTGATCCATATAGCATTGGTTCAAAATCAAGAAAGTCTTCCAACGACGGAATACACTCAGCAGATACTGGCAGTCAACTCAAAATTGCATTCAAATCTTACTAATGTATGTTATTATTTTATATTATGTGTTAACTGTTAAATTGTTTTATTTACAGTTGAAAAGGCATTGCCGAAATATAGAGCATTTTAAAGTTTTTTTTATAAAGTCGAACAGAGTTTTTGTTTAAAATATATTATAATTAAATTATGTTGTATACATATGATTGTTTATTATTTGTTCTCTCTGTGACGTTCAATTATCTTTTAAACGTTCTTGTTCCTTCTAAGCATAAGGACCTTGTATATTTGGTCCTGAGCGTAAGGCACCTATCATGTTTTATATATATTGGTTCTGTCCCTTCTTTTAAACTAAATTTCCCTTGGAAATCTAAAACTTTACTATTTAAATTTGAAAATATCGTCAAATTCTTCAGTAGTAGAAAGCTTAGAGTCCTGAGTGTAAATGTGTTTGCATAGTTCGCCCATGATTTATACTTGGAGAATTAAACAACGGAGCAGTATAGAGACGCCATGTAAACAAAATGTTACCCTGCAGGTTTTACAGAGAGTACACTCAAGTTTTGACGGGGAGATTGATACATATACGATTGTTTTATTATTAGTCCAATAATTAGTCATGTAAAATGTTCAATGTTTATTTATGATGAATTTCAAAATACAGCGACAACTTAGTTCACTTTTATTTTTCTTTTTACTTTTAATATACATTATATACATTTAACTAGAATAGTAAAACATGCATAACTAGGCTGATTATAAAACTATTAGTATTTTATTATTATTCAAGTGTATGTAAAAATAAAGATATCTTAACAACCATTGAGTTGTTTTAAAACTATCATTATCTCAAGAAGTGAAAAGGTAAGGTAAAGTTTGTCTTATTTAACGAGGTGAAGTTAAGGACTACAAAGCAGCCTTTTACCATTCAACCTCGACCTTTTCCTAGCGTCACCGTTTAGTCATATTACAAATTGTAAGTGGTGAATGGGGATCAAACCCGCTCCACCAGAGTGATAAGCTCCGGAGTTGCGCGTGTACCAATCCGCCACGGATCCGCTATCGCAAACACGCCATAGCTTTCGGAAGTGAACACGCAAATAACAAGATATTTTCAGCGAACTATCAAACGACAAAATGTCAACATCGTCATTACCTATTTACGTCCCTGATAATTCCTTAATGTTATGAGACAAATTAAGTCAAATAGTGAAGGTAAAACAATATAACATGTAAATGAAAGTAACACTACAAACTATAGTTTTTATCCATTTCAAATCATATACTTCAGGAATTGTAGTGATTTCTTGACTAACCTGCGAGAGGAATCTGATCCATATAGCATTGGTTCAAAATCAAGAAAGTCTTCCAACGACGGAATACACTCAGCAGATACTGGCAGTCAACTCAAAATTGCATTCAAATCTTACTAATGTATGTTATTATTTTATTATGTGTTAACTGTAAATTGTTTTACAGTTGAAAATTGCCGAAATATACTGAGCATTTAGTTTATAAAGTGAAAGTTTTTGTTAAAATATATTATGTATGTGTTAGTGATACATATGATTGTTTTATTATTTGTTCTCTCTGTAGACGTTCCAATTCTCTTTAAACGTTCTTGTTCAATACCTTCTTTCTAAGCGTAAGGCACCTGTCTTGTTTTTATATATATGGGTTCTGTCCCTTCCTTTAAACTAAATTGCTTTGGAAATCTGGAATTTTTCTATTAAAGGTTGAAAAATGTCGTCAAATTCTTCCAGTAAAGCAGAAAGCTTAGAACCTTGAGTGTAAATGTTTCAATGTTCGCCCAGTCATCCCTCATCCATTCACATCCAATTATGAACTCGACATCTTGATGTATCACAATTAACCTCCTTGAGGTAGAGTTCAAGTTCTAAACTACAACAAAAGAGGTGATAAGTGGGATTTGGTAAAGTGCTTGCCAAAAAAGCAAATATGATTTATACTTTGAAATTAAACAACGGAGCAGTATAGAGACGCCATGTAAACAAAATGTTACCCTGCAGGTTTTACAGAGAGTACACTCAAGATTTTTTGACGGGGAGATTGATACATATTACGATTGTTTTATTATTAGTCCAATAATTAGTCACATGTAAAATGTTCAATGTTTATGTTATGATGAATTTCAAAATACAGCGACAACTTAGTTCACTTTATAATTTTTTTTACTATTTAACTATACATTATATACATTTAACTAGAATAGTAAAACATGCATAACTAGGCTGATTATAAAACTATTAGTATTTTGTATTATTATTCAAGTGTATGTAAAAGAAAGATATCTTAACAACCATTGAGAGCTGTTTTAAAACTATCATTATCTCAAGAAGTGAAAAAGTAAAGTAAAGTTTGTCTTATTTAACGAGGCGAAGTTAGGACTACAAAGCCTTCTCTACCACTCAACCTCGACCTTTTCCTAGCGTCACTGTATAGTCATATTACAAATTGTAAGTGGTGAATGCGGGGATCAAACCCGCTCCACCAGAGTGATGAGCTCCGGAGTTGCGCGCGATACCAATCCGCCACTATCGCAAACACGCCATAGCTATCGAAGTGAACACGCAAATAACAAGATATTTTCAGCTTGAACTATCTAAACGACAAAATGTCAACATCGTCATTACCTATTTACGTCCCTGATAATTCCTTAATTGTTATGAGACAAATTAAGTCAAAAAGTGAAGGTAAAACAATATAACATGTAAATGAGAGCAATTATCAAACGTCCTTAAGGAATTTTTACAACGAACTGTTGCACGTGTATAATTGAGCTAACAATCAAATGTGAACTATGTGTACAGTTAACTACTATATTTAGATTCACACAGCAGATGGACGATTAACTCCACTATCACTTACACTTGAACACCTGCTCTGTACTGGTCTGCACCTGGATAATCACAGCTGTCATTACACCTGATGAGGCCAATTCCAAGACCACTTTCTATGCAAAACCTAATCAAAGCTTAAATGCACACCTGTGTCACATAACATTGTTATAAAGACTTTATACACAAGGCCGTAACACCTGACGCTGATCATTATGAAATAGTTTAATAATTTGTTTATGTTTTATGAAACAATTTTAGTTGTTTTTGTCGTTATCGGGTATTTTATAAGAGGAATTTCCTTGTTTATCAAAACCAAAGTGACTCGATTAAATATATTTAAGGTAATCGAAATAGAAGGTAGAGTGTAGGCTACCCCAAAAGTGCAGCTAATTTAGTTATTAAAATAATCATGAGTTGTTAAATAACTAATATTAACCCAAACAGCTTTAAAGTTATAATGATTTTTTAATGCGTAAAGTTTGTTATTTTTGGCAATTTATTATTATTATATGGTAACAAATGAAACCACAAGGTTTTGGAGGGTCATAGAGACGTCTGCTAGAACGTGCCCTCTGTTAGGATTTGGGTTTTCGGTTTCAGTTTCTATGAGTTTTTCTTATTACCTAAGATTTAATAAACGTTGTGCTATACAAAGTAATCTGAAGGTATGGAAAGCAGATAAATAAAAATAATTGTGTTATTGTGTAGCAACAGTTCTTATCACTTAGTTAGAATGAAACAATGCCACGCAATATACCTAAGAATTGTACATATTGTATTCACACTTCAGTATTGTATTCACTTCACATTAAAAATCATCGTTTAAAACAATAGGTACGCGTAAATATAGATTATACATATTGCATACGCAAATTCTTAAAACAGACTTATTTTAAAGCAGTTTTGTTGATTGTCTTCACAAGAAATGTTTGATTGTTAAATTAATAAATACCAACATCTTTTTGTTGAATTGGTGATGTTTGCCAGTATTTGAAAGAAACACATAAAACAATCGCTCTAACGCTCTCCATGCTTAGAAATGTCTTGTTTAAAAGTATGCCAAATTTAAACTGTTGTTGAATTTCAAGTAAGTTTACTTTTTTATCAAACAATTATGAAAATCCGGTGGTTTATTTTTCACAAGGGGAAATCAGGTGTTTTCGTTGTACTTTTTGCCAACCTTTAGGCTCGCAACAGATGTACATCTTTGGTAAAAACCGTACACAATTTGTCGCAAAATATGCAAACCACACATTCACGTTATTACAGAGAAAGCACCTGTGAGAGAGTGAAATGTCTGGGGTAAGTTTCAGTGGGCCAGTGGTTATTGCGGAATTCGGCCAACTCCATATCAAAAAACTTTCTTTCGGCGCGAACCGGACAAACCGCTAGAACACTTGGGGCTACTGACCACAGCAATCTTCACGGTAGCGAGTAGGCATTCGAGCATTCAGTGAGGCCAACTTTTGGCAACTAAACTCCGACACTCAAGTAGCAGAAACGTGCTACTGTATAGGATGTTTAATTTTATCAAAAACTTTAACAGTTTGTAATTTAAATTTATTTTTTTCACTGTGTGTTTAAAATATAATGAACACTACCACGGATACGGTTTGAATTCTAATTATATCTTGATTCATAAATTGGCAGCGTAAAACATCTGCAAGACGGCCGGATAGAGTCCGAAGGGATATATAGATTTGACACAAGGAAAAGTTGTAAACGATGTTTTCTGTAGGCTAATATGCAAGTATCGGTAGTACAGTACGGAAAGCTTTATCTCTGGAAGCATAGAGACATCTGCAGCTCATAAACACGTTTAGTTAGGTAAAACATAAATTATTCATTTAAAAGTGTCAAAACCTACGTTATTATAAAATTAAAATTTAAGTTTTGAAATAAAAATACTTTTTTGACGAAAGTACAGGTTTTTGGGTGTATACGAAGAACTTTTAATAGTTCAATGCTGCCATTGAATAAAACATTTTACATTAAAATAACTAAATCATTAAATCACTATTTGAGATTCCGACCACTTTCATAAGGGTATTTATTTTAAGGCAAATATGTGGTGAAGGATGAGTGTGATGAGTGGTAGTATGAGTTATGAGTTGTAGTCTTGGCCGACTCTTCCTTAGAATGGGTCATTAACTAATAGCCCAATGAAGAATGGAAACACAAGGACCATCGGCTTAACGTGACTTCCGAACCACGCAGGTGATGGTCTGATATGTCTAAACGATGGTGGGAGTTGATGCGGGTATCATCAGATGATCACTGAGACTATCTGAGCCGCTTTAGACCTATTCATCCTCAAAACCTGACCTCCATGAAACTGGATTACAGGACCACGCCACGAGTCCCAGTCCCAAACCAGATAAAAACGCTGTTTGCAGTAAATACTCTGGTTTAAAGGTGGGATCCAGAGTTTGACCCACGCTCACTTTTCTTGGTTGTCTTTAAGCTACCAGGCCTCAACCTTTCTAGTGACACAGAACAAGCCTATCAAATTCAATACAGTATTGTGCAAATATTTAACTGGTTATAACGGGTTTTTAGTTAAACTGTTTCCATTTTATTTTGACACCATGAAAATGTCAAACCGGAATATGAGGCACGGTTTGACGTTTTCCTCGTTGCGAAAAGAGAAAAGCGTCTCAATCGTCAAGGTAGTAAAACCAAAGGGAGAAAGTTCAACTATACCCCGAGGATCGTGAATGATTTAACATAATTAAATATTTTAATCCCTTGAGAGAAGGCGGTGTCCTAGATGTAGTTCCGTTATCCTGTGCGGAGTTGACCACACTTGACCTTCAAGGTCAGAGGATCCTTGCAACCTTTCACCTTGACCGCAACTCCATCTCCAGTCTTGTACACTCCTGGCAAGTTGATTGCGGATTTCGTTTTCCTTTTAGTTAGTTCAGTCTTTATTTGACGTTTTCTACAGCTAATAAGTCCTTTAAAGAATTAATAACTGAATATACATATAGGAGAGCGTATTGGATTTACAATTTAATTGATAAAATCACACGTTTTTTGAAGATGGTCTGTCGATGAGAACTTTGTTCTCGAAAGTTCTAACGCGCTATTAAAAAGGATTGATTATATTGATTGAAGTGTATAAGTTTAGGTTTGTTAAATACGGAAGACGCTGCTGAATACTTTTGTGAAGGGGTTTCTTTAGTTAAGGTGGGTTTGCTCTACAAAATTGGAATATGTGGGTCTGTCAATCAAAATATTTGGAAATCTTTTACACATGTGAAACTAGTGAGGAACGCGAAGTGAAGATTCATAACATGAAATTCATCGACGCCTATGTTTTATATAAAGACAAGCTAACGTTTATCTTATAGACTTAAAGTTGGCTACAATACACAATTCAAAAGAGCCTGACCCGAAGTACCTTTGAAGATTTAAGCAAAGAAGAACTAGGAAAAGTCACAAACCAAACATGTATTTGAAGAGATGTATCCAGGTAGCTCACAGGATAATCAGGTTAGAGTAGGTTGATGAGCACAAGCATTGTACTGTCTAGTCTCTGTGATGTGGATGTGGGATCAGATTGTAAGAGCGTGAGAAGCTCTCTGTGCCACTTCCTGGGAGTCAGTGCATGAATGAATGTGAAGCGCGAACCAACCTACACATGCCAAGTGTAGAAGTGGGCCCGAAATGACGGATGATGTGCTGGAATTAGAAGCGAAATAATTTGGGATCTGGTGAGGTGGTTTTGTGGTACCTGACTTCGAGTCAGGTAAAATAAAATAACGACGTGATTTTGGAGTTAATAAAATGATTGGTTTGCTGAAATTGTGGTAAGATTTCACTTTGAGATGACCCAATGGCCTCTTTGGCGTGAAGGTATGAGGTGTAGTTTAGTTGTATTCAATTGAAGCTTAGCACTTTTAACGGTTATATTCTGAGTCGTACCTATAGATACATTGGCACTCATTGGCTATAGATACATAACCTATACATTGGCACTCATACATTGGACCCAATCTCATCTCAATGCTTTCCTTTTTTATTCGAGTTTAACATGATAGCCAACTTATATTAACTAGAGTTTCCATATGGAAACAGTGTATAAGACAGTAGAGTCACTATCACGTCTCTGCTATATAATTAAGTAGCTTAATTTATTCGTAAATGGAATAAATCCTCAACTATTTCCTTCCTGCATTATTTAAATTGTGAGTTGCACATAATATATGTATGGTTTGCCTAAATTGTTACATGAACTTAAACTATGAATCCATTACGCATACTAAACGTAGTAAAAATCAATCAGAATTACAGCACAAAGAAAGAAAGAAAATTATAGGGTAATGACACTAAATATTTAATCAAAACTCTCTATTTTACACGTTCAGAAAAACTATTAGCCTAACACTTTAAAAATACATTTACCAAAAATAAGCAAAAACATAAAGGAAATAAATGAGAAATCCGTTAGAAAATATAGACGATATTTTGTAAAATGTAATTAAACTACAAGTTACGTTTTTGCCGCCTGTAGCTCCTACTGTACATTTAGGGACTGGGGTGTCCCATCATCAGTGTACCTTCTCTCTTCTGTCTTCTAACACACTATTGTTCGTTATATTAAAAGTATATGCACTATATACACTACTACACAATGGTCACTTAGTTTGTATCGCGGGATGATGGGACACCCCAGTCACAAAACTGAGAGAAGAACATACAGTAGAATCTAAAGACGCCAAAAAGGTAAATTGTAGTAAAACAAGGTCCTACAGCTGGGAAAATTAAACATTTAAATACGTAATTTAACTAATAAGTTTAATGTACGAATGAAAAACACTTCGTTCGAACGAATATACACATTAAGATTTATAAGCAAACTTTACTAGGCGAAAAATAATTTGACATCGTTACTTTGGAAAGTTGCTATAACTCTTAATAAGTCAAACAATTAGAGATCAATTTTAATGGGGTTATTTTTGTAGGAGTTCTACTGTACAATATTTGGTTGCTAACCTATATAATTATACTCGTACTTAAGAAACGGACTTTGTTTTACTTGATTAAGACAATAACTCAATACAACTCTTGCTGTAATATAATTTACATTCATCTGCTAAGCACTTGAAGCTAATGGTTTATAAATGTTACAAGCACCTTGCTTTGTTTATGGTAGGAAATATAGGACGTGGGAAGTGGTAAAAAATATGACCATGCTACTTTTATTACTCTAATAGAGCCTAAGCGGTGCCGTGCCACTAATGAACGAATGGATTCCTGTTAAGCCCATAAACTATAGTTAATACTATTGTATTGTCACAGGGAAGAAAGAAATGGTCGCAGTACTTAGCTGACCTTTAGAAATCAACAGGGCGCTGGTTCAAATGGCAATCACTTTGGCTTATTACCACAACGATGACGTTGCAGCAAACGAGTTAAAGTGGTACAATAACTTAGTGCCACAAACACACTTTTAAAAGATCATCACGGTCTTAAGCTATCTAGGTAGATAATTTGAAGCATATAGTTTAACCTCCTGCAGAAATTACTCGTGAATTCAAACGAATCAACTTAAAATCACAAGGATTTACAATACCAAGATTAAACCCACGGTTATTAAGTTATAAGTTATCGAGTAGAATGTTATTTTTTACCAATACATTTCACTCTCCAAATTTAAAGCCAGACCAGTTGGTCATGCTTTGTGAAAAATATTCTTATTGTTTGTTTTATTCCAAACTATTAACTGTTGCGTTGCCTTATGTAGGGTCCTAGGTGAGAGCCCTTTTGATAAGAAAAGATGTGGTGACAAACCGATTGAAACGTAGCTCATGCGTAGACACAAGCACTAATGTGTGTCCATACCTCCCCTAATTTAGATAATTTACCCCAAAAGGGGATTATTGTTTTCAAACTGCATTTATGATACGAATTCAATATGAAACTTGATTTAAACGTTCATGACTAATTATTATCGAATTTCCTTGGGAAAATTGAGATATTCATACCGTCAGCGTGGTACGATCCAGGTCCGGGACCATGAAATGAGCACCAATCCTGACACCCAGAACACTTTTTGAGAATGTTTCCAAACTTTACATACATATGTACATATAAGTGTATCATCTATACAGGTCGTATTTTGGTCAAAATTTCACCAAATTCGGTACAAATTTTGTTTTGTAAATATCTGGGACGAGTTTGTTTACCAGCAAAATTGGACTTTTTAGGGAGGACTTTTCACCACAAAAGAGGTTTTAATGGTCTCAAACAGTTAATTTTGTCCGCTGTTCATGAATTTTAAAATACATATGTATTTTTTTATCATACATTAATATACAAATATCTAACAAATTCATCAAGTCACTTTAAAATGGCCGATTTTATTGAACTTTAAAATATGTTTCCTTGTATGGCATTTAGTGTAACATTCAGAAAAACGCCGCAAGTCTGAGGCTGAAGGCCGAAGCGAGGCTTTGAGCGTAGCGAACGGATTTTCGACAGTTTGATACTTCGAATTAGTGAGTCAGGCAGATACAGGGTGTAAAGTAAACGGTACGAATCATGGAGAGTGGCACAGGTAGCGGATATTATTGCTATCTGTATCCTGGAGCCGGTGTTTATTGACGGTGTCCAGCATGCAGCATGCCTACATTCAGCAAGCAAGGTTCAAGGGTCGGGTCACGCCTCTCTCGCACACCTACAGAAACCTGTAGTCAAGCCCATCTTCAAGCTTCATTTGCTGCTTGGCTGCTACTAATGAACCTTACACTTTTCGGTATTTGTGATTTTCTGTTGGGTGGAATGAAATTAGATTGTTAACTTTTGATGACAATACATCTCTTATTATTAAAAAGTGGTTAAATACCTCAGAACTGCATTAAGCTGTTAGGTTAAATCACTAAATCACTATTTGAGATGCCGACCACTCTCATGAGGGTATTTTAAGGCACATATGTGGTGAAGGATGAGTGGTAGTATGAGTTATGAGGTGTAGTCTTGTTACAAACTAAGGCCGACTCTTCCTTAGAATGGGTCATTAATTAATAGCTCAATGACCAATGGAAATACAAGGACCAACGGCTTAACGTGACTTCCGAACCACGCAGGTGATGGTCTGATATGTCTAAACGATGGTGAGAGTTGATGCGGGTATCATCAGATGATCACTGAGACTATCTGAGCCGCTTTAGACCTATATAAT
Organism: Matsumurasca onukii; assembly: GCA_018831715.1. NCBI lineage: Eukaryota > Metazoa > Arthropoda > Insecta > Hemiptera > Cicadellidae > Matsumurasca > Matsumurasca onukii. Next base: position 9,579,004 of record CM032062.1, read on the forward strand.
CCTCAAACCCTGACCTCCATGAAGCTGGATTACAGGACCACGCCACGAGTCCCACTCATGTTTTTTAATGATTAGGTAAAAACATTAATTTGTAATAATAAATGTAGGTATAGGTTACTGTAATTTGTATATTATGTTAATAGTTTAACCAAAAGAGGTTGATTCAATACTTGTATGTGTTCATACCGATTGGCTTTTTGGTGATATACTACTATTTTAGAACGGAAAATTTAATAATTTTGACTTAGATATTAAACATCTCAAAATTTGTGGAAGGATCATTTCACGCTTAAATATTAGTTCTGTTGAGAAAATAAAGCAATCATTCATGCTTTTTAGGGTGTATAAGCCATTAATTACGCGTATAAGCCAAGAACAATCAATAGTAGTTAAACTTGCTAAATCCAGCTGTTTGTAATGATTTTGATTCGTCTTTGGATGCGCCGTATTTGAACACGATAAGAAATCAGCAATAATACTTACAACAACTCATGTAGTTTTCATCAACAGTTTGTAAGCAACTTCAGCAAGACTGGTGATTGATTTTTACTACACACTAGAGAGTAATTGCATGTCCATTCAAACATCCTGTTGCAATATAAATACCAATCTATGCGGTACTCTAACCAATCCATCCAATGTCAAACTGTATTGGGCTTCCACTGAGTTGATTTTCACGCCCGTTGTGAATCCAAATACCTCTTCTACTCCATCAGCAAACATTTGGTCCAACAACAACCATCACTGGAGCGCTTCTGTCAGTCATGCAGACAGTTTCTCTGAGTGGTGATTTTCTCTCGCATTGTTGTCAGTGAAACAGCTGCTCACCCAAGATGGGAGAGGAAAGCTCGTGACCAGTGGACGCTCAAATTGATAACACTACTCAAGCCCATAACAACGGAACTTGATACGTAGCCATCATCCCATTTTGAGAGAGACGAGTGCACCTAAGAGCTTAACTGTTTATTTACTGTTGAATCTGTGGATTTCACCTGCGCTGAGAGGAATTCTTAAGGGATTTTGTGTTTATTACTTTTTCAATCTATTACTTACTGCGGGTTAAAGTGAAACGAGAATTTTGAAGATATTTAATTTAGTTTTGAATTGTATAAAAGTGATCGATAGTAAGCCTGTGAAAAAATTTACGATTTGGAATAACCTAATACACTTTCATGCAGTCCTGTTGTTTAATGTTATTTCCTTACTTTAATAAATATTTAAGCTGTGTAGTCCTTGGACCAAACAAATTCTAGTGTTTGTGCCTTTGAGATTTAATAAAAACAAAAGAAATTACCTTCTGCCAAACGTCTGCAGGCAACCGATATTTTACCAGGTTGTGATGGCATTAATTTGCCCTAGCAAGAGAGTTTGTTGACTCTTGTCTTAAAATAATCTGTTATATTATGATAAATAGATCAAGTTCGAGGGCAACCCGATGCCGTTTTAACTTTAAACCAAAAATGTAACCTCAAAATCTAAAAGTTTGCTAAAGACCCCAAGGAAAAAATCCATTTCATCAACCATGTGTAGTAGCTCGTTATTTTGTCTTTCTAATAAGTGAAATCTTAACACTTGACCTAAGTAGTGTTCAATGCTAGGTGAAGGCCGAAGTTGAGAGGTATAGTTGCCTGTGTAGTCTTAACTTCGGCTCGATAAATAAGACAAACTTTAACACTAACTTTTAATTTGAACAAACTTTTACCCCTATCCTACTTTTTGCGAATCAATCGGAGTTTTCTACCTACAATGAAAATCTGAACTGCAATGAGAGTGATGAGAGTGATTGCTTGTGAACTACTCCTACTTGCACACATGGATGAGACACAAGAGGCTCGCGTGTACCTCTTGACCCCTGCTGGAAGTGTGTTTCGAGGGTAGCTCAGGGGTCACGCGCCTGTCCGAGGTCTCACAATTTCCCCACTCCCACTTTCTCCGATTCTCATTATTTTTGGGATTTGAATTTCGCGATATAATAATAGAGTAGGTTTTTGGGTTTGGCAGAGATGATTGTGAAAACTGGGAACGTTTTGAAATAAAATTGCTGTTGGGTTAAAATGGGACACACTGTATTTTACCCGAGTTAGTATTTGTCCAGTCAGTACCTGCTAGAACTACTTTGAAAATAGCAAAAAAGAGTAAAAGATAGTAAAAACATACTCCGTTCTCCACTAGGGGAGGTTGGGTCCATGTACCAATGTGACCATCCCAATCAAACATCTAACGAAATGTTTGATTTACAAAGTAAATCTTGTACAGGGGATAATTAAACACCATGTTTAAACGTTGTTGAGACAAATTTATAAATAATTTTCTCCATTAAAATTCTTTGACTAAAAATAAAATAAGAATATCTCAATGTAACTTTATAAATTTACTAACCTATCGAGAAGCTTTTGGTCCACCGGTTTTGCTTTTATATTTTATTATACCTTATTTTTAAGAAAAATGCCACAGTTTCCCAGGACACATACAAAAACTGAGTGGCTTTAGAACTGGCATATTGAACATACTCTCTATTAAATCAATTAATAAATGAACAAACATAATTATTTTTATATTAAGCGAGGTACACAGTTACACACTCTCCGCAAGAATAAGCACCTCTAATATAGATAAATTTATTTCAAGTCCAGCCAGCAAAAAGGCAATTAAACATTTCCGGAGAACAAGAATTGTATGGAATGGTTTGAAAGTGAAGCTAAAGCTAAGCCAGTAAATACGAGTAACATATATTAATGTAATTTAAATTAGTACTTTACATAGTAACTCGGTTGATTCTGGGTAATGTAAGTACAACTGCTAGTCTGCGTACTAACGCAGTTAGTTAACGACGAACTCGCCAGTTTATGGGGGAGTAAATTCACCCACAAGTTGTTCTTAGGTAATATAACCAAGTACCAGGGTACCACTTAACATCCATGATATAGTGCTAAAGTACACTTAAGGGCTATAAGGAATTCCATGCATAGCTACAAATCTCAATCCATGCCTACTTAAGGACTTTATGGAGTAGTCCTTGCTGATGCAGTTGTTTAACTCAATAACATTTCCATTTATCCTCAGTGGTTGAGACTTAGTGTTATAAGTTGTTCAGAAAGTAAGAAGAAAAATTGTAATTACCTTTGTATCCAATTTTCTTTGGAACATGAAAATTCCTTTTCGTTGCGTTTAGGTATTTTCTTTGTAGAAAATATAATGCATATATAACCATCCCATATTCGCCTTAAAATACCCTCTAAGAGTGGTCTGTGTCTCAAGTCAAGTATCAAATTCACCATAGTGCTTTAAGAATAGAATAGAACCTATAGACCCTTTCACTATAAATTTGTCTTTTGGTTGTTAGAACTTTAGTCACCAAATTAAACTTCTCAACCAACCTATACTGATTGATAACCACAATATCAGAAGCTCGATTGAACCGTCATGTCGTCGCTTCCAGTTCTTTCTTTCTAAATCTGGGTCGGAGGCAAATCTGATTCAGAAACCCATCTCAGACACTGATCGGCGAGTTCAATCAAAAGATAATCGGCGATCTGAAAAGTGAAGATGTCTGAGCGGTTCGTGAACAGGTCGTTTCTTCGGGAGAAACCAAAGAAAGTTCGCGACTCGCGATGCAGATAGGTCGGCGTTGTCAGATGTAATCGATGCCTACACAACTGAGGACTGAGGACTGAGGGGGGTTTGGGGTCAGCGAAGTCACGAAGCTCCACGACATATGGTGAACGTGAGAACGGTACAGTCTGTGCACACGAGTGTAGACCTCGGCAGAAGACCAGGAGCTGGAGAGTGGAGGAAAGTTGGTTCACTTTCAACACAACACACTGGATCACGGATTACATAGTCGCGTCAGGTGTGCAGTGTTCAGCAGGTTGTCTTAGACCATCAATCACAAGCCGTGCTGTTCAGTTCCCGTTCTACAATATGAAAAACAGATAGGAAACCTTTACAAACAAGGATGTCTAAAAACATTGTAGGTTTGGTGGTAGCCATGAAGATTGATGTAGAGTTACCATTACTTTGCTTAATTGACAATCAAACATGACAACTCTTAAAATTCATTTTGAAATGAGTTTAACGTAGTCTAAACAAAACCTGGGAGAAATTGAAAGCTCCATAATTTTATGATCATTGGAAAGTTTTAAATGACAACGAAAAACAATATAAATAATCCTATAATACTACAATATTACGAAAATAGTTATTGACTTCAATCGATGAATATGTATTGGTCCTATACGATATCTAAAAAAACTTTGAATAATATAAATTAAGAGTTTTTTTCTGTAAGATTACACAAAGAAGGTTGGAATAAGGTTAACAACAAAAGATATTTTGATGATTTTCCAGCATATACGAGTATTTGCAGATAAAACATTTTTTTTTAACGTAAGTTTTATTTAAACGCTGAAATGAACACACTCTCGACATCGGTTTGAAACAAATGACGTTCGTTAGTAACACTTTTTCCAAGTTGTATTTTGATCACTTACAACCAATCTGTCTACGTCTGTGTAATACATGAAAACTCTATTACCAATGATCTATCGCTGATGATAAATGCACGATATTATAGAACAGCGAGTAGGAGTATCTGATATTTGCTAGAGTGCTCTGGTTTGCGCAACAACAAATGTCAAGGTCTCATAGCTGGAGCCCATCCAGTGATATGACAACATGACTGCCTACTTGATAATATTACGCTCAGAAGATACAGTGGTTACTATACGTATTGTAGAAACAACGAATCAGTCATGTTCTCATAGAACATTTTGGATACAAATATTGTCATCTTTTTAACTACCAAATCTAACTAAAGAAGGTTTTGTGTTGTATTGACACCTCATCATCCATCAAATTACTCGCTTAAAGTATTCATTGAAAACCCCAAATTCATCTTTAAACCCCTTTAAAAGTGGCGGTGTCTCAAGTCAAAGTATCCCTGACTGGGACTCGTGGCGTGGTCCTGTAATCCAGCTTCATGGAGGTCAGGTTTTGAGGATGATATAGGTCTAAAGCGGCTCAGATAGTCTCAGTGATCATCTGATGATACCCGCATCAACTCCCACCATCGTTTAGACATATCAGACCATCACCTGCGTGGTTCGGAAGTCACATTAAGCCGTTGGTCCTTGTATTTCCATTGGTCATTGGGGCTATTAATTAATGACCCATTCTAAGGAAGAGTCGGCCTTAGTTTGTAACAAGACTACACCTCATAACTCATTACTACCACTCATCCTTCACCACATATTTGCCTTAAAACACCCTCATGAGAGTGGTCGGCATCTCAAATAGTGATTTAGTGATTTATCATAAGTGGCTGTTTGAATTTGTACTCGTATTACAATTGTATGTAACTATCAGGCTTGCTAATGCATAAGAGCCGATTAGTAAAATTATTTAGGTTGTAAATTGAATATAGTTTGATTACGCCTAAGAGGTATCCTAGCGTTAAAGTTCCTCCTATCTATTATTAAGATATTTGAAAACGAGTGTTATCAATTTGGTTTTGATTTTAATAGGCTGAAGCGATGAATTAACAGATATAAGGTCAACTGAATACTAAAACGTGTTCGCAGCAAAATATAAATTTTGTGTAGCTGGGAACTGATGTGTATAGGTGCGCCTCGTTTTGATAACTGGTCATTAATAGGCTACGTTCCCTGTTGCCCAATCTGCGGAAGCTTCCAGGGTTAATGCCGACAGAAGCCAAGCTAAACTAGCGAACACGAGTCTCAATTGAGTAGGACGTCTATCTGTACACTAAGCGACTGGCGTTTTATAACCAAATCAAAACTGATTTTATCAGCTTGCCTTCACATCACAAGGAATTAAAAGGGCTGATGAGAAAGAGGAACGAGAAAGAAGACAGGTTGTCACATACAATTTAAACCTTAAGTTTAATTTTATGTTTTTAGCATCGTAACACTAGAAATGAGGCTTTTTGCCACCAGCAGTACAAATTCTTTCAAAAGCAGGCCAGTAGCACACCGAATGTTGTAGGTCCACAAATATTTGGCGTTAGTAAGGTTTGAAAAGCATTATGTAAAATAAGGTATAATAATTGAATATTTGTCCAAACAACAAAATTGTTGGATATGTACGAATATTAGTTGGTCCTTAATATAGGATAATATTTTCCAATCAACGGAGAAGAAAACTACATTTTGACAGTTTATTTAAACACTTTATTCTGTATCGATGATGCATAATAAATATAATTATCTTCCTAGTAGTTATTCCAGTTTCATGGTGTGTCTTGATAGGTACACTTATTTAGGTTGAGTCAAAACTTAAAACTCATACGGAGGGTACACTGGAAATGTTTTCCTTGGTCGTGAAAAAAGAACATCTGAAGTAAGCTGTAAACTCCAGTAGTAACATGAAGGTTTCATTTCCCTTTCACACCCACTGTTGCTTGACGAGATATAACTAATGTGTGAAGATGACTCTGCAGAGTGAACAACACTGTGACATAACAAAGCTGTAAACCTTGACCCTGGAGTTGCAGTTGTAGGTGTCGGTTGTAGGCTTTCAGCCACGTCTGCATCCATATTATAGTTGACTTTTAACATTTATTGGCTCCTAAGTTTTTTGACTTAAATCAATAGATTTCCAATAGTTTATATTAGTTTCAATCAGCTTGCTTGACGTTGTATTAATGTTTTCCAAGCTATTTTATATTGAAGGAAGTTCTGTTCAAAACCTCACGCACTTTGTCATACTAATTGCGTGATGGCCTTCTTTGAAAGAAGTCGGCCAGCCGGGGCGATATACATCATAATTATAACACATTTAAAATATTCACACATTGCAACGGTTCCGTGTCGATTTCCCACGAGTAACTACCGGTGTGAGGTTGAGCAGCGGTGGCTCCTTCTCGTCTGGTATCTGATCTGATCAACACTCTCGAACCAGTTCCGTCAAACTACCAGAACCGGTTCACAGCCTCTACCTCTGCAACCTAGCAAATCATTGAGTAACCACACTCATCATTTCCTTCTGTGATCTCTTTGTTTCCGGTAGTTGCATAGACGTAACGTGACGTGTGCAATTTAACCTACGAGTTGAATCAAAGTATTTCTCTCTTCGTGTGAAAAGTTCTTTACTTTTGGGCAGGACCGGAATGTTAATGAACGTAACCTGTTTCGCAGCCCAATTTCGGACTTCAAAATTGATAATCGAGGTGGTAACGGTGTGTGCCACTAACCAGAGTGTACCGCGAGTTGCCCCTGCCCTCTTCCCCCACTCCGGACCCTGAGAACCAAAAAGGTCACGAACGGCGGACCGGTGAGAGTAGAGATGCGCGGAGGAGAAAGGGGGGCGAATCTTGCCTAAGATTATGTTCTTTACTATTTCCGTATATAAAGGGGGAATCCTCAGCAAGGACAATATTAGTTGTGTACCGGCGCAAGCGTGAACATGTCGAGAGTGTGGGGTTTAGTTCTGTGTTTGGTGGTGAGCGTGGTGGCCGCAGTGCCCGTGGACAGTGATGAAAACGAAATCGGCTCCGGTGTCAGGCTACTCAGGAAGTTGTACGATGACTGCTCCAAGAAGGACTCTGTTGTTACGTGCCTTAAAGGAAAAGCTATTACGTTCTTTGACCGTGCTAGTAGGAGTGACTCTATAGTTGTTGGTGACATGATCTCCCTTGTGAAGGAAGACGGTTCCCGGATGGACTATGGCCGTGCGTTGACCGACCACGACGTGGAGTCAGTGATCCAAGGAAGTGACGACACAACGAGAGACTTGAAACTCAACAATCTTCTGTTCGACAGAGTTTCCAGGTTCTTCAACTCCCATTCCGTGAGGCTCTCCTTGCCCAAGATGTCCTCGGAAGAACTGTCCAGAGGAATCGAAGAAGGTAAAAAGATCAAAAGTAAAATACAAACTCTCGTTTTGTATGCAATCATCGTGATACTCTCCCTGCTCTAACGACTTTGATCATTTGTTTGTATTATTTATATATTTATTTAGTTATTTATTTAAACTATTCCTACGCACACAAAATTACTAGCACCCAAAAGGTTAGAGCCACAAAAGTTAAATTGACTAGAGTAAAACCCAATTTTACTATGAAAGTGATGCTTCCATTATTTGTTAGTAGTCACAGATCTCAATCGCATTAATCAACCAACATTTATCTTATTTTTGAGATAGACCTAAACGGAAAACAGTATATTAAAGCATATTTGAGGTATCATTAAACACACTTTTCATTATTTTAAATGCCTTGAACATAAAGCGTACAGATTTTACATAAAGTTATCAAAATATTCCGTACAAGTAAAGTGTAAAAGCCCTCATTATACCGAATAAAATGTTTAATATCCTGAAAACATTTGAACTACTTACAACTAGCAACAATGACAAGCTGAGTTAAATGTAAATGTACCAAAACGTTGTAGAAATCATTCATTTATCTAACAAATGAATTGATAATACGAATATTAAAAGTCAGTGTCTGGATGAAGTTGATTTAATACCCTCTAAAGACATATTTTACCATTGACACTTCTATTACATGTAGATAAATATATTACCAATCAAACCAGTACGTTAGTAAATATCTAGGGTAGGTCCACTCACGTTTAATAAAGAATAGCTTAATTTTTAAAACTTTCCTAGTTGTATGTGAAGCTCCATACGCCATTTAAATGAAAAAGCTGGTTTTAAAGGGTTTGGTGGGGGAAAATGTCTTCAACAATCTTTGGGAGCTGTCATTTCTCATATTTCAGTTTCACCTTTTATTCACAGCCAATCAACACATTTTACACAATTGAATTGAAATAGTGAGTAAAAAACAACACACAAACATTATACTTATTACTTGTTTATCGTGAATCTTGCCTTTAAAATTTAACAATTTTCTTGACAATCAGCCAGTTTATAATAATAACACCCATGGGACTTTTTACCAAAATATATTTCGTATCGAAATATAGTTTAGGTTAGCCTGATAGGGTTAATACCAAGATCAAGCGTTGTTTTAGTAAAAATTAAAACAAAAACCATTCAATACACCAAAGTAAAATACTTTCTGTACTCATAAGCTTGTTAAAATATTTAGTTGCCCTTTTTTATACACTGCCTATTAGTTTGCTTACTTTGTGTTAAAGAAAACAGAACACAGTTAATGTGGAATCAGGTTTTATGGTGAAAGATCTATCAAGTTTGTTTTAATAATTATTCTTTCTACTAGCCTTACTTGAAACTAAGATTTTATTATACATTTGAATCGTTACCTTTGGCAAAGGTTTCCATAAAAGGCCATTGTGCAATAACATAAGTACAATATTACAATTTTAATTCAAAGTACAAATTAGTATATAGTTCAAATCTTTTTGTTCAGCATAGAGGGTGTACCAGTTTGAATAAAGAACGAAATTGGAGCTTAAATGTAAATATTTATGTAGTACTATTTAAAAATAGTAAGTTTTATGTAAACCTAGAGATGTTAACACCAAACTTAAGATGCTTTGTAATTCACTGTAAACATTATGTATTAATAAATTAGTTTGCTCCAAGTTCGTTCTTTTATTTCTTATCACCCTGGCCCCCAATACCACTTTAGATTAGAATAAAAATTCAATGAGGCATTTACAATGGTTTACAAAAAAACAAACAAAGTGAATAACTAAAGTGTATATTTATCATGAGTAATGAAAGCACCACATTTAAAACAAAGTAAAAACTATAACCAAATAAAATTTTTGAAAATAATTTATTCAGCATCCATAACACAAAATACGATCTATTATTTAAAGAAGCATCAAAATTCACAACTGAACGGGAGCTCCACAGGTTTCAAAGTAAGAATCTAGACTGGGTATTACTCGTTGCATTGCGTTCAAAGAACATAAACTATTTGGTGTCGCATGATTGTGACATAGAATTCAATGAAAACCATTAACTCAGGCCATTCATTAGCAAATAATATTGAATAGAGTCTGCTAATGCTTAACATTTCAAGATATAAAATCTTTACTGGATGCCTGGTTCGTTGTAGGGTGTTAAAAGTAAATGGAAACAAAATATGATTTGTTCTGGTTAAAACAGTCCGGCTTTTAGCTATATAGCAAAAACAATGTGTCAAAGTTATCAATACAACACAGTTGTTAGTTTAAAGTTTAAATAACCTAAGAATAATCTGCATACTTTGAATGATATTTTGAAAATACAAGCTTTAGGAGAATGTTTTGTGGGTTAAACCTCATTTATGGTTTAGATTACCAATTCAATGAGGAACACCTAAAACATACTTTAAAGCTGTCATTAGTTGTATATTTTACGTCCTTAAAAATATACTTCAAAAGGATTTCATTGGCATTTCTTAACTTATCGCACCTCTAAACCCCTCTTTTCTGGGGTTGGGAAATCCCAAACAGTGTCTCAATATACACCAGATCACCCTTACTACTGTATAGGCATTATTGGTAGTTCTGTAATCTTTTCAAGATTACGTCTATTATACTTATAATTACACAGCTCCTAAATATACTGTCTTACCGACCCCAAACCGGCAAATGTAAAGAATTTCAGTGCAGCCTGAATCTTAGTAAAACATTGAAATAAAGAAGGTTTATCTTTTAAATCTTTGGTACAACATTCAATAATTGCATGATCGAACCTACCACCACATATATCTAATGTTATTTGAATGGATTATCTAAGTATATATAAATAACATACGCCATGTTTTACGTGGCATGGAGTACAAACTAGACGGATCTTTGGTGTAAAAACCTTTAACGAATGAATCCTATTAGTAAATGAATGCAGTCATTTTAAAATTCAGTCTATTTTGTATTTATGTACATTTTAATTTACCCTTGAGCTTGGGGTCTTATCAAAGTAACTCACTTCATTCCATAATCATATATACTGTAACAATTTTGATGTAGGTACACAAAATAATGTATATTAAACATTGCAGTGAGTGAGGCAACGTTTTGGAAAGCCATGGATAAAAGTGGTTGCTTGGCTTATTTGGTTTCGCATAAATATAAGAAACCGATTAGAAAAGAAAGACTGTGTTACAAAAATATATTTTGATTTAAAATCAAACTCACCCTCTGTGTAGAATAAAATATATCAATTTTGGCTTTTCAAAATAAATGCGATGCTTGGTTCTAAAAGTTACATTAGAAACAAGGCAGCTTTTAATTAGGAATTGTGACAAAGCTTACGCACTACCCAATATACTCAGTATGTTCTGCATTTTTCAAAAATGTTGGAGTTTTAGGAATATTTACATATTAAAAAAGTCCATATCTTACTCACTTAGGTTGGCACACACATTTAGTTAGCAATAGTGTTAAATTATGTTAATTAAAAACCTCATTAATACATCCCAACACCTTTCTGCAAGTCAATAATAAGGGTTTGGTTTTCTTGCCACAATATTTAGTCACATTGTAAACCAAAGCTTTCAATAGTGTCTGTTATGTAAAAAACGTGATGCCCATTACAGTAGTTTCCAATCCTCATCAAACAAGTATAGATGTAGCTGCTAGCTATAATATTTACGTTTGATATGTCTTACTCAATTTAAAACTAAGATAATATATTTATGATTAATTGATGCTTGGGAGTAAATAATAGTACCTTGAAATTATAAAAACTAAATATAAATAACTACCATTGAATTAACTTACTAAATACACTTCAAAGTAGTTTATATATAGTGACATTGAATTAAAATACAATCTAAAGAATAATTCTTCGATTTGAATTCACTACTGTAACAAGTTTTTTCTGATTGTCTGGCTCTAGATGCAAGTGGAGTACGGAAGGTAATAAAAACGGCGGGAGTTTAGATATAAAAAGCCAAGAGTAACGGCGAGGTTATGTTTGGTAAGGTTATGTAACGTTGGACTGTTGCCACATGACATAAGAGGAAATTAAGTTCGATGTTTTACAACATCTTTTTAATTGTAATAATTATCAATAATGTTTAGTTTTAATACACGTATTTACTGTTCAGGATTGTTTAATTCAGGGGTATAATTATAATCGATTATGAGATTTAAGAAAAAAACGAATCTAATCTAACACAAAGAAACACTTTACACTGGATAATTTTTAAAACTACTTCAAACTACAATGATTTACCATAAACTTAAATTATAATGTAAGTAATACGTCATATATGTAAGTAATAATGTATATTGTTTTCAAAAATAGCTCATTTGGCCAAGTAATGTGTCAAATACTTAAAGGTAAAATACCAAGCTTTCGAAAGTTTTTAATTGAAAGCCATTCTATCTGAACGTTTAATAACGTTATTTAGCTAAAACTTTTACTTAACTACGTTTCAAAGCCAGTACTAAAATTGTTATTAATAGTATTTTATCAAACGATTATTCATTTAAAACAAATCAAATAATATTTAATACATGACCTTAATAACATGAATCAAATAGTAAAACATACATTTATTGGATGATACAATTATCTGACGAAATATTACCTCAACTATTAATGTAGAAATTTTACTGTAGGTTTAAACTGGCAGTTCATTAATCAGATTAACCTAGTTAATTTCCAGTTATGTTCTAAAACTAAATTATCAAACGAATAATGGATTTCAAAGTCATAACAATCTACAGATTGTTACAATTTACGTTTGTATTATTGTTATTATCATAAAGATTTGTGTAACAATACTAAACAGGCAACTAACATTATATTCTTTAATTTATTTAATTCCATGGCATGTGATTTTTCTCTTTTTTACTCTATATGCCAACAAAATATTTAACTAGTTTTTTAACTTAAACCTTATGGGCATCACAAAAGGCTTTTTAGGAAAGGTCTAACCCGGACAAAACACATTTACTAACAGTTCAAAACTATTGTACAAATGAAGCAATTACGAGCCATTTAAAAACAAAGCCGACATACTCTGTGCATATCAGGGCGCATCTATGTATAATGTACTTGGATTTTGGCACAACTTCTGACTGTTACGTCTCTTAAAACTCGTAAACACAGTATTCAAATACCAACCGAAAATACCTTCTACAAATACACCACAAAAGCGGTTTTGTAGCTGTTTGCAAAACCAATAATAGCTGTATAATAACACCTATTTAAGCTGAATTAAGTTTTACTTTTTGTAGATAGCTCAAGCATTTTTTACTTGAAGGAAGATCTACACGATGAAACAACAATGGTTTCAATGTGAAAGCTTGAGTTGGCTTTAAACACTTTAATTCTTAGTTTTATAACTTGAAAATCCCTTTTTACACAAAAATAATATAGACACTCCAGCGTTACAAAAAAACATCTCAGTATAAACCACATTACGACTTTTGAAGACAACTAATTTAACGAGCTTATCATGATTTTAGACTTTATAGTAACGCTTCCAGGATGTCTGTTCATTGAAAAGAATGTAAAAATATCAATTTTATAAAACGCAGATAAAACAGTTCCGCAGCACTACAATATTTAGTTTTTATTCTGTAGCTAGTTTTACTCATCATGCACTCATGTGATTAAAATAAAATTGATTATTTCATCCTGCAGTAGTAAATTGGTAAATTACAGATAAACACTCAAATGAGAGAATCTTCTTGATTTAATAGTTTAGATTCAAAACCTTTAAAAATATAGCTTTATTAAACTTACGAGACGGTGGACTAATTTTTAACAGTGTGTTTTATTTCGTCAATAAAATAACCTTAAAAGCACCGAGAACTACTAAGTCAAATAACTCATGGTTTCTTCCGTTGACTCAGGCTAAATATTGTAGAATCTCTGTTCTCTTTCTGCAGCGAGACCTCGTGGTTCCTCTTTTCCCCGGCAGACTACAGCACTGCCTACTTTTCAGCCTCAGCCACTATTACAGAAAAGACAAAATATATCATCCACTTTTAAATTTGTTTCAAATTTACACACGCTCATGGTGTTTGTAAAAAGTGGTAAGATCCATTTTAAGACTCATTCATCTACTTAACTCTTTTCAATATACACCTAATGGGCTTTTCCTTTTAATCCAAGAACAATGTGCAAGTGAATCCCTCTAAGTTGAATGCTTTTTACTTACCCAACCATCGCACTAAGTCAAAGTTAGAAGTTTTTTAGTATACTGCACAGTAGATGACACAAACCAAAACCTTTCCTAACTATTGGATTTCCATTTTAAACCTCAAAACAATATACTTTTTTTTTCAACAAATGTTACGTCTAAATGAAAAAATCAAAATGTTTACGTCCTTTTTAAAAACACAAAAAATAACCGAATTGAAATACTGCTAGAGACACCATCAAAATACACGTAAAATAAAATTAACTGGAATTTTCACTGATTAAAAGTTAAACTGTAATTTTCAATCAATAGGGGTGAGGTAAATAAAGACGAATTACAAAAAATCCAAAACCAATCAAATATGGCAATTAAAACACATAAACGTTAGTTGTATGATGTATAATATTATATTCATACAAAAAATACAATAAGTTAGATCAATTTAGTTTAATTTTAAATTAATTTAAAGTGAGTTTATACAGTTTATTTGAAAGAGTTAGCAACACTTGCAACACCAGATGTTTCACTTTCCTAACGTCTGTGAGGACCGGCTGGTGCGGATTTCCAGTCTGATTATTCTCCAAATTAAGACCCTGTTTGTTGCTAAGCTTCTGGTTACATAACTCAGAAACAAATCCACTTTTAGCCTTACTTATAGTCTCTAATTTTTCTGAATAGGCGGTGAAAGATATTTGTATTAACGTTTACCTTTACTAGTATCTGAAAACATTTACTATGGGAGTAAATACTAAAACTCATACTCTAAACGTGTTATTAGCTTACACCCGGCTTTTGGCAGAACCCGTAGCTAGGTGGACGTAGGAAATAATCTGTGTAGTAATTAAGTTTGTGATAAACTTATTGTAATGGCAAGGACGTGATTAAGCTTAGCGCGTTGCAGTTGAAGCTGCATATTCAAGTGTGTGACCTTGTCATTGATAAGATCTGCTACTCAGCACGTCTGCGGGTCAGGGTGGCTCAGGCGAGTGAGAGGGTGGAGTCAGTCAGCACGTGCTTCAGCAATCCTCTTGTCAACAGACTCGGTCCATTGTTAGATAACAGATCTCTACGTTGATAACGATAAAACCAAACCCAGTCGTTATCTCGTTCCAGATCATGTATGTTCTTGTTCATTACTGGCAACAATGTAGGAGGTAAACTGTTGTTAAGTTGCAAAATACTTTTGTGACTAGAAGAGTGTAACAATGTATTTGGACTTGGAACACTAATCATTACAGCTGTTCTTACTCTTTTCTGTTTTCTTTTCTTGTAAAAAGTACAGATTTGTAATGAATGAATACTTGTAATAACATGTAATAATGAATGCAACAATAACACAAGTGTCATTAATAACATTTAGTTAGACTGCATTAAGTAGATACAATAAAAATATCATATTAAATTATCCCAATTAACCTGAAGACATTCATTCAATTTAAGGTAAACTATACCCCCCGAATAGGCCCAGTTACAAGACTTTTCACACGCTTTCGTTTAACCCCGGATGTAAGCTATATACGAGTAGTAGTATAAAACAACTATAGTATTAGTGATATAAGTTGACCTAGAAGTTACCAAGAAAGCACGTACATAGAAAATAAATTATAAGCGAGTCAATTAAAACCGGAACAGCCATGTAAACAGAAACAGAACCAACAGCCCGCAGCGTTCATCGCGAGTAAGGCCAAACACGCTTCCAGTAGGAAAGTCAAGGACTCTGTAAGCACAACTTAACAAGCCGGAGTGTTGAATAGTGTTTTTGCTTCTTAAGTCCATAAAGATTGAAATTTATCGAGCCCCACCCGCGGCCTAGACGACAAAGCGAGACGCGGACTGGGCTAGGCTCAAGAACACAGAGTAAGTGATGTATGATCCGTCTGTCTGCGAGTCACGGCTATCTGATATGGCACCAGAGATAATCGTAGATCACTTGTTTATCAGCTGATTGATGCCGTGCTAATTGAGTAAATAGTTTCGAATCCTGGAGGCAAGGTCAAGGGCGAGGTGGGTGTTGAGTAATGAGCTAAGGTGAAAACATTTATTACACTTCCCATATTTCGTTCAAGGCCTGGCGAGGTTGTAAATATGCCTAAAGGGCTGTTCGGTAGTTTATTTTACGAATGAATCGATATTTAATCTTGGAAATTGTGTGCCGGGGTTAGTTTTGGACTTGTAAATACGTACAAATTAAATGTATAATTAAAGAAAAGAGGAGAGATTTTAGTTTGGTGGCTAACTGTGAATAAAAAATGCACAAAGTTACAGTTTTATTATTGTTATCATCATAAAGATTTGTGTATCAATACTAAACTGGCAATTAACATTATATTATTTCAATTGATTTAATTCCATGGCTTGTGATTTTTCTCTTTTTTACTCTATACGCCAACAAACTTTTTAACTAGTTTCTTAACTTAAACCTTGTGGGCATCACAAAAGGCTTTTTAGGAAAGTGTCTAACCCGGACAACTGTGGTGGCTAACTTTGGTGCACAAAGTTAAGACCTAAACCTTTACAGATAGTTAAGCACCTGCGTTAAATAAGTTAATGTGGTTTTCATTGTAACCACGCGTTTGGGTCTCTACAAAGACACATTAAATACACAGTGCCTTTCGTGTTGTAAAGATGTTAACATTCATTGTTGAATGTTGTGACTAGTTATATTTCAAACCTTGATGAACCATGCTATTTGCGAGTTTCATAGAGTGGAAATAGACCTATTTACTTCTAACAAAAATTAGGTAGTCATAAACAAAACAATGTTCCACAACTTTCTTTTTAATTTTGAATTGTTGTTTGTTTTCATAATGTAAATTATATTTTCATATGAAATAAACAGTATAGATACAGAACTATTCGCAATAAAATCCACCCTAGGTATAACTAAAACTCCTATGTTGTCACAAAGAATCACTAACATACGTAACAGTGAAGATTACACTTGAGTAACCGACCTTGACTTGAAGACGCATCCATTGACTGGGATGAGTCTGTAGTAACCTTCACATTGACTTGTGTAGTAAACACACACTCATACGTTCATTCATAAACACAACCAGTTTCTCTTTCATTCACTGATCTTCCGCAGATTATTGTTGTTATGAATAACGTTAAGTTACAATGGTGCGAGTAGCTTGGCTGTTGTGTTTGTACAGCTAACGTGTTTTGTTATCTTAATTTAACACTATGAATAGCAAATAAAACATTTGATAATGCTTATTACATACAATGTAGAATATATTTTGAAGTAACATTTCTGTTTTATGTTATATTTTATTTAGGGTAAATCTCACCTAAAAAGACAACAGAATTCGCTATTCTATTTTGGAACGTTGTATTTCAAAAAGGTACAAAGCACCTAAATCGTCTAAGCTTCTAAGTTATTTAAATGGGTTCTTTAGTTTAGTTATAGCGCTATTTTAAAGGCTACTTCGCTCTTGAGCAAAAACATTTAAATGATAACACTATTATACATATACAGAATATGAACTGATAATGTGTGGTGTATTACGGAACGATGTGGTGAAATACATTTATGAGAGATTGCCGATGCAGGCTGGCGTAAAACTTTTAAACAAGCTCCCCAACGAGATCAAACGTTTACTGCCAGAACTGGCTTTATTCAAAAAGAAACTTAAAGAATATTTGTTGATTAAGGCTCCTTACTCTGTAGCAGAGTTTATTGCAGAACCTAATAACTTCCCATAATATGGAATATTTAACATAGTAAAATATATAGTAATTTCAAAATCAAGTTAGCCAATTCAAACTACAATATCTAAATTAAAATAAGAAAGACAAAACTATAAGACGTATATGGACATTATTTCACCGTATTTACCAGTGGCTTAAGCCCATTCTGGCATTTTAAATTGTAATTCACCTCTCATTTCACCAATATTGTATCATCTCCATTTCATCAAAGTCAACACAATTCACATTATACACTGACCTAATAAATTAAATTAAATTTTCTTGATTACCATTCTGATTTTATTCAATATATTACTTGGTGTCATTTTCTGCGACACAAATGTGTAGTAAACATCGTTGTGCTAGAGAGTACCAGTACAATATTAGGGACGGATTGTTCGGCAGTGCGTAGATTTAGACGTAAGAGATTCCAGGACAGCTGGAGGATTCCCAGCTATTGTTAGCCTATTACACTGGTACATTTACCGACCGGTGAAAGAGATGTTACGCGTAACTAACCGCAAACATTCCGCGTCATTTACCTCTCCCAAACGTACGTCTCAGCTGTTAGAGCTAACTGTTTCTCATGTTTCTATTCCTTGTTTCTCAAAATAGAGGATTACTTCAGAGTTTGATTGAATACGTAAGGTTGCCGAAGTCTTATTGCAAAAGAAATGTGTTAAAATGGGTAATCTTCCCTAAAAAGGTTATAACTTGAAATTATATTTCAAAACCTTAAGTGTTCTTTGCACATTAACTTTATACGTGTATGTTAAAAATATATTCTTTGTCAACTGTTGTAACTGCAAATACCAATGAAACGTTTAAAAATTTACTACGCTCTACGTAGAAGAAACTATTTGGACGATTAGAAAGTTAATTAAAGCCATCATAAAGAAGATTTGTACAGGAACCCATATTGGATACGCACCTTAGGATTCTAATTAAAATATATCCATCCTTCGTTTCAAGTCAAGATGGATTTAGACTTTCATCAGTGGCTTCTACGTATGTAAACATGCTATGTAAATGTAGTGATATTAGACATTTTAAAATATTGTCGCTATAAAACATTTTTCTATCACTACATACGTACATTTAGTACATTCTTAGGTGACAATTTCGAACTAAGGCCCAGCGCACAGTTTTAAGCCTCATACACCCAAAAACAGTCCAAATTTTCTGGAGTTTTCACCTCATTCGAGAAGTAAGTGAGTGTCGAGATACAGTGTGGATTGGCAAGTGATGACGTGCTGTGTGATGGAGTGACCACTGACCGGTGCGCGCAGTGTGACACTGTGTGGCGGTAACGCACAGGACAAGCAGTGTCACGGTACGACCCGGTTTCCTTCTTGCAAACATCCACCGTGAACCGTCCCTAATGCTTGTTTAAAGACATGCCTCTGCCGAGGATCAAGGTTAAGTATAGGCCACTGTGTGAGTGAGGTACCGTTTTCGCCGTCTATTGTATCAATATTGTTCTACCATGACTACGCTGAGCTTTAATGGCAGCGAACTTACACGCATGATTTCTTTTAAATTACTTGAAAACTTAAAGGTTAAAATTCTTTTTAAACTTGTATATTTTTGATGGAGGAAATAGGAAACCCAATTAAAAAAAACAACTTTTAGGGCTGAACCTTGGGTAGTTTTTAATGTATTTATGAAGGTTTTAAAAATAAATATGATTTACATGATTGTTACATTCAAAATGAAAAGTTAACATTTATAAAAAATAATTCTTTGTAGATAATAAAACAGTTGTAAAATATTTGTTTTAGTACATTAAAATACAAAGGAAAGATAATACTTACAAATAAATAGTTAAATTGAAATTCTAGCCAGGCTCTACAGTTATTGGCAAGTAACCATTCCATTAATTTGAAAATAAACTAAACGAGTAATGCAAAACCAGCTTGCCAAACGTGACGTTGAGTTCTAAGTGATGACATTGGATGATGTTTCAGGTCGTGGGAAAATGAAGAAGATGATGAGCATGATGATGATGATGGCCATGATGAAGAAGATGATGCTTGTCCCCATCGCCATTATCGGTCTCTTCCTTCTCGCTGGAAAAGCTTTCATCATCAGCAAAGTAAGATATAAGTGTCTACTTTGACGTATAAATTTGATATGTCATAGATCGGCAACCTGTGCATTTACTTATATAGCGGTCACTTGTTTTACTTTGTTGTAGACTGTGTAAAACATCTTCACTAAAATAAATATAAGAGTCCGTAAAGTTATGCTTTTGATAACAAACTCGCTAGGCAATAAAATAGTTTGAGATTAAACAAACTCTCTCTTTTTAAACTTAAAATACATACTTATACTTCGATGTAAATTGTAGTATAAGTTAATATGTAAATGTTAGTTAAAACGAAATACATTGTCCTTATTACGCTCTCATTGAATGAAACCACGTGGCAGGAAATGATTGAAATGAAATGAAACATATCTTTATTTAGGCTAAGTTAGGACTAGAAAGTCGTCTTTTACACTTAACTTGCATGAACGTATGTAGTACATGAATGCGTCATAATGGGGTTTTCCTCACACAATACCAGACCTTTGCCTTAAATAAAAAGGTTTGTATATGATCTTATTAATGTAATTAACACGACCCTGTGTTTCTAGATCGCGTTGGTTCTGACGCTGATCATCATGCTGAAGAAGCTGTTGGCTAGCAAGCAGGAAGAGCATGGTCACGAGATGCACGGAGGCGGACACGGCGGTGGCTGGGACAGACGCTCCTTCGACCTGGGCAACGATCTCGCCCACGACCTGGCCTACAGTGCCTACAAACAGGAGTAGACCCAGCACTCTACCTTGTGGGACACCACCCAGCCGAGACTCGCTTTACTTTCCAACCACAGACCTTACATCTTGCTCTTCGATACTGGCTAGAGACAAGATACTACCTCACTCATGTAGCTCATTTCATAGTACTTCGTTCTTCTTTAGCTAATCACTTGCCATTGCTGGTAGATGTGCCAAAACTACTTCACTCTCTTACTTCTCGATTACCCGATCATCCCACCTTGGTGTTAAATGATGACACTGTTACTTTTCTAAGCAATTTATACTCTACCTATGATCACTTATGTACAGTTTCTAACTCATCCTTCATTTCATATACTAACGTTTTCAACTTACATCTGTTTTATTTTTAGGAATTCGGTTAATACGTGTGATAAGCTTCAAACCTTTCGGATTAAAATAAATTCAAAACATACTTTATTAATTATTGTATTATGAACTTCTTTTATTAATTATAGTATTATGAACTTGTTAAAAAAACGTGTTTATCAAATGTTTAAAAAATCAGACGTCTCTTTTATTTAAACTTAGTTTTATCTCGCTAGTATACCAAAGATATTTTCCTCTGTTACTATTACTGTCTACCTTCATTTCTTAACAAACTGTACAACATATCATCTACATAAATATTTTGACCTACGCCACTCGGACACATTGATATTTATTATATCAATGAAAATGTTACTTTGCTGCTGGAAAGAATTGTACTCCATGTTGGGGAATGAAAACAGTACAAATTGTTACTTATTGATAAGTTTTAATGTTATTGCTATTTATTGACATTCTGTTATTATTTATTTGTTTCATAATAAACCGCAATCTTAAGTCATGTTTTACTACCCCTATCCAAATGTAGCCATATACTATAAAAACAGATCAATACATCAAAAACATCTTTTAAGATGAGCGCATAGATGCAAGGTGAAATTAGTCGGCTACGCACCATTGGGAAAACAACGGGCAGGATATCAAGGTAAATTATTGTAAGCTTAAACAATATTATAAATGTTGAATTATATCTCTGGAAGCTGAAGACCGAAACGGAAATGGCTTACTGAATTTGACTGGGACCAATCCCGTAATTGTGGTCCTGTAATCTAACTTCATGGAGGTCAGGTTTTGAGGATGATATAGGTCTAAAGCGGCTCAGATAGTCTCAGTGATCATTTGATGATACCCGCATCAACTCCCACCATCGTTTAGACATATCAGACCATCACCTTCGTGGTTCGGAAGTCACGTTAAGCCGTTGGTCCTTGTATTTCCATTGGTCATTGGGCTATTAATTAATGACCCATTCTAAGGAAGAGTCGGCCTTAGTTTGTAACAAGACTACACCTCATAACTCATTACTACCACTCATCACACTCATCCTTCACCACATATTTGCCTTTAAATACCCTCATGAGAGTGGTCG
The DNA here is from genome assembly GCA_018831715.1 of Matsumurasca onukii. Taxonomy (NCBI): domain Eukaryota; kingdom Metazoa; phylum Arthropoda; class Insecta; order Hemiptera; family Cicadellidae; genus Matsumurasca; species Matsumurasca onukii. The sequence continues at coordinate 9,600,969 of CM032062.1, forward strand.
GCATCTCAAATAGTGATTTAGTTAATTAAAGATTTTATTTTGTAAGACGACAAAATGTACTAACACAATTCACACTGATGAAAATGTCAACCAATTTGATCTTACACGATCAGATAGTACACTTCTTAAAAACTATAAATCATACTTTATCTCTTACCAACCACATTGATTACACAATATTGAAACCTCTTTATTAGTAGATTGTTCTTGGAATAGCTTAACGCCAGCTAGCAAGTCCTTGAGTAAGTCTAACAAGCGTGTCGTGCAAGCCGCAGCGGGAGGTGACCAGTAGCTTGTTACTGCAACTGTTGGTACTTACAAGTAAGCAGCTGTACGTGTTGACAATTAATCTAACCAAGGCCTCAACTTGTTACTTATCAAGTATCTTCTGTAAACGCAATTACTGTTCTCATTCAAGTAATGAGCTCAGGAGTAGGTGATTTATGGGTTTGAATTAGCACGCGTGGCTTTTAATCGTTATGGATGAAGACCACCATTTATGGCTACACAAAATCCGGCTGAGCGTTCGACGCCTGGTTGTAAACAAGCCATGTTACTTGGGTATATTCATAACTAGCTGTTTACCCGTGCTTCACTACGGATACAATATGTTACACTATCATGACTGCGAAGTTAACTTTATCCTAGTACAGTACTCTTTTTTATTGCACCTGTAGACTTTGGATGGACACCCAGAAACCTAACCACCGGTAAAATATCAACTAATGTCCATCAAATTCACATACACAAACTGGATCGATGTTTTTCAGTGTTTGCTACCTTGCGAGAGCCATAGTTACTTCCGCTGAAATCGAGAATTATTGCGACAAAACCACCCTTAAAGTTGACATCTTTCAAAACCGTTTATTGGTTGGTGGTTTTTCGAATGCGAGTCCCTTGAGGCCAGGAGAAGGGGTCTTCTGGGGTTACACCCATCCGAATTGGGTAGGTTAGGTTAGGTTTAGGTCGCGATCCTCGAGCTTTGTAAGCAAACAGGGGTGGGGCTGCCTAATTAGGAGAACAGGGAGTCGGCACAATAAACCAAAGTGTTGACGTGCGCGTGGCTAGAGCTGCAATTTCCCCCCAACAATCTAATCTAATTTAGTTGGATGTTTTGGGCTACCAGAAATAGGTATACAAAGTTTCAAGTCATTAGGTTAGACTGTAGTCTGATTATGAGTGCGTGAGTTCGGACACTCTTTTTTATATAATAGATAATCCCTGGTTGGGTCTAATGTTTGAATCGAGGCGAGTGGTTGATTTGCTGTAAAGCCGAAAACGTTTTGATTCTTGTGTTTGTTACGAGGATGCACTACTAGGCGTAGCTACTCACTTATATTGCCTCACGAAGCTGAATAAACTGCAAGGGTAAAGACCTCATTTGCAAAACAAAGCCTAGAGAAGCCGTGACCTCAGGTTCCGGAGTTCAGTGGCATAGCCACTAGCTTACTGAGGCCTAGAATAATACTATACACACACAGCTGAGTTTTAATTAGGGTTTTTGTGGGAAAGAAAGTTTTTAGTCAATTTCGCTTGACCCTGATCGCCTTACCCCTACTTAGTTTTATTCGATTTCGATATGTCATTGTCCCAAAGTAAAATGGTTTTAATAAGCGAACCTAAGCTTTAATGACAGAGACAAGGCTACACTTACAACGTTTCGGTATACAGTGTTCCCTTAAATGAAACAGTTAAAATCAGCTGTTTACAACATAGGAATAAATTATATACATTTAATAACGTATAACACGATTTTTTGGCATAAACATACAATTTAACTAATGAAAAACAGTTCATAAAAACAAACCGTCCAGTTTTATTTGCTCGTCCCTTAATGCTTACAGGCTACTCTAATGGCTGCTCCTTTAAGATTTAACTTAAACTTGTACTTTACAAATGTGTTATCCCTGGTTGACGTTATTTCAAGAAATTATCTTCGTGGCAGCATGGAACCGTGTTTTCTCAAGATCTCCAAAGTCGGATGTAAGGTAGTTTATATCAAAACAAGTGAAATAAGTAGTGACATTTAACCTGTTGCAAAACCAAAAGTGCAATAACATCAATGCAGATGTAAAATAAGCAATTTTAGGAACAGATAGGATGTGTAATTTTTTGGTTGTATAAAATGTTAAATCGGGCTAGAAAAAGGTTACTACTTTTGCTATACTTCAGTTTAAGAAGTTTTTACATTACATTTTTAAATAATAATGTAATTGTCATTGGCATGTACTGAAGAACTAACAGCCACAAAAGTAGGAAAATGTCTTCAAAAATTTGTTTTAACTGGCATTGTGATTTTAACATCACATCACAATATAATGGACTTATTTGATTTTGTCAACTATCACTCGTTGTTATAAAATTAGCTGCAGTACAGATATACACTAGCAATGCCTCACATTGTATTACTGGGTTGCTGTGCTGACCTGTTTACAAATCTATCTTCAAGACATCAAACTGAACTAAACACAACTACAAATACACAAAGCATTTCCCAATAAAGCAATGTCGTGCCTCGCTGAACCAGATTAGATGATTAATCAGCAGTTAAGGACCTGTAAAATGTCTGATGAGAGCAGTAAATAACTGCAGTAGTGAAGAAACAGACATAAATATAGATCAGACGTGAGTTGAACACCAGATCGTGAGTCGTTGTTAGCGATCTATGCTGACATTTTGATTGTAGGTTAAGGCTGATGAACCATTTATGGATTGTATATTTCTGTACCTTTGAGAGTGCTTCCCTTATGGTTTAACTTTATGTAGTGTAACTAAATAATAATAGAAGGTGGCTCAAAGTAAACTGACTAATTTTGAACAACCAAATTAGTGTAAATGTCATAAATAGATATTGGAAGTGACATTATTACTTTAAACCGAATTGGGTTTTTGAAAGCAAAATCTACTTTCGATTGTGTTTTACTTATCAGTGACAATATTGAGCCTCTTGATAGGAGAAGTCTTCCAACTTTATTGATCATACTTAGACTTTGTCTTTCTCGATATCTTGCTTCCCAAATCGTCCATTATAGAAATACGCAGTCTTGCAATGTCTGAATATTGCAGGAGTAAACATTAGTAACTATGTACATTCATAAAACAAACCGTCCAGTTTTATTTGCTCGTCCTTAATGCTTACAGGCTACTCTAATGGCTGCTCCTTTAAGATTTAACTTAAACTTGTACGTTACAAATGTGTTATCCCTGGTTGACATTTTTCAAGAAATTATCTTCGTGGCAGCATGGAACCGTGTTTTCTCAAGATCTCAAGGTCGGATGTAAGGTTGTTTATATCAAAACAAGTGAAATAAGTAGTGACATTTAACCTGTTGCAAAACCAAAAGTGCAATAACATCAATGCAGATGTAAAATAAGCAATTTTAGGAACAGATAGGATGTGTAATTTTTTGGGTTGTATAAAATGTTAAATCGGGCTAGAAAAAAGGTTACTACTTTTGCTATACTTCAGTTTAAGAAGTTTTTACATTACATTTTAAATAATAATGTAATTGTCATTGGCATGTACTGAAGAACTAACAGCCACAAAAGTAGGAAAATGTCTTCAAAAATTTGTTTTAACTGGCATTGTGATTTTAACATCACATCACAATATAATAGACTTATTTGATTTTGTCAACTTTACTATCACTCGTTGTTATAAAAATTAGCTGCAGTACAGATATACACTAGCAATACCTCACATTGTATTACTGGGTTGCTGTGCTGACCTGTTTACAAATCTATCTTCAAGACATCAAACTGAACTAAACACAACTACAAATACACAAAGCATTTCCCAATAAAGCAATGTCGTGCCTCGCTGAACCAGATTAGATGATTAATCAGCAGTTAAGGACCTGTAAAATGTCTGATGAGAGCAGTAAATAACTGCAGTAGTGAAGAAACAGACATAAATATAGATCAGACGTGAGTTGAACACCAGATCGTGAGTCGTTGTTAGCGATCTCTGCTGACATTTTGATTGTAGGTTAAGGCTGATGAACCATTTACGGATTGTATATTTCTGTACCTTTGAGAGTGCTTCCCTTATGGTTTAACTTTATGTAGTGTAACTAAATAATAATAGAAGGTGGCTCAAAGTAAACTGACTAATTTTGAACAACCAAATTAGTGTAAATGTCATAAATAGATATTGGAAGTGACATTATTACTTTAAGCCGAATTGGGTTTCTGAAAGCAAAATCTACTTTCGATTGTGTTTTTACTTATCAGTGACAATATTGAGCCTCTTGATAGGGGAAGTCTTCCAACTTTATTGATCATACTTAGACTTTGTCTTTCTCGATATCTTGCTTCCCAAATCGTCCATTATAGAAATACGCAGTCTTGCAATGTCTGAATATTGCAGGAGTAAACATTAGTAACTATGTACATTCTTTTAACAACGTCCTAAGACCTACTGCAGGTTCTATCTCGGGCCCGATCCTCTTATTTATTGATCACTGCGATTTACACAGGTACTTCATGATATTCGTGTAAAACACCGTCTAAAGCTTTGTCAAGTTAAACTTGGCGTGAGGTTTAATTGCAAGCTAATTGCTAAGGGGTAATAACTGGTGGATCGTTAACTGAGAAGAGTCTTTTAACTGCAAATTTTACAAAAATCTGATTTTGAATGTTTAAATAAATAATCAAGCTTTTGCAAGTGGTAATAAGTATTAATATTGATTTTAAACATTTTTATTGAGGAATTGGTTTAGTGTCAATACTTAATAGACGAACCATAGACTGTTTTATTGTTTAGTTTTCATGGGTAAAATGCAGCAAAACTAGAATACGATATCGGTCACAGGGATCCTTATCTGATCAACTTGCATTGTGTGGAAAAAATTATGAGTATTTAGTGATGGCTGTAAAATTGGCAAACACGTGTGAAAATGTAGGCATTAGATAAACTAATTAAATAAATAGAATTAAATGAAATTAGCAAACAAACGAAAACGAACTGGGATAAATTGGCAAAATGCGGAGAGCAAAATTAGGTAAAATCTTTTGCATAAAGGCCTAAAATTTTATAGTTAGTTTTTTATAGTTTCCTAGGAATATTTCCAGTAAAACCACCTGAAGTCTATACACAACGGCAATTATACACTCACAAAGTGCAGGAATGTGTCTTGAATCAGTCGATCACATATACCATGTAGAGCAAAATAAAGTACGGATTCAGGTTTTAACATACTACGATAGTTTTCCATAATTGAGCATTGTCAAGCTCTACAAACGTGAAATTGTTTTGCGTTTTCCTTAGATATTACCTTAGTTGTCGAGGGTCTTGCGAGGCACTGCTCGAGTGAACTAATGATTATAATACGCACGCAAGGTGCACTGCCTCCTCATACTCGGCGGAAGTCAAACTGGGTCTTGTAGTACTTCAGGAAGTGAGGGAACACATTGAAAGTACGTCTTATAACGGACCTGTTTGCTGCACTTCAATTATCAGTAAAATATGAACCAAACTGTTCCCTTTAGTTACTCTCTCATGTAGTTTTCCAGAATCTGAATTGTAAAGTACAATTAATACAATAATATAACGCCCTTCCATTGTGTAATATAGGTAGGTTGCCTTAAGAAATTACTTGTTGACTCTATTAGCTTTTGGGTACCATAGGTGTAGCTTTTGAATAATAAGTGTCCACACATTAAATATAATTAGAGGTTTTCAAGATATTTTAATGTATTGATTATATACACCATTAATGGATGCTCACCTTGAATACACTTTAATTTGTAAAATAATAAAAATAAATACATAAATATAATTTGGATTGTAAACATGATTAAAGAATGAGTTTACTATATCTTCACTAAATCACTATTTGAGATGCCGACCACTCTCATGAGGTATTTTAAGGCAAATATGTGGTGAAGGATGAGTGTGATGAGTGGTAGTAATGAGTTATGAGGTGTAATCTTGTTACAAACTAAGGCCAACTCTTCCTTAGAATGGGTCATTAATTAATAGCCCAATGACCAATAGAAATACAAGGACCAACGGCTTAACGTGACTTCCGAACCACGCAGGTGATGGTCTGATATGTCTAAACGATGGTGAGAGTTGATGCGGTTATCATCAGATGATCACTGAGACTATCTGAGCCGCTTTAGACCTATATCATCCTCAAAACCTGACCTCCATGAAGCTGGATTACAGGACCACGCCACGAGTCCCAGTCAAACAAAATTAAAAAAAACACGGGTTAAACTACTTAGCAAATAGTTCATATTGACTGACGGGTACTTATTTTTCCTCTAACGTAAAGTACGCGTAAAGGTTCAGAGATTTCGTAACTTGTGGCTTAAATAAACACTAGAACGAATAGTTTAGTATCAAGTATACACAAAAAAGAAACACTAACAGAGGATCTATTATAAAATTCTGTACATTTACAAAAATAGAATTTATCAACCAAACATTCATAATTTATTCCTTTTACATGAATAATAGTTTGTGACTACAGTGTACTAACGGCTAGCCAGATATCCAATCAATCATCTTCTCGTCTGCTGGCAATGTTTACAAGCTACAGCTGATGGCAGCACTGGTAACCCTGAGGTTCAGTTCCGCACGACTGACATCTCAGCTGACTCACAATGAATGGATATATTTATTTGCTGTTTTGTAATTGACTTGTCTCTCTATTCTATCTCCCGCTGTCGACGGATTTATCTTTTTCACACTTTATTACTGTCACCGACACGATTCCTGAGTTATTTATTGATTACTTTCTTAATTGTTCTGAGAGAAATGTGACCTTTCCGTTCGTTTCTGTTGGCCAACCATGAATTAGCCAACACGAATCACGATTTCTGTTTAGGCTAAAAGTGGAAGCTACAGGTTTAAGAGTAGATTGAAGAAAACGCTCTGAACCAATTGATTCAGTTAATTGGTATTTCAGTGTTTGTCTGGTTGAAATTAAAGAATCTTCTCTCTGACTAAAAGTAATTGTGATTTTGAATTTAGGGGGTGTACCAGTAAAGTCTTTATCAAACGATCACTAAATCACTATTTGAGATGCCGACCACTCTCATGAGGGTATTTTAAGGCAAATATGTGGTGAAGGATGAGTGTGATGAGTGGTAGTAATGAGTTATGAGGTGCAGTCTTGTTACAAACTAAGGCCGACTCTTCCTTAGAATGGTCATTAATTAATAGCCCAATGACCTATGGAAATAAATGGACCAACGGCTTAACGTGACTTCCGAACCACGCAGGCGATGGTCTGATATGTCTAAACGATGGTGGGAGTTGATGCGGGTATCATCAGATGATCACTGAGACTATCTGAGCCGCTTTAGACCTATCTCATCCTCCATGAAGCTGGATTACAGGACCACGCCACGAGTCCCAGTCTAATAACTAATCTCTTGTTTAAAACCATATACTCCTGATACACCAGGTTTTAATCAATATTTTTGTCCGGAGTCAAAACACTTTATTATTGGCTTTCAGCATTCTCACATTGTATTTGCCAATGATTTACACCAGACATGTTTCCCACAGACGAGTCACTAGACAGCACTAAAGTGTTTGACGAGGAATGACTACGTCAGTGCGGTGTTCATTGTACAGATGTCGCTGCGTGATTCTGCACCTGCGCGGTGAAAGAGGCAATGTCCTCTCAAAGAACAGCTGGGTAATGTGTTGGTAAACCTCTGAACAATGAGACTAGAGTTCATCTTGTACCGGACCTCATTCTCAGTCAGGATCTTTGGAACTGGGTAATCAGCTGTACAGAATAGACAGCCCTACTTTCTAGATGAGCTTGTGCTGTGTAACTGTTAGTAATTAGCTTTGGTCAATAAACATCAACACTTTTCTTATAGGTAGCAAATCTATTTTTATCTATTTAGCTTTAGGGACAGGAACACAACAGAGTAATTGTTAGATAAAACGTTTCCAAGTTCAAATGCAAGTCCTTTCAAATATCAATGAAGGAATGAGTTACACATTTATACAATACATTTAAATATCTCCATCACTTTTCACGTGGATGTCGCAGAACATTGCCTTTTTGCAGTCGTTACAATTGTATACATCTTCTAATAAAAAGACCTTGGAGATTATAAATGTGGACTACTTTGCAAGTTTCAATCGTAATTTTAGTCAAATATATGCAGGTACAGTTTGGAAGTAAGTTATTCCAAAAAATAAATCGGAATGGAAAGGGTTACTTAAATATGTTTGCTTTTTTATTAGAACTAGTCTATTTGTGAACAACCGAATCACTACCAAAACTCTACCTGTAAGTGATACGTTTTCACCCGTTAGTCCCTCACCCTACACAGATTCCCCCACTACAGATCACCATTATACTCTGTTTCCTCTTTGTTGGTTCAACTTATGACCATTACACAGCACGATGGTGGTATGTAGAACGCACTATAGTGGCGCACAATGACTAGAGGCTATGCTCGACACCGGCTCTGCTGTCGCTCGCGGGAAGTGATGCGAATCCCGGGAGGGAGAGGGGAAGGAAGCGGTATCAGATTAAAGAGGAATAGAGTCCTTGTCAGTTCCGATTTTGACGTGTCAGTGGCCGGAGTCCTCGTCCCTGTCCTTGAAGATGCGACTCAGTGGAGACTGACCGACGGCGACGCCATGAACAACCTAGTACTAGTACTTTTATTAATGCATATTAAAATAGTTTACAACAACGATGGTGACAGTTGGGGGCGTGAAAAGGTGGTGTGGACGAAGTTTAATTTAATTCCCAAACCGGTACTTTCTAACTTTACCAAAAGTTTTCATTCTGTGTTGAAAAACTCGCGTGCTACCACGCCGATCGCGACGACGACGCCGAGCTGCTATAAGTGCTAAGTTAGTATTGAATCAGACCAAACTTGATAAAAGGGGGCTTTTAAATGTTACTCATGAAAGGAAGGTTCCCATAGACACTATAACTTTATCTTCCAAGATCGTAGGGTTTCCTCAAGATCGCACGGTACCACCGAGGAAGATCGTGATCACCTCTACTCCTGCAGGCCCAGAAGCACTGCCGAGAATACGGAGAAGACCCGTGATCAGATACGAAGAAGAAGATGATGATGAAGATGAAGATGACGATGAAGACGATATCACGGACGAGCTGGTGGGTGATGATGATGATGACGACGATGATGAAGAGGAGGAAGTGGAGGAAGTAGTCGAGGAGGTTCCTGATTCTACCATTGACGTCAAAAACGAATACGAAGGTTAGTAAATACCAAATCTACCAGATAATTATTGCATATAACTTACAATACTGTTTGCAATAACACTACTAGACAAATTCTTCTAATGAAAATGGTTTAGTTTAAAATAACAATATAATTTCGATGTGGATGGGTCATATCAAACCATTGTATGAAACCAAATAATGTTCTTTATAAATACAATAAAGAAGTATTATCACGTTCAAAAGATACATTTGTAACACTGTTGAAAACCACATTTTCAAAATAAAAAACAATGTTAAGTGTGCATTTTATGTACATATCAATAATTTTGATTATTTTAGTAAAAATATAAATACAAAATGATTAATTTACATGGTTATTATACAGGTTTTGTTTTCCTTTTATAATGAGATTAATTTCAGTATAAGAGGTAGGGTAACTATACTGCGTTCAAACTATATCCATGTAAAAAAATAAGCAGATGTATTACAGAAATATTAAAGAATATAATGTGTGTAAAATCTTAATTGCAACTGAACTATTCAACTTTTATTATATTTTTGAACTTCAATTCATACAATATACCTTTTTTACAATAATACAATCACTTTTTAAACTACTTTGCAAGTTCAACGTAGTTTTTAGTCAAATATATGCAGGTACAGTTTGGAAGTAAGTTATTCCAAAAATAAATCGGAATGGAAAGGGTTACTTAAATATGTTTGCTTTTAATTAGAACTAGTCTATTTGTGAACAACCGAATCACTACCAAAACTCTACCTGTAAGTGATACGTTTTCACCCGTTAGTCCCTCACCCTACACAGATTCCCCCACTACAGATCACCATTATACTCTGTTTCCTCTTTGTTGGTTCAACTTATGACCATTACACAGCACGATGGTGGTATGTAGAACGCACTATAGTGGCGCACAATGACTAGAGGCTAGGCTCGACACCGGCTCTGCTGTCGCTCGCGGGAAGTGATGCGAATCCCGGGGAGGGGAGAGGGGGAAGGAAGCGGTATCAGATTAAAGAGGAATAGAGTCCTTGTCAGTTCCGATTTTGACGTGTCAGTGGCCGGAGTCCTCGTCCCTGTCCTTGAAGATGCGACTCAGTGGAGACTGACCGACGGCGACGCCATGAACAACCTAGTACTAGTACTTTTATTAATGCATATTAAAATAGTTTACAACAACGATGGTGACAGTTGGGGGCGTGAAAAGGTGGTGTGGACGAAGTTTAATTTAATTCCCAAACCGGTACTTTCTAACTTTACCAAAAGTTTTCATTCTGTGTTGAAAAACTCGCGTGCTACCACGCCGATCGCGACGACGACGCCGAGAGCTGCTATAAGTGCTAAGTTAGTATTGAATCAGACCAAACTTGATAAAAGGGGGCTTTTAAATGTTACTCATGAAAGGAAGGTTCCCATAGACACTATAACTTTATCTTCCAAGATCGTAGGGTTTCCTCAAGATCGCACGGTACCGCCGAGGAAGATCGTGATCACCTCTACTCCTGCAGGCCCAGAAGCACTGCCGAGAATACGGAAGACCCGTGATCAGATACGAAGAAGAAGATGATGATGAAGATGAAGATGACGATGAAGACGATATCACGGACGAGCTGGTGGGTGATGATGATGATGACGACGATGATGAAGAGGAGGAAGTGGAGGAAGTAGTCGAGGAGGTTCCTGATTCTACCATTGACGTCAAAAACGAATACGAAGGTTAGTAAATACCAAATCTACCAGATAATTATTGCATATAACTTACAATACTGTTTGCAATAACACTACTAGACAAATTCTTCTAATGAAAATGGTTTAGTTTAAAATAACAATATAATTTCGATGTGGATGGGTCATATCAAACCATTGTATGAAACCAAATAATGTTCTTTATGAAGACAGTAAAGCTTGTTAAGTGCTGGATTATCACATTAACCAATATTTTACTAGTGTCCAACCACTTTATAGTGCCAGGTTTAATGAAAATCCTCTTAGTAACCACTCTATTCACTAGTAGTAATTGAGTTTAAAAAATGGCCGCATTAGTAAAAAGATGTTACTAATGGCTGCCTGGGACTGGATTGGGCGCGGAGTTCTGAATGATGGTCCAAATCCAGTCCCAGGAAGCCATTAGTAACATCTTTTTACTAATGTGGCCATTCGTTTTAATATTCAATTACTACTAGTGAATAGAGTGGTCACTAAGAAGATTTTCATTAAACCTGGCACTAAAATGTGGTTGGACACTAATAAAATATTGGTTAATGTGATAATCCAGCACTTAACAAGCTTTATTGTCTTCAAATTCAAGCATTACACAACACCGACAACAGTTGATTTAAAAACAGCAAATACGTACCCAAACCAGTGTAAATAAAACTTTATGAGTTTTCTTTCCAATGGTACCAATTAAAATGGTCTAAAGACAATTTTATTCAGTAAAATTTATAATCAAAATGAGGAACATCATTTGTAATAACCCTGTATAATTAGGATATAGTTATCTGTGTTGTTTATTTGCTTACGTCACACATGTTAAAACCTAAGAAATTACAGGAATAACCTTTAATAATACAATTGATAAACTCTCCTTACTTTGACTTTATTTCATGAACCAGAAAATAACAAACAATTATGATTTTGATGACCATTGTACATTAATCAAAATAATAAAAATTGATTAATCTATATATAAATCAATTTAGATAATATAGTATTTAAAGCAAATATGTATGAGTGTTTGAGTGGTACTGTTGACCTCAAAGTACAAATCTGTTGACCTCTTGAACTTTGAATTTTAGTACAAACAGTATGTTTATGAAACGGATAGAAACTATTTTATAAGAAGCTATTTTGTAAGATTCTTCGTTTATATCTCTTGTTACTGAAATGACGTGTCCTACAAACACGTTGTTATGACACATCTAATAATAAGAATGCGGGCTTAAAAATCATCCCTTCAAATTCCAATATCTTAGCGTCTTTCAATGCTGTAATCTACCAAATACAAAATTGAATATTCTCAGTTCTTTGTCAGCACAACCTTCATGCAACGACACTGTTGAACTTCACCTCTTGACAAAACCAGTACCGACCTTCAATGATGATTGAATAATACCTGATGAAAATGATTTTAATCACTGCACAGCATCGATACGACCTCGATCTGCCCATTCTCTGTTAAGTATCACGAGCTTGACCTAATTCCACTATCGAAGATCTTCGTGCCGACCACCATCTTCGTGGTCTGTTCTGCTGTGGAGACCCTTGCTCCTTTACAACTCCTGTTTCCCAATGTAATTGCGATCTTGGTTACCACACTCAGCCACTGTTTGACACCGGCCAGTCGTGCATGGTGGCTGGTCGTCCGTGTCTCCACTCAACTAGTCCAGTCTTGCTGTCCAGATTCCCTCCTTCAGACAAATACATTCTGTATCAACAACTCAAAAATTCATTAGTGCATTTGTAGTTGATTACAAACTACAATCGGTCTAATCAAACTTTGATAAGTTTTGTACTATCAGGCACCCTGCTACTGCTAACTCGGCTTGTATTCGGTTTGAAGATCTTATGGATTTTGATGACAAACAAAGTCATCAACAGTTCGTTGGGCCTTCAGGCTGAATACTAGGTATTTTACTTTAGTTCAAATACAAATTGTATATAGCTAGTTTGGCCTTATAAGAACAATTTTCTCATCTACGGACCAAAACATCAGTCTGAAGGTTATGTTTGGAAATAATAAAGTATAAAAAAACCTCCGTTTACAATTTAAAACACGTAAAAAAAAGGTAAAGTTTGTCTTGTTTAACGAGGCGAAGTTAGGACTACAAAGTCCTCTCTACCACTCAACTTCGACCTTTACCTAGCGTCACCGTATTAGTCACATTACAAATGTAAGTGGTGACTGCGGGGATCGAACCCACGCCACCGGAGTGATGAGCTCCGGAGTCGCGTGCGATACCAATCCGCCACGGATCCGCTCGGAAACACGTGACACGAGTCCAATAATTGATTTGTTTAAAAATCAGGACTAATATTTTGTTATAATTATGTAAACGAATGAAGAGTTGATATATATGTATATCTAGTTTATTGTTGACATAATGTTTCTGTTTTAATTTATCACCTTAATATACAAAAATGAATCTAGTTGGTAGTGATAGAACTCGATAACGGCTTTAAAATGTCCTTTTTTTCCTTAAAGAAACATAAAGAAAACCACTCAAAAATTAAAAATTACAGAAAACCTTGATTATTCAATTTTGATCAATTTACTTTACAACTATTTAGTAAACAAAGCATACAGCTGAAAAGTATTAACTAACTGAAGTTAACATATGCATTTTGGTACAGAGTCTTTAAATTCTGTCGAGTCAGCTAGTGTTTCATAAACGTCCAAATGTTGTAAACTTTGTACTTCTTTACTTTCATAAAAGTAGGATTTGTTTGTATTGACCAAATCACTACGACTGATCTTTTTATTATTCTGTGTCATAACCTCTATATAAAACCACCTCAATTGAAATAATAGGTGAAATATAAAAACACTTTTGTTGAATCTTGGACTTATACATACGCCGACGAGATCGTGCTTTATCCAAACAATACAATGTACAGACGACCTTAACTTCCTGTTAACAGCTGATCTATGGTGTGGCGTGCGATCGTACTGACCTGGATGTAATGGCGATCCTAGCTGGCGGCCAAGGATGCAATGATCTTTGTAGTCTAGAATAGCAAGGTGGTGAATGCGTAGCCAGCCTTGATACAATAGAGGAAAGGCGATACTGTATCGTTAAATATCTTTAAATACCTAATGATCGTTATGATTAGTAGTTAAAAAGCAAACACATTTAAAGCCATTTTAATCACAAGTAATAAAAACTGTTTATAGAACCATTTTAAACTAATTAAGGCAGTCGAGATGGAGGTCTAGGATGATAAGAAATAGTAAAACGTGTGCTAAATTAGAGTACTTGTATTTACTAGGCTATTAATGCTTACAATGGTTGATTCACCTCAGCAATCCAATAACTGTTCACATGACCAATTAATACGTGTTTTAATTGATTCATTAATCATAACTAAACCTAAAGCAACCAGCTATCTACAGTGTCCGGAACTCTCTGAAACAATTCATTTATAGGGTCATCGAAAAAGGTGTACGGGATTTGAAAGTCAAATACAAATTTTAATATAATTGGTAGAATGTTAATTTTTGCATCAAATCAAGCAAATCTTAACTTTTTTAATTTAATTTAATGTGTCAATGTGAGCTCCTCCCGTTGCACGACAGCCATCTAGCCGATAGTCAACCTCCCGCCAGGTGTTTTGGAGCATTTCAGGAGTCACCGTTGAAATGTCTACGTTGATTATTTCGACATGTTAGAAATGTATGTGTTCCCTCAAGTTGAAGAAATTGAAAAGGAAAAGGGCATTAATGTCATTTTCCAGCAGGACGTTACTACAGTCTAATCGTCTAAGAAGTTCTCAAGAACAGATTTCCTGATAGTTGGATTAGGAGGAATGGTCCTGTTTTGTGGCCAACTAGGAGTCCTGATTTGACGCCTTTAGATTTCTTCTTTTGGGGTTACATTAAAAACTTAGTTTTTAACTATTATAACTCATAATTATTTGTATACAAATGATTCGTTTCCTAGTTGTTTAAATTTAAAAACCTTTAATAACTACCATTTTGAAAAACATTGTGTTTTGTTTATATTAATATTTTAGACTTTGGTTAGAGGAAAAATTGTGCAAAATTTCAACGGAATAGGTCAAATACTTTTTGAGATATTAATTATTCAGTCAAAAACACCAAATGACGGCTAGTGGAGAAACTAAGGACTTTGGACTCCTAGTTATATTGTGAAATTGGTTTGTCTCAAACTTAGAACAATTATGTATGAAATGTTCGAGAGAGTTCCGGGACACCCTGTATATGACAAATGATGTTATTTAAACGGCTTGGTTAATTAAGATAAATGTTTTAAAACAGTGTTTATAATCGAGAAGACCTCGCAATGGATAGTAAAAATCTCCCGGAAGGGTCGAGTATTTCAAACACAGATTAACGATCACCAAACAAAGCAAATCCACCAGTAAAGCCACACCTACAACTACATTATAGAGCAGCAATGAAGTCGATGTATTGTATTGAGTAATTTGGCCAAAGGTTAGACTAAGTCGTGATGCGCAGTGAAGTGTCTGTGCTTATCTACTAGCCGCTAGCACGCGCAGGGTAGCCAACCGTAGCGTTCCTACATTCCCCCAGCTGCTGTCAACGGTAATCAGCTGTCTTATCAGTAACAGCTGACCGGTGACCGCTCACACGTTGACAGAGGGAATGTGCTGCATGAAAGTAACCGGAGTCTGCAATACTTCTTGTAGCAAGTTGGTTAGATTGATCTTGTAACGTTTTAAAGTAGAACGATGTGCAATGCGTATAAACATGCGCAGCGTTTAACGTGATCTTTGTTATAGACGGGTTTTAATTATGTTATGATATGACTTAATATCTTCCAAAATTGTATCTTTGATCATGTCTGAACTATGGAATTTTTTTTCGTCGTAATCACTGTTTGTCTGGTTCCTAAAAATTAACTGATATACGGTAAATATAACTTTAGACTCCCTAGCTACATGTAACTATGCAGATAAACACAATTATTTGAGGAACTCAACATTTAATGACAAAACAGAAAAAAACGATTAATGAAAGAGATAAAATGAATTTGCGGTATAAAATATACACAACAATATTGCAATGAAAATAAATTAATACTATGTTATTCTACATACACAATAATTTTTCTTTGAGATATTAGGTCCTCTTCGAGCATTTCTAGAACATAAAAACATTGAATAACTTGGAATATTTTTAATGGTATGTCATAAAAGCTCACAGCAGCAATCTCTCATACAAACTAAATTTCACCTTGTTCCCTTTAAACGGCTTTGCATAATCCTTTTGAGCTAAAAGCTATAGGATGATCATTCTTATTGAAAAAAGCGTTGCAAATAATATCAGGATTGATTACAAAGCTCACAGTATATTCTTTATATACATAATAAACCAATAAAATACAAATAAACAATTTTCTGAAATATATTATGATCAAATTTACCAAACTAGAAATCAAAACTTTCAATGACCAGCCTCTCAAGCCGTCATATTTGAGAAAACCCCCTCCCTTCCCCAAAGAATACTATCGGGAGTCCGATTTTGCTGGCTAACGAACTCGACCAAAATATTTACAAACGGGCAAAAATTATAAAATATTTTATATTTACAAGAAGAAATTATTATCAAACTAGCTGCGCCAGCCTACGGCCTCGGTGCCCCCTTCCTCCCCCCAACAATTTGGTAGACAACCAATATATTTTTGAAATCAGCATAATATTTCCTTTTTTGATACCCACATCGATTTTTATTATTTTTTTTTATGCCCCTTTAACCCCAAATCCATATAATATTGTGCCCCGAACCCCAAAATCAGTAGGGGTCTTTGGGTTAGTGGGGCAACTATGTGTCGAGTTTCAAACAAATCCGTTGATATTTACTAATAAATATTTACTAAAAAGAAATATAACATGGAATTGGGGACCTCAAAACCCCATAAAAATAAAAATCTATATAATTTTATTCGTTTCCCCACCCTCCACACACTAAGGACCATTTCTATTTAAAAATCTGAATTACCCCAGCCAGATTCCGAGATCTCAACACTCCGGACAACCCTAACCGAAATACTAATAGTATAGATTTCATGAAAATCAAACAAAGAATGAAACACACATATACATGTATGATCGCTGCACGTTTCATGGTCCCAGGTTTGGGTCATACCATGCGGACGGCTTGAATATATCATTTCTCCAAAGAAAATTTGCTAGTAAGTTCGTGGAATATTTTCAACTACCCTACTAAATAAAAGTCAAACCACTAACTGTAACTCTAATTGAAATCCCATGGCTCGACTAGGTTTATGTTTAATGGGAAATAAACTATCATAACAGGCATCTGGGATGATCAAAACATGACATCCTTCGTTACACAAATATAACACCGTGCAATAAAAACGCTTTAAAACTCGTTAACCATGAGTCAAACTATGAGCGTAACTAGCCTGAAAGAGCTAACTAAAGCTTCCGGTGTAGACCGCGTCAATTGGCTATTTCTAACTTCTACTGCGCCAGACGTTTCGCTCATTTTGCAATGGAGCATCCTCAGTGGACTTGCTGAGACTGAGGATGCTCCATTGACAAATAACCTGTACAGTAAGATCAAAGCATGTTGCAATCAAGCTTTAGTTAGTAATGACGCCGGCCGCTTAAGCCTAAGACTTAATTTAGCCTGAAAGAGGCTGCTCACTCTCAGTGAGTTTCTACTATCTAACCACACCAATACAAATATCTCTCACCGAAATAACCACAAGTACATCAGACCTCATGAGCACATTTCCGCCAGAACCAGGCCATGAGTATTGAAATCGCCTTACTGACCCAGTCTTTTCACTCTTGACACACACACAAGAATGTTCATCACGATTGTCGACACTAACGAGCAACACGCACCTTGTGATTTTCATATGTTACGGGTCGTTGCCGGTGTTTACATGTTGTAACCGAAATCACGGGTATTACGCCGTTATGTAAAGGTTTATTGGGCCCCGCGACTCCACCCTGAGCCTCTGATGCGAGGTTATTTACGTCCACTATCCTCGCCTCGCCTCGCCTCGCTTCACTTCGACACTATTACTTTTACGTTCTGCAACTTTTATAGTCGACCAGCTAGTTTCTGTCACGAAAACACTTACTGTGGCATTTCGTATCGGGCACAAACAATAACTTACTGTGAATGCTGCTGGTTGAGTTGGAAAATACACTTGTTATTGTTCTAAATTTAATGGTAATAAGTCAATAAATATTGATAAGGGCTTCTATAACACCCCTTCAACGTGTCATTCAAAACCTAAGTCAAAATCCACAGACTATTTGAACTACTGCTCTATCAGATGCGAAGACCGTTAAATCTGTAGAGATGTCTTTAAAGTTGTGTTTTTTTTAATAAACAAATGTCTCTGTATTAGATACATTAGATTGCTAGAATATTTATCTCGTAATATTAGTTCGTAATACAACAAACCCCAACCATACTATCTGGCCAGTACGTTCTCTCTGAAAACTGGTTATAGTAATGATCGGCTTCGGTACAAAATCAAATCCATTGGTTTTATTGCGTGTTTGTGGATGACATTTTTATGATCAGGCTTCGGCTTCGGCATCGGGTCCAGAAGATAAACCATAGGTCCTTTCTTGTCGTTATGTTTATACGAATTTATGTTATTGGGTATTGTAACCTTCAGAAACCCAAGGTCTGTGGTGTTTTATTTGAAATAGCTTATTGAGGTCTACTGGATTGGTGCGTGTATTTTAACCCTGACTTATACAGTTTGTTTTACCCCATACATTAAAAATGTAAAATGAAAACAAAACCTGCTCATAAATCGAGAGTTTTTTTGTATCTAATTTAATTTTTAGCATATGTAGATATACACGTAATGTTAAATCTATACAGTAACGATTTCCAAGCTCAATAGTAAACAGTTACGAGGTTGCAACAGAAAATTAGTTCGTGTTCAAACTAAACAACCCGCTGCCAACCCGTTTCAAAGCAATAATATTCCCATTATGTAAATATGACTCGTATAAGACAAGTCATAAAGAAAACTGCATTACCAACATTCACGACACTCCATAAAACAAATATAGCAAATGAAGTTTAATAGCAGATTTCTCAGTCATGTTTTCTTTAAGTATAGTATGAAAATGGTTGTGGTGTTGTTAGAACTACACTAAACTGCTTTTAGATTGAAAGCAAGTCTAAGTTTGGTGATGATTTTAACTATATATCAACTTACGAAGAATAAATTACTGTTGCCGTTTCAGATGACGCTCAGTATGTTGAGCCAATAACCGTTAAGAAGACTAGGAAAGTGAAGAAAAAGTCTAAGAAGTACCTGAAGCTGAAGGACTTCAAGAAGCTGAGGAAGTTTATGCTGCCTCTCCTGTTGGCCTACAAGCTCAAGTTCTTCACCCTGATCCCACTTCTGCTGGGAGGGTTGGTTCTCATCGTCGGGACGACGGGATTTGCTGGGTTCTTCTTCGCACTCTTCGCCGTTGGGCTGGGCCTCCAAAAGAACCACCATGGTTGATGGGTAACTCCACGAAATAATGAACTTACAAAAGATGATTAAAACACAAATACAAAATGGTTTGTTTTAAGTTTTAGTACAAAAATCATATTTAGGCGTTCTTAAGCTCAAAAACCTTTACACAATATCAACTGCTACACTTGACTTCGGAAACTTGGCCTTCAGTTTTAGTTTAGTCTTGACAAGGTCTTGGGCCGAAGCCAAGTGAAGTTTTATCGATGAAAGTAGTTTCGTTTTAGTAACTCATTTTGGAAGAACTTTTTCAACTTGCAAATCTGTTGAGAACTTGTACATGACCCAGCCAATTTACCAAGAATAATGTTCTGATACAAATGTTTGGATCAAAGTGTTTATAGATTTACTAGTTTATACTGTTCATAACCAAAGCCTTGTTAGTACAATGCGATATGTTGTCTTATGCTTAACTTTCAACTCCTCAATTTGCTCAATTGTGTTCTATAACTCCACATTACTTATTTATTTCTTCATATTATTTATTTATTGTAAATTAAAATAAACTAATAAAGTAGCTTTAAGGAAAACTCACACGCTTGTTAGTTGCCTTACCTTTTTTGGAAGAGAATTGATATCTTTAATATGAAGAAGAAGAAACCATTACCTTTGTTTTATTTTACACATATATACGTACGAGTAAGTCTAAATAACAATTTATAAAAACTAACAGAACAGTAAGGTGACAGTTTAAGTACACATTGTTACAATACAAGCCAAAAATGCCCATTTTATTTATCTAAATAAATGGGTAAGCTACTTTAAAAACACGTCGAACGTTCAAATTATCTTTGTTTGAAGTTTGTTGTTGACGATGGGAGAATTTCAGAGTTTAAACTATTATTGCGGACATTTTCCATCGTTAGTGAACAAGAAGATCAAGTGATCTTGCTGAAATTCAACTGTTACTAAAAACCCCTATTAGAAATTAGTTCCTTCATATTTAACTTCATATTTGCAATAAACACGTAAGAGCACACAGTATAGCGTGTGCAATCTCACTTGAGTATTTTTCAAAATGATTTTCAAACAAAAATACAACAGTTCACACGTGATAACTGGTTAGTAACAGTTTGATATGTTCAATATGAACAGTATGTGTCAAGCCCTAAGCTCTTATTAGTACGTAATTTGAAGTTGTTCTCGACCAGCCTTTATTTTTAACCCGCACAAGTTAAATTAGTTTCACACAACAATGTGTAAATCTAGCATATTGCTATACTGTTCATTTATTAAGGTATGACATTATTCTGAACGAAAGCAAGTCAAGAGAAAATTTGCGGAAATCCCGCCATAACAGCTGCTGAAGCGATCAGCACTCAACTACTTCGAGGTCTTTTCCACCCTGAGGTGCGGTAAGATCAACCATAACCGTAAACCATAACTACATCAGGATGACAGTGATTTGTGTCCTTGAGAGAGCCCAAGACGTAGTTAACACTTCAAGACACATTCTTATTGAACATGTGCTGTTTACTGTCGTTCATTGATTACTGACTAGTGATCACTGATTACAGGGTTGTAATCATATCGAGGTGTGGGAAACGCAGTAAGTGAATGTTATGTGTAAATGTCCTTTGGCAATACGTAGATCCAGATTGAATATTGAAATGCTAATCGTGCAAAGTTGTAAAGTCAGGCTTGTTCTTATGGAGCTAATTACATGAACTTAAGTCATTAAGTAATAATGAGGCGTCGACGTACTAAGGTAATAAAAGTTAGTGCCAGAGATAAATGAGATTATAATATTGAGTGTAAGGTTTTATTGTACTTTTATGACTTTGGCAATATAATAAGTATGTTCAATATATTTTGTAAATTACGGTTAACTTTTTACATTAATATAAGAGTCGTGAAGCAAAATGCTCTCACTGTAAAATTATTTCACCTTGCTATGAAATAACCTAATGGTCGTTTCTTTTTAATGGAGTTGATTTTAACTATTATCGTTAAAATTCATCGAATGTTATTTTATAGTTTGGCAAGTTTTCATAACATAAAACCAGTTACCTTTTTATAATTATATCAGTACCTATCAAAGGAAGTAGAGCCAGATGACTTGGATATTATCGAACATCTCTGTGGGCTTCAAGATGCTTTCGGTCACTATATTTTGACCATCAAATCGCTTAACGCACTTTGTATGTGTACATTATATCAGTGCAACACTATTTAATTTATTTTCGTTGATATACTCTCTTGTCCTAACACATTGTACTCGATGTCGTCAAGTACTACCTATAGTACAGGATACAATTCAATCGTACCATTTTATTTCACAAATGCTACCAAGCTGTGATTCCGCGTATTGTGTGGGAGCGGTATGATGTTGAGAAACTGAACTGAAATGCTCGCCTCGAGTGCCTCACAATGCCAATGGAGTGATACAAATCATTATTATCCTTTGTCAACGTTCAATTAGGAAAGTGTTATTACTTATGACCATGAATGTGAATGCTTCCTTGATATCGTTCTTTCATCATAACTCATTCTTCAGCTTTGATTCATGTCTCTCACTGGACGAGTTATGTGTCAATATAATTATAGGCGATATCGGTGGGAATCAGTTTCTTCAGGTTCCTTCAGTAATACGTAATAACCGTTTTGAAAAGACGCTTGGCAGGAGTTGTAATTATGAGTCTTATTTTATTAATATTGTGTAAAAAAGTTCTAAACGAGCTCTAGTAATTTGTCTTATTTTTAATTGAAAACTGAGACTTGTTTTTGTAAACTTTCTGTATATTTTTCTAGATGTGAGGATGGCCATTTAGTTTAATATTATCTTTCAAGAAGAGTCATACACAACTATTCTTATGACACTCAGCAATTTTTTTAGTTTATTTTAAAAGTCACAGCATTGCTTGTATAAAAAATTGTATATTTCATCACTAGGTCCTAAAGTGACACTTTTTGATATGAGCTCAAGTTCAGTAAAATGACGAGGATCGAAAAGACACTTTAGGGACGAGTGATGAACGATACTTTTTGTCGTGATGGAAGTTGAAGGAGTGGTTAAAATGGTTAGTTAGTTAATTTAAAAACTTTGTGTAAAATATTTTAGAGAATAATTATGGTGTCAAAAGCTACAGTTTTATTTTTCATTGTTTTGTATAAATAGCTGTTCATTTGATTTACCATTGCCAGTGTTATGATTCGATATTCCACATCACACTCAATCTAAAGTTAAATTACCTGCGATTTAGATTGATATTCACAGTTTAGTCGTTGTATCGACTATAAACAATAATTGAACAAATCATTCAATTTCAACAAACCCATTAGACCAGCTGATGGCCATGCCACGAAAAGATCATTAAATGATCTTTTACTCCCTAGGGAGAAAAAGATCATCAAAACAATCCTTTATTTACCTGGGTTAAAAAGTGACACTTTAGCACCGTCAATGCATGTGTCTAAAGCAGCTGTTTTGGATCTGAATGACAAAAACCTCTTTTTAATTAAATTCGAAAAATATTTAAACTGTAGAACAAGCAATCCAGTATAAGTTTTACCTGTTATAAATCTAATTTTGGAAACTATTTTTCTAACTTTGGATAAAACTTGGATCTACTGTTTGGTTTACAATTTGAACATTATCAGATAGTTAACTTGCATGTGTTAGTAAAGCAGACTCACCAAATTAAAAAATAATAATAAACACGATATTTATAAAAACGCAACTTTAAAAGATGGTTACACTGAATTATTATAAGCAATGACAGAGCGTGAATCGCAAGTCATATTTACAAAAGTGTTGTGAATATATTCATGCCAGTACACAGCAGCTAACGGTGTATTAGAAAGTAGTGCAACTGTCAGGTGACAGTAGGATGATCTGCCATTTCCATCTCCGAGACTTCGCCTGATTCAACACTACACAATAGTCTTTTATATAGTGTTCTGCCAGTCATAACAATCGGTATTATACGTGTAAATTTCATGATTTGGGAAATGGGTTGTTAAAAGAAACATGTTTAGTAGTAGAATGAATTTAGAATCTCTTCCTTCCATAAGAGTACTGAACTAAGTCACGACTGTTCAATTTGCAAAGCAAAAAAATCATATTTTTATTAAGTTCTGAGGAATTATATTTCATACACATTTCTAGGTCTAAGGAATCATGATATCTTATCTTTAAAAGCTGACTTTAAACAACAGCAATTTTACCAAATTTAATATTACTGATACCTAGTTGTCTGATTATCTTTTATTTATTCTTTAAAACTCCTCTAAGTTCAAAGGAAATACTTGGAAACTAGATTTGCTATAAAGTCTTGATTATTTTTCACTATGAATTTCAAAATTTATTAGGTCCTAGTATACTACAAAATGACAGCTCAAACGGTGGTTATTTGAACAACAAGAACGATGGAAATACAGTATTTTGAGACAATTTATTTCAACAACCGTCCTAACGAAAGGCTTATACAGGGCGTTTCAAAAAGAAAGAGCAGATTGCATGTCCCTATTACAAACAAACTACTTTTAATAATGTTATTTTAATAACACAGATACAAAGACGGAGGCCTCAAGATTTTGTCATTAAGGTTTTGTGCATTGGATACTCGTATGTATACCTTTGCAGCACGGCATACATCGAAGCGGTATCCACCTTACGAGATATGAAGTGGATGGAGTGATAAAGTATACTACTTCCATTATCCAAACCCTCAGTTCTTGAATGGTAGTGGGCAAATTTCGGACATAAACATCATCTTTGTTGAGCCCCAAAGATAAAAATCACATCCGGTGACTTTCAACACTCGTGAAAACACACAAATCTACAAGACTCAGGAATGTTTCTTGAAGAGACACCATTTTTTAAGTACATGTGAGTGGAAATATCAATTGGCTTGTAAATAGTTTCCATGTTCTTGCATTTTGCAGATATATTTTGTCTATCCTTACTTTGATCTGAGTCTACAGCTTTGTTTTGCAGCTGTCGCCAGCCGAGAATGTTTACAGATCTAATCGGTTGATCGCATCAATGCGGAGAAAAGCGAAGAGGAGACACTAATCGGCGCTTTACGCACCAGAAATTAGGCCAGCAGGGTAATGACAATGGACACACTCTACTAGAGCACGCCGCGGACACTGGCTTGCTTCCAATCATAACCACAATTAGAGGTTGTCCGGCCGCCGCATAGCAATCTGGAGACAGTTCAATATCATGTTCCGTCCGGCCGGTGCCGTTGTGCGTATCACTTGAAGACGACGGTAGAGAATTGAGAGCGAAATGTCGCACGTTAGCCTGGGTATGTGAGGCTCGCGGCGTCTTATTGCAGATTCACCTGCGTGTTGTTATTGGTTAGTGTATTTGCTAATTGTATCTTGTACTTTGTTTGAAGTTTGTTGTTGACGATGGGAGGATTTCAGAAGTTGAACTATTATTGCGGACATTTTCCATCGTTAGTGAACAAAAATGATCACGTTTCGGGATCTGCAATCTGATCCGTCTTCGGGAAAATAACCTAAAACATAACACAGAACATTAGAAAAAGAGCTAGCCTAAAGTAGTCAGCGTAGTCAAGTAGTTGACTGGTCAGCTACGCTGACTACTTTAGGCTAGCTCTTTCTAATGTTCTGTGTTATGATGATTTTCACCTGAACGGATCTGAAGCAATCGTGATCACCCTATTCACTAACGATGGAAAATGTCCGCATGTTCCTTCTAACTATCTTGTATATGGAAAATGTATACGTAAGACTCCATGTTGAACAATCCAAGGTCAAAGTCACACATTTAATTACATTTTCATCAGCTAAATGAAAACAAATTATTTTTAACTTACATGATTTACGTATTTAACACTCTTCAACACTCTGAATATTATTTGCTTGGCATTGGTGAATAAAAATAAACCCTCCATAAACCATGGTGAGGGAGAGGGGCAAAAGGAGCCATCAGATTGATTCCAGGTAAGCATTTGACTCTTTTCTTTGATCAATCGATTTTCACTATCCTGTTATTTGTTGAAACCTCAGATAACTGAATATATCTGAGGTTACGTGTAACAAATTATATTTGCTTCTTAGATAATTAAATAAATACTAGGTGTATGATATAGTATAACAATTAAATTATGGTAGACTTCTTTTAGAAACACAAATATTTACGAAGTTTTATCCAACCATTAGTTTAATCTTAGTGAGGAGCTCCTCTTCCTGGTATACATAATCTACCGTTTTAATTTTTTAAATCAAATAATGGAATTACTGAACATTTTGTTTGTATTTAAAAGGTTGAATAATTCAAATTATATACCATAGTTATATCATGGTATATTAAAATGCGTACTTCTCATTTTATGCTCCAGATAGTCAAATAAAGAAGCCTATTGCTGAAGGTCAGTTGTTTACAAATTACACCTGAGCGCTGATATTTTACATTCAAGTTTCAACTCAATGCAGTATCCCACGTAATCCCATACAAATAAACATTGAGGAGATAAGATAACTGGAACCTGTACAGATAACAGATAAAGGCGCAGTTTACAAGCATCTGGTTTCCCAGAGTTGTGCGTTAAGAGCAGGAGAAAACTTAATCCAAATACCTGTTGACATTCTAGCTGATTAACATACTGGAAATAGATTTGTACTTCAGAGAACCTTTTAAATGTACTAATGTAATAAAACGTCTGTAACTTAACGGATCAATACAATCAATATCAACGTTTTATCTAAATACCATTATTAATAATATCACGTGGTTAAGTGGTAGAGAGGACTATACAGTCCTAAATTCGCCATGTAAATAAAGACTTTTTCATTCATTCATTAAAATAATATTGTTTAGAAACATTTTAGTGGTTAATAACCATAAAACATTAATCACAATCCTGTAATTCATTCATTAATTCACCACTTTTGTATCATCTTCATCTTGTTGTCAACACAATAATTATTGTTAATTGACAAATAAATAAATTTAATGTAAGTTTAGCGTTGAAATTACAAACATTAAGAAAATATACCACATATTTAAAGATTATTTTTGCATTGGTATACCGTTTAGTTTAAAGTTTAAAATGACAATGTAAATATTTTTCTGTGAAAAAAATATTACAAAATAAACCTGTCATGTTACGTAGATGATTAATTTCTGAGATATGCATTTTTAAAGTGCACTGTACGTGTGGAAAAAATGAAGATATAACCTATCAAATCAAAGTAGTCTATCATGTGAAAAAACACCAAATCTTTTTGACAATCTAGAAACTACGTAACCTATATTAAAGTACCTTTTAGTCTCTTTACCAGGGATTGCAGTCTAAAAACAGCATGGTTTTCAAACGTCTAATCTTAAGTATCAAATGACAGCAATGTCTTAAATGACAATGTGAAAGTCTTAAATGACAATATGCTTAAATACCGGGTGGTTAAAAAGTAACTAGGTAATAATATCATGTTTATTCATTCTGCAACATTATACATTTCATGTTGGCAATGGTGTCATTATATTAAGCATTCAATGAGGCTTCCTTTGGTTCCTAATATTGGTTCATTGTTAAACAATTTTTGGTTAAACTGTTCGTGAGTGGTTGGACGGAATGTTTCCTGGACGTTGGCTGAGACGGTGTGGACGCCACGAATGGCCTGCAATAAGCGCAGATCTAACTCCGTGTCATTCCTATGGGGGTTCTGTAAAGGAGGAAGTGTACAAGTGAAAGCCTACAACCGTAAATAATTTGGAAAATCACATTCAAGAAGTTATCACCAGTATTCAATTGACTTCCTTCAAAAGGCTGTTGACTGTATCCCCGGCTGTTTGTTGAAATTGGCGAACAACACCGGTGCCTACGTGGAAATGTAAAACTACCTTTAATTTTCTTATGTAGTTGAGCGTATGGGTACGTTAGTTTAACAAGTTTAGCTAATTATTGTAGGAATTATTACAATTCCTTTTTGCCTACTTACTTTTAAACCACACTGTATATTGCATCCAAGTTGAATCATAATTGCAGTTTTTAGAAGATATACCTCAATATTCCTTGATGGATCATCACTCATAGGATCACTTGAGATATCGGTTTCAGAAAATTCGTCACTCTCTTTCTTGATGATTACAGCTTTACGGTCGAAAGTCAGTAAAACCTTTTCTATGAGTAGTTACGATGAACAAATTATTTGTGCAAATTTTGCAATGTATTTAAGATGGGAGCATACATATTTTTAATTCTCTAGACACAATAAGTTATGGTCGTTATTCCTAAAAGCTTTAAAAGCTGGAAGAATATACGAAAATACATGATGCACAAAGGAAACTATAATTCCCAATGATATGTTCATAAAGTATTACTATCTTATCACTCTTTAATGCTAATGTTCGACATGCACTCAAGACATACAAGGTCTGCTCAAGTGACCTCCAACTTAACATTTAAACAATATTACTATTCTTATTCTAGTGCTGCATAGACCTTGCCGTGATGGCAAAGTCAAATAACAATTACAATACAATCGATACAATGGTCTACATGTGGGCTCTATGTATGCAAAACTACCACCACTTAGAGCTAGCAGCGCACATAACGTTAGATATTAGAGTTTAACCTAAATGTCATATGTTAAGTGAAGGAATAATGTGGGTGGGGTCAATCATCGGCTGGTGTGACCTTTAATCCTCAGCCTTGGGTCTGAAGAACGGTCAGGTTTCCGTTTTTGTTTTCATATTTTATTTATTTGAAATTATTATACTACTGTATATCAGTTTTGGTAGTGTTGTGTACAGGTCTACTACTAACTATAATGAAGAAAATACTTCAATTTCAGGTAATATATTTTGCCTTAACTCATAGAATGGTATGTATTTCTGGTAATAATGGGTTAGTTTATAAATACAAAAATATTGTATTCACCCAATCGTAGATTTTTGATTTACAAAGCGGCCAGCATATAAATCTTACATGTTGCTAAAACTTTCTTATAGAAGAATTTCTACACTAAATCAGAATATTTATTTAACGTCATGCATGGATCTCCCTAAACTTTTTAATTATTACACTGGTAAAATACCTATCCTATTTTATTTTTGAAGTTACGATACTTCTTTGTACAGCAGATACACGTAAACCTGACGGTTTACAAATTAACAGTGCATGGCTATTTTACACTAATACTAACTTCTAATATATGAAAACTTTGGAAATATGATACTATTTCAGAAAAGTTCATGTGTGAAAAATAACCTTTAGCATGTGCCATCCACACACGCTTAAACGCGTTTTGAAAGTTTTGCCTGCAAGTCGTCTTTCATTGAACATTAAAGAATTATTCTTTGATTGCTACCTTCAGTTTGATCACTAAATCACTATTTGAGATGCCGACCACTCTCATGAGGGTATTTTAAGGCAAATCAGTGACCATATGGGTGGTGGGTTTGGACTTGTTCTTTGAGATTCCTCCAAATAAATAAAAACAACAAGGGCTCAAGTCAGGTGATTTAGGGGGCTTTGGAATGTCTCCGAAACTTTAGACGACCATTCCTGAAAATGCTCCTCGAACAAATCGCATAGTGTGCCAACCAATATGCGGAGTTGTACCATTATGTTGGAACTAAACATTGGTGCGTCGTCTGTGATGCTGGGAACACAAAAAGGTGTTTAGCGTGTGCCCCCTGAAGCATAAGTACCGTTTTTATGTTTAAAGAAAAAAGGGCTGAATATGCCAAATGAAGCTATTGCTCAACAAACAATTACACGCAGTGAGTGGAGTGGTCCTTCGTAATTTTGATAAGGAATTCAAGTTGCTCACTATCAGATAACATATTTACTTTACAGATTTTTTTCTTAACTACCAAATTTAAATTAAAATATGTCCCCTCACTCGTAGAAGCCAACTAACCATGCACTAAGCAAGGCAGAACCATGCACCAAAGATTATTTTTTAACAAAAAGTCAAACTTCCATGTCTACTGAAATGGAATCATATGACGAATTCAGAGACAAATCATTCATTGCTCTACCCTCGCCACAATCAAAGTACTGCGCTAGTCAAAACCATCAGGTTCCCGTGTGTCAACCTGTACAACGATTCAACACTTATCTTAAAAAACCATATGAGGAATCAGAATATGGAAGAATTTCTTTATTTGATAGTGCAGACAATGTGGCTAGCTAAGCTAGAAATCTTTAAGCAAAATGATCATATGAATTTTGTGCAATCTAAACTAGCGATTTTAAAGGTAAGTAAAACTTATATCTTCTATAAGTTTATTGTTAAAGTTTTCTCCGATTGATATAGTTGTTAATGTTCCCTAATGTTACTTAGTTCACTAGGCTTACCTACACCTTCCGTACGTCTTATCTCTCACATAGCTCATGGTTGATCAGCCACATCTTGATCTTTACACTCAACCTTTGTCTACCTGCAGGAAACTGCTACACATTACAGCAATCACAGTTCCTACTGCTGACGCGATGTAGAAGTATTACTACACTGCTCAACAGCTGCTGTAAACCCACCCAGTTTTCCTTGGCTTCTACCTATCTCGCCCATATAAAAATACATCCTTGCATTCTATCGCTCTTTTTATTACTCTTTATTCACGCCCATTAAAGCTAATATCCGAACTATCTGAGCTAACGATGTAGACGCTACGTAAGGCAAACGGATGTGATACGGATTTGATTTGAAATGTTTACTGTTTGATTGTTATTTGTACTTTAGCTAAGAAAAAAACAGTTCTTGACTTAAAACTTCAAGACACCTCATAACTCATTACTACCACTCATCACACACCACATATTTGCCTTAAAATACCCTCATGAGAGTGGTCGGCATCTCACATAGTGATTTAGTGATTCAAGTTACTACGTTTGATATAACGTTAACACAGTCAAAATAAGTTTACATGCTTTTGATGTCTATTGGTTTTCGATAAGGGTACAACAAAAATATGAAAATATTCTGACGGATGACAAATCACTGGAGTTGCGAAAAATGTTTTCACATCT
This sequence comes from Matsumurasca onukii, assembly GCA_018831715.1. Classification (NCBI taxonomy): domain Eukaryota; kingdom Metazoa; phylum Arthropoda; class Insecta; order Hemiptera; family Cicadellidae; genus Matsumurasca; species Matsumurasca onukii. The sequence continues at coordinate 9,631,348 of CM032062.1, forward strand.
TAAGAAAGGTCACGTGACCAAAGTCCATCCTAGTTTACTACCATCTGCTCACATGTGTGGTGTCATGATGCTAAGCTCGGTTTTATCGATACGTAGATACTCTTAGCATACTTCTAAACTACTTTCTGTCTAAAGAGTGCAACTGCACACACTATATCACTATTTGAGATGCCGACCACTCTCATGAGGGTATTTTAAGGCAAATATGTGGTGAAGGATGAGTGGTAGTAATGAGTTATGAGGTGTAGTCTTGTTACAAACTAATACCGACTCTTCCTTAGAATGGGTCATTAATTAATAGCCCAATGACCAATGGAAATACAAGGACCAACGGCTTAATGTGACTTCAAACCACGCAGGTGATGGTCTGATTTGTCTAAAAGATGGTGGGAGTTGATGCGGGTATCATCAGATGATCACTGAGACTATCTAAACCGCTTTAGACCTATATCATCCTCAAAACCTGACCTCCATGAAGCTGGATTACAGTCACACATCACAAAGAAGCCTCATCATGACTTCACACCCCGCCACAAGCAAGCAGCCTAGCTAGTGAAGTATTGACTCAGACCTTGATAGCGCTACTTGTTCTACCTGCCTCTCTGACATTCACTTCTAGTTTTGGTGATAATGATACTTACTTACCGAGTCCAGTTCACTTCTTGCTCTAGTTTTTCTTCTACTCTCCCCGCCTTCCTTGTGTTGCGTGTTAGTTTTACCTAACTCATACGAGTACACATCTTGCAACTCACTGCATGCTCTTGAATATCAATCCAGGTAGCCCTATAAGAAATTTAATGATGCACTGTACATTTGAACAATCAGGCTAAAGGTATAGTTTTAAATATTCAAAAGCAAGCGTTTGATAGGACTTTTGAAAAGCTATTGTAGCGACTTTCTTTTACACGATTACTCAAACCCGTATAGGTAAGTATAAGTAGCTTGTAAAGTGTTTAATTCTTGAGCCATTTATTTCTTGAACTATACTTTTGGCAAATGCAAGGAATTTTGACAGTCCCTATAGTTGCTCAGAAGCAATAATAGGAAGATAAAAGGAGAGCAGAAGGAGAAATATATAAAATAAAGTTCACCTTTCAAATACTACGGAATACGCCCTATATTTTTCATGAACTCCATTAATATATTTTAATAAATTTACTTACGTTAATGTTTAAGGCATCAAATTAGCTTTTATTTCAGAAACATTTAGAAATAACTATTTAAAAAGGTTTGCTATTTACTTTATTAATAGCTTTTTGATATTTATTTATCTTATGTATAACAGTTGTTTACTGGAAAACTGACATGGCAGGTTTACAACTAAACGCGTTGTCAATATTGATGCATCTTTTGTTAGAAGTCACTTATTTGTGGTTCAGTGGAAGAGAACACTTTAAAGTCGTCTCCAAAAGAGACGTTTCTTTTCATTCCACATTGGTAAACGGATTGGGACTCGTGGCGTGGTCCTGTAATCCAGCTTCATTCAGGTCAGGTTTTGAGGATGATATAGGTCTAAAGCGGCTCAGATAGTCTCAGTGATCATCTGATGATACCCGCATCAACTCCCACCATCGTTTAGACATATCAGACCATCACCTGCGTCGTTCGAAAGTCACGTTAAGCCGTTGCTCCTTGTATTTCCATCGGTCATTGGGCTATTAATTAATGACCCATTCTAAGGAAGAGTCGGCCTTAGTTTGTAACAAGACTACACCTCATAACTCATTACTACCACTCATCACACTCATCCTTCACCACATATTTGCCTTAAAATACCCTCTTGAGAGTGGTCGGCATCTCAAATAGTGATTTAGTGATATTGTTTTTATACCCAAGAACAACATTGCTATAGCAAGTTGTTACATAAGCTGGATAACTGTGTCGTTGTTTCACCAAGGATATGTCCATAACTTTCAATGTCACAGTGCCGTGCCGTGCTCAGGTCCAGTCTCCTACGTGTCCACCTCCGTGTCTGCCTACTGCCGGATACTGCAGAGACATATACTGTAACAAGTAGCATGCACATGCATGTACACAGGTGCAGTCGGCATTGTTCAAAGCAGGGGAGACAGACAAGCTGGAGAATAATATAAGTTAACATCCTCCAGCTCGGAAATTCCCATCAGCAAATTAGACCATGCATTTATTTATTTTTTTTTTAAATAGAGGGCAGACATCCCCATATCCCTTCACCCATCCCTTCACCCATATCATCCCAGATACTCTACATGCTGACATGCTTCACGAGCTCTCACTGTCTCAGTGTACTGTGTCCATATGGCAACTCTAGGCACTAACGGGTTAAACACACTGTCTAGTATGAAGTTTAATTCAGACTTGCTCTAAAGCTGTTTTCTATTATTTCCTAATATAATATTGAAAATAAAATTGCAATATGTGCGATCAAAATGTTAATGTGTAATGCATTTGAAAATGTAAATATTTACATTTTCAACTACCAAATTTCAACGTGTACATGAACTGTATGGTTTGACAGTTAAACTTTATATAAAATGACATAACAAATGGTATACATAGACACATGACATAGTAAATAAATTGTGGTATTCAATAAATAAATAGTAAATTTAATTAATTTTATTCGAAAAAAGGAGTTATTATTTGATTCTAAGAGAAGATAAAGCTTTCGCCCCAAACAACTAATCACTATTTGAGGTGCCGACCACTCTCATGAGGGTATGTAAAGGCAAATATGTGGTGAAGGATGAGTGTGATGAGTGGTAGTAATGAGTTATGAGGTGTAGTCTTGTTACAAACTAAGGCCGACTCTTCCTTAGAATGGGTCATTAATTAAGCCCAATGACCAATGTAAATGCAAGGACCAACGGCTTAACGTGACTTCCGAATTACGCAGGTGATGGTCTGATATGTCTACACGATGGTGGGAGTTGATGCGGGTATCATCAGATGATCACTGAGACTATTTGAGCCGCTTTAGACCTATATCATCCTCAAAACCTGACCTCCATGAAGCTGGATTACAGGACCACGCCACGAGTCCCAGTCAATGAAATTAACATACCACATCTAATGCCGAAACGTCTAGCAATAAAAATGACTGCTCACATGGAAAATAAATGTGATACAAAGTACTCTGTTATCATTTTATACATTAATACAATACACTATCCAGTGATTAACAACATGAAATTTAATAGTTATCCTAAAAATATGATTTTGTAGCTATAAACGGTATCTAAAACATGTGTCACCTTGATTTAAAGTTTAATATTAAGAATTTAAAATACCCTAAAAGCAGACCTGAATTAACAATTATTTAAGTTTCCAATTATTTGAACTGCAAGCCACTTACGTCTGGTGCTCTTTTGCATCTGATGTTGAACTAGTTTGAACATCTGATGTTCTGAACATCTGAACTGCATGAGTTTTCTCTTCAGTCTGGTATTTTTTTCTATACATTTATCCAATTGAAAAACAACCATCCTAAAAAAATGCAAACTGCACAAACTCGCTAAGAAATTAAAACACAATGATAAAAACACTTCTACGGCCAGTGACAGCTGACTGACTGACTGGCTGGCTGGCTAGGAACAGCTGACGACCAATCGCAGGTGTGTATCAGATTGACCGACTGTAACAGAGAACACAAAAATACCTGTTATGCACAAACACTGGAGTGGAAGAAATTCTTTAGAACTTCGATTATTGAGGCAGCTTATTAAAACTACTGACTACACGGTGAACCACGATAACTGGTTATAGGCCTTACCGAACGTTGGGTTTATGAATTGCTGTGCTTAATCGTTACATGTATAGCACATCTCATAGGGCGTCTCACACTAAGTTTTCTGACCTGTTGTGAGTCCTTAGTACCATGTTATGTTGTTTTTGTGCTATTTTCTGCTAAAAGTCGTTCGGATACGAGGCCTGCGTCAATCGGTGGGACGTGAACTTGCCTGGTTTTTCTATTTGTATTTTAATTTTCTTAATGTTTTTGGGCTTAATAATGTTAAATATAAAATATTGATTTGTAGGCGAGCTCTTGTAAAATTAAATAGGTTCAAGGAAAAACGAACAAAACAAGTAAAAACAGAGAAAATACATGTTGGTTGGTTGTGGGGTCTGGTCGGTTTACGCTAACTACCTTTAGTCCATCTCCTTTTATAATGTTGTTTGTTATGTTTTAGGTTACCTTTCACCTGAAGGTGGTATCAGATTCCAGATCCCGAAAGGTCGTGTCCTTATTTTTCAATCAAAAGCTACGGAAATGTCTGTAACATTAGAAAAAAGGACTACTACCCACATCTAGCTCTGCGAATGTCTAACAAATACCGACAGATATCAAGAACACGTCACCTGCGGTGTTCAAGAGCAGTCTTGGTTGAAGACTTGGTTATTAGCTAGGTCCTTTTACTCGCTGCGCGAATTCTCAGTAGTATTTTAAAATTAATTTGACGCTATCCAGCCAGCAGAGCTGGTCACCGATTCAGCAGGAGGTAATAAGGTATGAGAAGTCAGTTGAACGAGACACTATTTTCAGGCCACATATTTCAATGTATTCAACATCTGAAGCAAAACATAACTTATCTAACTAATGGAGTGTACTCCTAGAGAATGTTCAGGAATGGTTGCAAACATGCTAGGACATATGAATGTGTCATACTAAATGGACAAAGTCAGTTTTGTATAGCTAATGAAAGAAACCATGATGAAACGAGTACTTTTTTGACAACCCTGTACAATTCAACTGGTGCAGCACCTAGGCAATTATTTTTAGCTTTAATTAGATGTCATTAAAACGACACGATTAGTTTTTGATTGCCCTTTTTGTTTCAGTTGATGTGTTTAGGAGTGTACTTATGCTTCATAATACACTAATATTGCCGTCAAGAAGTGCTTACTAAACGGAAAGAAAACATTTCTGAACTCAACATTGACAGCAACTTAAATACTGAGGAAATTTCTTCTTTTCCTCATCTTAAATATTTAATGAAATGTCAAAGTTATTGCTTCCTTTTAGTATACAATCATGGTACTTGGTATTTAGGAATATACAGTCAAACCTCTAGATATCTCTTACTCAAATCTCCATGTTTCTTTCCTCTAAAGTCTAAACTACAGGGTGTCCCATAAGTAAAGTGCCAGACTCTAGGAAAAGGTTATATGGGTCAAAATAAAGAAAATTAAGAATAAAAACTTTCCAAAAAGCTTAGTTAACCGGATATTTACCATTTTATATTTGTCACTAATTATTTATTATCTCCACACTATTTATCGGATTTGACTCTCAAACTTAGCATACATCTTTATCTAAGTAAGACCATTTAGAAAAATTACCAGCATGATTTATCTTATCATTTTAAAACGGTGGCTATTTTATGGTATTTTAGAATTTTTGGCGTTACACCTTAAATATCGAATAAACGGTGAGTTTTACGATAAAATGTATTTCCTATCTATTGACACCACGGTCAAAGAAATCATTAAGAATCAACAAAGTTATGGAAACTCTGGCTGAAAACCGACAACTTTCCACATTATTATCTTGATGTTCGCCACGGTTTCCACTAAATTTTGTTGACTCTTAATTGACTTCTTTGACCTTGGTGTTAAGATAGGTAATAAAATTTGCTACAAAACGGTATTCGGTACATTTTATCGTAAAGCTCACCGTTTATTCGCTATTTAAGGTGTAACGCCAAACCTAAAATACCTAAAATGTACATTTAAAATGATAAATATCATGCTGGTAATCCTAATGGTATATTTTTAGATACAAATTTATGTTAAGGAGTCAAATCCGATAAATGGTAAGGAGATAATAAATCATTAGTGAAAAATATAAAATGGCAAATATCTGGTTAACTAAGCGTTTTTGAAAAATATTTATTCATGATTTTCTTTTACCCTGTATAACACATCCTGTATAAATGCACATTGTTAGGCTGTAGGTCAACTGAGCTACTACCCGTATGACACACGAGGTGTTACTCTGAGTAGGTAACCTTACACTGTTGGCCAGTTTACAACAGTACATAAACAGAGAGTGACTGATAAGTGATTAACCTCTGATAGAGACATCAATTCTCTCAAACCGGCTTAGTTAACATTCTCTACATTGCGACATGTCCTCAGACAGTTAGTTGTCCTGTCAATTAATTAGTGAGGCCTTTAAAATGGTTCGAATGTTGACAAGTGTTACAATTGACTAGGCTTGATTGACTGTTTTTAACATTGTTCTTTATTGATGAATGTCGTACTGAGGAAACTGTGCTTAACACTAAACTGCATTTTATTTACATTTTTGACTTAACCGTAGCCATTGAGGTGAGAGCGTTGAGCCTTGTTTTAATTAAAATAAAAACTTTTGGATTTTTAACGTCAACTTTGATAAAAAGAGTTGTATTTCCTAGAAGAATCCATCAACGGAAAATAAAACAAGCTACAAGTCTGATCTCTGAATAAAGTATTTTGCCAAGTTTCCAATCGTTCACTAAATCACTATCACATTGCCGACCACTCTCATGAGAGTATTTTAAGAGCAAATATGTGGTGATAGATGAGTGTAATAGTGACGTAGTAATGAGTTATGAGTTAATGTAGTCTTGTTACAAACTAAGGCCGACTCTTCCTTAGAATGGGTCATTAATTAATAGCCCAATTACCAATGGAAATACAAGGACCAACAGCTTAACGTGACTTCCGAACCACGCAGGTGATGGTCTGATACGTCTAAACGATGGTGGGAGTTGATGCGGGTATCATCAGATCACTGAGACTATCTGAGCCGCTTTAGATCTATATCATCCTCAAAACCCAACATCCATGAAGCTGGATTACAGGACCACGCCACGAGCCCCAGTCAATAGATAACGGCGTTTTGGCATTTGCAGTCTTATCCCATCTTCAAGTGAAAAGTAACCCAAATCACAACACAAACATAAAAAATCCAAAAATCTAAAGAAATCAGCGTAAATTTGGATTTGTTTTTTTTTTGATTTATGGTAAATTTCTTACAGTTACAATTTGACCTACGAACTGATCTGATTTATGTTATTTGTTCCCCTATAATTAATCCTTTTTTTATTAACGCATTACTGAGCAAAGCAACCAAATTTTAGAACCTTAAACCTACCACCCTGTTTACCTTTTACATGTATAATATCAGTCACTCTTGAAGCGTGGGATCTACAGGGAACAAACCCAGTGACGAAAGCCCTCGGAGCGAAATACTTTCTTGCAAGTTGATTATCATAGACTCAAGGTCACCGGGCTGGTTGTTGCAACTGGTGTATTGTGGACGACTTATCAGTATCGCGTGATGAGACCGAATCTGATAAGTGATAAGCAGGATGGACCGCACAGTGACGTCACGACGGCCTTGCAGCACGTCTTGGGTAACACCTGTTACACCGGGGTGTTGCCCGTGACCTTGCTTGCAACTATTTAAGCCTATCTATACACGTTACAGTTACTGTCAAGTATCAGTTCACAGTCAGGTCTCTCAGCATGAACTCCTTGGTAAGTACGAGAGAATATCTTAATCTGATTATGTTAACGTATTCATCGATTGATAATGTCTGCCAGTTTCTTCTCTTTAAATGAGCAATTTAGATGCGATTGTTTACCAGATCCGGACGCTGTTTACATCTTATTTACACGGGAAATTACGGTTTGAAAGGTTTCTTGGATGTAGTTCTTGTGTGTAGAATCAATACGGGAATGGGTTCGGTTCAATCATATGAGGTTTCTCGTGTATGACTGCGAGGGAACCATAGATGCTTGATCATAAAAGTATTAAAATCATTCATAATAAAACTCAAATAACTTACATAAAAACTCATACATTTAAATGAAAAGTTTAACCAATAAATGCTAGGTTTTCAAATTCAAATACTTTATACGTTAACTCATAAATTTTCGGAACAGTTCAAACCTTAAAACTCAATTTTTAATAATCACACCGTATTGTTCTTAATAATTTAAACTTAAGACATGCATAAAAGCACAAAGGGGTTTTGTGGTTCTCGGACAAGGTTATTTTCTATAAACCGTTTATAGAAACACGAATATATGAGTATTATTCAGGATAAATTTCCTCCACTTTTTTCTGATATATTTCAATTGTCGTTTTCATACACTATACGTTTTGAAAATATATAAAATAGACCTTTAAGTTTTTAAAATATAAGTTGATAACAAAGTTTAATACTTTAAAGTTATTAACCGATAATAGAGTAAACGTAGTTGGCAAAACATTATACTAGTTTATTTCATAGCTAGCCTTACAATACCGTTGTTGTATGACCAAACCTTTTCGTTTGATGCGCGGCCGAAGAAGTTAAATTATTGCGAGCAAGGATATATACTCTGATTGGGACGAGAGGTAAACGATACTTTTGTCATGCTGAAATAGTATTGAAAACAAATATTTAAATTTAAAGTTTAGAGTTATAAAGAAATGATGGTTTGTATTTTTTAGAAGAAACAGCTGTTACACTTTACTATTACTATAATTACTGTAAATTTTCAAAATAAACTCATTTCAACAGCTGCTGCCCTGCATTATAAAGATCATAACTAATAGTGGCTATCTTTTTTCTCTATAAATATATTTTATCAAAAAAAGCTTTATTTTCCTCAAGTAGCTCAGAGCTCAGGAAGTCATTTTACTGAGCACTGAAACTTACTTTCTTTTAAATAATGTTAGATTTTAAATAAAAAATGTATTTAAAATCCATATTCAAAACTGAAATTCGCAACGCGTAGAACTATTTTTCTGTTTGATAACAACCCTAATCATACTATTATTAGTCACTATCAGGCACTAACTGATAATAATACAATCTAATATCCCAATGTCGACTTATGTACATCAAAAGTAGTAGTTTATGGCCAAAATCAATAACCACAATAAATTGATAAAGTTTTTCAAAACTCTATGAAGTTAGCCCCGAAACAATAATGTAATAATTATTTTTCTATTATTGTTTTCAGGTTGTCCTTTTTGCTTGCCTGGCGGCTGCCAGTGCGTCAGGTTGGGCTGGTGCCTATCCAGGAGCTGTCTGGGCCGGACATGGACATGGTTGGGCTGGACATGGACCCTGGCCCTACAGTGGAGCCTGGGGAGGACATGGATGGGCGGGTAACCACGGCTGGGCTGGTAGCCATGGATGGGCTGGTAACCACGGATGGTCAGGTTGGCACGGAGGTTATCACGGACCTCAAGCTCTGCCCGTGGTCCTGCCCTCAGGACACCTCGCTGACACTCCCGAGGTGGCCGCTGCCAAGGGCGCGCACTTGACCGCTGTCGCCCATGCCGCTCATGGTGCGCACGGAGGCTACGCTCATGGCTACGGTTACGGACACGGCTACGCACATGGACATGGAGCGTACCACGGACCCCACGCCATCCCTGTGGTTCTCCCTTCAGGCTACTTGGCAGACACCCCTGATGTCGCTGCTGTCAAAGCTCATCACTTGAACGCCCTTGCTCACCAAGGAGGTGCTACTCACAACTACGGACACGCTTACCCCTACGCTTACGGACACGGATACCACCACTGAACACTTACTGACCGACTCACATAGAGCCAGAGCTGATGAGACCTCAGTTGGGCTTTTTGTATATACTCGTACCAAAAATCTGTTGTTGTTTTATACACTTTTGTAATCAACGTCGCCTACATAGTACAACGAAACTTCAACCGTATGATATTATTTATTACCGGTGTTTAAACCAATAAACATATATCTTCGGTAAATGTTGTGTTGTTTTGCCCTTCTCTATCATTCAATATATATCCTACTTATACAGTATTTGTACTTCAATCAGTCAACCTGTACAATACATAAATTTATTCTTCCTTAAAGCTTTCTGTGAACCAGGTTCTTATCTTCAATGGCTGTACCAGCTGGAACTCCAGTTTGACTGATTTATATATAAGTTTTCCAATTACATCAGCCTCAAGACAATCAAAAAATATTTATCACAGTTCAGTATCAAACATATTCTAGACGTTTACCAGTTCTTTTAGGAAATGTACATGGAAAGAAATATGAGCTCGTATTTTACTAGTATATTATGTACAAAATATAAAATATATAATACTACTGCATAGGGATGATGGTTTTAGTTTTCAGTAGCCTGCATGTGATATTTTAAAACGCAAATCCTCGATTTTTACAGTACTTTTGGTATGTAGAGCATAAAATCAATCAGTCTTGAAGAATAAGCTATAAAAAAACTCAAAATCAAAGAAACCAATATTTAAATTTTAATTTGTTTTATACATCGTACTGACATTGTTTATACTATACTTAAAAATTATTTTTAAAAGGTTTGTGCTCTACTGACTTAGTTACGGCAAGTTTGGACTGGCCTAACTATAAATTTGAATACACTTATTTCATTTTACTATTTTTATTTCTTTTTAAGTTGGTCAGCAAGCCTCAGTTGTGTATTATTATTATATAATACAGGGTGTATCAAAAAAATCATCCGATTTGTTATGTCTATATTAATAAACTAATGAAGATATAAAACCTAGTTTGTGCTGAGAAAGAGAGACTCAAAGGTTTTTTACCATGTTATAGATGTTCAATATGCCCTCCTTAGATGCGGCATATGTCAATTCGTAATCAATTGTATAATAGCTACAAAATAAATTTTTGGAGCTTTACGAAATTAATGTTTAACACAAACAATATTGGATGCTCGATGATACTGAACCTATATCAAGTATGGTTTTTACTTTTAGGAAACTCCAAAGTTATAAATATTTTGGAATACTGTTTTGTTGAGCGATATTCAGATTTCAAAGTTTGTTTCTGGTTCAAAATAAATAAAACAAAAGGAAAATAAAGGATCAGATAACAAAATATAAGACAGGAGATTTATGAGATCACCAATCCATTCTTAACTTGATATCAATCTCTTTTAAAAATTGTCAACGAAACGATCTACACCTTTGATAATATAACTTAGCAGAACGTTTGATGTGGTTAAATACAAGATTTTACTAATAATTTAAATCATGTATATAAATTACAATTACTACACCCCAAAACGGATGATTATTGTGTGACAAAACAATGTTTTGTCAGAGAATAAATTAAATGAAAACTTTCGAAAACCATTAGATAAAGTACGCATTGACCAGATAATTGATAAGTGGTTAAGACTAAGCCAAACTACAATAGTTGTGTTGAATAAAAAAAAACGTGGTTCAATATAACAACATGATTGGCCAAGAGAATGAAGAAAACATTGGATCTACGAAACATGTCTCATGACCAGTTCATCTTGCTCTCAATCACTGTGTTTTTAGACATTTATACTTCCAAGGAGTGACTAATGTTATCTCATAGTATTTTGAAAGAAAAAACAGAAGTAAGGCCATATAGGATCACATTAAAAATAGCTAAGTTGTAGTGATGAAACAAGAGGCGCAGGGAGAACTAACGAACTGGTAGACACAGAACGGTAGTTTCTTGAATGTTTGCTTCTCAGGTAGGAGTTCGGCTACCAAATTCAAGGTGACCCAATGATCTTTATCGCAAATGCGTTTTAGTATAAATGGGCAGCCAAAATCGTGGAACACGACCGACTGAAAAAGGGCTAAAGTGGGAAAATTCGAATGCGTGTGAGGAAATAAATGAGCTAATTGTACGTTTGAAAAATGCTTCGTCGATGCAAAATGTTTGAAGCATTTCAGCTATTAAAACACATTACTCCAAAATGTTGATCAAAGGTATCATCATTCAAATTATTTTTTGGCATGAAGATCAGTCTGAGGAAATAAACGCTAAGAAAATCTGTCTTAAATTCTAGGTTAACGAGAACGTGCAGTTTCCCCAAATCAGTTAAACATAACTAGGCTTCCACTGTTGCCCAACTTTGTACTACGGTGAAAGGGATTTGCATCATTATCAAATTGCGTATGCAATAGTAAAGCTGGAGTTCTTAATTGGGAGGAAATATGTAGGAATTAATGAGGCACAATTTTACTGTATTCTCCACATTCTTCACGATTGCACCGCACCATTGATTTTAATATGCTTCTACTTGACGTCATATAATTTATGTCAGATCAGTTTAAAAAATAAGACATTTTGAATTTAAAGATTTTTACCACACCACTACTAAAAACAGATATTTGATTTCAACTTAGCTAGAAATTCAGGGAAACGTACTTAAGTGTGTAATGGATTTATTTATACCATTTTAATGCAACTTTAATCACTAAATCACTATTTGAGATGCCGGCCACTCTCAAGAGGGTGTTTTAAGGCAAATGTGGTGAGGGATGAGTGTGATGAGTGGTAGTAATGAGTTATCAAATGAAATCTTGTTACAAACTAAGGCTCCTTAGAATGGGTCATTAATTAATAGCCCAAAGACCAATGGAAATACAAAGACCATGGCTTAACGTGACTTCCGAACACGCAGGTGATGGTCTGATATGTCTAAACGATGTTGGGAGTTGATGCGGGTATCATCAGATGATCACTGAGACTATCTGAGCCGCTTTAGACCTATATCATCTTCAAAACCTGACCTCCATGAAGCTGGATAACAGGACCACGTGACGAGTTTCAGTAGTCTTAAAGCCTAAAGGCATGAACACTTGTTGTAACCTTTTGGAGCCATAAGATAGTTCCAAGTTCAATGAGTCAGTGGGCTAGCATTGACATGTGTGTTAATTTATAATGGCAATGTTCACCTAAATACCTTCAAATTCTTGAAAGACACATCTTTGAGTAAAAATACAAAATATATATGAAAATAATGTTATGTTCCTACTAACATGGATAATAATGAAAGTTGAAGAGTTCGCAAGAAAAGGAGAAACAATGGACTGCAAGGAAGATCTTCATTTATTTGAATAATAAGAAAGATTCGGATGGACTTTTTAACACGACACATTTCAACAAAAGAATCAATTTTTGATTATATTGCCAAAAATAATAGTTATATGGTATCACCCAGTCTTAAACATAGGTCTTCCACTAGAACATATGATATAATAATTTTTTCTCTTTGAAAATTGAGTTTTAATTTAGCAGATAAGTTTGCCAAATAAAATTCTAATAATAAGTACTTATAATTTGAATTAGCTTTGTTTACATTTTTAAGGTTAACATAATTTTGTACTAGCTCACACCCGAAGATGAAGTTACCTTCGAAACTGGTCGTGTGGAATAAAATGTCAAATAAGGGTACTTATTTGTTCTTTTCTTCACACTCATATGAACATAAATTTACAAATGATAGAATTTAACTCAAAATTAAATTTATTTTTCTGTTAGAGAAAACTTCTGATCAAACGTATATCGTCATTTTGCTCTTTAAACTGCTCTTTTTAGACACAAAGGTTGAAGAGCTAAAAAGTGTATATCTAGGACAAATAAAGATATGTTTTAATGGGTTTCCCCCAATTTTTGTGGCAAGTCCATCAGTTGTTTCAATTGATTTGTATGCTAGGAATGATTGATCTATTGTAAAGAGTTAGATTTTGTAGATATAACTAATCTTACTAAACCGTTTAGTTTAATTTCGATCTATTCAAATCGTCACTAATTATTGATAACCCATCAGAATGAACAGCAGCTGTTTTGTTATGTAAACATTATCGGCTTAGACTATGGTTGTTTTATGGTAGTTAAACTTAAATGTTTAAAATTGAATACAATTGATTTAAAGCACAGTTGAATTAAATTCATGAATAACAATTAAATCTGCATAGTATGAACAATTGCCAACTGACTAAGTGCCCATCACTTGGCTCAAAAGTTTACCTTTGATCCTTAGTCATTAAACAAATGCTTAACTTGATCAGGACCTAGTGACGAAATATAGCGGTGCATTCAAACGAGTAAATCAATAAATCACTAAATTTTTGAGATGCCGGCCACTCTCAAGAGGGTGTTTTAAGGCAAATGTGGTGAGGATGAGTGTGATGAATTGGTAGTAATGAGTTATCAAAATGAAATCTTGTTACAAACTAAGGCTCCTTAGAATGGGTCATTAATTAATAGCCAAGACCAATGGAAATACAAGACCAAGGCTTAACGTGACTTCCGAACAACGCAGGTGATGGTCTGATATGTCTAAACGATGTTGGGAGTTGATGCGGGTATCATCAGATGATCACTGAGACTATCTGAGCCGCTTTAGACCTATATCATCTTCAAAACCTGACCTCCATGAAGCTGGATAACAGGACCACGTGACGAGTTTCAGTAGTCTTAAAGCCTAAAGGCATGAAAACTTGTTGTAGCAGCCATAAGATAGTTTCAAGTTCAATGAGTCAGTGGGCTAGCAGAGACATGTGTGTTAATTTATAATGCAATGTTCACCCTAAATACCTACAAATTCTTGAAAGACACTTTGAGTAAAAATACAAAATATATATGAAAATAATGTTATGTTCCTACACTAACATGGATAATAATATGAAAGTTGAAGAGTTCGCAAGAAAAGGAGAAACAATGGACTGCAAGGAAGATCTTCATATTTATTTGAATAATAAGAAAGATTCGGATGGACTTATAAACACGACACATTTCAACAAAGGAATCAATTTTTGATTATATTGCCAAAAAACCTAAATATATAGTCACCCAGTCTTAAATATAGGTCTTCCACTAGAACATATGATATAATAATTTTTCTCTTTGAAAATTGAGTTTTAATTTAGCAGATAAGTTTGCCAAAATAAAATTCTAATAATAATGTACTTATAATTTGAATTAGCTTTGTTTACATTTTAAAAGGTTAACATAATTTTGTGTATAGCACTCACACCGAAGATGAAGTTACCTTCGAAACCGGTCGTGTGAAATAAAACTGTCAAAAGGATACTTAGTTGTTCTTTTCTTCACCCTCATATAAAATAAATATACAAATGATAGAATTTAATTCAAATGAAATTTATTTTTCTGTGAGAGAGAAACTTCTGATCAACGTATATCGTCATTTTGTTTTAAACTGCTCTTTTTAGACACAAGAAGTCTAAAAAGGGTTGAAGAGCTAAACCCAAGTGTATATCCAGGACAAATAAAGATATGTTTTAATAGGTTTCCTTCAATTTTGTGGCAAGAGCATCAGTTGTTTCAATTGATTTGTATGTTAGAATGATTGATTTATTGTAAAGAGTTAATCGTTGGAGATATAACTACAGTAATTTTTACTATAAATTTTAATAAGGTTTAGTTTAATTTTGATTGATTCAAAATCACAATAATTGATAACCCATCAGAATAACCAGCTTTTAACAGCAGCTGTTTTGTTAGGTAATTATTATGGCTTAGACTATTGGTTGTTAATGAGTAGTTAAAATTAAATTGTTTAAAGCTTAATTACAATTGATTTAAAGCACAGTTGAATTTTAATTCATGTAATGCAATTAAATCTGCACAGTGAAAAAAATAGCCAACTGACCAAGTGCCCATCACTTGGCTCAAAAGTTTACCTTGATCCCAGTCATTAAACAAATGCTTAACTTGATCAGGACCTAGTGACGAAATACAGCGGATTCGAACGGGTAAATCACTAAATCACTATTTGAGATGCCGACCACTCTCATGAGGGTATTTTAAGGCAATATGTGGTGAAGGATGAGTGTGATGAGTGGTAGTGAGTTATGAGGTGTAGTCTTGTTACAAACAGGCCGACTCTTCTTAGAATGGGTCATTAATTAATAGTCCAATGACCAATGGAAATACAAGGACCACGGCTTAACGTGACTTCCGAACCAATGCAGGTGATGGTCTGATATGTCTAAACGATGGTGGAGTTGATGCGGGTATCATCAGATGATCACTGAGACTATCTGAGCCGCTTTAGACCTATATCATCCTCAAAACCTGACCTCCATGAAGCTGGATTATAGGAACACTACGAGTCCCAGTACCATATTTCAAGACTAAATTAAAATTTCAATGCCACCAACCAACTTCAAAATAGAACAACAACCCTTGCTATATTTTTATTCTTTATGACGACTACGTTCGACGGTTGGAACGAGAAAAGCATATCTACGTACTTACATTGTATCACATCTCAGTAATTTTGTACGGGGAGAAGCCTCCAACACCATCTTGGAAATGATCCTAGAACACTTAAGACTGAGTAGTAGTGTTTGTCACCTTTAATTTTGTTCCAAAAGACAAAGCAATAACACGCATGTTCTTGAGATACCTCACATCTACAGTTTTCAACTGATTTGTACAAAATAAACTTTTCTGTTTTAAAGTGCATTAGTTTTAGTGGCTCCACTGAGTCGAATTTCCATTTCCTCATTTATAAGATCGTGAAATAAATTCAAAAATTAAAGAATCATGGTATTTTAATTTTTTATCATTAAAATAATTAGATATTAAAACTGTTTAGCTTGTTTTTACATGGCCGACAGGTACATTAAAGGAAAAGTTAGATAACTAATAGTCATCGATACAGCAGTAGAGACGATTATGCAGAGCTAAAAATACACAGAATAATCGTAATTACCATTTAACCTCCGAGAAGTGATCGTACATAAAGCGTCTGTCTAGGAAAATAAATAAATCAATATTCTAAACTTTGCTCTTCCTCCACACGACCAGTGGTGTAGCGAGGCTTTAGTGCAGTGATTAGGCGTTTTTATGGGCGGCCAGAGAACCATGGAATCGACAATTTGGATTGGACAGTCTTAAAAATATTCACATGTTTTGGAAATGGTAATTATTTGTGCTGAAATAGGTTTACTGTAACGTTGTATGATATCGTATTACTGTAACAGTGAACTAACAAGAAATCGTTCAAACATGTTTACACGTAAAACGTTACCACAAGAATTGGTGGAACTATTACATTTTCTAATACAGAAACTAAACAAATAATTTCTTCTAAACGATGTAAACTAGACACCTAGTTCAAACATTCGTGTCTTAAAAAGCATAATACCTCTGTTTTAATTTGGATTCCTAAGAATGCCACAATCTTATACAGAGGAATGTCGTAATTTTTCTTCTTAATTTCTATTGTTTGAAGGCCCTTATGTTAATAATTGCTACGAATGCGAGTGCACATTTCAAAACCTTTTTTACAATTTTTTGACGATTTTAATACATCTACTTAAATGTCTAAAACGCAATACAATTTATCAATAGGACAACCATATTTAACTGGCGAGTCAAAATCATGAGGAGGTTCGTAGATTAGAAGGGAGGCCCAAGGCTGTCTGGCAGGCTGGTCTAGCCACTCCGCTGATACAGCAAGTGCAAGGTCACGTGAGGTATCAGCACCACACACACACAGGTGGGGTGCAACAACCACGTGGTTTACATCAGCTTCAGTGTGTGTGTGAGGGGAGGCGGGGCGACCTCGTAGCTCGGATATTTAAGCCTACCACTCACAACAGACACCACTACACTGTTTCCTTAGCCCAGTGTTCTTACCTTGCTCATAATGAACTCCTTGGTAAGTACTCACTGTACTTTCTGTTTCTTTATAAGTTATAGTAAAAATGTAGTGACTAGACTAATAATCGTTTTGAACCGACTTTATGTTTCTGATGTTATAAAACGTGAAGTTTTAGTCCTTTTTACTTTTTTCATGCGAGATCCCTCTGTTGATAAACGTTTCTGAACTTGGTGGTCAGAACTATTCTAGTTTACTTAAATTACAAACATTTTATACAATTTTTAGTTTAAATATTACTAGGCTATTAAATTTTACGAGCACGAAAAGGACTTTAAAGAAAACCCAACGTTACTAATTTATTTAATGAAAAACAATCTAAAGTGGTTGGTATTTATATCGTATAGCAGCTATTTGAGCACTACATATAATTCCTAATTAGTTCAATTACATTACATATTTTTACGTTGTATAGCTCGAACATAATATTTAAAACATCTCATCACATTCGTGTTTATTTGATCTTATTTTAGAAATACTTGGGCAGTAAAATAGCGAAGTATTGATAATTATAGTCAAGGCTTTGATATTTGATATAGTCAAAGCCCTTTTACGATTACAAGAGTTTTTAAAACAACCAATAAATCGACAACATTGGTCTATCTAATAACGCATAGGACAAGATATATTGTTATAGCTTAATGTTGCAAGATATAACGAGTGCAGTTGTTCCAATTCAGACAGTATACAAGGTAACTATCATAATACTGGTCACAAAGAATCCCATATTGAGTTTCACCATGTCTCAGCGCCATATCTTATATTTAATTAATTGAAGTCGACGTAGACACTTTAAATTCGGTACACGATTACTGTTTAGTACGCTGACACTAAATCAGTTTTGAGGTTTCCTTTTTTTAAGTCTTGGATAGCTTTAAATCGTGGAATGAAGTGACTATCTAAGGCATAATGAGCCGCAAGCTGAAATGTTTCCTTCTTTCATATTTTTGAGCGTAGCTAGACAACAAGTAGTCGGATCTTAAATATGATGAAAAATCGTGGAACATTATCTAGTTCTGTATTTAAATTTATTTAATGTGTTTGATGGATATTGAGAACATTGTGTTTTTAGTAATGATTCGGATTAGTTTAATCTGTGTCCGACTTTTTAGTGTGCTAGAAAGTTGAGGTTATGTTTGAATTTTATGCTAAAGTCCTGTTACTATAAATCATTCAACTTTGAACAAAACAGCATGGTGATACCTGGACATTATTAAAACTGTAAAAACTCATACGTACATTATAATTAGTGAGTCAAAGAAACATTGTACTTAACAGATAACTCAAAATCAGTCAAGTAATGGAATAAAATTTGAAAGACAGTTTGCCAATTAACAATCGGCGATGGAAAGAATTTCTAATACACGTTTTAGAAAGCTTTACCAGGCTTTTGATCATATTCATGATTCGACCGCTTGTTCACTTGCTGTAACCCTATAATGTCAAACTAGTACAGAATTTATACTCGTGTGAATTAAATCGTTTATTCATGCAATACCTTCCATCGTTTAGACATATGAATCAACCAACAATAAAGTTTGTATAATTGGGCAAAACTCAATGGTGTACACAATTTGAGTTCCTACGTCTGTCCATTATATTCATTTGGGAAAGGCAAATGTAACATAAATTGCCATGGATAGTATGTCAATGATAGCCAACATTTTGTAGAGATTTTTTTGAGACTTCAACAACATATGCTATTATTTGTTTCTGTTACGCAGGTGGTTTTGGTAGCCCTGGTGGGGAGCCTAGTCCACGCAGCGCCTAGCGGGTGGGCCGGAGTTCCTTGGGGAATCCACGGAGCAGTCCTTGCACATCCTGGTAAGTGTCGTACTATACCACACTTTGTGGGTGATAAGATTTAACAAAATATGTTTTCAGTAAATGCCTACAAAGCAAATCAAAAGAATATTTCATATTCAAGCCAAAGTATAAAATGGGCATATCAACGAGTACGGTCGGGAAAGTCTTTTCAAGATAGTTACTTCGAAATTATATAACGTCATACTTGAACGTTATATTTTTAACAATACATAGTACGGTTTTTGTGTGGTATAGTTAAATGTAAGTTGAAAGGTATTATTCAATTTATCCTATGTAAAGACATTTGAAAACACATATTTATGAAAGCATTAATTTGGGAGTATACAAGAAATCTATGTTTAGTAGACTACTTAATACTGTTCAAGCTAACTCACAATGTTCTGGAAGACACGTTAATATTGTGCGGTTATTAAGTATGTATACCTACAGTATGGTACAATACGTAATCATAATGTAAATTTATACGATATTTAAACGGCTTTACTAAAGGGAACATGAAACAAAACTTTACGCTTTAACAGAAAACAATTATTGCTCAGATAGAAACTAAAAGTGAGTGTATGTTTACAGTTTTAAAGTCTGATAAATTCCTCAGAATGTCCAAATATATAATAGATATGGTCAAAACTTCCGTTTGATTAAAACAGTTTTATTCAAAGTGTGTTTTCAGAGTTAAATGTATTACCAGTCATTAAAAGTTTATGTGTGTTTGTTTACAGTAGCAGCTCACGCACCAGGCCCAGTCTGGCACGGACCCATCAACATCCCCGTGGTGCTGCCCAGTGGTCACCTTGCCGACACTCCTGAGGTGCACGCCCTGAAGGCAGCCCATGCCACAGCTGTAGTCAACACCCCTGGAGCACATGGAGGTTGGGTCGCTCCTCATGGAGTTCATGGAGGTATCCCTCTGGCTGTCTCTCACGCTGGTGCTTGGCACGGAGGTATCAACATCCCTGTAGTCCTCCCCTCAGGGCACTTGGCTGATACTCCTGAGGTCGCTGCTCTCAAGGCTGCTCACATCGCTCGTCTCCACGGCGCTCTTCACTGATCTGTTTAAAGGAACACAAAATCTAACCCCAATTCTAACTGCAAATACGTTGTATAAAAATGTATCAGTATTTATTGTAAAAATGCTCAATTTCAATCTAAGTCAGCAATAAATTGTATCTTTTCTACGTTCATGCTTCTTCCTTTACCACCATGTATCTATCCAGTAGTAAAAGGGTTTGATTTAGAGCTTATGCTTCATTTTGATTTATAAACAAAGCAAATATGGGTACGATTCTAGTGAATTGTTTTATGCCAATACAAATAATCCTATCTTCCATCTGGTACTAAAAGAAATAAGTTGGCAACATTATTTTAAAACAAAGTTTGTGGTGCCGATCGTTCTACTCACAAAGATAATATTCTTAGGACCGTTTTCACTTTTAATTCCAAGCTTAAGTGGAGATTACCTAATCTTCAATTAAGTTGTTTATAATCTGCATTGTTTACATTTCCAAATAACTGTCAATATAACTTATGTAATACAAACAACAACTTACTATTCGGAACAATAGTTCAACATACAAAATTTTGTAGTTATTGGCTTACTTATCGGATCAAGAGTAACTGTGTCCAAATTTTTCAAGACTTTTGGAATAAACAAAATTTTTCTAATGTAGTTTTAAATTAAATTTCTGTTATAAGTGTTCAAACTTCAATTCAAATATTAAGGCACCATTTATACTACCATATAAAACTAAATTTGTAAAGTTGTAACATTATTTTTTGTAATTTAGCAACCCACTTGGTGGAAAGGTGTACATTTTAATAAAGTTGTCTTTATATATGAAGACTTTAAACATAACACGGGTCCCAATGAGTATAGATTAAGAGTAACAACTTTATTTGCAGGTTACATTCAATAATGTGTTGCATAACAAAATATATAATACAAATTAAATGAATTAAATTAAATTATATAATACAATTTAATTAGAAAACCGGACTCTTCCGGCTACTACAGGAAGAAAACTTCCCACGTTTCTGCAGTTTGAAACTCCACCCGTTCTCCAACTAATTCGTTCTCTGTAGGTGTATCTCTTAGTACTTTGAGATTCTACAGTGAAGCTAAGAGTTGTATCATCTGAAAGTTGTATTATTTTACCATCTTGAATTAAGTTATTGGCGTTATGTATTTATATTAAAATAAAACAGGGTCCAATACTGATCCCTGAGGAACACTAAAGGTAATTTAAATTTCTTTTTGAGTTTGAACTAGCTATTTAGACATACTGTTTACAAAAAATAAGATTGTATTCAGTTGTATGTCCAGCTAATAAGTGGCCCATAAATATTATTTCAGTTGGGCTAATCAGAAAAATTACCTTATCTGCAAAATTCGCATATACATTTTATGTCAACTTTTAAAAGATTTATTGTAGGAAAAAGCTCAGACCTTTTCCAGCAATAAATTGGTAAGCACTCCTCAGAAATCGCAGAGTCCAGCTCAACTTTTTAAGCGGATTCGTGCCGGATTGGTATCGCGCGCTACTCCGGAGCTCATCAATCCGGTGGCGTGGGTTCAATCCCCGCATCCCCACTTACAATTTGTAATGTGACTAATACGGTAACGCTAGGTAAAGGTCGAGGTTGAGTGGTAGAGAGGACTTTGTAGTCCTAACTTCACCTCGTAAAACAAGACAAACTTTACCTTTTTTTAACTTTGTTAAAATTGCTTCTTGTTTAGATAAGTCATCTACTGGGGCAGTTTTTCGCACAAATTTGTTCGTAGAATTTGTATTGAAAGTTCTTTTAATTGTTTTCTAAAAAAATCTTGATAATAATTTATTTTGGCTTTATATAATAGCTTGGCGAATTCAAATTAAATCTCATCAAATCAAAATATCTCTGCGCTTCGTAATTGATCACTGTTGAATAATAATATGACAAACCTTGATGAGTAGTAAAGTTAGAATAAGATTGTTAAATAGATTGTTAAAGATTGTTAAATTGTTGCAATTTTCTTTTATACCCTGGAAAGGACGGATGCAAAGTCTATGTATGTTTTAGATATGGACCCATTGAATAGTCTACCAATGACTACTAATGACTTGGATTGACGGTCAAAGTCCATTAGAAAGGTCTAATGATGGTCAGGATGGCCTGAAAGATTTGTATAATTGTAAGTACGAGAATCTCATATAAAAAAATTTGTTTCGTTTAATCCCCTATAACAATTCAACACAAAACCCATGAACTAGGGCTTTAGTAAATTATTTTTATTATCTTAAAGAACCACACTGTTACGATAATCACCGTTGCCGATCTATGGAACAGGTAAAGGTTCTAAAGGTTAACAAAGCTAATTTCGTTGTGTCAACCCAACAAACGTCACTTATAACCTTAGCAGGACATTCTTTAACCGTCTTGTTAAATTCAACAGGATTACAAACAACACTATATTTTCTAATCATTCGTTTTATTGTGACTTAGAAAATTGAACACATTGGAGACAGGTAAAACCGCTGAGTAGCTTTACATGATTTGGAAATAGGTTGCACATCGGAGTCAAAGTGACGTCAGATCAGTGAAGAGCGCCGTGGAGACGAGCGATGTGAGCAGCCTTGAGAGCAGCGACCTCAGGAGTATCAGCCAAGTGCCCTGAGGGGAGGACTACAGGGATGTTGATACCTCCGTGCCAAGCACCAGCGTGAGAGACAGCCAGAGGGATACCTCCATGAACTCCATGAGGAGCGACCCAACCTCCATGTGCTCCAGGGGTGTTGACTACAGCTGTGGCATGGGCTGCCTTCAGGGCGTGCACCTCAGGAGTGTCGGCAAGGTGACCACTGGGCAGCACCACGGGGATGTTGATGGGTCCGTGCCAGACTGGGCCTGGTGCGTGAGCTGCTACTGTAAACAAACACACATAAACTTTCAACAGAAGGCTCATACTTTTAACTATGTACCAACTTAAAACAAATCTATCGTCTTATTCAAATATGGGAACTAGAATTCTTACATGAGCTTGAGTACTTGTACTCTATTGGAATCAGTTTTAACTACCTTTGGTACTTCATTTTGTATTTGTTTTGCATTTCCTATCTTAATTAAGCGTCAACAGCAAAATGAAAAGCTATTGTTGATAAAAATAAATACATCTTGTTTCAATTTCATAATACATTTGGATATTATAATTAGTTTTTAACCGACTTCCTACGCAAGGATGAATTCGACAGGGGACTTTTTGATTGAAAAAATTCTAGGAACAATTAAAGAAAGTCGGATATCATCGTATTGAGGAAATGGATGCATTATGTTCACATCGATAGAATAAAGGCAAACATTCAAAAAAGTTAATTGCGGGACTATCACAATAGTTGTTTTTACGTTTTACGACAAAGCTAAGTTGTAGTCACAATAACATTTATTTTCTGCCGCCTTAGTTATTTTACTACTATCATGCAAAAGTATAATTGTCAAACAAAAAAGAGTACTCAAATAAATAATTATATTATTTAGTTGCACAATATTGAAGTGTTATCTGAGAGAACTATCTAGTTTTATGTAGTTTCAACCGAACACAAACTGCAGTCACGAAACAGAACATACATTTACTATATCTTAGAGCATTACCTCCTAGTATTACAAATTTAAGAATATGTGTATTATTTGAATACAAATAATGATTTGGTGTTGCACTACACAACCCATTATACCTTGTTAAGTTACGAATTTATTTTTAACTCATAAGAAAGTATCTTAGGTTTTCAGTCAGGAATGGTTATACACTTAAGACATTCCTCAATTTCTTATCTTCGATTACATTTCTTCGATAACATTATCTTACCAGGATGTGCAAGGACTGCTCCGTGGATTCCCCAAGGAACTCCGGCCCACCCGCTAGGTGCTGCGTGGACTAGGCTCCCCACCAGGGCTACCAAAACCACCTGCAACAGACAATAACACTATTACTAACCCACATATTCACGTGAAATCACATCTATACATTTCATATCACTATTTGAGATGCCGACCACTCTCATGAGGGTATTTTAAGGCAAATATGTGGTGAAGGATGAGTGTGATGAGTGGTAGTAATGAGTTATGAGGTGTAGTCTTGTTACAAACTAATGCCGACTCTTCCTTAGAATGGGTCATTAATTAAACCCAAAGACCAATGGAAATACAAGGACCAACGGCTTAACGTGACCTCCAAACCACGCAGGTGATGGTCTGATATGTCTAAACGATGGTGGAGTTGATGCGGGTATCATCAGATGATCACTGAGACTATCTGAGCCACTTTAGACCTATATCATCCTCAAAACCTGACCTCCAAGAAGCTGGATTACAGGACCACGCCACGAGTCCCAATCTTTAAATAGTTTAATAAGAAATAGTTTAAACTTTCTTACAATAGATTGGTGCCCGTAAAAATACTTCGTTTTCCAGATCAATTGTATGTAATTATTTAGCAGTTAACATTTTAAAGTAATTCAAATTAACTGAGTTTTAGTTTGATGAATCTATACACGGTTGAGAAACTAAAAAGTTATATTAAAGGACGTAATACTAATGCAAATTATGTTTATAAAATTAAAACACCAATACCAATTACAAAAATCAAGTAAATCTATATTTTATTTTAAAGGCAATGAAAAATACAATGATACTGACCAAGGAGTTCATGTTGACGGAGTGAGAGTGGGAGTATGTTATCTACTGTGCTGCTATCAAGTGTTTATATAGAGAACTTCAGGGTCGCACCCCCTCCCCTAGTCTCCACACGGTCAGTACGTGCTTGTAGTGATAATACACTCACTCCACACACACTCTCACATACATTATCTAAAGGACGAATGGACTCACACATCAGTCATCTTGAGTGATTGGGATATTTTGTAAATTGCTTTAAAGCTTAGGTTTATACGTGATTTGAAGTTGGCCAAGGAGCAGTGAGTTTGAATTGAGTGAAGTAAAATGACTTTCGTCCAGTATTCACGTGTTGTTGTACTCATTTTATGCCTAATACGGAGTCTTTATTGTACAAACTGTACCAATGTTTTGTATTTGAACTTTCTCATGTTTGCCGGTATGGCTTATTTATAATTTATTTGCTTTTAAATTTCGAACCTTTGTTTAAAACGAGTAATTATTTGAATCCTCTAAAGTTTCATCAAGAACCAAACGAAGAAAATTCTTATTTATTAAGTTTACACGTTTTGGAGGTCACTGTAATATCTAGATTTTTTCAGGGCTACACAAACTTTGATCTAAATGTAGGTACCCTGATCTGCCCCTCCTAAAATAATTATGTTTCGATAAACCAGCCCTATAGTAAACAAGTTATTGTTGTAAAACGTACTTTCTTGCATACCTGAATTCTTCATCCTTGGCCGAGGTATCGGATTGATTGATTTAATTTATTTATAATTGAATTTGTAAACACTAACACAAATATTATTAGATGTACATCTCTTTATATACGATTATCAGTTATATGTAACATAATTATACTGGTAAAACACTGCCCATTTATACATTTTAATGTATTTTGTTAATAAAATTATAAATTGACGTATTAAAATGAGCTTTTTAAAATTTTAAATGTTTCAAAAACGGTTTATCCATGTTTTAATTAAAACTAATTGTTATCAATCAAACTATTCAGCTTTTTAAGATCGTTCTGAATTTTGTTTTAATAACCAAAAGAATATCCTGAAAGTTTTGGCACGGTATTCCATGATTATGAAAGTAAGATTAACTTAAGGTATCTAAATTGCTGTATTTACTAATATAAAATCAGCCTTTGTATGAATTTCTTCAGCAGAATGTGTTCATGTCTTTACACTTTTCAAAACAAGATCGAGCCACTCACTCCTCTAAAAATAACAACTGTCTCTAACGAAAGGCAAATACCTCCCAATGTCCGTTGAAGCCACGAACGAGTTTCCTACCTGCCCCAATAAAACGACGAGGTCAGCAAATAGTGCCTAATTGGCACCGGTTTGCTAAGGTCGATCCTAGAACAATATTTTGTCACTTGGCTCGGATTGATGTAAGGCCGGTGTAAATGACCTTATACGGCGCTCCTAATGAGCGAGTGAATAAATTGCAGTTGTAACATATAAAAGTCCAAATGATCGGACTAGGCGGCGCGGCAAACGATAATATGCAGGACTTGAGTGCTGCAGCATGGCTTATCTCCGTAATTTCTACCTTGGACTTTAGCTTCCGCATGCGAGTCTTTCACAGCCGCTGCAATGCGATTTTGAAAATCTGTTGGTGCTTTTAAGCGACGTTATGTTTACTCCAAGAACAGTTTTTCTGTAAATACCAAATGAACTGTGGAAAACCAGTAAAACAATATCCAATATTTTATTTGACGAACAGTATTTGTCCCACATAGTTAATTATTGGTAGTAAGGCACAGGCAGTGGATAAATATAGTATCATCACAATAAAATTATTTAAAATCCCTCAATTAAAAACACCGTCATGTAAAATATCTTTAATGTTATTATGTAGGCTATTAGTTTACCTGTCCCTTTGAGAAATTCCTTGAACAACTGCAGGTAAACCCTTGGTCTTATGAGAACCGTCTTAAGATTTAACAACATCTTAAATATTTGTATAAAGATCGATTAATTGTGAACAAAAAGATCATGCCATATTAAGTTGCAACTATATGTTAATAATTCAACAAAAATTAGTGTTTATGGTGGAAATTAGTGTTATAGTTGGATACTGAAGAAAGTTTCTATTCTTCAGATAAAAATTCATCAAGATAAAAACATATTATCAGTGTCAAACTAGGTACTATGTTGGCGGTATTGATATTGATAAAAATTCTTAACTAGAATTCAAAAAGGTTCCTTCTATAGTAATTTAATAACTTTGCATGATTAAAGTAGTATTTTTTAAATCTTTCCTAAGCCAACTTTTGAGAAATTGGGCTCAATACACAAGTATTAAAAGTTTCTTAAGTTTACAACTATATTATCTTTATAAATGTCAAAACTGACCAATTGACCGCCGTAAGCTTGCAAGCAGTTGGTTTGACAGTTAGGCCGCATCAGTTGAAAGAAGGCCCGAGTATTAGCCAGCTGTCACGTGAGCGGTGTCATGTCCTTAGGCGGACGAATTCAAGCTTTCTCTGAGGTTACCTCTGGGGCGGACCCTTGTCGGTCCAGTTGCATTGGTGATCGATGTCTTAATTAATTACCCAATTTAGAGTACAGTCGCACTCGCAACAGAGCTCGCAAATTTCCCACTGAGCTCCAGACTGCACATCCTGTTTACGAATACTTGTTATGGACATATTCTTGCTTAATTCTTCATAACGCTCATAAATGCTTTCACTACCGCATTTTACTGCTACAACTAACATTTATAGAGAACACAAAACCATTGATTTCTTCGTACCACTGTAATACAATTCCATTGTTAACACACGCACAATTCATAATCCAATACATTCCTATATGAAATTGACAATTTCAAACATAAAACTCTTACTTTATACTGTTACCGCTGTCAGGGCAATGGATATCTGCATATCTTGCGCTTATTACAGTTTTATGATCTGTCATATGATTGTCTCACTGCTTGGCCTCAGAAGTATGTTAAGTGTCGGGTGAAGGTGAGAGACACACTGACTCGAGTGGTTCGGAAATCACGTTAACTTCCAGTTGTAAATGTGCTTTTCTTACGTCTCACTCTGATAGTAGAGATATATGGTTGGGTTTATTACACGCCATATTTGTGATTTATATGAAGCGGCATTTACAAGGGAGTTAATATCAAGTTCTTTAATAAGGTTTATAGTCTTGACGGTAGTTAGTAAGAAAAACGTACAGAGATTAAGATGTTGTATAGCGTATGACGTGAACCTATAAAGAACCAGGCGTTTTAAAATAATCCATCAAGTTTAACTTCCTTATTATTCATCTGAAGTTATTGAGGTAAACACGAGGATAAAGACTTTTTTAAAGTTTTATAACCAAGACGTTAAACCATCATTACCAAGATACGTTTTGCCGCAGTAATTAAAATCAAGAGTAGTCAAGACATTTTCCCGATTCAATATACTGAAAATAATCAACAAAATTGTTCATCCAAATTTATGACTGTTCGAACATTATTTGTTCTATGTATACGAACCAAACCACTCACTTTCAAATGCTTACTTTCAAATTTAGCTTCAAGAAATGTCAGTTTTATAAGTAGTGACCTGTGAACTTACAGCCAGAGATCTGAGGGGTTGTCTAAAGATCCTATTCCATAGTAAGACCTAGGGTTGGTGTTTAAAACACTTCGTAGATGAATCGAAATTGATAACGTCTCTTGGTATAAGGTGTATTAAAAGACTCTATATTTGAAACCGTTCAAGGGTAAATTATTTACCACTATTTTGCAGAACTCAAAGTTTTCTACAAAACTGTTCTTTATAACTAATGTTTCAATAATTTACACTGTAAAACGTGTTTTAATACATTCATAATACATTTATAGTCTAACGTAAAAGAATAGTTGCGCTTTGGTTACCTTACGAGGAAAACCCGTTTTAAAATCCAACGAACAATTTTCTTAAAACTGTTGTGAATATAAAAAATGAAAAAGGATGTTTCTTCATTTTGATTTACTTTCCAGCATTTTAAGCTGAGGTAACGTAAAAATTCAAAACCTTATAAATGACTTTAAAACGACCATTGAAATGTTGATAAACACTTGTAAAAATTCACTGTTATTGAAAAGCAACCAAATGATTGTTGTTTGGTTAAAAATATGTGCTGACGTTTCCAAAACATACGCTAATATATTACTCAGCGTATGATCAACTGCTCATGGATCAACTACACTGTTGTTTGGTATTTGACGCATTCAACCAACATCAGCTATTTGCAAAGTAATTAAAATCCGTAACGAAAGGTTAACATTTATTTTCTTAAGAGCCTTACACTGCAGTACCCTTACTTTGAAATATATAAATACAGTCGAGTTCAAGTCGGAGTTCAGTTGGAAATCAGTTGTCGAATGAGTTCAATTATACATCGACTGGGTATCGCACCAGCTGTCTGGTTATAAATCCCATCTTAGAGGCAAAAGACGAAATATGAACTTGTATTTACTGACTCTCCGTCTTAAATTGAATATCTACTTTAACTGTCAAACTGCACGTGTTTTTGCCAGAACCTAACTTTAACGAGCAATACATGCTCGTTATTTAGATGGCGGCTGCGTCATTTTCTTTTCAAATCTTGATTAAAATATGACAAAATAAATAACGGTATATTCTTGAATTATTCAAGATGAAGGAAAAGATTACAACTAAAACTGAGGAAGAAATCCTCTTTCGTTGTTAGAGTTTATAATTATTATCGCATCCCATATTGCAATGTATACTTATCATACTTGATATCTTACACTACTGGCCTGGTTTTGACCAACAATGGCCAATTTCCAACTAAACGGTAACGACGTCTAAATTAACTGCTTCATTTTCCAGACATCCAATTATGATTGTATTACAATAGGTTGCTGCAACAAAGTTGCCCACGCCTTGCCCAGTTCTCACAGACTCTACACGCGGTAGCACTGTGAACCTAGCTACATTTAGAGTTGCTTGAGTAGCCGTGTACTAACCATTGCGCCAGCTTTCCTAGTCAGTTCTTTATGAAATGGATCAACCTCTGCACTGACTTGTAAGCTATTGGTTGACCGATTCAGATTGACTTTTTATTTATTTTAATGCAAGTAGGATTGTAAATCAAATCAAAGAAACCTTTTATTATAATTTACGAACACATTGAGCTAGAATTTGGACAGTTAAGCTGCTATATAAAATCAGTTAATAGTAAGAATGTTCATAGTGTTGATGTTGTAAAACCTACTTGGTTCACAGAATCACCAAATTCGATGCAGAAGTTTGCAGTTTTACAATTTTAATTTGATAGTCTAACAAAATTTCCATTTGTTACAAAACGCGCTTGTTATCTGATTTTCGTTTTGAGAACGACTTTGCCCTTAAAATTTTTAAAATGCAGTACCTTTTGAGCTTGATTAATCACGCTTTAGTATAGAAATCTGCCTCCAAGTGTAATTTTATACCTTTCATTTAAGATTGACAAACCTAAAACGGAAGTGTTGCCAACGACGCCGTTTTGAAAATAGTAAATCTTCTAGACCGACTAAAACCCGTGTTTACAAGTTTGACGCGAGGTTTCATAGTTTCTAGCTGCTCAAATTTTGGACCACATTGGTTGACCAGCTTAAAATTTTATATTTTATTGATCGTATGCAGTAAACACCCTTATGCCGCATTTGGATTTTGAAGACAAATAACAAATCTGAATTTTATTTGGATAAATCTTTTCACCTTTGACAATTAAAAAGAGTCTCCTTGTCTATGGTTAATTATTATAGGTTGGAAGGAAAAAACTGAAAATGATACGCATGTAAAACTATATTTGTACAAAAGTGCCGATATAATATAGTATAGAATTATTTATAATTTGGTAACTTAATATCACAAAGTCTTATCCTAAGAGGTGATTAGTGGTGGTACACGTCGTGTTCAGGGACGGAGTGGTGATGAGCATGAGCCAAAGCTTCAAGGTGAGCTCCCTTGAGGGCAGCGACCTCGTGGGTGTCAGCCAAGTAGCCTGAGGGGAGGACCACGGGCTTGGCAATGGGTCCGTGGTAGGCGGCTACGTAGCCAGCACCGCCGTGGTAGGCACCGGTGAAGCCAGAGTGTGCGTCGTATCCTCCAGCGTACCTGCTGCTGTGGTCGTCGTGGTGCGCGTGGTGGCCGGCGTGAGCAGCGGCCTTGGCTACAGCGGCGAAGTGCTCAGCCTTAGCAGCGGCTACCTCGTGAGTGTCAGCGATGTGTCCGTCGTGAAGCACGTGAGGGATGGCGATAGGTCCGTGGTACCTAAACAAAAGAGTTTGGTCATAAATTACCTAATCAAATGTCATACATTTTTGACTACGAAGACTTAAACGTGAAAGTACTTATTTTCCATAAAACTAAGGAGCACTCTTAATTTGTCAAGTAAGCTAACTCTGTGTGGTCATACGATTTTATCAAACTGAAAATACACGTACGTTTAACTACTATCTTCCATTAATCTTGTTGAAAAGTTACAACAATAACTTTGTAATTTAATGATAAAAATACAAGATGTATGAATGTACCTGAGGTCAGCATGGGCTCCATGGGCGGCTCCACTGTAAGCAGCGTGCGCGTAGTCCCCACCATGACCATGTTCGTAGCCACCAGCATACCCTCCGTGTGAAGATGCCTTAGCCAAGGCACTGTAGTGTTCAGCTTTAGCAGCCGCCACCTCGTGAGTGTCTGCCAAGTGGCCACTGGGCAACACATGGGGGATGGCCTGGGGACCTTGGTAGCCTCCGTACAGCCCGTGACCGCTCGGGGCGGCTGCCGCTGCTGAGAGCACGCTCAAGGCTACCAACGCCTGAAACAAAAAAAAACTTTGCTGAAAGAAAATAAAACTATACTATAAAAGGATCAGCTAGTGAACTAACTTACAGTCAATTGCATTGGAGTAGTGGTTGTAAATATACACTCAACCCCATCACGAATTACCTATTAATTTGACCGAAATAATCCTACTCCAGGGGTTTTGAATGGCATTTTAATATTAATTAGATCGTATAGATGGTAAAATGAAGTCGACACTAAGATGGTTCTTAAATGTTTGTACGTATTTGGTTAACCTCGTATTTTACGTGATTGTATTCATACAAATTAAATGTTTAACCATACACGGGTATGTTTACCTCCATGACACTAACTTATATATTATAGCTTAAAGAGAGGCATTTGGTTTCAAACTTGTTGATAATATGTTAGCTTGTGGTAGAATCATAGTGTAACAACAAATACTTAGATACGTCTAACTTTCTAAACTTTCGATAGTGCATTCTTAAATTTCCTGCCAAACAAATATTTGCTATTAGTTATGTTTCTTAATACTGAGTTCAAGTCTTTAAACTTACCAATAGGTACATAGTAAATAATCCCGTTGTCTTTGCTTTCTACAAATAAGAAACAATGTAGAAGTATAAATTTAAGAGGGGCCGGATAGAGCCCAGACGGCGTTCAAATGGGAAAGGAAATTTAACATGGGAAAATTTGTAAACTGTGTTTTACGTAGGTTAATGAATTAAAACGTGGAAAGTTTCTCGGGAAGCATAGAGTCATAAGTGTTGCTGCATATAAAAAAAGAGTTCGTTTATAAAATACAACAATTTTAATTACTGAATTTTGAGTGCTATGTTCTTATGAAAAAGTCCAATTTTTAGTTCAAGTACAGAATTAATCTGATGACGAAAGTAAACGTTTTAGTGTTTAATTCAAGCAGCATCAATGGGTCTATACTTCCCAAGAGAACATTTTCATATTTAAGTAAATTAACTTGCCTAAAACGTAGTTTGCAGATTTTATCCCATGTTATAAGCGGTACTCTGAGTTGGACCTGCGGCCGCTCTATCCCCATCTTAAAATGCCGTTTTTCTATAGTTTTACAATAGAACCTAAGAAAAATAGGTTCCAAAAGTTAAAATAAACTATTGGAACCTATATAAATAGGCGACGAAAGTTAAGTTTATTAAGCAACTGAAAGTGAAAGGATTAGATCCAGCCAAGATAATATACGATCATGGATAACATATGTTCTACATTTAAGACCTGAACCACAATAACTGCAAAGGAATAAAAGAAAAGAAATAACTTATAAGATCTAGCAAGTGTTGAGCAGAAACACGTTTAACTCATTAAAGCTTAGGAGCAAATTACTGCGTCATATACAAGAGTACTCGGGCATGAACCACGGATCTAACTGTGATAACAGTTACTATAAAAGCAACACGTACAGTATAATATCAACATTCCTAGAATCACATAAGCGAGTAGTGACCTTGAGACCACTAGGACTTTGTATTGCCTTTTAAACGGTCGTAACGTTTTATGTGGGACTTGTAATTTACACTACAAATTGCAAACAAGAAAATGGTAAATAAATGGTCGTCCGGTTGAGCCGGATTTGGTTTATTGATCCCTTTGAAAGTTATGTGTGTTGTATCTATAAGGAATTTCAAAGGATAATGCATCATTGATACATATGAGTTTATTTTGTAACTTGTATCTACTACAATGTAAAGAGGTTTGCTGTGGCATAGTTTTGGAACATTTTGTGTAACATGTACACTTTTTACATAAAGTAAGACTCGTATCTTCATACACTAAATAAATAAGTCTTAAGTATTAAGTAGTGTAAATGAAAAATCAGGAAACATTGTGTACCATTTTAGCCATTAAAATATACTTTAAGAATGTTAAAACTACAGGTTTGCTGATTTACACCTTTATCAAACCAACTTTTGAAACTGATCAACCAACACTCCCTAAGAACTTCATAAATAGTCACTTTCCTATTATAAAACTATAACACTAACCCTGAGCAGACATTGAGAGAGAAATAAAAATCACTGAGCTACTTACAAAGGTGTTCATGCTGCTATCAATGTAGACACTGATAACAGACCGGCCCGAGATGTTTATATATGAACGCACACATTCGGCCAGTCCCCTCCTCCAATGCTTGGATTTCGTAAAGTCGGCGAATACAGTGACTGTGGAAACTAGGCCTTGATTATGCGGCTACTTCCTTAATCGCGGTGGAGCCAATTAATGTAGCAGCAGACAGCCTGTAATGAGGGGGAAGCTCGTGCACCAGTTGGGTAACCAGATATTGATTCCATCTGGGCTGAATCAGAGCGTAGAGGCCTGTGTGTACACTACTGCTGCAGCATGTGTGGGCCGGCCGGGCCTTACTGTACATGGGCCCACAGTACACGGGCCCACAGTACATGGCTCACTGTACTGCCTCACTGTACACGGGCCCACAAGACGCGGGGGCTATTGTATATAGTGTAAGGTCGATATCTTAAACTATGGTAGTTAGTCATTTATCATTACGGCTTGCAGATTGTGGAACAATCTTCCTGACAGTATCAAGATTATTGAGGAGCGAGCTCGCTTTGGGGCGGAGGTCAGGACTTGGCTCTTGCGGGAGTCTCAGGGGCGGTGATGGCTGGTGTGGCGGCGCGTGGTCGGGGCGAACCTTTGGTCTGAATGAGCGAGTGAATGCGAGTTAAAAGAGTTAGCAAAGATTTTAGTTTCTTAACTTTAAAGTTTTATTTAATTTTTTTTTTCATGTTAAACAACATTTTTATACATTATGTAGATATGTTTTTCCCTTAACACGATTCAAGTAATTAAATATTCTATTGTACGTAAGTTTTGTAGTTTTAATTTGAGTTCTTATTATAGTATTGTATATATTCATATTGTATGAATATATTTATATTGTTTGTATATAATTAAATTGTATGTAGGCCTATGTATATTGTTTGTATATAATTATGAAATTGTTATATTTTGTACTGTGGTTAAGTGGAGAGGACTTTAAAGTCCTAACTTCGCCACCAATAAAGACGTTTTTCATTTCATTTCATTTATGGTTTCTTTGTTTGAAGTTTGTTGTTGACAATGGGAGGATTTCAGAAGTTGAACTATTATTGCGGACATTTTCCATCGTTAGTGAACAAAGGATCACGACGTTTCGGGATCTGCAATCTGATCCCGTCTTCAGAAACGATCGGGATCAGTTACGATCCATCGTCATGGAAATAATGTCCTAATAATAGTTCAACTTGAACTTTTTGTTCGAAATTATCTTGAATATTCTTTTCTTTTTTAACACACAGCCTGTTAATTAACAACAGTTTAAGCTTTATAACGGATGAGATTGTTAGTAAAGCTAGAAACCTTGTTTAGTGGTATACACAAAATAGCTTTACCTAACCATTACGTCCTGGAGTTGCCATATGGATAAAGTGTCCTAAACACAAAGCGGGTATAAAACGTGTCAGTATGTATCTTGGTGAATGGATGATAAATAATAGTTCTTTATACAGAAGCCAGTAAAATTTGTAAATAGAGCGCATTTGCGTTTTACGCTTTTATCGATCTAAAATATTTCTCTTCTCGTCCTGATCTGTTAGCATAGCATTTTCTGTGCTTTCGATAACTCTTACATTCCAAAGTTTGTAGGTATGATGTTCAGCCTAAAATTTTCAGGTACAGTTTCCTTATGACTTGAGACATGAGCGTTTTTCCCCATATTAAGCAACATATTTGATACCCTTGTTGTTTTTTCGACCAAGCTTCGAGGTGATCTCTGCAGTTTATCAAACGGTAGCCTACCTTTACGCTGTGAGAGACCATGTAAACAGATTTTTAAAGTCCTTTAGAAGCCAGGACTTCGAAGCTGTTTTAGTCCTTTTATATTCGTAAATATATGAGATTAGGGAGACTTATCCAAACGCCATTAAATAAAACGCCATTAGATAATCCACTCTCAAGGTGTCCACACCACCATAAGAGCCACTATAGGCTACTATCAGTTGGAAGTTCAGTAAACTCTCCTTATTGTACTAGATAGAAAGAATAAAACTGGATATGTAACGTAGGATGGGTCAGTTTAACTAAAATATTAAAAGTACGTACAATACTCGTATACTCCGTTACGCTTAGCATTGTTGAACTGCCAAGCAGAAAGGAAACAACAAACTCTTTCAATCCACTCTCTAGTCTATCCAGATACCAATAGCTCAGATGTCTTCAGTTATATTTTGTCATATTGTGACACACTAGAGACTAATTAAGATAGGTTCAATATGATTAATTATTGGATTTTAAGATACTCAACATTATAAATTTGTGGTGTCAGTCGTATTGGGTAACCAGAAGGCAAAAGTACCAGTTGGAGTACCAAACTGGAGTTCCGTTTTAAACTTAAATGACTGTATGTGCTTTTTAAGATTTAGACTTACATGAAAACCGTTGAAAACAAAGGTACAATTTCCCAACATCCCAATAGACAGTAAAAAGTAGTTACTATAAATTATGGTTTTTTTAACAATACTAAAACACTATGATAAACGACTGTACTCTTGGAACGTCATTGCATTTCTTGGATAACTTTTGGTACTGAAAGTCCACGGAGCACTTATCAAGTAACGTAGCCGATTCTCCAGTCTTGTACGACAGGTAAGTCACGCAGACTCAATTATGCTATGTAGTGACTGGTAGCAATTTGTAGCAGTGATGTAGTAGCAGTGACAGTGACAGTAGGTCTAGTTATGGCTTGTCACGGGCTGTTTCCTGCTACACTGTTCACGGACGCCGCACCTTGCTGTAATGTCAACCACATCGTTCAACACTCCCTACACGTCACTGTCGGTCACTCGCTCGCTGAACCTTACTCTTTACAGGTCCTAAAACCATCTTTGCAGGTATTTTTCTTTTATTGCAGTTGGCATTTCGTGAACGTCAAATATGTTGAAAGCTCAGACAAATATTTCCCTCACATGTGTTATACCTTATCTTCGTCTGCTTGTTTCTTTGTTTTATAATGGAATTAATTTTTCAAAGGTCTTATGCAGCTGGTTCTCTGACCTTAACGACAAATTAACTACCGACCGTTGGCTGAGGAAGGATGCGAACCTGTGAACTTCGAATCAGCAGTCTGTTACGCTGCCGACTCAGCCACCACGCCGACTGTATCAGATACTGTACAGGGTGTCCAGTAATTACGGGATCAAACTTCACCAGGTGATTTGTTAGGCCATAATAAAAAAATGTCCTATACACACAGACCTATTTCGCTTAGTTTTCCGTCTGTCTGTGTTTTTCACCAAATGTTTTAATCTCCGAGGTCAATTAAGTTACAAACTTCAAACTTTGCACATTTGTTCGTATAATAAATACCAATATTGAAAAAAGAACTAATTTTCACTTCTGGTTTTAAAAAATGGCGGCCATATGAAATTTTCTAAGCTCAATAACTCAGAAGCCTTAAACTTTATGGGAATACACAAGACTAACAATACGTGGCAAATGTGTTTATAAACATTTTAAGACCAAATTTGTTTTGCTGCAATAAGTAACGACGGAGTAATTCAAGCTTTCCTGAGCACAAACCTTTATTTACATGTGTTTCTGAAATGTAAATAGAGAGTCTGCTCAGGAAAACTTCAGTTATTTATTATTTGATTTTAGGGAATGTGGTATTGTGTTGTTTGTCTGTTGATTTGTCACCTTTTGTTTCTCTTTATAAGTTTTAATATCTATAACGAGTTTCGTGGAATTTGCCGTTAAAACTGTTAGTCGGCTGCCGTTTTGAAATGTATTCAATTACAAAAACGACATTTGTTGTACTTATTTTACCTATTTAAGTACATATTCATACAAAATGTCAAGTTTCAATCTTTCATACATTTTGAGTTGTAAAATAATTTGTAAAAACCCTATATAGACGGACAGACGAAAGACTAGGCACTGTAGACCAATGTTATATTGTGAAATTTGTTTGTCTCTCAACCTAAAAAAACAGTTGTATATGAATTGTTCCGGGACACCCTGTATATTAATACTCGTACGTCCAAAGAACCTGCACGGTGAAAGGAAATCAGCAAGTGTAGGCAGTTTATCACAAAGTTGGTAGGACTGCGTCCGGGGAGTGTGTGCGCTCAGGCGAGACATCCAATTTGTTGATGATGAAAATACAGGTAACCACACACGTTGAAGGATATAGATTACCGCAGTACTACAGTACGTTCAATACTTAGTTGTACGAAATCACAGATTTTCGTTTGAAATCATTAAGCACTTTACTTCTAAACAATTCACTCAGTTAGTATTTTAGAGGTGTTCATTCCTACTAGCGTATCTCTGCATATAAATACGAGGGTCATCCAGAAAGTAAAGAACGATTGCGCATCACGCGCCGCGCACACCCCTCACCACTACGAGTGCGCGTGCAGCTGCTAGCTACATTCTTCCTCTTCAGTTTGAGTGTAGGTTCGCTGCTGTGTGATTACGCGTCTCGTGTCCACAGTACCCCGCTAAATGTAAAGCAGAAATTTAAACACTCGAAAAGTCATGGCTACTGTTTTTTGGGATCGAATGGGCTTAATCCATGTCGAATTTATACCAAGAAAAGAAACGACTACAGCCCTATCTTCGTGCCGAGTGGTTATCACTTATTCCCTAAGCTTCAGGATTTTTTGGGTAAAAACAGTTTGCTAACGATAAGGAACTCAAAGAAGCTAAGAAATCCTCTCATTTTTTGGCGGCAAATGAGTAGAACATGGGTATGGAAAAACTGGTCCCACGTTAAAACCAGTGTCTTGAAATCCATGGCGACTGCGTAGAAAAGTAGAGAAAGGTTCTATGCATTTGTAAATAAAGTTTTGTGTTGATATCTTTATTTTTCATTTGGCCATGCCAAAACGTTCTTTACTTTCTGGATGACCCTCGTAGTAATGGTTAAAATAAAGCCCTTGACCAATCACGAAGAATGTTTTACTCCATGGCTACCTGATGGTGAAATGTAGTATATTGCACGATTTGCGAGATTGGTTGGAAGGTATGTATTAGCAGGTGTGTGGTTACAGCTCATTGTTTATTAGTATTGTGGTCGCGTTGCAACAGTTCAACTGTTTTCCTTCTACTTAGGTAACTCATTCCTACGCAATTAAGAGGATTACTACACTGAATAATAGTTATTAGTTCTTAGCACACCCTTAGTAAGCCAATTAGACCGTTGAGACTTCAGTAGATCATAGCTGAACTATGACCTGTTACTAACACTGAAGACGATGACGCAGCAACAATGTTCAAATTGGAGCTTTGTAATTTCAAAAATACTATTAAATTTGGTTTGGATAAAAGATCCTCATAAATTACCTTCTTAACCAATAAGTTACTATGGATTAAGAAAAAATAATACTATTGTTGCTATCGACCTTTTATTGACAGTTTAGTTTATTGTTGCACTTATATTTACATGGAATAGGGAATATATTACGAGTTTGTACATGTATAACCTAACTAGGCTATTCACTACCTTGACAAAACTTACGAAATATAATCTATATATATAGTGTAAAATGCAGAATAACAATGAAAACTATTGTGATTACTTAATAAACTACAGTCAATTGGAAGAAAAAGAATTATTCGTCCTTAACTAATTTGCACTAAAGAGTATTCATTAATGATAAAGGAATATAAAAACAGAAAAGACAGAAATACACTATTTTATCTAATGAAGTACGTTTTCAAGTAGTAAAGAAATAACCAAATATTGCTTAAAGTATTTTTACTGTTCCCCTCTTTTAATGCTTATAAATATATTTCATTTAACGAAATATTGTGGTTCTACCTTTTCTTTTCTATTCATACCTTCTTATTATAATAGAATGTATGAGCCATTGATCAGTGGACACCTCAAGCAAACTGAACAGTTTGATATATTTGTATACTCAACTAATCAGAGTGAATATTTAGTATTGTTCACGAAGCTTTAAATAGTTCCTTATCACTCAATAACTTGTTTGACACGCTATTAACGCCAGTCTGTGTACTGCTACATTAAAAATAGAAGAAGTCATTAATATTCTAGTATGAAAGCACTCCCTACGGTAGTACCACTCTCGTAAAAGTCGGGAAGTGAAGTTAACTACTTGAATAATATCTATAACACAAGTAAACTGCACTACTTCCAGGACTTCCAGCCCTGAGACTTCCACTTTTCCGCCTCCTCCTGGGCCTTCCACAGAGCAGTGAGGTGAGCGTTCTTGGCAGCAGCAGTGTCAGCAGTGTCCGCTAGGTGGCCTGAGGGCAGCACTGTCGCCGAGGCTAAGGGTCCATGGTACGGACTGTTGAGCGGGGTGTGTTGTGCGTGGTGGTGTTCCTCCTCGTACCTGTGGGGGTCGTACGAGCCGTCATCCTGAGGTCCGTGCCACAGTTCCTGCGCCTTGGCCACGGCCAGCAAGTGCGCTTCCTTGGCAGCAGATACCTCGGGTGTGTCGGCCAACGTACCGTCGGGCAGCACCAGAGGCACTGCTATCGGTCCGTGGTATCTGGTGGAGATAATTTATACTTTATAAAGTTGTTAATTTTAAAGTGGTGATGGTAATTAACACGAGCTCCTGGTCCAAATTTATTTCAAACAAAATAATTATGTGGTTTGGTTAAATAATTTATTAAATAACCAATGACCTCTAGTACATTGAATTAATGTCCTTTAGAACACATCTTTTTAAGAATCTATAAGACTCTATGTAATTTTCATGCAAAAGAGTCAACATTATACCCTTTCTAGTTTGACTTAAGAATAATAATACTAAGCAGCTACGAGTACTGCAATAAAACTGTATAATTCGTCTGATTTGGGTTAGGTTTAAAAATAGGAGGTTAAGTGGTTTCTCAAAACGTCTCTTTTCATTGTGTAAGCAGATGAATTAATATATTTGGGAGTTAAACTAGCATGGTTAAACAAATGCTACAGAAAACAGCGTGCTGTGTCTCCTTATAGCCTAGCACGTCCAGTCAGTTGCGGAGTGGGACCACAGGTGACAACTATGGGTGAAAGCGTAGACGGTAATAGACAAACTAAAGGGGTACTAAGAGGTCATCCCAAGCCCTTGCAGTGAGAGGCTTAAGGCTAAGCAGAGTGAACTCGAAGAGTAGTCGGTTTTATAACTGGTCACTGGGGGTTCCGTTGTCACCTTCAGAGAATGGGTATAAGAGTTGGGGAGATTCTCTGCAGGAAATCTGGTGAGATGGAAGAAAAAGCTCACCTGTTCAATTGTCAGGGACTGCTGAGAAGGAGACAACAAACCCTGGGTACTTATTGTACGGAGAATGGGTACGAACAGGAGAGTATTTTATCCTAGATTAACAGGTTTTCGAAGGATCTTGGGTTTGACACAGAGTAATCTCTTGTGAATGAGGGTGTACATAGTAATCCATTGGCTGCGAGGCAATCAATATGATGCACATAAGTGAACTAACCTAGTCCTCTAACAAAAATTAAATAAAAAAAACATAGCCATGATGATTATTGTATGTGGCGCGTTTAAAGTTGTGGCCATATTTCATCTTCATCTTGTTTTTAGGTACTTTTTCCGTTTAAAATCTCCTCTTTATTAATCCCTATTTATTCAAGACCAAAGAAGCAATTATTTTCTTCCTAAACCATTTTGAACCTGAAAATAGTTTAATCTAGGGCAGGAGTTTTACAAAAAATAAGATGTAAATATATTACAATATAACCAATATTCTAGAGTAATCAATGTTTACCTGCTCTCATAGTCGGTGGATACAGGGAAGCTGGAGAGATGGCTGTCACTGCCGGGCCAGGAGGCGACTGTCATTCCTGGACTCTGCCACCCTCCAGAGGGCAGACTTGCCACCAACTGATACGAACAGCTGATCATCAAGATAACCTATATAAATAATACATCTTAGTTTGTTGTTGTTAACATTTTAGAAAGATACCTACAGTCATCGCCAAACCATGTTTGAAATGTTGTACAAGTTTGATTAGGTAAATTTGGTTATTTGCAAGTCTACTGATTTATGTTGCAAATATTACTGTTTATACTGTTGCATTGCACCAAAAGCTTTAAAGTTTTTATAGTACGTATAATGTATTTGCATGAAAAAGAATGAACTTACAAACAATAAGTTCTATAAACTTTAACTGTGGCATAAACTTCACAGAAAACTTTGAATAAAAGTCCTTCCCTGTTATTTGGTGTTTGTTGATATTTACAGAAATAACTGTTCGGTATTTCTTACTTTGTCTAATTTGTCTGCCAAGTTTTAAACTGTTTACGAGGCAACCTGTTTTAAGTATTATTTAAAATCTGTGCGTTACTTGGAGCTATTCTAATTTGATTAATTTTGATCCTTACACGTTGAAGGGATTCAAGTAACATTTTTATGAACCTACGGTTGATAAACTTATGACTTGAAGTACATGCGTTTATTTTATTAACATTTAAACATATCATGATACTCCCAATTGTAACAAGTTTAAAAATGTCAAAAGTAGTTTAAAGTGCCATGGCACACGGAGTTTTTTTAAGACTTAGATTTTTGAAGTATATGTTAGCCAAAATGAGTTTTGTAATACCTTATGCACTATTTGGCCTTCGATTATAGGGTTAGTTAACCTCAAAGCCAGTATCTCTAGCCGATGTATGAATCTATTTAGGCTACATGTTAACAGTAAGTTCACACAATTAATCTAGTTCAAGGAAAGATTGTAGAGCACACAATTCAAAACTTACCGAAAACATGGTGAAGGACGTCTGATATCGTTGTAGAGGTGCTTGAGACTTTATACTACCATCTCCCCAACGTCACAACAATTACCGGCCATCAGTGAGGTAACGTTATCATAATCATCACTGTTATCTGTTATCACGACGTAACCACAGTTATCAAGTAAGTGTAACGTTTAAGTCCGGCAAGGGTCAGCGCGCGAGCGGCCACCAGAATCACCTCTTCTTCACCCTACTTCCCGAAACTCAAACGCACACAGTTTGGAGGCTTTCTGTTTTGTAATAGTTGATGTAACTAACTTTCCTCAAAACTACTGTAAACCTTGTGTAACCTTTCACGTTGAAACATACGTATATATTAAAGTTATAGTATTAAAGTCTTGACCATGCCTATTATACGTAGGTCCTCATATACCATAAGTAAAATACCAGACTCTGGGAAAGGTTATATGAGTCAAAATAAAGTGAAAATTCAGAATAAAATGTTTCCAAAACGCTTAGTTAACCAGATATTCGCCATTTTATATTTTTCACTGATTATTT
Organism: Matsumurasca onukii; assembly: GCA_018831715.1. Classification (NCBI taxonomy): domain Eukaryota; kingdom Metazoa; phylum Arthropoda; class Insecta; order Hemiptera; family Cicadellidae; genus Matsumurasca; species Matsumurasca onukii. The sequence continues at coordinate 9,674,381 of CM032062.1, forward strand.
ATTATCTCCGACACCATTCATCGGATTTGACTCAAACTTAACATAAATTTGTATCTAAGTAAGACCATTTATGGAAAAATTACCAGAATGATCTAACTTATCATTTTGAAACTGTGGCTATTTTATGGTAATTTTAGGGAATTTTTGGCGTTTCGCCTTAAATAGCGAATAAACGGTGAGTTTAACGATAAAATGTAAGGAATAACGTTTTGTAGTGAATTTTATTTGACACCAAGGTCATAAAAATCTATTTGGAAACAACGAAGCTTTAGGGGAAACTCTGGCTGAAAAAAGACAACTTTCCACCTTATTATCTTGATGTGTTGCCACGGTTTCCACTGTAACTTTGTTGATTCTTAATTGATTTTTTTGCCTTTGGTGTCAATAGATAGGTAACAAAGCTCGCTACAAAACTATTCCAAACATTTTATCGTAAAACTCACCATTTATTCGCTATTTAAGGTGTAACGTCAAAATTCCCCTAAAATACCATAAAGAAGCCACCGTTTTAAAATGACAAGTTAGATCATCCTGGTAATTTTTCCATAAATGGTCTTACTTAAATACAATTTATGCTAAGTTTTAGTCAAATCTGGTAAGTGGTGTGGGAGATAATAAATAATTAGTGACAAATATAAAATGTCGAATATCTGGTTAACTAAGCGTTTTCGGAAAAAAATTATTCTTAGTTTTCTCTTTATTTTGACTTATATAACCTTTTCCTAGAGTCTGGCACTACCTATGGGACACCCTGTATAATATTCTCATATCATGAAAGTGACATCATTTTTTCGTTAAAGACCTTCTTCTGACTCCTTGTGGACCGTACGACTTGAGCAACTTCTAATTACAAAGACTAGTCTTGTAAAATTATTACCATCTAAAGCTGCCGGGACAGACCGCGTCAATGCACTATTTACTTGTTGAGACTCTTTATTCAAACGTATTATACACTTGTTTGAAATGTTGCCGAATTGTTCAGTATCATTCAATAAAATAAGTATTACTACTACATAAATAAGTATTATTCCTACATTAATAGGTATTTTGTGACAAAATTAATAAGTATTATTATTACTAAAGAAATTTGTAAACAATGTTTGGACCGAACCGGGACTTAAACCGGGTCTCCCGCTTGCCGGGCGGTTATGCTAAAGTATTATAATATAAGTATTATTATTAAATATTAATACATTAGTATGAGTTAGTTGTACTTATTCTACGCCCGCTTTACAAGATTTAGTGGCTAAGGAGTGGAAAAATCTTTTGAAAATTGCTCTCAAAATTGAAAATTTTGAAATGTTTACTCTAAGTTAACTTTTAATACAGTTTATTTATTTCACTGATGTTTAAAACCTTATTTTTAAGGTTAAAAACGTCCATAATCTATACTTAAAAGCTAAAAACACAATCTCGTAGGTTAAATGTCAGGCATTTTTCTACTAACCAATTCATCAGTTTTTCTATTTTCAAACGGCTCATCTTAAATGGAGTTAAACAGTTTATTGAAAAGCTTTCTGCTCATATAAACTGGAATTTTCTAGTAATATTTACAGTTATGATGTTGACTTGAAACGAATTTTGGTCTTGTCAAATTAACACAGTTGTTACACATTAGACGTGTATCCAAATATGAAAATGCTCAATAGTTTTAGGGTTATTTATTCAGCACCAAAGCGCTATATACAATAATTTCTTTAATTTGTTATGTTGTTATGTTTTTTATCTGTCATTCAATAAATTTGTGCCGGCTCTTTGATGGAAATACACAGTTGAAAAATCATATTTTAAATTGTAACGTACACGGGGATAATTCTTTCATCTTTCACTCTTGCAGTAAAATAAAGATTGCGAAATCACTAAATCACTATTTGAGATACCGACCACTCTCATGAGGGTATTTTAAGGCAAATATGTGGTGAAGGATGAGTGGTAGTAATGAGTTATGAGGTGTAGTCTTGTTTCAAACTAACTCTTTCTAAGAATGGGTAATTAATTAATAGCCCAATGACCAATGGAAATACAAAGGCCAACGGCTTAACGTGACTTCCGAATCACGCAAGTGATGGTCTGATATGTCTAAACGATGGTGGGAGTTGATGCGGGTATCATCAGATGATCACTGAGACTATCTGAACCGCTTTAGACCTATATCATCCTCAAAACCTGACCTCCATGAAGCTGGATTACAGGATCACGCCACGAGTCCCAGTCAATTGTTCTTAAAGTTCTTAACACTCTTGAATTCGCGTAAAACCCCATAATTTTGGGTTTAGATGTCAAGTTGGTCGCCGTATTGGAAATCGGTAGCCAATTTTTATATGTTCGAACTAATATATTTTTAACTGTAGGGAAAAGGTGAAGTCAACCAATCAAACAAGTCTGTAAAACTCTACTAGATTGTAACCCATAGTGGCCCATTTAAGTGAACACCTGCACTTACATTAAAATTTGAACAAAACACAAACGAGTAAACGTTTTATTTCAAAAAGCATCTAGCCACAACTTTAAAACACATGAAGACTAACAACTTAACAAAAACGGAACGAAAGGTTAATCAAAGAAAGTACTTCTTACTATTTTCCGCTTTGAAATGAGGCAAACTTCCTTAAAAGGGTTAATTTATTATAGCGTTTCCTTCAAGGACGTAATGAATAAATTGTCGCAAAGTAAATAAAGAATGTACTTAGATCCATATCTGGAGCGTAAGTGATTTTTCAAACCAGTTTTACCGCCCTTGTGTTAATTTGATTTGTCACTGGTTTAATCCGATGTTGTCAACCTTTCACTAACTTTGTACTTGACTTGATTATATAATAATGTATTCAACTGAGTTCAACCCAACTCATGCAGATTCTGTAATATTATACATACCTACGCTTTGCGATATTATACTGCTTCCTATCAAATGTATTTATAACGACACGTGTCCATGGAAGCATTCTTGCCTTTAATAAGACTCAGAAAATATGTTGTTTGGTTATTTGTCATCAATGGTTAAAATATATAACTATTCAGTTTTCTAAATTCGCTTGGAAGAATTTTATTTTTTTAAGAGTATAATAATGTTTTTTTTAAACCTCCTTAACTATTTGACATATTTAAGCATAAAGCATGTATGCCGTGGAGTCGAGGCAGCACAGCCTTTAGGGTTGATGAAAGGTATCACTCAATTTATCGATATTTATACACGTTGTTTTATGCAAATTTCATTATCATTTTACTTTGATTTTGTGCAGGAAATGACGTTTGTTTTATGATAGGTCAGTTGAAACACCTAAATGATAAGCTAAAATGGACCTGACAGCCAGAACAAACACATTGCCAAAGATTAAAAAGAGAAAGACGTTTGTTCTTAACTAAAAAGGATGCCCTTTAGTCATCTATACAGACCATCCTTAAAGCTGTTCTCAAGAAACCGAGACTGCATATTTAACGTAGGTCTATGTAAGCCTATATATTTCAATTGCATACCGAAATATTCAACCCCTTGTAGATTGCAAATCAAAATGATCCTGATTCAAATAGTTTTGGAATAGACGCGTTACAAACTAAACTAATACTGCATGATTTGCGTAGGGCACAAAATACCACGTTGCTGCAGTTGACTAAAGATTCTATATGAAAATAACTGTAGTATTATTTATTACTAAATAAATTTGAAGACAAAAATATTTGGACCGAACCGGGACTTGAACCCGGGTCTCCCGCTTGCCGGGCGGTTATTCTCACCACTACACCATCCGGCCCAACTATTTCTGCCTTCAAATAAGTACTTAAATCTGAATGTTTACCCGAAACATGAGACTGTCAAATAGTGACTTTAAATCAACATGCTGGAAATATTACAAACATAATTTAAATACTGTGTCATAACCGCCCGGCAAGCGGGAGACCCGGGTTCAAGTCCCGGTTCGGTCCAAATATTTTTGTCTTCAAATTTATTTAGTAATAAATTAGCTATTTAGCGTTTATACAAATTAAGATCTATAACTGTAGTATTATTTTGATTCCAAACAGCATTATAGATTTTCTTTTAACTATTTAACTTTGTGTTACACAGTAAATATAATGTGAAGAAAAACTGTCTAGAACAAACTTACCTATAAGTTTGTAACGTTTGTAAAATTGTACTATTCAGTGGTTTGCAGTTACACGACATTTTCTGTTCCGTATAGACCGCTGTCCAAATTGTGCACACTTTTCACTTCAAATCCGTTTACTTTAGAAACTCGTGCATTTTAATTCCTTTCAATCTTGACCTTGACCATTGAAAGGCAGACTCGGTGTACCGCTTATCTGTTGGTACAGGCTGAATTCCACGCATTCTACAAAGGCCAGCACAAGTCATTGGCTTATACGCCTGTTCGGCCGACTACCCAGCCTTCCATTTCGTGGAACGAGAAATGTTCATCCGGAGAGCTACTGAATGGTGTCAGTTGTGAAACCATCTTCTCTTGCTGTACTCCAGTAACAAGATTAGTAACATTCATACTGAGGTTCACTTTAACCGTCTCTCTATACAATATTTGCAGACGATAAAATAGCTGGATGTTCCGAGCAATCAATGTGGTCAACATGGTAAACATAACATGCTTTCAAGCGGGCATAGTATCTACGAAACTTTGTACACGTGCCTTTTAATCCTTTCTAAGTGTCTACAAACCAAGCAGTCACGTTATGGTTGTGTTTGAATGTTAGAGCTTAAACAAAAACATATTCTAGAAGAGTTAATCCCGTTAGAAGCCAGTTATGAACTTTCCATTTTTAAGTGTCTATAATCAAAGTGCTCTTTATGTGGCGTGTTTTACATTTTTTTATGTACTTGAAAAGTTGGCTACATATCTGATGAATATAATGGCCTTTTGTTCAGGATGTTTGAACTCTTAATTAAACTTTTGACAAGCGCTCCGTTTCGGAAAAGTTTGAAACTCGCTGCTCTAAGGCTTAAGACGTTATTTACGAAGTTTAAGTGTAACATGTAATAGTGGTGTGTGTCTCCTAGTTACATTAAAATGCGACCTGTGAGACCTAACAATACAAACCTCCCTATTCCTTCCATTTTGAACAGATACTGGATAGATAGCGTCAAAGGTTCTTTACTACAACAAGAAACAAAAATACACAGGTACACGTACCAATCTAGTAGTTTGCAGCTATTTAAAATGTGCGTATTGCAGTCTCAAAAAAGTTAACAAAATATGTTTTCAAAAAATGATAAAAAGATGCATTTTCAAAATTAATAACCGGGTCTGTGACAATTAGGTGATATTGGTGTACCAAATTTTAGCTCCATCCCTCCATCGTTGCAGTTTGCTAAATAACCTACATTTTGGTTTTTATCTGTAAGCCCTGTAGAACGTTAGCCAGCAAAACTTGCACACTTTATTTAGATTTTTAAATTTGTATGCAGTTAATTTAGTTTTTGCACGTTGAAACATAAATTAAACGCATTCCAATTAACAAATACTTTAATTATTTACAGGCATAAAAGTAATATGCTATATTAATGGTGATGTGCGTGAGCCAAAGCTTCCAGATGTGCCCCTGGCCGCAGCGACCTCGTGAGTGTCAGCCAGATGTCCTGAGGGGAGGACCTTAGGCTTGGCGAGAGGTCCATGGTACGCTGCTTCGTGGTGATCGTGATGGTGGTTGTCGTGGTGATCATGATGTATGTCGTGGTGATCATCATGGATATCGTGGTAATCACCGTGGTGACCATGAGACTTGGCTTCTGAGACTGCTGCTAAGTGCGCTGCTTTGGCGGCGTGGACTTCGTGTGTGTCAGCTATGTGTCCGTCAGGAAGCACCTAAAACACATAATAAATTTGATAAAACGTCTTTTATACTATATTAAATTTAATATTAGTTTTGATGTCCGAAATTAAAGTAAAAACAGAATCGAGGTCATAATCTAGTATTATTTCGTGGCCCGAGGGATGACGTTTGTCCTAACTCTAATAAGTGGGCTGAAATCCTACCTTAGGTAAAGCCTGAGGTCCATGGTAGACAGCATGGTTGTCTTCATGATGATGACTGTCCCCATGGTCATGGTGCAGGTCTCCATGGGAAGCATGACTCAGCGCGTCCAGATGATGCTGCTTCAGTGCTGCCACCTCGTGAGTATCCTCAAGGAAGCCGTCAGCTCTCACCACTGGCTTAGCCTGGTTCCCGTGGTAGTCTGAGTGATCTCCTATGTAGCCTCCCAGCACTTGGCAGCTGAGGAGACTGAGAACTGCCTGGAACATGGAGGATGGAATCATGGATGGTAAAGCTCTAACAGTCCTTTATCAGAAGTGATATTTTGTCAGAGGCTTAAATGTCTTGCCCAAATACTAAACCCCAAGTCGAGAAAGCACCCAAAAATGTATGTCAACCGTTGTAAGAATCATTATAACGCTTCATTCTAGCGTGGCTGTTTAATACGTGCAGAAAATTGCAGTCCCAGATGCTAAATCACTGAAATTAATTGTTTATTAATGCAATTAGCATTTGCCACCTAATTGGTTTGAAATGAATTTCCCAAAAGTGAAAATAAAAAATAAGCCTGTCCTTTAAAAGTAAAAATATCAAATAAAATTAAGTTTAAGTTATGTTAAAATTAGGTTTGTAATCAAAGATATAATGAATTGTTTTCATAAACTAAATCAAAACAGGAATGTCGTCTTTAAATACTAAATGACCAAGTTCGATAGTATAATAATTCTGTTTTAAATTTAAACCATTGCAAGTTTTCACAGTAAATATACAATAATCTGTAAATACAGTTCTTTAGTTTTGTATTATATCACGGTTTTGATAAAGTAATAGTAGAAACAAGTTGTTCTGATATTTTCTGGACACATTGTATGGAAATTCATATATTCACGAGATTTTACTGGATCGCCTATATAGCACATTTCACAGATTGAGTCAATGAGATCGCTACATCAGACGTGGCGTATAGATTCTATAGAAGGCTGAAATACTTTCAGTGTTTCATATATTATTTACTCAAAGCTTCATATAATGATGCCTTTTGGAGTAGCCGAATAACTAATACAATAATTGTGTATACAACTGGTAAAAATAATCAAAAGAGCAAATTTGTCTTTAAAAATGTTCTTAAGCTAAATGAGGAGGGACAGAGCAAAATGTTAACATACCTGAACACCACAAAACGTAATATAATATACTTGTACTACATATGTTAAAATAATTAGCTTAAAAGCACCCTATGATTGGGGACTTTGCACGAACTAACATCATAACTGGGGAAGTTTGCTCTTTGAAACAAAACATGACACTGCTATGTTTAACGTGTCACAAGTCCTTTGATGAAGCTTGTGAATATTCCACAAATGCATTTTATACTAATTTAAATTACGATAATTGTCAAATGAGCTGCTGATTAAAATATAAGATAACTGATTGTTGATCCTTAACAGCCTATATCACTAAAATGCCCAATACTCTACTGTATCCTAACTGTCCAACACAGATTGGATTATTATTAAAAAACACAAAGAACCTAAATGCAAAAGCCTCTTCACTAAATCACTATTTGAGATGCCGATCACTCTCATTAGGGTATTTAAAGGCAAATATGTGGTGAAGGAGATGAGTGTGATGAGTATTGTAGTGTGAGTTATGAGGTGTAGTCTTATTTTCACAAATTAAGGCCGACTCTTCCTTAGAATGGGTCATTAATTATAGCTAATGACCAATGGAAATACAAAAGGACCAACTGCTTCGGAGCTGCAATAAGTACCTATGAAATACTATTAATTTATGATAAGATATAATGTTACTTTACAGACCTTTTCTAGTGACTATTAACTACTTTTCTACAAATTTGTTGACCACTGGGTTGGTAGAACGAATTTTGCAGATGGCTATAGGACATTACATATCGTTGAGAAGGTGTTTTTATAACACAAACAATACAGCAAAAAATAAATTATCTACAGCAAAAAATAAAATCTACAGTAAAAAATAATACTATCGCTCTTCAGATAAATTATCAATCAATAGTTAAAGCCGTTCATTGCCGTTTAAAGTTTCAAAAATTTAAACCTTTAACGGCAAAAGCCTTTGATGGAATAGTTTGTTAGAAGTTCAGTTTGCAGAATCGTTTTTGGTGAAAAATCTTTAGCGATAAGCAATTTGCCGTAGCCTTTTGCATTTGGCAAACACCTGTGCTTCCAGCGTCTGTTTTCAGTTTGTTTTTAAAATATTTGAAACTTTAACGGCAAGAAAGTATTTTCCAACACGTTTTTTCACAATATTGTGTTTAGCATTTTGATCATCTTAATGGTCAATTTTGATTATTGTCTTAATCACAATTAAAAGTCATTTAAAGCATGATAATAACATAAATAATTAATATGCGTATTTTTATATTTCCTTTTTTATAACAAATGAGTTGCGGTCCTTAGACATTTTAATTAATACTCCTAAAATGTTTCATTCGTTCCACATCTAAATCTACGTACTTAGCATAAAGCTTTTGCATTAACTGTCTCTAAATTTGATGTTCTAGTATACATTCAGTCAACCACTATTGGATACCACTAATTTTGTGACACTCTCGTGTACACTCGTCTATACCATAGAGTGCTTCCGCATTTCATTTTTCAGATGAACTTTGAATGTCTTCACCATTGAGAAAGTGTTGATAACATTAGATAACGTGTCTACAATATATAGTTTAGCTTCTTTCTACGGTTAAAACCACATTTCTGTGGTTCAATAATTTTGCCCTGAGATACATAATGCCAACAGTGGTTCTGCCTTGTACGTATCCTTTTCTTTCGGACTTAATTGCCACTAATCCAACAGTTAACGTTGTAAAATGAACATAAACAGAAAGGATTTGTTAAAGCTCCAATGCACGCATCATGATATTTAGATATATAGAAAAGTACCCTGGTAAAATTGTATTTTATTATGTACCGGTTTCAACCTTTAGGTCATCTTCCCGCATGTAAGTCAAACAAAATGCATAGGAATACAAACAAAAACGTATAACAAAGAACAAATCAACAAAAAACAACCAAAAGCCCAGGAAAACAACGCTATTCTTCACATATTGTTTCCATCATGTATTCGTCTGTGGAGTAGAAGGCCTTCTTCAAGAGATACTTTTAATTTTTATGTGGAAAATGGACGACGCCTCTTGCTTCAAGTTATCTAGAAGTTTGTTATACAATTTAGACGACGCATAAATTGTATTTTTTAGTATAAAATTGGAATTGTGAGTTTTATTTGAATTGTTTTTTGTTCTAAATTATGATTATTATTATTAGTAAATTTGTTGTTTGATGAAATATCCAAAGTTGGTTTTAAATGGATTAGACACTCAAAAATGTATATACAGGGTAAATTCATAATATTGTGTTCAATAAAATTTGCTTACAACTAGATTATTAAATTAAATATCTATCTTAAATACTAACTAAATTCTCCAGTCATTAGGTTATCGAAATTCACGGAAAATTGGGTTCTAGGTAACCACTTTTTGATAGCTTGCATTGCTTAGATTTCCCCAACATTCATCCCTCAGTGAATATGTTTTAAAATATAACATGATATTTATATCTAAAGAGTAGGCAACCTTAAACGCCTGAACATTAAAGCCAGTGTTACTCACATAACTCCAAGTAAACCTTCCAGTAACTAGATTTCGGTACTTCAGTTTAACTAGATTTCGGTACTTCAGTTTAACTAGATTTCGGTACTTCAGTTTAACTAGATTTCGGTACTTCAGTTTAATCAGATTTCGGTACTTCAGTTTAACTAGATTTCGGTACTTCAGTTTACTTATCTTTTTAAATTGTTAAATTGTTAAGTATGTGTGTTGTCAAAGTAGTTCAATTTCAATTTTTTTTTAGATTGAGATCGACCATTTTAAGATTCTATTCATTACGGCGAAAGTCACTTTTATTGGCTGGAATTCAGGATGAAACGGCGCTTAGTGTCGTCTGCATTTTAGGCGAATCGTTCTTTCATACAAATAAGACAACAACGTTGACGTAGATCAAGAAAGGTGAATAAGGAAGTACTGTAAGTAATCAAATAACTATAATTTTGCTATGCCTTTTTGGTATCCGACCTTCAGTCGGTCGAAATAAGTATTTCTGGTATTTCTTCCTTTGTTCTTCTAAAAGAAAGTAAGTTCTGGTAGTACTAGAGCGCACGACTACTGGCTCTTAAATATAAATGGCACAAATATAAGCCATAGAAAAGTGGTAGAGAGGACTTTGCCTTGCCAGACAAAACAAAAGCTTGTCCCATACATATTTTTTGGGTTGTTTATGCTAGTTTTGAATTACGATTTGGATCACTATTAAAATAAAGTTCAAACAATTTACGTACGGGTTACCTCTATGAAATTATTATCTTTCTAAATCAGTCCAAAACACATTTTCATTTTAAAACAAAACCGAAACTAGAAAATTAAAGCAAAATGTTTCAAATTAGTAAGTTTTACTGGAAAACATTCAATAAGTAACGTAACCGTGGTTGTAACCACTCTAGAAGTTTTGTGAACATGTAACAATTTAGTAAAAGACAAAGAAAAATGTACATAGGTTCCAAGGGTTGTTATAAAAGAGAGACAAATCAATCAAACAGTCTAAATATGGATCAATATTATATCACTATTTGAGATGCCGACTAATTGGGTTTAAAAGCTAGTACACAGACTAGGTGTCGGTGTTGCATGTCTGGGAGTCTCATGTACGGTTCCTTCCTCTTACAAAGGCGTTGCTTCCTCTTCCTCTGTGTTAACACTAGCATAAAACCTTTACTGAAAACACGCCAATCTAGCTTGCTAATTTAAACATACTTTTTATACCAACCGTCACTAACCTTTCAAACAGTACTGAGGCCAGACAAAAATTGTCGGACGAATATTGTACTACTCTTTTATTAATATCTACGTTATTTGAGATGTAAAGAATTTACAAAAAGGGATATCATGTTAACTACAGTTTCTTACAGTTATGGTTTTAACCTGTAAAATAGTATTTTAAGAGTAGGCGATAAGGCAACACATTGTAAGAAAATATATATTTTTGAGGTGTGATATGTCAATGAACCTAGTCATTGATGATCCTTTTCAAAATAACAATTTTGTTTGTAAGGCTGAAATTCGGTTTCTTATTTAGTTGAATGTATATAGAAATTGACTGTTTATTAGTATAGGTTTCTTGATTTTTGTTGTAAGATAGTGACACATTGATATTTTTTAATTTACCATACACAATCTGTAATGTTTAACCCATCTAAATGTATTTATGGAAACATATCCTGCTCCATAGTTTTAAATAAACTTATCTTTCTAATCAAAGTCAGATTTCGCAATTAAAAAATACATCCCATATGCCACAATATCCATTGTTGATCAAGGCAAACACCCATATCATGTCCAGAGAACAATAGAGTAGCCAGCACGTTACATATGTGTTCAAATCAACATTCCCAGAAATCAGTGAGTGGTCCTAACGATGCTGTGAGGTGACGTAACAACGCTACGCAGTGCGCTACGCTACGCTACACTACTATACGCTCAGGGAAGGGTCCAGGAGAGAGGATCCCGTGGTATATAGACACTGGTGTGGGAGGAGAAGTTACCAGTGACCCACAGAACCTCACGACATCATGAACCAAGTAAGCAAATCAGCCTGCCTTTGTTCACTTTTCAATGGTTTTAAATATACCTTAATCTGTTTTTAAATATTTTAAATTTAATTAATATTATAAAACATGATGGTTATAGCTATTTGAGTGGCTGAGTATTTCAGTTGTTTGTGTTTACAATTAATGCTTTCTAATACTTTAAAATTACTAAGATTTTTAAAAACTAACAATAATCAAAAAGATTGTATGTCCATTGTTGAGACATATTATGATTAGGTTTTTCTAATGCAGTATAAAATAAACAAAACAGCGGTTAAGTCTACCACAGAACACTTTGTCAAAGTCTAAATACATATTTTTAAACTATCGACTTTAAATACGTTCGTAAAATTAAAAAATCAATAATTTTGAAAATCTAAAAATTTTTTGACTATTCAACAAAGAAAATTATTAAACTTGATTAACTTAAGCAAACTTGTATCCAAAAAAATTATCTGAAGTCTAATTAAAAAGAACCTACTCATGCAAGAGGGCTTGAACGGTCTGTTCCTTTGTTATGGCAAGATGTACCCGTAGTTAAGAACCAAACAATTGACGGTTTTTGATCCAAATTGTACAACTGTGACTTTTATGCCACATTTGAATTATTTCATAACAATTTCAAAATGTTTGATTGTTTATTTCTTTGGCAAAAGCATCTACAAATATTCGACACTAACTCACAGTTTGTTGGGTCTAGATAACGGCTCTGGTTTTCCTGGGTGCCTTGGCTAGTGGTTGCCTCAGTGCTACAGTGTACCCCCAGCCCCTGAGGTCAGTGGACAGGTACCAGGGTCCCCCAGTGGTGCCTGTGATCCTGCCAGGAGGCTTCATCGCTGACACTGAGGAAGTGGCTAGAGCCAAGGAGTACCACTTCAGTGCCTTTGCACAGGCCGCCAGTGCTGTCAAGGATACTAGATACAACCCAGCTGATGAGCAAAGGTTAGTGTTTGGTTATTTTAAGTTTAGGAATAAGGTATTTAAATGAGATAACACATTAACCAAGATCAAAACTAAAAAATAGCTCTAGGCCAATTGCACAAAATTAAGTTTTCGTACTAGTTGCAGTGAAATAGAAAAAACAAACAAATACTTCTTTAGATGGTGGCAAGAATATATTAAAAAGGAATCACAAGACAATGTATAATGTACAAGAAGGCCAATACTAGAAACATTTTTTGTATTAACCTTTTTGTACATTATAAATGTTCCAGTACTCATCCGTTGTCTTCTTTTGAAGATTATAAGAACGAACTGTTGTTTTGAACCTTATTTACAATATAGGCTATTACATTGATACTAAATTAACACACTACAATGAGGATAACACCTATTAAATGTATAAATTGCATACAAAAAATGTGGTTTGGCCTCGGAGGCATCATGTAAAATATCGAATCATACAGGTAGCTTTTAGTTATGTTTTGTAACTCTTAGTCTCAATAGTTTAGCATCGATAATGATATCAACTTAACTGGTGTCTAACCGTAGGTATCTTGGCTTATTGAAAAATTACAAGCAACTCAGCGATTTGTCATTCCAAATCTATAGCCTTTTGAAAAACACTTCGAGACTTAGTATTTTTATAATCCCAGTTTTATTCCAAACTGTACATCATTACAACCAAGTATTATTGTAACGATAAACGCTAAACCCCTAACTGTAATAATAACCAAAACACAACTGTAGCCTACATAATTTTATATTTTGCAGGTACACACAGCCCAAATACACTCAAGCTTCGCCAGTACGTCAGCAACTGTACAGTCAGACTCAGCAGTACACTCAGCAACTGCAACAGCCTGTGCGTCAGCAAGACTACAATGTTCCTCAGCAGAGGTACACAGGACCTGCCCTGGGAGCTTACGCAGAACCTAAGCAAGCTTTAGACTATCAGCAGCCAGCCTACGTGCCTCAGCAGCAACAGCAGCGTTACCAGGGTAGGTCTCGATACGCTGGAACTAGAACAAATATTCAATATTCATTTAGTCTGAGCAACAAATGTTTTTGAAATCATTTAGTTACTGGGGTGCTCAGTTTATTATGTTTTGTGCATACTATACAATTTTCTCAGGGAATTCTGTATTGTATTTGACGTAAGGTCCAAGTGATAAGTAATGCCATTGACAGTGTAGACTGACACGAGTCCTGAAAATCAGCATCAGTACAAAAATACAAGTTATTTACACGTAAACTTTAAACAAATAAGACTTTGTCATTTTTCACAACGGTATTTCTGTAAATATGAGATATAGATAACCAAAGTTTGGACCTCTTCATAGGACCTCCAGTCATCCCGGTGATCCTGCCCAATGGCTACATTGCTGACACCGCTGACGTGGAAGCTGCCAAGGAACATCACTTCCAGCTGTTCAACCAGGCCCAGGAGGCAGCGGCTCGAGCTCAGGAGAGAGACGGCAAGAAGTACGCGTACACTGCAGCTTCAAGGTAAACACAATAATCACCTTTCGTCTGTAAAGGTTTATAAATGGTAATTTCATTCAGCCTGACTCCAATTTTATAGCAGGTCTATAAGTCTTTTGTTTTATTATAACTAAGAAAATAGTGGTTTTCGACCAGTGAAATGGAGTTATTGTTTTTAATTTGTTCGTTTTATCCACTTCTTTTACCTAGGTTTTTCAATCAATTTACCCGATTAACTTACTACTCAAGTTTGCAAATAATCATATTTCTTAACAATGTTTTGATGAACTCATAACGGAAAGTTAAGCTTGACATTATCTAACATTTAAGCAGCTTCTTACGAAGATGTACACAACATATTTACAATTTCGTTTTATTATATTCAGATACTCCCAGCCTGAAGACGACGGCCAGTACGAGGAGGAACAAAGCTACAACCAGGTGTACCAGCCTGCAGCAGCCCAGGTCTACCAACCCACCTCCGCCCTGTATACAACGCACCAGCTAGAGGTCTGGCTGCCAAGAGACCCTACCAGGGACCTCCAGCTAACACCGTAGTGCTGCCCTCTGGTCACATCGCCGACACTCCTGAGGTCACTGCTGCCAAGATCTCCCATCTGCAACAGTTGCTGGACGCTGCTCAGCGGGCTGTTCCCCAACAGAGATACCAAGCTTCTAGATAAACCGAGTGTGATTCCGAAATCAATTTGTATGGACTGTTAATTTCAATTTGTAACTAGGTTTATTCAATTTGTTCCTGTAAATACTTAGAGTATTCTTTTAATGCGATTCTTTACTGAATGGGATTTCTTTTACTTTGGAGGGTTTCTTCTTCTATGACTAAATGGCGTGGGTGCAATCGTATTCCCTTTAGAATGTATTACTAGCATGACTAAACGTACCTTTGGAAACGTTGCTTCCAATGACAAAACATAAAGTGTTTAGGTTAAAACTATTATTACATGTGGTCACTACGCTTAAATATCTTTGTCTATTCACCCAAAATATCAAGTAGTTGTGGGGTTCTTTTGTAATATAGATGAGTTACACCGATATTGTATAACCATATGGGCTTTACTCGTTCTTTACTACAGGTTCTTTGTCTATTACTTCTTTAGTAGTTCATTTCCATCCTTAAAAATATTGCTTCCAACGGCTTAATATTCGGTGAACAAGATCGTCTCCAATTTCCTTTATCTATTTAGCACCTCATGATTTTTTAACAAGGTGGACCTAACAATCAAACTTAGTACAGTATAAGTGTTTTATAATATCTCTATTTCCACTACACACTTGCTTGGCTGTCTTTTATTAGTTACCGTTAAACTCACTGCTTCTTTATCTTTGATTACTTTCGAGAACACCGCGTTTTTAGGTAACTGCTTGATGACAAACTCTTAACGTGTGATTTGTAAAACATCACACAAGATCAAGACTTATATTAATTTTGTACCCCAAACATGTGGCTACGCTTATTTACTTTGGCCATCTGAGTTTATATCTTGGAAACCTTAGTTACCTATAGTCAACTTCATTTAGATTTAGCTAGTGGATTGTGCAATATTGTCATCTTTTGTAAAATAGCCTATTATATGTTATGATATCGTGTATTTTATAAAATATGATATGTGTTCTTTTGTATGAATGTTGTACTTAAGTTAAATCTGTGATAGCTTTTTAAGTAAACAAATATATAACCATTGTCTGCAGCAAAACTGCCAGCTAATTTACTTTTACCTCAATTTCCTATCTATATGAGTTTATTTGGTTTAAACTATAATTTATTGAGCTAGTGAACCAAACTGTCTTATGAGTAAGTTTGGACTTCGAATCAAGTACTTTTCTCTTCTTATGATGTTGCTAAAGCTAAATCAATTTATTCTCTTTATATGTTCGTAAACTTCATAAGTTGTTAGTTCAATCAACGATGTGTACAATAAAACACATAAACACAAAACTGATTTCCCAAGTGGAAACGAACGGCAGAGGCAACATGATTATTAAAGTCCATCCGCTGTGAGAAGCCTACTTGTAGCATTCCCGGCACAGACACCTGGCATACGCCAACACTGTTCAGACGCTCAATAAAGCACTATCAATAGCTACACACTACGCCCTCACGCCCAGAAACTTGTCATAACATCAAAGTTAAATATGATTTGGAGAGTATACAAGATATAGATTGTTTATATATTACACAAAACAAATATATATTTTATTAGACCCAAAGTTTGTTTGTTCATGCCACGGATTCAAAGAAAACCACCATATGTTTGCGTTCAAAGTCACGATGTGAACAAGAAGTACGGTTATCTTAACACAATCTATAAAGTGCCAAAGGTTTTTTTAACAAGACGACCGCGTAAACGCTGTTTTTGGCATAGGTTTTGGACATTGTGTCAATCCAAACCCACCCAAGATGGTCGACCTAAGACGTGTATGAAATGCTCGGCAGAGGTATTGTTGTATAGATTCGATAAACAACATAAATTTGGTCAATATATCTTAGAAATATTAATTAGTCAATAGGTTTTCAAAGATGTAATGGTCTTAAATTTTAACGCACTCGTTTGAAAAACCTCTTGAAAAGTAATGTCAAGGTGTAAGTTATGTAGACCTCTTGGGAAATGTTGTATTTCAAAGTTATACGTAAGTTTATACTACGTTGTTAGTAGCACTAGAATTGTTATACAATCATACCTTATTACATGTAATCGCTTTTACCTTTTCTGAAATCAAAACTACATTACTAGGTACCAGATCGTCATCGTACTCAAAGAACGTGCTTGTATTGTTCAGTAATTAAAAGAATAAGCTGGGAAACAGGAATAGCTTTTGTATAACAGGACTAGGACTTTAATCAATTGCAAGTATTTTATACCAAATCTCACGATAGTGTACGCATTCTGAATTTGTTTGTAGGCCTAATATCCTAAAACATTAATGTACTATTTCACTGTGATGTTTTACCTCCAATATCTTGTATTCCATAGTAACGAGTAGTGTACTGTCTACTAGTGAGATTAATCGCCATAAGAAAGAATTTTCGAAAAGTAGCTCAATATGAGTATTAAACTGTTATAATTTTCATCCGGTAAAGATTTAACATAATAGAATTTATGCGAACAGTTTTATGGATGAACCACTTTAAATGAAAGCAAGATGTTTCAAGACGTTTTGTCTGAACTATGTCAGACATCGTCAGTTTAGTTTTAAAACTTAAGAAAGAATAAAATAAGCTGAGTAATTTTCAAGGTGTTTTTGTTAAATATCTCTTTATTTAGGTATAGATTAAGAATGAAAGAGTTCTACCCCTAGAAAGGCATGGTTCATTATTGTATAAATTGGTTAAAAAGTGTAAAGGTAAATATAAACAAGCTATTTTTTTAGGTAGACTTTAATGAACTTAATCAGACGACTGTTTTCATAATTTTAAATGGAGTTATCCAAGATTGTGAAAGAGTATATGAACTTTCTTTGTGGTTTAGATTGTTTGGGTGCTTCCTAATTTTAATGGCCTCTCTCACAATTCTTGTTTTCATTCCATAAAACAATCTTAGTCAACTCTATTCAAACTATGAAAACAGTCATCTGATCAAGTTCATCAAAATCCACCTGGAAAAATAGCTTGTTTATATTTAACTTTAAACTCCATGAACAATAATTTGATTATTTCCACAATTTTAAAATTAAAATGACGCCTGACTTAGTTCTTGTTTTCATTTATGGTGGTACGTCCATAAAACGGTTCGCATAAATTTGTCACCACTTAAGTCTTCGTCTGAAAAATAATGAAATTTCATAAACTAGGAAACATTAAATTAAACATATTTATATTATATATCACTATTTGAGATGCCGACCACTCTCATGAGGGTATTTTAAGGCAAATATGTGGTGAAGGGATATGATGATGAGTGGTAGTAATGAGTAATGTGGGGTGTAGTCTTGTTACAAACTAAGGCCGACTCTTCCTTATAATGGGCCATTAATTAATAGCCCAATGACCAATGGAAATACAAGGACCAACGGCTTAACGTGACTTCCGAACCACTTCTCAAATATTGCGCAAGAGGTTGTAGATCCGCTTTGGTTAAGGTTATCAGCAACAAGCGTGGAGTACAAACTGCACTTTCCACACTGGTAGTTTTACATTTACAGTATAATTTATTGAATAAACCAGTCTGTTTGTAAGCATATGTATCTATCCTGCGGTATTGACAGCTGTTAGTTCCTTGCATTTGAATCTTATGCAGATGTTTTCCAAGAAACCCTGCTATTGGACTGCATACTCCATTAATTCGTTCAAATAAAACATTTTAAATGAAAACTAAGAGACATTTTTGCAGCTTTACAGTACGGGTGAAAACAAGATGAATCGATAGGACAACTTTTAGAAACCTTCAAGATAATTTAACTTAACAATTTATATGTCAAGATATAACAACTTTTTAGTGTTGACAAAAAACATACAACATAAAAAGAACATATTTTCAAGCATATAAAAACTAAAGTCACTGATAACAATTATGCAACACTTTAATTAAAAATAGAATCAATAAAAATGAACTTATTAACCGATTTTTGAAATATTTTCTTACAGTCAAGAAATTCTTTGTTTGAAGTTTGTTGTTGACGATGGGAGGATTTCAGAAGTTGAACTATTATTGCGGACATTTTCCATCGTTAGTGAACAAAAAGGATCACGACGTTTCGGGATCGGCAATCTGATCCCGTCTTCAGGTGAAAATAACCTAAAACATAACACAGAACATTAGAAAATGAGCTAGCCTAAAGTAGTCAGCGTAGCTGACCAGTCAAACTCTACCAAACAACATGTAGTTGTTAAGTCAAACAACAAATTAAACCTTAGAATTTAAGTAATAGCCTAGAGAAAAACAAAACTACAATATTACAAACACAAGCCACACTATGAAAGTAAACAAGTCACCGGGTAAATTCAAAGCGAATCACAAAACACGTCCACTAACTGAAGCTAACCCTAGACTGACCCTTTGTTTTCTCTAGGCTATTACTAAATTCTAAGGTTTGAGTTATTGTTTAAAACAACATGTTGTAATGGTAGGTTTGACTGGTCCTTCGCTGACATTTACTAGCTCATTTTCTAATGTTCTGTGTATATTTTGGTTATTTTCACCTGAAGACAGGATCAATTGCAGATCCCAAAACGTCGTGATCCTTTTAGTTCACTAACGATGGAAAATGTCATCAATAATAGTTCAACTTCTGGAGTCAAGAAATACTTCAAGAGTGGTTGGAAGTGTATATAGAGAACTTTGTCATCATCAAACCACAGTAATCACCCACGTGCAGGTAAGTGTTTCATATTTAATCCAATCAGACATGTGTTCGCGCATACAACCTCGTGTCAAGACTCTTTGACAGGCTTGTTGAACAAAAACAAAATTAGCAATGCAAATGTTGCAGTAAGGAGTAGGCGTGGACTAGAGGGTGTAAATCACAGGATCCTGCAGGAAGGAATCTGCTCTGCAGGATAAGTGTGACCCTTGACCTTACACAGGCGCCGTAAACACCAGCTTGTCAGGTGATTGTGGACTAATGATTCATTGACGTTATGGTGATGTGGGGTAGGAGCTAGGCAGGAGCTCTGTAGTGAGTTTCAGCCTTGTTTACAAGTCTAAGGTATTAGATTAGATGCGGAAAATTTGTGGTTCAAGACCACGCGCACGTCAACCTTTTGGTTTATTGTGCTGGCTCCCTGTTCTCCTAATTAGGCCCCCTGTTTGCTTACAAAGCTCGAGGATCGCGCTACCCAATTCTGATGGGTGTAACTCCTGCCACTCACGAGACCCCAGAAGACCCCTTCTCCTGGCCTCCAGGGACTGGCATTCCAGGGAGTCTAAGGTATTAATAGGTAGGTTTTTGTGGACATAAAAAATGGTAGTAGCCCTATTTTGGATCCGTTGTTGAGTTTCTTGGTTTATAAATGTGGATGTTTGAGAGTATGTCAACCTTGTGTAAAAATATTATTTTCAAATAATTTCCTCGTTCGTTATGAATACATTTCGTGTTTAGTCCAGGAAATAAACATAATATTTGTATTAAATGCCAAGGAAAAAGTCTTATGATGTATAACTAGGACGGTTTAGTAATTTTCAAAAGTAATTTCTTCAGATGACGAAAGATTTTGAGTTTTCAGAAATGTATGTTCTTTATTTACGTATAGGTATTATGATAGATCCAGATTCTTGTTATAAAGCTTTTCTAGAGCTTTCTTGAAGTTTTCAAACTGTACTGATTGATATTTTCCTATTGAGAGTGGACAGCATAGGCTGATTGATACCTCGAATAATCTAATTTTATTTCTGCAATATTTACAACGAATTTTCAAGCAATGGACTTTAGTTCTCAAAGGTCAAATAATCTAGCCTGTAGTTTTTCACGGAAACAAAGGCCAAATAAATAATACATGTCTTACTGTATTTAGTATAGATCTTAATTTGTATAAACGCTAAAAAGCTAATTTATTACTAAAGACATTTTGGTACACAATTTTACTAACTCTCATACTTAGTATAGTTTGTTTCATTGCAACTCTAATGTTGGCTACAGATCGAGGCTTTCAACAAAAAGCAAGTGTTTTCTTTTGTTAACTATCAAATTAAATAAAGTTATACATAAGTTAATTTTACAAAGTAGTTTACGAAGTAAGTTTTACAATCTGACTGCAGTTTATTATATTTCAAATATAAATGATTAAACATACGTCTAGTGCAAATTATATAAGTGAAGAGTCTAAGGACATGTGTGTTCTAGGGCTATATTGTTCTTATGAGACCGAAAAATTATGATCCATTAGTACTGAGCAGTTTTAAATATTCGATGAAATATATTTTGTTTTACGTTTTTATTGCACTTGCAAGTTTTTGGCGAGCAGTTCAAATGAATAATAATGTTTGTATATGTTGGAACAAGAGGATTAAGATACAATTCATTTTAAAACTAGAGGAAAACTTGACTTAAATCTACTGTAATCTGATTGTTACTTGCTTTGCGACTATCACTATCCAGCAACAACATCTATCTTCCTGGTGGAGGTTTCAGCATACGTGAAGAAACTCTGACGATCCTTGTGGCCAAACTGGGCTATCTAATGAAGGAACTCCTGATATGCTTACAGGTATTCTAAACAGAGATGGTCGGAGTTATGAAACGTTTTGCTCTAATAACCCAAGTTTCATTAGGCCAGTAGAGGCTCGCTGTATCAGGTGATCTCTACAGGGTCAATGACTAGAGTTGCGCAAGCCGCTCCGTTGTTGCGCTCCGTTGCGCACTGCAAGCCCGCGCAAAAAGATGTTGCGCCCCGCACAATGGAGTTACCTTCTCCGTCTAACACGGTTCTCACTTGATTGTTTATTTGTATTGGGCTAGCTTGGTTCCTTGTTGTTGTTTCAGTGCTAGTTAACATGGTGTTGTTAGCCAGCTTAATCAGGATCAGTTAATTGTATTAATTGACTAACCTTATCCGGTAAATGTAGGGTTTTTACCCAATGATGCCGTTTCTAGATCCATATAGGCTAGTATAGACCAGTAATGATAGCATGTGTGTCGAGTGAAAAGTGTTTTAGCTTTGCGCAATTATAAATATAAACCGTTTATGTTTAGGCGCATTTTATAATGTCTACGTACGAGTATGTCGTTTTTATTAAAATAGTGTTTGTGGTAAACAGATAAACTAAGAAATATAAAAGAGTTTAAAAGAAATATACTTAAAATATATGTATGCTAAAATGTTAATTCGAGACAATAACTTTTAATTTGCTAAATCGTTCTTTTAACTTTGTTTTGTCATTTTTGCGAGTTATATTATTGTTTATAGTTTTTGCAATGCTTACTTAATACAAGTTTATAAATACTAATAATAAACAAATGATTTGTCACTTTAAATTGAACTGGTGTCTGATTTCGTTTACAAATGTAAGTTTCCCTTAATCTTATCACTAGTGCACATGATTGGATGCCATCTAGTGTGTACTTTGCATGAAACGAATTTTTTGTTTCGTGAAAAATTTTACCTTCGTTTACAGATAAATTGTGAGATATACTGTAAACACAGATAATCAGTAAACACTGTACCTTGTTGAGTAATCGACATTGATACCGTACGAGTAAGAACTAAGTGAAAAGGAGTAGTTTTCAAAGGAGTAGACACAAAAAAGAAAAAAGATCATACAACAATAAAGCCCACAAAACACTTGCTTGCAAGAAAACTGCATTGTTGGCCACATTGTTGTTGGCCAAGCGGTCACAGTCGACTGAAGACGGTATGTTACACAGCCTTCACACGTGTGATCGACTCAACTCCCTCTCATTAATTATATGGTGCTTATCTGAGTCTGAGGTGAAGCGCGTGCGCGTGCCCTGGTGTGTGAAGCAACGCCTTGGTCAAGTGGTATCCACTGTGCAATCTAGCGTAGTCTCTGCTCGACCGTGCAGCCACCAGTTGTCGTAATGTGCTGACCAGGGGTGGATCTCAGCTGTTTTCAAAAATATTGGTGTTTAAAACAGCTGTTATTTACATGTGATTTTCTCCAGGGAGAATGTAATTTTGACGATCTTTTGTATTTTAATGGTAGCAGCAGCTGTTTCAAATCTAACATTGGACTAGATTTAACTGATGTAACAGCTGGTTATTTTAAATGTTCTACACCAAAATATAGTTTCCAAACAATTTGATATGATTCGCTTCAAATTAAATAATAATATTAAAACTTGAACTACAATTTATGTCTCAATATTTTTGCTCAATGACAAATAATATCGTTCATTACTTTTTTTAAAGACTCGTTTTTATCCTCGCTTTTTTAGCGTTCAAAACTTATACTATGGAATCTAGTGATGAAGTATACTGGGTGATTACAAATGAAATAGACAACTTCAATAACCTCTACAAAATTAAACTGGTGTATTTCAACATAGTAAGTGATATAGGTTTGTGGGGAATTTCTTAAAGTTTATTTTTGTACAAGATGGAGCTCCGCCTCACCGGCACCCAGACGTCAGAGGGTATCTGGATGAACATCGGCCGTGCAAGTGAGGATCACTTTGTGTTTCAGCCGTGGCCACCTCGTAGTCCGGACCTAACACCCTGCGACTATTTCTTGTGGGGCTATGTAAAAGACAGGTTTTGTACCACAGCTTCCTGTTGATATCGATGATCTTAAACAACGAATCACAAATGCTCTTGCTACAGTTGACCGTGAGATACTTAGCCGTGTGTGGTCAGAAGTCGACTATCGTGTTGATATCTGTCGTGTTGCAAATGGTGCACACATCGAACATCTGTAAATATTGTCAACAAAAACTTAAATAATTTGTCTATACTCTATATAATCATATAAATACTACAATTTTCTACAAGCTATCCAATCTGTCTATTTCATTTGATATTCACCCTGTACTACGGTGCTGTAAATTGGTATCAGTTACATATAAATTTTGCGTTTTTAAAACGCATGAAAGAAAAATAATTTTCTTTATTCATACATTGTCTGTTTACATTTTTATACATATGTTTGTACAAATTAAACAATGGTCAAAGACCGTCTGTTGGGTTGGCCACAATTTGTGTCTGTTACAATATAGCTCAAAAGTTTATTATGTGTTTTATCAAAAACGTAATTGTCTAATGTATATACAAAACAACAAACTTAACCTAGATTACACATTAATGGAAAACTTCCATCACAGGTAGGTGCACAATTGTTTAACAAACTTCCCGAAAACATTAAATCCACTCAAAATTTCATCTCATTCAAAAAGAAGTTAAGAGCTTATCTATTAGGCTCATACTACACTGTTGGGGTACAGATCAGAATTTAAATAATGAGAATTAAATTTTACTATACATTTAACTAGGTTTTTGTAATATGTACTCTTACTAGTGGTTTACTTTGTTGTATTTCAAATATTTGTTATCTTGTTTTTGTTGTTGTTTCGTTACCTTTCAGCTTTGCCAACACAAAATCTTTTTGTATATTCTGGCAAATAAAATTATTATTATTATTAAATTAACCATCTAACTAAAACGGCACCATGTATATTTTAGACTAAGGAAAAGAAAATTTAATTTTTACGTGGAAGGTTTCACTTACTTTTCTCCCAACAAATTGTATGTATGAATTCAAGTATGATGGCCAATTTAGGAATATCTAATGAAAACTCCTAAATTATGGGTTTTTATCCCTTTTAAGACTTACATCATTTTGGTAATTTTGATAAACCGAATAGTTTAAGAGCTACTACAGCCCATCAAATCGTCAATACAACCAATTTAAGAAACATTGCTTATAGGCTTTAAAGAGCCTTAATTCCTGAACAATTTAGTTTATCAAATCATTGCCAAGAATAAAAATACTGAGCATAAAACTTATATTCTGCATACTTTCTAAAAGTTATTTATGTACGTACTTGCGCTTCGGCCTGAAACTTTGTACAAAGAAGACATACGTAATATTTCCAACAAGTAATAAACCTTTATGACATGAGTAAAACTAAATAAATGTAATTTTAGTGTTGAATGACGGTAGCTCACAATTTGGTGCGTTTGACAAACAAACACGAAGAATAACCTTTGTTAAACAGTTTCATATAATAAAATGTCACCAAAATTTCAACAAGAAAAACGGATATACAGGGTTTCCTATGAGTAAAGTGCCAGACTCTGGGAAAAGGTTATATGGGTCAAAATAAAGAGACAATTTAGAGTACAAATTTTTCCATAAACGCTTAGTTAACAGATATTTTATATTTGTCACTAATTATTTATTATCTCCACACTAATAGTTAGTTTGACTCAAATAGCTTTCATTTGCATCTTAGTAAGACCATTTGGAAAAATTACCAGCATGATCTAACTTATCATTTTAAAACGGTGGCTATTTGATGGTATTTTTAGGGCATTTTTGCCGTTACACCTTAATTAGCGAATAAACGGTGAGTTTTACGATAAAGTGTACGATAAGATGTAAAAACCATTTTGTAGCAAATGTTATTACCTATCTATTGACACCAAGGTCAAAGAAATCGATTAAGAATCAACGAATCAACAAAGTTATAGTGGAAACTCTGGCTGAAAGCAGACAACTTTCCACCTTATTATCTTGATGTTTGACACAGTTTCCACTATTACTTTGTTGATTATAAAACATATTTCTTTGATCTTGGTGTTAATAGATAGGTAATAAAATTCACTAAACGTTATCCATTACATTGTATCGTTAAACTCACCGTTCATTCGCTATTTGGTGAAACGCCAAAAATGCCTAAAATTACCATAAAATAGCCACCGTTTTAAAATGATAGTTAGATCATGCTGGTAATTTGGTCTTATTGAAGATACAAATTTAGTCTGAGTCACATCCGATAAATGGTGTGGGAGATAATAAAATAGTAGTAATATAAAGGCCTGGTTAACTAAGCGTTTATTCTTGATTTTATTTTATTTTATTTGTATAACTTTTCTAGAGTCTGGCACTTACTATGAACTGTATAGTTAAACACGTTTTACAAAAAGAATGTTTCGCATTGTTGCAAGAAGGTCCACACTGAAACGTTCAAACTAAACCCAGTTTGACCAATGGTTGCGGTTTGTGGAACGGCAGCATCCACGAGGTCATTGCACCAGCACTGCTGGTCATACGTCAGAGTTCTTTTTAAAATTACCTTTAAACCGTGTTGGAAGCGCTGATTACTTTTAAAACTAAAATTTGGTACATTTTCTTATGTTTACTCTTTTTAATTTTATAGCAGCATTTTTTCTTCCAGTTCTGACAGACTTACTCGAGTTGAAAATCTCTGTTTGCTCATTACAAATACATTTTATATTTGCGGCTACTGAGGAGGGATGATATACCACCCAGCTGATCACTTCTCTTGTTAAGGCTTACCTACGCAAACCGTTTCCTTATTAGACTACTCTCTTTCTCACGTAATTTCCTCTCCCAAGGCTTTATTCAAGGGAATGTTTTAGTGCCTCTGTTCTTCATTTACTCATCAGCTTCTAGAATCCCTACGATATAGACGAGTAATCATTCTTCGATGTTATTGCTCGCTGCATCAGTACAGGTCACTAGGTCAGCTAGCTACTGACATGACTCTCAGCTTCACCAGTAGTTCTACAACTGACTCGACTGTAGTGGTGGTCATCTCTACAGATCCGTCTTGTATACAGTACCACATAATCACCAAGCCTCTGGCAGTGCGAGACCTTGACAGCTTGAGATGTAGACCACATACATTATCTGAAATTATCAACAATTACTTAAGAATCAGTTCCTTGTTGGGACAAATTGCATAGCAAACAAATGCACATGGACTGGCGTTGTACGCGGACATGCCACATAGGTTAGTTGCAAGTTCTGAAGAAGGCTTATATATTCAGTTCTAGATCGCTAATAACTTTAGTAGTAAAACTAAACTTTACACACAAATAACAAGAATAATATTGCATAAAATACTAATAACTAAACCAACTTTTATCGTCGATTTTTAAGGTTTTAACATTGTAGTAAATACAAAATAATATAAATATATATTAAAATATAATTGAACACATACGGGTTAAAACTCTTTTGGGATTATGTTTCAGTTTGTGAAAAGATTTTGCTATTTATTTTTAAACAATTTTTAACATTTAAGCTCAAAGTTTAACTTAAGAGTTTGAATTTGAAAAGTTGACAAAAGACTATTCAACATTTCAAACAGGAACTGAAATCGTATCTTCTTAGAAATAAATATAGTTCTGTTGAAAAATCGAATCAGACTTTTACATACATAGGTTAAGGAAACACGCATATTCATATCGTAGAACATATGATCTGTAATAAGGTCTAAGTTCTGCTCTCAAGTGTTACCTGCTTGTAGCATTTAGTATCATTCTTAAGTATTTTCTTAAGTTTTTGAAGCAATCAAACCATGGATTGTGTAGAATAGATGTCTTTAATTTTATACTTGTGTTGCGACCGTAGCGTATATAAGTCAAACACACAAACACTACGTTACTAGTGGTTTAGTTTCGAGTTAAAGTATTTGAAATATTTGAAAAGTGCAATGGGTAGAATATGTATTGTTTACACTATGAGAGTTTATACTATGTACTTGTTATGTTAACATTATTGTAGTCCTATAGCAACCTTCTTGTTATAAACCAAATATCTTTCAAATAACTAGTATGCAGACTATCTTAGATTAGGTTTGATACTTTAGCTGTTTTGTATACATACGCCTGTCCACAATAGTTCAAATTTTAGTGAGGCAATTTTAAAATTATTTCAAGGAACGAGTTTCAATAACATAACTCACATTTTTACAAAGTTTACATTCCTAGTTTACATTCCGGGAATTAGCGGATCCGTGGCGGATTGGTATCGCACACGACTCCGGAGCTCATCACTCCGGTGGCGCGGATTCGATCCCCGCAGTCACCACTTACATTAATTTGTAATGTGACTAACACGGTGACGCTAGGTAAAGGTCGAGGTTGAGTGGTAGAGAGGACTTTGTAGTGCTAACTTCGCCTCGTTAAACAAGACAAACTTTACCTTTACCTTTATTCCATACCAGCGTCTAGGTTGATGTAGAGGAAGGTACGGTAACGCAAAGAAGATGTGGTAATGTGGTAATGTAGTTAATGAGCAAGAGTTTCCTGTAAACAACAATGTTGATGTTACAAGTTGCTCTACTTGTGTATGCATACTTAAACACACAAACCAGCTGTTGCCTAATATTTAGAAACAAGTGCAACAATGCATGTTAATTCATTAGATAGGAAGTCATACAAATTACCTGATAGTCTGCACAGGTAATGTATTAACTACGTAACTTAAAATTATTGTTTCATTTTGAAGGCTCTTTTATACGTACATACAGTTTTCTGTACACGTATGCTTTTATATGGTATTTGAGTCAATTATTCCTAAAGCGAACTCCTAAAAATGCTACTTATAAGGTGATCTTTAGAAGTACTTTTGCACACTACTCTGGTAATTCTCCTACAATCTATAAGTTACATGAACACATTTAGTTGGAAGTTTTATGACAGCGTCTTGCTTACAGTTATTTGTAGTATTTTATTGCTGTTACTAATAGATGGTAGTTATTACAGTTATTCTATTGTTTGTCATAAAATTAATAACGTATTTTGAAAAAAATAATACTACAGTTTAGGGTCTTTACAGTTCAAATCCAACCTGTAACATCTTTTCAATAAACGTTCATGGTCGTATACATCATTCCAGATCAGTGTTTAAAACCCATATTCGCAACGGTATTGTTTGGATTTGAACCTTGAATACCGGTACAGCTCTCAACCAATACTTTATCAACAAAGCACAATTGTCCACACAAACGCTACTTTTGCATCGAACCTTGTCCTTGCGCTTTCTACGATACTGGGGAATTCCGTCACACCGTTATTGTTTCTTTAAAACTCCCACATTGCAGAGGTTTCAAACCGTTCACTGAACATAATGAGGAGACTGTGCTCCAAACTGTGTCTATGGTGATAATGGTCACTTTCAAACAAATATTTGACCCTGCACACTCCGACGCCCGCACGCGCACGAGCACGTGCACCACGAGTGGGAGGGAAGGGGAGATTGCACCACAAGAATGCTCTAATTGTGCCCTCCTACAATATTCTGCAGAACAGTAAAGTGCTGTTCCCCGCTCGGCTAGAGGGGATGAACTGGAGGCCTTGAAGCTTTGTATTTATACTGTAGCCAGTGATCGTCCCTTCAGTCTCTCACTAGCAAGGATGCACTCCCATACCGCGGTGAGTAGCCCAATACTTTACAATGTTTTGTTTTGCATCGTGTGATGTGTAGTGTACTATATAACCTGTGCAAGGTCAACCGTAAGTCGAAGCTTACTTGTGAATAGAATGATATTTGAAACCTTCTCTTTTAAAACTTTGTTAAAATCTTAAACGTTTTAATGACATTATTTTCATGCTACAATAATAAAAATATGTATATTTTAAAAAATACTCTAAACCACGACTATAGAATAATAGTCTGAAACATGTCGCTTTTGATAAATTACAATGTAGTTTGCTGTAGGGTACTTTTTCCAATCATTTTACTCTTAAATAAAAAAATATAAAATATATATAAACAAAGACAAGAAAAACAGAGTAGTACCCTTTTTTATATTTTAATTGAAGCACGACCGGTTTCGGGAGCTAAGCCCATCGTCTCGGTGCTGTACATGAAAAATGTCTCATGTAATATAAAATATATATAATAAAATTTACTTGTTTTACAATAATAACTTTTGAAAATGCAAACAGCACTATACATTATAAATTAAAACCTTTAAATTTAGACTAAAATTATAAATACAAGTGAAAAGTGGATGTGTTTATTTTGTCTAGTCGTTAACAATTTTTGGCTGTTTTGTATAAATTGTTTCAGGATTTATAAATTTTTGGACAATTTTAATAGAAAAGTAATATATTTCAACAAGGTAAAAAATAGTGTACTGTTACACTTATTAATCTTTTGTATATAAAACGAAACCTCCGATTATAATGTAAGCAAACATACATGTTTTGTTTTATGTTTGTAAAACACAATATTAATTGCCTTGCAATATATTAGGAAATTGGAATATAGAACGATAAAATAATTTATTATTTATACCCTCTACATAATTTCATCTATATATTCAATAAATTCAAATTTTATAATAAATTATTTGTTATAATAAATTTTTAAATTATTTTCTAAACCTCTAAATATTGAAAATTATATAATTGCTCTTACTTTATTTATGTTGTTTACCACTCATCAATTGTCTGCGTACTTGAATCGTTATTTACGGTTGAAACAGTCGTAGGCTTATCAAGTCATAGATTATATTATGTCAGCATATGTATAATTAAAGTAATAGTCGGTAAGTCGTGTTGGCAAGTGCGTCTATGCTTGGCACAGATGTTGTAGGTCCAACACGCAGTTAACTGTATATCAGATCGCTAATCTAATACGTTTTAATTGTGATTAATGTTTAGTAGCCCTGCGATATTGACGGTTAGTAACCTTGTATAACGGTATAACGTTTTTAAGCAATAAATTCTTTATTAAATTTCAATATATGAGGTCTTAAATTTACTATGTTTTTTATGTTAAAAGTTTTAATTATATTTGTCCGCGTTTAGCTTTGCTTTTAACAGAAGATGAACGTGTTTGAAAAACAATAGTCATGTAAAACTAAAATTTTGAGAAGAGAGGCTTTAAAGCCAAAAGATGAAAACATGTATGTTGCAGTGACTATAAGAACTGCTACACGGCGGACCCTGTTTATCAATGTGGCGTTTTAAACAACAGATATACATTTATAAAAAGCAATATTTGTTGTTAATTTACACCTACTTCTTGCAACTGTACGAATTTGGTCGTTTACGGATTAAATAAATCCAAACAAGCACGGTTAAACTTATAAATATTTATTTAAAAACTGTATACAACAAATTACGACTACTTATAGGTCTAGCCTTGATGCTTTTAAATTCCTAGGCTTTAATCATTTACCGGTTTTAAAAGCCACCATACAAAAAACGATTTTCCAATCGTACCCTATCGAACTGTTGAAAGTATCGTTCCAAATTTCAGCTGAATCGTTCAGGCCTTCATTAATACGATTATTTATTTACGTTAGTGAAAACATCAAATCAAATGGGTCCATGAGTTTTAAGCCAATGTCATAAGCATAGTACTTAATAGTTTAATAGCATTTATTTGTTATTTTTTATAGTTTGATAGGCATTGTGAAAATATATCAATTAATTGCATGCTATTTGAAATATAATCTAAATAACGATGTTTTTTCTCTATTATTAATTATACAATTATATTAAAATAAAATTGAACAATATTTAAGAGTAGGAAACTTTTAAGAGCACTTTACAAGCTTTACAATATTTGAAAGTTTTGTACAAGCATGTTGACTTATATACTATTCAAACAGTATGTGTAGGTAATATTTTGATAATCTAGTTCACAGAAAGGGCTACTTAGCCTATTGCATAAACAAAAAGAAAAAGAAAACTTTGAAGTACCCTGAATATTTTACGTTGTTTTAGACGTTACTCTACAAGCTTTATACACTTGAAAATGGGCTAAGCCCTGAAGCTAGTATAAAATATTCAGGGTACTTCAAAGTTTTATTTTTTCCCTTTTGTATAGGTAATGTATTTCAAATATTTTGTTAGTTAACACTTTTTGCAGCACATTATTGCGGAAAGCTTTTTTAATGTATAGTGTATAATGACGTGGGCACTATTCACTGATAGAGTTGTGAGACAGCATGTTTACCTGAAGTCTAAGTCTCGCTCCGCTCACGGTCTTGTGTCATCCGTGACGACAGAGCACATAAAGCAGAGGACGAAACCCGTACATCTGAGATACAAGATCTAAATTAGTCGATTATATTTAAAGTAATAAACCATGAAGGAAATATACTTACTTTGTGATTCACTCTCGTAGGTTTTGCTTTTGTGCTCAGCTGACGGTCAATCAAATAAGTCTTAAGTTAGTATACAATATGGGAGATAACTAAATCAGTAAAAGTTAGTGTGAATGTAACGATCAATGCTTAGGTTTGAAGAAAACCAACTGAAAAACTTGAGGCCGTAACCTAAATTATTTCATTCCCTTAGAGGGTCTTGGCTAACAAGACCAACAAGTAGCTTTAATACTGTTATAAAGGTCAGTTATGCAACTAAGAATACCTCAGTTATTTAAAATGATCATATGCAATTAATATTTTTAAAATACTAAAACATCAAACAACTTTTGTTCTACCTTTACATTTCACAATCAATCTTAAGGTGTGCTACAAGAAATCTTAGTAATCCATTTCAATTAGCACGTTCTCTAATTTATTTGCCGCAAACATACTTAAAGTAGCACTAATACAAGTAAAATTGACCAGTGAAACTATAAAAGAGGAGTAACACATTTCCTGGTAGTAAAGTGTTTTACGAGCTGGGTACCGAGTCTGAAGTGAAGGTCGTTGTAAATTGTAACAGTTGACAGGAATACCAGAGAGCTCACAACGTTGACAAATAAGGGCACTAGTGTCAAACCAACACTTCCTTCTTTGCCTTTCTTCTCAAAGCCTGCATACACTTTTAAAGTAAAGTAAGATTTACTTCGTATAAATTACGAAAAAGTTCTAATTATTTTAAGAAAACGATCAAACAATTTTATTAATAACGCTAAGTTAAACCCTTTTACTTTACTGTTTTTAAAGTTGTCTCGTCATTACAGGTAGTTCTAGTGGCCACAGTAGCAGTGTTCGCGCAGGCCAGCGCAAGCTACGGTGGAGCACACTACGGAGCCGGCTACGGAGCGGGCTACGGTGCAGGATGGGCTGGTGCAGGAGCTGGCTACGACCACGGCCCTAAGTACCACGGACCCCAAGCCATCCCAGTGGTTCTACCTGACGGACACATCGCTGATACTCACGAAGTAGCCGCTGCTAAGAGCGCCCACCTCAAGGCTGTAGCTACGGCAGCAGCTCATGGAGGCTACGGACACGGAGGTTACGCTGGAGACGGCTACGGAGGAGCTTACGGAGGCTACGGAGCAGGTCACGGTGGATACGCTGGTGCCGGATACGCTGGAGCTGGATATGCTGGAGCTGGTTATGCTGGAGCTGGTTACGGTGCCCACGGAGCATACCACGGACCTCAAGCCATCCCTGTTGTGCTTCCTGACGGACATATCGCCGATACTCACGAAGTTGCAGCTGCCAAGGGAGCTCATCTCGCTGCCGTCGCCAAGGCCCAGGCTCACAGCCACGCTGCTGGCTACGGAGGTGACTATGACGGATATGGTGGTTACGGTGCTCACGGAGGCTACGCTGCTGGTCATGGAGGCTACGCTGGTGGTCATGGAGGCTACGCTGCTGGCCATGGAGCTTACGCTGGAGCTCCTTACCACGGACCCCTCGCCAAGCCCGTGGTCCTCCCCTCTGGCTACCTTGCTGATACCCATGACGTGGCTGCTCTCAAGGGAGCTCACCTGAATGCTCTGGCTCAAGCGTCTCACGGACACGCTGGTTGGGCGCCTCATGGTCACGGTTACCACTGACGACAATATCTTCTTACCCTCTGTGATACCAGGCTAATGTAAATATACCATTGATAGGTTTAATATATGTGTGCAATATTTTTGTATTTATTTGCAAGTAAAGGTCAGTAGTTACTTACCTTAACATGGCTCGTTAATACTCCTACCACTGTCTGAAAATGTGTGAGAACGTTCTTTACAAGGCGACCACATATTTTGTTATAATCCTTTTGTTGCCAAACAACTACAAAGCAACGATTAACCCTACAGAGTACTGAGGAGAGCCTATACAGATCATCAGGTTCAGTCAGTAATACCGTATTTAAAAAATTATAATAGTACCTAATATTTGAGGGCTTAAAATTAAAACGTGCTTTATTTTCTATTTTTATTATTATTATATTTTTCAACACCTTTTCAAACACTATATAATGACATGAAAACATATCTTAGTTTTATAAACGCTAAATAGCTTATTTGTTAGTAATTTTGAAGACAGTTTGAAGACAAAATGTGTGGTCCGAGTCGCGCTTCGGTCCACAGGTTGTCTTCAAATTTCTTTAGTACGAGGATACTAGAAAGGTTTTGAAATGCGGCTAGCCTATTTGGAAAGGAGAATACAGGTAGAAAATTGATTTGGCCCAAATCCTTTCCCAAGTTTATCAGTAATTAGAGAAGAAATAACAGCATTTACAATCCAACCATGGAACTGCACAGACGTGATTTTCGTGCAATTATTTTGTATGATTTTAAAAGTAATTTAAATGAGACCCAATTCGTTGATCGCTTATGAATGCCATTCGGGGACCTTGCAACCGTCATTCGCTGGCTTCGAGATTTTAAACATTGAAATTTTCACTTGAAGATAACGAGCGCAGTGGCAAACCACCAACTGCTGCTTACTGAAGAAAACATCGCTGCTGTTTAGAAAATGATAAAAGAACATCTAACGTCGACTTATCAAGATATTGAGTGTGCCCTTTGGATTAGTTCGTCAAGTTTTTACAATCCTTCATGACCACCTTCATGTGCGGAAAGTTACTTCAAGATGGGTGTCTCATCAATTGACTGAAGCGCAAAAACAAGGTCACGTTAAATAGTGCAAAAAAATGTTAAAAATATTTTAATGGCAATTCCCGCCGAGTGGCAGACATCATTACAGGTGATGCAAGTTGGATCTACCAGTTTGTTCTCGAAACAACGCGTCAATCAACCGTTTGGTTGTTTCCAGAGGACCTATTACCGACCAAAACCAAGCGTCCACGAAATGTTGGAAAAAATGGTGGCTACATTTTTCTCAAGAAGTGGTCACGTATAAATATTAAATGTTTTAATGAGGCTTATTTTTAATTTTATTTACTCAATGTGTACGGTTTTGTCAAAATGACTTTGTTTTAATCTTTCTACATAAATTTTTTTCGTAATTCGACCATGGAAATACTTTTTACTGCTTAAATTATATACTTTGTATAACACAATACAAATCTCTATTTTACAAACCGATATTACATACGACCTGCTAATGAGGGAAATGTATACACAAGTCCCATCATACTCTTTGTATTGAATGCCTTACTCCTCAGTAAGGCTATAGACATTGAAAGCAAAACACAAACAACAACAAATAATTAATAGTATATATTTCATCACTAGGTCCTAAAGTGACACTTTTTGTGAGGTTTAAAAGACACTTTATAGGGACGAGTGATGAACGATATTTTGTCTTGATGCAAGTAGAAGGAGTGGTTAAAATTGTTACTTAGTTAATTTAAAACGTTTTGTAAAATATTTTAGAGAATTATGGTGTCAAACGCTACAGTTTAGTTTTCATTGTTTTGTATAAACAGCCATTGCCAGTGTTATGATTCGATAATTATTAAATCGGCACATCGCACTTAATCTAAAAAGTTAAATTACCTGAGATTTAGATTGATATCCACAGTTTAGTCGTTGTATCGAAGAAATAAAGTGTGACTGGGATCCATTTAATGACTGGGACTCGTGGCGTGGTCCTGTAATCCAGCTTCATGGAGGTCAGGTTTTGATGATATATAGGTCTAAAGCGGCTCAGATAGTCTCAGTGATCATCTGATGATACCACATCAACTCCCACCATCGTTTAGACATAATCACCTACGTGGTTCGGAAGTCACGTTAAACCGTTCCTTGTATTTCCATTGGTCATTGGGCTATTAATAAATGATCCATTCTAGGAAGAGTCGGCCTTAGTTTGTAACAAGACTACACCTCATAACTCATTACCACCAGTCATCCTTCACCACATATTTGCCTTAAAATACCCTTATGAGTGGTCGGCATTTCAAATAGTGATAGTGATAACAAAATCGAAAAATCATTCAATTTTAACAAACCTTTTGGACCAGCTGATGTCCATGCAACGAAAGGTCATTAAATTATCTTTTTTCCTAGGAAAAACAGATCGTCAAAACAATAATTTATTTACCTGGGTTAAAAAGTGACACTTTAGCACTGTCAATGCATGTTTCTAAAGCAGCTGTTTTCGGAGCTGAATGACAAAAAATATTTAAACACAACAACAATTTGTTATGTAGGTGAGAGCAAACACCTGTAACTTATCTGTATACTCGAACTCACACAATCCATGACGTTAGACAAGAGTACACGCCAGCGCTACCTAGCAGTCTATTCTGCAACTACAACTGTATGTCATGTGAACTAGTACAAGCAGAATGTGTCTTATAACAACTCCACTATAGTGGATCCGTGGCGGATTGGTATCGCACGCGACTCCGGAGCTCATCACTCCGGTGGCGCGGGTTCGATCCCAGCAGTCACCACTTACATTAGTAATGTGACTAATACGGTGACGCTAGGTAAAGGTCGAGGTTGAGTGGTAGAGAGGACTTTGTAGTCCTAACTTCGCCTCGTTAAACAAGACAAACTTTACCTTTTACTATACGCACAAGACTGGAGCATGTGTTACATTCAATTTTAGAGACATTGCAAAAATATTAAATTATGTATTGGCTTTACAGTTAAATTTTACTGTTGTATACAAATTCAGAGTACAATGTGAATTTTTAGTGACAATCACATAAAATTTAATTTTGGTTAGGCATTTTCTTAATGTTTCTTGTTGACGCTAGTAATTAATTAATTATTTAAAATTCTAAGATTTGACAGGAATTTAAACTAGTTTCCCTCAATTGAGCCAAATAATTCTCTGTAAATGAATAAATCATTAAAAACAAGGATGAATTTTAGAATTCTGAGAAGTTTTTCATTTACAAAGCTATATACTTACAGGATTCATTAAAAATTAAAAATCAAGAATATTTCTTCTTTAATATTTTGTACTCTTGAAGAGTTATTGTTTGTGTTTAGGTTTGTAGCAATCATTATTTATTATGTGTTGGTGGCTTAATTGTTTGATACTATTTGGATCACTGAAATAAATTAGTAATCATTATATAATATGATGTTTCTATAAAGAGGTTTTGGCATTGTGTTTAAACAAACATGCTAGGTAAATACACTTATTCAAAATTGTCACAAAACAAATTGCACTCGTGGAATTTTAACGATATTAAGAAAAAACGTATAGTATATAAGTTTTAATTACATACTCAATGAAAGTACTGAGGAAATATTAAGTTTTTCAATTATTTGGTCAGGTTCATTAATATTAAGTTCAACAATTGTTTAGATTGATTATACAGAATTAATACTCATTTGATTTTACAATACTTTTAATTCTCAAGATTACAGCGAAAATCAACTACAAACCGATTGCCATACAGTTTGAAATTGAGACAACAATAATAAATAATAACTACTTCCATACGACTAATGGGCACATTGCTTGATATTTAAATAACATGTAAAATATAGCCTCCAATTAGTACGCTGACTTAGCAATGCGTAGTGGGAATGTAAAATGACATTGATGGTTCAGACACAGAGGTCTGTCTCGCTGGATTCTTGCCAAGAATAACACCTATATCTTTCCTACAGGCCACAGTCATTTACTGTTAACCCGTTGTTTGGATACAATGACCAATTCAGCACTGACTATAAGGTAGCATTGTATATTAGTATCGTGAAGAAAATAATGTACAACGATTGATTAGTACGTAGAGATAATTTTAAAAGGAAAACTCCATTAATTTACCAACGTTCAAAAAGTAAAAGGTTATTGCAAACACAGTTTTACATTCTATGTAATTGTCAATATATTTTCAAAAATCTAAAGTGTTTCCTTGAAAATACAGTTTTACTTACTATGTAGTTAGTTGTCAGTATTATTTCTTTAAAATCTACAACTGTCTTTACATTATGATACTGATGTCCCTTTCAAACACAAAGATGTGTCCATTCACTCGATTACACTAATTTGAGTCGTTCCTTATTAGCTTTGCTCTAGTGTCTGCAGTTTCAAATTGTTGAACGCTAGTCTGCAAGCCTCTCTTCTTTGAAGTTTGACGTCCAAATAGCTTCTTTTCTAATATTCTTGAAAACTTTGCGTTTAAACAGCCGCCTTACAATACCAATCCATAAGATAGGTGTGGTAAAACTCATTCAAAATATGCAGTTGTCAGTTCCTGAATTGAGAAATCTTACCGTCAGAACTATCTTTGTAACAGTTTCATCAAATAAAGTGCATTGAAATTCCTTGAAAGAAATTTTGTCGAGTAGACGTCTTCTTCTATAAGGTTTCTATAAGGTACTAACAGCTAAGTTTAACTTCCCGACATGAAGCCTGGGTCTATGGTACCTTGTGTACAACAAGTAGCCCTTAACCCGCCTAAGGTGGTAGGTTGCGATTTCACCCCAAAGGGGAAAGGTTTTTATACCAACGTGGGTGGTCTAATGGATCCTCTGTACCCCACGCCGAGAGTTGGCGGTTGAGACGTGCCAAATTAATCTAAAAGGCCTTTATGAACTTCAAGCTATCACTTAGCTTTTAATTCGTTCCAACTTTATCATCCCTTCCAATCTATATTATTTATAAATAAGTTTTTGAGTTCCAACCGGTAATTCTCATGGCACGGTGTGATGGGTATATTGTCCGCCACCAGGACTTTTAAACTTAAGGTGTCTTGGTATCCCCAATAAAGCTTTACATATTAAGTTTATATGCAAATTTCAAATATTTAGTATCCAACTCATTGAATTGTACAGTATATCTGCAACACCTACAGCAACAAGCAAAATGTGAACAACTGTGTACCTTTTGAACGTGTTGTGAGCCAAAAAGCAAACTAGGTGTTTGAAGTATATGTTTATGATAATTACCTTAGCTCTTACCGCGGGATTAAACTAACTCAACTCCTAACAAGAAGTATGAGAAATTCAGTCTCTAGCCCATAATTAAGACTAGAAGAAATTGCCGGTTATTATCCTTGATAATATGTACGTATTTTTATTTAGCTGTATTGAACAAAAGCTGTGTTTTATTGTGTTTTTGGATGTAAGTTTATTATTTGTTTAATTGAAGGATAATCAAAATCGTTTTAAACGGTCTTAAACCTTTGAGCAAAGTCTATACAACTCTAGGAATTTAAGATGTATATTATGTTAAAAGAGTCTAAGGGAACATAGCTTCTTTAAATCCAGTTTTTAACTAAAAGTCACAATAACATAAATTATAACAATGGCAACAGCCAGATTGGTCATGGACATTGAGACAAGAACCAAACAATTTGGTATTTGTTAAATTTTGCTAACTGTATGAACTGTAGTCTTGATATAACTTTGTCGTTTAAAAGACTAAAAATTGAAATTTTGTAGTTGTGTCTTCAAAAAACTCTTACAGTAGCCAATTTAGTGTGGAAATTTATAAAACAAAACTGTGTATCAAAACAGACAGATATTGTTCCCGGGACCTCTAGCTGTCTGGAAAACACTGGAATAACTATCGTTTCACCGCAGTGCAAGGTGTATTAAACCAACTCGTGGTTAAACTAAGCAGCATGTACACTTGTAATTACCTTTAACCAACTCAGGAGCCGACTGATTGCTGTCATTACTCTAATTCCTCTTTAACTCTCATTACTCACGGCAAGGCGTGAACAATGTGCGTACGCTGAGGAAGGAAGCGTACCGATGATTGATTGGGACTCGCCCATTGCACTAGTGCTAGTGTACTTGTGCGTGTGTGTATGAACTAGTTGCGTCAGAAACCGGTACAAGGGCGGTGAGGCCGAGGCCTTGGTAGACCTTGGGACCCCGTATTTAAACGATAGACTCACTGAGGGGTTAGTCAAGTCCGCAGAGCATCATGCAGACCCTGGT
Source organism: Matsumurasca onukii (assembly GCA_018831715.1). Classification (NCBI taxonomy): domain Eukaryota; kingdom Metazoa; phylum Arthropoda; class Insecta; order Hemiptera; family Cicadellidae; genus Matsumurasca; species Matsumurasca onukii. The sequence goes on from CM032062.1 coordinate 9,713,857, forward strand.
GAGTACTGTTGTGCCTATCCGCTCTCGCTCTTGGAGTTTTATTGTCTATATTTTTTAAGTGACAATTTTAAAATTATTATTAGTTTACTTTTTCTGCATCATTGTTCTAACCTTTTGACTACCCGTCGCAAAAGCTCCGTGCATTTATGTTTTAAGACTCAATTTAAAAAATTTTGTTGCTTTTTATTTTCTGTATACAATTATTTAATTATTTGTACAATTTTAAAACTAAACTAAAGATGTCTGAAAACTTTCAATCAAATAGTCTTGAAACATTTTGTTGTTATTATGCATCCATAAAAGCGATCATATTTTTAATTCTCTTGCTATTTTCATAGTTTGTCTTCAATTTTTCAACTGGACCCATAGATTTTGGTTGTGTTATATTAATCAAACTCCACACAACGTTAGGCCTATATAATCCACAGCATACACTCATGGAGTATGTAAATAGATCTAACTATTTTTGTACCTTCTAATTAAAACTAAAAGTTGAATGTTATTGGGTTAACATGTCAAAATAGTTTCTCAGGAAGATATTATATTGTAAAATGCTTTTAAACATTTTAACTAAAATACATGCGGCTACTTACTTTCTATATAGCACATACGTAAAATATGATTACGTTGCAGTTTTAGTTTTATTTTGTCGGATCAAAATTTAGAAAGAACCAATCTACATTTAATAATACGAAAGTGTATACTCTTTGCAAATTGGACTTTTGTAAACGTAATTTTTAGCCACACGTAGGTATTTAAAACTGTCCACAGTATGCGCTAGATGTAATTTTCGGATGACTCTTGTAATACTGTATTAAAGTTGTTAACAGTTTGATTTCAAATATTGTAAAACTGTGATTACACTTAGACACTTCTGTTTATTATAAAATATACTTAACTGTAATAAAAAAACGACAAACGTAAATCATTTAAAGTTGTTTTTAAATTGTAAGGTCGGCCTGAGCAAAAACTGTAAACTCATTTTAAAGAAAAGTGTCATTTTTCTCAATTGTAATGAAACCTCAATTTGAAATATACGATTTACAATAATTAGTGTGTGAAAAATGTTCAGTGGCGTACACTATTGTTATAGCTAGTTGTATATTAAGTTAAAAAGAAGTACTTCATCACATGCACGGGTGTCAAATATCAAAATACTATTATAAAGTGCTGATATATGGGTTAAAAGTTTCTTTATTGTGGTTGCTAGTTGTTAAACTTCTAACAATACTGTATAATTTATAGTTTCTAAAGGGTTTATAAAACATTTCAAAGGCAGAGCAGCACTTTGTCTTTGAACAACATAAAAATCCCAAACACTAATAATCATTAGTTTAACTGCTTTTTCCACTAATTCTACCCCTCAAATCACATGATAACTATCGAATCGTATTTAAAAAACTCAAAGCATTGTCGTTTTTTTACTGTTAACCATAAAATTAAACTATATCATAGCAAAACAATATTTAAGATTTAAGTTAATAAATTGTTGGTCGAAAGCATAAAATAGTACATAAGTATACCAATCAGTAAGCTACCAATTCCATTCATCAATCACCAAAGTCGCTTTAAAACATAAAATATCCCTTTCACGCCTCGTTTGCTCGAACTGTCACTAAGTCTGTATTTTGGTCGCAGGTTGCATTCTTGTTGGCGGCTGTGAGTGTGGCTTCTGCCTCCACGTGGGGTGTTTGGCCATGGGGAGTGCATGCCGGTGCTCACTGGGCTGCCCCCCATGCCGCCCCCGTGGTGCTGCCCTCTGGCCACCTCGCTGACACCCCTGAGGTCGCTGCTGCCAAGAGTGCGCATCTCGCCGAGTTGGCTCGCCAGGGCGGGTCTGCTGGTGCTTGGCACGGACACTGGGCTGCTCCTGCTGTCCTGCCTTCTGGCCATATTGCTGACACTCCTGAGGTGTGTAAAACATGACAATCCCAAATGGTACAAGTAACCTAAAACGAAACTTGGGCTAAGTGATTAAATCCGACAACTGGGTTTTCTATGCTCATTTATCTTATGAAACATGTTCTAGCCACTACCTTTAACATAAAAACAGAAGTGATTACGTTTGATTAATATTTTTATATTAAAAAACTAAACAAATGGTGTTAATCTTTATACAAATAAGGAATTTATATGGTTTGATTGAAAAACACACTTCTAGACTCATATTTTACCATTCTATAATTTAGTACTATCTCAAAGTAAAACTCCCTTCTTCCCTAAGAATAGCGTCTAATCAGTTTACTTTATTATTAATACTACTTAATACTACTATATACTTTAATAAAGTAAAGTCCCACAACATTTAAAACAAACATAGACATAGTTATTTTAAAATGTTCTTATTAGCAAGCTGAGGGGTTGTTGTTCAGCAGTTCGATTGAAACGGCAAACTAATACTATTTATTTATTGAACTGTTTGTGTGCGTAGGTTGCTGCTGCTAAGGCTGCGCACTTGGCCGAGGTTGCTAGGCAAGGTGGTGTGTGGGCCGGACACGGCGCTTGGGCTCATGGTGCTTGGCCCGCCGCTCACGGTGCTTGGGGACCATGGAACTACGCCGCCGCTCACGAGGGCCAGTACGTCCCTGACCACAACGGCTGGTAACTCCACCCCTCCCTCCCGCTACAACCCCCTAGTCCACGCCAGCGCTCAGCAACAGTGTGATTACCACCATAGACCTCTTGTAAATACATGTTTTTACCAATGTAATAGTCAAATACAGTTTTTGTCCAGATGTTTTATAAACCTGACTTATAATTTCTGATCCTTAACAAAGTCTACAGTTAACTACACACTTAATTCATCAGAAACAGCCTAAATAGTCTTGTTTGGGGCTTAGTTGTAACAAGTGTTTTTGAACTGACGCTTGTTAACAAAACTGTTCAATGAATGATGGGATGTTTCTTCCAAATTATTCGGCTAGGCTTTTTTTACTCAACGGTAATGTAACACTGAATTAGGGATCTTTGGTTTATAAAATAAAATACTAGAGTGAAGTTAGAAGGAAGATGGACTTAGCCTGAGAACAAAATTATAGTAATGTATGACCAATTGATTTGTTTAAATTAATATAAGTTAAATGTTTCGTTTTTACCAATGGAATGGCTGGAGTGAAGCAAGGGAAATATTTGATACTGTTACAAGGTCGGCTGCCTTTGGGTTATTTTCAATATGCATCCGAGTAGACACAATGGTTATTTTCATTATTTAAGTGCCCGCCTCAGTGGTCCCTCAGAGAAAGGCTGAATTCGTTCACCCAAGGAACACACGACACCACACGTAACAACTGGCTTAACAACGATTCTTCTTTCAACTGATTCGGCCTAATTCTCAAACTAAGAGCTTGCAAGGGTTTACAGCGGCCCGTTTTCACATTTTAAAATAAATTTTACATGAATAAACGTGATATATTTGAAAACTAGAGGATTTTCCGACACCTGTACTGAACCCGATTTTTCAAAGGTTGTTCAATAGTTTCAAACTTTGATATTGTCCAAGTTTTAGTGATTTTCTACTCTATTTCGCACTCTCAATACGGATAACTTCAAAACAAAACGCTACATACGCATGTCGAAAAATACCTCTACTTTTCAAATATATCATGTTTATTAATGTAATTATTATTTTAGATGTGAAAAACGGACAGACGTAAACTCTTGCATCGACGCATCAGAGCGCAGCTGAGGCGGATTCTTAATATGTTGAATTCCAAAAACTGCGTTATAGAAAATATAAAATTAAAGGTATTTGACAAATAACTGAATGCCTTAAGTCAAGAACTAATGGTGGGATGTGCTCAAAACAAAACGTCATTAGTTTTGTTAAAATGTAATTTCCTGTTCTTATCAATAAGACATTAGGTTGATACGAACTACACAGTGGCTGGGGTACCAACATGCGATAAAAGAAACACAAGAAAATATCTCAGGTTTGTTAGCGCGTAAAAGGAAATTATCATTTACCTTGGCATAGTTTTTTAAGCGTAGTGAATGCGTTCATGAATAAGTTGTTCCAGTGACTATTCCAGTCTCCACTTAACAGTGAGAATTTGTTTTTTAAATAGTGTTTAAAACACGGATTGCACTTTTTAAACTACAATTTCTGTTAAATACTTTTAAATCCCTTTGGTTTTGCAAAGTTGAACTGAACACAAAAAGTCTAAATGTAAAAGTACAATAATACAAATGAAATTATTTTTTAACAACATTATGTAGTAAATTACAATTTACAATCACCTTTACATCAAAATTAAATACCACACGCTGTTGTCGATAAACTGAGGGGTAAAATGTACCCTATAATATTTACACACAACAACTATCTTTACCATTTTCTGTTCCTCTAATCAAGCTATAATATATCGTATTTTAGTTTTACAATTTTCACCGTTGTCTAAATAAAATTTACGGTTTTATTATTTCACTCCATTAGCCAACTCAACCTCAGTTACATTTTGTCTACTGTTTTCCAACTAGAATTGATAGTTGACCTGTAGAAGACCCATCAGTATACACCGCGAACAGAGTCACAGTACACAGAATGTCTGTTGATGTCTATTAAAACTATTTAATCACAATGTCTAATCACAATTGATAACTTCTAATTAATACTATGTTGTATCAGAATTTAAAAAAATTGGCATACAATAAACTCTGTAAAGAAAACTTATACAATAAAATGTGTCAAAGTCAAAATAATGTTTATTTTGCCTTCAATATTAAAATAAAAATAGGTCAAAATCAAATGTACATATAGACATGAAATACAAATATCATATAACAAAATAGAAATAATATGTTTGTACATTATCTAATTCAAATTTTACATTTTTAACTATAATACAATAGAGTATATCTAAATTTATAATATAAAACTACCTAATCTAACAGCTTAATTTCTAAATAAGTATTGATATAAGTATGGAAACAACATAAAATTATGGATAGTTAAATATGAGATGGTACCTACAGTGCATCTTGTACTTTACTACATAAATTTTTATTAAAAAATAATAAACATTTCATTGTATAGTTTCGATTACCACAAAGTTAATGGAGGAACATAAAATATGTGAAAAGTATTGTACTAATACTTTTAATCAGTTTAAACTTACGTCAAACCACACCGTTGCAAGGACGACACTTACCAAACTAACCAGCCACACACAACCCCCATTGATAATTCGCTACTAATGACCTCGAATGACGAATCACTCATGAAAATCAATTTGAGCGGAAAAACGAAAGTATGTTGAACTGTATGTTAACATTAAGGTGTCATGTTTCATTGTCCAGTTTGAGTAACTGTGCTACAAAGCTGTTGCACCACGGGCTGTGGTGCATGTCCGCTACTCTATTTAGGCTTCTGTCCGTTGCCAATTGTCACAGTGACTTTTGTTCGTTCCAACAACCAACACCACCAGCTCGCCATGCACCCACAGGTAAACATGATAAGTTTGATGTTATTCAAAAATAAAATTGGATGATTTTTAAGTTTTTTTTTAAATGGGTGTATGTAATAGTTGAAATGCGTATATACGTTTAGTTCTGTCAAAAATATGGGTTGAAAGATTTGTAAATGATAACGTTCAAAAGTTGTAGAAATTATACTGTGCGGTTGGAAATTATTTGGCTAAAACGAAAAAAAAGGTCTTTTCAGTAGATGAAACGTTATTTAGATAAAGACATTGAATCGAGTTGTTGTGGAATATTACTGATTTTTTTTAGGATATCTAACATTAAGTTCTACATTTACGTCGAAATAACACGTTGGATTTAGTTTTTAAACTCTTGTATCCAAAAACCAAACGTTGTTTTATCAACGGTAAGGTAGTTTTTTTTAAGTAACAGTATCTGAAATTAAGTATTTGAAAGGTTTGTCGAAAACAACAATGTGAGAACTGTTTTAAACTGAGCTCATGTTGACCTCTGGGTTGACTTAATAATTTCGAAATCTTTGTTTGATTCCACTAAAAAAACGAGTGTCGTTTAATCCACACTATGAAATATTTTTTGTAGTGTAGCCAATGAATCAATTCAGCTAACCAAACCGTTAAAAGAAAACATAAAACATTAGTACAAAATTTAACAATATTACTTTAAAACACACACCAAATAAAACACGGACGAACAAACTATTAGCAACTAAAATAAGGGACGGAATTGTTTTCTGGCATATTAGTATTTAGTGATTGTATTTAAGTATTTTATTGCTTTATTTGTACATTTTCCTCAATAACAATCCATCTGACGCGTTAGCTACATTTACCGAATGATTGTTTCACTGCGCGCTGCAATAAAGCGGCTGAGATTGATTACCGGTGCACAGCAGAGGAATGAAAGGCGTAGGCAGGTTCCTGCATTCCTGTCTGTCTGTCTTCACTTTAACCTTATCTGGCCTTATCTCGACCTTGACACCAGATCTATATCTGCCACCTTCCACCTCCCACTTGGCCACCAAGCTTGCCGGGAAATGCCAGTGTCTGACAGAGTCATACTAATTGACATGTTACCTCCTACACTAGATCCTGTTTGTATACACTCCAGGTTGATTGACAAAGTCAGGGAAATGCCACCAAGTAACACGAGAGATAAGCCAATGTAGGTTAAATCTAAATGAAATGCACCTTTTCCATTCGGTAAACGATGGGTTATAAGAGGTTCTAGATCTCATATTGCACTGGATAATGGATAACTCATAAATGTCATTCCTTACGTTTGCAGCCAATTAGTGAGTTGTTGATGTCAATGCATGTATCGTGATCAGAGGTCAGCTGTAGCTAAATGATACGTCTAAGGGAGTTAAAACCGGATCAATTCTACTTGTCAGAGCTAATGAAAGGTGCTGTTTCAATTGAGCTAGAAGAAACTCTATACCCAGACCTATTTGAATGTTCATTGAACAGTTATTCACGGCAAAGCACTTGTGTACTGCTTAGTTCAAAGAGCTTCTACTCACCTTAAACCATAAGTTTAACGTTTTAAGTGGGGTATTCATTTATAAAATCTATCTAAAACATCTGAGTTTATTCAGACCATCTCATTACAAGTATTTAAACTCGTTATTATAAGCCACCCAAACAGACCAAGAAACTGCAATCTCCGTACCGTTAATGTTTCCTTCGAGTTTTCTAAGCCTTAGGTACAACACGCCTTGGACTATCGTACTGTTATTCCGAAAGATTGTTCAATCACGTTTTTCATGATCTCAGGTAATAACTAATATTTCAATAACAGTTTGCTTCTGGCTTCCTTTTCCTGGCAGTGATCTCATAACCAGTTGCTCCAAGGTTAGGGAATATTTTCTTTTCTAGAACGTTTCTTAAACAAATACAAATTAAAGAACATCTTTGTTTTCTTTTGGATGATGTGTTTGAATTCAAAGTATTCACATACATTTGAAACAATGTATTAGTTATCAAGCAAACAAGACAGTAATGATGATAACGCTAACAGTTGATTCATGATCACTCTGCCTTAACTTATTACCATGTAGAGTATTGAAACAAATCATATTTTACGGCAGGCAAACAAATAACAACAATATATTTGAGTTCATTGCTACAAGCAGTATTATTAAATAGAAACGTATTATAAAAACTTATTTCTACTAATACTTTTAAAGCAAACCATGGAATCAGTTGTGTAAAATTGTTTTTACGACGTAATTTCGTTGTGATCCCATAATTTATCAGCTAAACTGGTTTCCCCGACTGAGGTGTTCACATTTTTTGCTCTTGCTAGTGCAATTGCGACGCTTGTTTGTGAATTTGGGCCAAATATCCAGACCAGAGTGTGGACACCGAGCCGAGAGGATATGGACTAACCGTATCAGTGTCTGCGCCGCGCAGTGCCAGGATGACGATATTGCATTTATTCTGTTCCGGCCCATGAGCTGCGCGCTTCACTGACTGACGTTTCATCATTCGGTACACTTAACGTGACGTCACGCCGTAGTTGCCGCACCCGGCCCCTGACAAAGGCCAATCTTGAGCGAAACGTCTGATAGCAAACAATGAACTCATCCACCTAAACAATGACTTTGAAATTTACTGTTGGTTATAAATAAGAATTTAAGGCTGGTGGCATATACTTAATTAGGTTATATCTTAAAACAATAGGGGTTTATAAACTTTGGTAAATTTTTACATTAAAACCATTTTTAATAGATGCCTTTTAGAGATAGGTTAAAATGTTTAATATGAAGGCCTTAGATATGCAATTTGGTTTTCCACTAACGGTGTTTTGTAAGATTGAAGATCTGAACTACGTTTAAGTAACTACAACGACAAAAGTAAAAGTAGTAGTTCTTTGTTTTATAGCTTCACTTATAGTATTTACGTGTACCAATTTTTGAAATTAAAAATAAAACAGGTTTCAAAGAAACTGTATTTTAAATGGGGTTGAAACGTCTATGACTTTACAAAACTGCAGATACTGCGTTTATACCATCGATGTAGTTTGTCAGGAAATGTTAAACACTGACACGGAAATCCCAAAGGCCCGAAAAGAATTGTCACTCTTCTATCTTTGCACACATTCATCAGTCCTTTACATTTTTCTAATAACCTTCTCTATTACAGTGCTTTACAACTTCAAACAAAGGTGTTTCTAAAGAAAGAAATAAAGGAATGCAGCTTCGGATAAACAACAACGTGGAACACAAGTGGAACAATTTTATGCAAACAATCTCAACCTTTCTGCGTGTAAAGCGTGTAAAATATGACATTTACATATAATAACAGTAAATCCAGGGATCACTACGGTAGGTTAGACGCCCGCAGCGACTCTGTACAGTTGGTCTTGAACTGGTTACTACATGGAGTGTATAATCAGCGTTGCCGGCTGCGACGTGCCGTCACCTTCTTCTCAGCTACGTGAGCTTTGAACCGGTTCAACTCAGTTCAGTTGACACCAAGCCTAATGTAGTATTGTGTCCGAGATGTTTTCTTTCGAAAATCACGTACAGAAATATAGGTTTAGTAAAAAAGGTAAAGTTTGTCTTGTTTAACGAGGCGAAGTTAGGATTACAAAGTCCTCTCTACCACTCAACCTCGACCTTTACCTAGCGTCGCCGTATTAGTCACATTACAAATGTAAGTGGTGACTGCGGGGATCGAACCCGCGCCAACGGAGTGATGAGCTCCGGAGTCGCGTGCGATACCAATCCGCCACGGATCCGCTAATCCGCCACGGATCTTAAAAGAGTCTTAAAGAGAGTCTTAAAAGAGCAAATATTTTAGTTAAATAAATGACTGAGTTGAAATGGCAAGAAATGAAATAAGTATTTATTTTGTGGTGAAATTAGAACTATAAAGTCCTGTCTTTCACTGAACCACCAAAGTTAAGAACCACAAAGCCCATCGCAATAGAATCGCTTCATTCAAAAGGTTTCAAACTTAAAACTATTACCATTACTATGTATGTATTGTTCTTTAAGATGTTATTTGCGAAAGTATAGCCTAATTTTAAAAACAGTTTACTTCTTGTATGACGTTTCACGTTACCTTGGCTTTCTAATGGGTTTACTACTGCGTCATTGCAGGTGACAACCAGTTATTATCTTCTAAAATCAGTTTAGTTGAGTAGTTTGATTGTAATTTTTTTTAAGGTTTTAACGTTTCATATCAAAAATAAATCTTTACTTTAATAACTTAGATGCTTGTTAGATAGGAGTCAAGTAGGATTTTCAACAGTAACTTCCCTACAGACGGTCAAGAATATATGTGTGACATTTACCGTTTTAAGTCAGCTGATCTTAGTATAATTATGGGTATACCTATAAGTTACCTATCGACAATTACCATAACATCCAACACAGTTTGCCTGCTCCATTAAAAACGCTCTTCAATAAGAAGTTAACACTTACATAAACTAAACGACTTACTCCTTTTGAAAAGTTAAGCAGGTAAAATAAATAAAACCCACCGGGATCTTTTGTCTTAGAGAGACTTCAACGCTTGGTTTAACCGAAGGCTTAGTTTGGTTGGCGTATTTTTATTCAGATTTAAGCTCTGCACTCAGGCCGTACTTTCGCTACATAAAAATAAAATAACTGAGGAACTCACAAACTACTGTTCTATAGCCCCACATTTAACTTCTATTTCCTAAATAATTTTAAAATAGGTAGGTATTTCTTTGCACTTTATAATAATACCACAAACACCTGAATTAATATGACTTTACTTCCTTTTAATACAGGTTAACAACAAGTGCTTCGTGGGAAATTAAGATGACTACCTTTAAGACATTCATGTAGTAACTGTGGGTTTGGTTTTGAAAACGAGAACAGTTACTAGTCAACTCAGTATTGAACAGAGAGTTTGAAATGCATTTGGACTCGATCCAAAACACGTCCAAGATAGAAAAATAATAATGACCGACTTGTGACATTTAAGTGTTTGCCAATTACTACAACTGTTATTGGCATTGAAAGCTCGTTAATGGACATTCTTTCAGACGAGTAGGACGATACGCAAGGCAATGTGATGGATACTAACACGGGCATTGTCATGTCTATTTCATGACTAATTTGTACTTTATGATAAAGTGGTTTGTAGCTATATTTAAGGAACTGTTGGTTCAAACAGATAAAACGCCGTATCAAATGAAAGGGACGGAAATAAATAAAATAGTCAAGTGGTATCGTATAGAAAGCTTAATAAGTATGTTGAGTTCCACTTTCTATTTCCAAATCAGACTTTATAGATTTAGGGTGGGAGCATTTAAAAGAAACTACTTTGGTGTTACTTCTTATTTTCTTAATGAAAAATGTTCCAGAGAATCACTATTTGTAATTAAACTTACTAAATTTAAATATAAAATAATTTTAATATAGCATTGGTAAGTTTATTATCATAGGAAAAATGGTTAACCAATCATACAGTTACAGTGATGTTTAATTTATTATGTTCTTAGACGTCATGGTTTAACTTATCTTGTGATATGTAGCGATCGCTTGTTCTTCTTTTAAAAATATTGTTAAAATAGATTATTTGTTTGAATGTAAAATAGAACGTTCTTTGTATTAAAACTATAATTTACCAGAAAACAACACGTTTCAGGTTAGAAACAGACTGTTTAAATACAAAAAGTGCTATTTTTCCATTTAAAAGTTGGTTTCGAAATTTGTAATAGTGTAGTTTTGTACTTGTTTTGAATATACGTTGTTGTGAAAAAAACTACTTAATGAGTATATTGTTTTTTTTTCTGAGAGTAAAGGGGTTACAACTTTAATCATATCGGGTTTTGAACCAACGGCCGTCATTGAAACAGAAACAATATAAATAAGGACGCTTCAAAACACGAGTAATTCCTACTTACTAAAGAAGCTAGGGTTTAAGTTATGGCTGTGTTGACATTATTAAAGTTTTAATTCCTCCCCAAGCATTACTATTCACGAGTAACTGATTTGTATGCATGTGCCAGTTACACTATTCAATACACTGCGCATTACTGCACTGTTATGACTTTAACCTTTGCACCTAATTAACCAAGAGCTAATAAACAACGGCCAGTTTGCTCTAGCTGGAATGAATTCATGTTTGTTGATTGGTTTCAGTTTAAATTCAATTTGACAATACTATTTCAAACTCGCACATATCCACGATTACCGGCAAATCTAAATATTGTATATTATAGACATCTGTTAAACAACATAATTTACTCACGCTGAGTATCACTAAATCACTATTTGAGATGCCGACCACTCTCATGAGGGTATTTTAAGGCAAATATGTGGTGAAGGATGAATTTGATATGAGTGGTAGTAATGAGTTATGAGGTGTAGTCTTGTTACAAACTAAGGCCGACTCTTCCTAAAAATGAGTCATTAATTAATAGCCCAATGACCAATGGAAATACGTTTTGGTCTGATATGTCTAAACGATGGTGAGAGCTGATGCGGGTATCATCAGATGATCACTGAGACTATCTGAGCCGCTTTAGACCTATATCATCCTCAAAACCTGACCTCCATGAAGCTGGATTACAGGACCACGCCACGAGTCCCAGTCAAACGATATTGAAATTGACGTGTACTAAATGTCATAGAAAATTGATTGTAAGTAGGCTACAGAACGACACAATACATCGTTCACACTTCCTTGCTTATTATTCATCACATTTCAAGGTTCGGAACTCAATTTGTTTCAACAATAGACAATAAGGCAGGATTATTTCTTATGCACGTCAGTCAACTAATACGACTAACGTTAATTAAGGCTTTATCATGTTTTGTACGTATATTAGTATTAAAATATGACGGAATGAAAAGTAAGAGCCAAAAATGTCCACTTTAAACGAAAAGAGAAAGTCATCTCTTGTACTAAAACTATTGCTCTTCTGACTTAAAATTATTGGTGCCTTATAAGTTAGCCTACACTGCTACAAATGGCAATAAGCCTACTCGTATTTGGATTCGCTTTTAATCTATAACGAGAATTGTAAGTACTCCCGATAGCTTGTAAAATTTAAATGACAATTCTTTCGACTACTTTAACTTATACTTTTACATATTTTATAATATTACCAGCATAATCACAAAGCTTAATTTTGTTCAAAGTCACGATACATTTTATTATATTTTAAAGGTTATGTTCGAAGCTGTGTATGTTTTATATCGGTATCTGATGTGTATAATGGACAAGTGGCTAATAGCAGCACATACTATTAGATAATCGCAAGTCATTTACCAGCGCAATATACGTACAACCTTGCTGATTGAAGTCATTCAAGTCAATTAGTTATGGAAATTAATTTAACTTATAAAGGAGCCATCTGGCTAATGAGTTATAGTATTTACCTGGTCAAATTGAACTGATATGCAATTATTGGTGTGTGTTATTTGCTAGGAAAGTTTATTGGAGGGGACCAGGTTGAATTGTAGATAAAATTATCATTAAATCACTATTTGAGATGCCGACCACTCTCATGAGGGTATTTAAGGCAAATATGTGGTGAAGGATGAGTGTGATGAGTAATGAGTTATGAGGTGCAGTCTTGTTACAAACTAAGGCCGACTCTTCCTTAGAATGGGTCATTAATTAATAGCCCAATGACTAATGGATACGACCAATGACTAATACAGGCCGTAGTAAGTAGACCACAATGCCATAAACTTGAACGTTGACTCTATCAGATGGTTAAGTGTTTCAAAGGTTTGTAGTTTTGAAAATTCAATCTAGAGTCGGCAGTTAAATTCAATTTTATCCGCTTTACGGCATTTAATTATCTTTATAACAAGCTTTGTTTTGACGAGATACCCATAACCAAACACTTTTCTGGCTCCTGGCGGACCGTACTTAGATTTTGACTTACGCTCATTAAATTACTGTAAGAAGAAGTTTACTACCACTTGTTATCGAATTTTGTGTCTCTATCTTACACCAATCCAACTATTTAACCTCCTCAGACCCCACGTTACCTACAAGGTACATTACCTTGAATTTTGAGCCTGGGACTGAAGAGGTTAGAGCCAGTTTAGCACATTTCCACCCTGTACTACGACCATAACTGTTTCAAGGTTTATCAAATCAGTTATTTTCAAACAAAGGCGATATTTACATAACGCCAACTGCTCTGCTCGTCTGGCTCACGGAAGAAAGTACTTGCGCATTCCTCGCTGACTCACCGACACCTGATTCAAGTGCGCATTGTTTCCTAGAATGTAGAGTAACGGTCAACAATTAGGATGATTACACATTAACAGCCCCAGCCTATGCTCAAGGGCATGTGACCACCGTGTATATTGCCTGTGGGGGTTTTACGTCCTTGCTTCTCAGTATATATACTCAGGGGAGCCAGGGGAGTGCCTCTGCACGTGCTTGTCGTCATCATGAGGCCTTTGGTGAGTTGTGCAGGGTGTTCCATAAGTGTGTAAGCAAACGGTAAATGGTCTTAAATTAAAAATAAACATAAAATAAGGACATGGTTTGGCTACCCACTAGCCACGATTGTTCATTTAGACGGTTACTGTTTAGGTGCGATTTTAAATATTTGGTATCGGCAACGCTCTAGGCAAGGGGTTTATAAAACATAATTATCACCTTAATCAGTTAGAATCTTTTTGAGTAGTGGTATTTTATTTTGCTTTTATTAAAATAACGGAAAAGCAATGTGGCTGACAACAAGGTCGGAATAGTTTGCCATGATATCATTGGTCATTTAAGAATCTGTTAACAAATTAAATTACAGTGGAAAATATAGCATAGCCATGGCAAATTGGTTTCTACTATAAATTAGTGTTTTCCTTAGTTAATCTACAAGTTTATGATACTAATTTATATTTAATGATACTATCCTAACAATACAAATGTTGCCAATTTAGTGGACCTTGTTGTTTTGTTATTTTAACAAAACGTGTTTATGCTAAGATAGTCGCAATTTGTAATAATAATCTATGAAGTTATTGCCTCTCATCGGTATAAGTTCCTGTAGGGATATTTACGTGTTACCATAAGTGTTTAGGAAATATTTTGGAGAACACATTGTGTAAATAATTGTGACTATTAATTACTTACCAGTTAGCGGATCCGTGGCGGATTGGTATCGCGCGCGACTCCGGAGCTCAGCATCACTCCGGTGGCGCGGGTTCGATCCCCGCAGTCACCACTGTAATGTGACTATACGGTGACGCTAGGTAAAGGTCGAGGTTGAGTGGTAGAGAGGACTTTGTAGTCCTAACTTCGCCTCGTTAAACAAGACAAACTTTACATTTTTACCTTTTTTACGAACTATGTAAACAGTTCGAGTTACATATTTTCTCTAAATAACTGTTTGATGTGTTGTGTCGACAGATCGTTATCGTAGCAGTCGCCGTGATGCTGGGGGTGCCGTGGCGCAGCACTGGGGAGGTTACTCTCACGGCAGCTACGCAGCTCCTGTCGTCACTCACGACGGCTTCCTGGCTGATACGCCTGAAGTCGCTGCTGCCAAGGCTGCCCACTTCCAAGAAGTAAGAAACCATGCTCTAGTTATTTTATTGCTTTTGTGACAAACTTATATTTGGAAGGTTTTAACGCTTTTAATATTTTTTTTATTAAACTAAAATTTGCAGGGTGTCCCATAAGTAAAATTTAAACAGTAGGAAGGAGGTCAAAATAAAGATAAAATCAAGAATAAAAATTTTTTAAAACGCTTAGTAAACCAGATGTTTGCTATTTCATATTGTTCACTAATTATTTATTATCTCCCACGCCATTTATGTTTACTCAAAATTAACAAAAATTTGTATCTAAGTAGGACTATTTATGGAAAAATTACCAGGATGATCTAACTTATCATTTTAAAACGGTGGCTATGTTATGGTAGTTTAGGTATTTTGGCTTTACACCTTAAATAGCGAACAAAACAATGAGTTGAACGTTTAAATGTATAGAATAAAGTTGTGTAGTGAATTTACTACCAATCTATTGACACCAAGGTCATAAAAATCTATCGGGAAACAACGAAGCTTTAGGGAAACTCTGGCTGAAAACAAACAACTTTCCACCTTATTATCCTGATGTTTGCCACGGTTTCCACTGTAACTTTGTTGATTCTTAATAGATTCTTTTTATCTTGATGTTAATAGATAGGTAATAAAATTCGCTACAAATAATATTCTTTATCGTAAAACTCACCGTTTATTCGCTATTTAAGGTGTCAACGCAACTCTAAGAATACTATAAAATAGCCACCGTTTTAAAATGATAAATTAGATCATGCTGGTAATTTTTCCGTAAATGGTTTTACTTAGATACAAATTTTCGCTAAGTTTGAGTCAAATTCGATAAGTGGTGTGGGAGATAATAAATAATTAGTGACAAATATAAAATGGCAAATATCTGGTTAACTAAGCGTTTTGAAAAAACTTGTATTCTTATTTTTATCTTTATTTTGACCCATTTAACCTTTTCCTAGAGTATGGCACTTTACTGACTAACTGTTAATGGCAAATTTCCCCAGGAGCCCCTCAGACTTTGGTGCAACCCTTAATTATTAGTGTTTTATGTGTAGTTATAGTGAGCAAATGTCATGTAGACAACTTATAGACACCCGTTTGTTATATATTCTTTTTAAGTATCAATTTTGAACTATTTAAAAGGTTTAGTTCATGATATTTATATTCGTTTGTGTTAATCTGTATTTATTAAATATTGTATCCTTAAGTAAACAAACAAATACTTTCTCGTTTATTACTCATACGCTAAAATACAAAAGTATAAGTAAAAGAAAAGCTGCTAATAGCTAGTAGTGCGATTAACCTTTCCGGCTCTGTGTGGATCTACGACCCTTGTTGGTCTGTAAATGTTTGAACACTACATTCCTTAACTTCTTCATTGGCCTTCAGCTTCTTAGTTCTTATTTAAAATGTGGTCGATACATTTTGTTCAGGCCAAATTATTTACCACTTAACATTGATTTATTCTGGATTTGATTACACGTAAAAACTGAATCTATTGCACGTATAAATAGTTATTGATTGTCTGCAGATATCCAGAGCCTCCAGCCACGGCGGCTACGCTCAAGCACGCTATGGAGGCTACGGAGGCTTCGGAGGAGGCTACCACGGACCCCTCGCCTCCCCAGTGATCACACCTGACGGGTTCCTCGCCGACACCCCCGAGGTGGCTGCCGCCAAGGCTAAGCACCTGTCTCTGCTCAACGAAGCACACCAGAGTCATGGAGGCGCCTACGGTGGAGCCTACAACGCATATGGAGGCGGCCACGGAGGCAGCTACGGTGGCGGCTACGGCTCCTTTGAGGATGGTGGTTTCCATGACGACGCCAGTAACTATGACGACGGCTCGTACAAGCCTCATCTGTATGAGAGTGCGCATTACTAGTGTGAGAGTGTGGATAGGGTTGTGTACATATTTGTAAATTGACGGTCAGTAACCAAATAAATTTTGTAATAAAACCACTAAAAGTTGTTACTTTATTGTTGCACCAAGTGTATACTTTATTTGAAAACAACATGAAAAAAGTTTAAACCCACTTTAAGACTACTAAATAGACAGTATGAGTAAATAC
This sequence comes from Matsumurasca onukii, assembly GCA_018831715.1. Lineage (NCBI taxonomy): Eukaryota > Metazoa > Arthropoda > Insecta > Hemiptera > Cicadellidae > Matsumurasca > Matsumurasca onukii. The sequence goes on from CM032062.1 coordinate 9,730,870, forward strand.
TTTCTTATGAAACTAAACAATTAATTTCTCTGTCACATTGAACGATTGTAAACCTTGCATACAGATGATTATGATCGCCAATTAAGGACACAGAAGGACAGAAAGTATAAAAAGCTAGTTTACCACACGTAAAGGCGTTTTGCTTACAACTGCCAATAGTTTAGGCTGATGTAGATCAATTGATTTAAAATCATTGAAACATGGAGACTTTTATTTGGCTATCCAGTTAGCGTGGCACAATTACCAACTTATTCTAGGTATCTAAGTTTCTTAAAAATTAGCAAAATGTTCTTTAGTATAGTTTAAAAAACGTTATACCTCCTGAATCGAAAATATATACTTGGCCAAAGCTTTAGCCTATAGCAGCTTGGCACACTTCACAAATAGTGCCGTAGTAAAATTGTCATCTCCATCAGTGTAGATCTATACTCACACATGAGGCCATCCAGTGTCTAACTCTTACTTTAATTTATCACGCCTCTTAATTTAAATTAAGTTATAAATATCGACCGTATATAACAAAGCCGTGAATGAACCAATTACGTGAAACTCGATCCAATTTAACCGAGTGACTCAATTAACGTAGTGTATTGTTAAAGCCAGACGGGCGGTTCTCTTGCTAATGAGTTACACAAGCTTTACACATAAAACAGTTACAGTTGGGAATGAGTCTTAAGCAATACAGGTGGGAGAACTGTTATGCAACTCGATACTTCAGCGGAAGCAGAATCAATCTTCCCAGTGCAAGTATGCTAATTACACTAACAGGACAGATAAAAGCTCAATAACTAATACTTACAGGAATAATTAATTTGCACTGGTTTTAACGGGGAGCTATTACAAAAAGACTCGTATGAGAAAACTTTGCAATATCTTGAAGAAAAACAAAATAGGTTTCTACAGCTCAATACAGATTAATTAAGTTTTATTAAATCTTAATATAAAATTTAGGAATTCAAAATCCACAATTAGAACTAGAAATAATGTTATCCATGCAATTTTAACATTAAACAATTTAGTTTTGAAAATATGCTCAGAAAGCAGTTTTTATGATTTTTCATTAAACTTTATATGCAAGGCTTCTAATGGATCTAAACACTATACAGCCTGAGCGGCGATCTTAAACACGAGGATAGACCGCTTACGATCTTAGCCATCTCACCTGCAAATCACTAAATCACTATTTGAGATGCCGACCACTCTCATGAGGGTATTTTAAGGCAAATATGTGGTGAAGGATGGGTGTGATGAGTGGTAGTAATGAGTTATGAGGTGTAGTCTTGTTACAAACTAAGGCCGACTCTTCCTTAGAATGGGTCATTAATTAATAGCCCAATGACCCACGGAAATACAAGGACCAACGGCTTAACGTGACTTCCGAACCACGCAGGAGATGGTCTGATATGTCTAAACGATGGTGGGAGTTGATGCGGGTATCATCACATGATCACTGAGACTATCTGAGCCACTTTAGACCTATATCATCCTCAAAACCTGACCTCCATGAAGCTGGATTACAGGACCACGCCACGAGTCCCAGTCAAAGATCATTAATGAAGAACAAAATACTCGTACTTTGAATCATCCCTACACTACTAATAACTCTTAACTACTACACTATTCACATTAGCTAGCACGACAGTAATCAAACAACAATGTCCCCTTGATTGAATCGTCTGAAACATGTCTTCAGTTTATATGTGTTGTCTCATAAAACTATAATTATGTGTATAACTTAGTGCAAATTTCCTGCACCGAGAAAGGAAGTTACACTTTTAATTATGCATCGAAATTGATGGCTAAGCTGATTATTGATACGATGTACAATTATTAAAGGCCAAATTTCAGGGTAAGTTCCTTATGCAAAAACGATGAAAAAGTACCTATAAAATGGGTCCTAAAATCTTCGTTAAACGGTAGTCACATTTTGTATTTTTTGACTTAAAACGTAATCTCCAGAACGGTTAAACCGATTGCATTCAAACTTGATATAGTGTTTATGTGTCATAAGGGCAATTTATTAAAAACATTATATCATAAAACCCCACAGAAAAAGTATGGTAGCTATTAAATTTTCAAATTAAGATTTCACTAAACGGTTAATTATACAAAATTTTACAAGAACAAAAAGTTGTATTTTAATTCTACATAAAGATACAAACTTGTTTTCCGAATTGTATGAATATTTACATTTTGCGCCCTACAACTGGTACATTACCAGATCTTGTTGTTCACATTTTAAAGTAAAGTTGTATCTGGTAAAAAAATATTTATACATTGTGCAGTTTGAATGCAAATCGGTCAAACATTCTGAGAAATAAATTTTGGAAAAATAAAAATGGCGGTTACCGGGTAACGAAGAGTTTTTAGGACCCATGTTTATAGGAATTTTTTTTCATTGTTTCATTGAACCAACCCTGAATTTGGCACTTTAATTTAGAATCATATGTATATGTATCGAGTTCTTAGTTAGCCTCAAAATAAATCCAGACAAAGATTCCTCAGACATACGTGTCTTGTTCATCAACAACCAGTGGTCACCTCTGCACGATTACAGCCTGTACTCGAGTCAGAACGATTCCTCTGCACGCTGCCCTCTGCGTGAGAGTTGTAGTTCATCCCATCCAGCTCGTGATATAAAAGCATCCTAGCGACCTTTTACAGATGAAACACTCGCTTTCCTGCCCTAGCATTATTTTACACAGTTCCTCACTTTCACTACTTAACACCTTGGCCTTTGACAAGGAAGCTGTGATCATAGGTTTGGTTGTGTGGAAGGTTTACTTAGATTTAATGGTGCTGTTGTAACGCATGTTATTGGAGACATTATGGGGACAATTTGAGTGAAATTACTTTAGCGATAAACACGGTTTACAGTAACCTTCACGAGCCTTAAGGGTATATTGTTTTACGTAAGTTTATTACGTAAACATGTTTTTTACTTTTATTACTCACCTAAGGCTTTAAGATTCCGTCAAATGTTCTTTACCTATTCCAGGTAGTTGTGATTTATTTAAAATGGTTCTGTAGAAAAGCAAACAAATAGTAAGCCTGCTTAGAAGGACAATACTATTATTATGGTCCGCAATCGTCCAAAATTTTAGTGAAGCCAATTTGTTTTTATTATTCTTTAGATACAAAGCTTAAACTTTTGTCTTCCCCTATTATCCAAATTGTTTTCACCATAGTCAACCAAATGTCCGGCTCCACATCATGTGCCATATACCCGTATTTATGGTTGAATTTTTCCTAGACCGCAAAACTTAATACTCGTAGATTTTTGGGGGTTGAGGTTGTGTTACATAAACATGCCTAAAGGCCAACGACACCGATAGCGCATCTGCGTAGGATGCGACAGGTGTGACAGATAATAAAAACCGCTTACCTAATTTAGTGAGCCACCATCTGCAAATCTGTCAGATGGTAATTTTATCTGCAGATAATAGTTTCGAAATCGCTCCTTGGTAAATTGTTCAGAAATATCTGTCAGATGCTTTTAGTTGCACATGCGCGGAGGTATTGTTTTGACAACTCTGCCAGCATCCAAATTTACAATTTTGATGTATGGTTCTATTTTTGTGTTTATTTTCGTATAATATAGAAAATAATAAAATACAATTTCCTTAATAGAAAACAATTTTTAAATCAGCTGCTAGATAACTTACTAGCCTAGGTTTCCTAGGATACCAAAAGTAAACAATTTCCTATAACAGCTGCTCTTTGTCAGCAACTCAAACCAATCATAAATTTTGTCTATTTTAAAACAGATAAATTAACATTTTTAATTTTATTGAAAATTTGTAAAAATTTACAGTAGTGCTTGTGGCTACGTGTTGGCTAGATATATATTTTCTTATAACTATCTAATCTAGATAGTATACGCCCAATGAACTATTTAAACTTAGCAATTAAAGCAGTAAAACAGTTTTGGACATACAATAACTTTGAAAGGACAAAATGGCGGATAGTTTGTCGTCAAATACAGAAATAAAGTTATTCTTGGTGTTTGTAATAATATATTATTTTCTTCAGTATGAAAGCATTCCTTACCCTAGAGCTTCACTTGATGGTCAAAATGCACGGTGCTAATTATTGCAAGGACTAAAACAGTTGTAATTTTCAAAATAAATTGTCTTAGTAAGTGCTTCATTAATAATTTTCATATGGTTGAAAAGAGGAAGTTTCAAAGTTTTGTTTACATATACTTAGAGGTAATTTCCGCTTTTAGTTACCAACAAGATGGCTGCACATTCAACACAAGATGTTTTGCGTTCTTGAATTTCCACAAAGCCAGTCAGTTCAGTTCAGCGAGAGTTTCATCGTAGATTTGTGGTTTTCTAATGAATTTCTTTTGTGGGGCTATGTAAGGGTGAAGGTACTACCTTTCTGACAAAAATCTATATGACCTGCGGAACCGTATCAGAGCTGCAGTCAATTCCATAAATCATAATATTAACTTCGTGATCTACCGGAAAAGAGTTAGTGATTATCGGCTATATTTTTGCCGAGCAGTCAGGGGAGGACATGGTGAGCATTTATAGAAAAGTAACAAGGAAGACAAACTTTGAAAAGCGCTCTTTTTACTAATATTTAATTTATGTATACCTAAGTACTAATGAACGAATGAGAGTTGTTTGAAAGAAGGACATTCTTTTGAATAACCCTGTATTTCAAAGTCATTAGCAATAAAGTGTTGTCTACAAGTTCTATACGGGATTACCACACAGAAGTGGCGCCTGCAGAGCTGAACGTATAGTAACGCACCGTGTTGCTGTGCAGTTGGTAGCTTTGTACTTATATCAGGCACTGCTGGAATATAGAGATTCTAGAATATCCTTTTAGACAAACACGTTTAAAAGGATTCATATCTCATGTAAACGATTAAGGTATTCATTTGTAGTTGTTTATTTATTAACTCCTAAACATAAGAAAGTACAAGTATACTCAAAATTATTAACATTTAAACTTACTGTAAGTTGTCATTTATTGTTACTATACTGTATAAGTAGGTTCTTTATTTAACGATGCCGATGATATTTGTTTTAATTTTGATTTTCCAGATGGTTGGGTGAGTTGACTTTTGATGTTGTTTTTTTCATAAATTTATTCTAGGTCGTTCTTCGCTAATTTCAAATTGGATCGTTCGATCGTAGTGATAATTTGGGTATCTACTAAACATCACCGCTTTTTCTAACACGTTCCTTATCAATATCAACTATTGCTTCTACATTATTTTAAATATACCCAAAAGTAGTACGTTAACGTAGAAGCGTTACGTTTTATTCTCAGGTCGTTTCAAAGAAAGAGCAGATTTCATATACGAATAACACGAAAATTATTTTCAACGCAAGAAATTATTATTTTATTTCTTTGGATAGCAAGTTTAGAAGTTCCATTATTGTATCAACTGATCGCAAGTAGTTTATTTTCATTACACCTAGTTCTTGAAAATATTATTGTGTTTTAGAGTTTGTTAAATGCGAATTACGAATTCAAGTACAACAACGGTTTCTTCCCTTGTTTAATAGTATACTAGGTTTGGAGAAACGGGATATGTATTATGCAAGAAGAAGAGCACAGAGTACCCCGTGCATCTGAAGAAACTGTTAAATGGATTCAAGAGGCTTAAAATCTTAAGGCTCTTTCCTTTTCAGGAACTACAAACTATTGTACTGTAGAAACAATAGATTTTCTCTCAAATACAGAAGGACTCAATGACTTAATATTTATGCAAGACGTTTCCATTAACTAGTTCGAACGTTTCTTAACAAAACCTTTCTTACCGATAGATGGGGCAAGGAGGAGAAGACAATCTTATTTTTGAGCACTTGATGAGTATTTTCCAGTCACTTTATAATTATCCGCCCAATTTGTACACGTGAAATTTTATATTCAAACAACGGCTGGCTGCCCCAGGTGGAATGGATTTTGTAACAATCAACATAATATTGTTAAAGGTTATGTTAGATTAGACCTGTGGCAATCATTATGGCAAACTACAAAGGCAAACTGTTCTACTGCAATAATTTATATAAATTTTGGCAAATTATAAAATAATTTATGTATACATACTTCAACATTTTTATAGAAATTATGTTTTGCAAACGACTAGTTAACTTTATATCTGATGTTTCTACCACTCGTACATTATTTGTCATAGAAGCTATAAGTGAATAATTGTTGTGTAGTTTGCTCCAGTTCGATTGGCTTTTAGTACATGGTAGTAGTTCATTGTTTATATCACCAGTATTTTGAAAGAACAATCTGATAGTATAAAATACATTAATGAAGAATTAACATGATTTTATAGTCGGAGTTCCACATATTAACTAAATATTTATACTTTTATTACATACGTCATGTTTTTATAATGCATGGTATTTGTTTATATTATATTTTGAGTTTGCTTTGCCCCTCTATACCACTAAATTCGAAACTCCGTATGTTTTCTACCCTATAAAGTTTCAAAGCACAAAGAACCACATTGAGTGGTTTAGAGAGTGTTACTTTGTTACGTCTATTTGAAAGAGAATTTGTCAATGACTTTAATAAACTCGAATCTTATTAAAAATATTAAATTTAAGTTATGATTTCTTTTAAATTTCATCTTATTACACTAAATTAACTTGAAAGTTTCCTTGTTGTTATCTAACTGTTTAGGCAATACAATTGTTTTAATAACGCCTGAAAGTCTATTTAACATTTAATCTCTTGCTATGTCCAACAAGAGAAACGCTCCTAAAAAGCACTACTTTGCCATCTGTGTTTCTCCCTCACAAAATTAAACAGATAATCGAGGTAACAGAAATTTAGAAGTGGACCTCTTCCCGGCACTTACTACGTACGCACTCTGTTACTCTGCCTACTCAATGCAGTACGCTCAATACGCTAGCGTTACGCTCATGCATATGCTCAATACAGTTACGCGCATCTGTCAATGCAAACTGCACTCTTCACGACAGCTACAATCAACTCAATTACGCTCCACAGCCACTCTACATTCAAGATATTCATCAAGCACTCGCCACGCCTGCCGGTGATCTATCTAAATGCTATGTAAATGCTGCCAGTCCAAGGAGATGTTCGCTATCTAAATGGCATGAAATGTCTCAAGGTCAACACTATACAGACCTATAAATCACCAAAGCCGGCCAAAAACGAGACAGTAATTGACGAGTTCAAACTTTGCCTTGTGTTACGCAACTTATTGAGTTGAACCATGTACTAGGGTTGAAATTGTCTTTTCATGTCTTCATATTCAACATGATACAATGGCTTTGTTGCTAACATATCACCACTTGTTTCATGACGTTGGTCTTTATTGTTTCGTTTGTAAATAAAGGGTCGACACTATTCACACATTGTAATAAATGTCTGAGTCTATTGATTTGTATGTTTAAGCAGAACTTTATTGTTGGTATTATGATTACACAGTATTCTCAATTTAGTATTGATGTATTTATTGCAATATAGTGTAATAAATGTCTGAGTATATTGATTTGAATGTTTAAGCAGAACTTTATTGTTGGTATTATGATTACACAGTATTCTCAATTTAGTATTGATGTATTTATTGCAATATAGTGTAATAAATGTTACATATTGTAATATTTGTCAAATTTCTTTTAAATTTATTTAATATAGTGTTATTTAACAATCATGTATTTTTACACATACATATTATATTACAGAGACCAATTAGTTTAAGATCTAAATGTTCTATGCTTTATGCTGACAGTTTCTTATTAATAGTTAGGTATAAGTACTGTACAAGGACAATCCTTAATAATTTGCCTTTTGTTTGTAGTATATGTAGGTATCTAACTACTTCATTATATCAAATGAAATAGTTTATTTGTAAAATTATTATGATTTCAAAAGTTTAAAGTGAAAGTACCCTAAAGGAAATTAGTATTATAACACGTCTGGCAAATGCGGGTTTGTTCATTATTTTAAAATGCCCAGCTTTTGGAAAGCAATGTTTTAAATGCAATTCCTACAATCACTTTTCAACAATGTGTAAACATGTAGGTACTGTATCAGAACTCTGATGCGATAAACAATGATGAAGCAGAAGAAGTGAATGTTTCACAATCGTAAGAATTCACAGTTTTGAGGTCAATCATACAAAGGACATAAATAGTAGCAAATCTAAGAAGCAGTGAAATTGAAACAAATCAAAGTAGATCAGAAAATGTAGAGATTTTAAAATAGACAGTGGATCAGAGGTAAATATAATTCCAGTGATTGCTAAATGAAATAGGTCATAATTACAGCTTATGAGAGGTTTAAATCAGTAGTCAAGTATATTTATTTTTATACTAAACACTTACTACGTTACTCACTCTGATACGCTCAATACAGTTACGCGCATCTGTCAATGCAAACTGCACACTTCACGACAGCTACAATCAACTCAATTACGCTCCACAGCCACTCTACATTCAAGATATTCATCAAGCACTCGCCACGCCTGCCGGTGATCTATCTAAATGCTATGTAAATGCTGCCAGTCCAAGGAGATGTTCGCTATCTAAATGGCATGAAATGTCTCAAGGTCAACACTATACAGACCTATAAATCACCAAAGCCGGCCAAAAAAGAGACAGTAATTGACGAGTTCAAACTTTGCCTTGTGTTACGTAACTTATTGAGTTGAACCATGTACTAGGGGTTGAAATTGTCTTTTCATGTCTTCATATTCAACATGATACAATGGTTTTGTATCTAACATATCGCCACTTGTGTCATGACGTTGTTCTTTATTGTTTCGTTTGTAAATAAAGGGTCGACACTATTCACACATTGTAATAAATGTCTGAGTCTATTGATTTTAATGTTTAAGCAGAACTTTATTGTTGGTATTATGATAACACAGTATTCTCAATTTAGTATTGATGTATTTATTGCAATATAGTGTAATAAATGTCTGAGTCTATTGATTTGTATGTTTAAGCAGAACTTTATTGTTTGTATTATGATTACACGTATTCTCAATTTAGTATTGATGTATTTATTGCAATATAGTGTAATAAATGTCTGAGTATATTGATTTGAATGTTTAAGAACTTTATTGTTGGTATTATGATTACACAGTATTCTCAATTTAGTATTGATGTATTTATTGCAATATAGTGTAATAAATGTCTGATTATATTGATTTGAATGCTAAGCAGAACTTTATTGTTGGTATTATGATTACACAGTATTCAATTTAGTATTGATGTATTTATTGCAATATAGTGTAATAAATGTCTGAGTATATTGATTTGTATGTTTACAGAACTTTATTGTTGGTATTATGATTACACAGCATTCCTCTAATTTATATTGATACGTATTGCCATAGTGTAATAAATGTCTGAGTATATTGATTTGAGTGTTACAGAACTTTATTGTTGGTATTATGATTACACAGTATTCTCAATTTGGTATTGCCGTATTTATTGCAATATAGTGTAATAAATGTCTGAGTATATTGATTTGAATGTTTAGCAGAACTTTATTGTTGGTATTATGATTACACAGCAAACTCAATTTAGTATTGATGTATTTATTGCAATATAGTGTAATAAATGTCTGAGTATATTTATTTGAATGTTTAAGCAGAACTTTATTGTTGGTATTATGATTACACAGTATTCTCAATTTAGTATTGATGTATTTATTGTAATATAGTGTAATAAGTGTTACGTTTTGTAATATTTTGTATTTCTTTTAAATTTATTTAATAAAGTGTTATTTATATTATATTTATATTATAATATTACATTATTACATATTACATATTACAGACCAATGAGCTCAAGATCTAAATGTTCTATGCTTAGCTGACAGTTTCTTATTAATAGTTAGGTATAAGGTACAAGGACAAGCCTTAATAATTTGCCTTTGTTTGCCATTGTTTGTATTGTAGTATGTAACTACTTCATTATATCAAATGAAATAGTTTGTTTGTAAAATATATTATGATTTCAAAAGTTTAAAGTGAAAGTACCCTAAAGAAAATTGTATTATAACACGACTAGTTTCAAGGCTGAGCCCATTACCAAATGTATGTACGAAATCGTTTAAAGCTATGGTTTCCTAGGCGGCAGTGACCACTATTTTACGGCCGTAATAACACGAGTGTTTTCCCAGAGTTCGGTGGCCGCTCCCATGTGATTGCTTTGGAAACAAAACTCACCGTAATATAACGGCCATCACCACATTTCTAGGAAACTATAGCTGTAGGAATCAAGGTTATAACTAATAAAAATAAACAAGTGTAAAGAATTTGCTTGGTATAAAACATATTTGGTATAAAAATAACCCTTGGTAGATGATGAATTTTCAGTATGAATGAAATGAAAAGTGTGTTTGTTTATTAGTTAAAATAACTACAGTTTTATGTTTATAGAATAATTTATTTTATATTTTCTACCTCTTTTCATGAACGGGCCAAATGCAGAGTCGATCTTGATTTTTCCCTGCTGAAAGTTGCGACTTACTGAAAATCAAGTCAGTTTATCATATGATTAGAGCCTAAGAAATACAACTGTTCTTCAGGAAACTGTCTAAGGTGTGCGTAGGTCTAATCTATAACTTATCCCAAAGTAGTTTTAACATGATTTTTAATTTTTAAAAGTTTTCTTGATCTCCCTTTCTAAGTTATATTACACTTCTGCCACAAATCATTACGTTGTTTCACCGCACGCTAAGTTTTCCAACAATTAATTTTTCGTCTGAATTTGAACCTTATTGGCTTAAAAAGAATTTCTAAATCTTCAAGAACCAGCTTTAATTTCTCCGAAATTCCTTTATGAACGTTTGGATCAGTAAAGATAAAACACATAGAGGCTCGTAAAGAGACTGAGAGCTTGGCAGCCGGAGACACAGAGTGCAAAAACCGGAGCTCCTTCACGTAATCGGTTTTCGCCAAACAGCTGATATCAGTAATAAACGACAACAAATTGCTTCAATCGCACCAACGCAGTTTTTGTCAAAGCTGTACTGTCAATTGAATTAATTGAAAAATCTGGAAAGTGATCAAGTCGAATTCCATTCCTCTTTTTCATTTAGACCACCAAGGCATTTCAGGTACTTGGTTTAAACCTGGTATGTCATGATCTCTTTGGCGAAAAAATACCTATCATCGTAGTATATCTCTTTGGATTTAAGCCTGAGGTATTGTATATGTCAGTTGAATTTTTTTGGACCTTAAACTTGAAACACAAAACACCTTTTCTCTTTTTTCGCTGTGATCGTTTATTTGCTGTGATGATATCCGTTATGGCTTCCAGCCACCCTTTATTTTTCTCATTGGTAATGAGCCGTAACGATATGTTTGTACAAAATATGCCAGATACGTCAAAACTCAATCTTACTAAAAGACATAATTCATGTTCTTGTGGCTATCCCTAACCAGACCTCTTGGCCACTTCTACTCCATAGACTGTATTAGAAATTGAAAAATAAACACAAAAATTTCATCAAAACGTAAACAAAAAATAGCTACTAAAATATCATCTGTTCTACTTTGTGACCAAAAAAGGCCAACGTCCTCCACTCTCCTATAAGAGAGCCTTGGCCTCTGTTGAGCCCAACCCTCCGCTAACCCGCCATGACAGATACTGGCCTCAGTAAACAGACCAAGCCCATAAGTTACAGCTGATATTCGACATGCACGTTACACGAGCGCCTGCCGGTGCCACAGCTAATACAGGTCCAAACTGGCCGCTGTTAAATATCAAATTTAGGTTTGGGCACGCCTCAGTCCTTGTTCATTAGTGAGCTCATATGTAAAAGTCAACCGAGTTAATGAGAGAGCTTCTACAATATAAAGAGCTGAACGAATACAGAACTGGCGTTTAACTTCACCGTGACATTGGGACCAAGATCACGGTAAGTTACTGTCTTAAGAGGATTAGTCGACCAAACAAGAACCAATGTTTACTACTGAAATAGCGGTTTGATTTCTCACCGGTGGTCAAGAGGTAGGTGAAAATCTTCTGTTTAAAAACATCGGCTCTAGTAGGGTTGTCTTGTCTGGCTCAGTTCTTTGAAGAGTCGCGCGTGGCGCCGACCTTCCCAGTCAAGAGAAATGGTAGTAGCGATATTCCAACTTTGCTCCGCTCACTCAAAAAGTGGCAAACCATGGTTTCGTAGTCCCCTATTCCGACGCTGTTAATGAACCGAAACGTACAAATAAGGGTTTATATGATAAGGTAGGTGTGTTTGTGTGTTTCTTATTTACGAAAAGGCAAAAACTGCTTTGGCCAACTTTAAAATGTTTTGCTAACATTAGCGTAAGATTTTTTTTTAAAACCAGGTTATATAAACCTAGATACAACCTTGGAAAACAACTTTTCTAACCTCTACACCAAAAAATAGGTGCTAAACGGGGGACTACGACAGCGTGTTTTGAGCAACTGTTTCTGGAATGATCAATCCTCTTAAGCTGTTTGAACGTGGCCTGTTCAATCAACTATTCTTATAATAAACCTGCAGATTAAGCGTGAAATTGGTGAGTTGCTTGATCAAATACCAGAATCTTGTCAATGTTTTACATTTCAGGGAAACAGGAAAATACCTTTCAGTACATTTAAGTTATTAAATGATACCACATGGATACCCATAGCTTCCTTTCTTCCCTACCTCATGATACGTATACATCAAAAATATTATTTGATGTAACTGGAGGTTTTAAACCCCTCCTTCACATTGGAAGCGAGTTTCAAACTTTGAATGTATAGGTACTCGTATATGTGTATGTCGTATAGTTCAATTTTCTACTATTCACTCTAAAACACTAAGAAGTTGATTTACATCTTATATTTCCATCAGCCATTATCTTACATATCTAAGAAACATTTTGCGTTTACGAGTAGTAAGTTGTTGAATGTTCTCAGGAAGTGTATCAAAAACTATTGATACAATAAAGCTATTAGTATTTCTATAAAAAAAAAAAACAAATGTAAAAGAGGTACTTTATTATATCAAATTTGTCAAGTTTGTCAAGTACATATATACTCGTACTAAGCGGTGTTCAAAGCTGTTCATACCTTGTAAAATACTACAAGTGTACACAAATAAGTGTAGGCCACTGTTTAAATAAAATACAAAATGGCCAATGTGCCAATGAGACACATTTGGCAAGCACGTGGCCATGTACTCGTGTGAGCGCGGCTTGATTCGCCGATTGTTATGATGTCGGGAGGGACGATGAGTTGGAATTTGATCACAAGTGTTCGTCCTTGCTGGGCCGGTGGCTCACCTTTGCTTGTCTTGTCTCCTGTTTATATCCTGCTCTCCTTTACACCATATCAGCACCATTAGCCAGCCCTTTTCTGGAAAGTTGTAAATTGGAAAATGACAATATTTATAGGTTTGATAATAGGTTGGAAGGTTTATTAAAGGCGCCCCGTAGTGTTTGTATAGTTGTTACGTTGTACACAATGTGGCTAGTTCTTGGAATAATTAAAGACGGCTTGTAACTACTCCTAATAGATTCTTGTCATGATACTTTGAGGTGGTATTTGAAATTGATAAGCTTACATTGTTACATTGCAGTTTGTTAAGTTAACCAGCATAAATTGCAGTTTGACTGGGACTCGTGGCGTGGTCCTGTAATCCAGCTTCATGGAGGTCAGGTTTTGAGGATGATAGAGGTCTAAAGCGGCTCAGATAGTCTCAGTGATCATCTGATGATACCCGCATCAACTCCCACCATCGTTTAGACATATCAGACCATCACCTGCGTGGTTCGGAAGCCACGTTAAGCCGTTGATCCTTTTATTTCCATTGGTCATTGGGCTATTAATTAATGACCCATTCTAAAGAAGAGTCGGCCTAGTTTGTAACAAGACTACACCTCATAACTCATTACTACCACTCACACTCATCCTTCACCACATATTCCTTAAAATTGTGGTGGTTGGCAACTCAAATAGTGAATAGTTAATAGTGAACCTCCAGTGTGGTAAGATTGTGGAGGCATTCAAGTCTGATATTGAATGTCAGCATTATTCCTCATAGGTGATATACGACGTATTTAAAACCAGTTTGAAAAATGTAGCAAATAGCATAGAACATTATAGTGAAAGTGGGTCAAACAAACGAAAAATGTGTTCAAAATGAAACTTTTAACATACAGTTTTGATTATAGTGGAAATCCGTTGAGTTCTTAACAGCTGTAAAATGGGTTGAACATTGTTCTTAGGGAGGTAGAGCCGAATAGTAGCCCTAATCATTTGGTTTCAAAACAGTTCACGTTAAGTATTAGTTCAAATTTGTTTTACATGCCGAGTCGTATAAAGCTACTTTAAGGCCGAAAGAACCTTTCCTTAAGGATATTTTTGTTGGTACTTTTGTGATAAACGCTTCTATAGTTTGAAATGGTTGAATAAAGCTGTAATTATATAGAAAATAATTATTTCGATTACTTTATTTTATCGAATTTTATTACATCTGAACAAGGAACATATAAATACAGTTATTCACTATATTCCTTTATTCAGGCAAGGAAGATGAAAGGGTGCCTTGTTTTCAAAGCCGAACACGGTGTCACTAGTTAATTAGTATTTCTTCTCTAAGACTATTTTCAACCCTAAAGCTGTAAACAATAATCCTATAATAACAAAATTGCAACTTAAATTCCTTATTTTTTAGTACGAGATTATCACTATATCACTAATTGAGGTGCCGACCACTCATGAGGGTATTTAGGGCTAATATGTGGTGAAGGATGAGTGATGAGTGGTAGTAATGAGTTATGAGGTGTAGTCTTGTTACAAACTAAGGCCGACTCTTCCTTAGAATGGGTCATTAATTAATAGCCAATGACCAATGGAAATACAAGACCAACGTGACTTCCAAACCACCCAGGTGATGGTCTGATATGTCTAAACGATGGTGGGAGTTGATGCGGTATCATCAGATGATCACTGAGACTATCTGAGACGTTTAAGACCTATATCATCCTCAAAACCATGAAGCTGGATTACAGGACCACGCCACGAGTCCCAGTCAATTAATCCATTTGCAGTACATTTGATACAACTTGAATTACTCGTCATGAAAGAAGAGCAAGGTTTGTCCTCTGATAAGTCCTTGAGTCTGAGGACGCTCACCTTAACAACCCAAGGTCACACACCGAGGCCACACCCCTGTCCTGTGCCCGCAATCAGCTGCCATTGTCCACAAATCAGATTGTACGAGAATTCTTCCTTAATTATAGGCCATTACGCGGCATCGCTGGTTTATTGAGGTCTGTTGACGGATGTCTATTATTTTTAGAGTAGCTATGAAAGGACATCAGGCTTCTTGGCTATAGGTCAGTGATCTAGGAGCAATCTTCTCAAACAATAAAATGTGACAAAAAAGATAATCTTTGCCAAACAAAAGTGTATAATAAAACTGTCTGACACAGGTTTATAAATAAAGGCTGAACCTTAAGACTATGAATTAGGTCAGCAATTTCTTTTTTTATTGGCTAGGTCAGACGGCAAGCGAGAGACGGCTGAGTGGGGTTCAAGTTCCGGTTCGGTCCAAATATATTTGTCTTCAAATTCCATTAATGTTATTAACATACGTTATACGGTGAGGTATACAAACACTTAGGTTAGAAATATATTATAAATATAATAGAAATCATAGGTTTCACTCATACAGAGTTTAATGATACGCCCAGCTGAATGGAATTTGTACGTTCCTTGGGGCATACTGTATAAATACTATCTAAAAACCTATTGTTGACCAAACAACGCACGTGTCACTCTAAGGGACCACAACCTGTACAATTCAACATACCTACAATCTTTCTTCTCCCACCACATAGTAGTGCTCAATTGGTAGAACTTTGCTGAAACCTACTGGTGAGTGCTTTTAAACTAAGCTAACTAAGAAATTATCGAGGTTGGCTTAGTGCCTAATGCCTGCCTATGATTATATACCGTCTACAATAGGTAAACCACCATTTTTATTGCTTCCGACTCAATAATTTTATACATCGAGATGTACTAATAAGAGGTCTTTCGATTGAATGTGTTATGTATAAACTAAGTTATGTATAATATAGCTTAAATGCCTCGTAACGGTAAAGCATTTAACCGTTGGCTTTAGATATATTACTTTAGTACCTCTAAAGTCTATGGTTTGGTGGACTTTTTAAAGCATAATAACTAAATTAACACAGCATTAAACCATATAATTGCAAAATAACAACAGGTGCGTTATCAAGCCACTTGGTGGTTCGGTACACCTTTACCAGAAACTTGCGAGACAAGCAAATAAACTGGTTTGTGGTCAGAAGCTGTCGGATTTGGCAGGGGGAGTGATAAATGCTGAACAAGGATGGAGGAAACCACCTTCAAAAGCTTGTAATGCAAATATTTAATACTTAAGAAGATTGATTGTGTTTAAATATCTTTAACTAAGGCATGGTCACATACAGCTGCTTAATGTTTGCACTCATAAATATTGTCCAAGCTTAGTTTTGATATGTTGAGATGAAGCTCTTCTTATTAGATTATACAGGGTGTTCTGAAAAAAGAGGTCTATAAGTCAGGGCATGATTCCTCACATCAAAAGAAGAAAAAATGTCTAATTAACATAGGTCCGAAAATGCTTAGTTACCAAGTTATACAGGGTGAAGGATTTGGTCTGAATTTCAGTCCCCTGCTGAAACGAAGTCTACGGGTATTTGTTGGCTGTTAATTAAGATGTACAATTTAGCATACTTTTGTAAAATGAACTGAAAATTGACTAAAACTGTTTCCAGACTCCAGCTACAGTAATTTTAAGATATGTGACGAAATACGCGAAACTTGGTCCCGAAAACAAGTTCCTTTAAGGTTTGAAGCAGATTTACTATGTTAAATGTTCAATAAACAAAAAATATTTTTACAGAACTTGTAGAAAATTTAATTTCGAAGAGAAAGATGTAAAATAAGTCTATAATAGACAAACGCAACCTTTAAAAATAATCCTTATTACATACAAAACGCATGAAAAATAGATAAATTTGTAAGTTCTCTACAAATGTAATATTGAAATTAAATTGTTTTCGGGACACAAAGTTCTATGTATTTCGTCACATATCTTAAAATTACTGTAGCTACAGGTCTGGAAACAAGTTTTTAGTCAATTTTCAGCTCATTTTACTTAAAGTACGCAAAATTGTACATCTAATTAACAGCCAACAATACCCATAGGGCTTCGTTTCAGCAGGGGAACTGAAATTCAGACCAATTTTCACCCGTATAACTTGGTAACTAAGCATTTTCGGACCTATGTTAATTAGAACTTTTTTTTCTCTTGATGTGAGGAATCATACCCTGACTTATGGGCACCTTTTCAGAACATCCTGTATATAATTTATAAAATGACTTAAACGTTACCTAATAACTAGGTTATGTGAAGTCATTAATTATTAATTATTAGTTTTGTTAGTTGATTCTCAGTTTAAAAGTGTTTATTATGACTCTTACTTTCATTACAGTCAATTGTTAAAACGCTTCAATCACATGGTGCAGATGGGCCAATACGAAATCGATCAAAGTCATTGAAATCGGTTTGATATTTTTCCCATTGATTTGTCAAGTATCATAAATACCTATATACTAGCTCCATGCCTGTTATTTGTTAAAGTTTGAAGTTCTATAGACATATCTTTTTTTAAGTGAATAGTGTTTGAAAATTTGCCATTGTAACATATTAGTGGAAGGCTTAGATGGACTTGAATTAACTTCAATAATTGACTCAGCTTTAGTGTGTTTATAAACAGTAGTGTAATCAGTAGTGTAATAGTAAGGGTAATCCGTTAGTTCTTGAACTTCTCACGTTATTTGCCTAACCATCTTTATATGGCCTCATATTTTAAGAATCTATTTCTACAAAACATGCTGTAAAATAAATAAAACTTTCAATTATAAATAATCTACCCTAACATGCCAAAACACCAAAATTAAAACCCATTACCTACATTTTTAATTACAATTGGTATAGTAAGATTTTTGACATTATTTTCTTGTAATCCTCGGAAGAGGTTTCCTTTTTTTATACAATGCTTTTCACTGTTCTATGTCTGCTGGTTTGTCTGTATTATGTTGAGACAGCTAACGTGAACCACCCTAATGAGTACCTTCTTACATTTAAACAAGTTACGTTCAAAAGTCTAGACAGCAAGGCACTCTTCAGGCGTCTCTGTCAATTGTTGCAGATTACTAGATCATAGACTTGCTAAGATGATGCATTGTATACAGTGTCTGAACTCCTCCCCTAACACCTCCTACTCTAATGATTCCGTACTCATATACATTTCACACAATACATTGTCGGTAACATGACGATGATTATATCAGCTGTGACCTTTGTTCGTAAACAAACGTTTCCGCCTATTCAAATGTTGACAGAAATAAAAACATTGTTTGGTCCAGCTGATGAGGAAGACGGAAAATAGTAATCGTAAATATCCTCTGGGCACACCTGAACCTCGCCCTTGGTTTGATATAGATTACGTATAACTATAAATTTCAATCCTCAGCTAACTTATAGCTGTTTATCGTGCCTTGGCGCCTTTCAAGGATCTTTAGTTAGGTGTTCCATATGAATAAAAACAACACTTTACGATGCTAAATTAAGCCCAAATACTAATAAAAATCCTAAAAAGATCTTGTTTGTAGTTTTTATAACCAACTGTTGAGTAATTGAAGAGAGTTATGCCATGATCCGACTGTCAGTAGATAGTACAATATCCTTAATAAAGATCCTGACTGGGACTCGTGGCGTGGTCCTGTAATCCAGCTTCATGGAGGTCAGGTTTTGAGGATGATATAGGTCTACAGCGGCTCAGATAATCTCAGTGATCATCTGATGATACCCGCATCAACTCTTACTATCGTTGCATATACCGTGACCATCACCTGCGTGGTTCGGAAGTCACGTTGCCGTTGGTCCTGTATTTCCAGTAGCCTTAACCTTGAATGTTGGGTCTAAAGAGCAATAAAACTCGTGCATTTTTTCATGCCTAAAGTTTTATGGATTTATGACATACATTTTGTTTTAAAGACTATTAAATGTTTTAGTTGTTCCGTTAAAATTCACTTTTTCATTTTCCCAATCCCACAAAACTGTGACATAAATCCGAAAGTTGAAAAAGTTTTGTATTTGTTTTTCTTGTTTATACCATAAAACTAGTAAAAAGGTGATAAACGAAGTCACTACAGTACGTCGTTATTCTTATTAATAAAACTTATATCAAAAAGATCTTATGCACATTGTAAACGTGAGGAGTCACAAAAAATCGCTAGTTCTTACATTGTTCTAAGGGCACAAAACAAAATAACCGACAGGTAAAAAAAGGTAAAGTTTGTCTTGTTTAACGAGGCGAAGTTAGGACTACAAAGTCCTCTACCACTCAACCTCGACCTTTACCTAGCGTCACCGTAATTCACATTACAAATTGTAAATGGTGACTGCGGGAATCAAACCCGCGCCACCGGAGTGATGAGCTCCAGAGTCGCGCGCGATACCAATCCGCCACGGATCCGCTTGACAGGTATTGTGCACTCATCATTATAGTTGAATGATACTCTTAAATAATGTTCCATGTTTACACATTCATAAGTGCATAATTGGACAGAATTGAGTTATTTCCTGCGTTGAAATATCCACCTACGCTGACATTCCTGCGTAGCGGCGAGGCCAGCACGCGACCAGTAAGGTTGAAGAGGAAGCGCCTCACAATGCCTATTGTCCTGGTAAGAATGCCTTATATCCACTATACAGAGGAGGCAACTGCCCACACTTTAACATATGCTCAAAGCAAAGTTTGCTATCATTTCATTTCAGGAGTTCTATGTTCTACGTACATTTGTTTCTGTATTTGATCGCGTTGAAATAATTATTGAAGGTTTGCTTTTAACATTATTAGTCAATACCATTATGGATAGGCAGTTTTGTAGATTTACATCCCCTCCCCAAACACTATACATCTGGAAAAATATGACGACGTAGGAACTTTATTCCGGATTACTTTTTCAATCCCAAGGTTGAGCAGTAGCGTTAGCCAGTGACGAAAGGGTCTTGTATGTAGTTATTACGTAATGTACAAAGAGTTTTAGAAGGTTATGTATTAAAAAAATATATATGATCCATATAATGTTTAACTATACTAATTAAACTGCTATATGTTAAAAATAATAGTTATAGTAATTAATAACAAAATTGTTTATTGTGTTTTTAAAAATATTTAAGTGTTAATTTTATATTTTTGAAAAGTTGCCAGCTGGCGGTTATTTCAACCAATGCCTAAGTGTTTTTTAAAAATAATAGGCCTCCTCCGTGAGACCTAATGTTGTAAAAATCGAAGACAAATAAAGCACTTTTCATTCACCGTTCAGTGACGAAAAGGTGATGATTCGTAACGCCTGTGGCAAAGATGACCAAAAAGCTGACGCCTAAGGCCGAGGCAAAGCTGTGAGTGTAGCGAATAGCCTCGTAACGCCTGTAACAAAGGAGAAGCAATAGGCTGAGGCCTACACTCTAAATGTAAAAAGTGAAAACCACTTCAAAAATAGTGAAAATCGAGCCACTCTTAAATTAGAGTGGCTTGGTTTAAAGACTCAAAAGAGCGAAATTTCACTCTTTCTGAGTGGCCTTCATTACTTCATTTTTAGAGTGAAAGGCTGTGAGCATAATAATTTATAGTTTCAATCAGCTGATAGAGTAACAAACTACAAAGACTTCCCTCACGCCCGGGCACTTCAGTGCTCACTTGCGTGTCGGCCTGGTTTTATTTCGACAAATCTGTGGATCATGCGAAACGCATTGGGAGAAGTTTACGTTCTGTACTTTTCGGGAAATAATCCGTCACGGCTTTCATCCTATGGCTTATTTATTGGAGAACAAATATTGCCAGCTCTCCAGCCTATTCTACTGAACAGAAACTTAGTTTGCTTCGTAATTTTGTATTTTACCTTTTACGATAGAGAAAAAGGTAATGTGTCTTTGCCAGTCTATTTTACTGGAGAGATTTTCTTCATTCATGTCTAATTTTATTTGAGATTGCCTAGTAGTCATTTATGTTTTGTGAAATACTCATTCGCACGGAAAGGTTTTGTTTTCAGAACAACGTATAATATTTAATGTTCACCAAGATTTACATTCGAGGTTTTTAATTCTTCGATTTGGACTTATTTCATTTGAGACGTGTGTGTAAACCAGTCATTAATACAAATTTGTATACATTATATAAACCACCCATGAAAAAGTGTCCATTCACTGAATCGGTTCCATTTTAAAACTGTTAAATAAACAACTATTTTAGTTTCTTGCCTAGATTTGCTACGGTACAAAAAGTCCATACTGCTATTATTCCTTTGAAGCAAACAAACATGTACATCTACTGTTTTGAGAACTGTTTAATCTCTTAGGACAGACGCAGACTTCAGATTTCAAAAGTTGAATGTGCAAAAGTTTCAGAATTTAAGTAAGAAAAGTTCTGAAGGGGAAAAGAGTAATACATTACAACTTCGATAACTGATGTTTGTATGTGTATCCGGTCAGCGTCTACGAGTATTAATTAACCTGAGCCTAGCTAGTTTTATAATTTGTCTGTATTTCGAAAGCTTTTAGCGTTTCTGTGTTTTTGGTTTCTAGCCACTTCACTAACCAAAAACTATGGGGAACTTCGGCAAATTATCTCTCAAACATTGAAGTTCTCCCATTATCAATGCTTAGTTGAGTCCTAGTAGGTTTATGTTTTAAAATTGTACTGATTACAAATAAAAAAGGTTATTTTTCGGAAAAGGGCATTGCGAGCAGGGATTAAGGCAGAGGAAATTTAATTTACAAAGGAAAGTTGAGTTCAATTCGGGGTGTTCGCTGTGTTTAGCCTGTCCCTGACGGCATCAACCCCAAAAGCGTTTAAAGATTTAGTAAAAAAGAGAACATAGTATATGAAAATTCACCAGTTTGTCAAGAGAAATGGTATTGCACTAATGGTAATGGCAGAAACATGAAAAAAGCCTTTCGACTTAAACCCCATCTACAAACCATTTGAATACAGGTTTAAGGCTGTACTATAAAAACTTCAATATTTAGAATGAAGGTTGAACAAATTAAAGCATTGTAACAGTAAATAATTGTATTATTCGCTTAATATTTTATGTTAAGTGGTAAACAACTAATTTAATGGTGGCTAGAATGGAGAAGGTGAAGATGTTGGTTCTTGGCGGCAGCGACCTCGTGAGTGTCAGCCAGGTAGCCTGAGGGGAGGACCACGGGCTTGGCGAGGAGTCCATGGTAAGCTGCTACGTGATGACCATATCCTCCAGCATAGTGTCCACTGTAGTCATGTCCATGAGCCTTAGCCTTGGCTACAGCAGCGTAATGTTCAGCCTTAGCAGCGGCTACCTCGTGAGTGTCAGCGATATGTCCGTTATGCAGGACATGAGGGATGGCGATAGGTCCGTGGTACCTGTAGTCTCCATGAGCTTCATAGCTTCCTCCATATCCGTTGTAGCTGTTATATCCTCCATAGGACTTAGCCTTGGCTACAGCAGCGTAATGTTCAGCTTTAGCAACGGCTACCTCGTGAGTGTCAGCGATATGTCCGTTATGCAGGACATGAGGGATGGCGATAGGTCCGTGGTACCTGTAGTCTCCATGAGCTCCATAGCTTCCTCCATGTCCATAGTGACCTGAATAGCCATGAGACAGCTTGGAGTTGGACAGAGCTGCAAGATGAGCACTCTTGGCTGCTGCTACCTCATGTGTGTCTGCCAGGTAGCCGTTGTGGAGGACGACAGGGAGGGCGATGGCTCCGTGGTGTACACTGCTGTATACACTCTGAGTGTAAGCAACAGCCAAAACTAGGAGTATCTAAACACAAAACATTCAAAACCACTAAAATATGACAAAACCATTTTAAAGTCATCTTTGTGTGTCGGACACTTTAATGTTCAACGATAAATTGGAGTAATCACTATAATTGGAGTAACCTTATTTTCTTACTTAACAGTGACTTGTTACTGAATTATTTGGCGTTGTAAACACTTTGAGGTTAGTTATATCTTTTAGAGGTTCATATTTTACTTTTTAATAGGTGGACAATAAAAGTCATTGTAATGAGATAACATATTTACTCACCCTTGAATCCATATCGAGAAGAGGATTGAAATGTTGTGATACAGTAACAGTCTTCACCTCAGGCTTATATACCTCGGTGAAGAGAACTTATGAAACCACTTCCTGCGATATCTGGCAATTCTTTCAGTGGAGCTTCTGTTAATTAATTAGTGGAGTAGCAAACTATGTGTTACTCAATGACAGAGATAGGCGGTACCAATTCACTAGAAGAGCACCAGTGGTTTGTTCAATGAAATGTGATTTAGGTCTTTTCTACGTACGTACAACTATTCCTTACAAAACAATATTTTCTTCAGTTACACAGACAAAAAAGACACAAGTCTACATAAAATATAGCTAAAAATATGTAATATATACCAAATCTTTGTCAATACAATGTTGAGTGTCTAGTGATCTAGGAGGATCTAGGATCTAGGATTCTTGGGGGGTTCTAGGGGATTCTAGGTTCTAGGGGATCTAGGATTAGTAAATGCAGGATTAGTACAGATTAGGTTAAGATCCATGTCATTACTCCTTTTATAACTGTGCGAAATTAATAATTGTGCAAGTACATAGTTTGTATGTATTGTAACCCTTACAGCAGAGTACACGGATAGAGAACTCGTAATACTGAACTGCGAAGCTTCGACACCTAGAACTACTCTACGGCCATTAATTGAACAGGCGTTGTAGACACAACTTCAGCCAAAGCATACGTCTTGGATGAATTTCTTCCTAAACATCGCAGTTTTAGTATTTTTGTTTGCTTACTTGATGGATTGTCAAGTCAGGTTTTTACCCAGTAACTGATCGTTTGCCAAAATGAGAATGTGGAGAATGTTGTGGAGCGAAGGACACGTGAGGTGGATTGACTCGTCCTGCGGTTATCAACTCGATTGTATTAATTACAGTTGGCAAGTCTGGCTAGCAGCTACGCCCACAGTCTGGCCCTCCCCAACCAAACTTGTCATTCCATCCTCTATGACATTGAAGTCATAACTGAAACATTGATGGCTGTTGAAATATATCAATACATTTTGGTAGGCAATACATTAAAGAACAGTAATATTTACCAAGTAGTGTTTATTCGCTCGCAATAAATATGACTGCATTTTATGTTTTCTTTTATTTCAACCTCACACAAGTTTTCTAGCTTTATCAATTCATTTGTTGTGTCCTATTTGAAGGAAGGCATCATGATGCGATCTGAAAATCTGTTTTAGAATATTACAAGAAACATACCTCTTCATTGCACATTGTCAAAAATTAACACTTTTAAGTAAGAAGTTTCTATTCGTTGAAAAACTCTACTAAGATATTCAGGTGTGTATGAGTATATTCATAATACATACTTGTTGTTTAAAACAAAACAAACTTTTTATGAAATTAAATGCATGGAGTCGAAGTTTTCTTACAAATAAAGATGTAAAGAAAGCATGTATGAGAAGACGGACAACACTTCTATCTGTAGAACCTGATTGATTCAAGCCAATTTTTAAATTCTGCAGTTGCCTTTTGAACTGATTCCAGGTCATTTACAAAGGCAAAAGAAAATACGTCTTCTGAGATTATTGCTCATTAGTGACCAATAATTACCAACTTCCACACCAGATATTAAAAAAAGAAACCTGATCCGACAACACAATTTTCAGTTCAAATTACAGACGTTTGCTTTCAAGTCCTATCGTATTCAGAAAGTGAGCGCATTCCCTACAATTCCGTAGAGAAACTTGTTAATACCGGCAACCAGTCTGTCGTCTCTCCAGAAACCATGTAGGGATCAAGTTAGAGATCGTGGATGTGCAAAAACTGCCGCTCTCGTAGATCAGACTCAAGTGTATCATTGACTGTGACTAGTGCATCATTGCGTGCGTCTGCAGGCTGTGCATCATTGCGTGTATCTCTAGGCAGTGTGTCCACCACGGAGATGACACATCGGATGCACATGGGCGTCTTGACCTTCACTAAGTCTATATATTGTTAGGATGCACCACCCGGGAGCATCTTCGGTATCGTACATCATGTGGAGTTTGGTGAGTAATTCAGTTTCGCTTAGGTATTTTAAAAATGTACGGACTTTTGCAAAATTAATTCTTGAGTTCAGTAAACTAAGGGTAATGTTCAATGTCAAGGTTAAAATTTCGTAAAAAAACTATTGTTTTGAATGGTTTGGACAATTTGTATGCGAAAGCGTCATTCCGAACTAGTGTCCCCTGAAGATTGCCCATCTAGCCATCTTGCCCAAATCTAAACTGTCTCAGGTCACATCACAATTCTTCCGGTAACACTTTAGTTTGACTATTATATCATTCACATACTTACCAGATGATGGGATAGGCCAGAAAACGTGATTCTGAGAAATATAGTGATTCCGGGGTACTTGAAGTTTCATAGTTTTTTATTTATATATTGTGTAATTATATCAAAACAACTTAATGTGATGGCATCTAATAAGTAATAACAACATTCCATTTTTGCATATATGTACGTTATGATTGCCTTTTTAAATCCGAAATAGCCAACACACTAAACATTACTGTACACAACTTCACAAAGCTTTATAAGTATAAAATAAGTTGTTTTCAATTCGATGGTTAATAACGATGGGAGGAGTTTCAATAACGAGCCGTTTAACTAAGAGGTGTGAAAAATTAACTGATTTGAATCTCGTCTACATAATGGCTCTTGTAGAGGAATGCGGGCCATTCTGACGTATATCGAACCTGTTTGATGATAAATTAATGCATGAACTTGGCTGGGTGTTCACCAAAGCCTCCCAAGTTTATTTTTCAAACTCAACTTTTGGATATTTGGTTCTAGCCAGTAACTATTGTTGCTGAGTTATTACGTTTTATATTCGTGAGAAACGAGATTGCATTCAAGATAAATATCTAATATACATTTTAAATGGGTTTGGAGTTAAGAAGGTTGCATTTTAAACGGATTGAAAGATATCTATTCAATAAGAAGCCAAAAGGTTTGATAAATAACATTAGGTTTTATGCCTGTGTTTCTCGAGGATACATTTTTAGGCCGATATTTTAATATGCAACCTGTTTTAAATTTTACGGTCATAAAAAGGATTTTGTAAACTAGTCAACTTTCATATTACGGTCAAAAATAATATCGGTCCGGTATTATTCAAGCCCAACTATTAAGTTGTTTCGAAGTTTTTCTCGCACCCGTGAGTTGACATTATTGAAAAATCTGTTTTCGGCAAACACTTTTGCTAGACTTGCTCCTCTAAAAGTAGTTTAATTTATCACTATAGATAACACCTATCCTAAGATTATCCTAAGATATCGCTTTTTGATACGAGCTCAAGTTAATGTCTGCCTGAACGTCAAATAAACACTTGTGGACCGAGTAATGCGAGCGTTACTTTTTGCATTTTGAAAATAATATTAAGAAATAAATGTCAAAAAATATTTTTAATATTATAAAGCAACTGAAAGTAAACAGTGTTTTCACACCATTCTATATATTAAAAGAATTGATGAAAATCTAATGGCAGTCAGTGCAACCGTTCTATCAGGCCGATTTTCTTCATTTTCTTTTTATGAAAGGTATTTATGCAAAGATTCGCCATCAAACATAGAAAATTGCTTAACTTTCACCCTTCTCAAGTTATACACAAAAAGGCTTTCCCATGTTTTCTTAGCTTTGCCCTGTCATATGTCAGACTCTAATTAAGATAAATTGTTCGTTTTGGTCTAAGAACACTCAGTGAATCATGCTCTTTCATTAGAGATATCATTTGACATTTTTAGTTATATCTAAGAGGAGTTATGCATGGACAAACGATTTTTGTTGGCACTGTTAAGAATTTAAATTCGCTTGAGATAAAACATATAGGCGAAGTATTAAAAATGCCCAGCTGCTATGAATGTAAACATCAACAAATAATAACAATAACAAAGTCTCAACTCTCAAGGAAATACCCTAACTGAAAAAGTATAGTCATTAGTGAAGTAAATACCTAAATCGAGAGGCAGAACCGTGAGCGAAGCGAACGGAACTGAAGCCGCAGGCCGAAGTAGGGGTCTGGGGGCAAGCCCAGCAACAAAAGGCTAGTCAGTCTGATTAATATTGACTGGTTTTGAACAAGCAGCTGCCACACTTATTTCTATAAGTCACTGTTAAAATCAAAACAAACTCACTGAAACAACTAATGACCATGACACATCATTAGGAAATAAAACATTATCCAAAGAAACCTTTATTTACCTTGTAATAAAAGTGCAACTTTAGTACGTCAATATACGTGCCTAAAGCAGCTATTTAAGAGAAAAACACACAAAATTGTAAAGTATATAAATGGCATTTGTCTCCTTTTAACCCTCGAGAAGAGGCGTGGTGGTGGGGTTATACAGGTGCATCCTAACATATCGTCTGATTAATATCTTGTTTCGTTCATTATAACAAAGTTATAGTTCCTTCTCACCGCCTTCCATTTTTCTGCATGTAAGCCTTTGTGTTGCAGTTATCTATAAATCTTACTTTATAAGTTCCTACAGGATTAATCAAATTTGTTCATTAAGAATAAATATGAAGGCAATTCTGTTCTCTCTTACTACAAATAGAACTGTTTATACAAAACATGTTCGGTAAGATAACGAACCTTTTAAGATTTTAAAGATGAGGCTTAAGTCTCACCACCTAGAGGTGATGAGATAATTTTACTGTATTATTTTTATTGAAAATTAAGGGAAAAATGAGTATGATGACTAGTGAATAGAATAAATCACTTACTGTCAATAGTTAATCGAGCGTTATGCTTTTAAAAATATAAACCTGTTTTCTTTTTAGATGCTGATTGTCTGTACTATCAGTTGCACGACCTTGGCAGTGTCCATACCTCACTACCGCTGGGCGCGTTACGCCCCTCACGTAGGGGTTGTGGCCACCCCCCACGGCTACACTCAGGACTACTCCGGCATGTCTCACTACTCCGAGCCGAGGCGGAGAGTACCTTACAGCTACTCCTACTCCTACAACTACCCCAGCTACCCAGTGGTCACGTCCAGTGGCTACCTGCAGGACACTCCGGAGGTAGCTGCAGCTAAGGTCGCCCACTTCGCGGAGTATGCGCGCACAGCTGCTGCTGCAGCTGGTGCACCCTTGCCTCCTAACCACCCCTACACCTACCCCTTCAGCCTCCCCGGAGCTCCCTACGTGACCCCCCAGGGGTACCTCGCTGACACGCCGGAAGTGGCTGCTGCCAAACTGGCTCACTTTGCTGAACACGCCAGAGCATTGTTGAGAAACGGGTGAATAAATTGTGTGCCATTCCTTTGTTTGTAGTAGAATATGTCTATTGATACAGTTTACAGGTAAAACTATACCGCTATACGACAACGTGAACAACAAGAATTGTGAAGTTGTTGAGGACTATGTCGGAAGCAAAGTTATTGGTGACATAATTCCAGGCCGAATAATATTGTTAAACTACTCATGTTTACGTACCCATGAGGTCTGTATTTATTTCCATACATCATTGAGTAAATTCTTTGGTTGTGTGTCTGTTATATGTAGGTTAGTAGTTTTTAAATGTATAATAGATAAGTTATTAATGTCCGAACACTGAGTTTTATTGAACCCTAACTAACGTTGTTCAACCAAAGGAGAGGAAAACCCCTATACAAAGATGGGGTGATCAGACATTTACTAAGCCCATTTTAATCCTTAAAAAAAGGTAAAAAAAAGGTTTGTCTTGTTTTAACGAGGCGAAGTTAGGACTACAAAGTCCTCGAGACAAAGGATCCTTACTATTTGTATCCAAATATTTTTGTTTTGACTCCAAATCAATTATTCAATTTAAATTATTTCAAAACGTTGGGGAAATGGATATTTAATTAAGCTTCAATCAATTTTAATCGCCCACTAAAACACTGTTAAAACAATAGCTTTTAATTTAATGTAAAACTTTAAAACTATGGTTTTAAAGATGATTGTCCATTATTTCAAGCTAAATTTTATATTTGTGATTATCTTTACCCGTACTTATGAAAAAACAAAACTTGCTAAGCTAGTTGAATAATTTATCAAGAGTAAACTGAATGACTTATAACCCTGTTATGTAAAGAGCATGTATAAGAAAATTTTAACATGAATTTTATCATATTATATGTAATGATACACTATTCTTTTCATTTAAGGAATTCATTTTGGGGTTATTTTAAAATAACTTGTAATTAACATTTAAACACCGTTACATTTCATCCACACTTAAGGACAGTAGGTGGCGTACCCGAAACTTGTTTTGATAACTTAACTGTAAAAATGAAACACTTTCAATCAAATGACCAGCTTATAATCGCTTTCTAGCCCAAAAGTTGCGAATTAAAAAATTGTTGTTTTAACCGTTTATCACTGTTCAAGATGCAAAATGTAATTTCAGTCTTGATAACAAATTGCGCAAGCGAATACGAGACAAATTATTGTAACAGGAAAATCAGATTAACAAAATAACAACCTGGGAGTTAAAGAAGAAATTCTTGAAATAAGCACTATTAACGGAGTTCATATTCTCCTAAGAACTCTTTAATGCTGAAATACGTTTTACTAGTCTTATAACTTCTTCAACTGTTAAACAAAACCGTATCTTAGTATTATTTTTACTAATTTTGTTTTACTTGATTTAGTAATTCGATACAAATATACACAGAACAATTTTGAAAAACTTGGTGTACTGTGAAAGAAATTTTAAATAATTCTTAAAAATTGAACTAACAATGTTGTAACTTCCTTGTTTCAATGAATCACTCGAGTTGACCCTTTAAAAAGTGTAACTGATAAAAACGGTGATTACTAAACTGTCGGCTTTGGTTGTGTGTGTCATCGTAGCATTACCTAACAGCAATTGCAAGTGACATTGAATCTGTGTGTGAAGGATTAACGGGAGGAAACTAGTTTGTCTATATGAATAATAGATGATTCAACTGTCGCCTTTGGAATTGACACATAAAGGTGTTGAACAAGTCGCTCTTACCAGTGTATGCCTACATAGGCTTGATAAATAGTACTGGACTTGATAACTCGTAGACACTGGGTTTTATAATATATAACCTGATAAGGTCATAGAAGTAATCCAGTACACCAGTATATCACACTGTGTTTTCTTACTTGTCGTTTAAATAAAATTCATCACTATTGGGACTATACCACACACTATTCACAGGTAGATTTTATGAAATTTGGAAGTGAGGGTAGCACAAGATTCATACATTCGTAAAAATAACTTAGATTAATAGCAAAATGTATTAAAAAATATGTTTAACACAGTTTACTAACTTAAATTTAACTAGTACTTGCAAGCAAATGAGGTAACAATGATCACTTATTTATAATAAACTACCACCCAACTAAAAGCGATATTTAGAGTATTTCTATCCAAAACAGTCGACTACATTGAATACAGAACTCGGTCAAATAATACCATTGGAAGAGATGATGTGTTTTCCAAATATATAAACAATCATATAAACAAACCTTTATTCCTCTGGGGATGGAAGTGCAACCTGAACACGTTATAACTTGGGTAACCAAAAAAGAAGACGTCTAAAAAACTACCTTTTAACACTGTTCTTCAAGTAGTTTAGATGATTTAACCGACATAAGTTGCAGTTTTTTTTAAAGAGTGATGATGATAAAGGTCATAAATACAGTATTTCAATCAACGATTATACAATAACAATAACAATTTATTAGTCATTTTACAAAAAAAACTAATAAAAAACATAATAATAATAATTGTGTTGACTATAAAACAATACAAACAAAACATTATTGGGCAGCAAAATCCTAAGACATAAATATATACAAATATTGTAATACCAACAATACAAACACTTTGTCCATATTTTTACACGTAACTCCCGAAAGGCGCCCTCTATGGACCCAAGTAGGGTAAAAAACAAGCGTCATTACATTGGTTTCTGAGAAATTTAAAACATACAAAACGTAACTACAATTTCCAAAACACAACTTAGTTTTAGTGTTTAGAAATAGTGGCTGCTTTGTTTCCCCTTGATTGGGATGATGGGAAGGTATGTTTGATGCAAATTCGGCGATGAAGTTGTATCGGGCGTGTCGCCTGTCCTTGAGGGTGAGTATATAACACTGACTCTGCTCCTAGCACATCACTGGTCTCCACCACATCATCTACACACACTCTCTGCCGACATGAAGTACCTGGTGAGTCATCTCTACACTCTACACAGTAGCTATGTGTGCTACAAGTTTAGGTGTATAAAACACTAATGTAGTTTTGTACATGTAGGAGTCGACATGTTTGCCTAGCGGGGAAAATATGGGTTGTAAAACTATATTTTGAAACAAAATATAGAGCTTTTTAAAGGTATTGTTGCAAAAAAGGTAGCTCTCAGTGAAAAATAATAGATCAATAAATTAGTATTGTTGTTTTGTTTTTGGAGCTGTTTTCACAGTATGTTTCACATTATAGTTTATTGGGTTGCTTTCCAACCAACTAGTATGGATTTGTTTTATTTTCCGCTGAAACTCGTACGTAACACATTTCAAAAATGTAGATACCTATAAGTAACTAACCAAAATACACAAAGCTATACATAATTTGTACAGTTTTTAGATGGAAACTTAACACAATTATGTAATGTTCATGTAAATAAAAACTATTTTATATTCTCAAACAAAAATATACTATGTTCAGTATATCAGTTTATTTTGCAAAATAAAAATATAATCGCATGTTCAGTAGTTGATACAATTTAATATTTTTGCACTATGAATTTTTGTAGTTCAGCCAATATATAGTATACAAATGTACTCAATATAGTGAACTTAAAAAATTGTTTGCCCCATGAGTCGACTTTGTTCTAAAGAGATCGATCGGTAGCAACAAAAGAAACAAAGACATTTAGGTCTAGTTTCATTGCAATTAAAACTACTTAAGAAAAACTTGCATCGCCAAAGATCCACTTGTGAGTAATTTCAATGCAGAGGTACTTAGCCTACTATACAGTATAAGTTTAAGATACCCTCGTATATAGCAACAACAACAATCGAACCCTTGTTACAAAATAATAGACACAATGTATGAACACAAAACCAGCTTTGGAATTGTGATTTACTGCTATTTATTCTGAACGAAATATCGAACATACATCAATATTTTTATCAAACACACTGAGATTCAATTCCTATACTTTTATTCCCTTAATGTTAATAATTTGTTTATATTTTGTTTCTTATTGAAATAGTTTAAAACTAGCTTGATATGATACAGATCGTCGTAGCTCTGGCCGCCGTGGCGCACGCCGCCAGCCTGCCCGTGGACACCCCCGAGGTGGCTGCCGCCAAGGCTGCTCACTTCGCTGAGGTCCAGAGGGCCGCTGTCGCTGTCGGCGCTCCTGCCTGGTACCCCTACCTCGGCCTCGTGTCTGCCGGAGCCCCCGCTGTCACCCCTGACGGCTTCATTGCTGACACCCCTGAGGTATGTTTTCGTTGATAGTAAAATAAATAATTGATAATTTATGGATATAATTGACATTAGTTAGTTTGATCACTTCTCAAAACTCTATCAATGAAGGATACACGTCTAAGGGTTAGAAAAACGAAATAAAAGTATGGACATTTGTATGTACACGGTGTTGTGTATGAACTACTAGTTCAGTGTTATTTCAATACTACGGTGTCCTTCTTTCTTTCATATTGTACGAGTATAAACATGACTGTAAAAATGTGAATTGCAATATTAAACTACAAAAGTGTACCCTCTTTTCATAGTCAACAAAGCACTCTAGGTGTGGTCTAATGTGCTCAAATAAGATTATAGCATATTCCTAACGGACTTAAATGATAATACCGTTAAAAACTGAACTAAGATCTATGACATAGATGAACTTGGACAGGAAACTGTATTTCGAACAACATTTGCATTTGCTAAAGGGTTTGAAATTAAATAGTAGCTTATTTACGTCGATTTCATCCAAACCCTAACCGCTTATAATTAACCTGATTAAATGATCGTATGACAAAGCATTCAACCCCATGTGCCTTTCCTCTAGGTTCAGGCTGCCAAGACCGCCCACTTCGCTGAGAAGGCTCGCGCTGCCTCTATCAACTCCGTAGTACCTGCTCCCGTAGTCCCCGTGGCTGCCCCCTACTACTACCCCTACAACTACTACCCCTACAGCGGCCCCTGGGCTACCCCCGTGGTCACCCCCGAGGGTTTCCTTGCCGACACCCCCGAGGTTGCTGCTGCTAGAGCCGCCCATCTCGCCGAGCACGCCAAGGCCTCCCACTAACACGACTGATCTCCAACACTCACTTTTGTAGATACCTTTCAAACCGTGAATTCAATTAGGGCCAGAGCTGCTGAGACCCCAGTTGGGCTTTTTTGTGATAGAGTTCACTGTGTGAATGTTTTAATGTCAAAATTGTAAATTTACTGTCAATGATGCTCAATAAACTTTTAAGTTTATATTTGTGTGAGTATTTTCCCGTTTTAAACGCTTTTTAAGTATTAAACAAACGTCAACCGGTATTCCAAGGCAGATTTAACTTTTTTTATCTAGTTCAAAAATGTGTTTAGGAATAAAACTTTGTTGGTTTGTTATTAAAAGTTACCATCGCAATCTCTACTATTTACAGGATGCCAATTTAGATACAATATTACGGGTTGGCATGTTACATTTTAGGTAACCACCGTTAGTAAGGTATTTTTCGAAATTACTTACAGGCTATGGGTTTAATTTTTAATCAACCCCATAGGATTCTAGTGGATCCTTTGGACTACACTTGAACAAATTCGTAAACGATGATCGTTTCATTCTGTTTGTGTTTTGGGGGAATCAGTACCTGTACCGTGGTAGTGCGGAAGCTGGTTGTGTGTCAGTGTGGGTTTGTATCTTCTCTTTTCCAGGCTCTCCTTTTTTCGACTTATCAGCTATAGTTTGGTTTATCACTTGTTCTACTTGTTGATCATCCAGTTCCAGCAGCCACTCGTTTATTCCAAGTGTGTAGGCTTGCAGTTTAAAAAAAGGTAAAGTTTGTCTTGTTTAACGAGGGAAGTTAGGACTACCAAGTCCTATCTGCCACTCAACCTCGACCTTTACCTAGCATTACCGCGTATTAGTCACATTACAAATGTAAGTGGTGACTACGGGGATCGAACCCGCGCCACAGGAGTGATGAGCTCCGGAGTCGCGTGCGATATCATCCGCCACGGATCCGCTAACAGTTTAGTTTCTGTATTCCTCACATCGTCCGGCAAATGTCTGCTGATCATATGATTTGAATAATATATTAGTTTGTACTCATGTTGATTCTCTTTCGAAGAACTGCAGGTTAAAGTTTTAAAGCCTGATTGATAGTTATGGGTGTTGGTTTTCTGTACAAGTGCGTGGCTAAAGTTTCACAAATAACTGCCTTGCGGACATGTCATGAGTTGTTATTATTCGTAACCTGTTCCGATAGCAGACCAGTAACTTAAGTCTCAACCTGTTAAAGCAGCTAGGAACCGCGAGTTTGTCTGTAGTCTCGTCATCTGCTCCAGTTAGTGGCCTTGACAACTCATCACTATGCTGACCACGCACCGACCTGCCCTCAGGAACTCCTTACTCGTACTCGGCCTACTGCACAATACACACCTTGCCACATGTGCAGACATCTGACCAAAGTAACGATATGTTCTCTTTGTTGTTTATCAAAATAGGCAAACACTAGGAAAAGAATTACTACGTTATAAGTTAAAGCAGTTTTTAATAGTAGATTTGTGGTTCAAAGAACGGAAATATAAAGGCATACACATCGAAATCAATTTGAAAGTTCTTAGAAAAAAGCACTTTATTAGGGATAATATGAAGACACTTGTAACGAATTACTAGAAACATGTTCTTTTTTATAATTAGAATAGTCTAACATAATAAGTTAAAACATTCAATAATAAGCTTTGAGGTTGAAATATGAATACGGACATATTTCATCGTTTAATAAAGAAAAAGAACATGATGCTTCTGGATCAGGAATCTCATCTCACCTTTGAGTATTTTTAACTTGAAGACGGGATCAGCTTCTAGATCCTTGCCACGTCGTGTTCCTTTTCACTAAACAATGATGGATAGCTTCTATAATAATATTTTAACCTTAGTAACTCTAACAACGACAACACACACTTCTAACAACAAGTTGTTATCTAAAAGGACATTAGTCTTTATTATTTACAATACTGTCCCTTCACTCACAATGACAAACTTGTTGAAACTTCATTGTCAAAGCGTCATGTTTGATTCTGATTAAACAAAATGTGCCACATTTTAGAACTCGTACTATGACAAAAAGGCCTCATACGTTTTTAAAGCGGCGCAGGTTTTTATTAACTTGATTCGTTCAAAAAACTAATCAAGGTATTACTTTACACAGGGTATGAACAATTGCTACATGGCAATATTTTTCCTAAAATGAAGATCATTTTTACTTTGAACAACCTTGATAAAATGTTTCCCGTTTTATCTTGTATATTTTGATTGGCTTTATAAAATGTCCCATTTGGTCTAATTTATGTCAATTTACGGTTGAGAAATAAGATCCTGTTGCTCAGAGTCACTCGGGATTTATGTTAATTATTTTTTTGTGCAGCAGATTATGAAGTAAGATTTTTTCCGAATGCTATCAGCAGGAAAAAGTATTTGAACAAGCCCAGTCTAGGGGACAAGTGAATTAGGGTTTAAGCAAGGATAAGAAGATTTCACATGGAAACCGAGTAGCTGAAGCAGGAAAAATAAACATACTTTTAAAGCCCAAGCACAAACTATAACGCTGCGAGGGAATTCTCAAGTCTCAAGTAGAGCCACTGACACAAGCCCTAATAGTTTGTTTTCGAAAATTATTTGGTCATATCTAAGTCTTTGAGATCAAAACAGGTAGATTCGAGGAAGCAGGGCTTGCAGCACTAACTGTGCTTGGACTGCCACAACTATGATTTTCCAGTCTCAAATATGTTGCATCTATGAAAATTTTGTTTTACGATGAGATTTCAGGTTGAACAATTTGGGCATTTTCCATCGTTAGTGATTTAGGATCAGACGTTTGGACTCTAAATCTGATCCGTCTTGAAGTTTTTTTCTAAAAACATAACACATGCACTTAGAAAATGAGCTACCCTAAAGTAGTGGTAGCTGACCAGAATTTCTATAAACAACATGTAGTTGTTAAGTCAGCAGCAAATTAGTCTTAGAATTAGAATAGCCTAGAGAAAAACAAACTACAATTTCAAACAGCCACACTAAGCTATAAACATGTCACCGGGTATTTCAACACTAATCACAAAAGTCCATATGAACGAGCTCACCCTGGACTACTGTTGGCCTATGGGTAATCAGCACTAAGCAGGCTAGCACTGAAACGAGAAACACGATATCCCTTTTATGCAGCCAATGTGCTGAGACTTACGAGTAGAGTTCTCTGACATTTTCCGTCAGCCATGCTATGATTTTTTAGTTGTTTCTTGTTGAAAATTTACTTGACATTATGGTTCCCTAGCTTAGTTCATTTTAATGAGGGGTAGCCAGAGGGCCTTATTTCAACTGAAGCTTGACTGATTGGACGGCTGCTAATTTTATGTGAGGCCTGATATTTTCCTTTTAAAGAAGTAGGTTCCATGTATTATAGTAACCTCATTCCAGTTCATTGCGTGATTTTCAGGGTAACAATGTTGGTAATTTTGGACGTTTCTGTTAAGCCTTTGCTGTTGCCTTTGTGCTTTAACTCTTACATTTAATGGTCTTTTGTCTCACCTAGTACTCCATCACAACTACATTTAATATGTAAATACCAAGTTTTTAGATTCTGAGTGCTTTTGGGATCCAAACTAGTGATCTTTTGTTCACTAACGATGGAAAATGCCACAATAATAGTTCAACTTTGAAATCTTGCATCATGCAAGATCTACTTACCATGACATTATCTTTGGATTGAGGCTAAACAGATTTGGCTTAGACGTGTGTACAGGTAAAAGCAAAATAAACGTCATTGTATTATGCGTTATACATTTAATGCTTAGTAATGGACCAGAAATTTAGTGGTGGCTGGAATGGAGAAGGTGAAGATGATGGTTCTTAGCGGCAGCTACCTCGTGAGTGTCAGCCAGGTAGCCTGAGGGGAGAACCACGGGCTTGGCGAGGAGTCCATGGTAAGCTGCTACATGATGACCATATCCTCCAGCATAGTGTCCACTGTAGTCATGTCCATGAGCCTTAGCCTTGGCTACAGCAGCGTAATGTTCAGCCTTAGCAGCGGCTACCTCGTGAGTGTCAGCGATATGTCCGTTATGCAGGACATGAGGGATGGCGATAGGTCCGTGGTATCTGTAGTCTCCATGAGCTCCATAGCTTCCTTCGTATCCGTTGTAGCTATTATATCCCCCGTGAGTCCTGGCTTTGGCTACAGCAGCGTAATGTTCAGCTTTAGCAGCGGCTACCTCGTGAGTGTCAGCGATATGTCCGTTATGCAGGACATGAGGGATGGCGATAGGTCCGTGGTACCTGTAGTCTCCATGAGCTCCATAGCTTCCTCCATATCCATAGTGATCTGAGTAGCCATGAGACAACTTGGAGTTAGACAGAGCGGCAAGATGAGCACTCTTGGCAGCTGCTACCTCATGTGTGTCTGCCAGGTAGCCGTTGTGGAGGACAACAGGTATAGCGATAGATCCATGGTGTACACTGCTGTATACACTCTGAGTGTAAGCAACAGCCAAAACTAGGAGTATCTAAACACAAAATATACAAAATCACTAGTATGACGTAGTTGGTTTTGAAATTGAACCTACTCCTTTATGTACAATGTATTGAACACAAGTTAACTTTTTCTCCCAGGTAATTGAAAAGAATAGCTTTAGTACCTTAGCTTTACGTGACTCTATAATCCTATAAATGAATAAAAAAATCCAGTAAATCAAAAGTGATTTCCATCAAATCAAAAATGGGTAGAGTAGTGTGTGAAATGTGCTTGTCTGTGGAGGAAATTTCAGTTTTACGATTTCATTATTTTTTCATAAAACAAATGGTGTTGATTTTGACTGCATTAACGTCACGTGATTACGTTATATATTCTGGATATTAGCTTTTAAATGTTATTTTTAACAAAGGCATAATAAAACTGATTATGAAGAGGTAGCATATTTTTACTCACCCTTGAATCCATATCGAGAAGAGGATTGAAATGTTGTGATACAGTAACAGTCTTCACCTCAGGCTTATATACCTCGGTGAAGAGAACTTATGAAACCACTTCCTGCGATATCTGGCAATTCTTTCAGTGGAGCTTCTGTTAATTAGTTGATTAGCAAAGTATGTGTTACTCAATGACAGTGATAGATGATGCCGTTCCATCACAAGTTCACCTAGTTCAGGATTCATATGGGTGAAACATTTATATAGGCGTGCCTATATTCTCAACACCTAATATGCATTATGAACAGTTATAATAACAACGCATATGAGACAGATCCTCAACCATTGTACTAAAAGTTCTGTCTTCAATCATTATTAACCGGCATATTCTTTTAATGTCTGTTCGCGCATAATTTTTAACCGACTTCAGAGAAACGAAAAGATTATACAAGTTGACCTAAGAAAGCTTTTTTTTATGCCTGTTCATGAATAACTTTTGAACGTGGCCATTGTTTTACACCCAGTTTGCGATTATTAGAAGATCTTGACTCCATAGTAATCCCTCAACATTTCTTTGACCTGACTAAAATTTCTATACATAAAAAGTAAAAGACCTGAATACAATTTTAACGAACCATGTATTTGTTGCATTTTTGTGTAGGAAATACACTGAATCGAAGAAAAATAGAACATTAATGGCACTATTGTAATGTAAAATTAAACTTTCAACAAAATGGCAATCTTTAATCATTTGTATATTTAAGTTTTACCTAGATTAGAACTTTTTGTCTAAAAATACTCGAAAAAAGTGTTTTGTTTTATTTATAGAGTGATAGACGCAAAACCAAACCGTTTGAGAGAAAAATTGAGGGTCAAATTTAATAGCTTTTAAGAAATATATAACTTTAATCTGATTTTATTCCAATTTTCCGAGCTACGGCCTTCTTCTGACTAAATTAAAACACGTAAAAAACACGCAGCGGACCCGTGGTGGGTTGAAAACGATAATAACCAGTATAATAAATATTATAAAATAAATATGGAAGACTCCATATAGGTACACTATTTGACATGTTGTGAACGTTTTGTGTTGATATAATCTTTACTCACTTATAAATATGTTAGAGTCAGTGCTGCTAACCTTGATAAAATTGTTTTTTTTAAGGTTTTTATAATTAATGGGTATGAATAGTAAAGCGCTGAAGCAATATTTTTAAAGTAACACTGACTCCTATATATTTTGTTTAAGTGAGTAAAGATTGTAACAACCCACAAATTAAGGTCCAGAACGTCAAATAGTGTGCCTATACAGAGTGTCACAAAAATGTGTAGCGCGCTATGCAGAACCGGGTTCTACATACAAAATAAGTCGAAAATGCAGGGTAACATTTTTTATTTCGGCTTAGTTTAGCCGTAATCCACCATTTTGTAAATGTGTGAAAATAATTAATAATTCAAAAGCCCTTTGAGATATTTCTGTGAAACTTGGTTTAAAACGTAATTTCTAGCGTACGTGATTTGCGCTCACCTATAATCCATGAACCATTCAAAGTACCCTTGTATTTATTCTCTGGTAGATTGGATAGTGACGATACCTGTTTTGTTTTCCCAACACACGTTGTACAGTTTAATCTATATGTAACCCTTTGCCGAAGACTTTAAACAGAATTTTCAATACAATGGTAACACACGCTATATTTAGTTCACAGAAACACCTTCGTACCTATTCTCAAAATAATTGGTTACCTAAGTTTGATGTAAAATTCCAAATTACAAATATGGCTTATGAACAATTTATAAGTCAGTTACCTTATCTGCCAAATTTATTGTGAAAGTTTAATACTATCATAGTAAATACTAATTTTATAATACTTAACGAAATTGATGTCTCTAGATGTAAGCTCACTGTATGTAAATATTGCTTTCCCTATTTTTAAATCAATACAAATGATAAGTTCCCTGCTTATAATTTAAGTAATTGTTTTATTTCCATATTTTGGAAACGTGAGACGTCATAGAAATGATTTAGTGACTGTAATTTTGTAAATATTTTTCGTAGTAGAACAATGATCCAATGTAGTAGAATCTTAAGAGCAAGTTTTAAAAGTGTCCTTTGAAGGGAATACGCACCCCAATTCCTGGACACCTTAGTAAACAGAATAGTAAAATGTATCAACTTTTTTCTGTTAAGTTTTGGGCAGTTCCGTATTTGAAAATTGACCTGAGCTTGAGTGGTAAACCCTTTTAACCATAGTTTATTTGTGTTTTGAATATTATTCGGTCTTCAACATTAAACATTTAATGAAAGACTCTCAAGTTTCAAGCTCTGACTATTTAGGATTTAAACATCCACAGATTATTGAATAGTTATATTAAGACGAAGTTTTGTTTTTAATATCAAATCGTATTAGACGTAATATAATGAACTTTCCTTTTTGTATTCACTTCACATGTTTTCTTCATTTTAAAGCACTAATACGTTGAAATCATACTTATCCTTATTAGTCTGGGTAAATGTAATGAAAACAGAAGCTTAGGAAAAATAACCTGTTTATTTATGGTACTGACTAATTTAAATCACATTTCGCTTTAAACTTAATGAGGATCACAAAAGTTGAAGTAACCAATTGTTGTGTAGTAACTCAATGGTAAAGCCCAACTGGGGTCTCAGCAGCTCTGGCTCTGCCGTGAGTAGTGGAGGGTAAAGTATCTACAGAAGATAGGAGGTGTAGATCAGTCAGTCCTTAAGCCTGGGCGCGAGCCTTGGCGACCTCAGCGAAGTGAGCGACCTTAGCGGCAGCAACCTCGGGTGTGTCGGCAAGGAATCCACTGGGGGTGACGACAGGGGCAGCCCAGGGGTAGGCGGAGTAGCTGTAGGGCCAGGCGTAGGGAGCGACGTAACCTCCGGCCTTAGCGTGCTCGGCGAAGTGGGCGGCCTTGGCGGCAGCGACCTCAGGGGTGTCAGCGAGGTAACCGTTGGGGTGGACGACGGCACCAGCCCAGGAGCTGTAGGGGTAAGCACCCCAGCTGTAGGGGTAAGCTCCCCAGTTGTTGTAGGCGCTGTATGCCCATGGGTTGTAACCGGCGGCGGCGGCAGCGGCACGGTTCCACTCGACAGCGTGAGCGGCCTTAGCGGCGGCTACCTCGGCGGTGTCCAGGGGCACGACGGGGTTGGTGGCGTAGGCCACGGCGGCGAGGGCGAGCACGATCTGTCAACCATAAAACACTACTTAGTCACAAAATTAAATTATATTTAGTTTACCAATTCGTTTATTAAAATTAAACCAACTATGAATGCCATCATATTTTGTTATGTATTGTTTAAAATACTGTATGCATTTTATAAATTCCCCCACATAATAGGACCAAAATCTATAGTACTTAAAAGTGTATTATATTTTCATTTAAATTTTACAAATAAACTATCATATATAAGCTAAGTGGTTTAGTCCATCTTTCTTTCGTTATGTGTAGCAGTTTACTCTAATAATATATTTAAATATATTTGTGAGTATAAATCTAGTTAGCCAAGAAAAGATAGCGTTGTCAAAATGTCAACTAAAACCTTACAAAAAAGAACGATAGCTTTTTATTAATCTGGACACAAAATTATAAATTACAATTTTGGTAAAAGATTTTGTGAAAGATATGTTTAATATTCCATTAAAAACAGAGGAGATTGTATATTAAACTATGTTTAAACGTATTGTTTTGCAAAATTAAGAATACGAAGTCTTGCGTAGGATTATTTTAAAATTAAGTTCTCTAGTTTAATAAGTTAAAATAAATAAGAAAGCTCCGAGTAGAAATCTATTTTGAATATTTAACTTAATGCAACAGATTATATTCAATGCCAAACTGTTACCGACAATCTCAGCTGAACCAATGTTCGGTTTATACTGTAGCATGAAGTGTTACATTAACCTAGCGTACTTCAGGAATGGTTGTTATAAACAAGAATTCATCATTAGTTTAGATTTTTAGAGTGATTTGCCTAAATTTTGTTGGCTTTCATAATAGTACCATATTGGTCTGAAATGTATTTCTGTGCATTTGGAGTTATTTGGTGGTATGGGTGACTAACATGTTTAAACATGTATTTTAAATTAACACTTGGGTGCGTAATGGAAAGAAATAAGTCATATACTATCAAAACGTTAAGTAATTAAAGTGGTTATGTTCAAAATTTGTACATCAAAGTAACAGTGACAAGAAATATTATCTCCTAAGAAATGTGTTCAAATGGCACGTATTCAAAATATTAAAAAAACTCCAAATAAAATGTTTAAAACTAGAAATAATGTGTTGGTAGGTACATACCAGGCAGTTCATGTTGATGATACTGTGAACGGTTGAGAGACCAGTGCCGTCCCCAGGATCAAAGTCTGTATATATAGATCACCCCAAGGACGACACGCCCAGGGCTGCCAAGGTCCGAGACCCACCGACCATCTTTTTTATTTGGCTAATAGACCACTTGAAAATTAGTATCCGCTAAACACACGCCTGGCCCGGCCCGGCTGACGTGTTAGCGGGCTTGTAATCTTAGACGAGCAAGGTCACAGAGACCGCGAGCCCACACCACTAGGGTGGAAAAACTGTTGTCAACTACAAGTGTCAAGCTCCAAGAACATGCACTTGGGTTACGGCAAAAATATACGTGCACTTTACACTGAAAGGTTAAACACAGGTGCAGTTTTGTTAGCTATCTCCTGGAGTCATTGGAGTGTAGCTGACTGGGACTCGTGGCGTGGTCCTGTAATCCAGCTTCATGGAGGTCAGGTTTTGAGGATGATATAGGTCTAAAGCGGCTCAGATAGTCTCAGTGATGATCTGATGATACCCGCATCAACTCCCACCATCGTTTAGACATATCAGACCATCACCTGCGTGGTTCGGAAGTCACGTTAAGCCGTTGGTCCTTGTACTTCCATTGGTCATTGGGCTACTTATTTATGACCCATTCTAAGGAAGAGTCGGCCTTAGTGTCAACAAGCACCACCTCATAACTCATTACTACCACTCATCACTTCACCACACATATTTGCCTTAAAATACCCTCATGAGAGTGGTCGGCATCTCAAGTAGTGATTTAGTGATTTAGTGTTCATAACTGAGGTTGAATAAGAACCAAATGAATTCCAAGAAAGTATGGTAAAATGGTTGGAATATATACAACGGA
Source organism: Matsumurasca onukii (assembly GCA_018831715.1). Taxonomy (NCBI): domain Eukaryota; kingdom Metazoa; phylum Arthropoda; class Insecta; order Hemiptera; family Cicadellidae; genus Matsumurasca; species Matsumurasca onukii. Next base: position 9,774,313 of record CM032062.1, read on the forward strand.
CACATTGATCTGATAAACTTCGTTGACGCTATGACTTTGACTTAGTAAATAAGACAACGAAGCCTCACAAATTATTGTGTTGATCTTTAGAGTCTCTTTCATTGAGCCCATAGCAAATTCTCAGGTTTAATAAAAAAATATGTAATGTGCTAGAAGGTTGTGTATTTAAAATATTTTAAATTGTGGTCACATAGGTCGAAGTACTGATACAAATGGTGTTGCAGACTCGCAGTTTTAAACACGTTTTGACAACTGCAAACCCTTAAGGCGCGTGATGACAAAAAAAAAAAAAATATTGTTACTCTGGTAAACTTCATTATGGTTTGTCAGATTACATGATGTTAGCATTATTTATCTCTTGTAAATAAACTCTTCCCTTCGTTGGCATAACCTTTTGCCGGCCGTACTCCGCAGTCTTAAGTACTATTGAAAGACATATTTCATAGATGCAACAAAGGCAGTTTTAGCTGTTTGTGGTTTAACAGTTTTTACAGTTAATGTTCTTAAATACAATGTCTTCTACCTAGGCAAACCAATAAGTTCAAGCTCGTAGTTGTAATAGTAAAAAAAACTTATTTTAACTTATTTAACCGAACTATCCCAAATTTGGTGTTGAACATGACCAGACAGGATGACAACTGTAGGCACGCAAGGTTCTGAGTGGGAGTCAGCTGATGTTTATTAATGGTTGACCTTGAACCACCTGTCAACCATTATCGGTTCAACTATTTCTTATGTGCAACTCTACATTACATATTGAATACGTGTTATCATTGTTATCATTCTCTGCGTACCGTGCATACTAACAAACTAGGGAAGTCTACACTGTTGAGTTGCGTATCAGTGATTGTAAGTTGTAGTCACGATAGTATCGATTTTCTAGGCTTAAGATCTAAAACTAAACATTAATTCACTTTTGTAATGCAGACTGTTTAATGTGTGTTTAAATTAAAAATACTGCTGATGATGTGTCACACGGTTTTTAGGAACTATGGACATTGGGTAAGGGTGGGAACTGGACTTAGGGTACAGATTTACTCCTAACTGTAACAAGTACGTCAAGTATTCTTTTACTATACAGGGTTTCCATTAATTAGGGGATCAAACTTCACCAGGTGATTTGTTAGGTTATAATAAACAAAACATTTCATATAACACATAGGCCTACTTCGCTTAGTTTCTTCGTCTGTCTATTGTCTTATTTTCTAAATACATCTTGAGGTCAATTAAGTTACAAACCTCAAGCTTTACACATTTGTTAGTATAATTAATATCAATATTTAAAAATTAACTTTACCAATTTTCACTTCCGGTTTAAAAATGGTGGCCTTTTTAATTTCTTTAAGCTGAATAACTCAAAACCCTTAAACTTTATGCTAAATACAGATAAATAACAATACGTGGCAAATGTTTTTATAAACATTTTAAGACTAAGTTGGTAGTGCTGCGATAAATAATAACGGATATAGGTATTAAAGTTTTCCTGAACACACTCCTCTATTTACATTTGAGAAACATATGTAAATAAAGGTGTGCTGACCAAGTTTGTTGTGCTACGATAAGTAAAACTGAGTAATTAAAGTTTTCCTGAGCACAAACCTTTATTTATACATATGTTTCTCAAATGTAAATAGAGAAGTGTTCAGGAAAACTTTAATACCTCCAATCACAACTTTAATATCTCAACTTGGTCTTAAAATGATTATAAAAACGTTTGCCAAATAAAGTTTAAGGGTTTTGAGTTATTCAGCTTAGAAAGATTAAAAAGGCCACCATTTTAAACCAGAAATGAAAATTATTCAAATTTGTTTTTTAAATATTGGTATTAATTATACTAACAAATGTGCAAAGTTTGTAACTTAACTGACCTCGGAGATAAAAATTATTTAGTGAAAAACACAGACAGACAGACGGAAAACTAAGCAAAATAGCCTATGTGTTATAGGACATTTTTTGTTTATTATTAACTGGCAAATCACCTGGTGACGTTTGATCCCCTAATTACTGGACACTGTATATACAAACACTTATAATTTTAATCCTAAGATAAGGGCTTTCACCAAAGCCCACCTAGTAAAACTGAGTGAATCGAAATGCAAAATATATTTAAATTGTACTCGTTTTAGTTGAGAATACATCGATTTATATATATCGAAGAAAACTTTTGATCCATCTGTTTCTAGTTAAAGGTTTTTTAAAAAAATATATAAACTGAATTTTAACTTGAGGTGTCGTTTGGATACTGAATGTATAGTGAATATCACTTTAGAGTGTTTAAGTTAAACGTGAAATTTATCACATACGCAAACCTATTGAATACGTCGTTTTAAAATCAGCAACAAGTCTGCAGTCAATGTTCATTAAATCCAAATCATTATAGATCATACTATTAGTGGATCCGTGGCGGATTGGTATCGCGCGCGACTCCGGAGCTCATCACTCTGGTGGCACGGGTTCGATCCCCGCAGTCACCACTTACATTTGTAATGTGACTATACGGTAACGCTAGGTAAAGGTCGAGGTTGAGTGGTAGAGAGGACTTTGTAGCCCTAACTTCGCCTCGTTAAACAAGACACACTTTTACATTTTTTATTCAATTTAAACCGTATTTTTATACGTACGTTGTTACAACGTTTTTTAACATCTAGAGAAATCGCACGCTGTGTCGAACTTCTTTTGTCCAGATATTCCACTACGCATCACCAGAGCACAGTTGGAACAATGCACAAATCTCTCGGGTAAATCACCCAATATTTTCATCGGATGGTTGGTTTTATCCTAGTTTGGAAATGTGAGAGCGATTGCGGTGCGACTACCACGGAACGAACCTGGTATCCTTTCATCCCAGGAAATCTTGTGGTCTTCTCGGGGAATAATCCGGGTCAAATATCGACCATAAAGCACAGATCTGATCGAGGCATTGTGCTGCATGGGACAGCAATCTTCTTGAGTCTGCTAAACCAGTCTCACAGCACAAAGTAGCCGGCTCAAGCTTTGATAAGCTGCCGTCCTCGTACATAGAAAGCGGGTGTATGGTACTGATTGTCATCTTTTGAAAACTCAAAACATCCATTTTAGTGGCGAGTGGTCAAAATTGTATTATCCTCTACAAGCATGTAAAAGTAATATAATTTCCAAAAGCGTCAAATCTTTGGTTGTGTATTTAACTGTGTGTAGTATTTGTATCTCCAGCAATGTAGGATGACTCACGAAACCTGTCTCAAACGAATGCTGGCAAACCAGCAATATGACTTATTAGGATTAAACATAAACAAGCTTTATTTCCAAAACTGTATATAGGTTGCATGAGGATTTAGGGAAATGTATTTCAAGCATCTTAGTATACAGGGGTTACCGCAAACTCACGAGTTAAAATATCGGTACTGTAGCCATGTAATAAGTAATGTTATACGTATTAAAATGATAAATTTAATTTATGTTGTTAATTCTGTGCAAACAGATTATAAATTTTTAAGAAGTGCAAAATGGCAAACATTAAATGAGGGAACTTCGATATTTCAAAACTCTGTTTCGATACTAGTTCAAACCTATCTAATCTTTACTGGATTCGTTACAATATCATATTAAAATCTACTCACCAACATGTTTTAAATTTGGACTTTAAAAAATTAATGATTTTGAGCATGTTTCTATGAGATAAATATAGTTTTATACTTAAAAATTGAGAGTTTGAGAATCGTGGTAGTAAGTTTTGATTTCATGGTTATCTTGTATACAACTTGTTCTCGTAAGCTATCATTGAAAAGCATGTAGTACTTTTCAAAGCAATATTTAGTCGATTGTAATGCGTTTATAGTTACCAGGGGAGTCACGATATCTAAACAAAAGTATTATGCAAATTTAGTATAAAAATAGAATAATAACATAGAATAAAAAAATATCGATGGTTTTTAATTGGTTTTAAAAGTACTTTCATCAAGGATACAAATGTTTTAAAAGTTTTCAAATAAACTTAGTTAAGGAAATGAATTACCCAAATAGAATATATAACTATATTTAGGTAAAAGTCACCTAATTTAGTGTTTATGCTTAGTTTTAACCAGGAAACGAAATCTACAGCTAACTTCCTATCCAGTCTAAAACTAAAACAAAACGAGTTGTGAAAGCAAGTACATATGTACACATGACTGATTTTGTAATTGAAACGTTAAAAGAATGCAAAAATGCGACTCTGTAACCAAAATATACATCATGATTTAAAAATTAAACATTTAACTAGGTCTTAAAGTAATTTCAACTATCGATCTCCAGACGTCAAAAATCAACCCGACAACAAAGCCATTGGCCGCCAGTTTTAAGACACTTTTTTCCCTGCTCAACTAGATCATTATCAACTGGTTGAAGTGATAAACCTCCGCCTCCAGACTGATAATTGAGATAATGGTCCGTACTTACGGCCGAGTGCCCATTTTACCTAACGATTCCTCCTAACGGCCTCCGGTGTCGACTTTATAGTAGCAAATTTGTACCAGCACCTGGAGTCGTTTAACACCCGTGAATTGACACCTGGTCAGGGAAATTTATTCCTTCGTTTATTCAATTACGCGTTGTTTCTGTTGGTGGAAGGCCTCGTTATGAAGGCAGTGCAGAGAGCTGATTGGTGCAAGTGGATTATAGACATCATTGGCCTCTACTAGGGAGGGAGTCATAGCTGTTGAACTAAACGTAACCAGTGGTATGGGGTTTGTGTTCTTAAATCTTCTTGTTTTGGTAAAATATAACTAATATGTAGGTTTATTGACACATTATCGCATGAATGAAGCAATTGCCAGCTGTTATAATAGGGAAGAGTGAATGTAAAACATAAAAGGCACATGAATTTTAAGGACGAATTAAGCAGTATTATAAAAGTAGGACTTTCTTGGAATAGATTCGATGAATATAAGAAAATCTATATTAACCTTGAGCCTTTCATAGTTCTCAAATGGTGGGGCTTCCACGCTTTTAGAGTTCTCACTATCCATATTGAAAGTGTGCAGATCTGATTTCAGGAACACAGCAAGTCTAACAAACTTCATGGTTCAATATGTCAATGTAACAAGCAGCACCGTCTGTTAGTTTCATTGTGTACATTGGCTGTTAGAACTTTATTTGAATTCTGTACCATTCAAATCGTCAGATTATTGAATGATATTTTGAATAACTGGTCAAAATGTCATGTTATAAGATAGCATTATATGCTAAACGGGGTTACACATTTCAGGAAATTTAGGGGTTTAAAAAAAGTGAAAACCCATAGTAGATATCCTCTGAGAAAGGTCACGAGCATGAGAGAATATCGCGTGTTCAATTTAGTGATTTAGGGTGGGAGACTTTAGACATTATTCTTTATTGAAATATTCTTAGAGAATATTACAACTGTCAGACTTATTGCATAAATCTTGTCCATGTTTCATTAAATATGTACGTTACACAGTTTTCCTTCATTTACAAATACGAATTCATAAGTGGAACAACACTCGCGTTTGACAATATAAAAATTCTTTATTTTATGCAAATATCTGTCGATATAAACCCCAGAGCCTCTTGAAGATTCGGTCAATAGTTATATTTATATAATGGTAAGCTGTTAAAGTAAAAGATTAGAGTACCTAAAACGCCTATGCTGAACTACTGACGTCACCTTTAACTAACGTCGATTACCTAAAACAGATGTTAGCATCCAGTTGAGGTTTTATAACGTGTATATTTAAAGTTTGTATGTTGCATATTAAGCATTACTAGCATATTAAGTTTTAATACTAAAAACTTTGAGATTTACAAAAACTGGTAAATATAATCTTTAGCACATGTAAATGCAATATATTGATACCAAAATATCAAATTTCTGACATTTTAAATAAAACGAACGTATCTGCCGTTGTGATGGATCAACAAGGTTTTTATTAACATTACAATCAGCACCAACACTAAGGAGTGGCGACGTCGGATGCGGGGATACAGATAACGTCAAGGTCACTGGCGCGTCTCCCCGCCAGCACTCAAGTCAGCTCCTGCACTTTTTGCAGCCCGCATATATTCACACGCCAGCAGTCCTGCCAAATTTATTGACTACCAACATAACCTCTAAGACCACCAACATGTTACCTTTTTTGGTTAAATATAATCAGAGAAATTCGATATTGTAGAGGGTGTGGTGCTGAGTTATGCGTCGACAGGTGAGCAAGTGGACATAAATCTGCCCGTGGCAACATTCCGAGCAAGGTCACAGTGAGGCAGTCGAGGGTAAATGGCCTCCCAGGGCCATCCCCGCCTCTACCATCTTGCCGCTTTCCTGGAAGATTCGGAGGCGGTTGTTGTTTGATACAAGTTATAAATTAAATTCGTAAGGACTAATATTTGTTTGGAGGTGGATTTAATGTACGATAATGCGTAAGTAGTTCTAGAAACTAAATTGGTAGGTATTATACGAATGAATAAAATAATTCCATTTCCTTCAAGAGGTGAATAGCAAAATACAAATAAAACGACGAAATCGCCGATTGGTTTATTAAACCACTAAGATTTTTATTGAGTCAGCCTTCAACTGATTCAAACTAAGCATTAAAGGTTTACTTCTATTAGAATAACAACCATTTTGTCAAGCTTTCAAATTTTCCACAATATCCTTTTTACTGAAGTCAATGGCTTTGAGTACTTAAATTGGTTATAAACTAAATTAAACCAAAAGTATTAGTTATACTTACATTAAATAAGTCTGTGATCTTAAAGACTTTGGACTTCGGTCTGACTTTGGTTCGTTTTTTAGGAATGCCTAGAATTACTAAATTTAGAATCTAAATTTGTGTTTGAGACAGTAGAATACCGTATCATTGAAGGTGTAAAGTTAGTTATCATAACTAACTCGTATATTTCTTTAAAAAAGGTAGCGTTCATTTAACAAAACATAATCGAAAGGTAATAAACTATTTCCCCGCATTATGTTCCGGTCTTATAGTATCGGTGAAACAATAAAACCTTGAGACGAATAGCCAGTCGTGAGGTTTTTACAGCTAAAACTATCCACTTTCGCTGTCTACCGCTGTAGAGAGATGACAATGACAAAAAACTGTACGGATAATTAAGATTTCGCTCGGGATAAATGGGTCGCTCTGAGATGGCCGTTTGTCAAACGTCGGTGGAAATCGTGTTGACAGAAGAGCGTAGCTGATCCGGGGAGAAGAGCGGCGTTAAATATGAACACGCACGTCGCATCGGTCAAGCTCCAGCGACCACTACCACAGACCAAAGCAGAATTTTCGCTTTTCTTTCCTGTCATGGGAAAAGCATGAAATTCCTTTATAAGAGCGTATCGCATGGTGACTAGGGACAGTGCTATCTCGTCCGTGACAGTGAACAGTGGGTAGGATGCAGTGTTCGGTTATAGTTTGTGTGCTTGTGCTCTTCGCCAACTGTTGTTGGTCAAAGGTTCTTCCTGCAGATTCGTCTAATGATCTCAGCTACAACTCCTTACTCCCGGTTGGCAAGATCTTCAGCTCCTGCAGCGACTCACACAGCCTCAAGATATGTTTGAAGATGAGGTCCTTGATGCTCCTTGAAGATCTTACTGTTAAAGGCTCTCCGATAAACCTTTTCGGGAACTTTCTGACGTTGGTGAAGAGCAGTGAGTCACGGACTGGAGCTAGGATGCTGCCTGAAAGCGTGGAGGAGCTGGACTCCACCCTTCCAAAAGATGAAACCCAAAAAGAAGAGACCCTTGATAAACTTATCACCACAAGTTTAGAGAAGTTTGTTACAAGTCGAGCCCTGCAGATAAAGCTTCCGGATTTGTCATTCTTTAGTGCCAGTTTGGAAGAAGGTAAGTGACATCTTTTTGTATTTGACCTAACAAAGCTTTTATTTACGTAACATAATGCTATCAAAGTGACATAAATTGAGATCTTGATTTGTTTATAATCTTCCGTTTTTGTGGTTCGATCTCTAATTAATTTTGTTTTAGACCAAGTTGTGGTAGCTTTTGAGTGTAGATTTTTCTAGAGTACAATACAATTAAGTGTTTCTCAAATCTAAACTATTTAGTTCATATGATGAATTTATAAGATCGCATCCCGCTTGCCTACATACAACAATATTTCTTAGTCGAATCTCTCAACATTTGTGAAATGTGACCACTTATTATGGAGTATTATTTTAAAGAACTAATAGAACAATTGGAAGTGCATTAAGCTTTTGCAAATCTTACAACCGTTTACGAAAAACTTATATGGCAAACCTTTAAAATTTACACGTGCAGCCACGTAGAGCTGATAGGCATCTTTTGCTTCCAAATAAAATAGGGTTTTAGCTGAAACATTTCTAATTACTTACAAAATTGGTAGCCTCAAACTATTCAACTTGCTAGAAAATATCTGTTCTTCAATCACAGTACAGTGAAACTACAAAAGTAAATAGTTTTAAACCACTCTGAAAATCATCAAATTTATTTCTCTACCAATATAACCAACACTTTTTTAGTTTTGGCCTCTTCTGCACTTTCTTTGTGTAAGTTTGAACTTTCACTAACGTGCCAGAGTACGCGCTTGTGTGTGTGTGTGTGTATATGTGTGTGTACAGAAGGTGTGTAGATAACGCTAATGGCTACCTACTCTACTTGTAGTGTTTGACATTTCTCTCTACCCATTCACACTTTCTCACTTGTATCGCTAACCAGAAATTACAAGGCATAATTAGATTTTGGGTTTTGGTTTTAAACTACAATACTGCCAAGGAACATGTTCAAGCCTATATCAAGTAATCAATGTTTCGTGAGTGTTTAACAGTAAGTAACAGCAAAACTAATATCATGTTTAGACAGAATAAGTTGCCAATTAGGGTTACCAACTGTTTGATAAGCTTTTAATGTTTTTATTTGACTTTGTTGACAAGATAAAACATCAAACCACATTTTTCGTGCCTATAAGACTGGAATAAATGACTGGAGATTTTATTTATAATGAAAATGTTCATTAAATTCCATTTCCTTCAAGAGGTGAATAGCAAAATACAAATAAAACGATGAAATGTTGATTGGTTTATTAAACCATTAAGATTTGTATTGAGTCAGCCTTCAACTGATTCAAACTAAGCATTAAAAAGTTTACTTCTATTAGAATAACAACCATTTTCCAAGCACTTTAATTTCTACCATTTTCTTTTACTGAAGTCAATGGCTTTGAGTAGTTAAATTGGTTATAAACCAAATTAAACCAAAAGTATTAGTTATACTTACATTAAATAAGTCTGTGATCTTAAAGACTTTGGACTTCGGTCTGACTTTGGTTCGTTTTAGAATGCCTAGAATTACTAAATTTAGAATCTAAATTTGTGTTTGGAGACAGTAGAATACCGTATCATTGAAGGTGTTAAGTTATCATAACTAACTCGTATATTTCAAAAAAAGGTAGTTCATTTAAAAAAACATAATCGAAAGGTAATAAACTATTTCCCCGCATTATGTTCCGGTCTTATAGTATCGGTGAAACAATAAAACCTTGAGACGAATAGCCAGTCGTGGTTTTTACAGCTAAAACTATCCACTTTCGCTGTCTACCGCTGTAGAGAGATGACAATGACAAAAACTGTATGGATAATTAAGATTTCGCTCGATAAATGGGTCGCTCTGAGATGGCCGTTTGTCAAACGTCGGTGGAAATCGTGTTGACAGAAGAGCGTAGCTGATCCGGGGAGAAGAGCGGCGTTAAATATGAACACGCACGTCGCATCGGTCAAGCTCCAGCGACCACCCACAGACCAAAGCAGAATTTTCGCTTTTCTTCCTGTCATGGGAAAAGCATGAAATTCCTTTATAAGAGCGTATCGCATGGTGACTAGGGACAGTGCTATCTCGTCCGTGACAGTGAACAGTGGATAGGATGCAGTGTTCGGTTATAGTTTGTGTGTTTGTGCTCTTCGCCAACTGTTGTTGGTCAAAGGTTCTTCCTGCAGATTCGTCTAATGATCTCAGCTACAACTCTCTTACTCCCGGTTGCAAGATTTTCAGCTCCTGCAGCGACTCACACAGCCTCAAGATATGTTTGAACATGAATGCAAGCGCAGGTTTTGAAAGCTTTAAACAAACACTACCTGGTTTACATTAAATAGAGAATCAACTAACCTTTCGTTAAGACTTTCAAAGAAGAAAATTCTTCAAACAGATAATATCAAAAAAATGTAATATAGATTTTAAGGAATGTTTGGTTTTTAATACGTACAACTATTATAGCTGCCATGAACATACAATTCAAGCCTTTATATCAAGTAATCAATTTTTCGTGATGTTTAACAGTAAGTGTAACAGCAAAACTAATATCATGTTTAGACAGAATAAGTTGCCAATTAGGTTTACTAACTCTTTTGATAAGCTTTTTCATGAATTTTATTTGGACTTTGGTGTCAAGATAAAACATCAAATCCATATTGTTCGTGCCTACAAGACTGGAGTAAATGGCGCAGAGATTTTATTTCTAAACCAATCAACCATGCTCAGTTATATTGCTGGTGTCATTAATAACATTTTTCTTTAACACACTTTTTAAGATACTTCTAATTGCGTAAAGTAGTAATTAAAGTGCAAACTAAAATTTAAATTAACTACTGAGAACAATGAACTGAATATTATAACATTGTACTTTAGCTTTTAAATACGTTATTCCTTATTTAACGTGATATTTATTTCAACTTCTATAAATCACAAATGTATTAATATATCCTTGTAGCTATGAACTAGGTATGCACTAAGATTTCATTTACGCACTATGGGTTGTAAGCAAAGTAAGCTACGTCGGTTTATAAGCCGATCCAAGGTTTGAAATTACCAATGGAGATGTTTGGACAAGTTCATTTGCATTCCTGTTAATTATAAAAAATATCGGATCAGCTGACTGAATCCAAGGCTGAGTGCAAACCAGGCGTGCCAACCCTTGTCTTTGTTTAGTAAAACTTCAAATAATTTCACCTTCGCATATATGTTGTAGTAAATAATATATTTCAGATAAATTACGGATATGCGGTAACGGTGTAATCCACATATGAATAAAATATAAATAATGTTAACTTATAAAAAGGTATATTTAATAAGTTTTGATAGCCTTGTACACTCACAACATAAGCTCATACATGTTTCTAAAAGTACGGTTTTAATACTTCTTTATCTAAATTCAAATGATTTACAGGACACAATAATGTGGTAAACACGTTATCAATACTGGTAAATACAGTTATTAGAAGGTGGTTTTCAAACCAACTCAATGTGGCAGGAAATATAAATATCAAACGGTATTTATTTTGTGCACTAATATTACATTATGTAAACACAAAGACCTCGCAACCCAAAGGTCTAGTGACATGGAACAAGCAAGCTACACATTTGAAAGTAATCCATCCTCTTTTCCACAGTTTTTTTACCAGATCCCATATTAAAACTATCAATACACAAAGGCTTAAACTCCAAAGCAAATTGCCTTTATGTCTAACATATCGTATGGTTACAGCTCGGAAAAGGAGAAAGGGAGGACTGGGTATGGGCTGGGCGTTCATGTCTGCAGGTGGCATGATGGGTGCCCTAGGTCTGGGTGCTATCGCCCTCCTCGCCGGCAAGGCACTCACTGTCAGCATGATGGCACTTCTGTTGGCTGCCATGTCTGCCATGTCTGGCATGAGGAAAGGAGGCGGTGGAGGTGGAGGAGGCCATGCTAGCTATGAGGTAAAATTGACAAATTTTATTGTTAAACTTCTATGTATAGGTTAGTATTACTGAGTTCCTACTATTACGAGATCTGGTTTTGTGCCTTTTAAAGTTCTGACGTAATAAAAATATATATGTTTAAAACAATGAGAAGAATAAATAAATGAACATTTTATTGCTTGAACATTTGTTCATTAAATGTATTGCAATCAGTCATTTTAAAGAACAAAGGTTGTCCTTTCATACCTCCATCGAAATCTCATTCAGGCGTACAAAATTTATATTCACTTTTTCCCATCATTCGAATAAACAACTTTATACCCTAATCAGTCAACCACTTTATAGGTTATATACTTTTATAGAAAACATTACATTTTCAAAGACGCGTAATAATTTGCTTGCGCTTTACCAAACATTAGTCAAAAAATAACTGGTTTTCAAACTGAAAATAAACAACCAGGCTGGTGTAAAATTAATGCAATTTGCAACCAAAGTTTTGAGGTAGTTGCAATAAAAACAAATTACTAGTCATTGTGTACAACAGGATTCCAGGCTGTAAGTTATTAGACAGTTTAGTATCAGCTGTCAAAATCATGTGGATACGTTTTAATTTGATTTTTCCTTAATATTACAAGGAACATACACATTTACATTGACCTGGATATTTTCAAAACATTTTACGTTTGGTCCCACATTATTGCCAACAAAGCGTACTATGCAATAATTTGGGACTAGGTTGTTCCTTCATTTTTGTGGAAACTATTCTCATTGCCTGCCCAATGTAAGCCGATTCTAAACTACGTAGAACTTTGTTTACGTGGACGTTGGCAGTTCTTTTACTTAATCAACTGCAAGTAAGAATCATCCTCGTATACATTTGTCATATGAAGGTGTATTTTTGTTTTATTACTCAAATCCCATAATTTTTCGTCAAATACAACAATACCGTTAGCAAAAATCAAAATTAAAGGACTACCTAACCTTGTCCACACGGCATCTGTTACCTCACAATCCCCAAACCCTTTTCCATCCACCGACTGCCTCAGTTTACCAGCAGTGAACCACAGTCCCTTAGTTGTGTTTCCAATCTCACAGGCGTCTTACCTATGCTATGTGCAGGTGATCAGCGTACCCACTGGGCACGGACACCATGGGCGCCGCCTGGGGGCAGCCACATCCAGGAGTCTGGTGACAGGGGTGGAGCTCCCTGAGGATCCTGAACTGCGAGGTGCTGAACTCGCCTACAGGGCGTACATGGAGAACAACACTGAACCCTACGAGAAGAAGAACAACTGATCGGGGAGTTCTTCAAGTTTCGATTAGAGCTTTGCTAGAGTATTGACAAATATGTCTTTGATTGTAAGAAGCTTTTGATCTCAAGAAAACTTAAAGAAAAGTATTTTATGCTTGTACTTTGTTTGTGACTTTTTGTGTTATGAGTTTTAAACAACTTTGAACTTACCTTGTGACAAAAGCGATGCTAGGTTGTTAATATAAACATGATGGTAACAGCCGGATGTTGTTATTACAAAAGATACTTACAAAGGGCGTTTCAGTATTTGAGTCAGACTTAAGGGTATTTTCCTGAGGCTGAATACGTCTTTGTGCTTTTTCTAAAGCTATTTCTGTTCAAAAAAATTTAAACGGCCCCCATTTTGTTGTTTTCTATGTACAGTTGTGCCTTATTATTGTAAAAATTTACACACAATTTCAGATTTGTACGTTATTTAGTTGTTCAACAAAACCACAGAAATGAAATGGCTGTAAAAGTACCAAAAATAACGTGACTTTTTAGAATCTAATATTTTATATTACTCGGCCTTAGGTATAGTACCTTAAAGTACCTATAACGAATATAGAAACACCTTGTTTACTAAAACAAGTACTGTATTACAAAAATAGTGTACAATTGGAAAACAATGTCTAATACTAGAGTATGGATATTTGTACATATTGATTTAGTAGTTCTTTTAACTAATTTATTTTTTAAAGAAAAAGCTTTGGTTTAAAAAATGAAATTTATATTTAGTCACAAAAAGACAAATCTTTGTCTTTGAGAAATTATTAATGAGTTGAAAATTAACCGCTTTGAGTGGAATTATCCAAGATAATCACACAAGATTAATTATTTTAATTAATGATATACTAAAACCTTTCCCTGGGATGCCCTATGAAAACTCGAATATTAACGTGACCTTTTAAATATATCAGTTGTTATTTTGTCTCGCTTATTTACTTGCTTGATTTGATTTCAGACCTATGTTAATGTAATATAATGTATTATACTATGTTAGTTGTAGAAATGTTCTATTTATTTTATTTATTGTTATTACAGTGTTGACAATTTATTTTGAGTACTTATTTATTCCTTGAATTGAAACAAACTGACAATCTTATATAATTTTATGATTACACACTCTCAAGGTTAATCTAAGATGGGCTGATAACAAAATTTAGCTATGTACAATTATTTATAACTTCATACACATTATCTAATATTAATCAACTTTAGTTTACAGAAAATTACACGTACTAGATCCTAGTCACCACTTTTACTCTACAGTTTACAACAATAACTAAGTTTCCGAAGCCAAACAGTCAAAGACTATGTAAGGCGAATCAAAAGAGAAAGTTTCATTTGGTAGCTTGAACTCTTTGATTTAGGTTAAAAGGTTCTACACGAAGTGTACGTTACTAGACTGTACCATTTTTCACTCTGCAAATTAACCTAGGCTCATACTACAGCGCAAGCCATACAAGAAAAACCTGTGTTATTTCCCGCCAGGTACGTTGTACATCTTTGGAGCATTGGTTGGTGATATGAGTGACGGGTAGGTCCTGAGGTGATAATGGAGATAACGGTCTTACTTGGCAAAGGAAGACAACGGGATCTTCCACTCCTAGTCACTGACCTACTCGAACCTTGGCCCTACTTCAAATCCACACACACACACACACACACAACATTTACAACACACAACAAACTTCGGCACGTCCTGAAACCAAGAACCTACAAAGTATACGTCACTCTAGTCTAAGTGGTTGGACGGATAAATTTTTTTCAAAATTGTTATTATTTAGCAATCCATTTGTCAATAAACCGACAAACTCTGTACTCTGTTCAAAGATAAATCTAATTGAAGGCGGATATTTGTTCATAAACTGTCCAGTAAAATGCTGAAAATAATTTTGTGCATTAGTACATACAGAGGTCTATGGTGTATGAACTCATAATTATGGTGTGTGAATTCAGATTGAAACCGACTGCTAGGGAATAATTCAAATTATCATGTATTGGTTGCCTCTAACAAGAACCACATTACTCTAATAAATTATTGTTTTAAATTGCGTATACATCATCAATGCAAAGCTAATACAAAGCTGCAACAGTATCCGAAAGAGGCGTGGAAAAGTAACAAATCCACCAAATTTAGCTCTAACATGACCATTAAGATTAGACTGAAATTGGTCGGCCTTGTTAATGGCCCCCTGTATCTAACAAGATCGTATGCAAATGTGTTGGAGCCAGCTGTTTGTCTGCTTGCTATCTGATACATCAGCTGATCGAGATTAGAATCTGACATTGGGCGAACCCTGGCGGAACTGGCAGACACTCAGCAGCCCAGCTGATTGATTTACATTGTCGGTAGGATAGGCCTAAAAACTGATGGATAAGTCACCTAAGACAACCAGATTTTTGTTAAAAAACACGTTCTCTAGTTTCGTGCTTATGAAATTTAAAAACATACTTCTTTAGAGTAGCTTTTTAGCTAACTAACAAGATTTAATTTATACGTCGTGTTTTCTATAACTACGAATATACATACTAAAAGTCATGACGTATATGTACTACTTGTGAGTATTTGCGGTATGTCCTGCAATTTTAATGTTGAACTTAAAATAAAGTGAAAATACTAAATGAACAAGTAGGCAGCTCAATACCTAATCACATAGCATATACATTGTGTTAATGTCATAAAGTTTATTAAAACAGCTTTATTAAAATACTCTTGAGAGTAAGTATTAAACTAAATTAAAGTCTTCGGTTCAAGTATAAGAATAATGTTCAAGTATAAGAGCTTTTAATTAACTAATCCTTTTATCTGTCAGCCTGGAGAAAATTTATTTCTCCTTACCCATTTTTAACTCGTTGTTTAATTATGTTACGGGAGGGAATGCTTTGGTGTTTAAAAGCTAGACGATGTGGACTTAAATGTGGTTTATTAATATAACTTCTTAAAAATATACAATTTATGAAACTGTTCCTAA
Source organism: Matsumurasca onukii (assembly GCA_018831715.1). Lineage (NCBI taxonomy): Eukaryota > Metazoa > Arthropoda > Insecta > Hemiptera > Cicadellidae > Matsumurasca > Matsumurasca onukii. The sequence goes on from CM032062.1 coordinate 9,790,265, forward strand.
GCTAAGTGCTTTAGTTGTAACTTTCGTCTTCATTATGCAGGTTTCGTCGCTGAGTAAAAAGAAGGTAATGCAAGTAATGCCCATTTACGTAGCATCAAAAATATTAAAGTAATTGGAAAGATGTTCTCCGTAGAGAAGGTTTAAGCGGTCGTGTATCAACTCGTGACTTGAACTGTATACAGTATGTGTCTTACTTTTCTAAATACATACATATATTTCCGTTTGTTTTAGGTCCAAAGGCCTTACCGAAAATAAATAAAAAACTTGACTTTAAGTTAAGCAAACTTTATAGACGATAAAAATAAAGCTACATAAAGAGATGCTGAAGCAAAAACACAGACTGAACTTAGCTCTACAGATGTAACAAAGAGATGTATTGTATCAAATGTAATTATCACAACTATAAAGATTTAATCACTGTTCTAGATTTAAATAAAAAGTTATTGATCTTACACAAACATATAATTCGGTGCTTACTAAATGCTGGTAAATGAAAACCAAGGTATCCCAGGACTGTGAAACTGAATCCAAAGTCTACTGCCCTATTAAACTCACTCCTAGTCACCATTGCCCTGCGAAGATACGAATCTCCCAACTGACTCAGCCAGAGTGAACCGTTCAGCCCACACGGTTTATCTCCTATTGTTTTAGCTTGGAGAAAGTGCAGATGTAATTCAGAACAGGATTCGGCTCCAGGTGTGATTTCTCCGTATGGCCGAAAGGGAAAGTGTCCAAAACCCCCGAGAGTTCATCCACCTACCCGACCCGGATGAAAGGGAAACCACTCTGTGTGGTCAAGTGTTGTATGAACGAACAGCTGATAATCATCTGGTCACAGGTGTTTCACCGGTTTCGGCCCAGAGAACTCTGCTAATTGTCAGCTTCAGCGAGACCGCTCATTCAAGTCTCCGACTCACCGGCGAGATTTATTGTTTGAAAGCGTTTTCGGGATTTTTATCAACACCAGCTTTTCTTTTCCATGGATCACGTAACTTACTTCAATTTCCCGAGTACATTAACTTTAAATCAATTAAGAGTAGGCCTAATTGTACCATGTTTTGTATGTTAGCTTTTGCTTAAAAGTTGTAACTTCAAACATTAAATTTGCCATATCTATTAGCGCAACACCTAAAAACTAGTAATAAATAATTATCAATTCAGTTCATCACTGGATTTGTCGAAGCTTTCAAATGATAAATAGTAGCTTAGCCCACACATGAGAGATGACAATGGGCAGATGACACACTCATCAGCCTTTGACCTGATTGCCTCCACTCTCACCTGTTGTCACTTCTCTATGTGCTCAGCTCACTCTCTCCTACCTCTGTGCTCATTGTCTCGAACACCACTTCTCTATGTGTCACTGATAGAATACATACTTTTTAACGAAAATAGGTGCTGCTCTGCCTTTTTAGGTTCTTGAGGACTTATTCAGCCCTAAGGCATGTCCCTACATTAACAGATTTGGCATTGATTCAGTATTTCAAAAAAGTGTTTGAAAAAGTATTTTGAAAAATGTTTGAATCGATGCAAAGTAATTTAATTGTCTGTGTTTGTTCAGTTCTGTTTTAATTTCAAATATGTTAATTAGTTTCAAATACGAGTAAGGTAAACAAGCTAAACAAAAGCTTACGAGTTCATTTTACGTGCAGGGGGGTAAGAACAATCATGGTATTGTATCCTGTTTTCAAAAGTACCCGTAAATAATCACAGTGCTCTTCCGCTTTTCCTAATTAAAGAAACTGATGAAATGAATTTTCGAGTATGTACTTCATAATTTAGATTGAGAATTTATTTTATTGAACTCAAAACTAGTCAAGAGGGGCCTGATAAGTGATTGTCTTGTTAATTATTCTAATAGATAATATTTGGAATACTTCACAATAAATTATAATTATTGTAATACTCAATAAAAGATATTTGTACGCGCATAACGCACAAAGTCCTATTCATAATCCATGTCAATAAGAAACTAAATGTTTCTCCGTGGTCCTACAACCTCTAATCCAAACATTCGTCACATTGTTCTCCAAAATACATTTCGAAACCGACCTTTAGACAAGCGACCACATAGAACTAATGTTTTCTAGTAGTAACTAGCAACTGTAACACTACAGACACGTCCCAGCTCCAAGATTAGTCATCCAGACAAGTCTTTTCACTCTGGAGCAGGAAGTGGTGGTTTCACTCCAGTGTTGCGTGTTCCAGGATCACTTTCCCCCTTGTCCAGCGGTCAAGTACCTCACTCCAGCCACTCCAGGATGTGCCTGGTCAAGGTCAGGTCTGGAGAAAGTGTTGGGTAACAGCATCAATGAACCCCTCCCTTGATCGTAGTAAAAGCTACGATGCGGTTATGAATGAACGTTCGCTCCTGGTGGAGACTGTTTGTTGACTTTTATGACGAATGTGATAATCGTAAAGGTTTGATAAACAGTTATACAAGGCCATTAGAACCAGGAATATTGCAGGTTTTAAAACACAGTTGAAGCTGGATGTCAGTAGTATTTTTTATAATATATTATTTAAGCAAATGTTCTTTGGACCTATAATAATTTGAAAGTAAACCAAAGTAAAAGTTAAACAGGATTAAAATATAAATAATTGTAGCCTAGATAAAAAGGTTTTCAGTCAATAATTTTTCAAACAAGTTGCGTAAAACTTTGCTCAATCCAAAACAGTTCAGTTCTTTCCATTCGGTATAATTAATAAATATAGTAAAATTTCAATTTGCAATGACTTACCTGAGAGCTAAGAATGTATATTATTAAAGTAAGTATATAATCAAACTTTGAAGTTGTTTTTAGCATGCATTTCAAAGGTATAGGTAAGTTTGCAAGTTTTCCTGAAAATTATTGTTGTTTGTAAAGGATATCAATAACACCTCAAATCGTATTAGTTTCCTTACAGGGCTCAATGGATCACACAACTGTACACATCATCTCTTGCAACTTTACAGTACAAGTGCTGCTGTAAAGTGCATCAACCTGTACTTGAAACTGTCTATAAGCAAGCATCTCTGAGCTCGTATGAAGATGGTACTAGATGCCCGAGGTGTGGGTGTGGCTCTTGCATAACTCTCAAGTATGTGCCAACTCTGTGATCTTGAAGTGCATCTATTGCATCGCAACTCAATCAAGGTCATATCAAAGTGCTATTCACTTGTGTGTAGTTTATATTCGCTAAACTTTAACGTTATGAAATAGGCGTTTATAAGTGCGCAGTATGAGTTTTAAAACATGACACTGTAGTTTTCGTCAGATGGCTGTAGCCTACGGGTCCAAAATGTATCCGTTTTCAACCGGCTCGAAATGCAGATACGTGTTTTCTCACAATATATGAAATAAAATCCGCTACCAGGCTTTTCTATTGAATTTTAATTTTAACATAAGCTAATGACTTCAAAAGATTATCTGGGTCGGGTCGGAGCTAGTTTATTTGATGCTTTTGACCTAAGGGTATCCAAGAGCTCCAAATGCTTTTTTTCGTACATTGATGTTTTAAACTGAAATTGTTCAAAATAAAAAATATATTTTGATATTCCACCATATTTTGTCTTTAAACCAATCCACTGAGTAAGAGTTGTAAAGTTGTGCAAAATTACTAATAGTAAAACTATAACAAGATTTTCTAATTAAACAGAATGAATGATAACCTATTTATTTTATTGGAAATTCGCAAGATTCACAGTTGCGCTTGTGACTACGTCTCGGCTATGTTTTAAAAATGTGTTAAGATCATTTCACGAATGCTAATCAGCACACAGCCTTGTGTAGCAAAATGGTTCTATCAATGATTTGCTAAACTTAAAGTTCAGTTAGCTTTAAAGTGTAGTTAGTAAGTTAAGCTAGCTATCTGTGCAACATTTATTTTCATCAAATTTTAATTATGTTGATTAATTCATGTTAAGGGCCATACATTATGGAATTTCTATTACTTCGTACTTGTTTATAGTGTTTTAGGGCTGAGCTACTTACAATCACTTTGAAAACTTTACACTGTCAAACGATTCTATTACCTAAAGTAAAAACACAGGCTCCGGAAGGCATTCCAAGAACTACAACTTTGTTGCAACCTATAATTGAAACCATTACGCAGCAATGCGTTGGCATTCTTCCATACAGAGTTGAAGATCAGAATCTGAACAATGTTGGTACAGACCGTTAACTCGCTCCTTCTATCCGAGAGATCTACAAGATACACGATCGCAATCAACAATCAATTAATCAATATCGCGAGTGGTATTGATGCCAGAAGTCCATCAATCAGAGGACCAGGAGTCAAACTGTGGGTCAAACAGTTGAACCCATCCTCCTGGTATGTAGGCTGGGTCAACGGTGACTCTTGGTTTAGTGGAACTCGACAAACTAAAGCTGAGCACGCAAAAAGTGTTCCTACTTGTGATAGTTTTTGTTTAGTATAGAATATCAGGGTCTTCTAACAGTCGATGAAAAGAAACCCTTCAGGCCTTTTTTGAATGAACGAAGCAAAATGTATACATTTAAGAGCTTGTTCAAGACTACCTGATGGCTTACCGGGTTTCTAAAGAACACAATTTTAGAAAAATAAACAAGTAATTTTGTTACAGGAATTGTACGTCCGTTTAACATATTTGTAATTTTTTTACAAGTTGAAATATTGTGGGTATGCAATCCATGTGAGTTTCACTTCTAACCTTTTGAGTAGCTATAATATACGTTTATGTACATTTATTATTGCTTATTCTCAAAAGTTAGGCGTGGGTAAAGCTTTTAAGATACTCATTCAATAACATTCTAAAAATATATATAAATACTTTCAATGGATGGTGTTAAATTAGGTGTGAAAAGGCCAAAAACCTCACCTTTCTTTTAGTTAAAAGACTGCAAATATTGATTATTTTGAACTTATTTTTTCCAGAATTCTTCAATTTTACTGTTGACAGACAATGCCAGAGTACAAACAGAAATACTAAACATTAGGCTCTTGTTAGAAACCCCTTATTTAAATAGATTACTTGAGTTACCTTTAACCAAAGGTGTGAGCAAGACACTCATTGTGCAGAATAAGAATATAAATACGTACAAGATTAGTGTATCTTCTACCGGTGTAGTCAACCGGATAAAAAAATAGTTATTTGTTCAAAAATATCGTTTACAGCGTTTTGAGTGTAAGGTGAAGTAAAACCAGAATAAAATGTGAACTTGGATTAAAGACATTTATTTTTAAAACACTTGAACTTGCTAAGGTTGAATCGTACAACTTGGTTGTCCAACAGTTTAGTACATCGTAGACTCGATATTTGGCAAACAGGAAGGATTAGAAACGTGTTTTCCTAAGTCATACTTCTTTAGACAACAGAACCCGCTTTGTCATTGAATCCGTGGACTACGTTTTCAGGGCCGAAGCTGGTTTGAAAAAACATCAGCTGTTGCATAAGGCATGAAGCCAATAAATATTAAGTGGGCTGAGACGAAGCAGGTGTGTTGAGCTGCAAAAACTACCAGACGATTGTACTGCAAGCCTCTAATTGAAATTTACAGCTGTCCACAATGAATATAGTGAGATAGGAGGTTTTGTTACTGATTGTTAAAGAAGCCTGCCGATTAACATGTGACTGGGCGTAACTTTGATTCCGTATCGTTAATAATCTCTATACCGGGTGTTTCAAAAATAACTTTACAACTTTAAAATTTTAATAATCAAGGTACATAGCTGGTTTGGTGTTATTTTAAAGGAAAACACCTCAAGTTCATTACCTTATAATAAAGATGTTCTATGTGACTTCCGTTGGTTATTCTGCAGACATCCCATCGGTAGTCGATTTCTTCTCAGACTCGCACTAGAATTTCAGGTGTAACTTAATCAGCAGCGGCGTAAATTCTTGCTCTAAGTTCACGTAGAGTGGTCGGCAAAGGAGGTACGTACACCATATCTTTCATGAAACTCCAGAAGAAAAAATCTAGCAATGTCAGGTCTGGGGAACGGTGGGCGGGGGCATGCAAAAGGCGCATCACGGCCAATCCATCGATCTGGGAAGCGGTCATTTAGAAAATCCCGTCAGTCAGATAGTGTGGTGGTGCACCATCTTGCATAAAGAAATCATTTCGTTCTCGATCATCCTCATCGATCTGTGGTATGAGAAATTGGTGCAACATATCAAGGTACAACATCCCATTGATGGTTCTCTCTTGGAAGAAAAGGGTACACTGTCCTCTTGCTCAACGCACAAAAATCGTTAAATTTAGGGCTATCACGACCATGTTGTAATGAGGCACTAGTGGACTGCGTGAGTAAAAACTTGAAGTGTTGTCCTTTAAAACAACACCAAAACCAGCTCTGTACCTTGTTATAAAATGTATATGAATTTTCAAAGTTTTAAAGTTCTTTTTGAAACACCCGGTATATTCGCAAAACCTTTTAACATATGATAGTTCTTAATTACCCGAATAAATTAGAACAATACTTAATGTAATAATCAACAAAATAGTAATTGGTTGTTTAAGGGTCGGGATTGCATTAGATATAACGGTTCCAATAGTTATAATAGTAAAATTGTTCTCGGTATTTTACAATTTACTAAATTTTACTGCTTTACAATGTTAAGGAATGAAAATAGTTATATTGCGTTTTGGAACATAATGAATAATAATGCGTACTCCAGTACATACAACTTTCCTTGCTCAACTGTAGAAGCTAGGTATATTGTGTTGTTATATTTTTTACATTTACTTCTATAATTACTAATCAACTGGTTATTTTTAGCTGGCTTATTCACTTTTCAAACTTTTTGACGAGTGAGAAGAGTGTTGTTGGTTTTACTGACGATGTTTGAGCAATCTCTTTGGGGCTATTTAGCATAATGTTTTACAATAAACCTTTCTTACGGGGTCTCGCAAAGAGTGTCTTTTAACAAATGTTGAATCTGATAATTGATGATGATTAATCGTGGTTAATTGGTAGAGAGGACTATAAAGTCCTAACTTCGCCACGTAAATAAAGACTTTTCAACCATAATTCCTTTAAATACGTGATTTACACACTTTGGTCTTCAGGGCTTAAAACCCAGAATCGTGTGAACAGACTCAACTTGTAGTACGCAACAGTTGACTTCAGTGACGTACGATTTACAGAGGTTAGCAATTTGTAACCAAGCTGGCAGTTCTAGGAGCAAAGCACCTATTGCCGACGTTCAAGCACTATAATAAATCCCAATACTTGACATGGCAGTGACTTACATCAAGTTCACATGTGGATACAACCGTTGTAGAGATCAGACCTTTAACGGTTAGCGAGCAATTATCAGCTGTGTCTGTACTATCATCTGTCTTCAGACCTTGGTCAGTGTCATTGTGAAGGTCTTTAGTCTACAAAGTTCAACGCTTTAATTGCGCTGGTTTACGAGCTATTTGTTGTACAGCAGTTGAATGTAAACACTGGTCAGCTTTGTCTAGTGTAACAGTGCCACTTGTGCTTCCTTGTGATCAGCTGATCTACGAGCTAAAATTGGTTATACTTGTTAAAGAAATCTACGATTTTACTTGCTAAATCTGTTAGTAGTGTCAGTCCATTAGAAACCCTACCAGCGATAGTAGCAAACCTTTAAAGCTTAAATATCTACGAGTGTAGGTTAGGTAGATATAAAGGTAAAAAGGTAAAGTTTGTCTTGTTTAACGAGGCGAAGTTAGGACTACAAAGGTCTCACCACTCAACCTCGACCTTTACCTAGCGTCACCGAATTAGTCACATTACAAATGTAGTGGTGACTGCGGGGATCGAACCCGCGCCACCAGAGTGATGAGCTCCGGAGTCGCGTGCGATACCAATCCGCCACGGATATATACTACACGAATAAAACTGTATAGTTTCAGTAGCGATCACATTTTTGAATCGACTACAATAATTTTAGTACTTAGTCTTGTTGATTTAAATTAGATTTATCAAAGTAAAACTATAAATGTACTTTATTATATGAAAAATTTCAAAAGCAAACTAACAAATAATATACTTACTGAATACAGCAACTTTATTTCACTTTTAAAACGAGTTTGTCATACAAAACAATACTTTTGTGTTGTTTGTCTTGAGTAGACAATCAATGCTCATATTAATGCAACATTCAATGTTCGAGTTTGTATTTACTGCATCTGGGGAATTAACATTTAAAATGTGTTATAAATGTCCGTTATTTTTAAATCAAAAGGTATATTAATTTATAATAGTAACGGTGTTATGTGAATGAAATGGATTATTTACCCTGTGCAACCATGTTGAATACTCCATGATAATAGTAAATTGATATTCAAAGTATTAAACATTGTTTAATCGTACTCATCTCAATATCCTTTAAAAAGTGTCCAAAATTAAAACTCAATATTATTAGATAACTCAGTAAACTTTGATTTACCACCTGAGCTGTACCCATTGTTGGGGAGAGTCTTGGTAGCCAAATGTCCAAAACTGTTTAACCAAGTCTCCAACCAAAATTCACGCTAATAAGAAAATCTAGCAGTACTCTCTGAATCAACACAACTGTACTGAATGAGTAGCTTGTGCAGGAATGAGGAGGTCGTGAGTTCGGAGGGTAGGGCCAAGACGAGAGTATGACACGAGGAACACAGAGACTCTTTGTCCTGAGCCCACATTACTGTTTATGACTCATCCTGTATATCTACTGTTGTGACATACTTGAACTGTAGGAAGCATCAAGCCTACATTCTCACCATTGTCCTCCATGCTTAATCAGTACTTGATACTTAGCCAGAGAAACATGTACCACTAATTGATTAAGTTCAAAATTGCAATGACCTTATATCCAGTGTAACTATTTTCACTTGTGTTAGTCTTAGGAAGATGCGTGTTTATAATTTTATAAACAATCAATTTCCTAGGTATTAAACCAAGTTTAATTGATACCAATAGCTAATATCATTAAATACAGTCATGCACTTCCAGTACGTATCAACACATAGCATTCCAAACAAAATATCAAGACATTTTCTAAATAATTTCAAACGCATTACATTTGTACGAACTTCATAGCAATGGTAATCTCACGCATCTGTATTCGACACTGGGAAGTTGTTTATCGGTACAATAACATTACATATATATCGTTACTATATCGGCAGCTTTGTTATTTATATGTCTACACAGTTTCTCTCTTGCTGTAGAGAACACAAGTCTTGTCTCTTCCCACGTAAAACTCTAGAGTAGAGATAACAACAACGACAAGGACAAACATAGAGTTTAAATATGGACAACAAGCCTACTCATGTGACTCTCTACATAACGGAAGTAACGCCTAAGATAGCTACGTAAGTAGGTTTAACTAATGTAGTAGTCTAGTAGGTGGTTGCTGCGGCTTCCACAGAAAGTACTGTTTTCCTCGTGTTTTAACAATTCCTTAACGTGCAGTATTTTCGCCATTTTATAATACTAGTACTAAACAATTTGTAAAACTAAATATTGTTTTTAGCTGAACTATATTGAGTGTTTCGATGCGACTGGAAAAGAAACATTAACATGGCTTTATTCACTTAAACTCTAGCTTGAATTTTATTAGTATATATTTTTTAACTGTTTTCAATAACTTGCAGAACCTACGTTCTACTCCTTTACACATCAGCTACTACTGTGATACAACAAATGTGGGCGTTGAACAAAGTCGAAGGCAAAAGGTAATTCCAAGTATTCCTGGAACTGGAGATATTGAGTAGAAACGCTTATCGTTTTACGAATATATGTTTATATTGGCTACTTTAATGGTGTAGGCTATTTTAACTTTCAAAACTTGTACTTTATTAATTTTAAAGGTTATTGCTAGTATTTTGTTTTATGTATCTCACTCAGGTTGCTATATACTGACACTGTATGTCTCTTGTATTTAAATACATGTTTATAAAATGTATTTTGTTTGATCAATACCTGCTCTGAAAGGCAAGTTACTGTGCGTGTCGGAAATACCAATCGGCTAGGTTATGAAAAACAACGTAAACATAGAATATGGGGTGCTGGGGGATTTAATAACTATTTGCGTTTGTATTTACCTGCTATAACTCTTGAAGTAACTCTCATTGGAATTTATAATATTTCAATAATAATTTAAGTTTAGATCCTTCGCAAACGATACTTGCATACTCAGACCAAATCTTCGATGGATGGTTTGATCCGATGATGCATCGCTTGCGAAAAGCCTTACCAATTAAAGCTATAGTTATTATTGGGGTGGTTGTAGTTTAAAAAACTATCAACCTGTGATAAATAAAGAATTTAAAATTATGAGTTTTCTACACAGATTTTTGATAAAACAAACATTTTCAAGCCATATTGAGCTCAACGTTTTATTTCAGACACGACTAGATTCCCATAGTAACAGATTTCAATACTTTGATACAACCGCCACGGCTGTGTTTTGTCACTGAGAGAAACTACCCCAGAGTACGTCTGAGAAGTAGAACAGTACGCAGAGGCAAGTAGGTCGGCATGAGTCATCCTTGTGCTGGTCCTGTCATCCTCGTACCGCGCATGATCAAGCGGATTGTTTCATGAGTCTCACATACTGTACGAGTATAGTGGGCGCTAACTGATCAGCACACATATCTGATTGATGGACACTGTGTCTTGGTGGATTTGTGGGAAATAAGCACAAGTGTGAATAAAACGTTAGATTGTGTACCTTGAATACGTTTTAGAGGGTCGTTTCGATCTGGTGTTAGTTAAGAGGTATTTTAAGTGCGTTCAAGGCATTTCAGCATTTATTTTCTGGACACACATAAAAAAGTTTGTTTTGATTTAATTATACAAGCAGGTTGGTTATATAGAAATTGACAAATCTACATTTCATACGTACAATTATCTTCATACTAGTTCTAATGTCTAATTAGCTTTTCAAAATCTTAATACATAAAAATGAATCCAATTTTATAGGAAATAACATAACTCGAGAACAACTTCACTAGTTTGATAGATTTTTTAATCCTAATTATTTGAAGAACACTGTTTTAAAAGAGACAAATAAAAGACAATTTCGGAGAACATTAAAAGTTACAGAAAAGGTTGATGATACCATTTCAGCCTATTTAGTCAACAAAACACACAGCTGATTAATATTAAACAGCTTTAGTAAATATATGTTTGTTGACAGAAATCCACGTTGTTTTTTTTTGAAGTCTGTTGTTATAAATGTACGTGCACATTTCACTATTTATGTATAATTTGTATTGTAAATGTATAACTCAAATGTACATTGCATTAATACTTTTGAACTTTATTTTATGTGGTTTATCATAGTTTGAAATAAAACTTTGGGATGAACCACAGTAAAACAGGGTTTTATTACACAAGACGTTTTCATTGTACTAATCATCATCTGTTCACTAAGGTAGAATAAAGAAGAGAAACGTAAAGTAAGTTAAGTACATGAAAATAAGTTTTTAAACAAAACGGAGAATTCAAAACAACTTAATGGAATATTTACAATTGTTGTCGTTAGTTATAAAAGTATGACGTCGAAAAGTGATGTATACATGCAACCTAGCTTGAAGGCAATTTACATAAGTTAGTCGGATGTTTTCAACCTATATTGTTTAGGCTAAATAATATCAACTAGACGTGTGATGGTATTCTATTATCCTCTAAAGATTTGGGGCTGCCGGACCCGTCACGTAGATCCGTGAGAACACTATTCTTCATGCGTGTTACTTTTAAGTAATAGCCGTAAATTGTTGGTCCGGCAATCCCGTTAAAGTAAATTAACTCTTTTACAGTCAGGTAATAGAGTTATAATCATATGTGATGACTTTGAATTCTCGAAATATTCTTGAACAAATGAACACTCAGTTAATCGACACGTACTTTTTGAGAAGAACTATTTTCTACCTAATTTTAAAACAAATTTGTGAAATATTCATAATAAATTGACTAAGAAATTGTCACGCCACGATCACTGTCAAATTTAAAACAAAGCTGGAGCAATGTAGCGGGTCTAAGTTTTATTTTGTTGGTGAGTAACCGATTCAAATAATTTTACTGTATGACGACTTGAGTTTTTTTAATTAACTTTAATAATATCATTTTTTATTTCAAGATTCTGTTAGAGTATTTATATGTTTCTCTAAAGCTTATACTAGTTATGAAGAGCCGTAAAAATGTTTTTGTACCTTGTAACTTTTCAATAAGTTGCTTCACGTCTTTCCTTCTATCTGAACTTTATTACCTCGGAACTTTCTGTTTTTTCTTGACGTACTCGTATTTAAAAAATGTATGAATCCCAACATGTTTCAATCCTTTATTTGAGTAGGTTTAAAGTAATGGTTTAGAGGATATACAGTTTTTTATTCTCTTACTACTACGAGTAATTTGAATAAATTAAAAAAAACTATATTATTATTTAGAATTCAAGCTAAAATCAAAATAAAACAAAATTAAGATTAAAAGCTGATAACAACTAACTAAAAACAAATATTTAATATAGTTTCTTACAAGACCAGATTATCTCCGATAGGTTGATGACGGAGAGGCCACTGACCAATGACAGCTATGCTGGTGGGTGGGGGGAGGAGGAGGAGGTGGCCGTGGCAGTGAAAGTGGACCGAGTTGCCCATTGAGTCACTGGCCTGAGTCACGAGATCCCCCATAATCACGGACATGGTTACACAACTCCAGGATACCGAGCAAAGTAGCTCATTCATTTGTATCCGTGTTCAGTAGCTTTTATTCCCAGAAATCACGGAACTCCTGGTGACTTTAGTATTGCACGATGCAAACACTTTCAGAATAGCGTTGGAGGGAGAAATATTCTAATTTGCTAATCACTTTCTAGGATCAAAATATTAACCGAAGAAAGATAAGACATTGTTAACAAACGGTGATAAGAGAGAGACAGATTTATAAACGGTGCGAAGAGAAGAGAAAGATTAACAAACTGACATTTGATATTTTAATGCTCAGTTTTACTTGTACGATCTTACGACTATACAGCGTAATCGAGACAAGTTCTGATGTTTGTAGGCAGAGAAAAGCTTCTTCTGGTTGCTTTAGTTAATAGTTAATAGGGCTTCTGATAAGGTTATTCACATGTTCAATAAAAACTATATTGGTTTAACACATACCTAAAGAAGACTTATTCAATTTGTTCAAGTTAATTTCAATGTTTCCGTAGCAATGTGCTTCAGAAATAAAAATCCAGAATGCAACCTTTAAATATTTTAAAATATTTAATACTTCGAATCTGTTAAGAACGTAATGTCCATGGTACTCCCCTTTTGTTAAAAAATCACGGCCTACCTGTAGACTCCAAATGTTCAACACTGTTACTATCAAATGCAACACAAAATCCTCCAACGTAGACAAGCATTTCACAAAACTCTACCTAGTCTACATCAAACCTATTATAGTAAACGAATCTAACAAATCATTTTGAGCAACGTTAGAGTTCCTAAAACAGATCATGTTTCACTTCCCTTTCCTTAGCCTCCTTGTCAGCGACGGAACACGCACAATAGCTCAGGTGTAGCCTACACATTTTGTTAAAACTATACGGACTGTTTTAAATCCACATTCCGACTGAGAAACATTGAAACAATATCTCGAAAGCTCTTTTGGTTAAGCTGGATTTTTGCTTGGTCCCCTTAAACCACATGAAAAAATCAAACTCAAACATAGAACGAAAGGAATTAAATTTTGTATAAATATAATCTCTACCGAAAAATCAATCCTACTATGATTGTTTGCTCAACATATTATAAATTGTACGATTAAAGGTGTGCAAGCTAACTTTTGAAACGATGATCCGGATGAAAAACGTTTACTTTGCTGAATTTTAAAACAATATATTATCTAAATTTCTGTCAAAGTTACTAAAAAAATGGTGAAACACTAAGATAATTAACTGTAAAAGAAGCACTTTGAATATGACTTTTCAAAAGTCTTTACTCTAAACTAAAAGCTTTAAATTTCTTCCTGGTTCAAGTGATGGAATGTTGGCTGATGTTCATTTTAATATTTTCTTATCAAAAGAAATATTGATGAAATGAACCGACATCAATTAAACGTTGAATGAGTTCCTTGACTAATTCATTCTCACTCAACTTGATTAATTACAGGAGTCAGTAATGTCGATTAACCACTTGCAAGTTCACATGACTTGAACATTTTTGTGTCAGACTCACTTCGAGAAAGGTGAGAATAATTACTCTTCATTATACTCGTGGATGGAAAGGCAATTAGACGTCGCTTGTCTCAACTATCCTTTTTTACAAATTTAGAATTAGCTTAATTAAAATTTTAATTATTTGACAAAATTACAACATATTATTCACCAAGACGTTATGTTCGCAATACATATGGAATTAGATTAAAACAACTAGTAATACGTTTGTTACAATAATATATTTTATGCATAATTTGTAATTGTTTACATTGAATAGAATAAATGAATGGATAAAAATATAGAAGAGAAGGAAAAGAATTGAAACATGTTGTTGAATATGTTCAGATGAATTTTTCAGTGGGACAAAAGTATTTGGGGTATGGGAGCCACGTTAAAATTAATTTCCTAAAATATGGGATTCAAATAATCAACAATGAAAACTTCGTCATTTCAGCTATTTTTGGGTTTCGGTATTTGACTATAGTCTTTTATTTGAGAACCAACACTGTAGTCAACCCCTGGAGAATTATACTTGCGATGACTTTAGTAAATAAGTACCCTAGAACTTTAGTTTTTAGGTTAGCGTTATAAGTAAATTGTGGTTTACACGAAAATGTAGCTATTTCTTTAAAATTGAAAGACATGTTATTAGTAGTGTAATGAACAAAGACTAATTGATTCCTTGGGTGGATTTCCCTTACGCTAGATTAACTCCACCCATTAGCTAGTCTCAAGTATCCAATGTACCATTCAAAGTCTACATGTCGTGATCAATCAGCAAGCTCAGTCAAATGAGGAGATTCTTAAGTAATTGTAATGATTCACGCTTTGTGGCTTGGTTTTGCTTTCATGTTCTTGGAACAGAACTTCCACACTTCCTGAAAACGACCTACTAACGGTACCGGTATTACCGTTATTTCACCAACAAGGATTTTAAGAACTAACTTATCCTTACCAAAACTATTTTGATTTACAAAGTTTTTGTAAAATATTAATTATCTAAACATATTGCGGTCCTATTTCAAATTGGCCTATAGTTGTGCTACAAGTATAGAGTATACAGTCGACAGCAAAGCTTACTTCTTGATACATCTTTAGTGCAACTCATTACAGAAGTTTATAAAAATATTCAATACATTTTTTAGCTTTTTGAGTTTTTATTTGGACCTCAAGCTAAAAAGGTTGAATAACAGTTTCACCACATTTCGAAATATAAATCGACAAGGAAAAAGATTTCGGTTTTATAGGCTAAACAGTAAAGGTTGTATATAAAACCACTGTTTAGTATAATAAAAGGATATTTTACGAACAATTCAACTTTAATTGTGAAATTATTTATACTTTAAAAGTTGTATTGCAATTTTTAAATTTAATTAATCGGTTACAGTACACGCAAACTTTACGTTTCATCATTCGTCACATACTTTTATTTAAGCGCAACAATTTTAATTACCTAAACGTCCATTCAACAGTGTTCACTTTTAGTTGTGTATATCGAACAGTGTTCATACATTTACATATAATCACACTCCCTTAGGATTGGAAGGTGAATGGTATTAGTATCTGGGGTATGACTAGGGTATGACTATCTGGGGTATGACTAGGGTATGACTATCTGGGGTTATTTGTCAATTGAATTGAGCACTTGGCTTTAGGTTATTTAGGTGAACATATATAATCTGTTTTATTATTATACTATGTTGTCCATCAATAACAATTGACTAAGTTGTTGTATACTTAAACCTTCTGACTTTCCTTGAATATTATCATAAAAAACTTACAACACCTTTGAAAATGGAATTCGGTACATTATACTATAAGAAACATTAAATCATTACGTTTGAACTACTCTTCATTATTTAATTATTCGATTCAAAAAATACTATTTCAGAAGCCTTGACATTAGACATTTAATCCCGTACAGTTCGAAATCTGTTCACAATTTAATGTTTACCAACTTAATAAACACGAATTAACTGTTTGTAATTGTTTATCGATTATTAAGTTGTGTATGATTAATTTATATTAACTGATTCATGACTGCATACCTTAACAACTATTTTTAGTGTACAACCTGCCATTTCATTAAAAGGAAAATTAAAAGTACAATATTCCTAAAAAATAGGGAATAGATTTATTATATTTAGTTCAAAATTATTTAAATAAAACACCATGTGCTTGATGGGGCTACTCACAGAACGTGGTCCAAAAAGGCCCGTTGGCATACCACAAGTCGATCCATCACAGGACCCGAGATGGTCCTACACATGATCAATTAGGTAAGACGTGGAGGGGGCCACCAGGGGGCCGCGGAGGGGGAGAGGAAAGGTGTGGATCATGAGCTCGCTTTTGTTTACACAGGAGCTTTCTCCTCTGACGGAAGGCGGAGGTACGTCTAGAATAAAAAGGAAGATCAGGAAGATTAAGCATCACTTAAGGTTCGGGTTTTGCAGTGTACAGAGTGTGTGAGAAGATGAGTCCCAGTATGTTGTTGTTTCTGGTGATCCCTTTGGTGAGTGCGGCAGTAGTGGATATCAGGCCAGAGGAGAACGAAGTGTTAGGTAGAAGTGCGGATACGTCGTCATCATGGAGGATCGTCTCTAAGGTGATGTCCGAGTGCAATGCCGAGGAGGTGAGTGACATCATGGACTGCCTGGGAGTGAAGGCCGTGGCTGTCCTCGACCGTGCTGCGAGGATGGGTAACATCGAAGTCCTTTCCGGAGTCACCCTCGCCAAGAACCCTGAAGCTGAAGACTCCAGGTTCGGACGTGCCTTGTTGACCGAGACTGAGATCTCCCAGAGCCTCCCTCAGGAGCCTAGCCAGCGCTCTGCACGACTCCTGGATCTGCTGTACGACGCCGGTCTCAGGTTCCTCCAGTCTCACACTCTCCAAGTCAAGGTTCCCCAAGGAGCTCCCGAGACCATTGCCCGTGCTCTTGAAGAAGGTTAGTTCTGTTTTATTTAAATTTAGCTTTATAACTTTTAAAAGCTAGTGTGAGCCTCGGTCATTATAATTACATTTTTGAAAAAAACCTTAATGCTTATTTAAGTAATTTGTAAAAGGCCAAACTATTCTGGGAGCTAACTGCTAAAAGTTGTTATATTTTTAAATTTAGTTTATTTTTAACACAATTAGACTTAACAGGCTTGTCTGAATAGGCCTAGTAGTATTATACAAACTTTGGCCTATTAGTATCTATTGAGAAGATACCTGGGTGAAAAGTACAGATACAAGCTTATTTAAACAACAATTTAAACAGGAAACCCCTTTAAAGAACATCTTAACTGCTATTCACAAAGTAATGTTTCACTAAAAACGTACAAGCAGACATGGTAGTTGATCTCCAAAACACTGGCTTAACTAAACACCCAGGAATTCAATTCTAAAACTTCAAAAAGTATATTTAAAAATGTAAATTAGAGTCCAGGTATTGTCCATTGCCACCACCTAAAGGTCCTTTAAACATAGCAAAAGTAATACATGGTATGGTTATATGAAAATTTGACAAGCTTTCTCATTATTAACGTTGGTTTTGAAACTAAAATGTTGGTTTACACTTTTAATGCTTAGAAAATATTCTTCCCGTTGAGTTTATATGGCCTTAAAGCAGTTTTTCGTCATCAAACTGTTAGACTATACCTGTTTTTTAACATATAATTTAAATACATCATTACCATACCTGCTGTATATTGGCAGTAATATTCAATAGATTTAAAAAATATGTTCAACTTCTATAGATTATTTGTTTGTAAGTTTGTTTTAAGAAAAAAATTTCTGTGTGGATTTAGTTTCTTGTCTTACTTTCTCAACTCTGTATTAAGTCAAACAGATTATAAATACGACAAGAGAGAAGCACACTTGTTGTACGCAGTAAACCATTTTTGCGCTACGCTCGTGAACTTTCTGTGAATCATGTAAACTGTCGTGCTGAATGCGCGCGCACGTGCAAGTCACCGACTTCAATACGCTTTACAAACATAAACCTCCGCCTCACTTTCGGATCGTGATAAGGCTCGGTTTTGTATGGTAATGCACGACCACTAATCTCTAATAATTCTTCATTAAAGCATGATTTGACGAAACAGCTACCAATTGAGGCCATTCAGCCGTTGTATGGCAACTATCTGTAGGGTATCAATCATGGAAATGAAAGCCTTAATGATTCAGCTGTAGAAAGTAGCTTGAGTAATCATGTTTGTTGGCAGCTTTGATTATAAAACTTCTAAAGCTTTTCATAGTGAACGAACTATAAGGAATTTCAGCCTCCTTTTCTTTGAAAGAAGGTGTGTAATTATGCTAAGAGCTTTGTTTTGTTCTGGTGACTTGAACGCGCCGTTGAACCGGTGATGACACTGTTTTCCGTTAGCTTGTCCGTGGCTCTTAGCGCGAGTGCTCTAATATATGCGTCACTAGTTACTGTTAGTCTCACTCAACACTTCCATTGTCCTAGTTAAAGGTTGGCCATTCGTCACCTCTAAACTGTCTTGTTGTTCGTTCTTAAGAACTTCTTTCGGTAGCAAATTTTTACGTATCTTTTCATTTTTGTATATGATTGCGATACTTAAAATATAGTATTTTCTCACAGAACAATACAACTTCTATACGTAATGGGCACATTAATCTCGTTACTAGTGAATAACAAAAATTAGGACATAGTGATAAAAGTAAACAAAGACTACCGCAAGGGTTAGTTGGTTCACGAGGCAAGTGTGAGTCGTGATCGAGCCCGGTGAATGGATGTAGTAAGAGACCTTGAGTCGAGAGTCTTGCGTAAGAGAAAGCCCGATCAGTCCCACTATTACAGGAAACAAGTTTTACCCGCAGTTGGTGAAAGAAAGTGAAGTTCCACGTAATTGTGACGAGTTGGTTTTATCCGGGTTGGGTCGATGATCTATGCCCTGGATGTTTTCTTTTGCATAGATGTGAGAAGACGTTTTGACGCTTGTGCATACAAAACCTTGTATAAACGGCAATGTCAAATTTGCGATACGTTTTCTTTTCTAATTAGTCTTGACATTTTTCACTAACCTATGTTTCTTCAGTCAGTTTTTTCTTAGCTTTATAAAAGCGCAATGAAAGATAGTCCATGTAGTGCAGCATGCCAAGTCACATTATTATAATACTTTGTTATAATAAGTTGTGCCGGATGGTGTAGTGGTCAGCATAACCGCCCGGCCAGTGGGAGACCCGAGTTCTAGTCCCGGTTCGGTCCAAACATTTTCGTCTTCAAATTTCTTTAGTTATAAATAATATTATAACACTTTGCATATAACCTCGATAAGGTTTCATAAGAAGACTTTAACACCATAAATATTTTAACATGTTCAAGAGAAAGTTGTGAAACCTGACTTGCTATGCTTCTCCACTGCAAAGTCAATATGGTAAAAATTGTCAAAACTACAACGATTTTGACGTTAGGTCTTTCTAAATTATTTATTTTGCACCGCATATTACCAGTAGTTATAAACAGATAAAACTAAACCAACGATTTTCTTAATGATTTCAGGACGAGGCAAGCTGAAGAAGAAGATCTTCCCCATCCTGATGCTGGTTGGTCTGAAGATCTTCGCTGTGATCCCCATCATCCTGGGAGTGATCGGTCTAGTGGCTGCCAAGGCTCTCATTGTCGGCAAACTCGCTCTCATCATTGCTGGAATCATGGCTCTGCAGAAGTTCATCGGAGGAGGAGGTGCTTCCAGCTTCAGCTCATTCGGCAAAGTTCCAGTAAGTAGAGATATCTAAGGGTCAAAAATGAAATATTTAATACTCAGTTACTGTAAATTTTATATAAAAATTCAAATACGTTTGAGAAAATGCCAAAAGGTACAACTATAAATTTTGAACCCAAATAAATAATTATTAGAATATTGAAATGAGAAGTTTCGGATATTACGATGTTTGCAGTATTAAACCGAACGTACAAAGAAATACGAGACACAACATTTAAGAGTACGTTCCTGCAAATAAATATACATTTATAGGATAAATATACGAATTAGATTATTAGATTAAGGTAAAAGGTTATGTTAGTTTATTAAAGCTATAATATTATTTTATTGTTTCAGTTCTCCTCTGGAAGTGACTACAGCACCTCTGGAGGATCCTCTGGCTGGAGCTCAGGTGCTGGAAACTCTGGAGGCTACTCCTACAGGAGATCTCTGGATGACCAGACACAGAAGTTGGTCTACAGCGCTCAAGTCCCTGAGGCTCAGGGCAACAACCAGTAAAGCCAAAGTCAAGCTCACTTAAACACATCGACGTCGGTGCCAAATTCCTTTAATCTTCTTCATTCCAACTCATAGCAACTCATTTAGTCATTCATCTACCTCGTTTCATCATTTTCATTCTCCTATATTTCTTGTTAAAACTGATCCCATATTTCTCTTTACTATTCTCAAACCAATTACACTATTGTATGCCTCTGCTGCAGTAGATGTACCTTATATTCTGCACTTTAGTTCATTCATGAAAACATCATTCTTTTTTCTTTCATTTTCATCGCTTTGCTTTTGTAAATATTACTTAATTTATTGCACGATTTGTTGTTAGGTTTTCCATCGACTGAAAACGAATAAGCGACCGAAGTTGTTTAAACTAGTGTAAAACTCTAAGAGTTGTTGTTAGTAATTTGTTATTATTTTTATTGTGTTACTAATAAGGAATATTTATTGATTTTTTATTTAAATAAAGTCGTTCAACAGTCATTCATGTGTACTTTATCCCTTTGTGTTACGTTAAAGCAAGGTATCGACCAATCCTTTCACCACAGATTAGAGATTAGATCTGACTTTCATCAAAGGTATAGCCTTATTTAAAGGAAAACTTAACTGTTCCAATGTCTCCAAGAAGACCTTTGTAGACAACTGTTAGTAAATTGAACATCTATTGAGTATGTTTAAGTTTTCTGGTTTCTGATTCTAGAGGTAGTCAAAGTCAAAGTCAAAATATCTTTATTACAATTTCTTCAAGAAATGTACTGGCGTCAAATTGTACAGAGTAATTTAAAATTCTAATAAGTCTTCGCAGTCTCTGTGAAGAAATTCTTCCAGTGTGTAAAACGGTCTATCCACCAGCCAGTTGTTCAGTGTGGTATTCAAGTAAAATGAAATGAAAAAGTCTTTATTTACGTGGCGAAGTTAGAACTTTATAGTCCTCTCTACCACTTAACCACCAAGTACTTCCCTCTAAGAGTCTTGATCTCAGGTGGTAGCAAGTTGACAAGTTGGTAGCTGATAATACAGTAGTATAGGTCAGTTAAATTGGCTTTGTCATATCATAGCATATATGACCAGCCTTATTAATGAAAGTTTATCAGGTGTCATAAATAGTACATGCTAAATACTAAACTAAGTTCAACTACTAGTAGTGCTACAAAACACTATTGCAGCCATTTCAAAATTTATTAAAATCGTATTTATTTTCTACTGGTGGTTTCCATTTTTGCTAAAAAGTTTACTTAAAGTACATCAGAGGTTCTTTACGCTGTAAGTATTCACAATTGGAGGATTTTACTAACCACAACTTGCACTTTAGGTCGGCCAAAGTTTAGAAAGCTATAACTCGATTAAGCGCTTAGTTGTGTTGAATTACTATGATTCGTTTTCATCACAAATTAGTAGTTAATATCAAACTTAAAACATCGTTTAGCTACTTACAAACAATCCTACAATATGTCAGCCTACTTTATTTTGAATTTCTAATACGCTTTAAAGAAAGTTCAGTTTTCTGTATTTTCTAAACACGTACATAAATACTGGGTGTAAATACGTTATAAATACAGGGTGTTAAGCTCCGAGTGTAAAATGTTGTACTCACTTTAAGTGCAACAAAGCGGAGTAAGAAATACCTTGACACTGCGTAACAGATAATCAAGACCTTTCAAAGACACGGTTTTCATTGCTTTGCACTTCGTCTCTGTTTGATTTTTTTCCTTTACACTGTATTCTCTTATTGAAAAGATTTAGTACTATTTGTAAAACGAATTTAAATGACAATACCTAAAGAAATATGTTACTGTAACAGGTAAAACAAACGCTTAATCTAAATTGAATTTCAAATTTACAACGCTAACAGACTGGTTATATTTTAGCTCTGGTATACTCGTAAACGAATAATGGAAACGTTTGCGGAACCCACGGTCAGAGCACAACCCATGATCATCATGATCGCATCCTCAACTTATAACTACAACCCTTGGCTTTGTGCCAAGTTCTGGTGCCGTAAAACGTGCGTCATAGTACTACAACGTCTTTAGTTAGCGGGGCCATATTAAATGTTGTATATAAAATTGTTTACGTACTTTACGTCACCTGGGGATTGAGCCCCCCTATTTTAAATACAAACCCCCTCCCCACTTGTGGCTCATCCAAAGAAAGGGAATTTTAATCCATATTCAACGACGCAAATCAAAATTATTAAAAAATGCCACATTTCACATGAAATCTTGACATATTTTCCTTGAAAATTTTCCGAGGGAAACATCACAACTCTAACATAATCCCATAGGTCAAAATATGGAGTCAAATACAATCCATTTTAAGAAGGATAGGCCATTGACTTTTTTCATGTAAAATGTAGCATTTTTAACCTGATTTCTTGTAATCTTTAAATGGGTATTACAAAATACGAATTGAGATAAGAACTTTTGTCTTTGCGTCGTTGAATTTATATTAAACTTCCCTTTCTTTTGAGGTGCCACAAGGGGGGGGTTGTATTTATAATATTTAGGGGACCTCCCCTCGGTTTTAGGGGGGGGGTGGCTCACGCAAAACGTAATACAATCAATATAAAACAATAATATAAAAAATGTCCTTTTCAAAGACTTAAGGTGAGGGAGGAGACATTTAAAACTGACCTGTATATTTAAATAATAAAATACCATAAATGCGACATGACATTCATATTTAATGGAAACGCCGCATTTAAGTGCGTTTCCCATCATAACGGAGCCGGCTGTACGGCGGCGTGGAGACATGATTAAGTGGCTCTGTGTTTTGCCACCTCAGGAGATAACTCACGGAGCTGGTCTCATGACTTGCGAGTTGAGCTCATTATTGAGTCATTACTGAACATTGCTTGTCCAAATACACACTTCACTGTGTGCCATATGCGTTCCTGCTTCTCAGCGTACCTGCGTCTCAGCGTTCCTGCGTCTCAGCGTTCCTGCGTCTCAGCGTTCCTGCGTCTCAGCGTTCCTGCGTCTCAGCGTTCCTGCGTCTCAGCGTTCCTGCGTCTCAGCGTTCCTGCGTCTCAGCGTACCTGCGTCTCAGCGTTCCTGCGTCTCAGCGTACCTGCGTCTCAGCGTTCCTGCGTCTCAGCGTTCCTGCGTCAGCGTTCCTGCGTCTCAGCGTTCCTGCGTCTCAGCGTTCCTGCGTCTCAGCGTTCCTGCGTCTCAGCGTTCCTGCGTCTCGTTCAGTCGCGTTCCTGCGTCTCAGCGTACCGTCTCAGCGTTCCTGCGTCTCAGCGTTCCTGCGTCTCAGCGTTCCTGCGTCTCAGCGTACCTGCGGCTGCTAGAAAGTTGAACACGTTTTCTGCTAAATGTCAGTATGTAAAGTTGTTGTAAAGTTACAAACTGATTCTAAAAACGGTATCAGGGTTTGTACAGTAATGTCGCTATCAAAGTAGCTTTAACTTTAAAACTGTAAAAGTATGTTTAGAGAATTGCAATCACTGACCTCATTGTGTACTAATTATACAGGGTGTCCCATGAGTAAAGTGCCAAACTCTGGGAAAAGTTAATAGAAGTCAAAATAAAGAGAAAATCAAGAATAACGATTTGTCCAAAAACGGTTAGTTAACCAGATATTTGCCATTTTATATTTTTCACTAATTATTTATTATCTTCCATACCATTTATCGGATTTGACTCAAACTTAACATAGATTTGTATCTAAGTAAGACCATTTATGGACAAAATTACCAGAATGATCTAACGTTTCAAGGTTAAAACGGTGGCTATTTTATTGTAATTTTATGGCATTTTTGGAGTTACACCTTAAATAGCGAATAAACGGAGGGTTTAACGAAAAGGTAGTGAATTTTACTACCTATATATTGACACCAAGGTCATAAAAATCTATTGGAAAACAACGAAGCTTAAGGAGAAACTCTGACTGAAAACAGACAACTTTCCACCTTATTATCTTGATGTTTGCCACGGTTTCCACTGTAACTTTGTTGATTCTTAATCGATTTTCTTGACCTTGGTGTCAATAGATAAGTAGTAAAGTTGCTACAAAACGGTATTCCTTACACTTTATCGTAAAACTCACCGTTTTGCTATTTAAGGTGTAACAAAACGCTAAAATACCATACAAATAGCCACAGTTTTAAAACTATAAGTTAGAATCATGCTGGTAATTTTTTCCATAAATAGTCTTAGATACAAATTATGCGAAGTGAGTCAATCAAAATGGTGTGAAGATAATAAATAATTAGTGAAAATATAAAATGGCAAATATCTGGTTAACTAAGCGTTTTGGAATGTTATTTTTAATTTTCTTTATTTTTGACTCATATAACCTTTTCCTAGAGTCTGGCACTTTACTTATGGGACACCCTGTATAAATAACAACAACAATTTAACAATTTATTAAGCCAGTGTACAAAAATGTTTTGAGTTGACTTTTATGAAAATGGATATGATACAGAATTGGTGAAATGGAAGGTGCATTACAATGTAAGAATGTATAATGGACTTAAGCCACTGGTAAAGACTATTCAGAGGACTAAAGAATATTGTCTAGGTATTTCCTAAAAAAATCTTATCTTTCTTTATTTTAGTGATATAATTCTAAATAGCTAAATTTATTTTGCAATGACTTTTAAGAGATCGTTGCAGTGATCAAGCACATTTATTTTATCACGTATTTATAAAGAGCATTGTATCATTACTAAACATGCAAAGATCGCTTTACAAAAATTATCATTTCAAGTCTGTTGAACTTTGGGTCCGGAGATGTCAGCCGGTGGGTCCCGAGGGAAGGTGACAAATAACAAACATTCATGCCACAGATAGCATATATCAACAGGTGGAACATAAATGAAGTTTAATATTAAACGTTCTTAATAAAATTCAATATTGAAATACAACCATGATTAACAAAGAGGAACAAGTGGAACTAAATGACTTAACAGCGATGCTCAAAATGATGGTACCAACAATGCCGCTTGTATCATATTGTGCGTCTTGTTGTTGTAAGACAAAGGTTGTACTCAGTTAATTATTGATGTCCATTTATACACGGCAGCCTACTTTACGATGATACTAGAAGAAGATCGCCAAAGTTATCATTCTAAACTTAGTCGTAGCGTTGAAAATGTTGAGCTGCACTGCTTTGTGTTATATGTCAAAACAAAAGCCCGTCATAATTCATCGATCAGTTATTAACATTTCTCGATTTAGAGGAATATAAACTTAATTCTTCCAAAACTAACGCCTGTTTTCTTAGTTCTTTTCGTAAATGAACAAATATGTTTTTGTAAATTAAAAGTCAACCTACAATAAAATTTGTATTTAAGCCATACAACAGTACTTAATAATTATTACATTACTCAAAGCTGTGTAATAAATGTTATTCTATTCCATGTAATGTTCTTTGTTTAAAATGTGTTGTTGACAATGGGAGAAAATTATTTTCCATCGTTAGTGAGCAATATGATCACGACGTTTCGTGATCTGCAACCTTATCCCGTCTTCAGGTGAAAAGTAACCGAAAACATAACACAGAATATTAGAAAATGAGATAGCCTAAAGTAATCAGCGTAATCAAACACAATCAAACAACGTGTAGCTTTTAAAGTAAGAAGACTAAAACTTAAAAAACTAGCCTAGAAAACAAAACCACATGGATAAGACACATTAAAATGTTGTGTTTTCTTATGTTCTGTGTTATGTTTTGGGTAAACTTTCACCTGAAGACGGGATCAAGTTGCAGATCCTGAAACGTCATGATCATCTTGCTCACTAACGAAGGAAAATGTCCGCAATAATAGTTTAATGTAATGTGCTATTAAGTCGTATTCGAGCCTATCAATCTGCAAGAAACGCACATAAATCAACAGTTAAAAATTCAAAGCACAGCCTAGCTTAGAATGCACGTTAAGAGGCCATTAATCAACTGCGAATGACGGTCTGGTATTTAGCGGCTAGAACAATGAGATCGCTGCCTCGAGGTTCTGTCCTGACTACAAACTCGAGGTGTGAGAGCCTAGTGACACAGAGGGCTCAGGTCCAAGTATCGGGTGCCAGGAGCTTCCTCATAAAGCAACGACCTGCAGCTAAACTGCGCATTTGTACATCATGTGGGGTGGAGGTGTCGTGTTCGTAGTGAGTGTCGTCAGTGTACTGGGCAGGAGGAGAGGATAGAACCGAGGAGTGAGCAAAGGCCTGTGTTCTACATCTATCCACATACGGGGAGGCTGTTTCACGCAGACTATGTGAGGGATAACCAGATCTTCCAGTCTCTGGAGAGGACCAACTTCATGAGAAGAGGACTCCTAGCTAGACGAGCGAAGAGGGATGAAGAAGAGAGGAAGAAGCATGTTTACTTTGAGCTAGGGAGGTTGACAGACAGAGATATGAAGAAAAGTGTACTGGGAAAAAGTAAAAGTGGACTATTCAAAGAAGCAACTGTCAGGAACACTGAAGTTGAGTCTCAAGAAGAAACTAGACGGAAAAGAGAAGTTGACACTAATGAAGATCATCAAACAGCGTCCACACTAGTCACAACCGAAGAAGCTGGAAGTACTCAAGTGACGAACTCTACAAGAGAACAACTCAACTCCACTGATTTAAATCTGGAAGACGTACAACCGGATCTCAAAAATTCAACATCAAATGTTAGTACCAGTGCACCAGAAAAGATGGTTGATGGAGATTTCATTATTCACGGTAAACACAACGATTCGGATAAAACTCTGTTGATTAGAGATGCAAAACCAGACGAAAGTGAAGCTTTAAAGCATTCTGTTTATAGCTCACCAGTTTTAAGTTATGAAGGATTAATGAAGAAAATTGTGATGGATGACGGCATGATGTTGTACCCAGTCTACAAGGGAGACGCGTCTCACTACCCTACTGAACGTGAGTACATAATGATTTAACATGAAGAAATCCGAAAAAAACAATCAAAATTGTGTTTCGAAAATTTAAATGAATGTTGTGTATTCGAAACATGTAGTAATACACAGTTTTTATTGCTTTATCTGAAATTTTTAGTGCAAATCTGTATATAATAATGTGTATAAATCGCAACTAATGGTAACTGTGAATATTGTGTTTTAAGTGCATTTAAAGTGATGCCACATAACTGGGAGACCTCTTAAAACTGACAGACAGATTATTGGGCTGGAGTGGGAATAATTCGAATGAATGAAATGAATGAATGAATACCTCTGTATGTCTGAAAGATACTTCGATGTGAATGAATGGAAAATTTTAGATAACGTTAAAACACTGACGATTGCGATACAATGTATATTGTTTATGCAATAAAAGATTTATTTATTTATGACATGAAGTAGTGCTCTGAATATGGCTTTGTCAAGTTGAAATGTTAAACGATTAAATGTTTACAGGATCTCTAGACTAACCACAAGACTATTATATTTTGAAATAAGTTCTGAACCCGGAAATTACTTTCGTTGTTTTGAAAATATCAAATTCCAGCTCTTGTTTTAACATTTACTGTCTACTTTTGATATTATGATTTTGAGCCCCAAATATACAAAAATGTTGCACATGTTTCTCACCTTTTGGTGGACAGAAACATTTGTTTTAAATGTTCGAGTATATTATTGGTTACACGCTTGGTTATTTGAAAATTAGACCACGGTACACCCGTACAAATTACTTAAATGCGGATGCAGTATAAAAAAAACATGTCTAAAAATAACGTATACTGACTTGTATTGTTGTTTTTGGTTCATGAAGCTCATGATTTTTTTATTTAAAATGACTAATCGTAACTAAGAATTTAATGTGTGTTATGTATGCTTTTAAATGTGCAATTTTATGAATAGACATTTTTATAGGTAATACAAGTACCAAACGAAAGAACATCTGTTCAAAAGTGATCTTAACTAAACCATTTAGTGGATCCGTGGCGGATTGGTATCTCACGCGACTCCGGAGCTCATCACTCCGGTGGCGCGGGTTCGATCCCCGCAGTCACCACTTACAATTTGTAATGTGACTATACGGTGACGCTAGGTAAAGGTCGAGGTTGAGTGGTAGAGAGGACTTTGTAGTCCTAACTTCGCCTCGTTAAACAAGACAAACTTTACCTTTTAAAATTAACTAAAGGTTAGTTAAGAACTCATATAGAAATGAATGAATGGTGAATGGTGTGTTGTAGGTCGGCTTGTGTACTCGCCTCAGTTAACCGTGCAGATGGATCTGCCTGAAGTGACAGAGTACATTCCAGCCTCCAGTGCTGACAACTTCACCACAGAGTCTGAACAAGAAGGTACATATTCATACATACAGTATAACATGTGATGTTCAATAGTTAGGATTTGGCGAGGAATTTGAAACCATAGGAGTTAATCATAGAAGTTACGTTAATAATTTACGTTAATAGTTACATAATAATAATAGCGTCTAGAGAATGGGAGTGTTCTCTATGTCACGAAAATATTAACAAATCATAATGAGGCACAACTGTTAAAAAAGTTGCACTAGTTTCTAGTTGTATATTTTATTTTCCTCAAATAAAGTAGTAAAGTTCTAAACATAACTAGTTTTAGCTTAAATAGGACGAAGGGGTCGTTTTTAAAATAACTTTCATGACTATTAGCCCCTTCCACCCCGATATGTTTTGATATTTATTTTAATCTATTGAGTAATGTAAAGTGAGGTAAAACAGTGATTTCACACGATTGAGTGTTCCTTCATTTTCTGCACTACTATTTACATTTAAACATGAAGAAGTATTGCAGATTACTGTTTGAAGGCGCGTTCTTACCATATTATGACAAACTCCCTAACATTTTACAATATCGTTTAAATATATGATTTTTTCACCACTGTACGTCTACACTTAAAGACATTTGTTTAGTTTTAACAGCCTTAAAGTAATAAACTCTTATCATTCTAGTCGTAACTCTAAACTAGAATTATCTAGATGCTTATGTTCCGGCATTGGATTAAAAGTTAAACATATTTAAATTCAAGATATTAGTATTTAACATTTCAACATAAGGCTCCATTGACAAGCAAAACTGTCCTTCTCAAATAACTCTTGAAATCTGAAAATGTACATTTGGTTACCATAAATATTTTAAAAAGTAAGCCAATAAAATATCTATAATATCTGGAGGTTTGTACAAAATCAAAAAAGGATATAATTAATTAAAATATATACAAATTATTTTTTGGATGAAGAAACATTCAGAATTTTATGTAATTAAAACATATCTTACAGTGGTTATCCAAAAAGATTTTTCATTATGACTAACCACTTAAGCTAAAATAGAAAAATATAACACTTCAAATTATTATTAGAAACCTCGAAACACGCTGTTTACTAACTTTTGAATGTTTTATGTATTTTAATATATCACATATTAGTAATTCCTTCATGTTTAATCAATCCTAAATTTTAAATACCACATGTTTGTATTTTTGAATTATTCATGTTAACAACACTTTTATGTAGTTGATATGAATAACTCGTTTTGATTGAAGCCTCCATATGTCTGTACACTTATTTAACCCAAATGTAATATATATTTCAGATATATTGGTAGTGAAATAAAAAATCGGTTGAAAACAATATTGTAATAAAGAAAACAGCGCTAAGACAGGCTATTGTATCGGGTATCAGTGTCGTTGACTAGTATGACATAGAGAGGTGATCCCTTTTTTTAACATTGCAGAACAGAGCAGTAGGCCCTTGTTAACAGCCCTGATCGGTCATTACTTAGGATTTTGCCGAGTCTTTCGAACCCAGTTGTATTGAATGGGGTTTCAAGACTTTGTGACTATTTGGTGAATGAGAGATTTAACATTTTATTGAAAAAGGTACACAAACATATTTTGTTAACCACCTTTTTCTGTACTTCATATAATCATCTAAAACAATAAAAATGTCTTAATTTAGAAACAACCGTTGTGCTAAGGTAGTGATGTTGATCACAACATCAAAATAATGTATTCATCTTAATTCCCAAAAATTGTCTTCTAGTCGATTTTGGTCTAGGATTATTGTTTCGTTCGTCAACAACTTTTAGCTCTCAGCAACATGTGTTTCTTTGTGGCACACCGAACAGCTGTATTAGTGTTCACACATACGTAGTATACTCTTGACAAAATTACTCTTACCACTACAGTTGTACGATTACTGGTATAACTGGTCTTGTAATCCAGCTTCATGGAGGTCAGGCTTTGAGGATGATATAGGTCTAAAGCGGCTCAGATAGTCTCAGTGATCATCTGATGATACCCGCATCAACCCCACCATCGTTTAGACATATCAGACTATCACCTGCGTGGTTCGGAAGTCACGTTAAGCCGTTGGTCCTTTTATGTCTATTGGCCATTGGGCTATTAATTAATGACCCACCATTCTAAGGAAGAGTCGGCCTTAGTTTGTAACAAGACTACACCTCATAACTCATTACTACCACTCATCACACTCATCCTTCACCACATATTTGCCTTAAAATACCCTCATGAGAGTGGTCGGCATCTCAAATAGTGATTACTGAAATCTGACGATGGTTTGCACTACTGCACCTCAAACGCATCGTACGCAGCTGGTTAAATAGATTTTAGACTGGATTTGACTGGGAATCAAATCCCACGTTCTTTTGTTAGTCCTTTGTCTAAACGTTTAAAAAACATTTCAAAAACATACGTAGCCTATGTGGGATCTTGGAACTTACAAACTTCAACGACAATGTCAGTCACCTTTTTTTCAGAGTTTTAATGTATTGTAGCCCACTTTTAACCTCGTAATGACTTTGTTAACTGCAAGAACCTTCGTTCATATCCGGCCACCGGTTCTAAAGTGTTAAGCGAACAAGTTAAGTGGTATTTCAAAGCCCAAACCATACACGTTCAGACGCTGCCATTTAGTGTTGATTCCCTTCTTTTAGATTTCCTTAACATAATATAGTGTTAGTAATCAATTCCCATAATATTCGTAAATACCAATGTTTATTAATATCTCGTCACAAGTGAGCGATTTTGAAGATACAAATGAACAAAATATGGTTCAAAACGCAATAGGCAGACAGACATTATTCCCATATGTCGGTGTTCTCATTGTACCAGGTGATTACAAATGAAATAGACAACTTCAATAGCCTCTACAAAATAAACTGGTGTATTTCAACATAGTAAGTGATATAGGTTTGTGGGGAATTTTCTAAAGTTTATGTTGGTACAAATTATGGTGGAAAATTCTGCGGAAAAGTTTGAAAATGACACCTTATAAATTACAATTAGTACAAAGTTAACAGATAAAGTTGTACGTACAAACTTTTGTCAGGAAATGCAACATTGTCTTTAAAATGTCGACACATTGTTTAATCACCTAATTTTCAGTGGTTAATGCACTTTTCACATTTGTGGAAAAGTTAATAGACATAACGTACGATTATGGGGAAAGGAAAACCCAAGAGAGATTGTACAGCATATACGCGATTCTCCTAAAGGGATCGTGTTTTGCGCTTAATCTTGTGAAAAGGTCAGCAGGCCGTTCTTCTTGCAAGAGCCATCAGTAACCGGAATAAATATTTTCAATCAAAACTTCTTCTATAATCATGTAAGTAATGATCTAAACTTTCAAATAAGAAATTTTTCACAAGCTATCCAAACTGTCTATTTCATTTGTAATCACCCGGTATAATACTGCGAAATTGATAACAATGGCATAGTTCTAAACAGTGTAGGCCTACTGACAATACTCTGATTTTATTTATTCATATGGGCGCATATTTCAATGTTTACTCGTTTATTACTTCTAATAAAATTCCATCTTATAAAATTAAGCATGGCATTTAACCCCATAAAGTTAGCCCCTTACTTTTATTTTCTTGTTAAATCGCAGTTGTTGATAATAATTACAAACATTTTATACAAAATGGTATTTGGCTGTATTTAACATAAAAATATTCTAAGACCACATTTGTTTACATTGCCAAAGGTTTTGAAACTCATTTAAAACGAATTGTCTCTGTTATGGAATGATAGCCGGAGCTTCAAATCAGCCTTACTAGATCAAATCTTTATGCTGCATGACAAAACAGTTACCATGTGTATCAAACCCTAACAATTTAAAGGAGAGCGTGAACTGGCTAATGATATCTGCAATTTATCTCACGGTTTCATCCAAAGTGACAATAGGAAAGTTCACAGCTCTAAATATAACCAATACAAAAAGTACTAATAAATATAAAAAAATTAAAATATTTTTAATGGTCAATAAATGAACGTTGTTTTCTATTGTTTACGAGTTAAATATGGTTATGTACAATTAAGTATAGAGGAAGGATTGAAGACGATATATTACAGTTAACTGTTTCGTAGTCAGGTTTAATGATAAATGGCTTCGAAAAAACAGCAAATAATAAGTAAATTATCATAAGGCCAGGTTTTATATGTCTATGTTTGTAAACAACAACAGTTTTCTGTTTAATAAGGCTAACTATTTAAACAAGTACGATTTTAGTACATGGACAATATTAACTAAGACCGTATTGTCTTAGCTGTACATGTATTGAAATTGATTTCTTATTTGGTCAAAAGGTTTTATAGTATACAGCCATTGAAAAAGGTCAATACTGATGTGAAATGCACATACTGTGAAGTAAAGTGTGACAAAACCCAAGTCCAACGAACTGCCAAAAGAAATTTAAATAGCACAGTTATCTTTCCTAATTATTGTATATTTACAAGCTACTTTGTAAATTTCCAAAAATAATGCTGGGCTAAAAAGTTATTTTTTTAGTTTCAAATTTTAGAACCAGCTTTGAACCACTGTTGAAAAGTGAAGTGATAAAGGTTAACCGTAATAACCTGCCCTATTAACCAGAAAAAGTACATTTTACGAAAACGTTTAAGGAAAACATAATGTTTCAAAATAACAATTTTGTAATGGAATTTTAAATTTATTACGAATTATGAACTAATTGTTCACTAGTTGCAATGAGTGCATTGCACTAAGCCCAGCAGTCAGCTGGGTTATATACAACAGCTGATGTGGGGCTAGCCAATGAGAGAGCAGGGAACTGGCGCGAAGGACCGTTAGGGGCGTGGCTTAGTGTGCAGTTACTGCGCATGACCTTGGAGCAACTTCACGGTGGAAACACCTGGAAGCATTCCTTAAGACTGAAAACCATAAGACCAGTGAATTTGATACTGGAACTAATTCAATTCAAGTTCGAGGGTTTGTAACATAATTTTAAAATATCATTGTTGTGCCGTTTGACATAAACTACATACCCTTTAGGACATGTGTTTCACATCAAACAGTTTATGCGATTTGTTTTACGTTTTGGAAAAATCGTTGACGAGGTGATTAGATTCATAGTGTGAGTTTGTGTTTGTAAATGGGTAGGTCATTGGTGTTTTAAAACCTTAACGGATTAGTGTTGTTGAAACGGTTTAAATTGTAGTTCTAACTTCTAGAATAAAATATTTAATGAACGTCATTGATCGATTCGTTTAGTAAAGCTACCATTTTCAGGACTATACTGTTTAAGATTTCTCGTGTCTTACTAAACAAATATCATGATTTCTATTTACTTTGAGAATGTCCCAAACTTCATAGAGGGTGTTTCAAAAGCCTTCTCTCCTCCATTAGCATATGAACGGCCAAAAACTATCATAGTTGTTTTGGAATATGTTATAGGGAGTTTTCAACCTCATTAAGGGGTTTGCATCAACCGTAAAATGGTGGTTTTGGGCGGTAAATCCACCAATTTTCACGAAAACCCCTAGCTTCAGACCTGTAATTTTAAAGGCCATAAAAACGCAAAATCAAAACTTAATAAAGAATTTCTGACGCCCCGACCATTTTCGATTGGTAGCCTCAAACGTATACGACTGTTTGCACAGACAGTTACCTGCCAATAATATCTGTAGTACCATGAAGACTTTTATATGAAGGGCAAGAGCTTCACAAAAATACGAATAGGCGAAACTTGATAAATTTCAGATCAAGAAATATCGACCGATAACAGGATACCGAATAAAAAAAAAAAAGACATACCCCTACTTTTCTATAACCATATTTAGCTGCTTTCCTCAAAGCGAAACCTCATTGTCTTTTATATCTTACAAACGTGCCTGTTGAAGCTATTTCTTTTTTTAACTGATTTATACGTTTAAGGCCGCCATAAAACACGGAAAGTTGGAGAAATGTCTTAAGATGTTGTATTTGTATTGCCTTTAACATAAACGTTCGCAAGCAAGAGACTTTTGGAAGAAGTCTTGAAACCTTTAAAATCTATTCGGTGCAGAAGTGGGGTCTTTTGAAAAGTTGAACCCAATTGGGCTTGTATTGTACACAATTTCTATTTACCACGAACTCAGAAATGTCAAATAATAGTATTTTTAGACAAAGACTTTAGAAAAGTTACTTAGAAACGAAAAATTTTAGTTTTTATGTATATTACTATTTTTTTCTCTCATTTATTCTTTATACAACTAATGATGATTATCATAGAATAATCAAAACGTGCTGTACCATTAAACACGGTTTTGCATTGTAGTTGACCCAAAAGTTGTATTTCAACCTTAAGATTTGGTTAAATAACCGAAATTATTTACAAACTTTTAATTTGACCTATTACAATTTTTTAATTAGCTTATCTAAAACCAGTATTGATGTTTAGTAAGAAAAATAACATTGCGACCGACCAAAAATACCGATATGACCACTATGTGAGTTAGAAACAATAATAACGTTAGGTATGCTTACAAATTCTTGTTTTACTTACATTGATAAGTTACAAACAA
Organism: Matsumurasca onukii; assembly: GCA_018831715.1. NCBI lineage: Eukaryota > Metazoa > Arthropoda > Insecta > Hemiptera > Cicadellidae > Matsumurasca > Matsumurasca onukii. The sequence continues at coordinate 9,825,362 of CM032062.1, forward strand.
TGCTAAAAAATAACATTCTACATTGTTTTTATTGGTTCACTTTGTAAAATAAAGTTTTTAGAATGGTTTAAATAATAAGCAAAATAATATAAATTGTCAGCTACAAAATAATGTGCATGCATAAATTAAGGCGTGATATGCAAATATATCAACGCAACACAAACAATAAATGAAAGCTTTCACCTTTATCACGTTAGAAATCTTTTCGACCTGTAGATATCTAAACTTCGTAACTTTATTATATAAACTATATTTTTAAGTCAAAAGATATGTAAACCAATTAATCCCAGTTTGAAACTGCCATGTTATATTATGATAATTTAATACAAATAATGAATATAATACTAAATCAGCTGTTTTAATTCAAATCATTAGGCATTGTTTCTATTCGTCCGTCAGTGCGTTATGTTATTTATAACTTTATACCATCAGTTACTATCTAAGTAATTTATTTTATGTTATGATGGTAACCATTAAGGCGCATTAAAGTTTTGAGTAAACTACAATTATTTCCGGTCAGCGTTTTCTCTCGGTTAAAGGTTTCAGAAAAACTACAATGCCCAAGGCACTCTAGGCATTGTTCATATTTTGCCGTAGTTTCATCTTAAGTCAACGTATTCAGCACTTTTTGGTACCGCGCCTAAAAGAATGCGTAGAGAGTGGGAAAGACGTGGGGAGAGGTAGAGGGAGAAGAAGAAGAAGAAGGGGTGGGAGAAGGAGGAGGCGCACGTGTGTGAGTGCACATGTACAAGTAGCACGGAGAAAGTAGTGTCCAGGGAGAAAGTGGCCGAGGTCCGGGAGAGAGGCGTGGGTCAGTGGGTCATCTCTCTCTCTGGACCACTTGTGGGTCGCCAGGAGGGGGACCAGGTGGTCGGGTGGGGGACATTCCTCAAGAACGACCCACATGGCAGCCGCTCCTCGGCCTTGGTCCACCGTTAGACGCCGCCTCACACCTGTGAGCCTCTGCTCTGTACCACCTAAACTTGTAGAGGTTTTTAGGTGGGGCTTGCTTTTGGAAGCAAGTTTTTATCCAAAACTTGAAGTTTGCTTTTAATAAACCTCACAATTGTATTTTTGTACATTCCAAATTAGTTTGACTTTATATTCCTATGCAGGGATAAATTATGCGGGGTGGTAGCATTATTAACAACACTCGCCTGAAAAACTGTTTGTTTGTAGTTGCGTTTCGATTGCTAGTTTCTGGTTTGTGGGTTGGGGCTAAAAGAAATTACTGGTTTAATTTCCATCGTTCACATATAAGGGGCAAGGTCTTTCAGAAATTACTTTGTTGTTGAAAATTAACATTGGTATTGTTTTGAAAGTATTGTGAAAAGAAACTAATTGGACGCAACATTTCAGCTGATTTTCACACTTCTAGCAAAGATAATGGCCAAACACTGAACTACTAAAAACTACGTCACGTTAAGCCGTTGTTCCTTGTATTTCCATTGGTCATTGGGCTATTAATTAATGACCCATTCTAAGGAAGAGTCGGCCTTAGTTTGTAACAAGACTACACCTCATAACTCATTACTACCACTCATCACACTCATCCTTCACCACATATTTGCCTTAAAATACCCTCATGAGAGTGGTCGGCATCTCAAATAGTGATTTAGTGATTACCGCCGACGACTTATTTCACAAGATATGGAAAATATAGAGACTTTTTAGATGTAAGACCGCAAACACGAATGAAATTCCACTCGATATGTTTTTTTTCAATTAAAACAAACTTTCACTTCCGGTGGTTTAATTCGTTCAGAATCCATCGCGTACCTTGTTCTTTTAAAGTTCGTATAGCCCTTAAAACACATATGCAATTATTTTGTGTCAACATTTTGTAGTAGAAAGCGTTGGCAACTAATTAAAAGTTCACACTTGCTTTCGGCTGACCTTTTGAATAGAGTTGTGATATTGAGCTGAAATTTGCGTAAAATAGCTTCTTGATACAAAACCAATATGATTATATCAACATCTACAAGTATTATCTAGTTCTTGCGGTTCAACCACTGGAAGAACTAGATTATAGTTGTGACACCGGTCGCGAAATCAATTTACTCTTTCCAAAATTACGTTTTTTTAGTTTAACCCTTTATTATAGAACATGTTTCTCAACTAAAAATAATACAATTTGGCTTGACCTAAAACCTTTTATTTGATGTGTACATGACAATGAACACGGCTTTTCTTGAAGCCATCAAAAACTCATCGTAGACCACACCACCCATGACTGCAATCTCGGGGGCAAAAGGCTGGTTCCTTTCAAAAAGGAAAGATGAACGGGTGAATTAAGAGTGGGGACCGACCTTTATCCACTTTGATACTATGATGATTCTAAGCGTCCAAACTATTAACATCGGTATTATAAAAACAAAATAACCTTTCAATCACATATTCCTACCCTCACTAAACTGCTTACATACTGCTCACAGCATATTGTGCACACTGCACAAAACTTATTAACACAACTCGAACTTTCACACAGAGGATGAACTCGTCCCTAGATTATCTTCAATATTTGGAGTAATTAGATGTATGCAGTGTATGACAGTTTTAACAATGGCCGGAACATTGTATTTAATTAAAATGTATTACAATCGTTTTCGCGCTTTGAGAAAGTTTAGCATTCGAGTGAGTAAGAGTATGTGGTTCTTTCAACAGTTTGCCCAGTGTTGTTAATTTTATAAGTCGGCTTTACCAAGGTTAGTTGAGAGATAATCTATTCTCTCAAACAACCTTGGACTTTACTACTAAGTTCAAACAGATTAAGTACAAGACCTTTAGGTTGAAACACGTTTTTGGCAATCAGTTTGTTAATTTTTGTTGATTTTGTTCTTTATATCTAAGTACTCGTTTGATTATCAACACTATAGCTATGCACACAACACTAGAAACTATTTAGTTAGACTAACTTACCGCAGACTTCATATATACGATAAACTCTCAATAAAAGCAGGCAGAAAACCATTTAATGAATTACATAAAAACTGCAACACCAATAAATTCAAAACAAATCTGAAGAGTTATTTGAATCAACAATATGTTTTAGCGTTTCAGAACTACTGGATGATTAGATTATCACTTAGTATATTGTTTTCACTACTTGAGTCTTACCAGTGGCAGTAGATTTTTCATTTTAAGTCGAAAAAAACATGTTTTGGTTAATTTGACAGTAAATTTATTTATTATTATTAAAACAGTGATATTGAGCTGGCATGATTGACAAACAGTTTCTCTTGACACCATATTAAAAATATACCAATATTAACAAGCCTCTTGTATGATGGTAGAAAGTGGTTTCCGAACACTCCCAAATAAATCACTAAAACTCGTAGCCCCAAACCACAAGTTAGGAATCAGCAATCAGAACCAAAATATGTGAACAAACAACAATTTAAAGGGGAGTGTACGAGTAAGTAACCTGTGTATGCATGTGTCTGTTGACAGGAAGGGGTAAGAGACCGCTGAAGAAGTTAGCCTTGCCCTTGCTCCTGGCTCTGAAGCTGAAGACAGCCATCATGCTGCCTCTCATCCTGGGCCTGGTCAGCCTGGTGGCACTCAAGGGACTCTGGTCAGTGTCGTGTCATTATCAACAGTTCTTGTGCTTAAGAAAAGTACCTGGCGGCCATTTTGTTTGTTGTCCCATAAGAGCAATGTAAAAGCAAGCATTTTCTTGAGACACTTCACGCCTACAATTTCAATCAGAACTTTTTAATAATTTATATTTGAAATTTGATAATGTTCCTAACCTGATTTATCTGATTCCTAAAACCTTTGACCTAAGTAAAAGGTTTCACTTATTACATTCACAACATTTTAATAATAACTACGGTAGAAGCATGTATTAAGATTTAACTAACCACCAAAGGCAAAAGCAACTTCAATAAAAAATACAATTAAGTCCAATCTCACTCGTTTACCGGCCCAGTATCTTGAACTAGATTTAAAACCAGACTTGTAATGGAGTATGTGTTGATATTACAGGTCAGGACTAACTGCCCTAGGGATCTCGGCGGCTCTAGGGTTGAAGGCCCTGGTGACCAGTAGTGCTCCCAGAGTGGTAGTTCAGTCACATCCACCCCCTCCCCCACCACACGTCCACCACTTCCCACCCCACGAGTACACAGAGTACTGGAGTCGCAGTGATAACAACAACTTCTACAACGACTACAACAGACCCAACTCCTGGACGTGAGCTTCACAACTTCTAACTTCAAATGTTGATATTTGGACAAATTGTATTTATATATATTATTTATTATTAAATGTACCTCACCCTTAGTGTAGTTTTAATGTTTTGACCACACTGATCAAGAAATGGATACAATCGCTTCAGGGAGGCATAAAAATCAATACTTTAAAAACACTCTGAAAAAAAACAACATAGCAATGGTTAATACTTTCATTTGTAATAAGACAACCTAGACAATTCAAATAATTTTGATTTACTACCATAGTTGGGTGACTTTGGAAAGGTTTTACTCCAACCAATAACCGTAGGGTTTAAAAGAGGGATTCAGGTTGTCAACAAAAATCTAATTCTACGTCCATCTAGTATTCTGATTAGTCTTAGTTGTACCCTGTTATACTGCAGTATACAATGCGTCTCGGATGGTCTGCGTTACTATGTGCAAGATAATGGATTGCTGAATAATAGAAAAAATATATTTTTAATGTATTTATTTGTTCATGCTTCAATACAGACATAACATCCGATTACACTGCAGCATTTTGTATATTAACAAAATCTAACAAAACCCATACACATTTTAAATTTAAAATTGTTCACAATATACAACATCAAACGTCATCAAAGGATAAGTACATACAAATAATCTAAATTATAACAACATTTAAATAAATATAGAATAAATACATATAAAACACGCGCATTTCAATAGAATAACGTTACACCACATGCAACATTATAACTATAACATTATATAATGTAATAAAAATACTAATATTTGAAATTACATTATCAAAACTGTGTTATTTTGAGTCTTCAACCAACAAACGGTTTATGTCTTCTTTTAATGGTTAAGTATGGCAGTGAAAACGTTTTAAAAGGAGTGACTATCATCGCAATAACTGAAACTATAATCAACGGGGCTGTCATTTTACATATGTTTTAACGTTTTCATCTTAAAAATCATTAATTTCACATTTACAATTAATTATCTGTGAGGTGTATTTGGTAACTTTCTATTCAAACCATAAGAGGCACAGCCAGCGCCATCTCTGGAGCAACTACAGAACCACTAACCTGTGGTTGCGAGGTACAACACCGTGTCTGAGAGCGCCACTTGCTGGAGTAGGATATTACATTCCAACATACTTGATTTATGAATAAAAGTGGATTGTTGTGAGATTATACTTAAAAGGAAAGTTTTTATCTTTACTTGTACAATAGTACCTTCAAAGTTAAACACTTGTTCGTTACTTAAGGAGGTTTTCAAAAAAAGAAATTAAATTAACAAATAACACATGAATAAACTATGATATATTAAGACCATAATGGTTAATGTAATATGGTTGTTCTATAATTAAGACACAGATGTGCAATATTCTTGAGTCTCACTTAAAATGGGCGCTAAGTTGTACGGGGCTGCCTAAGGTACTTCAAAAGACATACTACCAGTCTTCTCTACTGGTAAACAATGATGTGCTAAAAACAAAGTATCATTTGAAATGGTTAAATTGTTGACGTCATTTTGAAATTGAAGTTCCACGGGATCAGCAAATTTTAGAGGACTCCAGCTTTCACGTAAAAGCAGAAAGTTAAGAGTGCAATGCTGGCGGGCCTTGTATCTCTGATTGTTTTTGAGCTGATCGGATCCCGTTTTGGATCATTGCCATCGATGATGACCTGTTGTCCATAGTGGTCAGAAATTCCTGTGTTGTTCAATGATACCCTTACGTTAGTCAAATGTGTCACGACGACAATTGCAGTTGCTGACATATTGGTCACTCTTGTTGGAGAGTTGATTGACCAGCGAAGGTCGAATGACCTAAGTAAGTCAACTAACCGTTTTTCATAGGGCTACTAACGTCTAAAACGTCAATGTTGTAGTCTCCTATGATGACAAATTGGTGACGTGCCTTTGTCACGTCAGACAACAACCGTTCAAATTTTGAGAGAAAATTATCGAAACTCCCGGAAGGAGATCGATATATTCCGATGATTGACGGCTGGGAACTGTTTGAATGGACTTTAACCCCTGTAACCTCGAAATCTTTGTCTGTAGTTTCTGTCAGTCTGAACGGAGTACAGGTTAGGAGGGGTTTCGAAAAAATTGCTACACCCCCACCTTTGGTGGAAATGCGGCAGTAAAAGTTTTTCCAGCTGGTAATTTAGAATTTTGAAGTGAGAAATCATGTTGAAGTTAAAACCATGTTCAGTATTAACTACGAGTACTCGATGTCGGGATCGAGTTCCTTGCATAAGAGAGTTAGCTTGTCCTTTTTATTAGTGGTCACTTGAGAATTTTGATGCATTAGTGACAACTTTGTACAAGTGCTTTTGAAACTGGTTTTGATGCAATATTTTGTTGCATTATTTGTTGTGTTAGTTTAGACTTAGAGCTTAGCGAGGAGTCCCTAAAAAATGTGGACTATTTGGTTTAGTAACAGTTATTGAGTTTCATTCCTTCACATTAGATGGTAGGTAAACAAGCATGATATCCATTGAAGAATGATATCAATACAATCATAGATAGCAAAGTTACAACATTTTCTTAATTAAAAAGCCTGAAACATATTATGTAAGGTACTTTTAGGCATCGTGCACACTACAGGCCAATGATCTTGTGCGTGGTTGTTGGGGTAGCTCTATTTTAGATATACCATGCTTCTGAAAACGCTTGGTTTTCAAACATGAATTTTAAGTAACATTCACAAACAACATCATTGGCGTCGGAATGTGTGTCCCTGCAAACCCATAGCACTGACAAGAGTATTGCAAGTACAAGTATTTATTACAGAACCTTTTGAACATACATAATTATGTTCTGATACAGCTTAACTCATATTGGTATGAATAGTCTGCAACACTAGGTACAGAATTACAACACGAGAAGGCCAATTCGCTAATGACGGCTGGATTCCAAAGTGTTGCTGTGTTGTGAGGAAGAAGCTTCACTATAAGAACAGCTGCTGGAGTCATGGATGGTATCACATTTCACGTGAATCTTCTCAGCATGAAGTCATTGGTGAGTTGATTAGACAACGTTCTCATAATTCAAGATTTTGCACTTACATCATTAGTTTTACATAAATATACATTTATTAAGTACTTTATTCCATAATATTTAATTCCTGGGAACCTTTCAGTTAAAATGTATTTCATTTCACTAAAAATTAGTATTTAGTAATACATGCAATACAACTTAAATTTTTGATTGTACAGTATTAAAGTTTACACCGACTCAAAATATAGTTCTTCAAGATGCGTTATTATGTTACAAATAAATATTTCGTTATGAGAATAGCTCCTATAATACCATGAACAAAAATGTTCATCTTAGTTTTTCTACAATCAAATTTGGTCTTACTAATGTTTTAAAAATCCTTTTTTGGATTATGTATCATACAAAACAATGTTTAACGTGATTTTCATAGACTGGTCACCAAATTTGCATACAGTACACTTTAAAAGTAAATTGAATGTTGCGATGACTGCTGACTCGAATTGTAAAACCTTTTTTTATACTTTGTTTAGCTATCGAACTAGCAAGATTTCAAAAACCTAGTCAATAAAGTCACTGCAGTATATTTCAAATGAAAGGATAAACAAGTCTGATGAAAGTCGTAGGCTCCTTTACGATTCTAGAAAGGTTCATTTCTTACATAGTTCTTACGGAAGAAAAACTGAAAACCCGACTGGTACTGAAAGCTTAAGATGACCAATTCAAAGAAACCCAAGGAGTATACTGTTTTAACTCTTGGAAACACCAAACCTTTTGACCCAGCATAAACAATCAGTTTGTAATGAGTGAATACTATCGACTTAGAAAGGGTAAAATATATTAAACATAACTACAAGACGTTTCATCTTCAAAGTACAGGCCACTTTCTAGTGTCTATTCAAATGAACTTTGGAGCTTGAGATAATAAACTCCAGCTAAGGCTTTTGTATTTAGCATCTTTAGTATACACTCGCAAACCGCTCAGCTGCGTTAAGGCAAGAGCTACGCCTAATAGCGCATCAGGTAACGGACGATAGAATAAAAACAATCTCTGGTTCACAGTGACCTTAACAGCACGACCCAAATTAACCACAGTTCAGCTGCTTAGTCCCATCGGGTGCAACCACGGATTGTTAATTTTGTAACACTTGATTGAATAACATACAAACACTTTTAATCAAAGGTAAGCCTAATTTAATAAGTTTTGTTGTTTCAGGCAATTATTGTTATAGCTGTAGTATACACGCAAAGTGTATACAGCAGTGTTCACCACGGGCCAATCGCCATCCCTGTCGTCCTCCACAACGGCTACCTGGCAGACACACATGAAGTAGCAGCAGCCAAGAGTGCTCATCTTGCAGCTCTGTCCAACTCCAAGCTGTCTCATGGATACTCAGGTCACTATGGATATGGAGGAAGCTATGGTGTTCATGGAGACTACAGGTACCACGGACCCATCGCCATCCCTCATGTCCTGCATAACGGACATATCGCTGACACTCACGAGGTAGCCGCTGCTAAAGCTGAACACCTCTCCGCAGTAGCCAAGGCTAAGTCCTATGGAGGACATAACAGCTACAACGGATATGGAGGAAGCTATGAAGCTCATGGAGACTACAGGTACCACGGACCTATCGCCATCCCTCATGTCCTGCATAACGGACATATCGCTGACACTCACGAAGTAGCCGCTGCTAAGGCTGAACATTACGCTGCTGTAGCCAAGGCTAAGGCTCATGGACATGACTACAGTGGACACTATGCTGGAGGATATGGTCATCATGTGTCAGCTTATCATGGACTCCTCGCCAAGCCCGTGGTCCTCCCCTCAGGCTACCTGGCTGACACTCACGAGGTCGCTGCCGCCAAGAACCAACATCTGCATCTCCTTCACTCAAGCCACCACTAAAGGTACAACGAGATACCAATGTAAATAAAACATTGTGTTCTAAGCATCATTATTACATCGAATGCACCTCTTAGAGTCACCATTAAGAAAGGGGAGAGTTTGTTTTACCAAACTATGTAAAATATGTATATTAAAAATAAAAGGTTTCAACAAGTACACATGTATTTATTACATTCCTTTCAAAACTCATTGAATGTCCCATTTGAAGTACTAATACAAACCAATACCTCTTGTACATAGACATATTTGCACATTTGTTTAAAAGTGTACTGTGTAACATTATTTTATATTGGCAAAGACGTAAACAACTGTTTGTTTCGATCTTAAGCGGCTGAATGGTAAAGGTGTTTTTGAACCTCCACAATAGTTTTCAATACACGAGATCATTGAAATTTGCGAACCAAACATTTACATTTACCATGAAGTCAGTATAAACACTTTGTTTAACAAGAGCTTTTGAGTTCAAGCCACCATCATCAGGCATGCTAAACAAATCAAAACAAAAGTAAATATTTACAAAGTTGAAAAGTCAAAAATAAATAAACCTTGTAACAAAAAAATTGAACCGACTTAAAACAAACTTTAGTAAAATACTCTAAAAATTTTGAAATAATTGTGTAAATGCAATTATGTATTGATTTAAATGCTACATTCATAACAAATGTTTTACAGCGTACAGGCTATAATTTATCCATTACACTTCAGTAAGATATTACAGCTGTACTCATTTGATGGTAGCCAATATAATAAAAATTCAGTTGCCAAAACATATTAGATTACCACTGTTAATTTTAGATAACCAAAATGTCAGGATTTAACATAACATAAAAAGCTGCTGCCTTTTCAAATTTGCTAAGTATTTCGTGATCCAACCCCTTATGAATTGTAAGAATTAACTTAATTAAACCTAATTCAACATTAAATGTCCTGATAATCAATATAAATAAGATACCATTATGCAATATGTCAATTAAAGGAGGTTTTAGATTATCAGCAGGGGCTGATATCTACAGGAAGCTGTATCGTATTCTCCTCCGCCCGACGTATACGAGCGGAAGTGATGCATCTACTCATTGCACCACATTGAATCATGAGATACACTATCACATTGAATGCAATCAATGATTACTAATCTACTCAATTAGGTTAGTAATCATTGTTGCAGTCCACATCACAGCATGGACTCAGGGGTGAGCTAAAATGAATATTACATACTTAACTTTAAAACTACAAGTTCTTTAGTTGGAAACATGTTGCGACCAGATATAACTGGGTTTACTTTATTACCGTGCTTATTTCGTTAAGATAAATACATTATACTTGGAAAATGTACGGTAAGTACAAGTGGCTTTCTAACAGTAAATACCAATATACTGTACTTTGTTATATATAAAGATGTATAAATATTGAACTTTTGACCACTCATCACAGTACAGGGTTATTACAAATGGTGTTCACGATTTCTAGTGTATTAAAATGTAGTTTTATATGTTATACAAAGAAACAAAATGGTTACATTTGAAGAAAAACTCAAAAGTTTCATCACAACTATTCTTAACTATAAATTTTTGATAGGTACCCCTTTCTACAACTGATTTCAATCCTATAATCAAGCTCTGGCCATAAGTTGATAAGAATACCTTGATCCATTGTTTCGATGGCATTGGTAATCCATTTCTGGATCTCAGGTTTGCTTATGGTAATATTGTGTGTACACATTTTTTATGTATCCCCACAAGAAAAATAACGGGGAGTTTATCGAAATATTGTGCCAGCTCAAGAGTACGTCATAATTCGGACCTCCGCGCCCGATTCATGCCCAAGCACAAATGATGAGCTTTAGTAACATTTTTACAAATGAGGCCATCTGTTTTAAGTTTAATTACTACTTGCGATTAGATTAGTTACAAGGAGGATCTTCATTAAACCTGGTTCTAAAAATTTCTTGCACACTAATAAACAAATAAACAATTAGTTAATGTGATAATCCATCACACAACAAGCATTACTGTCTTCAAATTCAACCATTACAATGTACGTACAACAATTGCCTTAAGAAACAGCAGATAAGCACCCAACCATTAGAAATAAAATTTAAGAGTTTTCTCTTTCCCAATGGTACCAATTAAATGGTCTAGCGCAAATTTACCCAGTAATATTTATATTCAAAATCAGGAACATCATTTGTAATAACCTTGTATAATAACGGTCAGCATGTATGTGTATTGTTTGCAGCTTATTCTCGTTTTTGTGTTGTCTACAAACAATGTGTATTCAGCTGAACAACACCACAGACCCATCGCTCCTTCACTCTAGCCACCACTAAAAGACATTAAATACCACTGTAAATAAAATAAATAGAAAGTGTAAAGTTTATATATTGTTTCAGTAACTTGTCACCAACCCTTAAGTCTTCCTATAATCTTTACAAACTCTTTAATGATGGAACTATCTGAACATCAAATTAGAGGATTGCACCCTCTAATTTGAGTTCAGATAATGCTGTCCAATGTACTGATGTTTTGAGTTAGACTGATGTATGTAATTAACCATCTGTAAAACGTATAGTTTTGGTAACTACTAATTGAAACACGTTTGTAGAAGAAGGATGACATATGTACTAAGCGTGCACAGCACTTGGCTCGGATATCACTGAACTTAGGAAAACAGATTCAAACTGTGTTTTGAGAGAAACCTGTTTCTCATCAAACAAAACTTGACAAAACCTAGATAATATATATGTTTTATAGCCAACAATTTTGAAAACAAGACTAAAAAGAAGCTTATAGACCTGGTGTTATGTAATTTTTTAATATGTATAACATTCTTGCATACAGTAAGATAAAATGTATTAGGATTTTAATTATAAAAAACATAAAAATAAATAGAAAATTACTGAAATAATTGCAATTTGGAATTACATTAGTATGTGGGTTGGACAAATTTTGTTTTAAATCAGAAATATCAATATTTGTCTTACTTATCCGTAATATTAGGATACGATATGTCGTATCTTAATTATGTCTGTAGTCGTATAATAATTAATACTTACAGATATGTATTGTTATATTGTTCAAGCATCGTATTACTTTAACTAGTAACATGATTGGGCTTAAGTATAAATAGCGTGATTTGGAATAAAAGAGCACTGCCATTTCATCTTTTTACTGTTTGAAATATGAGAGTATTGATTTTCTCTAAAGGAAATTTGTTCACCTGCAATATCAATAATTTTATCTTTCTTAGGGAGTACAAAGGTGAAATGAAAAGAGCAGTTTCAAACTTTTCACGGCGCTCTTGTAGGATGGGGTGGTCATTCAAATTTGACACATAGAGTCTGAATACTTAATTATGACTGGCCGCAGATTTGTACAGTGATGTCGAAGAGACATAGCACAGTTTAGTCTTCTGTTGTCGAAAGCTGAAAGATAATGTATAAACCATTAAGGATTTCCTTAGAAATATATACCTGGTTTCTGAATCATCTTATTCGGAAGGAGGTCTGTAATTTGTTTTCCTTCAAAATGAACCTTACTATATTGACACATAATATTATGAAACAGCATTAATTTAAATTTTATTTGAAGTGCAGCTGTTAACAATGTAGTATAAGAAATGGCACGCCAGTCATTAATACTAAATCACTATTTGAGATGCCGACCACTCTCATGAGGGCATTTTAAGGCAAATATGTGATGAAGGAAGAGTGTGATGAGTGGTAGTAATGAGTTATGAGGTGTAGTCTTGTTACAAACTAAGGCCGACTCTTCCTTAGAATGGGTCATTAGTTTATAACCCAATGACCAATGGAAATACAAGGTCAACGGCTTAACGTGCTTCCGAACCACACAGGTGATGGTCATATGTCTAAACGATGGTGGGAGTTGATGCGGGTATCATCAGATGATCACTGAGACTATCTGAGCCTCTTTAGACCTATATCATCCTCAAAACCTGACCTCCATGAAGCTGGATTACAGGACCACGCCACGAGTCCCAGTCAATTGTCTGTAAGCGATTGCTAAGGACATTAAAAGTTTAAATTTGTATTTGATCAATTTTATAAGCAATGGAAGAATAAACTGTGCTCTCTTCAATAACGAACTTTTGGACTTAAGATATTATTGTCTTTGTACAGTAATTAATTATCAACAACCAATAGCACGACCATTTTATTCAGTGAAATACAAAATTTAAATTGTATCCGTCGCAGAATTGCACATGTGATCCAAATTTGAATAGTAATCTGTGGGAACACAGTTTTAGGTTCACGGGAATCGCTCCAAAGAGCACTGGATTTTCCTTGCTGAAACGCAAGGATGTTCTTATAGAGTTAGAAGAAAGGGAAACTGGATCGAGGGCAAGGCGAGGGAAGACATGCACGCTCAGGACGCGTGTTCATAGTCTCCAGAGCATCCTGTAGTGAGGTTTTTGCAACTGCACTGTCCCTGCTTACACTCAAAGTGCTTTGACCCATTATCACAAAGAAGGCTAGTCTTGGGCGCATCTTGTTTGCTAGGTCAGGACAGCAAGACCTAGCGGTATGGCCAGGACTCTCTCATGGCTTTCTAACTATGCTTAATTATTGTGATTACCAGTTGATTTTACATTATGTTTGTAACTGCTAAATTGAGTAGAGTTATTCAAGATTTTGTTTCAGAACGTCAAGTGGTAAAGGTGTGTTTACTTAATGCACGTTTATGACGTATGGGTGTGTTGCGCTGCTACCAGAATGAAGTGAGGCTTGGTGAGGATCAGACTGGGTTCTGCTGACCTCACAACTGTGACAGGAGGCGAGAAGCAAGTCCAATGGTCACTGATTAAAGCCCTGTTAATATCAGCGTCAACGCGTCGCAGAAGCTAATTTAATGGTTAAAAATCAGCTGATTCAAAATTAGAGCAATCCAAATTGTGTTGTTGGCGTGTCGTGTGACGCGTTGGCGCAAATATGGAGCATCCTAAGACTTGGGGAATAAAATAACGGCAAGGCTATGGCAAGACCTGTTCGGGTAACCTTCTCCTTTAGAATATGGCAAGCTTTCCCTGATGTCGCGACCTACACTCCTTCCACGTCCTATACGATCGAACCTCCCTTTGCGGGGTCGGAGCATGTTCAACATCCGGATAGCAGCAAAGCCGCCAAGCCGCCCGGTAATCGCGTGTTTTTCACAGTATAAATTAATTTCAGTTATACTGACCAAACGGATATAGAATGAAGGGTGAAGGTTATTAAAGGTGAATAGTAACGCCAAGTTTGATCAGGCAGCTAGAAAACAAACATATGTTTTAAATTTAGGCATAGGTCGCATTAAAATGATGTCCCACTGCATTTATAGGTTACATTACACAGTTAGGTACAAACCGTCCACGTCGAAACAATGTTGTTCTTGTATCATATGTTACTACGAAGAAAACAACTCCTTAGACTCCCCCTCGCCAATTTTCAAGGTTAGCCAACGTCATTACCTGTGATATACTGAAGTATGCGTCTGGCGATGAGGTTCTAGTGGTTGACAATACAGACACGAGCAGCGTGGACTGTGTGACTAATGTGTGATGAGGGCACCCACGCTCCAGCTCACGCTTCAACCTACCTACCAAGCTGTTGTTCAACAACAACAAGCACCCTCGCTGTATGCATGCACACTTGATTCAACAGATTGTGACTAGTATTTTTTTAAGTTTAAGGTTACCGGAATATACTGTGTCACGTACACATGCATTAACTACTGGCATAATTTATTTATTTCCACAGTTGCAGACTCTTAGTGATATCATGCTCGGGGGTGAATGCCTGACTGTGGAGGAAACCGTGAAAACCCTCGGTGTTGTGCTCACAGAGCATTAGAATATCGGATGTAGGATATTCTATTGCTCTGTGGTTGTGCTGGACAGCGGGCTAACATTTTCTGAGAATGTCACTCAAGTAATCCAGCGTGCCATTGGTAGGCTGAGGGTTATGTACCGATTCAGGAGTTTGCTTCCAGAACAAGTAAAGTTGCAACTCATGCAGTCACTAGTTCTTTCAGCATTTTATTACTGTTTTCCTGCCTTTGGTAATAGTATTTCGAAGGAGGATGCGATGAGAATACAAAGAGTTCAAAATGCGGCAATTCGATTTATGTTCTCACTAATCGTTTCGATCATGTGTCCTCTTATCGAAGTGACGCCAGATTGCTCCAATGGAAACAATATGCAGGGTGTTGACTATCTGCATGACGCACGAGGCCCTTACACTCGGGGAGCCGCAGTACTTGTGCGAGCGACTTTTGTCTAGGGACATGATCTCCCAGCGCAGCACACGCCACGACAGTCTGCTGCATTTTCGCAGAGTAAGACTGGAGCTAGGTAGGAGAAGTTTCTCTTACTTTGGCCCCAGGTTAAACAGCGACCTTCCCGAGTGCCTGAAATGTTATAGGCCTAGTCAATAAAGTTTCAAAAATACATGAACAAATAGTTTTAAATTAAGCATGTAACTTCTTGTTTAGAATAAGTTGACATGAGTTGTTCTGGAAACCAGTTGTACTGAGTTACGCTCAAATAAAAGGCATTTTTATTTATTTACTTATTTAAAAAGTGATACCTTAAGTTCATAACCAAATAAACAAATTACAATGGAACATTAAAAACATCAACAATAATGTTCAATCCTGTATTCCTTTCATTTAATTAAATGATTCGAGAGTCATTTGTTTATTCTTACATCTATAAAAATTGGCAGGATGGTTCATTTATCTGTACCTTGTCTAGACATTTAAATAATTGTAAAAATACTAAATAGAAAAGACTTGAAGACTGGAAAAAATTACATAAATACGGTGCAACCTTTTCAGTAAAGAAAAGTTATTGTGCCTTTTAGGCGGTAGATATAAACCGTCTGGACGATACAATACTTGTAGGTTATAGTATAAAACATATTTAAGTCAACTCCTTTCTTGATCAGTTTCTAAACCTGAATCTCGTAATGCTTCTCTAGGTAGATCTTAAATATCCTTACCATTACAATGTACACTATCTTTGATCAACAGTATCGTTGCTAGCCAGCATTGTGCTTTACAATTTGCTACAGTCTAGATCTGGAGGGTCTAAAGTGTTGGTCAAACGTTAGCGAGTATTATAATCTGCTGAGGTCTGGTTGTGTTCTGGATATTTTCCGCTACTTGGGCCTGTCTATTGTGATTTCAATTAGGGGCTAATGGCTCCTGTTTTGCACCATATTTTACAATAGAGGAGAGCCGAGTAGCTTGAAGTTCAAAGCTAAACTAAACGTAAACGTGTTTTGAATTATTACTGGAAATGATACAACTCGTAAACAAGTTACAGTTGAGGACAGAGACAGCATGTTGCTCAATGACCCAGTGCCTGTGAACACGCGTGACTGCCTCAGCTCTACAGGACACTTCCAGGATCAAGCACAGCTTCCCTACCAACCAGGCCAGGAAGCGAAACAGTTACCACTCATTAGCACCACAATCACTTCCGCATCAACCTTCATTATAAGCTAACATTTCGGTTAAATTTGATACAAATGTATGCTTCGCATTTTCGTTCAAAGATAATTAACCGAAAAATAAACACTGTTGACATGGGAAAACAGCAAAACTCTGTTGTTTGTCTTAAATCAACAAAAACTGACTGTGGAAACCTAGATGTATGAGTACTTTATGAGCTATAACATTTATGAGTAGACAATGGCTGGATGGAAAGGTAGTTATTGTTTCTTTTTGAGACACAAAATACCAAAGGTTTCTTCTGTAATTTGTAAAACAGTAGATATCAAGAGAAAAAGTACTCAATGTTTGACAATTATAAAGAAATGTAGTTTAAATCTCAAAAACAAATAACGTTTGCATAACATTGATTTATGAAATTTTAAAAAAGTTACTTTATAGTAGTTATCAAAGATAATGAAATATTAAAATTCATAAGCTAAAAGATATATTGATCTAAGCCCTCATAGTCATAGCTGTTGATAGGATAAGGATTTCTGAAAACTTAGTTTAAAGCTTATTTCAGTTCCCAGTGATATATCAATATTAAGTGTTGTACACGCTTAGTACATACTTTGACCGTTTCAAGGAAATTTTCACGTAATACCCATCAACTTCGTTGTGTTTTTGTACCGCAACACCAAACACTGAGATGGTTAATATCATAAGTCTGTTTACAACTCAATAGATCAGTTTAAAACTTCTCAGCGTGTTTCTAGTTTAATGTTTCGGTAGTCTCAACAATACTTTGTTAATGAGTTTGTTAAGGATATATGTAGACATGGGGGTTGGTTACAATTGACTGACAGCAAATACTCGTAGATGTTATACACGATCGGTTTTCCTTTATTTACAGCGGTAATTTGATATATCTTTATTGGTGGCTAGAGTGAAGGAGATGGATATGTTGGTTCTTGGCGGCAGCAACCTCGTGAGTGTCAGCCAGGTAGCCTGAGGGGAGGACCACGGGCTTGGCGAGGAGTCCATGGTAAGCAGATACATGATGGTGGCCATATCCTCCAGCGTAGTGTCCAGTAGAGTCATGTCCATGAGACTTAGCCTTGGCAACAGCAGAGAGATGTTCAGCTTTAGCAGCGGCTACTTCGTGAGTGTCAGCGATATGTCCGTTATGCAGGACATGAGGGATGGCGATAGGTCCGTGGTACCTGTAGTCTCCATGAGCTCCATAGCTTCCTCCATATCCGTTGAAGCTGTTATGTCCTCCATAAGACTTCGCTTTAGATACAGCAGAGAGATGTTCAGCTTTAGCAGCGGCTACTTCGTGAGTGTCAGCGATATGTCCGTTATGCAGGACATGAGGGATGGCGATAGGTCCGTGGTATCTGTAGTCTCCATGAGCTCCATAGCTTCCTCCATATCCGTTGAAGCTGTTATGTCCTCCATAAGACTTCGCTAGATACAGCAGAGATGTTCAGCTTTAGCAGCGGCTACTTCGTGAGTGTCAGCGATATGTCCGTTATGCAGGACATGAGGGATGGCGATAGGTCCGTGGTACCTGTAGTCTCCATGAGCTCTATAACTACCCTCTTGTCCATAGTGACCTGGGTAGCCATTAGAGAGCTTTGAATTTGACAGAGCGGTGAGATGTGCATTCTTGGCAGCTGCTACCTCATGTGTGTCTGCCAGGTAGCCGTTGTGGAGGACGACAGGAAGAGCAGAGGCTCCGTGATGTACACTGCTGTATACACTCTCCGTGTAGACAACGGCCAAAACGAGAATAATCTGAAAACATTAAACATGAAATGACAGTTAGTTCTAGTCGTGTTAATTGTTTCTTAGTTTTCGAAAAGGATATTGAATAGAAATATGAAAAGAATATTGAAATTATTTCAAAAAATTCAAACAAAAGAATTATGTCCTTATGATTTATGAAGATTAGTGTTATCAATTGAAATGTACTGTAAATAGGTACTTACTATTACTAATCTACATTTACTTACAGTGGAGTCTTCAAATCAAATTTACTTCACTTAATTTAGTCAGCATGGTTATGTAGTGTAGTTGCACTCTCGTAATCCCAGTCGGTCTAAATACATTTTTACCTCGAAATTCCTATATATTTTAAGCATACTATGTATATTCATCTTTACTCACCCTTGAGTCCATGCTGTGATGTGGAATGCAATGATGTGATACAGTTAGAGCCTCGCCTTGTGCTTATATACATCGAGCGAAGAGAACTTACGACACACCTTCCTGTGATATCTGCAGACGCTTGCTGAGAATGTGACACCTCCTGTTAATTAGTCAATTACTGATGTTCAAGAACTCCTCATTAAATCGCAAACATATTCAATTAAATCTAGACCTCCAAATTGTTAAATAGTTAGTGTTTATTTTCGTTATTGCTCACCTTATACTTGTAGTTTCTGTTTTAACTAAGGTGATATAAAAATATTTGACACCAATTCTTTTAGGTAACAAATAAGTACATTTGCCCACCCGGTGTGTTTACGTCCAGCTCCAAGAACGAGGCATGATTTTGTTTCTATTATTCTTTTATGTCATATCCCAATTTAAAAAATATTCGTTATTGAAAATTTAACGCGTTTAAAGTTTACACTTACAAAATAAAATAGAGAACCGGTAATAGATAGAAAGTTTACTGTTCAAACAAAACGTAAATCACAGATTATTTTAATTTAAAACAAGATTAGTGAATTCCCATTTAAATTAAAATAATGAAATTATGAATAGACTGGTAGAAACTCTCTGATCAAAGTTGAACCAAACTTGACGTTGAATGCTCTTGAAAGGCAAAAATTAGCTTATAAACGTTTATTTAAAAGCTTTATCAAAATATGCAAAATATCAACCGATGGTCAAGTGTCTTTAAGAAAAAATGTCATCAAACAAACCTTTATTTTTTTAGCGGATCCGTGGCGGATTGGTATCTCACGTGACCCGGATCATCACTCCGGTGGCGCGGGTATCACCACTTACATTTGTAATGTGACTTATATGGTGACACTAGGTAAAGGTCGAGGTTGAGTGGTAGAGAGGACTTTGTAGTCCTAACTTCGCCTCGTTAAACAAGACAAACTTTACCTTTACCTTTTTACCTTTATTTCCTTGAAAATTAAAATGCAACGCCATTTTACCTTAAACAGTTGTTTTTAGATAAAATATTTTCAAAAAGGTTTTAAATAGTTTTTCGTGTGTTCGTTTGTTTGCAAGGGACCGTGTATGTTTGTTTACTTGACAGGAGCACAGGGTCGATGACTCACCCGGCTGCAGACTGCTTGAGTCAGGCTCGAGCACGTAAGTGGCGCGATCTGTACGTGACATTCATTCACTAACATGCTACAATACAACCTTGCATTGTGCGCTCCCATTGTCAACTAGCCAATACTATAATTGAATTACCTGCTTTTTCTTCTAGTCAGTATTTCACTTTAGGTTCTATTTGTAGCGTGGTTAGCATTAGAACACCCACTACGAGTTGGTTTTGTAGGCTCATACTCACTGTTGTTGTTTTGACAGAGTTTTAAGTAATTGTAATAATTAAAAATTAAAGAGAGGAGTAATTGATGACAAAGGAAGAGCTTATTCCGAAAATGTGAAGCCAACTTTTCAAGGCGTTGCTAAATCACTATTTGAGATGCCGACCATTCTCATGAGGGTATTTTAAGGCAAATATGTGGTGAAGGATGAGTGTGATGAGTGGTAGTAATGAGTTATGAGGTGTAGTCTTGTTACAAACTAAGGCCGACTCTTCCTTAGAATGGGTCATTAATTAATAGCCCAATGACCAATGGAAATACAAGGACCAACGGCTTAACGTGACTTCCGAACCACACAGGTGATGGTCTGATATGTCTAAACGATGGTGGGAGTTGATGCGGGTATCATCAGATGATCACTGAGACTATCTGAGCCGCTTTAGACCTATATCGTCCTCAAAACCTGACCTCCATGAAGCTGGATTACAGGACCACGCCACGAGTCCTAGTGAATGAAAAAATCCATATTATTTATCGAAAAAATAATGTCTTTAATGTTTTATCTACAACGCTGGTTTCACTAATTTTTAGTACATAACAAAATACAAAATTTTCTCTTAGATCTACCTAATACGCTACAGAAGCAGACTAATTGATCAGTAAGTAGCCTATGTTGTTAAACGAAAAATAACTTTCAAACAAATTCTATCCGAAAAGTACTCAAAACGTATTAATGGGTCGGGATTAATGCCCATGCCATGGTTCTGAGTCGTAATCTTGTTGTGTTGACGGTATTTATATACAGTTTTCCAAAAGGAAATTCACAACCATAATAAAATGTGTTTAAACTATTTAATGTTAAAACGAATTTAAAACGATAAATCAATAACTCTAAGTTGAAAGCTAAAGAAAGGTGCAATGCTAATAACTACTAAAAACGGAATGTTTAGAGTTATTTTTCTGTCTTTAATGCGTATTTTTAATTTCAATAAAAAGGTTTGTACGAATCTGACGACGGTATTGCCTTTGAAAGGCCTCGTCCTAAATAAAATTTATAATAATGATTTTGATATTTTAATTTGTTTTTATTACAATAAAAATTAATTAAAGCTAATTTATCTGGTATCTGGATAAACATTTTCCTAGACGATGGATCGGCCGTGCAAGTGAGGAAAACGTTGTGTTTCAGCCGTGGCCACCTCGTAGTCCGGACCTAACGCCCTGCGACAATTTCTTGTGGGGCTATGTAAAAGACAGAGTTTTCGTACCACAGCTTCCTGTTGATATCGATGATCTTAAACAACGAATCACAAATGCTCTTGCTACAGTTGACCGTGAGATGCTTAGCCGTGTGTGGTCAGAATTCGACTACCGTGTTGATATGTGTCTTGTTGCAAATGGTGCATACATCGAACATCTGTAAATATGTGCAATAAAAACTTGAAGAACTCTTCTTTATAATTAAGTTAGTAATGATCTTAACTTTTAAATAATACATTTTCTACAAGCTATTTAAACTGTCTATTTCATTTGTAATCACCCAGTATTATTCATTCATAAGTGGGTGGTTTTACTTATTAAAAACCTAGGTGTATTTACCTTTAATCCCAAACTGCACCTATAGTCAGGTATTTAAAACTTTATCCGTCCTAATTTCAGTATACAAATTAAACTGGACAACTACAAGGAGAAACCACTTTTCCACCGCCAACACCTTCACTGGGGCAGCGTTTGCATAGTTGAGCGCAAGGAAGAAAAATGCAAGGAAAAGTGCATAGCTGGAGCCATGCGCATCCTCTAATAGACCAAAAAAGTGTATGTCAACCATGAACGCGGGGTATATAAGCTACCAAGACCTGCTCTGAGGTCAGTCATGTTTGTGTTCTCAAGATCAGTTCACGGCTTTACGCCTGTAGTCACTCTTCTCGTGGTGTTGGCGGGAAATGTGTTTAGCTCTGAGGATTTGGATGTAGTGAAAGTGCCTGAAGTTGATAACCATCTGGAAAACAGCAGGCTGCAGGCTACAACAGAGATTATCAAACAGGTTAGTACATTTTGTGCCTTTTAAATGGTCAGTTTTAGATGAAATGTTACGGATTGAATATGCATTTGAACTTTCACAAGTTCGTCACACACACCTTTTATTGGTTGTAAACTAAGAATACTCTATGAAAGAAATATTAACTTGCATGAGCGTGTTGGCTGTACAACGGTAATGCACAGTTTTTCATTCACCATTCATACAGGGGTTTTCTTTTAAATATCTTTGAACAGTTTTCTTAAACTTAAAATGATAACAGGAGTGAAGATGTAACGTTGTACTTTTTTGTTTGGCCCTTTTTATTAAAGCTAATTTTTTCAGAACCAAATCTGTTAACACTTAAATTTTATTCAGTTAATATTTTTTCCAAAAAACCTAAGAAATAAAACTGAAATATTCCTTAGGTTTTAATATATATTTTGTAAAAATATTCAAACCTAGGGTTTTTGCACAAAGTAGTTTTGAGCTGGGCGTAACATTCAAGAACGAAAGCTATGAATAACTAATAATACCTTGTGACATACATGTTATCAAGAGGCATATTTTATTACCTATAAATATGCTTTTAGTTTCAAATTTTATAAATTGATGGTGGCTTTTAGTACGAAAAGAAACTTTACCTTACACACAACGCAACTACGACCTTAGGAGGCAAAAGGCGAGCGACAACAGTGAGTGAGGGGCGCGGCCCTGGCGTGCCTTCTTAGCACAAATAAAGAATTCGTTCACTGGTACCTTTTTTTAAATAACCTTTGTAACTGTATAATATAGGCCAAAGTCGGTTTATAATTAAAGGATATTAAGTAGATGCAGTTGTTGTTCCCACGGACTTGTTAGCTGAGGCTTCCTATAAGTAACACCCATGAAAACACTCCTTTTCAAACGTCCAGTGCTTGAATACCTTAAAGTAATGTGTTGAACAGGATGTGTCACCCTCCGTTTATCCGGCAGGCTGGCTTCGCATTAAGCAGACCCTATAAGCTTTAGTGTTTGCGGAAATGGTACTGACCGCTCCTCAGGTTAAAGTAAGACAAAGACTTCGACTTGTTTATTCCGTTGGCACTAAAATTCAAGGCAAACTCTTGGCAAATTATATTGTGATCCTGAATTCTTGTCCATTTCCAATTCTTGATCAGATATCTGATAAGGTAAACACAAACAGGTACAGTATGAAAAATCATGCTTTTGGTCATTGAAAAGAAGAGCGATTTTCAATAACCGGATGAATCTGTACCTTAACTCGACTGAATTTGTTGATCTTTGTTGCAGATGGTTTCCAAGAGATGTTCGCACCAGTACTCAGTCCCATGCTTGAAGCTAGACCTAGCACGTCTCGTAGACCGTCTCTCAGCCAGTGGTACTAACTACCAACTCCTGCCAGGAGTGTCAGTCAGCAGTCATCCCCTGGCTAACCACTCTCATCCCCGGGCTGATGATCTACCCCTGGAGCTCGCTCAGGCCTTGGCACGAGACTCTCGTAGTCATCATCCCCTTGATGACTTCCTGGCTGACAAGGTGACACGATACCTTGGCTCTCTCACCCTGAGCGTGAAGCTGGCCGAGCCTGTAGGCTACTTCAGTTCTACTTCCCGCGCGCTTACCAAGGAGGTCAGCGTTGAGGAGGGTACGTTGTACTACTATTCGCTAATACTAAGTCTTATTTGTGGCCTAAAGGCTGCTCTGCTTGCTTTAGGCTTCTTTCTTCAATGAATTAGCAATTATGAGTCTAGATAATATTATGCCTGAACTGTAAAGAGTTTTATTTTCGTTATGCTTGTCTAAGTTTTAGTTAATGTTTTCTAAAATTTTGAATCATTTTGCCAAAACAGTATAATAATAAATATAAATAATCTGGATTCAAAATTTCAATCACATTCGAGTCCTAAAACCATTATTTTATTTACGTACGTGCCTTATTTTGATAAGTGGAGCGGGCAATTATAGACTCTTAGATTATAAGAAAGTGTATGAATAAATAAATACCTTACAGCTTGTTTGAATATTTATAAGCTGTCATCTAATCAGCTAGCTCACTTATTTATAATGTTAAAACTTTGCTATAACCATTGATTTTCATACCTACTATAGATCTGGCATGTGGTAAATAGGGACTGGTTATTGCTTGAGTCCATGCATCTAACGTAATAGATTGTTAGAAACAGTAGTTGATAGTTCTCGAAAAACGAGAACAAATAGTTGGTGTACTTTTAGATGTGTTGAAAGCTTTTGACTATGTACAACATAACATTTTATTGTACGTATATGTTAAAAAATATGGTACACGTAGTTTTCATCACACATGGTTAAAGTATTTTATTCGTGACAGAAAACAATGTGTAGTGATTTAATAACACTATATCACACAGCTATATAAAAATACCTTATGGAGTTCCACGAAGATCGATTCTTGGGCCCTATGCTTCTATAAATTTATGTAAATCACGTAAATTCTTCAAATTTAAAATGTATGCTGATGACACATCCCATTATTTCAAAGACCAAAGCTAAAATGATTTAGAACTAACTACATGTATAAATATAGAAATCCAATGGTTTAACGAGTGGGTTTAATGGTACTAAAGTCCCTTTTTGAACACTACAGCAGGTGTTTATTTCTTCCCTCACATGTATCCAATCACCCACTAAGTATTAACCTAGCTGCCACTAGCCCCTGTATTTGTAGGCCGTGGAAAGGGAGGCCGGATACCATTCAATATGCTGGCTGCTGGTTTGTTCTCCGGAGGCACCTTACTGGCCTTGGCTCTTGCTGCTCTTGCTGCCTTGGCGGGCAAAGCTCTCATGACTGCCTTGCTGTCTCTGCTGCTCTCTGCTCTAGCTGCCATGAGGGGAGGAGGTGGTGGCGGTGGCGGCGGTGGCGGCAAGACTACCTACGAGATCATATCCAAACCTGTCGTCTCTCATGAGCATTCGCATTCTTCCGAGGTAGGCTAAAAAATACACGAAATTGATTCCTGGTCAAGTACAAATTCTAGAAATGCAGCTCAAGAGGCTAGGCATGTATGCTTTAAAATCTAACGTAATAAAACTGATGGACACGTCCTTAAAACATTGTCCCTTATTTATATTTACGATTAAAAGAAGATAAAAAATAGCTTACACACATCAGTTTTGATCTTTTAAGCAAGAAATCACATTTTTAATCTGGAGTAGGTTTCAATCCTACCTGTATAATATATTCGTAGGTTATTAAGTTTCTTTCTTTACTGAGTTCATCAACATTGAATCATGTGGTTGCAGATTCAACATGGCGGTCATCACCATGGCTACGGAAGAAGTATGGTTTACAAACCGGTAGAGCTCACTGAGTCACACGATCCGATGAATCTAGCATACAGTGCTTACAGTCCGGAGACACCTATGGACGCCAGCATAGCTCAGAATATAAAATAACCTCTCCTGGCTGATAATAACAGAATAAGCTTCATCTCTATAATTAAATAATCGTAATGTAAATATTGTATTGTGTTTACGTTTGTGTAAACAATTGTTACTCAAAGTATTGCCGAACTAATAATTAAACCTTATATTTGAATAATCTTAAGAAAATCATAGACAGTTTTCGAACACAGTTAATGTTTTAAACTTTATGACTATGGATTAATCTTTTGAATGTATGCGTTCAAACAAATTGTCTTCTAAAGATATAACATACTGTATATCGTGAGATGTAATATCTAGTGTTACATAAAGCGAAACTTTGTTGTAGCAATGCATTGCTTTAAGTTAAGCTATCTATGTATTATGCAGATTTGACCTGATTTGTATATTGTTCAACATTGTTTATTATTTAAACTTTAAGTAGTTGATAACTGTATTTATTTTATTTTCAATTAAACTCTACCATATTGATATTTGAGTAGTTTTTTTGTTTACAATTGTTGTTCCTTACTACAATTAAAATTTAAATACACTCGTTGACGTAAACATAACAAATTTACTAATTTAACTACTAAATAGCTAGTTAAACATGAAGAGGGTTCATTATTCAAATGACAATGACAAATAACAAAAAGTGCCATCGATTTTTGAATAAATAGGAAACACAATGTTTAAAGGTTCAGTGAACGGTAGTACGGAAAGGGTATGGGGTAAAGTAACGAGAGGTATGAGCTCTAAATATTGGAAAGTAAATAAATAAATAAATAAAAATGCCTTTATTGAGCAAGCGTTTTTCAATTTTACATTGCTTTACAAAACAACTCTTGTCATATAATTATAATACTGTACATAGAAACAAAAACATTAATCAATCAAAAAGTTATATCTATTTAAAAACATTTTCTTAATATTTATCTTAAAACTATGTACAGAACAGGCATTCTTGAGTTCCCCGGGGAGGTCATTATAGATTTGAGGGCCAAAAAAAGAAAAGCTTTTTCTTCCTAGTTCAAGGGTGATCCTGGGAAAGTGAAGCACCCTATCTTGGCGGGTATTGCGAAAGGCGACCTCATCCCGAAACTGAAGCCTCCCCTAAGGTATTGAGGCTCTCCTGTTTTAAGAACCTTGTGAACAGTACAGCACGTCAGTATCCTGCACACGTCTTCCATAGGTAATAACCGGGCCTCCAACCGGAAGGGAGACACCCGATCATACCGTCTGAGTCCGTACACAAAACGAAGACATGTGTTTTGCACTTTTTGAATTCGTTCCGTGTTCTCTCTTGAAATACTGTTGCCGTATACAGGATAGCAATAATGAAAAATTGAGAGAATCAAATGAGAGAAGTAAATGACGTAAAACTTACCTATCCCTTCTCAGGTTTAATTATAAAATAAAAATCCAACAATAATTATTTCAAAATGTCTTTGTTAATTATTTGCTTTGCTTTTGAAAGGTCATATCGAACAAAGTAAAGTTCATCTTGGCGTAGAAAGTTTAACATATTGTATATCTTAACTAATGAAGGAATTTTACTTATTTGTGTTTCTAATTTACTTATTTAAAAAGGTGTTTTCCAACAACCTTTGGTTTAGGTTATACCTTTGGTTTGGCTAGGTAGTTTTAAGGGTGTTAAGCGAAACACTAAAGGTTTAATTACTAACTATATGAGTTTAGAATCCAAAAAATAATCTAGAGAGTTAACATTTCTCATACAATGTAGGCATTCCTCTTTGCTGTTTGAAAAATTACCTCTTGATCGATATCATGTTGTTACCTTTAAACTTCTTACATATTTTAATAGTTTAGCAATATCTAGAATATTTTATATAACCTTATATTATGTACGATTAAACTATAAATCACTTTGTTTAAAGATTTCATTCAACATTCTAAGTCTTATCAATCAACCTCTATTGTTTCTACGAAGAAACGTTAAACTAGACAACTGCCAGAGGACAATAGCTCTACAAAAACAGCAGTAGTTGAATCCACCAAATCCACCAGCCTTCTGCCAACAACCAGCCGCGGCTAACAGTATGCAAGAAAAGTAAAAGTGACCGCATAGCTGAGTGTATGAGTGGTGGTAGTAGCTGATAACCGAAAAAATACAGCGTTGACAATAGAGGCCGCGGTATATAAGTTATCAGGAGCGGTGGCAGAGGCAGTGTCCTTGATCCACCGTCTGCATCATGGTCATGTCCGCGCTCAGTCTCCTGGTGGTGGTGGTGGTGGCAGCCGTGAGTGTGTCTGCGTCAGAGGACCTGGATGTGGTTACTGTTGAGGAGCCTGATAACCACCTTCATGATGTCAAGCTGCATGCTACCACTGACATTATAAAACAGGTGATTTTTCATTTATAATTTTTGTATTTGCATAATTTTAGCTTTTATTATTAATTAGTATTCAATGAAAAGATGTTGACCTTTAATATTTTAAACTTAAAATACATAAATTTAAAATAATTATTTAAAAATAGTTTTTCTGCATTATTTTTAGAAAAGTATAAGACAAATCCAGTTATTGCGGTAATATAGTCAAAAGCTATTTACACATAGTGCATTGTGGTTTTATACTCTTGGATTTTCTTCATGCATCATAGGTGGGGTGGTCTGAAAAGAAAAACTTGACTTAACAGTTTTAATTGGATTGAATGTAAATCGTGAACTGCGTAACTCTCTTGGAAGCTACATTTTAGTTTATTTATAATTTGTTGCATCACTGTAAAGTAAGTTACAAGAAATAATTAAAATCAAATTTTTAATCTCTCAAGACTAATTACAATAGTTATGTTTCAACTAAAATATACATTTATATTAAGTAACTTGACTCTTCATTAGCGAAACTAAAACGATGCTTTCAGTTTAAAAAGCGTGCTTGACCTTTAAAATATCCAATAGATACTTGGTAACTATAACCTCAACTTGATGGTTTCCATGTGCCTATCTGGAGCCGTGTGTCAAGCGGTCCCCGAGTATTGATGGGGATTGTTGAGTCAAGTGGTCCTCATGTATCTTTAATGGAATAAACTATATTCTTACTATTCTTATTATTGATGAAGTTCTCATCTTCAGATTTGATCATTTCATCATAAGGAGAAGCGGGCTCATGGGCCCTAGTGGCCACCACTGACAGCACAATTGTTGTTCCGTTAAAAGTCAGAATCGTTAACGCGAATGAAAGTAATATAAAAGAACTTTCAACTAATTTTTTTAATAATATAACAAACTTTATCTGTTTTCCTAAATACTTAACACACAGTAGCAGCAACTTGTTCAAAATATTTTCTTATTGGATGCACTTAATAGTTTTCTTAAGGAGCCTTTTTCAAGTATTTATTCTTCAAAGTACATCCAATATCATTATTTGATTTAGTTCTTATGATTGTCTCTCTAAACTGTCTATTCAAACATAACAGATCCCGTTGAGAAACCACCCAATTAACAATCTTCACACCTTTTCACGCCCATTTCCTAAATCTTATTTGTCAGATCTAGAGACTACATGAACATGCTTGCTCGCGACTGGCCAATCACATCTCTGCCAGGTGCCAGCCCTGTTATTTAAATAGTTTTAATACAAATAATTTTTTCTTCTGTAAATACTTGATGAAAAGTAGTTGGTGTTAATAAATGAGACATTGTTTAAACTTTTCACAATTTTAATTTCCAAAGAGCTTTGGCCGGCTAAGGCATCTTCAGTTTAACAAAAAGATGCCTTAAAAACTGATGATGCCTTAGCCAGCGAAAGCTAGCTCTTTGGAAATTAAAATTGTGAACAGTTTAAACAATGTATCATTCATTAACAAATAATTTTGTCACGTATAGCTTCTTCCAAACAAAATGTTGAAAATCTAACTGCAAATCAAGGAGAGTGTTAATAGTACGCATTAATGTTCGTTTCATTGAAATAAGATGCTTGAAGCATTTATTTTTAAATTACTAGTTTAAACAATAATTTCTTTGAACAAATCAAACCACTATTCCTTTTACCACAACCAAAATCTTTGGGGTGGAAAAGGTTGTAACGTTTTAAAAATTATTCAACTCCCATTTTAAACTATGCAAACTTTATTCGAGTACTTTTTGAGTGGTTTAGTATTTATGTCAAATTTTATAAAATTACGATCAACTAAAAGTTGCCTTTAAGATTTTCAAAGACAAAATGGCACCCTACAACTGTCACCTGGTATTCAAAACCTTTCTAACCTTTCTTTCCTTTGTAAGGTTCAGATTTTACTTTTGCAAAGCTGGATTAAAACTTTGTCAGACAATGACAAGTAATCTATCTTAGTTCAGCTGTTGTCAACCTAAATCGTAAATTCCCGAAGGGAGAAATAGAGGGATTAAACAGTAAAATGATTCGTCCCGTTGTAATGGATTCTAAATGGTTTAAACATAATAAGAAAATGGCAATGAAGCCCTAGATATGTATAACTGAAACAAAATGGTTTAATTGCTTTAAGTATAGCTAACCGTTTATCGGAATGTATTAGCGGGAAGCGTATTTGTGAAGTTTCTTACCAATGAACTTTACAGTGACAAAGAAGATTAAAATATTGCATATTAACACGTTTAAATGAAATATAAAATAAAATTATATTATCCAATTAACGAATATTTAGAAGATGACTTGAAGAGAAAAGATTGGACAACCGAATCATAAATTCATTTAGTGTTTGTTGTTCTTCTCTTGTTATATTTTTGTTTTCGTTATAGCTCTTGCATTGACTGACTTTTGTCAGAGGTTATTAAATGTTTCTATTTTGTTTAACTCGTACAACAGGTAAGATAAGACATTGTTTACTGATGATGGTCCAGTTTTCCCAAACACGCTGCAATTTGTCTCGTGGTGCAGACTCCACATATTTGGAAGGATTGCTTACAAAAGCAAGGGTTCCATTAGCAAAGATTGTAAACTTTCTGGCATGGGGAGTAACTGGCCACTTTGCCAATCGTACTTAGTGGCAGATTTTTTCTTATCGGTCGGTAAAGTTCTAAATCCTGAATGTGTCAACAAAAAAGGTCGCAAGGCTTTGAATAACCAAAAGAGATCCAGTACATACAAGCCCTAATGAGACAGACATGCTCAGCTACTTTAGCTGGTACTAATACACGTGTGAAGCTTGAGAAAAATACCAACATTGTTTACAACTTAAAATAAAATAACTGTTTCAATATTGACTTACATATTTTGTACATAATAGGTTACTGCAGTAAACAATGTGACTAAATAAAAAAACACAGACAAAAACTGTTATGCAAAGAGTATCCATTTATACAGAAGTCAGCTGAATTAATAACCGATTTAGTTTTGCACCAAGAATTTAAAAACTTGGCTTTGGTTTCCTTTCCTTAGCTCACTGTATATTGACAATTATACATCTCTTTGCTCCTACTAGTTAATCGTTCAACAAAATATATAAGCTCAAAATATGTGCGGGACTAAGGTGACCTATCATTAAGTTCTTTAAAATCAATATAATTATAATAACAATAGCGTAATTTGTATTACATAGTATGTAGCTCGTCAATTATAAAATGTCATAATAAATTTTTTTTATTTGAAAATATTATTCTAACTCATTTAATCTAATATGTATCTCTCAACATATTGACTAGATAATTTATCAAATTCATCCATATCCTAATGAACAAAAGGTACATTTGCCGTTGTATCCAACCAGAGTGCTGTTAAGCTGTCTTTATAATAGAAAAATACCAATAAACACAATACCAATTTTCTTCAGTTCTGTCCCGCTACTCTCAAATAATATTTAATAGTGTCTCGGATCACAAGATTTCTCGGGTCACGAGTAATTTCCCCAGTGATGAGCCGATACTTTAACGGCGGATTATCTTATAAACGAAAGTGAGCCCAAACGCTGGCGGCGAAAGCGCCACTCTCTAATCTATAACAGAGGTATATTGTCTCCATAAGTCTAATCATGGACGGCGAAACTGATCAGGGAAACTGTGTCCATCAGCATGGCAAACACTAGCGACAGACGCGGGAGGTCGCTTTCAGCAGTAGTGCCACCATTACACGACCGATACGCTTGTTTGCACATCTCGCTGCTTATTGCCTTTGTGCAACTCTGTGCTGTCTTTCTTGTCTAGGATTTCTTTCACCAGACAGACTATAGAGATCTCGAATCTGTGATTGCAAAGTGTTGTAATTTAAGTAGCTCTGTTCGAAGGGGTTTTAGAAAGAGGATTAGCTTGTAAAGCGAAGAACGGATAAATTTGGTCGGCAAATTTGGAAAACTCAGATCGTGGGTATGTTAGAGCATCACACAATTAGAAAACCAGCATTCGGAAATCTAAAGATATTCGCTATCCTTTTAGCAAAATCATATCTTGTGAACGTATCATATCGCTGTTGTGGCTTAAACGTTTCGGTTTTGGTCGATTAACCCTCTTTCCACAAATACTAGATTAGAGTTCCAGTAAATCGGTACAAATATAATTTATTTTGTTTTGCTTTTTTTAACTGCCAGCAGCAAAAGAAGTTACTTTTCTTGAATGCCAAATCAACATAGGTCCAAAAGGATCCATTTTGTGAGTGAGAAAATTTCGTTTAATACCTATTGTACATTATTAGTACTTTGATGATAACATAGTGGTATTCCGTTGCAGATGGTTTCCAAGAGATGTTCGCACCAGTACTCAGTCCCATGCTTGAAGCTAGACCTAGCACGTCTCGTAGACCGTCTCTCAGCCAGTGGTACCAACTACCAACTCCTACCAGGAGTGTCAGTCAGCAGTCATCCCCTGGCTAACCACTCTCATCCCCGGGCTGATGATCTACCCCTGGAGCTCGCTCAGGCCTTGGCACGAGACTCTCGTAGTCATCATCCCCTCGATGACTTCCTGGCTGACAAGGTGACACGATACCTTGGCTCTCTCACCCTGAGCGTGAAGCTGGCCGAACCCATGGACTACATCAGTTCCACGTCTCGTGCCCTCACCAAGGGAGTTACCCCTAGTGAAGGTATGTTGTACTATTCACTAGTACTAGGGATGATTTGTGGCATCAAGGCAGCTCTGCTAGCCTTGGGGTTCTTCCTTCAATGAACTGATGACCTGGGTGTGGAGAAAATCAAAATAATAATCAAAGAAGATATGAGTTACGTTAAAGGAACAAACCTTTGGAACATCGAACTAGGGGCAAGAATCAAAAATAGTCTTTAAAGTTAAGGTATATCGTGAAGCTGCATATTTCGTTATAAGCGACTATTTGTATTTGTGACCTAATGTTTGGTTCAGATAATACAGGAGACAATATTAACGCCGATAAAATTGTTACAAAAGAGTACAAAAATTTTGCCAAACTCTGTTTTAACTATGAAACTGGTTTACTTTAAATACAATTCATAAAGTAAATGGTTTCAATTTTTACTTAAAAGAATTGTAACTTTAAGTAAATTTAGGTGTATTTTATAAGAGTTTTACGTATTTTGCATCGATTATCACATTATGTTCTCATCATTATTGCTCAGCCGTTTCATTTCCATGAGCGAATAAATTGCGTTTGCTCTAGTTTCAAGCACAATTGAGTAGTTGGTTTTAACTTTGGAACTAAATTTATTTTCTTTGAAACCACTTGTACATGACAAAACTAGTTTTACAAATGATGAGTTTTCATCGCACCTCAACCATGTGTTAACTTGGCTGCCAGTAGCTAATGTATTATGTAGCAGGTCGCAAGAAAGGTGGTCAGAGATGGACAGGCATGTTGGCCGCTGGTCTGTTCTCTGGAGGCACCCTGCTAGCTCTTGCTATGAGCGCTCTTGCTGCCTTGGCGGGCAAAGCTCTCATGACTGCCTTGCTGTCTCTGCTGCTCTCTGCCTTGCTTGCCATGAGAGGAAGTAGCAGTGGAAGTAGTGGTGGCGGAAAGACTACTTACGAGATCATCACCAAGCCTGTCGTCTCTCATGAACACTCGCACTCCTCTGAGGTACCCTAATCACACAAGATTTTAGTTTTGTTCCTAATAGTTGTAAATTAAACATAATAATTCAATGAAAAAATAATACAACTTGCCTGAAGAAAACTTATCTTTTACGATTGATTTTATAACGAATTAGTCGATATCTTACTTAAAAGTTAATGGTTTAATTTTAACCTCACGTTAAGTCTTATTTTTTATGTTGGTCAAACATTTTTATAATGCAAGTAATGAGTCGCTGTATAAGAAAGTTGAACAAATACTAGCAATAGTATAGAAAACAAAGTTTGAATACAAGATCCCGTCAAGTTGTAGAATCTTTAAAGAGTTTCAAAGACGTCAAGATGGAGTAGTTCACAAACAGGGTGGTACTATAATATTATACGTTTATTATTAAATAGAAAGGTTCACAACTAAATACTTAGCTTTTTAAAACATCTTTAATCTGTTATAAAAGTGTTACTTTTAGCCAGTTTGACTACAATAATTTTTCATTATATGCAAAATGAACCTCGAACATTAAACTACTAGCTATAAACTTGTAAATTCAAACAAAACATTACGGCAAATTGATATTTACAATATGCAATTGATGTTACAGGTCCAGCACGGTGGTCACCTTCACGGCCTAGCCTACGGCAGGAGCATGGACTTCAAGCCCGTGGACCTGGGTGAATCCATGGCCTTGGCCTATCGGGCACACAACCCTACAGGCTCAGCCCAGGGTCCTACTGTCTTGCAGAGACAACAATAACCAAACTTTTCTATCCAATCAGATGCTGTGATAAATATTTAATGTAGTGTCGCTTGATTTGTTACTCTGTTCTATGCATCTTTATTGTTTGTAGTCTCACTTCAACTTTTCCACAGAAACGACCAAATAACACAACGAACAAAAACGCTCAGATGTTTTAACATCAATTTCGTATTAAAATGGAAATCGACTACGTATGGAATTATATTGATAAGTTAGTGTTCAGCGTTATCATTGTCATATTGGTATTCGGTTCTTTTTAGACTTATGACACGGTATATTCACTAAAGGTAACATAGTGATGATATTTGTGGACATTAACAAGACCTGTTGGTCGGACGTCAATGAAAAAGTGACAAACATAATTAATAAATAAGAAATAAGTTTTACCTTAAGCTCGAACAAAGGTAATCTGCCAATGAATATATTTGTTTACAAATAAATACTGCTACGTGCCAATCTTGTTTTAATAAATAGCTTGATCTGCAAACTATGTGACTATAACATATTTTATTTATAACCAAACACTCTTAAAACTTAAAATAAATGTTAGTAATTAAGAATTTTAAATAAACTCTACAGATATAATAAGTAGCTTTAAGTAAACTCATGTAATAGAACGTTTCTTTTACATACTATAACAAAACAGTAGAATTAGAAGGTAGTCAGCAATGCATTGCTTTATTTAATTATTGTATATTATTGTTGTATTGTTACTAGTTTTCTTTTAAAACTATAAGTTGTATGAAGTATTTGTTAATAAACATTATTACTCTTGATGTTTTCTCTCATTTCCTTTAAATTTCCCATTACTCACATTATCAGGTTGGAATTTTACACTCTAGCTGGTATATTTAATGTTTGAAAAATGGTTCTAGTTATATTAACGTATTAATGAAAGCTCAGTATAGTCCAACCAACCACTCAGCTAAGAACTTGTTATGGCTACCCTAAACTCTTATTATTCTGTTGTGCTGGTCACTGATCTAAATAAACAATGCAACAAGCTTGTTTATTATGTTTATTATTTGTTTGTTAATGTTTATTACAAGCTTGTCCATGCAATAGAAGTAAAGCTTGTACTTCTATTAGACCTAATTAAAATTTTATATTTGGAGAAATAATGCAAATACTGGCGATAATATTGATAGTTAAGGTGCCAGGTAGACGTTAAGATGAACATACTTATTTTAAAGGCACTGGCAGTAAGAGCCAAACAAATAATATTTTGAAAAAAGGACTACAAAATTTAAATTTTCTACGAAAACTATGACGGCTGCAGCTTTGATAAGACTTGATTGGTCAAACCGTTTCAGTGATAAAACCTTTTTGTGTGCAAGAGAAAAAGTGGCTATGGTTATATTAATCAGGAATAGTGTTATTACCACCAAAATAAGTTTTTAATACATCTCATAGTACAAATATAAAAATAAAATGGAAATTTTCATGTACAATTATTGAATATTAAACCACTACAAATATTAAATTATTAAAAGAAATATTTAGTACTGTGTGTTATTTTTCCACTTTCAAAGAATATTTAGTATGTCAGTACGAGGATTGAAAGAGCTAAGTAGCACCCTTTAAACATATTTTGCTGTACACTACCACCAGTTTAGGGGTTATCCAATCTTTCTGGCGGTACCAAAGTATAACAATAAATTACTAAAAATACTTAACATAGCCGTAAACAAAAAGTAAATTAAGAGGGTTTGAAGGCTTAACTATTACTCCGTTATCAATATAAGTTATTAATATATTCGAAAATGGTATTTGAAAGTATTAGGTATATATTGTTTATAATACCATCTGTCTGGCACCTCAGAGCAGAAAGCTGTGATGAGGCTACCTACCAACATGTATAAGGGAAGTGGCAATTTTCTCCGGAAGTGGCAGGAAAAGTCAGTTTCTTTCTTTTTACTAAAGTTTAAGGGGTAATATATATTTTGTATTGTGACACAGGCAGACACTCCCTTTAAATTGAATCTACCAGGTTTTCCTCAACACAGATTGTATACTAGTGAAAATTACCTATATTTCAAAAGTAAGCCAACGTTACGGTTAGTTAAAAAAATAGTTCAATATGCCGTCTATATGAAACGACCCCATAAGACTCATTTAATACAAAACCTAGAAAACAGCTGTTTTTAACCGACTTCCTACGCAAGGAGGAGGTTACACAATTCGACGTGGGACTTTTTTGTTTATATGTTTGTACACGCGTAACTTTTGAACGCGGCTACGGTTTTAAACGCGGTTTGTTTTGTTTTGTAGAGAGTACCTCCCTGTGATCCCATATAAAAATATTAGCATGATACTCAATTTACATGCACTAATGAATAACGGTCATTCGGTTCAATATGCAGATGATACAACTATAACGTACTCAGACGCTGCAAAACCTAGAAATTTATTCTTTCCGATCAACAAATAAGAAGTAATAATTTATGCCATTAAACACATGAAGACCACAGGAAAAAACTTGGTAAGTCCAATTTTGTGTGTGTTTTTTTTTGCTGCTATCCGATGGATCAGCTGGATTATTTTATGTTGGTCAATCCGCTCAGGGGAAAAACGTGACAGCTCCATAGATACGACCCTTTGAAAAAACCCCGTACAGGGAAGAACATGGCAAGTCCATCGATACAGGGGAAATAGTCCCAGCGTGACTGCTGTCCAATGGAAAAGCTTGATAAGTCCGGGGGCTCAAAACAAATTATGGGAAAAACTTGACAAGTCCGGAGTTTTGAGACTGATTCACGGGAAAAACTTGATAAGTCCAATGACATGCCTACATAAAAAACTATATATTCAAACGAAATGAAAATTAAAAAATTTTATATAACAAAAAGTTTTGAAGTTTTTGGAAAAAAAGGTTTTTTATTTTTGTTCAACACTTTTTAAGTTGTTCACGTTTTAAACCTTAAAAACGCTCTCCTGTAAAATTTGTAAATTGTGACTTACCAAGTTCTTCTCCTGTGGTCTTCACATGCCTTCTAAAAAATCAGCTGATGTGTATGGCGTGTCAGCTTGCTTAGTGAAACAATGTTACACCGATGTTGTACCACATTTCACAAAACTGATAAATTTCTCATTTCAACATTCGAGTCATAGTAAGTTATCTTGAAAACATTCAAGCTGCTTTTTAAGACTAAATGTTGTTGGTGTAATTTCAATCATATAAAACAATGTTTGAATGATGTTGGTTATGCATTATATAAACAAGAAATTTGAAGTTCCATTTTGTAATTTATTGACGTTTGGTAGTAGTGACTAAATACTCGTACATTTGTACTTTCAGTAGACTAAGACACGTGATATTATGCATTTAAAATTATTTTCCCTGTGTAGAGCTTTTCATTTAACCCTTTTTTGAAGTCGATTCACTTTTTTTATTTTTACTTGCTCAAGGTGTAAATCAACAATTTATATTCAAGCATATTTTCAATAGCGACATTTAATCAACAAGCTGAAAATATTACATACATATTTAAAATACTATGTCAAATGACTTATTATATAGATCTTTATTTGTATAAACGCTAAATAGCTAATTTATGTTAATACAACTTAGATCCTATAATAAGTCATTTGACATAATATTGAAATTATGTTTGTAATATTTCCAGCTTTTGATTTAAAGTCGCAGTAGATATGTTTCGGATAAACATTATTAGGTGGGCTGGTGGTGATCGTAATCATCTGGCAAGTGAGAGACCGGGTTTGAGTCCCGGTTTGGTCCACATATTTTTTTCGAATTTCTTTAATAATAAATTAGCTATTTTATACAAATTAAGATTACAAGATACAAACCAAGTTCAATTTTTCCGTATAAGATGACGTAGGTTTATCTAGTATCCCTATTATAGTTGAGCAAAAATAGGTCACATTTTCCACACATTGCCAATTATACACGGAGTACGAGTATATAAGCAATAAATACTCGCCAAATCAATCATGTTAACCCTAAAGACTGCCATGCAGTGGCCGGAAGCCACATGGTCGTTTTGTGGACTTGTATATAGCAAGCTAAAAAACCTTTTGTCTCCAAAGAAAAAAAAAACATTTTAAATTTGACTTTTATTTTAAGGTTTCAGGAAAGGTCCGTAGAATAGCCGGAAAGTATAAAATAAACACGGCATTTAAAACCAACAATACTCTGAGACAATATGTCACAAAGACTTAACCAAAAACAAAATTCAATCCAATAAAAAACTGTGTTTTGTCGTATATTTATTTTAATACGTTTACCATCCCTTGTAATTTATTTATTTATTGATTCGTAGTCATGTTTACAATAAAATTGTGTTGACTACTACCACTGGTAAGACAAGGCCCAATTATGTAACTATGTAATTTAAAACTATAATAATTTAGACTAAATAGAAGTATTCATAAATTCGTCTAAAGTGTAAAATAGATTGTTTATTAGGTAATTTTTCAGTTTTTTCTAAATGAAACAAAGTTGTTGGTTGATCTAATATCTATTGAGTTTGTTAAATAACTTTTTACCAGCCTGAAGTGGAAGTTTATTAAACATTTCAAGGCGATGGGATTCAAATTTTAACATATTCCTATTGCGAATTTCGTAGTTATGAGAAGGTGGCAAACATTGGAATTAGATTCAGCACAGTTCCCCCAAAACACTATGCCATACAAAATGTGAGGATGTATTAATCCAAAATAGGATGATCTCAAAACATTTAATTTGCAATAAGATGATAATTTTCTTAATAAAAGACACCAGATGTTATATTTTTACAAATAAAATCAACATGATTATCCCAACATAGCTTTTGTCCAGAAACGCCCAGAAACTAAAACTTTGAGTCTCTTTTGAATGGTATTATTATTTATAAAAACATT
Organism: Matsumurasca onukii; assembly: GCA_018831715.1. Taxonomy (NCBI): domain Eukaryota; kingdom Metazoa; phylum Arthropoda; class Insecta; order Hemiptera; family Cicadellidae; genus Matsumurasca; species Matsumurasca onukii. The sequence goes on from CM032062.1 coordinate 9,864,425, forward strand.
TTTTTTAAAAAAAACCCAAACTCATAAAAATTATTTTTCATGATTAGTTTTTAAATTTAGGCTCAAAGTAGTTAATACAACTGGTTACATTCTCTTTGGGCAAGAACACCTAAGTTCTCGTAGCTTTACAACTAAACCTAAAGGGAGTCATCAGCGTACTGAATTAGTTTACAGGCTCCTAGAGAGTTGTTACTTTCAATATCACTACATTGATTTACATATAGAATAAAAATACAGGTCCAAAATGGAGCCCTGAGGAACACCATATTCAACTGTTATTTTCGTTGACAAACAATTTTCAACAGCCACTTGTTGGGTTCTGTTCATCAAATATGATTTAACCCAATCCAACGGAAGCCCTCTAATCCCACAGCGTTCTAAAATTCCAGTTAACTGTTTATGTTCTACAGTCAAAAGCTTTGGTTAAGTCTAAAAATATGCTACTAGTTTTATTTTGATGGTCAATATTTGAAATTATAAATTCTAACATTTCGTTTATTGCTCCAATGGTATTTTTGCCTTTACGAAACCCAAATTGGTTATGTGATATAATATTAAACTTATCCAAAAAAGATACAAGTCTTGAAAGAAACAATTTCTCAAAGACTTTGCTTAATATGGGAAGAAGAGATATTGGTCTGTAGTTGCTCATAGTTGTAGGACAACCCTTTTTGTAAATGGGTACAACTTTTGCCTGTTTGAGTGCTTGTGTGTACAGTATACCGTGTGAATTTTGTAAAGAATACATAGGGACAAACTAAGAGACCACTTCAGATACGTATTAATGAACACAAGAATAACACTAAAAATGGAGACACGGTACATTCTAAACTGGCTAAAAGTTTGTCTTGTTTAATGACTTAAAATAGTTTTTTTACCTCCGTCAATATCCAAAAAAGTTGTGTTTAGGTTTGTTACATCCCCGGGACGTTTCGATGTGTAACAACCCTCAACACAACTTTTATGGATATTGACGGAGGTAACCAAAACCCTATTTTATGTCAAATTAATATCCAAGGGGCAAACAATGAATTTTTATTGTTTAACGAGGTGAAGTTACGTCCTCTCTACCACTCAACCACGATTCTAAACACGCATGGAATCATAAACACAGGTTTCGGTGGGATGGAGAGTTGTTTCGTCTCATCAGGTACAGACAGACAGCAGATTGCAGCTGTCACTGTACTACAGCGAACTGAGTTGACACATAGTGTCCAGTTCCATTGAAGCAGGAGGAGGAACAGACCTCAAGAGTTCTAAATGAATTACCCTGCCACAAAGATCTTATGACGTAACATCGATGTCATATCTCGATTCAAATCATTCTTAGCTTTGTATATTGTAGATCCTGCATAGCTCGTTATCGAGGTTAGCAGTTATTTACTTATATGAGCTGTCCAACTCTAAATATATGGCAAATCCCTTTCATTCCTTATATTTTTATCAAATACCAGTAATGGAATGAAAACTTCTTTACTCAAGCGAAAGTTAGAACTGTAAGAATTCTCTTTACCACTTAATTAACGTGACTAATCGTGATAAGTAAAATACGTGAAATAGTTGTATTTAATCCTATGATAATTATCTAAATAACATTTATTTAAGTAAATAATCAAGTATAAGAAACTTATTACGAGTATATTATACTTTTTACTATATATTGAAAACTAAAGCTATTAAACCACCATTCATCCCGTTGTCAACATTGCGGGATCACTAGTCCGAATCAGAAGACCTTGACCCTACCGCGCTTATCAGTTGTTCTTATCAGGTCAGGATGGACAACAGCGGGCTGCATGGAAACTGAAGGAATTGTTGTAAACAACGGTGCGATGAGATAACAAGAAACTAACACGTCTAGTGTTACGAGCACGTACTATTGTACAACAATGGTCAACAAATTGCTGAACACACTGGCAAGTACAACATAATGCTATTTTAATGTTCTCACATAACAGCTGTTTTAAAAATTCATTTTATAGCCCCAGATTACTAGGTACAATCGTATAAAATAAAATATAAGAAAATAATCAATAAGAAATTTATTATCTCATGACCGGTTTCCATTGACTAGACATGGTCGTAACTGGTCATGGGATTAAAAACCTCTAATTGATTATTATTTTCTTATATTATTTTTTAAAAGTAAAACTACCACAAGAATGATTAAATATTTACTTAAAGTTTATTATTGTAAGTTATTTACGTTTTTAAGTTTATCTTAAGGTATATACAGAAGTAATTATTCACATCCTGTACTGGCTCAGCGTTTCATATTAGCATACATTAAATGTTTCACATCTGTGATATTTAAGGGAAAAATTTAATTTGAACCCTAAAAAGGCAAACCTTCCAATTTCGGTTTTTGAAACAAACTACCACTCAGACATTTCCTGTGCCTTCGGAAGGAAACCGAGCTGCCAATCACCATAAAGCACCAAGCCAATTGAATCTCTTAACCATTTCAGCCGGTTGAAAGGCGCGAAATATTTCAATTTCCAGCGAAAGCGATTCTCGGCAGTTAAGAGTAGTTTGTGTGACACTAGTTGTCGGCGGTAAACGAACAATAACTGGAGTAATTGAACGATTTGTGAAGAAGAGAAGTTGAAAGTTAGCGAGGGACAATTGTCCTTGGACATGCCTGACCTTGTTCCCCGGGGATCCGTCCTGTTTTGTACACTTCGCTCTCCTACACGTAATAGGCCCGCGGTCAAATTGTCGGTAAGTGACAGAAAAAGAGGATAGAGTATAAAGCGTTGTCCGGCGAGACAGCATGCAGTGTAGGCCAGTAGCCTGCAAGCTAGTGCATCGGTTAGAGTCAGCAGGTATGATGCTCAGCGTGTGTATAGGGGTGGCAGCACTGCTAGCCGGCTCCAGGGCTGCTGAGGAACTCAACAGCGCAAGTGCTAGTGTGGTGGATCCTGTTGACAACAATCTCCTCGAGTCGGAATCCGCAAATAAGGTATTGTTTTGGTTCACTTTCATTGTTTTGACTTACAAAAGGTTTGGCTGAAATATCATGTACCACGTGGCAAACAATAGCTTTGAATGTTGTAATAGTTGGCGAATTTCCGTTGGAAAAATGAGATATTTGTGCCGTCCGCAAGGCAAGACCCAGACCCGGGACCATGAAGTGGCGCTTTAGCGCTTAGATACGTGTCAGCCTGCTTTTACATTTGTAATTAAATATAAAGTTTGATAGTACTTTCAATTTAAAAATTGGGTTTTCGGGAATCTTGCAGAGATTTATTTAAGACTTTAGATATTCTAACACTGCCAAGTTTGTAAATCTATGAGCCTTTCAAGGTCAGCAAATTCACGAACACAATACTAGGCAAATTCATAAATTTAGACAAAATTTCATAGATTACACATTTATGGAAAACTTCCATCACAGGCAGGTGCAAAATTGTTCAACAAACTCCCCGCTGAAAAATTGTATTTTATTCAAAAGAAGGTTAAGAGCTTATCTATTGGAAGGCTCATACTATTCTGTTGGGAAATTTACAGATCAGGATTTAAATAATGACAGTTAAATTTTATTATAAATTTAACTAGGTTTTGTAATACAGTACTGTACTCTTACTAGTGGTTTACTTTGTTTTATTTTTTATATTTGTTATTCATGGTTTTTGTTGTTTCGTTACCTTTTAAGTTTGTCAACACAAAAGTTTTTTGTATATTATGACAAATAAAATTATTATTATTATTACTTTCTCAGGATAATAAAATATAGTTTACTATTGCTGAACTTCAGAGTGGAATAAAAATTAAAAATTAACTTTAACAACTACTGATGGAAAAATATTAATACAGATTTATAACCACAATTAGCTTAAACCTAGGATGCAATAAGCTAGGTAATCAGATGTATAGAAAATGATGCTGAAAATTACTATCACAAATAAAGTACATCCATTAATCTGTTGTCAAGACTGATAAAAAACGGTCTTACACCAAAAAAGCTGGGCGAGTTATTCAGTTGAAAATGAGGCCGAAGGCTGAAATGAGATGGTGAGTGGAAAGAAACGGCCCCGAGATGTGGTCACGTAAATGTCATACACGAGGATTTAAATCACAAGTAAACACATGTGGTATGTTAAAATCAAAACTTCAAACTTCGAACTTAGGACCAATAAAATTGAAGAGACCGTAGCACATTGTAAAAACGATGCTATTCAAGTTACTTATGATACTTAATATTTCATTATGAGTCCTTTTAAGGGGTCGTTGTATTTAAGTCGTGTAACTTACACGTATTTGAAAGACTTTTCCTTCCGATCAAACCGTGTAGTTCACGATATAACATTTATGGTTTCGTAAACTAAACAAGACAACAGTAAAGTTCCGGGTAATATATCAATTTAAAAATAATGAAATCTAGTGTAAACAAAGGTATTTGGAAAATTTACAGATTTAAGTTATGTTGAAGTGAAACTGCAGTGTTTGTCATTGCGTTAAAAAAAATGCATTGGCGTCACATAAATCATAGTTCTAGAAAATGGCACGTTTTTTGTACTTAAACACAATGTACACTGTCAATATGGTAATGTTCAGAGTTGTAATGTTTGTTGCAAGATTCTGTTATGCAGAATCAACTGTTCATACTGTTCAAGTTCATCTAATTAGAACTAAATAATTAAAAACAAATACTGGGAAAGCTCGACATAAAACCAGGCGCAAAGGATATCTTGTGAGTGTTGGCGATGAGATGGCCTGATGGCTTGCTTGACATGAATGACAGCTATTCTTCTAGGCTATGAAAGACGCCAGTGGATAGCTTGCTGTCACCGTGTGCCGGAATTTTATAATGGCCGGCTTGTTACCAGTCTAGTACTGTATTATACAGCCAAACTTCGTGAGGTATAGAGGGTGTGAAGTAGTACTGAAACATCCTTTCAATCTTTTTGTTGATGAACTCGTATTTTCCTTAACATTATAATGAGGTATAACGGACGTTTAAATCCAGTGTATAAATTTTTCCATCGGATGAACTTCCTGCTGCAAAGAGTTGAGAATATTAAACGAGAGCCAGGATCTAACTGGTGTATCAAAACAATGACTTTTGCTAGACAAATGCATCGTTGCACATATGTCCCTTGAAAGTGTTGATTCTAGGCAAAGATGCTCTTCGTTAAAGCTTAAAAGCTTGTAACTTTGAAACGTTGTTTTTCGCTAGAACAGTGTAAATCAATGTTCAAATCTTCACCCTGACAAAAGCGACGGAGATTAAACAGATTTAAGATAAGAGTATCAAAGATCCAAAATGTTAAGGAAACTTTGCATCTTCTATGAACAGTTTAATTTCACTTACTGTGTTGAAAAGCATTACAGTTTATATTAAAAGTGTGAAGAAGTTCATGATATAAACATTCTTCTAAGAAGGGTTGTAACTACAACTTGTAGGAATTACCCTGTAAATGTACATCGGACATGATGATCAAGTACAACTAATTGAAAAGGGAAATTGAAAAACTACGAGGTATAGTTATAAAAATAAAGTTTGTTTTAATTAAGTGAGTGTGAGCGTGCACGTCTGCTAGTGACTAGAGTGAAGAAGGTGGAGATGTTGGTTCTTGGCAGCAGCGACCTCATGAGTGTCAGCCAGGTAGCCTGAGGGGAGGACCACGGGCTTAGCGAGAAGTCCATGGTAAGCTGCTACATGATGGTGGTCGTGTTCTCCAGTAGAGTGTCCACTGTAGCCATGTCCATGAGCCTTAGCCTTGGCTACAGCAGCGTAATGTTCAGCCTTAGCAGCGGCTACCTCGTGAGTGTCAGCGATGTGTCCGTTATGCAGGACATGAGGGATGGCGATAGGTCCGTGATACCTGTAGTCTCCATGAGCTCCGTAGTTTCCTTCGTCTCCATGGTAACTTCCATGTCCTCCATGAGACTTAGCCTTGGCTATAGCGGAGAGATGTTCAGCTTTAGCAGCGGCTACTTCGTGAGTGTCAGCGATGTGTCCGTTATGCAGGACATGAGGGATGGCGATAGGTCCGTGATACCTGTAGTCTCCATGAGCTCCGTAGTTTCCTTCGTCTTCATGGTAACTTCCATATCCTCCATGAGACTTAGCCTTGGCTATAGCGGAGAGATGTTCAGCTTTAGCAGCGGCTACCTCGTGAGTGTCAGCGATATGTCCGTTATGCAGGACATGAGGGATGGCGATAGGTCCACGATACCTGTAGTCTCCATGAGCATCGTAGCTTTCTCCGTGTTCATGGTGACCCGGGGAGCCATGAGACAGCTTGGAGTTGGACAGAGCGGCAAGATGGGCACTCTTGGCTGCTGCTACCTCATGTGTGTCTGCCAGGTAGCCGTTGTGGAGGACGACAGGGAGAGCAGTAGGTCCGTGGTGATGTACACTGCTGTATACACTCTGCGTGTATACTGCAGCTAAAAGTAAGAATGCCTAAAACGAGCAAGTCAGATTATTACTTAACCTCACCTACCTCTAAAGGTGACATAGTTTTGAGTATGCAACACAGTTTGTATCTACGTGACTAATTCCCATATAGTCTTATCTAGCTACTCCTATCAAAACAAACAGTAGATTCTGCATTGAGTAAATTTCTCAGTGATAAATCTCTGAGTGGTTGGTAAAAATCAAGTAAATTTTCATTTAAGTTGCTTAACCACCTAAGCCAAGCCTAAATCTAAAATGTATCTTAGTTGTATTTCAAATATTAGAGTCAAGTATTTTTCATATTACGATGTAAACTTTGGAACAACAAAACACAAAATATCATCGATGAATTATTTCATGTATGCCGATAGTCAAGTGTTATTATATCATTGCGTGGTTTTAGACTTGTCCGTAAATTATATAAGTCATGCTATTGATAGTTAAAAAGCTATTGAAATTTACTACACAAACTCAGTTGTTTCAGAAAGCTTATAAACTATACAAGCGAGTATTGCTTACCCATGAATCCATATTGAACAGAAGAGTGTAGTGTTCTGATGTACACCTTTACACGAGCTGGGTTTTATACTAATGAATACCAGAACTTATGAAACAGCTTCCTCGAATATCTGACCATTCCTAACATAATCTCGTATTAATTAGTGAAAGGCTCGAGAAGTGTCACGACTTGGATTCTGAGTAGTAAATAATGTGTTTCAAAGTAACGTATGGAAGCTTAAAAAGCATTACTTTTTAATTGAAATGATAAGTATCCAATACTGTTAAGAACAACTTTATTGAAGTGAGGAACATCACTGATGTCTATGAAAGTTATAGCTGTTACATCATAATGACATTTTGTAGTTTACTTTGTTTTGTACTTGGCAATAATCTCCGTGATAAATTTAAAAATTGTTTATATTATCAAAGAACTAATACAAAGTTTTCACACTACATGTAACAAAATGTATATCTAGAGGACAGCTTACGTTTATTTGAATGAAATAAAAGTCGTACATTAAGTCTTGTCGAGGTTGAGAGGTAGAGAGGACTTTGTAGTCCTAACTTCGCCTCGTTTAACAAGACAAACTTTACCTTTGACGTTAAAATTAATCTAGGAATAAAGGCCAATGTTAAGTGGGTTTCAATTATTCAGTGTTCAGAAAACTGAGAGTCATAAGTTTAAATTTTCAATCTTTCAGTCTAAAAAGAGGTCATGCACATTATATGAAACCCCTTTAAATGTGTGGAGTTTGTGAAAGCAGTATTACAAAGTGTTCGGAGGTTTCAAAACGTTGGGCATAAAAACGTTTAATTGTTTTACATTTTCGAAACGCACTGTAACTGATCTGAATAATCGCACTCTGAATTCCTTTTATTCTTTGAGTAGTTTTGAGATGGAACTGTTTCATTTCATTGAAATAGGTGAAACCGCTCTCTAGATGTACAATGCACGAGATACTGTGTTTTGAGACACTCGGTACACGTGTCTTACATGTGCCCCCTATACTTATCTGTTTGTTATGGTTATTCACATTGCAAACTGATCACAGAGTAGTGAATATGGCATATTTTACTGTATAATATTCACATATTAGGGTGCTTGAAGAAATATAGAGAACTAAAAAAATTAAGTGCGCGTTTTTAGAGTTTTATAAGTATGTTATTCATGATGACCACAGTTTGTAAAAGTAATAAATACTAATTTTAAATGAAAACTTCAAAATTTTCAAATAAATATTTAACCACAACATGTTTTGACAAAATTATAAAAACTTAAAAGTAGTGTTGTTGTTTTAGTGACAAAAGCTGAAATGTTTTCAGAGGTCATAGCTAAATATGCATGTTGTAATGATTGGTTGTGTGTACAGAATGTGCAAGAGCAGTGTAACTCCAAACACCCGATGTCGTGCCTGAAGATGACGCTGATACGTGGACTGGACCGACTGTCTCGCTGGCCCTCGAGCATGGAGTTAGCCCCAGGCTTCACCGTCAAGGGAGACTTGTCCACACTTCAGGTAACACACGGCACAAACACTAATAGTAGTTTGTAGTCACCTGTCTGTTTGGTTGGCTTAAGAGCTTTAATACAATCGGTGGAACGTTTCATTAAGACAAGTTTACGTGGTGTAGTCTCGTGCAGAGGAACTTTAAAATGTCCACATACTTTAGCTGAAGACATTTTGATAAAACCAAAGACAACAGGGCGAGAAGCTTCTTGGTCCAAACCATAAGCATGGCCATCCAGAGAGGCAATGCGGCCAGCATTTCCTTGGCCATGGCCGCAGAAGAAGCCAGTTTACCTATATTTTATTTGTAACACATATATGTATAATTGTAATAAATAAATATTCTTTTTATTTTCTTTAGCTGAAGGTTTAATGATGCTCAAACATTAAAAACTCGTTTTAAACACATCGCAACGCTTTTTAGGTCCTCGTAGGTAACTATTGTATTATCTCGATTGAAGAACGTGGACCCACAAACTGGCGAGAATAGGGCTAGTGGTCTAGCGGTGTACCGGTCTGAACTAAGGGTATACAATTATGTTTTAAGACACTTTGGTTAAATAGGTTGTAATATGTTATTTAACTATTTGTTCACTAATATTCACAGAATTCATAATCTTAAGAATAATATAATTTAAGATTTTCTGTTACACCTACAAGTTTCAAGACTCGAATCCATGCCCCGGTGTTAAAAAGTCGACCGCCATGCATATGTTGTTAACACGTTTAGGCTATACAAAATGTATTTATTATTTAACTAGGTACATGACAGGGGACATAATGAAAAGTTTACATTGTAATATGGTTGAGTGCATTAGGGTTCAAAATAAATAAATTTGTTAATAAGAAAACAAATTATTGAAAGTAAGTAACTTTCAGCAAACTGAATGTTATTCGATACAAATTACTTGTTTCGGCCGACTCTGCCATAGTCGGGGCTGGAAATTTAGTAAAAAACGAAGTCAACATTTAGCTTTAGCTTTAACAAGTTTTAAAGTTTATCCTCTTTACTTTTAAAGCAATGGATAGAAAAATCTTTAAAGCTAACCAGGGGTTGAGTGTTTTATTTCTATTTCCAAAGACAAGATATTCCTCGTGGTTACTTTAAAAAGACGAAATACTCGTATTTGAACTTAAAAGGATTAAAAATAAAATTACCTTTAAAAAGTCTTCGTAAGTTTAGGCCTACATAGTTATGATTAGGTAAGACATCCTAATTTTAAAATATGTGCAACAACATCTTATTAAAAAAACCTATTACTCGGTCAATATTAAAGCCATAATCTTAAGAACGGACATGGCCAAGGCTGTTTCTTGACGCATGCTCCATAGTTTACTCGCATCAACATTGTATTTACTGCGGACAGTTCAGTTACGCTGCACGAAGAAACTGATTACCTCGCACTCCTCCATGGTCTTTGATAAGCGTAGCTACGCTGTCAAGTCACGTTAACTGGAAATGGAATATTCCTGTATGATTGAGCTAATTACCTATTTTTAATTTGTCCTTAGTTCACAGGATAATCTTATTCTGCGCCTGGCGAGGCTTAATAGACACAATCCTTATTTAGTACTAAATTTCGTACTAAACTAAGTACTAGTACTAAACTAAATTGCTCTCCGCCACTATTATGAACTTTCAAACTAACACTATCCTTATGTTGATTTTGCCATACTTATCCGTATTACTTTGTTTGTTGTTTTTTTCACACAATATTTGTTGTAAATGACAATAAAATATTAATATTATTAATACTATTGCAACGACTCTTTAAACTCGAGAACCAATCGCGTATTTCTTTAATCAAGAAGTATTAGAATAACTTATTTCAGATGTTATATTGAAAGAAAACTTGGATTATGTCCTTGCTGAAGAATTTGGAAGGCAATATATATATTTGTCTAAATGCTTATACAAACAACAACAATAAATAAGACTTAATTCCTAAATTCATATATGTTTTTACATATATACTGGTCAAAAATCCTCTAAACCACTAATCAGCCTATCCACTTATCAGTAAATTTAGTGCACGTCTAATGCTAGACTAAACTAATTGTTAGACTTGGCTTTAGTGTCAAATTTATATTTTTTCTTAGGACCAGTTTCATGCTTATAACATATACTGTACTCGTATACATGCTTGCATGATATTCTTTACATCATGTAGCTCATTAATGGTTTTCAACAGTTTTATGAACTAAATAAATAAATAACATTTCATGGTTGCACAGTTTCTTCAGAAAAGAAAATTCATAACACAGTTTTGCTTACCCACACAGGGTTCTGCTACATAAGGATAATCACCTCAGGCAACTTTGACATTATGTGTAATCAGATCATAGTAGGCAATGTTGTTTTCAAATTCAAATGTATTTCTGTTATAAAAAATACACAAAACTATAGACGGTCATATGATAACTTGACTTGTTCCATGTGCCTTGTAAAGGAGTTGCCGAGGGATGTAAGGTCGGGTCAGCTGGACGAGGCTCTACTGCGATCTCTCACGCGCTACCTCAGCTCACTCAGTCTCACTGTGCGCGTCATGGACGGCAGCACTGTGCGCAAGATGCAGGAGGTGGGCGAGAAACTGACAGAAGGACCAGAGGACAGCAGTGCTAGCGGTGAGTTCACGTAACTAAATCACTATTTCCGATGCCGACCACTCTCATGAGGGTATTTTAAGGCAAATATGTGGTGAAGGATGAGTGTGATGAGTGGTAGTAATGAGTTATGAAGTCTTGTTACAAACTAAGGCCGACTCTTCCTTAGAATGGGTCATTAATTAATAGCCCAATGACCGATGGAAATACAAGGACCAACGGCTTAACGTGACTCTCGAACCACGCAGGTGATGGTCTTATATGTCTAAACGATGGTGGGAGTTGATGCGGGTATCATTAGATGATAACTGAGACTATCTGAGCCGCTTTAGACCTATATCATCCTCAAAACCTGACCTCCATGAAGCTGGATTACAGGACCACGCCATGAGTCCCATTCATGTGGCCGGGTATCATGTGGTTTGTTTAATATCATCAGCCGTGCGTTTAGGTCTCTTAGTCAGTGACCTATGAGCCCTGATAGGCTGATGGAAAAGAAGTGCAGGATACGACGTTTGTCCCAGTACGCGCTCAGCCAGATCATTATACTTACTCGTCGCAAACAGAAGTCAATGGTCATAATCAATTGCATTGTTTTTGTAAATTGCTACGTTAAGTTCATTAACCAGAAAATCGTTTTACTAGAAGTGATCCTTTGAGGGTTTCCCCCTCAAAAATGGGGTTTTATGAGACACAAATTGTAATTATAGTCCGATTTTTATTAAACTTGACATACACATTAGTGAAACCGCATTTTGTTGATTTTAGTATACGTTAGGAACGGTGTCACAAATGTGCATACCGAGCTTAATATAAATCAGTTAATAAATAGTTTTCATATCAGTAAACGCCACTTTTGTGGGAAACGCACTCTCTTTCAAAATAGCACGGTGTACATTGTACCTCGTTATAAGAATATAATAGGATTCACGGTAACGCTTGTAGCTATGCGTCGGCTATTTTTTTTAAATTCGACACTCCCACTATGATTGTAACTCTGATTCATTAACTCTCAACTGTTTAGTTACAGCGAGCAGAGGTCGTAGGCCTGGAGGTCCCATGATGATGGCAGGGATGATGTCTGGAGGAACCCTGCTCGCCTTGGGGTTGGCAGCCATCGCAGCCATGGCAGGCAAAGCCATGATGGCAGCACTGCTCTCCCTCATGATGTCTGCCATGGCTGCCATGAGAGGAGGAGGAGGAGGCGGTGGAGGAGACAAGTCCTCGTATGAGGTAGGCTGAAAACTACATACTGTATATTGTTATGTTTAACCTACCTGACTTTATTTCTTCTACTTTTCTATTATCTACAGCTCTGTAGCTATGTTAGTTAAATAGATAATCTTAAAGATTATGATACGCATGTCAAATTAAAAAATTGGAGTCTTTAAAACTCTTTGAAGTACAAGGCTCTGAAGCTAGCTACCAAGACGTATTTTTAAGATACACTTACCTATAAAAGAGTAGGTTTCCCATCTCCTCCCATTTGAGCTCATTAAAGCATCTAAATATTATTGACAATTTCTATTGATGCTACATATGTTTTCATTTTTAAAACACTAAACTCTTTATTTACCACGTCACTACTGTATAAAACTAATTTTGAGGTGATTCATGCGCACGATCACAAGCACCGCAGCCTGGACTCCACGGGGACCGGTGACTCCAGTTACTCCTATCCGGACTACGCCCTGCCTCCTGCCATGCGTCGAGGCTTCATCACCCCGGTCAACACTAGACGCTAGGCTGTGCGCGCTTCCTGCTTGCTGTGTATATGTTCCTTTATTTATACTATAGGTATTATTTATTGATGTTTTCAATTAAGATCTCTCGATGTACATAAGACTGGATGTAAGATAAGGTGTATTAAATTATTTCTGTGATATTTATTGTTTGTTTTAACCTGGAGTTCAATATTATATACTTACTATATATTATATACTTGTTTTGGGAAACAATCGCATATTTCTGCTGGCTCAATGCTTAATCCATGGATCCATTTTCATCTCAAAATAACATTATACAGAGTATATGAACTGCATACAGTGAAGACCACACAAGACTAAAATTAGAATTTAGTGTAATTTTCTTGTATCGATTTTGTATTCAATTAATTTTTTTATTCAATAGTCTAAACACTTCCTAGTCTAGACAACATCAATCATGATAAAAATAAAATGATTGTCAATAATTATATTGTTTGCCCGTTGTCGTGCAAAGAACGGAAAACGATAACCTACAAAGAGCTCAATTATTACAAACTTTAGTAAAGTAAAGGTACTACCGTATGTTCTAAAACTTTATAGTTAAAATGTTGTCTCTCTCTTATAAAGCATAACATATCAGATCTTCTCTTCTATGACATATTAATCTGATTATACAAAGCAAAGGCCAATATACAAAATTGTATATTTGTATATTGGCCTTTTGTTTTAAATTTATTAACAACATATCAGAGACAAATACACGTTGATAATAGGTATTTAGGCTGTAGCTAACATTCAACTGGTGATTCATAAGTTGAATCTTTACTCGCACAATCGAAACAATTATTAAAGTTGTAAGCAGAACGTAATTTACTTATGCTTAACAAATAGCTTAGGATATTTATGTCGTGTACAAATTATCCAAAACAGCTATAAGATTAACCAACTTATGTATGTATCGTCTGCTTTACGTACAGCCTAAGATCCAATGTGTATCGTGCATTATAACTTTATTTCGGGCTAAACACCATCTTCATAGTTTATTTTGTTTATTTTTTCATAGTTCAGTTATATAAAAATACAAATACAGTTATACAAATATATTACACACAAAATATAACTTTTACGGTTACATAGTGGTGTATCTTTTTTTAAGGCATCAAAAGTAAACAAGGAATAAATTGTGATATAAATTTGACTCTATGAAATAAATATACAACTAGGAAGTTTCAAGAAGTTTAGTTATTTACAGCAACTGATAAATTTAGGGCATTTATAAGAAAACGGCAGTCAAACTGACGGTTTTTAAATAAGATAAATCAAACATGGAGATATTTTAAAAAATTATTTTTGATTGTAAAGAAGAGAAATGGAATTAAATATTCATAATAAAAAAGCACAAAATAAATCATAGCAAAAGTTATGTCACTTAAATAAGGACCTCATTTTCACTGTACGAGTTTCTTGGAGAAGTTAGTCATGACTCTCCAATGTTTGGAACGGGATCTCACGAAGTTCTCACCGAAGCAATGGTTTTGGAGTGACAGTAGTGGTGGGACGCTGGTCAGTTGGGATGGTCGCCATTCTGTCCACCTTGAGCGAAAGTTCCGATATGGAGTGTTGGACCATGAACACTGTGCGTATGTAGTCGACACTTTTGTGAAATAATGGTTCTGTGATTCTAACACAAAAGAGTTGTATACGGTTTAATGTTCCTCGTGGTGATCCCGTCTCTAAACACAATTCTTCTATGGGTTTGAAACTTTCAGAACACTGCTTTTGGGGCAACAAGAAGGAGAGAAGGATTCCTCGAACGGCGGAACATCGCCGCTTATTGAAGCTGTTCGACATGCTTTTGAACATTCTCGTCGTTTGCCGTTCTTCACCCCCAAGAAACAGAATGGCGACCATCCCAACTGACCAGACGCCCCACCACTACCTATCCCACTCAAAACCGTAATCGGCGAGAACTTTGTGAGATACCGTGCCAAACATTGAGAGAGTCATGACTAACTCTCCAAAACCCAAGCAGTGGTCATTATTTAAGTGACATAACGTTTGCTATATGTTATTTTTGTATTTTATTATGAATATTTAATTTTATTTTCCTTTACAATAAAAAAACAATTTTAAAATATCTCTACAACTTTTGATTTATTTTATTTTAAAACCGTCAGGTTTGACTGCCGGACCCTGTAGTTCTTCAAAAACGCCTTTTCCGTGCTAATTGTATAGATCATAACATTATCTTCGAAACATTATCTCCAAACTTGTGTGCTGAATTTCCCAATCTAAAACATCTTTCCAACTACTGTATATCTAATAAACCTCTGTCCGCATGAAGTACATAACAAGTTGCAAAACAATATGTTACGGCCAAAATACAGTACATAAATGACTGTATAGCAAAAAAGTTCGTTGGTTTAGCTTAATTGAGTTTCAGCAAAAATCAAATCTGGATTTAAGAAGATGACTTAAACTGTATTTAGAAGATTGGAATTAGCTAATAGGGGTGGAGTTGATATTTAAACTGTTGCAGGTAAACTTAAAGTGGAATGCAACAAGGTACGAAACCCAGAACAAAATGTAAACGCAAAATATTTGTTTTCCAAGAATTACTTCCTATCAAAGTCAAAATATAAATAAAACTACGATGTATAAACAGTTAAATATTGAATTTAAAACTTTAAAGAAATAAACATTCTAGTTCAAATTAAAACGGTATTAATTATTGAACAAACACGCAACTGAAAAGTGGTCAAAACTAGTTGAAGAAACCACTTATAATATTAGTAATCTCATGAACAGCATTATTTTCAGTCATAAGGTACTCTTCGACCTTGAGAGGCTCACCATTGTCAATATACTCGTACCTGTTGCAAGAATATTCACGGATAGTTACGCACTCACTCTAGCATCCAACAAAAATATGATAAAAACAATTTGCACTAGAGAAAACGGTTAAACGAAAAAGTAAACAACTTTAAACGTGTGTAGTTTTCTTCAGACTATGTACTTTCCCTGTATGGTTTTACAGTTTTTCTCACACTGTTTGCCGTTCCGTTTGCAATCAGAACCCCGTTCTGTTCCAAGACCTTACTTTCTTCCTCAACTCCTTCAATTATCTGAGCCATTTTGCTAGCTTTGATGACTACTTGTTTAAAACCGCAGCTACGCCCTTTCATTGTCCGAGTTTCTTCAACTCTTATTGTGCACTACACTCAATACAAAAACACAAGAACTCCAAGAGAAAAAATGAAAATTTAATCTCTGTCATTTTTTTATAACGTTAACCTCAATAACAGATCTGACACTTCAGTCTTGTACGCATTGGATATACGTTAGCTGAGAGATTAACTATACGAGTATAACTTATTTGTTCTGAAGTATGTTTATCATTGTAATATTTTAAAGAACTTGCAAAGTAAAACAATTGATAACGCCCTCGTGTATCTTCAAGAATGCTTTATCTATTCTAATAAAATGGCTAATAGTACTCGTAATTTATGAAAACTTACGAATTGGCTCTTGAAAATGAAATAAATAGTATTATAGTGTTCAAAATACTCAACCAAGAGTTTCTTTGTAGTAAATTAGATAAATATTTAGTTCCGACTAATTAATACACATTTAGCTCATCTTTAAACTATATTAACCCTATATTACTTTATATTCAAACTATATTAAGCTTGAAAATTAAATTACCAATTTGCAATATTGAGGGCTAATCACAACAGTAACTGTGTAATGTCAAAAGGGAGATCATTTCACTCTAAAACAGTTAGTAGGAGATTGGCTAATGAATTACCCTAGCTACACGATTAATAAAAAATGTCAACTGTTTGACAATTATAGACAACAGATCTTCTTATTTTAAAATAAATATATTAAATCGATAGTTTAAGATTGTTATCTAAGCTATTGGAAACTGTCAAGGCTATTGTTACATTAGTCAAAATTGTGTAGTAAAATGCTTAACATATTATTAAATATGATCATAAGGACGCATCGAAAATGTGGGTGTATAGGTAAGCCACAGCAGTCACAGTAAAGTACTTGCCTTTCCGTTCTAAGCAGCACTGTCGTCCACACCTCAGTCACACTTCATTTTTGAAGTGTTTATACCGGTGCGTGATGGGCTTTCACGTCTTCAGAACATTATTGCATTATTGAGTAGATAATTAATTGTAACCAATCATAAATTATGTTGATGTCTGATGATTAGCAGTGTTAAATTACCCACTTTTACATGAAAGTAATCCAGTAAAATGCTTGGCAAATAGGGCTCTGAACTTTACGATTAAACGTTTAAAAGTGTTTTACTAAAGCTAAGAAATGTTTTGATTAACCTTGGAATTAACACAATCAACACCTTTACAAAGTCACAATTTGCAAGAATTGATTTAAACCCAAGGTGGGATGTGATCAAAATTTTCCCTGTCCTCTCCTGAAGAATTACTGTTTTGATTAAGGCATTTACTGATGGTGTAAATATTTGGCTTGTTCCTTGAAAACACCAAAGTACTATCCCTCCTTTACTAAATATTGTAAATAAGTCCAACATGTTTAAAGCTGTCAAGAGTAGTTTTACAAGGTGGGATGGTATATCTGCACCTGTAATAATTGTATTTCGTATGTTTAATACAACAACTAATAATACAAAGAGGGTTTGTAATACGATTCACTAAATCACTATTTGAGATGCCGACCACTCTCATTAGGGTATTTTAAGGCAAATATGTAGTGGAGGATGAGTGGATGAGTGGTAGTAATGAGTTATGAGGTGTAGTCTTGTTACAAACTAAGGCCGACTTTTCCTTAGAATGGGTCATTAATTAATAGCCCAATGACCATGGAAATACAAGGACCAACGGCTTAACGATTCCGAATCACGCAGATGATGGTCTGATATGTCTAAACGTTGTTGAGTTGATGCGGTATCATCAGATGATCACTGAGACTATCTGAGCCGCTTTAGACCTATATCATCCTCAAAACCTGACCTCCATGAAGTTGATTACAGGACCACGCCACGAGTCCCAGTTGCGACTATTGCTCAAAGGATATTAAAATTGGGATGGACGCAAATTACTATTGGTGTATCTCCGTTTTTTGAGGCACTGTCTCCTGGTACATTTGCTTTGCACTCTCCAAGTGGTACCGCATGGTTTCTACACTGTTAGATACATGTTTTTGTGCAGACTACTGGTTTCTAGTGAAACTTTAAACCAACAAGAAGAAGTGTGAAATATCGGTGAAACCTGGATCAGCCAGCGAAGCAGAGACAATGAGTATTGAAGGGCGTGGCGAGCAGTGGAAATCAATGCATGGAGATGCTTTGTGGGGAAAAAGTAGTGTTGTGTAGATAAATAATGAACAACTTTTTAGAAAAGTTCTAAAAATATTTGACGTACGTAAATTACAAAAATATGTTTTTCTTTATATTTATAATAAAACGGTTTACGAGTTTTAAAATTATCCAGATTATGCTAAATACTTATTATTCTCACATATTCCCACATGTTAGATATGGAATAATAACTTTCTTGGGGAAAAGAAAGTTCATATTAAAAAGTTGTTCGTAAAACAAAAGAAAGCTCTAAGAAGTATATTTAATATTAAAAGGAGATCTAGTTGTAAGCAAATTTTTATTGAACACAATATTATGACTTAATCCTGTAAATACATTTTCGAGTACTGTATATAATCCATTAAAAAGCCCAAATTTTGGGTATTTTATCATCATTTTATCAAACAACCAATTTACTAATAACTTTAATTTAAGAACAAAAACAATATTAAAATGCCAACTCACAATTCCAATTTTTATACTAAAAATAAAATTTATGCGTCGTCTAAATTGTATAAAAAACTTCCAGATAACTTGAAGCAAGAAGTGTCGTCCATTTTCCGGACCAAAATTAAAAATTATCTCTTCAAGAAGGCCTTCTACTCCGTACACGACTACTTGATGGAAGAAATATGTAAAGAATAACGTTGTTTTCCTGGAACTTTGGTTGTTTTGTTTATTTGTTCTTTGTTATATGTTTTTGTTTGTATACATGCATCTTGTATGCCATGGATTATATCTTTCTTTCTTAAATCTTTCTTTACAAAACGTTTTGTCCTCTCCGTGGTTTATCCATGATCAGTCGAGCAAACAAAGTACTAAGACGAGTATAGGAAATTCAAAATAAGTGTAATTTTAATAGTTTGACCCGGTTAAGTAACAATGTAATTTACATCCTCCTCGTAAAACATTATTTTTCGTTAGATTTTTACTTTTAATAAATATGGTTTGCCCTAATATTTCTAAGTGTAATGTATTTTGTACCTAAACTGTGTTTATTATGAATTTAGATAGTTTGAATTTGCTATATGATTCATAAATTTAAAAAGAGAGACCCAGGACATTGGTGAGTTAAGGTTTGATCTCAATGTAACCACTATTAGAACATTTAAAACTTTTAAGTGTGAGCTAAAAAATTTTACTGTCAAATTCATTTTATACAATGGGAGAATTCAAGGAAAATGGTGTTTAAATTTAAATTTATACACTTATACCTTTTACTAAACAGTTAAAGATTTTTCTTTAGCTTTTGTTTCTTATCAGTGGTGGTAGATTTTGTGTTTTTATTTGTGTAGGTATATTTTTGTTGTCAACACGATAATTGTATCGTGTATTAGCATAAATAAATAAATGGTTGAAGTGATTTGGGTGTTTTCAATTTGTATAGCGTCTCTAATTATTCAAGAAGAAGTATGAATCGAGTGAAATAATTTGACTGCAAGCGTGTGACTTCTGTTTTCTGCACCACACCTTTTAATTTCGTAAGGTAATTTCATAAAGCAGGCTTGACTCTGGTGAACGAAGCAAGAAGTATCATCACATAGGCAATTCTATATGGATTTCTATATAGCTTCATGGAGGTCAGGTTTTGAGGATGATAAAGGTCTAAAGCGGCTCAGATAGTCTCAGTGATCATCTGATGATACCCGCATCAACTCCCACCATCGTTTAGACATATCAGACCATCACCTGCGTGGTTCGGAAGTCACGTTAAGCCGTTGGTCCTTGTATTTCCATTGGTCATTGGGCTATTAATTAATGACCCATTCTAAGGAAGAGTCAACCTTAGTTTGTAACAAGACTACACCTCATAACTCATTACTACCACTCATCACACTCATCCTTCACCACATATTTGCCTTAAAATACCCTCATGACAGTGGTCGGCATCTCAAATAGTGATATATAGTGATTGTTAAAACGCGGCAGTTACCGCGGCGTTTTTCTTGCAAACTACACAAACCTTTAAAATTCGGGTATTTTGGGCACTTCCAGACGGCTCTGTGACAGCTGATGTCTCAGTGTATTGGCAATATGAATGCAGTGAGTAGGGCCTACACTCATTGTGTGCGGGTACAGCTAGTTTGTTCGAAATGTATTATGAAATTCCAAATAAATGATTATGTAATGTCATTTATCGCTATCTCTTGTAATATGTTTTATATATTTATTGTGGAGTATTTATTTTTACTGCTTTATTTTTAGTTATACATACTTATCTATTTTTGCTACGTTTATTAATTATAATCTTTTATAATACACTTACAGATCTATTTGTCGCAGCTCTGGTAATTGTCTATTCATAATGGAAACTATTATGTATTATAATTATTGTTAAATGGATTTTCTGTCAACAAAGAAAATTGAAATTGAGTTTAACACCCGAGAAAAAAATGGAGAACTCGCCCTGGACTAGCAGGTTGATTTTCTACGGTCAGTTCCACATAATGTTTTGTGGGCAACGTAGATATGAAGAAATGTTTCTTTCAATTCTATAATTATATAATGTTTTATCTAATTGATTAATTATTGACTTGAGTGGGTGACAATATTGTACTATGTATAGTGCTAGTTAGATTGGGATCGTGCCTTCTCGCTCAACGCTCGCCGTATTGTACTGCGCCGTCAGCACCCGTATAGACAGACAAGTTGTTTCGGCGCGGCGTTACGCATCTGGTTGCGTTGAAGTCCATCGCTTCCTCAACGCGTCCAAGCAAGGCCGTCGTGAAAACGCCCGTAGTAGATACTTCATATACTCTCCGTGTTCCGAGTCACAAGCACTCTAACTGCTGCATGTTAACATTGCGTATAGGAGTAAGCTATATGGGTTTGAAAGAGTGTTGGTAGGCTTATTATGGTGAGCTGAAATGGCTCATGATATTCGTAATACACATTAAACATATTGCCAAATTGTATTGATAAATTGCTTACATTAGAACTTGTTTCAATGGTGATTTCATTTTAAATACTCCTTAAGTGGTTAGAGCTCGAGCACATGTTTTGCAAACGCCCTTCTTAATAGTTTAAATCAGCAATTGAAACTACTTTCAGCTCATGAAAGTAAGGGTCTCTGTTTGTTATTATATTTTATCCACCGTGCAATTTCACCGTCGCCCATCATCGCCGGACAATGGACGAATATAATAGAGTAAGTATTGGACTGGCTGAAATCATGCCGACAGCTCCGGGTGGAAAAGAAGGGGACTTTTTCCACCCGCGTTATTTATTTTACCGGTGCTACATTAGGAAGGAACGGAGAAAGGCTATATTTCAGTCCAGTAGCTATTGTACAGAGGCAGCGGTCAGCAGCGGTCAACAATAGCGCGCGCCGGTCCGCCGCACTCGCCAATTATCTGCGGAAGAAGCTAAGCGACGTTTCCGCAAAAAGGCGAATATGTTTTCCTGTGAAGGGGCGGTATAAGAGAGCGCGGAGGCGGGCAGACGCAGAGGCTAGCTACTGGTGGAGCGTGATGGTTGTAGTGATGGGTTGGTGGACTGTGATCATGGGTAGTGTGGTGGTGTACGCCGGTGTCACTGCTGCGGCTATCAGTGCGGCAACTGAATCTGGTAACCATCTCGAGACCAGCCCTGCTTCACATGACAAGGAGGATCAGCTGTTAAAGCAAGTAAGTTGTATTGTATTGTAACAATTAATCTTTTTTGCATCGTGTTAAAAAATCAACAATAAATGGACACTTTGAATTTTTTGCAACAGTAAATCGTTTTAACTATTGCAAAGATATTAGTCTATTGATTTGTGTAAATCTTTAACAGGAGTTATATATACCACGAACTGTTCAAGCAATCTTATCCTAAAACGCGACCCAGCAGAGCTGCCCCTAGGTTTAGTATACTTCCTCAACTTATGCAAAACCAAAACTTAATATTTCAAACATCTTACATTACATTGATATTCAATCAAATTTATAGGATAGCAACCACATCCCTGGCTATTAAGATTCTCACGTTAGATCTGACCAATTTTAAACTACAAATAAGAAGTTAACGTAGAAACTGGAATTTTGTACACAATTATAATTTAGCAACCTGATACAAAATCAGTCTAGAGTTTTCGAATTGTTTAAGTCATGACTAACCTAAACCCATGGTGGAAAGTCACAACTTAAGGTAAACTGAACATGTTCAAACGTTCACTTGCTTGATTTTTATGGTATAGCTATTAAGTAGGCGGATCTTAAGGTATATTTAATTACAAACACAAACAGTGGCATTTTACAGGGCATGACAGTAATTTACATTGATTTCACGTTTGAGGCTTTCATTTTTTAGGTCTTTTTACTCCTTTTAATAATATGTACTGTTACCATCTGCGTTACTTCTTAATTACTTGTGTTTTATTTTGCTAATTTAGTTTCATGTTGTATTGTTTTTATGTGGTTAGTATTAGTTTTTGAAACCTTGATATAATTGTGCTTTTAAGTGTATATTGATACAATATAACTACAACGTTTTGTTAATAAGTAGTTAGTTAGCAAACTACTCATATCGGATCCCCATGGCTACTCAAACAAGAAGCAAACCATGAAACGAATTTATTGCACATGATTAGGTAATTGCAAGGACTTACAGACTTGGGGTTGAATCAAGAAAGAGGGGTTTTACAGTGTTAGAGTTTGGTATGTATGAAATTTGTATGCACGTTTGAATGCAGTTTAGTTGTGCGTGAATCCAAATTTTAGCGTTAAATACAACGGTTGGAGTACATTTAGCCAGGTTTTCAATATTCGTTTTATAAGTTTCAATAAAACTTAGGGATCTAAACAATCATTTTCTCTCTACATAAAATTCGAAATCTTTAGAATAAGACATTTAAATCACAATACAAAACATAATATGTTTGGTTAAACTGATTAATTGTGCAAAATGATGAAGAAGTATCGTTCAAGACTCGTCCAGAGTGTCTTTTCCCATAAGTGGCATAGCTAAATTATTTACAAATGCCCCTTATTGAATGAAACAGTCTCATTTCCGTCGGCACTTTTGAGGACAACACAATATTGCAGTATTTAAATTAAAGAAATTATCATGGCGTGATGCAGCATTATACGTATACTAACTATCAACATATAACCTTAGTCTAGCAGTTTACTAACGAGGTCTACACCAAAACAGAAACCGATACGAAATCGTAAAAACATTAAATACTTTATCAAGATTACGTTTTTAGAAGTTCTGTATATTTTGTTCATAGAGGTCCTTCCAAGGTTTAATTAACAATGATAAAATATGTAGTACGATTTAAAATAAAATGTTCAAACAAAATACATGGGTGGTATGAATAAAACTAGTATATTCTAGGTAGTATTTACTAACTAGTTTTAGCAAATTCTCAAATCCGTATGAATAAGAATGTGCTAAAACTAGTTAGTAAATATTAAGGGTCTTTCGATAATACTAGGATCTTTCAAGAAAAAACTATAGAATATTCTAGCTTTAGAATAAACTAGCCAACAAAACCTAGTAAATACTACTTTGGTGTTTGGGACCTTTTCTAAGATTGCCATTCAAACGTTTGATATTTTCCCTTTCTTTTGGTGATATTTCTTAAGATTGTCATGACATATACAGGGTGACAATCGTATTTTTGGCCAAATGGATTAGATGTTATTTTTACACTATTTCTGGACGACACATACTTGACCAAGAAACTTCAAATTTGGTACCAAAATCTAAATTTGGTACTAGTATCTTAATGCAAAATTGGTTGTTAGTTTTGGATTTTGATATTTAATTATACCTTTTAAGCTTAATAACAAACGGGGGGAAAGGAAGAGCCCATTTTCCCAATGCTCACTTCTAATACAAATAATGCAGTAACCGTTAAAGATAAAAATGTCAAACGGGAAAGTTATAATTATTTATAACAGCTATTTATAATTTGATAACTTTATAAGTTCAAATTAAACTAAAATCAAGATCTAGCTCTATCAAAAATTAAAAATATTAACAACATTTTCCTGTACTTGATCTGTGTTTAAAGAAATTTAGAAATTCAAGTTTTCATTATTAAATTTAGTGACTGCTTACAGTTACCTTTTTGTCTTCGTTCGTGATAAGTATTTCCACCACGTGCATAAATAAATATTGCCATTTTAGTGAAAACATACACTTTAGTCAGCTGTCCCCTACCTTGCAAAATCTTAAGAATATACTACCCCTGGTTAGTAAAACTTACTTTTATTCATATGAAAAGGTTAGAATATCCCCGAAAGGTTAGAATATTCTAAGTAGTATATACTAAGTAAACTTTAATCATTCGAAACCTAGAATATACTTGAAATTTCCATAGTTTAAGCAAACACTAGTTTTTATTCAATCCACCCATGTGTAATATTCTTGCCTTTGCGTAGATAGTGTGGAAGAGGTGCTACCGCCGCATGACCCCCGCTTGTATGAAGCTGAGCCTATTGCGCACAGTGGAGATGCTGACCAAGGACTCAGCAGTGCTGCTGCTCCTGGTGTGTCTCTGCTCAGCAACAGTTCAGGCACCACCCCCTTGCCTCCAGACCTGGCCCGGGACCTCGCCCCCCTGGACGACGTGGCGAGCTACTCCGTCAGCCGCTACCTTCGCTCACTCACTCTCAATGTTAACCTGGCTGACTTCGTTACTGGAGGGAACAACACGCAGCAGACTGACGTTGCTTCAGGTACTCGCTATGATTCATGTCATAATATTACTTACATTGATTGACTGGGACTCGTGGCGTGGTCCTGTAATCCAGCTTCATGGAGGTCAGGTTTTGAGGATGATATAGGTCTAAAGCGGCTCAGATAGTCTCAGTGATCATCTGATGATACCCGCATCAACTCCCACCATCGTTTAGACATATCAGACCATCACCTGCGTGGTTCGGAAGTCACGTTAAGCAGTTGGTCCTTGAATTTCCATTGGTCATTGGGCTGTAAATTAATGACCCATTCTAAGGAAGAGTCGGCCTTAGTTTGTAACAAGACTACACCTCATAACTCATTACTACCTCTCATCACACTCATCCTTCACCACATATTTGCCTTAAAATACCCTCATGAGAGTGGTCGGCATCTCAAATAGTGAAATAGTGAATATGTAACAAAAACATCCTTGATTTAAAATATTTTGTATCAAGAAATTTTGTCATATGTTTCGACTCTATTTGAGAGTGATCATGGAGACATCAGGGCGAAATGTGTCTGCATACAAAATATTTTAAACCAAGAGTGTTTTTTACCTATTTATTACTTGATGTTATGGCATCCCTTTAATTTGAGAGTTCTTATTTAAATAACAACAACAACAATGCGTTTAATGTCAAAACTTGTACAATAAAATTGTTTTTACAGTAATAAAACATACTATATACCACAAGTAAGTCTTAATTAAATGTGTATTAATTAATTATTGAACTATAACCGATGCAAGCTGTGTAATTACAGCACTAAATTATAAGCTAATTATTTTAACGTGTAAAACTGGACAAAATTCTGGTTTATATGATATGATTTATTAGCAAAGACAGGGAAAACAGAGTAGTAGGCTACCCTTTTTCATTTTTAATAGACTGCACAACATAATCTATTTATAAAAGGTATGGTTTATATATTTTTATAAATAGATTAATTTTAATTGGCAAATTGGTATAATAATCTTCATTTTGCAAACCTATACTCGCAAAACTTTACATGTACGTTGTAAACGAATTACATAAGTTACCAATTGGAAAAATTGCTTTGAACTGTATCACGATAATATCTCAAAGATTACTATTATTTTACTCTTTGGCTAATCAAATCCGTGTTATTTTTCACAACTATTTACGTGTATAAAATAGGTAGACTTCAGTACAAATGAACGTTGTTTACATGTTAGCAGCAGGTTTGTAATGTCAATTATGTCAATAGGTTAAAATCACGCTAACCCTTAAATTTGTTAACTAGGAAGAAAAAAAGGTGGTTTCGGAGGGTACGCTGCAGTTGCTGCCATGTTGGGAGGCACGATGGCTACGATGATGATGGCAGGTCTTGCCGCCTTGGCGGGAAAAGCCCTCATGACTTCCATGTTGGCCCTGATGATGTCAGCGTTCTCTGCAATGAGGGGTGGCGGTGGTGGAGGAGGAGGGGGAGGTGAGACCAAGACCTATGAGGTGATCACGAAACCCATCGTGAGCCACATCAACACTCACACGTCTGAGGTGCAGCACGACCACCATGGCCACTACCACAAGAGGAGCCTTGGAGGTCAACAGTATCCAGTAGAAGATTCACAAGAAGACTCGAGCAGGTCCAACAACGTACAGGATGTGATGAGGCAATATGAAAGAGAAAAGAGACACTTGCCTCAAATCCTTCCAGCACTTTCTGAAATTTCTTTTGAATCCATGCCACCAGAACATCATTACCAAAAAAGAAGCTTGAGAAGAGAAGAATACAATGATCCTATGATTAGTATCATGAATAATCCTCGTCTCCCTCAACACAGCCAAACAATGGGGAGGGGAAAAAGAAGCGTTAAGTTTCAAAATCTTTCAGATTCAAAGATCTACAAGTACCCCAATATTCCAGAGTCCTTAAAAAATATTTATTCTGTATTAAGTGCTCAGGCTCAAAACTACAAAGCACATAGGAGAGTCTACGATGGTCAATTACCTCTGCCACTTAAGTTTACAATCTAAATGGCGCATTCAAAGTGTGAGTTTGTCATGTTCCTTAAATTATACCTAGTCTTATTTTCTTATTTAAACTGTGCATTTATTAATTTTTCCAAACCCATCCTAAAGCTAAAGTAACACTAACTTGACAACGATCAAAAGCTATTGAGTTGTGTGGTTACAGTTTTCATAAATGCTTTTGTTTCCCAACATAAGAAAGGAAAGGACAGCAGTTTGTGAACTTAACATGTTTGAATTTTACTGTTAATCATTTATCAGCTATCCAGATAACATTTTCCCGTGGGTTACAGTCATGAAGATTATACAGTAAACAAACTGCACGGGTTTCTTAGTGGAACATACGTACTTGCATGTGTTAAGGATATTACATTTAGTATTCTTTCCGTTTCTTATTAACCTATTTTCCGTACAAAAATGTTATTCTTGGGTCACAGCTACGTACAAAACTACAAGGGGATTTGATTTATAAGATGTTTTTTCATGTGTTGAGGAAACTACATTTTAGCATTGGTTCTGTACATATTAATAATTTTATTATTCCTAATACACAAAAATGCCAACGTGGTATTTATACTGTAAACTGACATTTTGTGATTATTAAAGTAATCTAACAGACATTGTAAAATACCGGATAGTGAAATTATCAGAATTCCCTCAATCCTAGTTTGTACATGAATTGTAGTTGTGCAATTATTATGAAAAAAACGTTTTCGTAAAGTTGTTCTTTTAATTTTAAAACAAAATAAACTAAGACCATTAAAGTGTTTTTCTAAACTTAACACCACTATAGTGGAGAGTTTACAATTTAGGCTGACCGAAACATATAGACAAACCTAAGAAATGACAAATAATTCTATGAATTTCAAAGCTCTAATTTTGTAACTTTGCTTCAAATATTAACACTTTTACACATGTAATAAAGTACCAAATCTGCATGAATTGTACATTGCATCACTAGGTCCTAAAGTGAAACTGTTTGATGGAAACAAGTTTAGAAAATAACTCAGTTACGTCTTGGATGTCAAACTGGTAACACTTTTATATGTTAATTTTGGTTTTCAACTTAAGACAATTTTACTCCCTGGTTATGTTTACGTATGACCTTGAGTTGTAATGTTTACTTTAAGAAAAACTGTTTATGTATGATTGTTGTGCTAGTAAATAGTCATCATTTACTGCTTAGTATCAATGTTGGGTCGATTATTTCACACGTAGTAAACTAGACACAATTAAGATCGATAGTAAGAGTTTTTTATTTACAACGGTTCAGTAAATCATATAGATCAAATATAAACGAAAAGCATCTCAATTTTTTGCAACAAATATCAAATTAAATCTTTTAATAAATCACATCTTTTATCCCACAACTGTTTTTTATCTTTTATCCCACAAATGTATTTTGTTAAATACAATTGTTTTCAGGAAAACATACGTTTAAAAGAACAAAAAATGTTTTCATGGCCATTTGCTTCCCTCCTAAGGAAGCGACAGATCTTTAAGACAAATACATGAGTAATTCAATGTTGATGTTTGGTTTTGATAGTTTGTTCAACAATAATTTTGTATAGTAATCGACTCGTAAGTATAAATAAAGTTATTTAAGCTGTAACATATTTTGACTTGAAAGGGTCTTAGTAAGTACCTAAAGATAACTTCCTACCTTCATTTGGTACTTATAGAGTGCCTTAAAAGGTTCTAAGGAAGAGGGTTCGGAAGTCACGTTGAGCCATTAGTTCATACCATTGGTAGTTAAATACCATAGGAAAAATGCGGATTTGATAGTTGAAACTTGAATCCAAGTTAAATATCAAAATATATTTCAAAACAAAAGTAACTATTTGCAAACCTAGAGTACTTTCAACATGCACTGTAGTTTTTTGGAAAGAAGTAACCCAGTCTCAGTAGCTGATTAAACAGTTTAACAATGTATGTTCTGGAGGACATAACTTTTGAAAGTGTCAGTATGTGTTCTCAATATTTTGAAAACTTGAATCTTAAAACAAATTATACTAAGTCCAACTATATTAATTTTAATTTGAGTCGTTCAAATTTTGATTTTGGTCCAACAATTATGATAAATGATCATATACTTGAAAAAGTTAAGTAAACTAAATTTCTTGGGATGTTCATTGACAACAACTTTTCGTGGAACAGCGACATTGATTATATCGGTAAAAAGATTTCCTCAGGAACTTTTCTGCTTAGAAACCTCTGCCAACATTGTAAGCGAGATATTCTAAGAACGCCCTACTTTGGTCTAATCCAATCATACATAAATTATGGAATTATTTTCTGGGGTTCGTGTCCTACTTACAAATTTGTTTTGTTACACAATGATTTTTGTAAATGGCAATAAATATTATTATTATCATGATTTGTTTTAAGCGTTCCTAAAAAGCGATGAGCACTTATTACGGCTGTAATATTGTAAGTGAATTTTTTTCAATGCACTTACATGGGAGCTACCTTAAGGAAAACACTCCCATATAGATTCCCGGCTGTTGTGATAACTTTTCACGATGGCCACTCCCCGTGGTTCGGAATTCTTGTTAAGCCGTTGTTCCATTCCATTGGTCGTTAGGCGACTAATTAATGAACCAATCTGGGGAACAGTCGGCCTTATTTTATAGCAATACTACATCTCATCTCTATCGAAAGACTCATCACACTCACCATTCACGTTAAAATACCTTCTCAGGAGTGATTGGTATCTCAAAACAAATTATCAAAGTTCACATCAATACTCTTCAGACAATTACTACCTCCACGTTTACCTTTTTCCCCGTCTAAATTCCAAACATTACTTGAAAACCATATTTAGTATTAAAACAGATCTTGCCTACATATTATTGCCTACTATTTGACTTTATATTAACTGAAAAACGTACCAAGATACATGTATTTAACTTTATTTTATCCAGCACATCAAAAACTTTTCAAAAACAATTGCTTCTTGTAATATATTGTGCGATTATAGTTTCATTCGTTTTTGTGTTAAATAATCTAAAAGGCTCTGTCTGAAAAGTGAGCCAGGTGAAATACTAGTTAGAGTGGTTGTCTACAATTCTACCCCAAAATCTTCAAAGAAAATATTTAAATTTACAGCGCTCGGCTGATTGTTTGGAAATTTAAGTGTCAACTTCGACCTTCCTGACCATTAAAGTACCGTTTGAGCTACGAACCAATTCAGTAGGTTTTGAAATTGTCAAACGGTATCACCTATTGTAACAATCGTTCCATGGACCTCATTGTAAAGGATTGATCTATACATTGATATCACTTATAATTCTTTATTACATCTTAGGAATTATGATAAACATTTGTACAGCATATTTGAGGAAATATATCACAGAAGTAGTAACGACAGAATATGGTAACATACAATACTACAGAATCTAACAACTTGTCTAAATCTACAATAACAACTATTTACAAGGCTATAACAATCTTATAGTATTTGTGAGCGTGGTTTAATGGATAACCTCATTACAACAAGATGGCTTATGGATAAGTCCGTAGTTAGCGATTATTTTCATTTCAATGGATAGTGTGATAGGTTTTTCTCTGAATAGATAAACATTGAAGAACAAATAATTCCGACAATATAAAGCGTATTATTTTAATAACCGTAGTTTGGTCAATGGTTTTGCGTTTTTATACGCGAGGTTGTGGTCCTCACTTGCTAAAGTAGATATCGATTATGAAATCTAAGGTATCGGCTAAAATCAGAAATGTTAAATTTATCAATTAAAATAAGGTAAAGCTTAAATGTAAGACTTGACTTGGCATAAATTGGACCAAAATTATAAAATATCATCCCGTTATATTCACTTTGCAATTGAACTATTTTGTCAGAACATTGTCACTATCGAAATAGTATCCAACACAGGAGGTATGGGTTCTGTAGCTCGTAAATTTATATCGGTTTATTGTTTTTTTTTTATAATTATCTGTCAAAACATCATTAGTTTTGAAATATGTGAAAGTTGATCACGTATTTCAAATTGTATTGAGTATGATATGACAAAAGAAAATTGAAAAAACAGAACCTTGCCTTTTAAAGTCACGTGTTTACTTTACGAAATCGCCTCGGTAATCTTTAATAATAGATTCGATATAATTAAAAACAACTTAATAATCTTTTCTTAAAACCTTCAGGGCTAGCAGAGCTTTTTAAATGTCTCACTTATTTTTCTTGTATAGTGAGCCCTACAGTGAACTAATACTCGAAATCGGAAGAGTCTGACAAAGCTTGTGCCGAAGGGGAGATTCTCCCACTATCATAGTCCCTGGAGGAGTAGAGGGAGCAGGCTCACTGTTGTAGTAAGCAGGTGAGTCATCGCTCCTGGAGTATCCTGGACTGGACCTGTACTCCATGTTGAACTTGGCGTATCCCTCTCTAGGAGCTCCTGAGTAACCTCTGTCCCTGGGAGCGTACCCTGGAGCGTCTGAGGGGTAGTTAGGGGCTGATCGTGAGGGGTATCTATCTCCGCTTCCTCCCGAATAACCTGGTAAACAATTAAAGTTGTTGAAGGGGTCAATTGAATTGCATCACTTCTCAACAGTAAGTCATACCCTAGTGCTAAATTTGTCCTGTGTCAACTGCATGGTTTGAATGACTGTTAACCTTTACAGTTATGATCATCGTCGTGATAATCTTGCTCACTAACGATGGAAAATGTCCACAAAAATAATTCAAACTCTGAACATCTCCCATCGTCAACAAAACCTTTAAATAAAGAAGTTAACCTATGAATTCAAACACTTTTGACTTGATGCTAATTTCCTGGCATTTAAACTCGGCATATTTGGACCAATCTTTAGTTTAAAATGTTATTGTAGACGAATATAGATGTCGTTTCTAGACAAACGCAGACGATATAGATATTGATCAAGTAAAATTTATGTACGTTAGCATCTAAAAACCTTAAATTATTCGTCGTAACGTAAGTTACACAGTATTGAAAAGTTCCTTTAAAGTTTTGACAAAATTTGTTTAGTCTAAACAAAATTTTAAGTCTATCAGTTACCTGTATGGTCCCCGGAGGTGAGTCCGGCAGTCTTCTCCTGCGCAGCTCTAGCTTGAGCCTGAGCTACCAACTCCTGGGCCTTGGCCACGGCGGCGAAGTGTTCTGCCTTGGCAGCGTCCACCTCGGGTGTCTCAGCGAGGAAACCATTGTCCAGTATCCTAGGGGTGACCATGGGGTCAGGTCGCCGCGTGGTGGGGCTGTAGTCTAGGTAGTCATCATCGTAGCTAGGGCAGACTCTTCGTATACGGGTGCGGGGCGACCCTGTGAGCGTGACCCTGTGTATGAGGGCTGCGTGTAGGCCCTCACCTGGGCCGGGTCAGGAGACCACAGAGGCTTGTCGTATATTCTACAAAATATGCAAAGGTTTTAATTCAGAAAAGGCGATTGGTGAAATTTTCCATTCACTCTCGCATCAGTCCCTTTCATACATACATTTTTTCTAATCTCTCTCTTTCATGAATTTGAATTATCCCACTCTAGTTCCTAGTCAGTCAGCCAATTACAAGGTCTCCCAATTAAACGTCATAAACTCGTCTACATCTAAAAAGCTTGAGTGGAGAATACATTTTTTGGTCGAGCTTTAAATGCCTTGGGCACTTGTGCGTTTTCAAATGAATTTGGTAATATGTTGATGAGATGAACACCTGCCTGAGAAGGTAAGCGTTCATGGACTACCGCCGTGTGTTTCCCAGTTCGGTAGTGGTACCTGCCTCTGGTTTCATAAGAGTTTGTGTCACAACCTCTTATGGTACTGCATTTTGTTTTGAAAAAAACATCTCTCTAGAATGTAGAGGGAAGGGAGTGGTCAACAGTTTGAGGTCTTAAAATGCTTGCCTGCACGACTCTCTCCAGCGCAATTTTGCTTGTTTTGAAGAATGAAAATTCTGGAAAAGCTCGCGTTTGCACAACATCCTCACAATGTCAACCCATAAGGTAGGTGTGAGTAGATTACTCCGTAATACGCCGTCATCAGTACCTGAGTCGAACAGTATTCAGGCGGTTTCCTCAAAACATCAATTCCTGAGGCTAGTTTTGAGCAAACGTGGTCTACGTTGACGTTCCAAGCCAACCCTCAGTCGAGGTGTATTCCAACGAATGTTGTTTAGTAGACTTCTTCGATATCAGTTAAATCCAACATGACTGTGGTCGAAGAGATCCACTCAACAAAATTCCTTGAGTAAATTTCATATTTTGAATGATTAAAGACAATCTTTATTATGTATGTGAGTTTTTTATAATTTGAAAGATCCTTGCTATATCCTAAATTCAGCAACCCTTTGCACTTTTAGCTTCACATTTTGTTTGTCTTTTTTACTAAGTTATCTTAAAATAAAATATTATGGTACACAATGTTACCTGGGACTCTGCGCCACTCCCTTGACAGCTTGTGCTTGCTTAGCGATGGCAGTCATGTGGTACTCCTTGGCGGCCGCCACCTCTCTAGTGTCAGCGATGAACCCCCCTGGCAGGATCACGGGCACCACGGGAGGTCCTCGGTATGGTCCACCGTATGACGGCTTCAACCCTTGAGCACTAGCTACCATCGCCCCTACCACTGCTAGAAACCTTAACTGAACACAGCACATGTGATTAATATATTTCATCTGGAAATGCGCTTAAGAAACGGTAAGCAGCATTTAAAAGTAACAATAATGTATTGTATTAGCTCGCTAAATATGGTGTGTTGAAACTTTTATTGATTTTCCCTCTGAATTCATAACAACTATTTTGCAAAATACTTTCGATACAATTTTATCTGACACGAAAAAGGCCTATAAAACACACACAAAAGTAGTGAACATTTTGAACATTTGAAAATATTTGTTCAAAATACATTATTTGTGTTAGACTTAACTGTTGGGCGAACTGCTCTTAAGTTGTTAATTAAGTAAAAACATAGAAGAAGTTCAAATTTCGTTTAGAGTTTTCAAAAGAAAAATGTACGTGTTATGAGGAAAGAATTTTTTGTTTAACATTTAATATAGAAATGGTAAATATTAGTATAAACGGTGAGTTCAAGATGGCAACAGTTGGTACATTATATTTTGAAGCGTTTTATCACTATCACTATTTGAGATGCCGACCACTCTCATGAGGGTATTTTAAGGCAAATATGTGGTGAAGGATGAGTGTGATGAGTGGTAGTAATGAGTTATGAGGTGTAGTCTTGTTACAAACTAAGGCCGACTCTTCCTTAGAATGGGTTATTAACTAATAGCCCAATGACCAATGGAAATACAAGGACGAATTAGTTATAACATAATTAGTTTTTGACTAGTTTTGTTTTGTTCTGAACAACATAGAATAAATATGTAGACATTTTAATACTTTAATACGTTCAAACTAATGTATTTCCCCCATTGCCAAATGCAAGCTATTAAATTAAATAAATCCGCCAAATTATATAATACAACCAAAAACCATCGGTTAGCCATTAATTTCTGTAAAAAAATTTTCAAAATAATTATTTTATTAAAATGTATACATTTTGTTACAAGATATGTTGGACTTGTAGGTAGGTAGGTACTCACCCAACTCATGTCTCGTAGTGTCTAGGAGTGACTGAGCGTGCGACAGTGCCCTATATACTCACTGCGCGGCACATTCCGCCTCTTATTCAACTGATTGCACGTTCGCAATCCCCCCCCACCATCACCACCTCAACATCCTAACATACATGGGGATGCTATTTGTAGACTTTGACATATTTAACAGGTTAACAACAACAATAACAATTTATTCGTCAATTTACAAATTTTCTTTGTGTTGACAAACGAAAAATTAACAAAATATAAAGTCACTAGTATGGAAAGGACCAAACATGTGAAAATCTTTAAGGAAACCTAATCTATAATATTATTAATTATTAGATCCATAAACTCACCTAAACTGTAAAATAAATGATTAATAATAAGTAGTGTTTTAATTTTGATTTAAAGTTTCTTGAGCCTCTTAGCAATTTTATTTCATCAGGAAGTGCTTGGAACAATTTAATACCTGCTTGGGACGGTAGCTTGTCAAATAGACAAAGGCGGTGAGGATTTGACCTGAAATTGTTCCTATATCGCGTGTCATAATCGTGTATGTCGATGCCTTGTTGTAGAGAACACTTATTTATAATAATCATAAAAGACTCATAAATGTTTAATATTTAAATATTTAAGTTTAAAATATTGTTTGGTCCGACACGCTTTTACGATTTAGATGAATTTATGGACCTAATATATCCCTATAATATATCTGAAAAATTAGTCTTAGGTGGTCATCAAACATTTTTCTTAAACTTTGATGGTGTATTTACTACACTTTCTTTATATATTTTTGTTTTGTTAGCTGTTTTTCATTTGTTTAGTTTTGTCACACGATGCATATTGCATTAACAATAAAGTTGTTGTATACACTGTTAATACTAATATTAACAACGCCCTTGGGGTTTATCTTAAGTAATTTGTTTTTTTTAGTTGGTTATAAACGTTTTAATTTTACAATTATCAGGTTTATTTTATTCTATTGAAATCGGACTAATTATTAATATTAACGGACTCTATTTTTGTTGCAAATATCTAAATAAAATTAAATAATAACTACCAAAAGTTATTTTTTAGTTCTTGAATCGAATTTCCTTTGAAAAAATGCGATATTCATGCCGTCAGATGGTGAAATCCAGGCCTGGAACCATGGCATGAGCACCGATCCTGACCCCCAGAACACGTTTAGAGCATGTTTTCAACACTTTATAAACATAAGTATATAAAAATGGCATCTCTACAGGTCGCATTATTGTCCGATTTTCATCGAATTTAGTTCAAATGTTCCTTTTCTAAATATATCAGTCAAATTCGTTAAAAAGTAAATTTGAGCTACAGAAACCCCTAATTGGGGACTTTTCACCAAAGAAGGGTTTAAATTATCTAAAACAGTAAATTAAGGTTGATTTTGACAACATTTAAAATAAATATGTATTTCGTAACTATACATCAACATACCAAAAGTTATAAAAATCCATGAAGTCGTTTTCAAAATAACGGCAAAAAAATTATTATATCGGAAATATCAGCGAAATGAGTCCGTCCAAATTTATTGAAATTTAAAATGTGTTTTCCTTTATAATATGTAGTATAACTAACAGTAAAAACCCGTTCGTAGGTCAAAGCGAAGCTGTGAGCGCAAAGAACAGTCTCAAACACAAATCTACAAATCTGAGGCCGTTGGCCGAAGCGAGGTTGTGAGTGGAGTTAGAGAAACAAATAGCAAAGGAAATTCGATTAACTCATGCCAGTGGCGCTTTAGCGCTTAGGTGCGTGTAACTTTATGTATATTTATTGAAATATTTGTACAGATTTACTTAGTGTAGAAAGAACAGTGCCTAATTAACATAACGAGACAGTTAATCTTTCTACCACTTTAGAATTTATTGTAAAAAGCTTTGACAGCCAAATAAAAACCATGAATACTTATTTGGATTAATAAAACAATTTGATTGTATTGATCATACATTTTAAAATTGGGTTTTAATTATTTTAGAGCTAAGGGACTTTCTTAAACTAGATTGTAAGCTGTTTAGATACAAACATATGGCTTCCTTCAATAATACAATTTGCAGCTCAATACAATTTAGGTTTGGCGTCCCCGAGGTATATTGCTACTATCGGTCGTGCCCCAAAAAATGTGCTGACGATTTATTGTCAGAGTTAAATAGTTTAACTTATACACTATTTCACTGATATTATAACTCACAGATCAAAAAGTCCATCGCGTTTTATTAAGAGTTTGACACTAGTTGATGATTTCAATGGCTACAGCAACTAAAGCTCAACAGGAGACCGAGGGAAAAGTACAGTACGAGTACTAGGACAAGCCCATAACGATGCAAGGCCGAGGACGAGATAAATTAACTTTAAAAGGTATATGTACCTAACTTTCAAAATTAGAGAAAATAAAACAAAACCAATACTTATAATCATATAACTTGCGAGGCCTTTCAAAAGCAAGGCTATCATCGTCGGGCAACACAAATGAAAGGTTGTACATAACTCAAATAAAGTGTACATTTATGTTGAAATGAAATCAAAAGAAACGTGTCTTTACTATGGCAAAATTAGAACTAGCAAGTTCTCTCATAAACTTAACCTGCATACAATACAAATAATCGAAATCGTTTCAAAATAAACGTATGTCTTTGAATTAAAATATGTTAGTATATCAACCAAAGCCAAAGTTCAAGGTAAATAAATAATATAGTACTAGCTGAGAGTACCTGCGCTTTGCCTCGGGGCTTTATTATCATAGCTGTGTGTATTTTTAAGAAAATTGCAAATTAAAAAAAAAGTTCCCTTTATATCCTTAGAAAACCATTTGTTCATTATCTTCTCCTTATAAGTGTTGGCTACCTTGTGAGAGTCATAGTTACTTCTTCCGTTCCGGCCGTTTTTAGAGCCCGCTTTGGTTTTTTGCAATTTATTTTGAGGATGTTATATGGACATCAAATGTAGCTAAAGACACGCTGCGTGATTCGCTTAACCCTCAAAGTTTCATTGCCATAGTTTCAGCTAATTTTGAATTATAAGCGGTCCAAAATGTCTAAAACCTTTCAAAGTCCACTTTGGTCCATTACCAAACATTTGCCGTTTATTTTGTGGATGTTGTATTGATACAAAACTTAGGTAAAGACACGCTGGTAATAAGCTAAACACTTTAACGACCGGTATAGCTTCAGCCGACTTTGGGTTATAAGCGGTCCAATATGCCTTAAAAACGTTACAGACAGACAGGAATTTTTGACGCCAGTTTCGGTCTTTGCAAAGTATATAAACACCAGCTCATCAAAAACCGATGGACTTATTGCAATGTACAGACAAAAGTCTCGTTTTATTTATATAGACTTTTACAGGCTTTCTAGAATTTCACGTTACAGTATTGGGCTTATAAATTTTTATATGTAATGAGGTCTTATCTATTACCACCATCTTCAAAATATTAAATTATCAAACATGTTAATAGCCTATGTGTTGGCCAGGTACATAAGCCACATTCCTGTAAAATTTCATCAAAATTGGACCAGTGGAATTTGCGTGATTGAGGAACAGACAGCCCATCTCACTTTTATATATTAGTAAGGATTAAAATGTGTAATACGTCAGTTTGAAGAAAATTAAACATCATAATATTAGTTGATACTATATTTCAGTTGTCAAAATATACAATTGTATACTTTGAGAATATTGCGTCTAAAGGCCGAGGCGTAAACATATGTAGAATTTTCCAAAGAAAGCGCGATGAGGACATCGAGATTATAGAGACCCAGGCTGCCGTTTAACGCTGTAAACGACCCGCATAGTCTTACGTTTTTATTGATTAACATTGCTTGTTTTTTTCATAGGTAGTAAAAGACCAAATCAAATTTTCAACCTATACTATTTCAAGTTTTGTACCTCCTGGTACTCGATCCAGAGAATGACCACATGCTATTCCACTGTCACAAAATATTCAATTTCAGGTTGGTATTTGAAAGTAGGTTGTGTCAAAAGCTTCATTTCCAAGCAATGGCGTATACCTGCAAATAAAAGAGGTTTATAAAGTACCCTGACAAGTGAGTCTTTAAGACAATACTAAAATGAAAATGGCAAACTTAAGCTGTGTGATATCCACATAACGGTTTCAAAATAATACAATGTTTAACCAAAAGATAATGTAATGGAAGGTAGATAGAGCATAGATACTACATGGCTGAGGCAGGAAAATCAACATAGTTGCGGCAACCCTCGCACAGATAGCGCTGCAAACGCTGTCGTATCTTGCCGTCTTTCTTCCCCCTCGGCTCGACATGCTCGAGTTTGTCCGATGTCTACATCTATGCGCAATCTACCTAAAATAACGTAATCTTTTATTTAACTGAATATTTGTTAGGCTGCAATAACAACCTCCAAATTCTTTGAAATTTACAGTTAAACTTAATGTTCACAGTCTGAAAACAATTTGTTCACGCCAATGTATAATAAACCACTGCCGGTTTAATACTAATGCCTCTTCAGTTACTCACTTTAGTTACTCCCTATAGTGATTAATAAATTGACTTGTATATCATTCCTTTAAAAATCACATCCTGTTTCCTAGCACTTTATTGTTTCACACATATTGTTCTCCCACGTACCACTTCCATTATGACGGGTACAAAGGACCTGGATGCAAACTGCCGCCACGTCCAGACTCACTTGCGACATAGGACTGTGGCCGGATAAAAGGTGGAACATTGGTATTTAGAGGGAACAGTGTGCCGTGGTGACTATGGATTTCGCAAAGTAGGCTGCTGTCCAGTTCTTCGTAACAATAACAGACTATTGTCTCTCTCAAAGTAACACCTTGGCTTGTGCTTTCTGTTGTGAAAATGGCATTCAATTTTCCGGACCAATCCCATTTGTCCTTTAATGGATATGAGTAGCAAAACAATGATTGGGAAATGTTTAATTGCTAACCGCCCTTTGCTATGAGGTTCTTTGGAAGTAAAAGCTATAGGTGTGTGTTTCAACGAATTACGTATGTTGTTCTTGTATGAAATAAAATTTCATTCTTTATAGCCTTCAGAAGAATTTTGGTTATTAATAAAAAAATGTGCAGTTTTAATATTACAGTTTAAAAGACGAAACAAAATTGGATGTAGGCCTATACAACTCTTCTCAAAGTTTAACCGGTAGATAAACTGTTCTAAACATAGAACTATGATTGTTATTATATTATTGATACATATTAAGAGACTTATTTCAAGCAAAGTGTTTTGATGTTTTCTTGCTTCAACCCCAAGATATGACTTTAAACTTTACAAATTACCTTATGCATTACATGCATCAACGCTTAATGATGTGGCTTTCAAATAATACAGAAGGATCTAACACGTTATAAGTTTTATAAATCTAAGAGAGAACAAAATGTATAATATCGCCCTTTCATGGAACGGCATTGGAACACCGGAGGTCCGTAAAAGGGTTAATAATGTATGTAGAAATAATCTATGTACCATAACCTCATAAAACAATTCTACGGAAATTAAATAACTTAAATAACCCATTAGTTTCCCTGCTGATTACAATTTAATTACTGTCCTGAGCTGCACAGTGCAATGGATGTAATGTTATAACACATCAATTGAGTGGATTTGACAGCGTGACTGAGTCACTGGAGCAGTAGAGTGAAGAATGTCGGTCAGCTGAGCTGTGTCTGTGCACGGCCACAGAGCATGACAGGACAAACAAACAGCTGATCTGAGCCTTCGTCATGTCACGTAATCAGCTGGTATTGTTTACTTTTACTATACAGAGAGTACATATAAGCAACTGAGCTGTGTCTGTGCACGGCCACAGAGCATGACAGGACAAACAAACAGCTGATCTGAGCCTTCGTCATGTCACGTAATCAGCTGGTATTGTTTACTTTACTATACAGAGAGTACATATAAGCAACTGAGCTGTCTGTGCACGGCCACAGAGCATGACAGGACAAACAAACAGCTGATCTGAGCCTTCGTCATGTCACGTAATCAGCTGGTATTGTTTACTTTTACTATACAGAGAGTACATATAAGCAACTGAGCTGCGTCTGTGCACGGCACAGAGCATGACAGGACAAACAAACAGCTGATCTGAGCCTTCGTCATGTCACGTAATCAGCTGGTATTGTTTACTTTACTATACAGAGTACATATAAGCAACTGAGCTGTGTCTGTGCACGGCCACAGAGCATGACAGACAAACAAACAGCTGATCTGAGCCTCGTCATGTCACGTAATCAGCTGGTATTGTTTACTTTACTATAGAGTGTACATAAGCAACTGAGCTGCGTCTGTGCACGGCCACAGAGCATGACAGGACAAACAAACAGCTGATCTGAGCCTTCGTCATGTCACGTAATCAGCTGGTATTGTTTACTTTACTATATAGAGTACATATAAGCAACTGAGCTGTGTCTGTTCACGGCCACAGAGCATGACAGGACAAACAGCTGATCTGAGCCTTCGTCATGTCACGTAATCAGCTGGTATTGTTTACTTTTACTATATAGAGAGTACATATAAGCAACTGAGCTGCGTCTGTGCACGGCCACAGAGCATGACAGGACAAACAAACAGCTGATCTGAGCCTCGTCATGTCACGTAATCAGCTGGTATTGTTTACCTTTACTATAGAGTGTACATATAAGCAACTGAGCTGCGTCTGTGCACGGCCACAGAGCATGACAGGACAAACAAACAGCTGATCTGAGCCTTCGTCATGTCACGTAATCAGCTGGTATTGTTTACTTTACTATATAGAGTGTACATATAAGCAACTGAGCTGCGTCTGTGCACGGCCACAGAGCATGACAGGACAAACAAACAGCTGATCTGAGCCTTCGTCATGTCACGTAATCAGCTGGTATTGTTTACTTTACTATATAGAGTGTACATAAGCAACTGAGCTGCGTCTGTGCACGGCACAGAGCATGACAGGACAAACAAACAGCTGATCTGAGCCTTCGTCATGTCACGTAATCAGCTGGTATTGTTTACTTTTACTATATAGAGTGTACATATAAGCAACTGAGCTGCGTCTGTGCACGGCCACAGAGCATGACAGGACAAACAAACAGCTGATCTGAGCCTTCGTCATGTCACGTAATCAGCTGGTATTGTTTACTTTTACTATATAGAGTGTACATATAAGCAGCTGAGCTGCGTCTGTGCACGGCCACAGAGCATGACAGGACAAACAAACAGCTGATCTGAGCCTTCGTCATGTCACGTAATCAGCTGGTATTGT
The DNA here is from genome assembly GCA_018831715.1 of Matsumurasca onukii. Lineage (NCBI taxonomy): Eukaryota > Metazoa > Arthropoda > Insecta > Hemiptera > Cicadellidae > Matsumurasca > Matsumurasca onukii. The sequence continues at coordinate 9,905,984 of CM032062.1, forward strand.
TTACTTTTACTATACAGAGTGTACATATAAGCAACTGAGCTGCGTCTGTGCACGGCCACAGAGCATGACAGGACAAACAAACAGCTGATCTGAGCCTTCGTCATGTCACGTAATCAGCTGGTATTGTTTACTTTACTATAGAGTGTACATATAAGCAACTGAGCTGCGTCTGTGCACGGCCACAGAGCATGACAGGACAAACAAACAGCTGATCTGAGCCTTCGTCATGTCACGTAATCAGCTGGTATTGTTTACTTTTACTATACAGAGAGTACATATAAGCAACTGAGCTGCGTCTGTGCACGGCCACAGAGCATGACAGGACAAACAAACAGCTGATCTGAGCCTTCGTCATGTCACGTAATCAGCTGGTATTGTTTACTTTTACTATATAGAGTGTACATATAAGCAGCTGAGCTGCGTCTGTGCACGGCCACAGAGCATGACAGGACAAACAAACAGCTGATCTGAGCCTTCGTCATGTCACGTAATCAGCTGGTATTGTTTACTTTACTATACAGAGTGTACATATAAGCAACTGAGCTGCGTCTGTGCACGGCCACAGAGCATGACAGGACAAACAAACAGCTGATCTGAGCCTTCGTCATGTCACGTAATCAGCTGGTATTGTTTACTTTTACTATACAGAGAGTACATATAAACAGCTGAGCTGCGTCTGTGCACAGCCACAGAGCATGACAGGACAAACAAACAGCTGATCTGAGACTTCATCATGTCTTGTAATTAGCTGGTTTAGTTTTTTTTAACGATATGCAGTGTATATAATAATTAAAAGCAGTTGAGCTCCACCTATGCACTACAGAGCACGCCAAAAAAAAATAGGTGATGTATACATCATATACATAGTACATATCAACAGCCTAGCCACATTATCACCCTTTACTTTCAGTCTATTTCTATTTCCGTATTAATTTAGAAAATAAACTATTCCGACCAAACAATTTACTAGCTATGTTTATATAGAAATGGTATTTCATTATCATGAAAGTGGAGTGGTTTATTAATAGATACGCCGTCGGAGAGACGGGAAATACTAATAGGCTATACTACAATTATTATGATTTTAAAACTAAGTTGTACTTTTCTCAAACATTTATTAGGAATTAGACAGACTAGATTGAGAGTTTCAAGTGGCCAGGAATTTGTTATCCTTGAATGCACTTCTACCACGTCTGGACAGTGGGGAGAGTTGGAGGACAATGACCAGACTGGGCATGTCCTCTTCAGACCCAGGCTCAATATACACAGACAAGGTAATGTAACTTGTAGGTGACGTGCGGTCTGAGGAGGATATTGCGCGCTACACCGGGATGAAAGAAGAGGCTGATCAATTATGACAGTAAGCGACCAGCAAGGCCACTGACTCAGGTGACTTAGCTACTCCCGGGAATACAGGAAACCTCTACTGAGATCGCGACCTACCCTGCTGCCGCGTCCCCTCAAATTGATATTTGCTCAAAGCTCCTATGATGGGGAACGGATCATATTCAACATCTAGATAGCGACAAAGCTGCCCAGCAATATTTTTAACCACTCTTTTAATGTGCCCAATAAAGGGTAATCTTAACAGGTACTTACCAGACAGATACTGACTTGCGGGGTATTTGTTGGGGAAAACAATTAAAACTTTCTAAACTTAAAAAAAAAACATGTTACTTGTCAACATGTTTTCATGACCATTTGAATCAAAACACGTTGCAGTTTTCCGTCAAAAAGTGTTCTTTAGTTTTTACAGTATGATATTTATTTGTTTGCTCTCTGACGTTAACAAAAATTAAACTACCATTTAGTCTCAATAAATTATTAAATAAAACTGTATCTACCTATAATTTCTCGGAAATTCTACTAGGTTGGTCGTTTTTAGAGGTTTAACTAGTATACATAGTAATTGTACGGTTATTTTGATTGTTCATGCTAAATATTGTCTGGACAAACCACAAAGGACGTGGTTAGGATCTGTGTAAGTAGAATTGGGTTGAGTCCAGTGAATTTGGTTGTGATGGAGCTCAATTTAACTGCTTTTATTACTGTTTTTTACCCTGGTTTGCAAGAAAACTTGTTGTGATTAAGGGTAGTCGACCTAAATCAACTAAAGAGTTCAAATATAACATTATGGTCACATATTTTTAGGGATTCTACAGCTTTAAAGTTCACAAGACGGTAGGATAGAAAGACTCTCGTTGTGCTTGTTTGTATATCTAATAACTCTTCCAGTACTTAGTGGTAAATGACCATGAAACTCAATTATAATGATTCAATTGTCTGACTACTCTTCACAGTCTAGAGTCTTGGATAGTTGCAGGTTGATTTACTTCTAACCCACTTCATAGTTACTTTCATGTTTTGTACTAATTATTACCTCTTTCAACTATTTACTTTGAGAATTGTTATTCCTTCAGCGTTGCAACGGCATAGTTTGAAGTCATTCATTTTCACTGGTTTTAAATTTGCAAAATATGTTCATGAGTTCTCGTTTTATTATACGTACTAGGTGACAAACGTTTATTTCGATGTTGAAACGTACAGCGGTTAGCTTACATAGGTTAACTGACAGATCGAATCGTCACTGGTTTCGAGAATAGTGAATTGTTCTTAGCTTTAGCTAATAAATTTCCCTCTAAGTCAATTTTCCCTTTAATTTTTACGTTTTCTGATTTTATTATTTAGTAGTATTCAAATGTCTAATCAATATAACGCAAAAGCCTCACTTCCAAACGCCATGACTAACAAAGAAGGATCAGTTCCAAGTTAGTATTACAAGCCACTTCTTCCCATTTCGTATTCGAAAGTAAATCGAATCAATGAAGCCGATACCGAGAACCAGGGCAATGGTAAACTAAAGCAAAGCGAAATCTGGAAACCCATTGGCCGTAAAAAGATAATCTGTTTGCTACAAGAAATAGAAACATTGAACAGCTGTTAAACAGCGTGGGGGAAGACAGGACAGTGGCGAGAGCTGGAGGGACAATGATTCATAAAATGGCATGGAATTAGCCGGCGTTGTTCTGTATAAGTATTGTTGACCGTGACAGAGACCATCATTCAGTCCACGGTCTGGAGAGCACGTTGTCCAGTAGTGTCCAGGGAGGAGAGCTATGGAGAAGATATCAGTGGTAGTGGTGCTGGTCGTGATCCTCACTACAGGATCAGGAGAGCCTCCACCGCAGCAGGAGAACTCTACTGCCAAGGACACTCTTGATGATAAGCTTAGTCAGGTAGGTGATGGTTGACTAACATCTACTCTAGTAGTTTTTGCATTAGAAAACTGCTAAAAGGATGTATAAATATCATCCTGGTATTGTTTTGATTCACTGTTTAGCTACTCTTTTTCATTTTCTGATACGAAAGATATTGGTTTTGCATGATATCATGAGAATACATATTGTTAAAAACTTATCAAGCCGGTGTTGTTTCATTCATGATTTAGGTTAAGTTCAACTGAATGACAATTGGGGTTTCCATACTTTTGAAAATGTTGCATAGTTCTTAAACACAGTAACCGGTAGAAATAAATTAACGAGGATGTTAAGGCCTTATAATCTGTCATACTTTCTCTATTGTTTATTTACGCTACGATTTTATTTATTTGTGAGCAATGTTTTACATAGTTTTAAAATAGTATTTACAGTTCAAAATATTATTTGCATAAATTATGATAGTGAAACACTTTTCTTTTAAAGAATATGTTGCAAATTATTACTTGTTTATGAGCATCTTAGCAAAGTTGATCTTCGAACATGGAACACTGGTTCGTGCCTTCAAAGTAATAGTTAAAACTAAATTTGTATTTGTTAAACCCAAATTTACCATGCACAAATTATATAAAATAAACAAAGAATAAAACAAGCGTTTTACTAACTGCTGCAGTAGAAGGTTTTTTCTAAAAGGAACAGTTTTAAATATTTTAAAATATATCAGTAATTGTTTTGAGCAGCAATGAATGTTTTGAAAGTTATTTAACCAGTTGAAATGTTGTTTTAAACTTATACTTTGCGATTGGTTTAGCAACTGGCGTGGAAGAAGTGCGCGCACCGAGTGTCCCCCACTTGTCTGAAGCTCATGCTGATACGTCTAGTGGACAGCTTGGTAGAGGAGACCCACTTCCAACCCGTGCCTGGCATCCTGCTGAGCAGCAACCGCTCTAAGGTCCTTCAGGAGTCTTCAGCTGCCTACAGTAATAACCTCAAGGACCTGGATACTCTCCTTTACTCCAAGATGTCTGGGTACTTTCACTCCCTCACCATCAGTGTTCAACCCCTCGAGCTCAACACTACCGACCTTGTTGACACTGTCACAGGTAAATACTCAAAGTTGATCTAAAACTGGTTGTGTGGGGCTTTGAAATTGGAGTTTTTAGTCTAGTCTTCTTAGAACTTAGTACAACAGTGACACTTTCAGCCTACTTAACCCTGAGTAGAGTTTGATTTTAGTTCGGTTACCCCGAACCTTTTTTTATTCTTGAACTTGAACGGCACAAACCTAAATATAGAGCTGTTTGGATAGTAAAATATATAGAACCAAGTCCAAACCTGAGGATTTATATTTCTCTGGCGAACAATACAGTTCCTACCAAAGTAATAATATTATGAAGTACTAACTAGATTATAAAGTAATAATAATATGTTTACCCTATATTCTTCTACTACATGTAGATTAATTAAAATTATTTTTATTTGACAAGTACTTACAGCTTTTACGTTGAATGTATATCTGATAGAAGTACGACCTTGACTTTATTTTGGCTACATCTTATTAGAGACTAGTCTTATCAATAAATATAGAAAGCACTTGTGTGTACTTAAAACCTTTCAGTGCTTAAACTGGTTCAGGAAAAAGACCATATAAACATGTTTGAAGGGAGTCTGAAATTATCACAATACTTCAAGAGAAACTTCTACGGTTATTTTTAACGTACAGGTTTTGTTTTCTCGTAGAGAGTGTGTTTTAATTGAAAGTTTGGACAATCGATATGAAACTAATAATTTATAGCTTGTGGAGAAAACGCGTTCTGATTCTCACGAAAACTCCTTTGTTTCCCAGGAAGGAAGAAAGGTGGTGCAGGGATGGGGACGATGGCAGCCATGCTGGGCGGAGCTATGATGACTATGATGATGAGTGCTCTAGCAGCTCTGGCAGGCAAGGCTCTCATGACGTCCATGGCAGCCCTCATGCTGTCAGCCATGGGAGCTATGAGGGGTGGTGGTGGGGGTGGAGGTGGTGGGGGTGGCAAGAGCACACACTATGAGATCATCGCACAACCCGAGGTATCTCACACGCATACACACAGCTCTGAGGTACAGCATGGTCACTGGAAGAGAAGCCTTGGGAGGAAGGGTTTGGCTACAATGATTAAACGATGAAGTCGGTAAGCTAAGATGGGGTAGTTGACTGATTTTCATTGTTATTAATTTATTAAAAAGTTTTGTTCGTTACTTAGTAAGAAATATTTTCAACAATTTATACTAAGAACAAAATCTTCTATTCCTTTCTTTAAATACGAGGACAGTTATAATATGAAAAATATAGCTGTCCATCTGGTTCTAGAGGAGGCGTCGCAGCATCAAAAAGAAGTATCTTATTGTATTTCACTTTTCACATTATACGACACGATAAATAATCAGCAATACTCGTATTAGTAAAAACGAACCCTAGTTTTGTAGAAAACGAATAATACTGTTTAAAAATGGGAACATTTGTTTTGTTTCTCATTAGGTGATTCATTTTATTACTTAAGGTTTTTTATATTAAGATCTGCACTCGTCAACCTTTCAAATGTTTAATTATATTTTTCTTTAAACTAAAATTTGACAACTCATTATTTGAGTCCCTATGGTGTGTGAGTCTCTGTATATTTTATGTACATTGTTTCCTGACTATTTTTGTGTGCTACTTCTTTTGAATCAAAAGCAGTTTTCAGTTACTTGTATAGCAACTATTTGTTTATGTAAATATTAGGAAAAAAAATTATCCGTAATACTTTCAATACTTTATGATCAACATGATACTCATTGAAATAAGGTAAAATACTCGTGCTACTGCGCTATTTAAGGGCTAGAACCTTTGTTGGTATGTTAAATTGTCTTATACGCTTTCATGATTCTTTTAAAATAAAACGTTTATAACGTTAAAACACCTTAAACCTTAAGAAAATTATTTCAAAACAATAAGACCCTACTCAATTTGTATATTTAAATATGCTATTTCGTTGAACACTAATTTTACAGATACATTATTTTTAGTAATAAGTAATGGTAGTTATAAAACTTATGGGATAAAACAACCTGGGTAACATTTATATAAAACATTTTATATAAAAATAAGTTTTCTAGTACTGGTTATAGCGCACAGTTTTAGCAACATGATAAAAGTAAGAGTTAACTTATTACATTCATTTAAAATAATCATGGTAAAACATTTCAATAGGATAAGTTAAAACTTAAAAATAGATAGTTCGTAAGGAAGTTAATAGGATCTCAGGTGCAAAAATAATCAAACCAGACTTTGTTTTACGCCAAGTGGTATTTATTTTATACACTCTATGGTTCCAAGTGTTGCATAGGTTCTGTACTCAATAATAAATAAATAAATATGCCTAACATTAATGCAGATCACTTGTTTCCAGCTATACTATTTACATTTTGAACGTTGCAATATCGTGTGCGATAAATTGTCACTGATAAGTACACTTGTGTCAACTAACTAATCACCTGAACCCAAAATTAGTATTTTCACAAATTAATCTTTCAGTAAGGTACATTTTAAAATGTTGTGTTAATCGTTTGATTGTTTTTAAATAAATACATTTGTTTTGTTTTTTGAAGAACATCAATTCATTTCAAATCCTATATGTTGTGTTCGATACTAAACGTTTTTTTCTGCTTGTTTTGGTCCATAATTATAAGTACTTTTGATGACCCTAGAAATTAGCAAATTATTTACAAATTCAGATCGAATCTGCTAAAAATACTTGCGAAAGCATTAAAAACTTTTTTTAAATATTTCTTGTTTTTATTTTACCTGTTTGAAGGAAACTATTGTTTGAGCAAACCATTATTCTTTCTTAAAGGTTTTTACCTGTCATATTTAACGCGATAAAAATACATAAACTCGTCAAAAGCAAATAACTAACACATCTTGGAGTTGAAAATACAATCATAATTTGTTACTCTCAGCAACATACAACATCCCAGATTAATAATTAGGTACTGGACCCGTTTTAAGGTCACCTCTGGGATTAGATCCATCGTCCATGGCTTAAACCTGGCTTTTAAAAGATATCATCATTATCCTGATGTGGCCTCAACGTCCCAGTCTAGATTACTCAAGTAACTCTAAACAAACTGGCAGCTATTCTAAATATAATTTAAAACACGCCACACATAACATGTATAAATTTACAAACATATTCCAAAATAAGCTTTAGCTTTAATTTCGTTAGTCACTGCTATAGTAAATTACAAAGCTAAATTCAAATAACAAAGCTTTCATTTAGTTTATATGTTATAGAAAGACATCTTAATGATTAAATCTGTTCGTATCTATTATTTCTCACGTATTTAATCTATGATGCCTGTAGGTACTCTATTTGTTTATTTTTGTACTTTTTAACACATTTTTAAAACCCCTATTAACGATATGGTCTAAGAGTGTAATAGATACTCAACGAACAATTTTCACACTCAGTTGCCCTTCTACAACGTATATATTCAATGAATCCTTCTTCAATATAATCAACAAACGTTTACTCAAATTGACATTACAATCCATTCACTGAGTTCCAATCAATACCTACTGCTATATTTACCAAACCCATCACTTCTAGCGGCTTTCAACGACTTTCTGTTCACATACACATAAGGGTTGGTTAGCTCATCAGTATCGTCTACATACTGCATCTCGGCAGCAGTAGACAACTGCGCGCGCACAGGTAAGGGTGCGTACACAGGGGTACGGTATACGGGCACAGGCACTGCTGATGCGGAGGATTGAGAGTTTGCTGAGTTTCTGCTGAGTCCGAGCCATGCTCCCCCTCCACTCATCAGTGTGAAGAGCAGCGCCAGCAGGGACAGCGTGAGTGCCTTGCTGACGAATGCTGAGATGACGCTGAATGCCGCTGTTATCAGCACGGTCCCCACGTAGCGTGACCACTTGATCTTTCTCCCTGAACATACAAGAGACAGCAACATTGAAACACGAAACATTACACAAGAGAGTATAATTATATCACATTTTAAAGTTGCCCTGATAAATTCAATGTATACACCAAAGCCAAATGACGTTTTGTAGATCAACCCAAGGTAGAATGTGGTCCTGCTACTAGAATGTAATTCTGAGAATTTATAATTTTCGAATCAAGAAAATGTTTGGAACCCTTTTCGATGGGTAACAAATGAACTCGAAGTAACTAAGAAATCGCTGACATCAAAGAAATTGCTCGGCGATCAAAATCTCTATAAGCAAGTACCTACTTACAAACGTGAAACGTCCCAAAGTACTATTATGACTTTAACCGAGGGTCCAATTAAGCAGTAAGTAAGATGAAGTGTCAGTTTCTTTGTCATAGCAAATGAAAGGGAACTACTGAATCAATAACAAAATATGAAAGTCAGTCTATATTAATAGCTGACAAAACTATCACAACTAGAGGCCTGACACAACTGTAAACTTACTAAGCCGACCTGCTGGCTAGAAAGGGAGCGCTGTCATCTTTTGCTGGTCCAGAACCAGTGGTAGGAATCAGCTTCTCCCTCGTCAAAACTAAGCTAGTAGATGGGGCAAAATTACAGTACACTGAACGATGGAAACAATTACCATGTCAGGAACCCGCCAAACCTTTTGTCAAGAATCCATCAAGTCACATCTTACCAGTCTTAGTCGCCAAAACATCAGACTGGTAATTTCATTGATCACAGGTCATGGGCACTTCTTAGATCACTTAGCCAAAATGGGTCTTCACCTAGGAGACCAATTGTACATTATGTGAGCGTACTCCTGAGTCAGCAAAACACGTCTTAATCGAACACGAGTCCCTCGAGGCCAGGATACTGTGTCTTCTGGGAGCACGTAAGTGGCAGGAGTCACATCCCTCCAAACTGGGCAGCGCGATCCTCCAGCTTTTCAAGCAAATGGGAGTGGGGTCGAGTAAATAGGAGAACAGGGAGCCAGCACAATAAACCAAAAGGTTGACGTGCACAAAGGTTGAACCACAATCCTAAATAATCTAATCTAACTTATTAAGCCACACTTAAACCAAGTTTCAGGAAGAAAATTATGTATACTTTTGTATGCATCTGGGTAGATTATAGCACGAAGATCTTAACAGTTGAGTATTAATTCGATTTTGAATTTTATGTCGTGATGTGTTCAGTGTTGAGTTCTACACAGAGATTTTTAAGCCATTTGGAGAACTACGAAACCCCACAACTGCGACATGGACACACGAGCTGTTATCATTATCAACGGTCCTGTACTGATCAACTGCGTGTGACAAATAATACCAACGACTGTCTGGCTGCAGCCACAGAGAAACTTATATAAGAGGACACTTTTCTGTGGAGACATCAGTGACAAATGTGCAGTGAAGCAACAAGCCCTCGCAGCCTTTATATAAAACACAACCCTGAGACAGGTCGTAGTTGACCGGCGATAAATAGTGTAGTTTGTTAAAGTGTCTGTCAATTATATTAAAATTACGTCTTAGTGTTAGATTTTAATATATATCAGTTCTATATGAAGTGCTATCTTCGTTCCTTTTAAAACCAAGATGAATCAGGGATAAGTATTTTGTTAAGTAGAAGATTTGAAGATCAAAACATGAATTAGAGAATTGGGAATCAATATCGTAATGATTAAATGAACTTGTAAGAAATTATAAAAACTAACTAGTGGTATTAAGGTGGAAAGTGGTTGAGTATTTTTCAAACTTGTACACAAAGAGGCAATTTTGAGTAATTAGCTTTGAACGCTCGTTTGTGATAAATAAACTGAAGGTTTGGTAAACTACTGGAATAGGTATTTTATAATGACCCAAATTTATGCCTACAATTGTGATGCAAATTTTCAGTTAAAGCAGAACAAAGAAGAAATTAAAACATAGCCGCCTACTGTGAGAGTCCTCACAAGTTTCCACAGGGGAAGGAAATTTTATAGTCTTAAAACTGTTTTTATGATTCAAATTTAACGAAACTTTAATGCATGTCTTTCTACCTGCAACCAATATATAAAAATATACAAAAACCAGCCAAAGCCAAATAACTGGCAAAAATGGGTTAATACAATCAAGAGAGCCTAATGGTTCAAATATAGTTCATAGGCTTAGTCTATTTGACAAAAGATCCATGCAACTCTAGACTGAAGCTGTACAACCAGTTGCCCTAAACAAACGAAATTAAAAATAGCCCTGCAAAATAAAAATAAATCCTTGAAGATCTGTGATACAAGTCCATATGCTTACCGATATAATATCACAAAAAGTAAACCAAAATAATGTGAAAATAAAATAGTTTTAATATGTACCCTATGTCATACAGAAAATACGTTCTGTTTCGCAAGTTTATCCTATCATGTAATGTTTTATTGTATAAGTACTAATATAGATATATCTTAGTCCATATACATATCTTAATTAGTATAAACGCTAAATAATTAATTACGAGTATTTATACAGAAATTTAAAAACAAAATGTGTGGGCCAAAATGGGACGTAGTCAATATACAGATATTACATTACAACTTGAACATTCCTTTTAATATTCAACTTATTTTGTACGAACTTATGTGTTATTGCGCATTATTAGTTATTACACGGTTCTGTAGCCTTAACACTCTGGATACTGATGTAATCAAGCAGCGATAAGTTCCTACCTTCCTCTACTTGGTGGTCCTCAGCCAGATACACGTCCATGAGTCTCCTCAGCTGTTGAAGAGTGTTGTCACCAAACACGTTGACAGTGAGGGACCAGGTACGCAGCTGCTCCAGGAGACGGTCTGACAGGAGGCGGTTCACAGCCCGGGCAGAGGTCTGAGAGTCTGACAAGTCTAGAAGTGAGCGGTCTATCAGACCCGCAGGCAGGGAGACGTTCTTCTGTGAGAGGTACATTCCAGGCAGCAGCTGAAATTGATATAATAGCACTTAACTTACTTTTTAGCAAAGGGACGACTTGCTAACTTGTTTCTGCAGATGTGTCTACATCGACAAGATTTTACTTCGTTTGTATCCACACATTGTATTCTGTCAATTGTGCCTTAAATTATGCTTTTATGGGTTAGTGGAGACAAGCAATAAGTACCTTAGAATTTCAATGTGTTTTTACTGTCGTACTTTGTTTTTAGTTTTTGTTTTTGGGTCCCTAGTACAGAGGTATGCAGGCTGAGAAACTTAACCAGCATATATAGCCGGTGAACACCATAATCTATGAATATCTATGAAACCTTACGTATCTATTAGGTTACGTTTTTATTCAGGATTTGCAGTTTTCTTTATGGAGACTGGAGCCTCAAGCGTAATTTAATCTTTAGCCTAAAGCAAATATTTGGTTTAGCAAATGTCGTAAAGACATATTTTAGGTAGTAAATCTTGGTTAAGATCATAAGGCCACTAAATCAAATGCAGGAGGTTCAAGCGTAAAGTGGCCATTCTAATCAAAACAACAATATATCTGCAAGACGCATTATCTTAAGATGTATATGGCCACCATTTAAATTGGTGTTAGGATTTAATTTAAAATAAATGAACAGCCCTATACGCTATTGTAATTTTCATCAGTGCACAGTTTCCAATTTTACTTAACATATTTCATACTCAAGTAGTTTCTACTCGCACAACTTATGAAATTCATCAGTAGAAGATTTCTTAAAAGTAAAAATGGCAATGAAATCAGCCAAAACATCAAGTACAATTTCGAAAGCGTAGCTATTGGTTTCAACGGTTTAGTCCATTGTAAATAGATATCTTATATTCTGAAGTTTCTAAGCTGATTGAAGACCTAATGGTATGGATTTGAATCCTGAAAAGCCTGAGCCACCTTTGACAATCTGGAAAACGTTAATGTACACATACCTCGTAGGTTCCCTCAGAAGTGACCAGTCTGTCCACCGTCAATAGAACGTGCATCTGCAGACATCCTGAAGAGAACTGGAGTTTGCAGCTCTTCATAACCAACTGTAAAATAAGTGTGCCTAGTTAAAATCACTTACGTTACTAAAAGTTACACAGGACTTTGGTAAATGAATGACAACCTGTGCATTACTATGACAAGTATTGTAGCAAAACCATTTGCCCTGTCATTAAATAACTAAATAACTTGTGTGAGTCAGGTAAATTGTTGGCATTGCTGGTCGTTGAAGTTTTTCAACATGATAAGTTACCTGTCTCTTCAAAAGCTTATCAGTTAAAAAGCTAATAACATAATTAAATTCGCTTGATGTGTGAAACAAACTATTTTACCATACTTAAAAAGACGTAAAACTTTTGAAATTAAAACCAAATTAGAATAAGAGCTCATTTACCCACCTTTAAAATATTCTGGAACTCCTCCTCTGGAGAGGCAGCTGCCAGCATGGTCCACGAGGACGACACCCCTGCAATGATGACAAGAACCACCGCACTCCTGCACATCATGTTGCCAACTGCACCACCGCGTACCCTCTCAGCTGTGCCCCCTGACCCGACCACAACACCTGCCAACAGGTAAACAAACCAACTGGGCTGGAAAACCGACAGGATATTGTCAACAATGAGACCAGACGCCGTTAAGGAAAGTTATCACCGCCAGTAGAAGCGGTGAGCGGCCAATGCTTTGTTGCAAGAACCAATCAGGTTTATGTGTCTGGTAAAGAATTGGGAAAGGCATAAAGCTAGTTTCATTTCTAACCATAATGTGGGGGCACGGTATTGGAAAAGTAGTAGGCTAATCGGGTGGGAAAAATACAAACACAAAATGAAATTAAACCCATTTTACTTGAATTTCTTCAATATAAACAACTTAGTAATTATCGTTAAAGTAAAAAAGGTAGTCCACGAACAAAAGAATAAGATAAAAATCAAGGTCAAGTTAAATAAGCGATAGAGAGTTAAGGAAGTGAGTTTTCAGGTCGCAGGTTCACTGTATGTGATTGTACGAGCTAATCTATTGAATACTTAACCTCTAGTCATCTGTGCCTTGGATATCAATGAGGAACCAATGCTTCCACCTAACCTTTAACAGTGAACATTTTTTGGTTTAAGATAAGAAATAATGTGTTACTTGAGGTAGGTTACGTTGTTCAAAACAGTCTTCAATTGACAATTTCCAACAATGTTAAGCCATACACTTGATCCACTGTTTCGGTTGAGTGATATATATCCTTGGTTCTGACTGCTACTCTCAATCAGTAATATATTTGATATGTTCTTTAACTGGCTCAAAACCTTTACAAATTTATTTATTATTAGATATTAACTAGTATAAGTAAAATCATCAATCATAATCGGAGGCAGCAGAGCTTTGAACAGATGCTTATAATTTTGAAGAGCTGAACCTTTTTTACAATAAACAGAAGCATGAGCTAAACCTTATTTACACCAAATAAAGCGTTTGATCAAAAATTTTTAGCGTAAGCATTTCGTTATTGTTATTTATACGACTCTTGCCTTAACATTAAATCTATCAACATAAACACCCCAGTTAAAGCCCCAAGTACGTGAAAGACTGACCTGTGTTGCAGCAAGAGTGAAGCAGAGGTCCTGCAGGATGAGTCCGCGGAAGCAGGACGGGACAGTTGAGGAGGCGATGGAGCGAGGCAGGAGACCCAAAAAACTGCCTCGTGCTCCAGTAGGCTTGCGGATACGCTGTTGTAATTGCTCGGTAATCCTCCGCCGGCACTGTCAGCTGCAAGGATCCGACCACTGGATGTTTCAATCAAACTACAGGCTGTTCCTGAACTCTCTGAGAGTAAAAGGTGAAAAGGTAAAGTTCGTCTTGTTTAACGAGGCGAAGTTAGGACTACAAAGTCCTCTCTACCACTCAACCTCGACCTTTACCTAGCGTCACCGTATAGTCACATTACAAGTTGTAAGTGGTGACAGCGGGGATCGAACCCGCGCCACCGGAGTGATGAGCACGTTGTGAGTTAAGCACGCTAGAAAGTATCTCTACGAAAAAGAAAATACCGCACTGCTTTTCTATCCAGTTAAATGTTATACAAACTTAAAAGATCTTATATGCCAACTTGTACTGTATAAATAAATACATCTGTTATTGCATACAATGTACATTGTAATTGTCTATTGGCAAGTCGTCTATTTGACGTATTTTAGATAATAGTATATACTATTAATGGTTTTCTACTTATTCGCATCGAATTATCTTTCAGACGTACAGTGGTATTCATTCGTTAATTAAGTCGCCCATTGCGTTTTATTCACTGTTTGTTTTATGACCTATTTCTCTTTATTCTATAAAAGAAGATATTTAATTTGCTTTTTTTGTTAAAATACCAATCTCTTACGTTTCGACAATTTTCAGTTTGACATACCAGTTTAAATTTACAACTTGTAAAGTGTATTAAATTCTGCGATTCTCGGTGATGTTAAGAGCGTTTGAGTGGACACTATAAAAAAGTGTTACTCATTTTTTATTGGATTTATACTGCACCAAACAGTTTATAATATGTAGTTTTGTTTCGTATTGTAGACATGTTTTAATCATCTTTGGGCAGTACCACAAATTTTAAATTCAGTTCCTACTCACTTTCAACGCTTGGAATATTCTTACAAAATTCAAAATTTAAAATTCTTTATTGTGAAAGACAATTTTACATTGTGTTACAAAAGCCATTAAAATAGTTTTTAATTTGTAAAAGATAACTTAAACTACTGGTAAACAATTTAAATTTAATAACTATGTACATCGTATAATTTAACATTTTGATATTTATTTGGTTTAAAAACTCAGCTACAGAGTAACAAGCTTGTCCTAGAAGAAATTTGGTTGACAATGACTTAAATTTTGGTTTCGAGTTTTCATTTTTTATATGCAGTGGCAATTTAATAAACAATTTAGGTCCGATGTTCTGAGGTAATTTAGATGCAAGTTCTAATCGATGAGGGTGTTGTTTGTGGCCAAACCGGTGCCGGGTTGTATAGCTATGCGTCTCTACACCAGTGAGAACAGTTTCAGATTTAAAGTTGTATAACATGTTTGGAATGTAGAGCCCCAAAGGTCGATTTCATATCAAAACGTGATTCTATTAGAGAATATTAAATTAACCGCATTAAAAACAAATTTTGATAATTAGCAAAGCTACTTAGCAAAAATAATTGGGAAGAAAGTTTTGAGCATAGCGTGGTTATATGTGGAGTCCATGAGAACGATTCGTCGAATATTACCCAAGTACTGGTATCTCCTTCAGACAATACTGTTAATCGTTGATATCACTTAAACAGTATTGCTGTGCAAGCTCACAGGTAGTTTTCAAAATTAATGAGAGAGACAAAGCTAAAAAGGTTTCAAGGTCAGCGCAATTTCACTTGTCAAAACATACAAACTGCTCAATCCAAGGTCGATTGTGCAGCCGCTTCCCAAAACGAGACCGACCCCTAATCACGCTGATTGTCTGCCGTTAGCTTGGGGCAGATCTCGGTTCATTACTGGTAGATGTACAGGCGAGTCATGTACCAAGCTCCTCCTCGAACACAGCCAGCTAGATGGGTGTTTTCCATCAAACTGGTGAGTACAATGCCTCGGATGGTAGGAGGCAATCACGGTTCACAGAGTCGGCAAGACTGGTGCAGATTTACATGTACTAATAGCCGCAGAACCATTAGAAAAGTGCCGCCTCATCGGAAACATTAATTACTGTCCATTGTAATTGGAGATTCTCGAAAGTGGCCGATTAACAGGTTCCGCCCGAATGTGACTGACGTATTTATGAGAGTTAAAATGCTTTATTGTTATTTGATTTAGGATTGAATTTGGCTATATATAGTGGAGCAAATTAGATTAGAGTGAATTGGTTGGTGGATCGGTTTGTGTAAGTTGGACGGCTAGCTCAAAACAAGTTATATATTAAGAGTATTTAATAAAAACTGTTTCAACTTTGCCTATGTGTATCGACATTATTCCATAATAAATTAAAGTAAATACACATTAGTACAAACAAGCAGTTTTGGTAGTGTATCGTGATAGGCTGCAGACACAGGGTGAAGATTCAATGACACTTTAGAAAGCTAGGGTCAAAATGCAAGTTCCGTAAATGATAAACTTATTAAGGGGCGTTCACTATCTTGGGAGAGCGTCGTTGCAGACGTTTGCACGAAATAAAATTGAGACGTTTTTATTAATGTTATTTTTGACAAAACATTATCTAGGCTTACCTGTTTTCATTATATAATATGTCTTTTAGTTTTTGTGCAATTAGTGGTGGAAGTTAGACAAAATAGAGTTTTCTTAAGACCTTATTTAAGAAGCTAAAAATAGGTTTATCACAAATCTGAAAACAGGTAAACCCAGACAAACCCTGTCTAATTCCATAAACATTGACATATCCGTTAATGTCAAAAGCGCTATCCTTCACATAAAAGCTTTCTACTAAACCTTTGCAGGACTTAGGTTTGACAGTTAGGCCGCATCAGTTGAAAGAAGGTCCGTTGTTTAACTAGTTGTTACATGGGAACTGTTTTGTGTTCCTTGCGTGGACGAATTCATCCTGTCTCTGCGGTGACCTCTGAGGCGGACCCATAAGCGTTAACCAATTTATGAAGATAATGAAAATTAGCAAGAACTTAAGAAGTGTTAATTGTTTCAGAGGAATATTTGTGTATTATTTAGCAGCTTTTATTTCATTAGAGACCTTTAAAGATCGTTACTTTTGTATTTATATACAAGGTTTTAAGGGTATGATTTTAACTTGAAATGTATGTGAATAACTTTTTAAAATAACTCGTTTAAGAGATAGTCGGATAGAGGTTGGGGCGTTTTAACGTAAGAAAGATTACGCAAGATATTTGAAACAGGGTGTTGTACTACCAAAATAAAAACCATCAACCCAAATTGAAATAAAATATAATGATAATAACGAGTATTTAACTAACGTTTGCCACCAATATCAACTTGCTAGTCTTAAGCAAAGATAGCGATTCAAGGGGGTAATAGTTAAAAACTTAAATAGTTTAAACATCAAATAATATTTTAATTTAACCTGCCTGGTTTCAAACCTGGAAATTCCCAATAGGCACAGAAAGAAAGCCCGTCTATGAAGCAGTACAAACGCTAAAAAATCACGAAAACTCATGAAGTGTGTTTTTTATTTATCAAAGGACAAGGAAAGAGCTAATAACATTACCTTGACTATTAATTAACGTGATAACTATGGGATACAAGGAGTGTTATTCAATCATAGTGCAAGACAACACGTTGAAATTTCAAATACAAGAGGAAAGACTGAACTTGTGTGGTAGAACTTTAACCAAAGTCCACTTCGGTACTAGTTAGTCTATCAGTATAGTGTGATCAGTTTGTGCAGTACGCAGATCACATGGCTCTCCATTTCAAAGCTTTGTCAAACTAAGGAATAAAAGGCTGACTTTAGTTTTAAAAACGAACTTTTCCGACCACTTCGAGTTTCGAGAAATTGGGAAACTCCGCCCGTTCCCAAAGGCCTAACCTAAACTTACACTACTTTACATTTTTTCTAATTAAATTTATATCCGTCACTATTATGAATTTTAACTCTAAGAAAAGGCTGACATTCATCAAGTTTTAACAATTTGGTTGGATCAACCATAACGACAAACTCCAACAACTTAGTAATGTTGAAGAAAAGCTCTTATATTGAACTTATACAGTAAACAAAATTAAAACCACTGAACCGATCTTTAAAACCTTAAATGTTATGAGGCATTTCTACTAGCAAAGCTGTCACCTTAAAATGGCCTCAAAAATTATAATAAATAATTGAGTTGTCAGGTTATATGAAGATGACAAAAAATAGTAGTTAAATTATTTTAAATGTTTGTACTGTACTAACTTTAAATAGTTTATCTTTTTTAGGTCAAATTTCAGCCATTGTTGTTAAGGTTCTTAAAGGGACAAACAGCCAATCATAAGAGGATTACTGAAAAAACATTACAGTGATTAGAATCAACGAGAGCAAACTAAATACTAAATGTGTAACTAAATAAGATTTTGATAATATTTTGACGTGATTTATATTAGGGATATTCCAAGGTTGTTTTGACGGTTACATACTGCATAAATGTTTTGCTTTTGATCAAGTAATTATTTATTGTGTCGAATATATGTGATTTGTTTCAAAACCAAACGTTACATTTTATTTCATCTCTCAAGTTTCTGATGAACGAGCTTGCCTTATCATTTTTGTCACGACCCCATTGACTCATCACAGCATCTACGCAAGCACGAGTCCGTTATGATTGTTTGTAGCTGTTGTATGTAAAGTAGTACTACATATGTAATGTGCATGCTTCACAGCGGTATGGAGTGGGTAAGTGTGCCTCTGACCCGTGGATCGATCAATCACTGATAACCGATTGAAGAAGTCCAAAGTCATCTAAGGGCGAGAGGGGGAACACCATTAACAATATTTAAGTTGGCGGGCGAGGAGGTCGTACAACCAGTTCGCCATGGAGGTGCTCGTGTGGTGTTGTAGAGTGTTAGTGGTGGTAGCGCTGGTGGAGGCGCGCAGTGTGAACGAGGGTGCTGTTCCCAGCACGCTAGAGGCGCGCAGTGTGAACGAGGGTGCTGTTCCCAGCACGCTGGAGGCTGGAGGCACCCTGGGGGACGTGGCTAGACAAGTGTTCCGTGATGATAAACTGACTGAGGTGACGGACAAAGTGGTGACAGAGATGGGGGAGGTGGTGAAGTCAGCAGCGGGACTTATGGGCTTTAGTGGAAACACGTCTACGGATTTAAAAGAAGACGAAGGTAGGGTTGTTTAGTTGTGTGCCGCAGACGTTTCCTACGTATTTTTAACGATAGGATTTTACAAGCAGATCCAGCACAAAATATAATTTATAAAATAAACAATAGCTATAGAATTATAAAATTCTTCAGGAATGTAATAGTAGTACAGCCGAAGGTAGATGTTTATATTATAGAATAAATGCATGAGTTAAACTTGTTTAGTTATGGTGAGTAGGATCCAAAGACTACAACCTAAAGACTAAGTGTAAAATCTTCAAACCAATTGGTAAAACAATTTTTTGTTTTTGTTTACTTGGTTTATAATAGAAATTAAACCTGATCCGCACGTTAATGATGTATAACGTACAAACGTAATTAGCTTAAGACTTAGTTACAAAATTAAAATTAGTTTTTAAATAAATTGGCTGGGAATATGAAATTCTCTAGTTTAAAAAAGTTCCTGCTGAGATTGTGTATATCCAATAACATATTAAAACAGGTCTCAAACGAATGTTTTAGGTAAAAAAACATCGTAAAGTACCTTAAGGGGAAATGTACACACGCTAAAAGAGTGCCGACTGTTTTGGAGGTTCCAGACACCGTTCAATAGCACAGTATTTTGCGTTGCCCTTCTATTCAAAGTTAGGATTTTCTTTAAAGAATTTATAGCAGTATCTTTACTATTTTAAATGCTACGATAGTAAGGTTAATCTTTAAATTGTCTGTAACAAACATTTCGGTCTCTAATTTTTAGAAAACTAATCACTTCAACATTTTCGTTAGATTTAAAGGTAGTTTTGATATTGTTTAAGCAAACGCATCTACACCCTGGTTTTTTTGTAGGAGTATCAATTTAAAGGAACGGAAATGTTTAAAAATAAGGAGTAATATCTTTTGTCTTGACAGAGTTTCTATTTTGTTTTCACTTCTCTCTGTAAACCAAAAGGTGATACATCAAGAAGAGTCAAAGGCCGTTAAACAAAGAGTAGTTAATAAAGGTTATGTGGTGATTTGACTGCCGAAGGCTGAGTCAAAGACCAATTGTTAACAACGTATGAAGCAGTAATCACGCCGGAACCCGAGATATCGCTGTATTAATAATTTTAAAATGATGTCCGTAAGAAAAGGTTAAAGAGGTAAGAAATAATGTTAAGGGATGCCAAAATATTGTTAAAACACTATATAGAAACCAGTGATTCGACGATATCTAGGCAGAAAGGAAATAACAGTTTTGAAAAGCGTATTTGGACATACTTAAAAGGACAAAAGCATATAAATAATTAAAATATGAAATAAGTTAACATAAGCCAATATACTGACACATTAAACACTAAAAGGGAAAAGAGGTAACTTTACAAACTATAAAACATATATTTCGGTTTCAAACCGTCTTCAGTGAAATATAAAGCATAAATGAAAGTTCATTCCCCGTGGTAGCCTGAAGGGAGGACCACGGGCTTGGCTAGGAGTCCATGGTAAGCTGCTACATGATGACCGTACCCTCCAGCATAGTGTCCACTGTAGTCCTGTCCATGAGACTTAACCTTGGCTACAGCAGCGTAATGTTCAGCCTTAGCAGCGGCTACCTCGTGAGTGTCAGTGATATGACCATTATGCAGGACATGAGGGATGGCGATAGGTCCGTGGTATCTGTAGTCTCCATGAGCTCCATAACCTCCTCCATAACCACTGTAGCTGTTATATCCTCCATAGGACTTAGCCTTGGCTACAGCAGCGTAATGTTCAGCCTTAGCAGCGGCTACCTCGTGAGTGTCAGCGATATGACCGTTATGCAGGACATGAGGGATGGCGATAGGTCCGTGGTATCTGTAGTCTCCATGAGCTCCATAACTGCCCTCATTTCCATAGTGACCTGAGTAGCCATGAGACAGCTTGCAGTTGGACAGAGCCAAGGCGCGTTTGTTTATTCTACGCGCCTTGGGACAGAGCTGCAAGATGTGCCCTCTTGGCTGCTGCTACCTCAAGTGTGTCTGCTAGGTAGCCGTTGTGGAGAACAACGGGTAGAGCAGTAGGTCCGTGGTGACGTACACTGCTGTATACAATTCCAGTGTATACAACGGCAATAAGTAAGAATACCTGCAAAACCAAATATAGTATTAATGCGTGCTCAAAGGCTACAAGGGTGAAATAATACAATTTGTTGAATGTCTTGTACTCTTGGGGACTTTTTAACTTTTATTCCAATTTCAACAACTTAATTTAACAAAATTCCCTTTTCATCGAACTCAAAACATACCCAACCTATTGTTAAACCCTTTCAAATGAAGGTCATATTTAACTGTAAATATTTCAGCTACATAATAATCACGTACAATAGTTTATCTGCTCTTTTGTAACCATAGCTCTTGTATCAACCGAAGCTAGGCTGAACTTACTCATTTGAATAACACGCGTACATAAAACGAGTCAGTATTTTTTACTTGTTTTTAAATCATTGTTGAACTCACCATAGAAGCCATGATGAGAGTAGAGTTGATTGTGTTGTGTTTGTGTCTGCGATGTTCAGCTTATTTATACTTCACACACCTGCTAGCAATCCTGTGTAACTTCCTGTGTATGGCTCAACACATGGTCACGTGAGACATTCCTCAAGTGATAGGAATTGTTGAATGTTATCAGATTCAGTCCATTTTCTTCTTTATGGTCAGCTCACTGTTGCTCCTTTAAGTTGTTCAATTTTACCGATGTCGACAGGAGTATATTGTATGTGAGGGGTGCGGGGGAATAACCAACAGAGTCACAAAAAGTAAACTTTACAGGAGAGCAAAAACAAAGTTTGCCACTGAAACAGAGGAAGTGGAATAGACTTTGAATCTAAAGGGAAAGTTCAAGGTTATAAAAACACATTTTCTATAGCTTTCTAAACGTATAGCTCAAAATCCAACTCAATGATTTTATATATATTTTTTACCAACCCTTACATGGACTTAGTTGGTTTTTTCCCTGATCCAATGGACTGAATGGGTTTTTCCCCTGAACTGAAAGGACATTATTTGTTTCATCCCAGGAGTATAAAATAACAAAAATTGCAATTTCCAAGAAACCTTAGTTTAATATTACAATATATGAAAAAGTACACAAAAGTAGACTAATAATAGTAATACAGAGTTTATGTTCTTTATTTTTCTTCAGCCCCACAACCTAAAAACCCTAATATTAGTTTACAAACCGAAAATAATATTTTTTTAACTAATGACTTGTCTCGTTGTAGATATAAATTGAGTGGTGTAAGTATATATTTTTAAAGAAATGTAATTTTCGACACTACAGTATTTGACACATTGTCTTAATTTATTAATTTGTTGTCATTTTTGAAAATATTCCAATTTTGGTAAAAACACAGCAAAAGTAATAATTATTTCAAATTTTGAAATTCAAAGAACGTTGAATTGAGTTTACATACCTTTAAAAGTTTGGTTCTGCAAGTTCATCATCATCGCCTGGACCGTCATTTGCGCGTTCATTTCCAGCGAAAAGATTGACGTAGAACTCCTATGATCCCTCGTCTTCGCAAAACTTCAGAAGTACTTTCAGGTCATCGCACTTTTCCTTGGACAATACTAAAGGACCTGTGTAGGATTGCTCAGGCTCAGATAGTTCCCTAGGAGTCGGCATATTCTTCTTCTTCCTTGATTTTTCTTGTCTTGCCCTGTCTTTTTCATTCTTTTTATTGCTGAAGTGAAGAAGTGGCCGTTATATCCATTTCGATGTTCTAGAGTAAAACGTTTCTCCTGGACGAATCTCAACTGTTTCAATAGTCTCACAGCGAAGCAAAACTTGTTTTTGTAATCTATTGAGTCCAAATATTCTCCCCACTTCTTGAACATATTCCTTTGGCAAGAAACTACAGGGAATGGGGAAGGTTTTGTACGAGAACTCTCCAATACTGATCTCCAGGCATCAGGGGTTTCTGCTCTCGCTGTTTTAGGAATCAACCCCATATTTTTGTCGTTTTCCATGTACAGTACGAATGACCTCGTACAGGAAACGTCACAACCACCTTTTCAAAACGTTTCTCCTCTGTAGTAACGTGGTGCAGTAGTTTCATAATGGTATATGGTTCTTATTTTGGCCTCCGCACAAGTTAGCAAATAAGTTGAGGGTCTTCACTGTTCCTGTCAGGTATGTATAGAAGAAATCATGTAAAAAGAGGCAACATCATTAGCAGTGGCGTAAATAGCACCCCCGCAACCTCCGCAGTGCGGGGGGCACCGAGTTCTGGGGGGCGCCGTGATTCGGGGGTCGCCGGGGAAATAACGAACATTCTGAGCTCAAGGGGAGCAACTTGTCAACGCGATTGATGATAAATAATTTTGATCTGTTTCCACGTTAACTAAATGTCGTTGAACCTGTTACATTTATGATTTAAAATACCTTGGAAGCAACCTATACCGAGTCACTGATTCCTGCCACAGACAAACTTGTCTGTGGTAATGCAGCGGTCATTACAGCCTCACCCGTGTGGAATTGAAGATGCAGCAGTCAGCTGAGCAGTGGCTGTGGCTGGCCGCTGAACGCTACGATATATTTGAAGAATTTGTATTTGAGGAATTCAAAGGCAAACACAAGACTGAGCTCTCTGGCCCTGCTATAAAAGTATAGAGCGAGAACGAGTACGTGTTCTCAATTTAGAGAAGCTTGAAATTAACTTTTTTGAATTAATGAAAAGAAGAGGTTTTGTCAAAACAAGTTAGCCAACACTTATCTTTACTAATATATAAAAATGAGATGGTGTGTCTGTCTGTTCCTCAATCACGTAAATACCACTGGACCAAAAGATTACTGTCTATCTGTCTGTCTGTCAGTAACGTTTTGAAGGCATATTGGACCGCTTAAAACCCACATTCGGCTAAAGCTACAGCGGTGAAACCTCGTTAAAGGGTTTAGCTTATTACAAAATGTTTCTTTACCTATGTTTTGTTTCAAAACAACATCCACAAAAAATGACAAAGAACCAAAGTGGACTCTGATGATGATTTTTAGGTATTTTGAACCGCGTGTAAGTCAAAATTGGCTGATTTAATAACAAAATTCCAAAGACTTTAAGAATTACCATGTATAACACAGTGGTACTACCACTTGCATTCAACCACCTACCCTCCCAATGACAATGCTAAAAAATGCACTAATGTACTTGAACTCAGATAACAAATAATAAAATTACCAATATTTGTGTCTAACTTTTTTAAATTTTGCTTCATTAAGAAACATTAAAATATTTTTTTTCTTAAAGCCAGAGGGCCGTGTCTTCCCCAACCCACGAGTATGGGCACCCATGTTGATGATACTGTTTTAGTTGTGTTTTAGCGCAGAATGCACAGTCGGTAACATAGATTGACTAGCGTCTTGTCCTCGCGTTAGACATACTCGAAGTAGTTTACTGCAAGTAGCAGCACCGTACACAAAACAAAAAGCTGAGTAAAACACGTTTAAAAATACTTTATAACAGTTTAAACCGTTCAGGGTTGAAAGAAAAAGGTACATATGATTGATGTACTTACTTTTATTTGTATTTTTGACATTGAAACATATCTTGGGTTCGTTTATACCTTTATTTAAAATTGGTTCTCAGCGGTAGCTATGATATATTGTATAAACGGGTATTTCCAATAGGTGAAGAGATGTTTAACTATTGTAAATCTTAATTGTCAATATTATATGCGAGCCCACAGTCTTAACTTTTGACTGTCGGGCTAATATTAATTTAATCTACAGTAGGGAATTGGGATGAGCCATCGGATAATAAAACATCGGTGTCTTGTGTCTGCGCATGCTCCCAGGTTGATTGTCAGTGGACTCTGTTGTTTCTTCCCCTGAACCACATGGACTGAGTTGGGTATTACAATATTTCAAACATCTATATCTCGTGACCCGGTTGGTTTTTCCCCTGAAGCTTTCAGCATGTTAAAATATAGACCATGGAGTATCGAATGCCATCATAAAACGAATTTAAATTTTTTGGACTATTTTGGTTTTTCCCCTGTACTCTTCATGTATTGCCGTTTATAATGCAATTTTTGTTTTGAATATTCGTGCATTAGTCTACAACTTTACAGATCTTCAGAGACTCTCAGAAATTGGTGCGAAATACCCTGCCAAAGGGTCATGTGAAGGCTGCATAACCCTTTTGCAATTAAGTTATTTCAGTCGAATTGTGTTGAATTAAAAAAAGTTATTTAATTATTGTATCTACTTTCTAACTTCTAAAAAACGCCTTCGATAATACTTAAGTTAAATGTTTTTGACCCCAAAAGTTGTTCGTACAAAAAATATTTTCCTAAGACCCGACGTTATGGATGTTTTTTTAGGTTTGAAGTTTACCTAAATTATTCCGGGCACTTCTGGGTTAAGTCGAGCACGACAAGCGCATCCATTTCGTCGTTACTATTCTATTAATCGTAGATGACGTTAAATATCCCCTGGTGTGATTTACTCTTCCTGATCTACGTTGACAGATCTCTCTGTTTTAATTCGAAATCAATCACGGAATTGGAAACTGTTTTCATCAAGCTCACCAGTTCTTTTTAAGATTTTAATGAGCTCAACCTTAAATAAATCGAAACAAATCATCGTTTATTAATTTTCAAGTTTGACAAACTGAGGCTGTTTTATTTTCATTCGTTCTTAATTCGAGATTAAGGATTACTAAAAGGTTAACCAATAGATCCACTGGAAACCTTCAAAGGATAAGTTTTGCTTTTGCATTTTAGTTGAAAATAGTTTTACTACTATGTTTGGAGTAATAAAGAGTGTTAAGTATATTAAAACACAGACAAAGAATTAATTTTAATGTTTTTATTAACTTTAATATCATTAATATTCCATAAAGTAGTATTGATAAGAGTGTGAAAATGGAAACAATGTCAATAGTAAACTACTTAACAGGAGATTTCCTAGCCTCGATCTAAGCTTAATATTGACAAAAAACGGTCCAAAGAAAGAAGAATTTTACTTGACAGAATGTCTTTGAAAATACTTTACAACAACAACAAGATTTATTGTCAATATTATTGTACAAACCAGTTTGTTTCCTTTGACATAACGATAAATTTTAAAAATACAATACCACTGGTAATGATTTAGATCTATAGAGAAAGAAACACACAAAACAATTAACATCAAAATTTTAAGGCTCCATGAACTTACCTTTGATCCAGAGTTGTCGTGGAATTCTCGCGTAGATAGTGCCGTGCTCAGGTACTGATGATGGCATAATATGGGTTAATTTACCCATACTTTTTCTTTTGGTAGAAAATTGCACAAGAACATTGTTTCTGTTTTACTTTCCACAAAAGCAAGCAGTTCGAACAATTAGTAAGCTTAATAGAGAGAGACGCGCAGATCATCATTCAAACACTTAAAACTGTGGACACTCTAAATTTTATAAACATATTTGTATTTTTTATTATTTTTATTACCAAATTTGATCAAACCTCATCACGGTATTCAAAACTGACCTGAAAACAGTCTTAACTGCAGAAGCCTTTGAGAGTACAAGCAAAGTAATGGCACTCAAATTGAGAAACATATTTATCAGACAACCGACTGACTGAAGTGCTAGTGGGTTGTAAAATTCTTATAAATAAGGTCGAGCGAATAGTTGGAATAGAACGATTTGCATAGTTTGACAATTTTAACCACACAAATTGACAACAGATATGCTCTGTTGAATGATTCTGCAAACAGAGGAACTTATTTACTCTTTATTCCCCAGGTCGTCACTTCAAGCGCAAGAAGATGATGATGCGCATGGCTCTCTGGCTGAAGACCCTGGCTCTAGGGGTAGTGTTGCCTGGAGCTGTGGCTCTAGCATTGTTCGCTGCCTGGAAAGGTATCACCCTCAGTCTGATGGCACTTCTTCTTGCTGGAATCGTCGGCCTCAAGGGACTCATCGCTTCCGGTATGGATCTCCTGATAGTATACCTCCTACTCTGAAAAGGTTTACATTCATGTAGCTTTTTAGATTTAATAGCTAAGTATTTGCATATCACTAAATCACTATTTGAGATGCCGACCACTCTCATGAGGGTATTTTAAGGCAAATATGTGGTGAAGGATGAGTGTGATGAATGGTAGTAATGAGTAGTAATTGAGGTGTAGTCTTGTTACAAACTAAGGCCCACTCTTCCTTAGAATGGGTAATTAATTAATATCCAAATGACCAATGGAAATACAAGGACCAACGGCTTATAGTGACTTCCGAACCACGCAGGTGATGGTCTGATATGTCTAACCGATGGTGGGAGTTGATGCGGGTAGCATCAGATGATCACTGAGACTATCTGAGCCGCTTTAGACCTATATCATCCTCAAAACCTGACCTCCATGAAGCTGGATTACAGGACCACGCCACGAGTCCCAGTCTACATAATTATGTTTTGTAATACTTTGTAGTTTGTTTCATGTACGCCGACAATATTCACAATAGATTCAATAGTTGTGAATGGTCTGAAAGTGCGAACACAGCCTTCATTTACAGCTCGGCAGTTTCAAGTACTTTTATGCGACACGAATAACAGTTCGTCTTTTTACGGCTGTGTAGCTTGCGTTTCTCCCGTGTAATGACAATCTGGAATTAGCTCGAAATACTTGTAATCTCAAATTTCAGTGTACTATTGTTTAAAACGAGTATCCCACCAACTAAGACGGCAAGAGGTGGGAGGCTGTCAGGCTCACCACTTTAACTTTTGTAATTTTGCTTACCAAAACTTTGCCTAAACTCCAAAAATAAAAACGTTGATAATATGACTCAACTATTTACAGTAAATCTTCTTTTTCAAAATGCCGTAGTGCCTTCTTAATAATTGGGCTGCGCAAATGGAACTTTAATCACCAGAAGTCAGAGTTAAAGGAGTAACTTTTGATTCAGACAGTATAATTTCCTTTGTTAAGTGAATTTATTGTAGTTTAGGTTATTTTGTTCATGTTTCCTACAAAAACTGTAAATACTGTGGGTTATTTTATACAGCTTCATTTCGATTTGGGCCTGCCAACCCCTCTTAGTCATCCATGGGACAATCAGCACCTGAGGTCTACTAGCGTTAATTCATGATGTAAACCCAACACAGTTTTAACAACTGAATACTCGTTAAATTTAAATAATTGCTAAGTTTTAACTCGTGTTACGTGTTGAACACTTAGATGCTCTGTTTAAAAATACCCCTATACTTTTCATAGAGTCCAATAAGTATATTTTACAAACGCACAAGTGAAGTTTTATGAAGCTGATGTTTTGTCAACGCTTAACAGGTACAAATGTTGACGAAATATATTTTTAATCCTTTAGGGTGTCATGTAAGCAAATTATTATATTAATAACTAAAGAGCAAAGCTTTTTGTTCAACTAGACACAGTGTATACAATCCTTAAATTACCTGTAGAGGACTATTTTCCAAACAAATAAACCGTTGAAAACAATCTTTGAAGAAAGTAGTTGTTTACCAGACCTGGTGCATTGGCGTTGAGAGTGAAAAGAGGTTTCGCGTGTACTGCGGGACTTGCCTACTACTCTTAGTACGGCGCTCACTACACTAAAACAGAAACAAGTTCATTTCAACTGTAAATATTGTGTTTTTGTAAAGCGCATAATGGGTGATAAAAGGCGATATTTTCTGAACATTCCATGGATGAAAAAATACACATTTTCGAGCGGCTAGGTCACAAAACCTCGCGTAATATTTGAACATGCGCCTTTCAGCCGGTTTACAAGGGTCTGCATTTAATACGACTTTAAGCCGCTACTTAATTGCAATGTGTGTTTAAAATTAAAAAAGTATTGTGTGTAAAAGTACCGTATCTTTTACATTTTAAGTACATGATTCTCAAAAACCATTACTTATCTTGAATGGGACGAATAAATAATCACTAAATCACTATTTGAGATGCCGACCACTCTCATGAGGGTATTTTAAGGCAAATATGTGGTGAAGGATGAGTGTGATGAGTGGTAGTAATGAGTTATGAGGTGTAGTCTTGTTACAAACTAAGGCCGACTCTTCCTTAGAGAGGGTCATTAATTAATAGCCCAATGATCAATGGAAATACAAGGACCAAGGGCTGGACGTGACTTCCGAACACGCAGGTGATGGTCTGATATGTCTAAACGATGGTGGGCGTTGATGCCGGTATCATCAGATGATCACCGAGACTATCTGAGCCGCTTTAGACCTATATCATCCTCAAAACCTGACCTCCGTGAAGCTGGATTACAGGACCACGCAACGAGTCCCAGTCAATACTCGAATAATGTTAGGAGTGAACATGCTCGTAGTACTGACAAAGCTTCTACGTGTTATTAATTGTCTTACATAGCTTTATTAAAAGTAGCTTATTTTGCATACTCAGTGCACGTAGCCTGAGGCATTAAATAGGAAAAACTTCGAAAAAGTGTTAACCAATATGAACATCCTAAGAAATTGTATTCTCTGTTATATTTATCGTAAAAGTTATAGTTATCTAACTGATTACTTTGGTGTTACAGCATCCAAGAGCTCCAGCTCGCCACACCACGTGGTGTTGTCAGGGGTGCCAACCCACCACCAACACTACTGGAAACGTAGCGATGACGTCATCTCTGACTCCTCGGCCTGGGGGGACTCCAGCCACCAACTCGCCTACCAGGCCTACCAACATTAACCACCGACCTGTCTCTATAATTTTGTGTATTTATTTTATTTATTTATTTATTTTGTATGTACAACTGTGCAACTTTTGTAATACATTTGTTTTTATTAATTTGAATAGTTTGTTTCCCAAGTTGGTTCGCTTGAGTAAAAACCTGTGAAAGATTTGTTATAAAACAGTACTCTCGTAAAGAAAACTCGTAATAAAACAGTAAAGCTGTATTATGATGTTGAACACTGTACAAGACAGTAAATAATTATTAGATGCATCAAATTTTGTACAGCCCTAGAAACCGTTTCACAAGATACATAGTTATAATTTGGACTACTATTTACACAGGACTAGTAGACCAAATAAGCTCATGTTTGCTTTTTAACTGCAGCTTCTTATTTTTGACTGCAAAGAAATGTATGTTTGTTAAATTACAAATATTCGCCTTTACTGTGCTTTTGGGAAAAGTGTAGGGGTAATCTGCAATGTTACTTCTCGTGCTGTTTTAATTTATTTCAATGTTTGAAATTATAAATTGTTGGCAAATCACTTCTTCAAATCAAAACAAGAAATACACTTTTAACAAAAGAATCACTATATTCGACCCTTTGTTTTACACAAGTAACAAAAATAACCTTTGTTTTAATTTGAAGAAATGATTTGTCAACCGCTTAAAATTTCAAATATGGAGTTACCTTCTTTCTCATTATACAAAAATTCAATATTTCAATGTGTGCCCTAAAGTACCCTACTTTGACTTTTGACGACTCTTAATGGATAAATTAAGTCGAATGAATCATTGTCACCAGACCTGGTGCTGACACAATTTGTCGAAACATAGCTATGTAGCCATAAAAAGCCCCTACATACACTGTATGATGAAGGAAAATACCTATTTTAAGTCTACTATACAACAGTGTAGGGGCTAAACTAAATGTATTTCAATACAAAGTTAGCACTAATGAAGGCCACTATTAAATATAGCCTAATGCAA
This sequence comes from Matsumurasca onukii, assembly GCA_018831715.1. NCBI lineage: Eukaryota > Metazoa > Arthropoda > Insecta > Hemiptera > Cicadellidae > Matsumurasca > Matsumurasca onukii. The sequence continues at coordinate 9,936,536 of CM032062.1, forward strand.
AACACATTACACCTGGTATACAAAGGTTAACAGGAATTTGTGCAAGATAAAAATATGAATATTTGACAAACGTTTATTCAAGATTAGCAAGGTCAGTAGTGCAAAGAATGACTGGAGTGGAGAAGATGCAGATGTTGGTTCTTGGCGGCAGCGACCTCGTGAGTGTCAGCCAGGTAGCCTGAGGGGAGGACCACGGGTTTGGCGAGGAGTCCATGGTAAGCTGCTACATGATGACCATATCCTCCAGCATAGTGTCCACTGTTGTCATGTCCATGAGCCTTAGCCTTGGCTACAGCAGCGTAATGTTCAGCCTTAGCAGCGGCTACCTCGTGAGTGTCAGCGATGTGTCCGTTATGCAGGACATGAGGGATGGCGATAGGTCCGTGGTACCTGTAGTCTCCATGAGCTCCATAGCTTCCTCCATAACCGTTGTAGCTGTTATATCCTCCATAAGATTTAGCCTTAGCTACGGCGGCAAAATGTTCAGCTTTGGCGGCAGTCACTTCGTGAGTGTCTGCAATGTGACCGTTATGCAGGACATGAGGGATGGCGATAGGTCCATGATACCTGTAGTCTCCATGAGCTCCGTAGCTTCCTCCATATCCATAGTGACCTGAGTAGCCATGAGACAGCTTGGAGTTGGACAGAGCTGCAAGATGGGCACTCTTGGCTGCTGCTACCTCATGTGTGTCTGCCAGGTAGCCGTTGTGGAGGACAACAGGTATAGCGATAGATCCATGGTGTACACTGCTGTATACACTCTGCGTGTAGACTACAGCAAACAGGAATATAATCTGTGAACAAAAGGTATATACAGTAGTAAAATTGCAATAAATGATAAAAGTTCAAACAATCCTATCAGTTTTAATCTTATGTTCTTGTTTAGGGTGTGTTTCGATAAATTATAATATTCTTTTAAAACACTAAAAACTATTTTAGACTTGGCGAATACTTCGTTTTATTAGGATGAATAACATGACAGCTGCGGTTTCCTAATAAGCGTTAAGCGCTTTTTTACAGCCGTAATGTTGAATGGATTTTGTTTACAGTAAAATCATATGAGGACGCCTCCGTTCAGAATAAACTCCCTTATGATTGCATTGAAAATAAAGGTTAACCGTCATATACCGTCATACTACGATCGTAATACAACGGCCACCGCTTCCTGGGACACAATAAATTAATGCCAACATCATATCTTGCATTTGAAACAAAATGTCTTTTGTTGAAAAAAGTATCACTAGAAGCATTTTACTTACCGAAGAACACATGATGGTGGAAGAGCCTCTGTGGAACTACAATTCCTCACCAGCTGACTTCATTATTTATACAATTAACACCGACCGACAAAGTAACATTCCACACAACATCCTCACAGTGTTTCTCAATGTGGTGGCATCAAACATACCAATACAGGACGTCTCACAAGTCAGAGGCACACTCGAATGTAGGTTTTAAACACCTTTTGTTGTTTAAAGTGTTCATGTTTGTCACATGAAGGCATATTTGAAAGGTTTTTAATCAGAAATTTAAGTTAGTGTTACATTTTTGTTAGTAATCAAAACCGTGTTGAAATTTCCAACAAGACTGGTTTTTGCACTATAACTCAGTTAAAGCTTTCCTTTTGGCTAGATGTGTGTTTAAAAAACAATTTACTAACCAAGCCATTAAAAATTCATCTGCTAAGTTTTACCAAAACCCTACCAAGTAATCGACATAACTTTGGGTTTTAATGTAGCATTATGTTTTTTATTTAAATGGATTTATTACACCAGCTCTCTTTGCTTACATGTATTGTTTAAGCTAAAATGAAAACTGATATAGTATTAAGATTTTTACGACAGTATTAAAAAAAATTCACAGCCTGATCCATTAATGCAGGCCCTGAATCTGTAGAAAATAGGACAAGAATTCATTTCTTTTCAACTTAAATTACTACCGTTTGATGAAGTACATGATTCACCAAAAGAAGTGGTACTGAAAGTGGAATTATTTATTAAGCTATAACTTATATAGACTCTTTACATGGTTTTAACAAAAATACAAATGAAAGGAAGCAAAATATATCTTGAAGAGCTGGATCTTATTAGATTATTTAGAAATTTAAAATCATCAAACTGTCTAATAAAGAAGTAAGCTGTTTAATTCCCCGTTTCTCATATAGTATCAGGACCAACAACAACTAATATTATTCTTTTATTCAATTTGAATCATTTTATAGTTCGTAACATATTGTGTTAATTAGTTTAAAATCATTGTTTCCTTCGGTTGCTGAGAGTCTGATGATGAATGCCACGCATTTGAAAGGCCTCAGAATTAAACAGTTTTCAGAAGTTGAACTATTATTGCGGACATTTTCCATCGTTAGTGAACAAAAGATCACGACGTTTCGGGATCTGCAATCTGATCCGTCTTCAGGTGAAAATAACTAAAACATAACACAGAACATTAAAAAAGCTAGCCTAAAGTAGTCAGCGTAGCTGACCAGTCAAACTCTACCAAACAACATGTAGTTGTTAAGTCAAACAACAAATCAAACCGTAGAATTAAGTAATAGCCTAGAATTTAGTAATAGTCTAGGGTTAGCTCGTTCAGTTAGTGGACGTGTTTTGTGATTCGTTTTGAATTTACTCCGGTGACTTGTTTACTTTCATAGTGTGGCTTGTGTTTGTAATATTGTAGTTTTGTTTTTCTCTAGGCTATTACTAAATTCTAAGGTTTGTTGTTTGACTTAACAACTACATGTTGTTTGGTAGAGTTTGACTGGTCAGCTACGCTGACTACTTTAGGCTAGCTCATTTTCTAATGTTCTGTGTTATGTTTTAGGTTATTTTCACCTGAAGACGGGAAATGTTGTGATCCTTTTTGTTCACTAACGATGGAAAATGTCCGCAATAATAGTTCAACTTCTGAAATCCTCCCATCGTCAACAACAAACTTCAAACAAAAAATAAACAGTTTTCTTCTTTATTAGATGATTTTATTTATTAGAAAAAGTTTGATGATTTTAAATTTCGAAGCGAAACAAATTAACTCAAAACTCAATTAGAAAGAGTGTAGCATTTGAGACAGATTCGTCGCTAACAACGCAGATTCCAGGATGTTACTTCATGTTTCGTGTATAAGTACATCGGTAGCTGGTGGCAGAGGCACAGTTCAGTATCCACCATTCATCATGAACACTTGGGTGAGTATGGCAGAGGAATTATGTAGTTCCTTAAGCGTACAATTGTTACACAGTAGTAACACAAGTTAAATAAATCACTGCTAACAACAACAACAAGATTTATTGTCAATTATTGAACAAACAACAAGTTTAATTAAAATCGATTTATTAACCACTTTGATTATATAAAATCAATTTATTATGATAACAGTTAGTTAAAATTGAACAACAGTTTGTTTAATTTTGAATCGATTTAAACCAGTAATTATTACACAAAACCCTATGTGTAATTTAACCCCTCAGTTGAGTAACGTGGTAAAAGAATTGTATACATGGTTAGCTGCAGTTGTACCATGATACAATGGACGATACGTGGGTTGTTACGATTTTGATATCGATTCTTGCCTGTCAAACTTATATGTATTTATTTTGTAGATATCCGCTGCGTTTGCCTTCTTGTATACTCAGGTGTATGCAGCAGTGTGCACCACGGACCTACTGCTCTACCCGTTGTTCTCCACAACGGCTACCTGGCGAACACATGAGGTAGCAGCAGCCAAGTGCATCTTGCAGCTCTGTCAACTCCAAGCTGTCTCATGGCTATTCAGGTCACTATGGACATGAGGAAGCTATGGAGCTCATGGTGACTACAGGTACCACGGACCTATCGCCATCCCTCATGTCCTGCATAACGGACATATCGCTGATACTCACGAGGTAGCTGCTGCTAAGGCTGAACATTATGCTGCTGTTGCCAAGGCTCATGGAGGATATAACAGCTACAACGGATATGGAGGAAGCTATGGAGCTCATGGAGACTACAGGTACCACGGACCTATCGCCATCCCTCATGTCCTGCATAACGGACATATCGCTGACACTCACGAGGTAGCCGCTGCTAAAGCTGAACATTACGCTGCTGTAGCCAAGGCTAAGGCTCATGGAGGATATAACAGCTACAACGGATATGGAGGAAGCTATGAATCATGGAGACTACAGGTACCAGGGACCTATTGCCATCCCTCATGTCCTGCATAACGGACATATCGCTGACACTCACGAGGTAGCTGCTGCTAAGGCTGAACATTACGCTGCTGTAGCCAAAGCTAAGGCTCATGGACAGGACTACAGTAGACACTATGCTGAAGGATATGGTCATCATGTAGCAGCTTACCATGGACTCCTCGCCAAGCCCGTGGTCCTTCCCTCAGGCTACCTGGCTGACACTCACGAGGTCGCTGCCGCCAAGAACCAACATCTGCAACTCCTTCATTCTACCTACTCTACTTATCACAAGTAAAAGTTGTAAAACACTAGTTTTTTAACTCGTATACCGTTTTTTGTAAATAAATGTCTTTAATTAGTAACATCTTAGTTTTTCTTATTGTGTTGTTTTGTAGATTTTACTTACAAGTCGTAAATCAAATCACTAAATCACTATTTGAGATACTGACCACTCTCATGAAGGTATTTTAAGGCAAATATGTGGTGAAGGATGAGTGTGATGATTTGTAGTAATGAGTTATGAGGTGTAGTCTTGTTACAAACTACGGCCGATTCTTTCTTATAGCCCAGTGACCAATGGATATACAAGGACCAGTGGCTTAACGTGACTTCCGAACCACGCAGGTGATGGTCTGATATATCTAAACTATGGTGGGAGTTGATGCGGTTATCATCAGATAATCACTGAGACTATCTGAGCCGCTTTAGATATAGATTTTATCTTATAACATACCATTTTAACACTTAGATTAGCAAAAAACTGAATCTTTAATTTGTTGCCAATATTTTGAAAACGATAGTGACCGTGTCTATTTATTTGCTCACACTGAATCACATGGTTCGCCATTTCGAATAGGGGCATTGCAAAATTTATTTATCGCGCTTTTATACCCTTTTAAATGAATGATATGGGGTAAAATCATTAAATTACATGGGGTAAAATCAATATTTCAAAGGGTCATGCCCTAATGCCCCTATTTTCGAGGGGCGAACCTTCATAATATGCCAATTTTGATTAGTTCAAAAGTTAAAGGGAGAGAGGGGGCCAGACCTTTTGGGCCCCCGGTTTATACTTGAAAGATAAACCAAGAGACTTGTTCATGCATTATAGATTTGTGATGGGAAAACTACTATGTTAGTAGAATTTAACAGCTTTATAAAACAGTACAACCCACTTTAACACAACACTTTAAAAATAACAAAATAAAAATAAATATTGTTATAGTATGTAGAATAGTACTTTTAGATTAATAAAACGAAAATTCGTTCCCTATTTGTTTTAAAAATGGGGATTTAGATAGCCTTCATATTGTATTTATTTAAGACAGTGCTCTCATAGTCTCTATTTCAAATAAATAGTTAATTTGAAACAAAAAGTCACACGCAAACAAGGTTACCAACTAGCGTTATGTCTGGCGTTTAGAAAAGTTATATGAAAACAATAAAAAATGAAATCGGCTGCTTTAGACAGGTTGTTTAAAACTTGGTATTATTTATTGTATCTATGGAAACATACTTCACTTTTCCTTTAGCACCTCAATTGTAATACAGTTTATTATTTTCTCTCGCTAAAAATCTTGAATAATATGATTCCAACAATTATTGGTTATGCTTTCCAGCTGCTAGGTGCATATTATGATTTGATGTACACACAAGGGAATTTGGAGTATTGGGTGATAGTTTACGTCCAATTTTACCTCCAAAAATTAACTGAACTAATGTCTCCTTAAACCTTTCAAAATCTTCTAAATTCTTCGTCATTTTCAAGTAAATTTTGAGCATATTTCAGAACCATTTAAGAATCATGAAAATTGTTAAATTCATCTTGGATTTTCACGTAAGTTTGAAGTTTTTTTACTAGCTTTAAGCAAATATTAAATTTAATATAAAATATAGGTCACTTACATCGAAGTATCGTTTCTAAAAGGCAATCGTGAGTATAAACTACGAGTTCTTATCGATTTCTTGCGATATAGTCAAGCTCTCGCAATGAGATGCCTTATCTCTGAAGGATCATGAGAGAAAGTAATAGAAACATGTTAATAATATTGTAGCTTGGTACATATAAAACCTTTAACTTTATGCTATCACTCAAATGTAGCATGTTTATAATTTGATTACAGATGTTCACGGCTAAGACAACTACTCTCGGACATGACCTAACCTAACCCGGCCAAGACGCTACCTACCGGCTAAGACGCTACCTACCGGCTATGACTCCTTCTCACCTGATATGACGCTACTTCCCGACCTTGACTTCTGTTTCTTCTCTACTTCGACTTCCATCAACGTTCTTGATGGCAACCCTGGGGCTCTGAAGAGTGCAAAGGCCAGCAGCCAGGATAGGCTTTAGGCTGGGCACAGCTTCACTGCGTTTAATTGGACAACTTTTCTTTAAAATCTAGAAATGCTTGTAATTCATGTTATTGATGAAGAGAAATAAATACTGCAAGCTGTAGAACTGGAGATTGTCATTTTGCTTGGCTTAAACAAAATATAAATTCTATCTTTAGTGCCTAAAAAAAACAAAACAAAAAAACAAAAAACAACAAAAAACTTAAACAAAGCGTATAAGTTTTGCATACTTTTTAAATCACTTCTTTTGGAAACTTATACATTTTTATAAAGGGTTTCCCAGTCCCTCTTTGCTCAGAACTAACCCAACTTATATTTACCCTGCGTATATTTAAGTATCTAAATATTTTACTGACATCACCTTAAATCTAATTCATTTTGTGGTTTATATATACAGTATATAAAAGCGTAAAGAAAACCCAGATATCCACAATAAGCCTAAAAACTTGACTATTATCTATTACAATCAACCATGAAATTAACTGTTGAAAATAAGTTTTGAATCAAACATACGACAATCAAACGAGTACTACCACAAATGTTCCTTTTGTAAATATCTCGGTCCAGTTCATCAAAATCGAACTACCGGGACCGCCCTTTTAGGGAGGGGGAGGACTTTTCACCAGAAAGGGGGGTTTAATCATCTAAAAACAGTAAATTTCATTGGTTTTGGATGAAATTTAAAATAAAATATGTGTATTTTGTTATCATACATCATACCAAAAGTAATAAAAATCCATCAAGTCGGTTCAAAGTGACGGTAAAAAAGTGATTTTGCACTAAAACAATGGAATGAGTAATCCGATTTCATTGAAATTTAAACTGTGATTTCCTTTCACGATATGTAGTCTAACTTTCAGTAAAAACCCCCGTAAGTCTCCGTAAGTCTGGGCCGAAGGCCGAAGTGAGGCTTTGAGCAAAGCGACAAATTGCAAAGGAAATTCGATTCACTCATGCCAGTAGTGCTTTAGCGCTTAGCTGCGTGTCGGCCTGGCTTAGTTTCTATGTAACGAGCAAAGTAGGGATGAGTATTGAGTACAAACAATACTGAAGAAACATAGGTCAGATTTAGAGTTTCGACAGTTAAAATAAAGGCTGATAGCTGAAATTTTCACTTCATGGGAGCCATTTTGGTGATTTATGTTTTAGAAGAATGTTAGAAACCAACACTTCTCCATTGATGTATCACAACATGCCAAGATTAGAATTCGTGGCCATCGGTTTTACCTACATTTTTTACATAATAAGATCCGTAGCCTTTTGCTTTCTGTAAAACTTCATTTGTAGTGAATGAACTTTAAAACCGGTTTGATGCAAAGTAATTCGTCTACACTATGAATGTTCTAAATCCTTATACGTTACATAATTGGTCTCATGAGAAACTGAGAAATCGGTTATAGCCTAACCCTCAGTAACCTTAAACACTTACACTGTTTGTATCGACATAAATTTACATTTACATATTACTTGAACTATTCTTACGTGATCCCTTTTTTCAGACAACCTTATTGGAATCAAAACAAAAGTGAAAAGAAATCAAAATATCCAACAAAACATTTATTTGGTTAGGCCTTTCATTTTAGGGGTATCTGTTGACTTATATCCTGATTGTGTTATATTCAGATATGGGTATGTAGTAAGTAACCAACTCAATCACTCTTATTAGTTGTTAGTTATTGAATTGACTACTAACACGGCCCTTCCTTCTTAGAAGGTGAAGAGCTTCACTAAATAAAGGTTTGTACTGCATAATGTTTGCCTATTTCAAACTATTTGATTTTTAATAAATGAATGATATTCCAAGCAACCTTTCGCATGTCTTCGTATTGTTCTAGTTTTATATGGAGTTCGTGTAATTTTACAGCTGGAACAATTTTAACGTTTATATTCATTGTGTATTTGTTTAACGTTTAGCCGTCAATGTTGTATATATTGGAATATACCTTGATTGTTGATCAGGGTACTTACTCGGTCTGTTATAAGTATCCAAGTTCAATTATGATCAGGGGTTTTAGAACATACTTATTTAAAACAGACACATTTCGAGTGTAAAACTTGATAGTTCACATTTTGGAAGTTAAGGAAAATACCTCGTTGCTTGAACCAATGCCGATTACTTTGCTGAGGTTCAATTTACATAAATCTATATGAAGACGGGTAGTTAGTTGTATTAACAATAAGTTGTCAAGTTCAGGTCAATATTTAAGCTAAAGCCCATAATTAGCAATAACAACTTGCTATTTTTTTAATATTCGTATAATACCAATTACCAAATTTCACTTTTATGGTATTAAAACGTTTTCTCACGTCAAATAATACTTCAGATTCCGGTCCGTTCATTCATAACTGGACGACTCTTCATATACATAATACAATTTAGTAATACTTTCCTAATAACTACTAACGTATTTAGTGTGCACTAACCTAGGTTCTCTAAAATTGTAAACAACTGCATTCACCAAGCATTTTTTTAATAACTTCCAGAGAGAATGTTGAAAAGTAATTCAAGTTTGAGATGGCAAAGCTGCTCCTTCAATTTAAAAGACAGAGTCACACCAGTTGAACTGTATCAAACATTGCCACGGTTAGGCGCTCAGTTTTCCTCCAGTCCACTATTCCTGATTTGAAGTAACAGTCTTATGGTAGGTAAACTGTGGTAGAATTAAATTAAACTCATTAAACTCCGATTTAGATGAAGAAGTTATATTAAAAATGTCCAAACTTTACTTCTGTATGTACAATTTTCACTTTATTATCAATATACTTGTCTTAGGGATACATCGCTATAAGTTTACACATAGCTATGTCGAAAATATTTTAATTTTTGTATAGGTTGAATGGAACACAACAAATATTTTAGGTGGGCAAAAATATACTTCACATATTAGCAGCAAATAAATAATTTAATAAATAAATGTAACTGTACAATGTTTTATAATAAATAGTTATAAAATATTCAGCGTAGTTAACGTAATGTATGTATACATACAAATAAGTCTGCGACATACTTCCAGTCTAATACAAAATTGAAACAAAATTATAATTAACGAAAGCACTTATTTTACTAGAGCGTAGCTCCTCACATACATATTTTCATTACTTATTTCACATAACATATAGTAATAAATCAGCCACTAATCAATTTATTTCAATAAAAAAAATCGACTTTTTAGTATGCCGAACTCAGAAACTACGACGCATCAACCAGAAGGTCTGTAAGCAGCATAAACCTTAGTTCTCAATAGAAAGAAATTATGAACCGATATTAAGAAAGATATTAAGGAACGACCATATAAAACTAATGCAGCCTTCTAGACTTACAACGCAAGTTTTGGAATTTTATGAAACTCAGAGTAAGGCAAAAATATAAACAATTAAATAGATCGTGGCAGTTAAAGACAATTTAAAAGCATCAGGTATCATACAAAGGCGCATTCTTGATAGAAACACGTTTAGACAAAATGCGTTTTGATTTGAAAGTAGGTCAGAGGGAAATTACTGAAAGTAGCTTAGACGGCATAAAGAAAACATTCAAAAAAAGGCAAGTTTTCAAGAAGACAACGTTTAAGACAACGTTACTTCGCGTGATCCAAATCGGCCTATTTTCGAATAATAATAAAACATTTACTTGCATAACATCTGGAGCAATAAACTATAGCAACAAAGAAACTCCAAAATCCACAATGAAAGCGTTTCCCTAGTACTAAATCAAGCAGAGTTCAGCAATATGACTAGAAAACACAAACAAAAACGCATTTTACTTCAAAGATCTTGAACAAAGTATCTGTAGCTGTACAACTGAAGATGTGGAGATGTAATCTGCAATCAACCACTAAAACTATGATCGAGCAATGCATTATCAGCTAAGTTACCCGGCCCAGGAAGTCGTAAAGAGTCCAAGTGATATAGGTTCAACCAACTGTGTGGGAGTCTTAGTGACGGTCACAGATGGGCATAATGTTCCATAATGGTGCTTTAGACATTTTACAAAATATTACAGGTGGACTTTGAAGTCGAATAAGCAATTCAAATTTTCTAATATACATCAATTACTGTAGAGCAAAAGCTATTTAATTAATTTCTTTGGTAAAATTTAATTATCGTTTTATACTTTTCCGAGCAACTTTCTGTAAATATTGTTGTTAATTTTGCAGGTCCAAATGTTTTAGGAACACTGATGCCTCAGTACTATTTAGGACTGGATACCACCCCTTGGTCGATGCGAGGGCGGTTGATGGTCATCATACGTCCGTACTCGTAGGTAGGTGCGCTGTAGTAGTGGTCGTGCTCGAAGGCATGTCCACCTTCATAGTGTACGGGGGCGGGAGCGAGCTCGTAGTGTGCAGGGGCCTTGATGATCTCCACATGAGCTGGTGCGTGGTGTCCGCCACCCCCGCCACCACCACCTCCACCTCCGCCGCCACCCCTCATAGCAGACATCCCTGCCACCATGAGAGCCATCATGGACGCCATCATAGCCTTGCCCGCCACTGCTGCCACTGACGCGAACCCCACTGCTGCCAAAGCCCCTGCTGACCAGAGTAGTGCTCCTCCTCCACCCTTCTTCCGCCCTTCTGCAACAAACACGTAATGTTACAAAAATAATACTGCATTGTTTTTTTTCTATGGAAAATATTTTCTAAAAAAATTTATTATAACTTGCTATTTTGTATTTCATTTTACGTATATTAACAATTAATAATCAAAATCAACTCTATCTTTGAGGGGTTGGGTACAGATAAATTTTATCCTGCCTAAGCCATATTGCTGAGTGAACCGGCATTGCTGTGCTTGGACGTTTCTAGTTTGAAAATTAAACGTGTTATGAGTATATGAGTTGTCTATAGTTGAATGTTGTTAAATTTGCAGTTAGTTTGTGAAGCATAATTAAGGAGATAATTTTTTTAATCACTCTGACTAGAAAGTAAAAACACATAGGGGACAATGAATTTCAAAAACTTGAGTATGACAAAGTTTCTGTTGTTGACGTTCTGGAAGGTGGTTCATTCATTTTAAAACAAAATTGGGGGTACACATATTTGTAAATTTGAAGCAATTTTAAAACTTTTAAAAATTCATATTATAAATTTTAAAAGTTGTTTAATTTTACAAAAAAGTGTGGCTACAATTAGAGTTTTAAAATAAGTATGGTGCTTTATCACCCTCAACAACTACCGTACTAGAATAAATAAATAAATAAATGTTTATTAGCAATTTCAGTTACAGACTGTTTTTCAAATTAACTCAAGTCAACACTAATTAAAAAGTAAATGGATCTATAATCTACACTACATCTATAATAAAACTACAATCATATGAGCTAACAAAATATCCTTAAGCTTAATCTTAAAACTATTAGTTGACTAACACATTTCAAGTCATCAGGAGGCCATTGTACAACGCCGGCCGAAATGGAAGTGGATCAAGCACCTTTAAAATGAAGCTTTTGGTCTTGGCAGTTTCTTCAGCTATCTCACTGGCAGGCAATTTTAGGTATTGAAAAATTTGCCAGAGTTTATGGATCATGCAGCATATTAAGCTACATACGGCATTCATGGGAGGATTTTAAGGCTTTTAAAAGGCAAACACGGTCAAAACGTGGTTAAATATGAATCTAGACATTCTTTACAAAGAGACAAGATATATTATCATATTATAATATTTATTAATACGACAGCTACAGAAAATTTTAACAAAATTAAATAATAATTTATAATGATAAACTAAACATACCGATTATCACAAAACATGCTGGCAGCTATCTTATAATATATAAGATATATTATATTATTATTTATCATTGTATGCGTTTAAATACATTGAAACCCCTTTCCCTCAAATTTTCTATAGTACATAAAACAGTAAATTATTTTTTCTCAAAACTAAAAATTTCTAAATTATCAAACAAAATGTCACATACACTTCAAACACTTATAGGACATTATAAGCACGCTCATCTCATTTATTGCCTATGTTATGCTTGACCTATAGATCAGGATCAGTACAGCTGTAGGCCTATCAGTACGCAGCATCAGTACGTAGTTATGCGCCCGGTTCTCAGTGTCTAGTATTGTTCGCCTTACCTACATTCCCTGGCCACATCATCTCTGCACTGATCACATCTCTGCCTCGACATCATCACATACATCTGTGTAATTACACCAACTGTGTCAGACTACACATGTTAACACAACCTCTAATCATAGAACTAGAGACACAAGTTTCTCTTCGTTTTCTTGTGTCTAGGAGTTTTCTCTCAGTTATTAAATTAAACACTCGGTAAAGAAAGTTGTAATTAATGTAAGTCACAGGCCTGTAGACTTGAGGCTATTTTTTTAAGAGAACCTTTAAAAATTCAGGTATTTTCTTTTTATCTACGATCGTAATAATTTAGTTTCAACCCCTAAAGCCTGCAAGTGAATGCTACGGACGGTTGTAAATCCACTGTTGTAAACCTACTTTGATCTTAATTTGTCTTCTTTTTATTCTCTACGTATTTTAAAATGTTATTAAACAAAAATATCTCAATTATAAACCTCATGTAAAGTTTTACCAACGCTAGGCTAACTACACGTCTATTGTTAAATGCGGTGGTCTTTATTCATTGATATTTAAGTTTGTTGTATAGTTTTGTTCTTGACTACGTTTTAATTGTTTTCTATTTTGTTTGCAGTTGTTGTTGCAAAGATTGTTATTTTCCCATAAAACTGGTTTGTCTGTAAATTGAATTAACTTAAATAAACAAATAATCACATATTTATTACTGTAAAATATGACAATGTATGATGTCTAACAAAGAAATAAAACTTGGAACATTCCGTTGGTTTTTTATTTTGTCTTGCTTATTAGTCTTTAGTTTAGTTTCATAATCCGGCAGGTTGAGTTCGAATTTAATTCATTGAGGTAATTTATTGTTAACCCACATAGCGTTAATTGTAAAATATTCCCGTATTCAAAGTTATATATACTACTTATTGCAGTATTTATCAATTAAAAATCAAATTTTAATTTTCCAACTAAATGCGCCGAATCTTTCAGTTTTAATAAATATATATATATTAGTCGACCAGAATAATAACTTAGTGTACATTTCATACGAGCTAATGCAATATTTCATTCCTTCTACTCCAGACATTTACCATTATCTCCAGCTACCAAGCCGTCCACCACCTCCTCAGACAGGGTCTTGACCTGACGCAGCAGTGCTGGGTCCTCGAACTCCACCTTGACCTCGAGACTGCTGAGTAGCTCAGTCAGCTGACTCAGCAGAGTGAGTCCCCTGGCGTCAGCACTCAGCAGCTGACTCAGTCCGTGCAGCACTTCCTTGGACTTGGTACTATTGGCCAGCAGGATGAACCCTGGAGCAAGATGCAAGCCTGAGGCAGGCAGTCTCTCTACCAGTCGCGCCAGCACCAGCTTCATGCACTTTGCTGATAGCTTCTGAGTGCATTTCTTCCACGTCTGAAGCAGAAAGTAACTGTTAATGTTCTTTAGGGCGGCCTTGAATATTTTATTTACATATGTATGTTTATTTAGGAAAACTCCTGCCCAAATATCAAGGTTAGTTTATTTAATTATACAGACACTTGCCCATTTTTTACATCTTGATGTCCTAAATATCTTTAAAGCACAATTACAAAATTACATTTTTGACTCAGAAGTGGAGCTATTTAAGGATTTTATGAGAATCATGTCTAGCCTCAGCGATTACTCAATACCGCTATGGTTTAAATGATTTTTTTCTAAATGACATTTGAACGAACGACAGTTTCACTTTAGGCACTGGCCTTTTTCGTGATACAAAATATTGCATATTTAATAAACTGTAGGCCAAAGTGTTTTATTTGTTTGCTTTTTATCGAAATCCTATATTTTACATTTTATTTTGCTTTATTATTTATTGATATTTATTTAATTATAAACCACTATTTAGACGCTCGTTCCATCTATTACAAAGGATATTATTACTAAATAAATAATACTTAGTATAAATAATACTTTTTAAAGGATATTATTACCAATGGTATTTTTTAAAGTGTAGCTGTAAAACAAGATAGGTGTGCTAAAAAACTTGGGGTTTCTGTAAATAAAGAAAAAGCTCATTTAGAAGTACCTTTATGTATATTTTAGAAGCTAAACCTTCTATTGTGCATTCACACTAGGACAAAGCCACATTGTACTACATATTGTCACTTAAATAATCAATCAATATATGTCAATGTATTTAATTGTGTTTGTTATTGTTGATATATCCTGCTTTTTACTCAATTACTTCTTACAGTCTTCTTTCTATGTTCAGAATAAACATTCAGATTTTAATACTTCTAAATTTGATGGTGAAAACAGGTGGTTTGGATAGTGTAGTAGTTAGCATGCTCCCCCAGCAAGGGGAATTAAAAAAAGTCCCGGTTCGGTCCACAAATAATGTTTCCAAATTTCTTTAGCAAGCTAATAAGCTATTAAGTTCATAATAGTGGCGGAGAGCAATTAAGTAAAAGGAAAGAACGGACTTTTCCAGCCACTTCCGGAGAAAACTACTCCTAACGTTTCGGGTAGTTAGAAACTCCACCCGTCTTCAGAGGACTACACTAATCTAGGAACTACATTTAATTAATACCTTAACTTAAGAACTAACCTAGGACTATTCCAACCAATATTTGAAAATACCGCTACATCATAAAAATTGATGGCTTGTCAAAATTACAATTACAAATATGAACAAGTAAAAAGAGGACACGTTATAGGGATAAAACTACATGTTAGCCTTAACATACAATAAATAGCTGAAAAACACAGAGATGTGGTAGGTAGTTATTAATTGAAAGGATCTCACCCAGACTCGGACCACGAACCTCGAACTACGGGGGGCACGCACTAACTGGCACGCACTACATTAATTAAATGTAGTTCCTAGATTAGTGTAGTCCTCTGAAGACGGGTGGAGTTTCTAACTACCCGAAACGTTAGGAGTAGTTTTCTCCGGAAGTGGCTGGAAAAGTCCGTTCTTTCCTTTTACTTAAGCTATTAAGATTCATGAGGGAACGACAAACTATTTAAAGGTAAAAGTCTAGTAATATTTCTGATTACACTAGTAAAAGTGATTACAACAAACAACTTTGAACTATTGTTATGATCATTACAAACCTTAAACCATTTCTGCCTTAGATGTTGCTATTTCTAAGACACCATTTCTGTGCCTGGTATTTGTACGGAAACTAGCACGTCCACGGAACGTATTTTGGTACATTTTAAAATTCCATGCTCTTCCAAGGAGTTTTGTTTGGCTAACGCTGTTTAAAAGCATTCAATAAAAATTTTGAATTTTGAATTTTATCAATGGATCAGACAATATCAGCAATGTTCAACGAAGGACAACATAATTGTCTTAAAACTAAGTTATTAGTTTTTTTACGGATCGTTAACGCCTGAACACAGCAAATGTGCATTTCCAACAGAGTGGTGCAAATGCGCAAATCGGTAGACACTCGATGCGATTCGTTCGAGGGATATTCCCAGGAAAGATTACCTGACTTGAGCCCTTGGGGTTTTCATCGTTGGGGAATCTTGAAAGAAAATGTCTAAACATACCACTTTTGGCCACTGGGCGAGCTGAAGGAAGCAATCAAAGAAGAATCCAAAGCAATGCTTTCCTGTTCGATAAAAGATAACTTTTAGGCAAAACTTGAAAATGCATTTAGGAGTGTGGACGACTAATCAAAGTCCCTTAACGAATAACGATGAGTTTTCAAAAACTGGAATTACATATTTCATCACGTGTAAACAATTTACTCACGTGGTGAATACTCTGTGTGTGACGTCCACCTTTTCCGTTCTGTTCTCGCTAGGCGTCTCCGTCACTGGTTGCAGTCGTCACTTCCTCCGTCACATTGTGAGCCTTCACCGTCACCAACCCCATCACCATCCAGCACATCCACAGCATCAACACAGTCTTACTCATCACAGCACTGTCTAGTAGTCCATCAACCCAGTCACTGGCCAACCTGACCTCGAGCTACAGCTTAACTCTTATACGGGAGGTGGGAAAAACTAGTGGAAACTGTATCGAAAGGCGAGATACTGGTACAGTAATTAGTAGAGCGTAGTTGGTGGATGCACTGAGGGCCGTCACGGGCCACAAGTAGCGAATGACAAGCCATTAGTGCCACTACAGGGATCGACGACGGGAAAGTGCGGCGGTAAAGTGATTCGTTTTATCTACGTGTTGCAGATACACTCCGTTTGTCGGCTGCAGGAGCTTTTGAAAATCCGCCAAAGTAGAAATTTTCCGACAAAGAAGAGCTTTTAAGGATCGAAGAAGTACATTTTTCTGAGTGCAGTTGAAAATAAACAACCCAATTCAAGAAGTCTAAAACAAAACGTGTTGTGTTACCATTCAATCACCAGACCGGTTCAATCAATACAAGTGAAACTTGCTTCAACGTTGATAAAAGAAGTAACAAGAAAACCTTAATCGACCAGCTAAATTTACTCCAGCAAATATTTGACTCGTTAAAATCGTCAAAAAGTTAGCCCTAATACAATACTTACTTGTAATATTTGAAGTCTTCATCTTTGATCGACAAGTCGGATTGATTGCGTCAAAATAATAAAATCATTAATTCATTGATGATTGGTGCAACTTCGACAGATCTCAGTACACTTAACAATCGCACTGATAAGAGTAATTCCGTTGATAGAAAATTTACGCTAATAATAGCAGTTCGGTGTTTGAAGAAATGCATGTATGCGAGAACTAAAGGATTTGAACAAATACACACAAAAACCCTGGACTGAACTTTACTAGGGTATTCTTGATTTTTGAACAATTTATCATATCCTCTTCAAGATGGAATCAGTCACAATAACAGATAAGGGTAGAAGTGCCTATGTGGAAATTACAGGATGTTAGGTAGTAGAATACAAAAATATTTTAGACGCATTTTTAGTAACGTGTTTCCTAGTTTTGATATGTTAATTAACGCCTATAAATCTCTTCCGCAATATAAGAGTAGTTCATCCTTTCCTTTGTTCAATACAAGCCCACGTTGCTCTACCCCTACTTCAGACCTATAGATGAACAGTATAATATGAGTTGCAAGGCAAGTAGTTGATTTCGAACACAACAACAAGTAACCGATAACGAGAGGAGTTTGCATAACTCTCGAAACGTTGTGTAGTACTTAATCACAATAACTTGTAGAGAAGTCCACCTATTTCTATGTTAATAGTTAACCTTTGGTTGCTTTCTTTACATCAGACGATCGCTCTATTTGTTTGTAATATAATTAACAAAACCTAATATGGTTTACATGCAGTTTCCGTAAACGATGATGAGTAGATAGTGCTGCTTCATTTGAAGAATCATGGAACAAAAAGTTGTATTTAAACCAATCCATGACGCCATTACTTATTTATAATTATAAACGATATTTGTATCCACGACCAAACCAGTACAGTACTGATCTGCGAGAGAAATTAATTAGGGACACAGTAGCAAAACACAGTATGTGCTTTCAACTAAATCACTAAATCACTATTTGAGATGCCGACCACTCTCATGAGAGTATTTTAAGGCAAATATGTGGTGAAGGATGAGTGTGAGGAGTGGTAGTAATGAGTTATGAGGTGTAGTCTTGTTACAAACTAAGGCCGACTCTTCCTTAGAATGGGTCATTAATTAATAGCCCAACGATCAAAGGAAATACAAGGACCAACGGCTTAACGTGACTTCCGAACCACGAAGGTGATGGTCTAATATGTCTAAACGATGGTGGGAGTTGATGCGGGTATCATCAGATGATCACTGAGACTATCTGAGCCGCTTTAGACCTATATCATCCTCAAAACCAGACCTCCATGAAGCTGGATTACAGGACCACGCCACGAGTCCCAGTCGTTCATCCATCAGAGTGTTTAATTCTCCCCTGACTGCAAACCACCTTAAGACTAATAGGCCTATTGACAACGAATAATTTTCGTGTTCACCAATCTCGTTGCTGTAATGAAAGTGTCTTGTAACGTTCAACAAGTTGTGCTTATCAAGCAGTGTTTAGCACATTGCGCCTACACATCCGGGCCATATAAGCAGGGCACGACCTCTGAGCATCTGCTCTATAGACTGCAGGTGGGAATCTGCTTGTTAGCGGAACTAGATCAGCTAACAATGGATGATCTGGAACCTAACCACTGATTAATGCTTTCCCATCCGTCACCAGGAGACTGTGGTCACGTGATCACCAGATCAGGAGGTCCAGGTGAGAGAACAGCTTCCTCGTGAAGTTAGTAGTTGTGCTTGGTAAGCGCTTCCGTGAATCCTAGCGAATTTCCCGTAACGGAGGATGATTTATACCAGAAGTGTAATTTTGGTAGGGTTTTTTTTCATAAAAGTAGGTTTTATGCTATAAAAACTTCATTTATGATCCAACTTCAACTTAAACAAAATTCCATCAGCTTGGACATGCCTCCCTCGAAATATTAACCTCCGGTCGAACCGTTTTGGCTAGTTAACTACATGAAGCTGGAAATTTACAAAAGTAACATTTTACAGGAGATGTTGGGAAGCTTAAAACTGGATTACGTTTTGTTATATTTGACAACAGAAAGCTGTATTTATGATGGAAATTCGCTAATAATAGTCCGCGGTCGACCTTACTCCAATGGCTACTTTATAATTCCCCTTTTCGCCACCAACGAATTACGAAGTGGTCTGGCTTAAGGTAGTGAAAACAGTGTTTCAAATTGTTCAAATTTCAAAATGCTTATACTGTAGATGGTTATAACATAAAAAAATACAGATTTTGTCTTTAAACAATGCCTTAAGTCCTAATCTAACAAATTAACTTAGAATACTGTTCCTCTTTTTACTACATAAACACGTGTTTTATAATACGAATTATTGAAATTTGTTTTTGCTGTGTTTTCCGTCTTAAATGTATACTACAGTATTACGTTAGTGTTTAGGCACTTCAAGAGTTCGTCTTAATTCTTGTTCTGAATTATATTTACACGAAAAAGGCTTATGCTGAATATGAAATTCAGTTTATTTTATCCTTTAATGAATATCACTAAACCACTAAATCACTATCAGAGATGCCGACCACTCTCATGGGGGTATTTTAAGGCAAATACGTGGTGAAAAATGAGTGAGACGAGTGGTAGTAGTGAATTATGTAGTGTAGCCTTGTTACAAACTAGGACCGACTCTTCCTTAGAATGGATCATTAATTAATAGCCCAATGACCAATGGAAATACAAGGACCAACGGCTTAACGTGACTTCCGAACCACGCAGGTGATGGTCTGATATGTCTATACGATGGTGGGAGTTGATGCGGGTATCATCAGATGATCACTGACACTATCTGAGCCGCTTTAGACCTATATCCTCAAAACCTGACCTCCATGAAGCTGGATTACAGGACCACGCCACGAGTCCCAGTCCGTCAATGCCTTAAGTCCTAATCTAACAAATTAACTTACAATTTTGTTCCTCTCTTTACTACATAAACACGTGTTCATTATACGAAATATTGAAATCTGTTTTTGCTTTGTTTTCCGTCTTAAATGTATACTACAGTATTACGTTAGTGTTTAGGCACTTCAAAAGTTCGTCTTAAATCTTGGTCTGAATTATATTTACACGAAAAAGGCGTTTGCTGAATTTGAAATTCAGTTTACTTTATCCTTTAATGAATATTTCATTTGCTAAAACACATTCTCTAAAAACGACGCTACGCCGCTATTGCATACAGATTACTAAATTATTACTATTACTTATTTTTCGTACAGCATTGAAAAAGAAATTTAAAAAACACAAACGCACAGTGTAAACAAAAAACATCTCTCTGTTAAATGTTGACAAACTGGAGACAGTAGCTAAGCGAAAGCAAAACAATTCTAGCATAACTATAGGAAAGATCTGGATAGATGACTTCAATATTGTTGGACCGGCAAAGTGGACGGACAGACAGACTAAATTAGATCAGTCGGTGTCACCGTGACGATTTCACCTAGAGTAGAGAGTGAAATGCCGAAATAAGAATGGACCTAGTTAACTCTTTCTTTGTTAAGAGAAACTATTTTCTTTCACAAAAAATACACGGTTAGATCTCTTAGTTTGTGCGTTTCATCGTGACGTACTTTGCCTTGTGACCCTATTTCACATGTTAATTGTAAACCAATGCACTAAATCACTATTTGAGATGCCGACCACTCTCATGAGGGTACGAGTATATTAAGGCAAATATGTGATGAAGGATGAGTGTGATGAGTGGTAGTAATGAGTTATGAGGTGTAGTCTTGTTTCAAACTAAGGCTGACTCTTCCTTAGGATGGATCATTAATTAATAACCCAATGACCAATGGAAATACAAGGACCCACGGCTTAACGTGACTTCCGACCACACAGGTGATGGTCTGATGTGTCTAAACGATGGTAGGAGTTGATGCGGGTATCATCAGATGATCACAGAGACTATCTAAGCCGTTTTAGACCTATACCTCCTCAAACCCTGACCTCCATGAAGCTGGATTGCAGGACCACGCCACGAGTCCCAGTCAAAACCTTTACAAAACCTTACAGGGGTTAAAATAGTCGCAATTATAATTTTTACGGTCTAATTGACCAGGTGTCAAAAGTAAAAGTGTCACACCTTTGGGACTCCGAACTCTAAAAATGGCATTCAATGAGACTTCTGTATAAAAATAAAGACCTTTGACAATGAACGGATTTGAAACTGTATTTGTGGACTTCCTAATGAGTTCAATATACGATTGTGAAAAAGGTTTTTTGAAAAATCTACTTCTTTGATATGCAACGTACTTTGTAATGTATATGTGACTAATTACTAAAATCCCATGAAAACTATTGTTACTATGTTCACATTATTTAGTGTTGGACACAAATAACAAATGTCTTTGGGCCTAATAAAATATCTAATTGTAAACTAACCTAATGTTATCCCAGCAAAACCTACTACAATAATTATTATCTTGAACAAGTTTTTAAAATAGTTGTAAACAAGACAAACTCATCTAAGAGACCTTTCATCTTTACGTGTCTATATAATGAGGAGCAATTCCTTCAAATAATTTAGTTTAGTATTGAAAATGAGAGTACCATTATGAGAACTTTATCTATTCCATAGCTAAACTACCTCTAGATACTAACATTTAATTAGATGGTAGATCTTTCAGAAATATTACTTATTAATTAGTAGACTAAAACGCGTTTGCGTTTCAAGTTAAATGGTACTTGATGATTGATCTAAATTCTAAACATCTAGATTCAATTTACCAGAATTTTCAGTTTCGGGTTGGTTAAGGTTTATGGAGGTCAGGTTTTGAGGATGATATAGGTCTAAAGCGGCTCAGATAGTCTCAGTGATCATCTGATGATACCCGCATCAACTCCCACCATCGTTTAGACATATCAGACCATCACCTGCGTAGTTCGGAAGTCACGTTGCCGTTGGTCCTTGTATTTCCATTGGTCATTGGGCTATTAATTAATGACCATTCTAAGGAAGAGTCGGCCTTAGTTTGTAACAAGACTACACCTCATAACTCATTACTACCACTCATCCTTCACCACATATTTGCCTTAAAATACCCTCATGAGAGTGGTCGGCATCTCAAATAGTGATTTAGTGATTAGATAGTTGGGTGGTTATAAACTGTTGTTCCAGACGCTGGAACTGTTGGTTATGTCTACATTACTGACTAGAAACTCTGTCACGCACTCTTATGCTTGAGCGTGACGTCACATAGTTGAATGAAGCACAATGAAGTGCACGTACATGTACACATACAGTACAGTGTAGAGCACCACATGACAGTACGTGAAGTAAACAGCACGCACTGCGCTGTCCAGCTCACACAGTAGGCTGATGTCACGTGTGTCACAGTTTATAGTACGGATAACATGAGGATAGTATAATGAAATAATGTCTCGACGTAAACCATATAACATAGCCGGCACGTAGCCTAAAGCGCTACTGTGAATCTTAGCGAATTTCCCATAAAACAGAACAGTTTTCATTAATCTATTTTGAATTAGACAAAATTCTTTTATACCCTATTAGTAGTTTTACAATTTATTTTTAAGATTTGCCTTAAAAGGTAAAGCAGTTTTCTTGTTTAACGAGGTGAAGTTAGGACTACAAAGTCCTCTATCACTCAACTCAACCTTACCTAGCGTCACCGTATTAGTCACATTATAAATGTAAGTGGTGACTGGTGGGATCGAACCCGCGCCACCAGAGTGATGAGCTCCGGAGTCACGTGCGATACCAATCCGCCACGGATCCGCTCAATGTTATGTACGAGTATTTACCTATGGTTCTGTATAGTAAACAAACAACAGCTATTAAAAGTTGTATTTGTTTTGACATAAGAAAGTTGTTTACTTTCTATACCCTAGCCAACCTAGGCTAGTAAATTTATTTACCTAATTTAGAAATTTGTTAAACTAATTTCTTCCCAGTGCTCTGAATGTCAAAGTGGAGAAATTCCAACTAAATAATTAAAATGAAATAACTTGATAACGGTAAGTTCTACAGAAATCAGAGTTGTTTTGATTGATTGAAAAGGTAAAACTCTACCATACAGAGTGAGTTTTTTATTCATTTATGGTAATACTAAAATTGTATAGGCAAAACAAAACTTTGAATGGCCACCATTTTAAAATGGCTAATCCGATCTAGCTGGTTAACGAACTTAACCTAGATATTTACAAAAGGAATAGGCTATTTGTACCTTTAGTTTCGTGACAATCGGACTAAAAATGTGAC
This sequence comes from Matsumurasca onukii, assembly GCA_018831715.1. Lineage (NCBI taxonomy): Eukaryota > Metazoa > Arthropoda > Insecta > Hemiptera > Cicadellidae > Matsumurasca > Matsumurasca onukii. The sequence goes on from CM032062.1 coordinate 9,959,851, forward strand.
CAGTAGAGTGGTCACATACATATATATAAAGAATACATATATTTATAAAGTTTTGCCATATGACTCAGCAAAAACTGCAAACCACACCTTTCTACGATGTGTCCTTCTATTTGGTGGGAGAAATTCGCTACAAGAGATGCTGGTGGGCTGTTAGCCATTGAAGTGGAATTCAAATGAGCTAGACAAAGTGGTTTAATTATTTTCTATATTAGTACTTACATTTTTGTTTTAGTACGAAAAATAAATTAACAATACCACGGTTGAAATAAAATCCTCTAGCTATTTTGCGACACTGTTTGTGCCAATTTTCCATAATCCTATGTTTTCAAGAGGTCAGCGGTCATATCTATGAACTCTCCCATACTACAAAAGGTTTCTAGATTAAATATTTTGAAATTCTGTTTAAAAATGCTGGTCCCTTAAAATTTGAAATCAATTGGCTTATTGAATCCTTATGGAAACAACCTAATCAGTTTGATGTCCAATAGCACCTTGAAAATGGGATTTTCCTTAAAACTCTCATAACGCAAAACATAATTATTGTTTCAGCCCTTGATTACTGTATTAGGTTTTATGTACTTCTCAAAATACACATATAGTTAAAAAAGCATAATTGATATTCATATTTATTTAACTGCACTTTTGCGGTCATTTAAATGTTTAACAACATTAACTGATACTTTCCAATAGAAAGACCGTTTATTGAAGACTTTCTCAGAGGATTGTTTACACTATTTAAACTATAATCTTCAAAGTATTTTAGGTGAACCCCAAAGACCTCAGCTTATTCTATATGTTGAACCATTTTCTTAGTGCCGCATCCCTTTATAAGTTAATTGACAATACATTTAATCTGAATTATAAAGTGATACAAAGATATTACTTACAGGTTGCTATCTAGGCTATAATGTAAATTTATGACATTGGTTTGGTTTTTAGACACGCAAACCTTTGAGCTCATTGACACTTTTTAAAACAACAGTGAATTATTTAATAAATAAGCCTATATTCGAACAATTCCTATCACTTGAGGAATGTCTCACGTGACCATGTGTTGAGCCATACACAGGAAGTTACACAGGATTGTTAGCAGCTGTGTGAAGTATAAATGAGCTGAACATCGCAGACACAAACACAACACAATCAACTCTACTCTCATCATGGCTTCAATGGTAGATATATTCATTCATTATTAATTGGTTTTCAGTTTTACGCAATGTATAAAAGGTCTCGAGACACCACCAAGCACCTCTAGACTTAACAAAAGATTGAATATCCATTGAATTTAACCTTTATTTTAATTGTTAGATTTGGAAGAATCTACTTGTAGTCTCAAACATACTGCTAAAACTTCAGAAATACTTTGTTAGCTCCTTTTTTTAGTTTGGTAATTCAAAGAAAACTATGCAGCTTTCTCCATCAACTTAGCATCGTTTCGAAGTTATTGTACAAAAATTAAAGAAATTATGTATAAATATGATTTGGTTAGTTAGATAAACACTATGCGTACACTTTGATGTCATCATGCAACTGAGATATCGCGCCAAATGTCGATACTCGTATGTTACAATGGTTAAACACCCAAATCTGCTTTGTGTTTCCAAATCAAATCAATGCAGCCTTGTTCATTATTTAGTTTTCAGTGTACTTTCAGCTATTAATACGTATACTTCTTCATCAATGAATAGGTGTGCTTTAAAAGTAAACGTAAAGTTTTCTAGTATCAAGATCGATTAGATAATATAAACGAGGAATGTTCTTTAGTGAATGTAGCGAGATATCTGTTCTTGTGTTTTTATCTTATACATAGAGTGAAAATGAAGTGGAAAAGCCTTAACATAATTACTGGTATGTTGCAACATTTTGCTGGAAAATTACATTAATTAAGTTTTGGTTAATTGAAAAAATATAATTTGTATTGTTGTTTTATATTTTTATTTTCCCTTTGTCCTCAGGTGCTATTGGTTATTGCTGTAGTATACACTCAGAGTGTATACAGCAGTGTACACCATGGATCTATCGCTATACCAGTTGTCCTCCACAACGGCTACCTGGCAGACACACATGAAGTAGCAGCAGCCAAGAGTGCCCATCTTGCAGCTCTGTCCAACTCCAAGCTGTCTCATGGATACTCAGGTCACTATGGACATGAGGGCAGTTATGGAGCTCATGGAGACTACAGGTACCACGGACCTATCGCCATCCCTCATGTCCTGCATAACGGACATATCGCTGACACTCACGAGGTAGCCGCAGCTAAGGCTGAACATTACGCTGCTGTAGCCAAGGCCAAGGCTCATGGAGGATATAACAGCTACAACGGATATGGAGGAAGCTATGGAGCTCATGGAGACTACAGATACCACGGACCTATCGCCATCCCTCATGTCCTGCATAACGGACATATCGCTGACACTCACGAGGTAGCCGCTGCTAAGGCTGAACATTACGCTGCTGTAGCCAAGGCTAAGGCTCATGGACATGACTACAGTGGACACTATGCTGGAGGATATGGTCATCATGTAGCAGCTTACCATGGACTCCTCGCCAAGCCCGTGGTCCTCCCCTCAGGCTACCTGGCTGACACTCACGAGGTCGCTGCCGCCAAGAACCACCATCTCCACCTTCTCCATTCAAGCCATTAGAATTTAACTAACTAAACTAATAAAATCATGTGAAAAAAATTGTGTGAGGTTAAGTGCTTACTCCTTTTACATGCAGAGTGACACAAAAAGATTACTTTGGAAATTTCAAATTGGGGTCGTAGAGAGTTGTTTATAGATTTATTTGTTAAATGTTCATATGTACCTTTAATCTTTATTTTATATTTATTATTAACCCAATTAAATATATTATATTATTAACCAATTATATTATTATTAGTTCATAATTAAATATATCATATTTACCTTTCTACAGCATTAAGCATGATATCAATGTCTCAAAGAAAATATTTAACCTGCAGTATATACGACTATTTAGGTGAAATTTATGACAATGTTTAAACCTAGTCTTAAACAACTGTTTTTAATATTACGGTTTTAACTATGAAAAGAAAATAGTGCAGTTTTTGACACTCTATGACGCCCCTGTAGAACGTGGTGGCCGTTCTAATGCCAAATCTGAAGTTACGACATGAGGGTAGCATTCCTAACTTAGACTGGCTGTTGTTTTAGGCCAAGTTGTCTTACTTCTAATTTTGCACTAAAGTTTGAAATTTATAGTTTGTTTAATATTAATGTCCTATTTTATATCTTTTGTTTAATATATTTGCCTCAATGTCAAAACTATATTATCCTTTGGGAGGTACGACATTTTTTATTCGCATATAGCTTTTAGAACGTGAGTCATATACGCATTAATAAAAGTGTTATTTCCAAAACAACCTTTCTTTGGTTTACCCTTTATAGCTTTCGAGTAAAGTTAAAGTGTTGAAATGATACGGCGTTATACAAACAATTTATTTATTTTTTGTTTTAATTATAGAAAAAGGAATTGTATAAAAACGTTAATAAAATAATGACGATTTGTATTTTACTTTATTACTTTACTATTACTATACAACCATATTTTGGTAAGCTCAATCAAATACTTACAAAGTGTTTATTTGATTATGTTAATCGTTTGAATCCTACGTATTGTTTTGTGTTGAGATTGTGCTTGGTTCAATCAATATTTGTGAGTGTTAATTATTTGAGTATTATAAAAGTACTAAATAACGTATTAACAATGTATTCCACAGGCAGACAGCCCTCACAGAACCAGGTGTAAATCACAAAATGGCTTTCGTCAAAACGTATGTAAATAGAAATACAAAAGGAGTATTGATTAATACAATCCAAATTATCCAAAATAATTTAATAAATAAAAGGTTTGTTTACAAACTAAATTATAGCCGCTGTTGCTATTTTGAACGTTTCTCATCTCGTATTTACAGTGGATGTCCTCGTCTTGATTGTCGTCTTGATTGGAGTTACTAAGTTCGTAGTTGTTCTACCGGGCAGCTGCGCCGTAGGTGGGAGTGTAGGAGGGTCTGTAGACAGGATGTTCTGAAGCCCCACTGCAATGCTGCGCTTGGCAGCAGGGTAGTCACAGCCACCCCACCACCGCCCCCTCCTCCGCCGCCACCCCCTCTCATAGCTCCAGCAGCTGATAACATGAGTGCCAACATGCTGGTCATCATAGCTTGCCTGCCACTGCTGCCAGGCCTGCCATCCCCACTGCTGCCATCGTGCCTGCTGCTATCAGTGCTGCCCCTCCTCCCCTTTCTTACGACCTGCAGACAAAACAGCTATACTAAACAACTAGTTTACTATGAATCCTCTTACTTACAATAATACTACGATGAATATTATTCTTGCCAGTGGCTTCATTATTTTCATTGTTTGTTATTCGTCCATTTATTTCATACCATTCTATCATATTCGTTCATTTATTTTAATTAGTCAACACAATTTACATATTGTAACATGACTTTTGATAAATAAATATATAATTATTTTCCCTTTTTTATAGGAGTCCTTTGTTTTGATCAGATACCGACTATACCGACTATTCAGATTTATCTCAAAAGACTACTTACGTTTTCTTTGATTTAAGTATTTTTAAACAAATATTTATTTATTATAAAAGAATACACAAAACCCAATTTGTAAAAGAAAAGGACTTTGGTGACAAAAACTTACTTTTTGTATCAAATTAAACTTAAGAATAGGGTCAGAAAAGCGAACTATGACTTATGTATTTTTCAATTCATTAACACACCCAAATCTTAAAAGAATTTGCTAATTAATAAACTGCTTAGCTTTAACTTAAACCCATTTGCGTGTCAAAAATTTCATCAGAAACAAATCTGATTTTAGGTTTAAACAAATTTGATGACTGTATAGGATGATAATTTTGCATCATCCTGCATCCTGTAGTTGTATTACGCGTATCATAAATATCTACATCAATGCCTTGTCGTAGTATGCATTTACAAATACTGAACAATAGTTTAAACCTTCCAACGAATACCTGTGTACTTAAATGCATAATATGTTTGGCCCAAACACTTGTAAATGTAAATTAGTCTTTTTACTGTATATACGTTCTGAAATCCTATACATAAATCGTTCAGCTTACTACTTGACAGTTTGCGTTTTAAATGTAACTTACCAATTTGGAACGTAACAAGTTAACTATAATTTTGTTGTATAACGTTGAGTATTTTTTTACAAGAACACAGATGTACGTCTACCATTTGATCGGTTGTTACTAAAGACATTCTAAATCAATCACTAAATCACTATTTGAGATGCCGACCACTCATGAGGGTATTTTAAGGCAAATATGTGGTGAAGGATGAGTGTGATGAGTGGTAGTAATGAGTTATGAGGTGTAGTCTTGTTACAAACTAAGGCCGACTCTTCGTTAGAATGGGTCATTAATTAATAGCCCAATGACCAATGGAAATACAAGGACCAACGGCTTAACGTGACTTCCGAACCACGCAGGTGATGGTCTGATATGTCTAAACTATGGTGGGAGTTGATGCGGGTATCATAAGATGATCACTGAGACTATCGCTTTAGACCTATATCCTCAAAACCTGACCTCCATGAAGCTGGATTACAGGACCACGCCACGAGTCCCAGTCAAAATAGTTCAGCCATAACCAAAAACAAAGTTGGTTTACCAGTTGCCTCGTCGTCCTTCGTGTTTCCGACGAGTATGTGCTCACTGAGTGTGCGGGCAGAGTTGACCGTGCTGGAGTCCAGCAGTTTGACACTGAGAGTGAGAGAGTTGAGATACTCAGATACTCTGGCAGCCAGTAGAGAGTCCAGGGCAGAGTCGTTACCAGACACCAAGGGGCCAAGCACTTCCGACGGCAGTTTTGTGATCTGCACATCGCATACACAAACAAATTGTTGTTCAAAAATTGTAAATTTGTTCATTGAAGCTGACAAATTGTAAAAGCCCAAACCTTTCACAAGTAGTTTATTCCTACATTTCCAGTTAGTTTTCGCAATGCGTTTCCAAAAACACTATTCACTTGCTAACAGCCATTATTAGTGGGACGAACCTTATGCCATCTCTTGGCAATCGAACAATGGGATGCGCTCAGTTAAGAATACAACAGGGAAAGTGAAAGGGATGATTTGGTCAGTTTGTCATCTTGATTGTTAGTATAAAGCTCTAATATTAACAATAATATTGCAATTTCTCGGTTATGAATGTTTAAAAAAATACAAATTTGGAAAAAGTTAATGAAACTTTTAGAGTTGACAAACTCTTTTTGAAAGTTCTGTTTTAAGTGAACACAATGGCACGTTAAAATGATGTCTCTACGTTTTGTATTCTCTATCAATACCATTACGGCAGCTAAAACATCTCTTTTTACAAACGGACGGTTCTCTTTACTGTCACAAATATTCTAGGATAAAAAAATATGAAGCCACAAGAAAAAGTCAAAACCTATGTAACACGAGATTGACACCAATATATTAATTCATCCTTCCATTTACCTGCCCCTTTGAATTTTTTTTAAATATATTATTTATCTCTGTAATTGTTGTCTAAAAGCAGTATGTATGGTAATGTGTATTGAGTCAAAGAGGTTACGTATACAATTACAGATGATCCAGAAGGCGGTTCCGTTATGGTAACCGAATCAATCACACTTACACAACATTAATAGAAATGCTGGTGGACCATCTTTAGTTTTGTGTTTGACAGCTTATTTACAAGAAAATATACGAAGCGAAATTTATTTTCATCTTTTTCCAACACTGTTTTGTTTGTTTGTCTTGTGAAAAATCCCTTACCAGTGTGTAGTTGGTGTGCACCAAGGAGACGCCGGGCAGGAGACGGTACGCCGGAGTCAAGCTGAGTCTGTCCACCAGTCTCACTGCGTCCAACTTCAGACAACTCACGCTGTACTTGTGTGTGCAATGTTTCGACAATATCTGAGAAAAATATTATACAAATCGTTAGTTAACTATTTTTATATTCAACAATACTAGAGTGTTCTATGATACATGTATTTTTTGTTAACATCTTCCCGAAAGTAAAATACCAGAGGCTTAAACTGTTTAGTGAAGGTAAGGACTCGCTCGGTGATCCATCTTTTAGGAGCAGAGACCCAAGTCCAAAATATACGATGTAATTTGTGAAACAAAATTTAATAATCTAAAAACAAATTAGAAAAGACTTAACGAGATCCACTGCTTTTGAACCGTTTTTCAATTCGTTTAACTATAAATCCAATATAATTGCTCGACCATCAAGATTGAATAGGTGAAACAACTACCTCCTACTGATTAAACCATTTAAAAGGTTTTCTTGAAACTTTAACTTCAGCTAGAGGACGTGTTATCGTAGAATAGTCGATTATTTCTTGTTCATGATAACGGAACTTTAGACGATAATGAAGTCTGTAAAACATTGCTCCGGGATAGGATTAGTATTAATAGCTTAAAAGGACGTACAAGTTTTGAAAGTTTGATTTGGCATGCATGTATGCTAAGCATCTGATGACAATATAGTCAATTAAGAAGACCTTCATTTCAAACTTTAAATACTACCCAAACAAAATCTACAAAATCGGCCCAGTACCTTGAAAACGAAAGCGTTGACGGCCACTTTTCTACGGAAGTCACACACATTGAGGTCGGGAAATAAATGTCTTGTTATCCCACTTTATATGGGTGGTCACGTGGTAAGAGTGTCTAAAATATACCCTGAAAGTCGGGTATAAGTGATATTCATTTATGTCAAAATGTAGGGAAGGTCCCAATAGCAACCGGCAGGTGTGATTATTCTATGTTATTTGTAACTGAGCTGGCCCCGAAAACCATGTTAAACCTTTATACTTGAATTTAAAACCCAGGATAAAAGCTAATATAACTGTTAAGTTTCAACATATAATTTGTATCATTTTCTGTTATAACTAGACACGTATTTATTTGTTATTTTTTTCGGAGAATGTTCTTTAGTGTTTTTTATTGGTGAAATCTTTAATCGTGCATGTTTTCAACTTTCGCTTTAATTAATGTAGGCTACTTATAAAAATAATTTAAACAATTAATAATTATTTAAGAAAATTCATATAAAATCAGTAAGTTATAGTTTTATTGTTACATTTATTATGCACTTACTAATATCAAATTGTGTTTGAGTTGTATCAACTTATTTAATTAATTAATTATTAATAATAAACTTTAAGTTTATACTCGAAGCTAAAAGTATGAATACTTTTTATATACAACTGCAAATCTGCTTTCGTTCTTATTATCAAATTTAGAGCGTATTTTTGAAATCACATGGTCTAGAAATATTAGAAAATAATGCTTTAGATGTACACAGCTATAGTAGTGTATGGTCTTCTAAGAAGTTAGGAAACTTATCGTTGGTTTTCCAAGACATCGTTTTACTTTTTATTAACAGTATCTTTTAAGAATGTTTGATATAAAACTTATTTATATTTTAAGTTATGAATGGTGTTGAAAATAAATATATAACAAATTATTTTCTTAGTCAAATAATGTTAGTTTTTGAAGAGAAACTGTAGAACTTACTGACATAAAAACACACTCATACAACTCCATTTATTTTAAACGCTCGGTAATCAAGTCTGTAAATCTTAAAACGTATTACACACAATTAAGTATAAACAGTGACACTTACCTTAGTGAAGATCTCAGTAGAGTTGCCGGGCACAACGTTGTTCACTTGATCCATAGCTTGCACCCCCACAACCCCCCACACCACCAGCCAACAAGACACCACCGTCACCGCATCCATCGCGTCAGTGAGGGTTCCCCCATAGTCTCCGCGCTCTTATACCCCGTGACCTCACTTAGTCAGGCTATGTTTTGTCAGTCTGTTTACTGGAGTACGACCTGCTGGACGAGGAAACAGCCACAACGGTATCGAAGACAAATCGATCTTGTTAATTATTCTACTTGTGCACCACCGAATCTCTGCGGCCGAAGAAGTGACATTAGTGTAATTTGCTTCTTTCACCTTCACTGTGTACGGAACGGTCGCGACCATTCAACCCGAATTGTCTGAATGGCACTGAATGGCGTTTGTCTACTTCTTCTACTTAGGAATTGTTCTACCGCCCCCAAGCGTGAAAAGTGTGGCACCCGGAACCAGAATAAAGTGGCCTTAAAAAGAAAAGTTTTGCTAATTGTATAGGGAGTACAAAACGTTAACACTTCATTATGTTGCATGCTCGTTTACCCTGAATAATACCCACAATATGATGACTTAGAGTACATTGAAATGTTTGAAAAGGGTATAGTATAGTAAAGTATATGAAAAGGGCTGGCTCATTATCGCCTCAATATGGGATCACACCACCCTTCCCATGACGTCATAAGTTTTACTGCAATTTTGCGATACGAATACTTAGTGACGATTGGGCAAATCGTGTCGCACTCAACCCACATCTAACTAATCTTTATATATTTTTAATATAAAATAAATAGTCATTATAGCTTTTAAACTTTTTACATATTAAATATTGAAATTAGAAATTCGTAATTGTATGTTGAATTCAATTTAAAGCTATATGAACTTTGATTTCCATTGAACATGTTTGTAAAGTGTTATGTTAAAGAACTTAAATTTCCTATCCTTGACTTTGGTGATATTTATGATTTGTCTATCAGTTAAACGTCAGCACTAGCGCAAAGGTAGATCTTTGAAACAAACCAATACCTTTCGCGACATTATTTAGAAAGACCAATGTTAGTTCCTTCGGTCTGGTAATGCCATCAAGGTACAGCTGAAAAGGTTTTTTGAAAATGTGAAGGTGTCTTTTAAATGATGTATTTTCCGTGAAGAAATCTCAATGTTATTGGATCATTAACAGGAGGCTATGTTAGGAATATTACATGACGTTTTACATTTTATAGTTTGGTGTATCCTAAAACAAATCTTAGTAGTTATTTATTTATTTTGCAAGCTGATTGGCTCTAAAGTAATCGTCACATGTCACATTAAAATGCATAAAAGAGGGTCCAAGTTTACTTTAAATTGAAATATTTTCCCTATTTAGGAATCCCTGAGGGGTTTTCAATACCTCTGATCCTCTTGTAGACACTTATTAATAGATGACTCTATTTTCATGTTTTGCGTTGAACTTTCAGTTGGAATTAGTCAAAATATATCTTATAAAATCAAGCAATTTCCTCGTGGTCCGGGTCAAATTCAGTGACCCACTGAGTCACCGACGACCTGCGATGAACTCCACTCACCTGAGTGGACCTCGGGTAGCGTGACTGCCTCGCTGATCGCCTGTGGTCAATATTCTTGTCAACCTAGACTTTGGATCTGATAATGCCCTAATTTTTTAGCTTGAGACTTGCGAGGATTTGAAGGCCTCATATATTTGTGGTCGTAGAATCATGATTGCTATAAAATATGTTTGTTTAGAAAGTATTGAATGTTTTAGCATTTTGATTGTCTAATATTTAAACATCATGAGACAAGAAATTGTTCGTGTTTAGGTTAGGAGGCTGATTTGTGAAGGTTGGCAATTAGTCAATTACCAACAACACCGATATGTGTTCAACTAGTACATGTTTGTACTCAGTTTTTGCTTGAGATTTCCTGTCTAGTTCAGACTTATTAACTTTTTCTGCTCATCATGCGTGTATTTGCTCATTCAGACACCCAAAGAGTAATAAACAGTGTAGCTTATTATTTTTAAGCGTATTATATGGTACAGTTTTCAATATAACGTACCTTCTAGTAAACCTTCATAATTTCTTTGAGCTATTTCTGTTTAATTTTAGATTAAAGTAAAAATTAGAAGGTTGACCAAACTTTCAAGTTAAATTGTTTGAATGTATCTGACATATTTCTAAACCTCTGTTTAACGTTGCATAAATAAAATAGGTGAAGACTTGGTATAAGTAAGTAACATATCAAGACCCGGTGGGTATTTACTTCTAGTCTAATCATGTATAAGTTCAAACCAAATTTATTCCTTCAATAAAATGTGTGTTTTTATATATGAAAACAAATTGAAAGAGGTGTGGGAAAGATTTAAAAGAAAAGTAATACAAAACAAGGCGAGTATCATTTATTGCTAAAATGCTGCAAACAAGTAACAGAATACGTCCGTAACAGTTTGTTTAAAATTTTTTGACCTGTCACAACAAAAATATTAGAACAAAACATATATTGACTTCAAACTCGAATAGTTATGTTGAAAAGAGAAAATTTCCATCAGACTGTGCCTCTTTCTTAAAGTACCTGAGATAGTTTAGTATATTTTAACAGAAGCATAAAAGAAAAGCCTGTGTCAATAAATAAATAGGTTGCATGGCTGACAATAGAACAAGGCAAGTACAGTGATGTTTAAGTTGTATTAAATACGGTTATACACCAATTTAAAGCCAATAAATGAGATAAACTGAACGTATATTGTAGTGTTCAATTGTACGTTGAAACGTGTTATAAGAATTTTGTCCTCATATTTCATCTTCTATTCGTAAATATTCTATTTGTTTTGTATTATTTACCATTGTTTTATGAAAAAAGAGTCTTAAAACTTTTCTAAATAATATTTTCTACATTACTCCTGTTGATTTGAGCTATTGTGAAAAGTTTAAACAACTGCAATTAAATTTGAAATTGGCTTTACAATATTTGTTGGGGTTTCGTATGTTATTAATGTAAGTACGTGTTAAGGCTTAGTTAGGCCTATACCAAATTTCAAGTACATACGTACATAAGTCTTCTTAAAATTAAAATATAATAAATGAACAAACAAAATGGTGAATAGGGTTTCGACGAAATAAATATGATTGTCTGACTTCATTTAGTTCAGAAATTCAAAATACTGCATGTAGTTTTTTAAATACCTTGAAAACTAATTTTTAATACGTTTAAATTACTAAAAATAAATAATACTTATCGACTACTGTACAAAATAATATCACAGGGAATTAACGAAGCTCGTGGAGAATAGAGGCGAGTACTTTAGCTAAGTCTTTGTGAACAGTAATGACAAGTTACGTACGCTCCTTATGGATGCCTGTAAACGGGACTCTCGTGAACTGCCATACTGCGTCTGCCTGCCGTGAAAGCGTACGAGCAGTCCTTGCCACCCCCGCCCCCGCCACCACCGCCGCCACCCCCTCTCATAGCTCCAGCAGCTGATAACATGAGTGCCAACATGCTGGTCATCATAGCCTTGCCTGCCACTGCTGCCAGGCCTGCCATCCCCACTGCTGCCATCGTGCCTCCTGCCACCAGCGCCGCCCCTCCTGCGCCTCCTCTCCGTCGGCCTGATAACAACACAAATAGACTGAACGTTTAAGAATGATAAAATTTTAAGATGGATTAGCTATAGATTAAACTAAGCACAATGGTTCAAAATGACGTATGCCATGGATTACAAAACTTACGCCACAAGAAGGTATACTCTTTCTCACTCGTGTTTCTTTTACCTGTTTCTTGGCCGTCTTTCTTCTTCAGTATGTTCTCGCTCAGTGCGCGGGCAGAGTTGACCGTGCTGGAGTCCAGCAGTTTGACACTGAGAGTGAGAGAATTAAGATACTCAGATACTCTGGCAGCCAGTAGAGAGTCCAGGGCAGAGTCGTTACCAGACACCAAGGGGCCCAGAACTTCCATTGGTAGAGAGCTCAACTAAAGACAGAATAATCAGTAGAGCTCAGTTATCAGGTGAAGTTAATCAACTCGTATGTAGGGTGTTTACAAAATAGTGCCGCGAACTGCAAAAGAAACAAAAGCAGTTTATTTGTGAAAGAAACATTTCTCGACAAACTCCTCGTCAACCAAATTCTTTCTATTTGGTTTCTTTGATCTGTTTAATGTATAAAACCATAAATACCCTTACCAGTGTATAGTTGGTGTGCACCAAGGAGACGCCGGGCAGGAGACGGTACGCCGGAGTCAAGCTGAGTCTGTCCACCAGTCTCACTGCGTCCAACTTCAGACAACTCACGCTGTACTTGTGTGTGCAATGTTTCGACACTATCTGTAAAAGTATTTTGTAGCATATTTATTTAAAGAATGATTGAATTTTTAATTGGTATTCGTTGGTGAATATACAATTTTGAACGCTTGTATGACGTTTGCTTAGGCTTGGGTTAGCACTGAACGAGGTATTCACGGGCCTTTGTGACTTTGGTAATTTAGAACTGTATTATTTAGTTGTTATCGAATTACCTTTAGAAAATGAGATATTCATACCGTCAGCATGGTAGGACCCTGGCACGGAACCATGAAATGAGCACTGATCCTGACCCCCCAGAACACTTATATGTGTGTATTCTCTACAGGTCGCACTTTCTACCTGATTATCATGGAAATTTTACAAACGTTACTTTTGTAAATACCCGATCAAGTTTGTTAGTCAGCAGCCCTTTGAGGGGAGTTATCACAGAAAAGCTATTGGGATAGTCTGAAAAGAGTACAATTCATCCGGCTTTGATTAAATTGAAAATAAATATGTATTTTGATGGTACAAATCAATATACCAAAAAGTATTCAAATCCATTTAGTCGTTTCAAAATGTTGGCAAAAAAAGTAATTTTTCGCTGTAAGAGCGAAATGAGTAGTACTATTTGAATTTAAACATGTCATCGCTTCAAGATATGTAATAAAATTGTCAGTAAAAGAACACGTAAGTTTGAGGTTGATGCCAGAAGCGAGGCTGTATGCGTAGCGAACAACAGCCTCGCCACGCCGGTAATTTAACGGCCGAAGGCCAAAACGAGACAGTGTATGGAGGAAATTAGAGCAACGAACTGCAGAGGAAATTCGATTCACTCATGCCAGCGGCGCTTTAGCCTGTTTTTTTCAGCCTAGCGTCTTAAACGTCTTGTAACTGTAATTACTGAACCTACAGACAAAAGCAAAAGGTGACAGGGATTAATGTTTAAATAAACGCATACGAACTGACGGATTTCGGTTTACACTGTATAAGTAGCCAAATAGAAATAATGACCAGTTTTGTTGTCCTACGATGAAGAGACAAAGTCACAATAAGTGCCATTGTAGATTAACGTTAACCTTTAAGACGATAACATCCATTACAAAGTGCTTTGCTAGCTCATTCTAGTTGGTTGGTCTTATATTATGGTTGATCAACTCGTCAACGGAAGTAACCATCAATCCAGCAACAGTAATCGACAACGTCGTAACCCTACTTGATCCATACAAAGGTATATGTTATCAACGCAAAATATCAGATTTCTATTACCAACAGGTTGCCACTAGTGAAGTAAACGGCATCCAAAAATATACAAAACAGCCGGAAAACAAGGCCCAAAACATTTTTAGGCAGCTAAAGAATAGTGTAGCCTCCTAAACGTGAACAACTCTTTCGAATTCAACTCGAAAATTCGGAAAACATTCAATTTTTATTTAAATTTGATCTTGCTCTTTAAGAAAGCACAGTAAAGACCGAAACACCCATCATGTACTTCCATTACCAAACAATCCATATTAAAACTATTATACTATACTCCAAAATCAACAAACAAACTCAAATTTAGAGTTTAAACCTTTTTTTTAACTGACTTATAGGCGGGTGATCAACGCTTCTAAAGCACATGGTGTCACCAAAGCTCTGCTCAATTAATAATCTTCTCAAATAGCATAGGCTATAACCCATAATCTCAATAAACCATAAAGAAACACTTTGAGCTCAAAGTCGACAGTCTATAAACCGGTCTCAGCTGCCCAATTACTTTGTGCCTCCCTGAGCTAGCCAGCCTATTCAAATTCATTGACACCGAGACCAACAGCCTCCATACCTCTGATCCGGTTACAGAGGAGGGTATTGCCAAAGTATAAAGGTACCTTCCATCCGACAAGACTAACTACTCAAACTATATTTCAATGAAGCTCAAAATGTAGGGCTCCAAGCACTTAATGAAGCCTCTCGAACATTTAAATAATTATAATCAAATGCTTTGTATTCGACCAACGAATTGTATTCTAGAAGCGAACAATCCTATGAATTACGAAGAGTGAACTGACAAGGAATGCAGAAAGCTAGAATCATATCTTAGTAATCTGACACAATTTGTAGGTATTTCAGACGTATGATCAGGAGTCAAGAGGTTATGGAGTCCCACAAGGTTTATGGGGAGAAGGAATCAGAGGTTTATGTCGGCGCTCTATTCTTCTTTTGTACGTCCAATGTTGGCTTATCCACACAACATCTTGTCCTGTAGGCAGAGACAAGGCTGTTTTTAACAAAAAGCCAGCCATAAAACTGGCATAGATTGTTTCCACCGAATCTAACTTAAGTGGGAATACCCAAATAAGATCAAGATGTCTGAATAAAAACTAGATAACATCCAAGGTGAGTAGACAACTTCAGTTTAAAAGTAGGATGATTACAATTTCATGAAATATAATTTGATCAACAATTGATTTACGCTTTTAACATGGAATATTTCCAGAACCGTTTGTTTTTCAGCTTGTTTTACGTAAACCTGTCATGTAGCAACAGTACGGTGGTATTTGAACTATGATAAATAAATAAATGGTTTATTGCGAAATAAAAATATTTATATTTATAGATTTTCATACCTTTATTAAAGGTAGTGTTAAAAATAACATACTTGCAAATCGTGTCTTAAGAACAAATTATTAGTGAACTACGTCATATGTGTTTTAAAAACTACTATTAAGTATATAGAACATTTCTTTTTTTTATTAGCAAATATTTTTATGCAGGTTAAGTGTAAGTGAGGACTTGTTAGTCCTAACTTCACCTAGATTAAGTCATGTTTCATTCATAAATTCATGCACATAATTATAAGTATGGTTTCAAATAGGTTTACAATTTATTTTACAATTACTATTAATGTACTTTGAAAATTCGGCCTACTCCGGTACCGGAGATTTTATCACTTCTAAATTCTCTGTAAACTTAGTTTTAAGCATAATTATGTCAACACGATTAATTATTGTACATTGACAATAAAATATGTTATGTTATTTTGTCATTCAGCATATTAGGTTTTGCAGGTCTACAGATTAGGTTTTGCTTAAATAAATAACCAAAATTCTCATTTTCAAGATCTGCAGTATTATTAGGTGTCAATGGCACTAAACCAAAAGCTGAACTAAAGATTTGTAATTTCCGAGCAGCTTGTAACTAAACAAATACTTTCACGTTTTGAAAGCAAAAAACTCAAGGAATGTAAGAGTTCTGAGCAGGCCATAAGACTAGGCGTATCAGAAATGTACCTAGCCGGAGACTCAACGAGAGCCGGAAAAACATATTCGTGAAGTCTACACGTATCAATCACGATGCTTTAACGTATACTCTTTTATCTTAACTCAAGTTAATTTAAAGTAATGATTTTTGATTACAAAAACGGCCCTTTCAACTAATTTCAAAAGTCAAATCATCACTCCAACGTAAAATTGTTCGTAGTTCACTAAATCAAACATTATTACCTTTGCCATAATTTCTGTTACATCCCCAGGAGAACTCTTCTCCGATTGCACTGCCGAGATGATGCACAGGGCCGCCACAACTAGAAGCATATTGAAGCACACACTCCGACACTGACACAAGTGTACTCAAGCAGCTCGGCACCCAAGACACTGGACCCTCAGAGACACAACAAGTTCTTATAACGCTTCTTCTGCGATCAGACAGAGAGACCCATCAATCTCACTAATTATGATTCCACTTGTTCGTCCACCGAAACCACAAGAAAACTCTCCTATTGGCGTAAAATGGAGCACCAACGTGACTTTAGCAGACTCCCCCAACCGTGAGTTATCTATCGACAGCTGTACTTATTGGGAGAGTGGAAGCTATCCGGGGCAGTTTAAATGCGAATCGTACTGTTCAGATCGTTTACGGGAAATTACGGGTTGGTACAGCCATCAACCTAAACAAACTTTCAAATGCCAACATTTTACAGAATTGCCATAATTTTTTAATAATTATTATTCTGACCTTCACGAAGTTAGCATTGTTATGAAATCAGCTTTCGATGTATTAAAATCCTCTCATTTAGCTGAAATTTGAACTTTTACAGACGTAATTAGTATTATTCGTAGACATTAGTTAGAGTCGTCTGTCAATGATAAATTATAAATTAAGAAAATCACTCATTCTCTAGACCACCACCGTTAAAACTTTAAACGGCAATAACTTTTGATGGAACAGTTTCTCAGAAGTACAATTCGCGGCATTGTTTGTGTTGAAAAACACCTTTTCTACAATATGTTATGTCCTGTAGCCATCTGCAAAATCCATCCTACTAACCCAGGAGCGGGGTGCAACCCACTGGCGCCATCGGGCCAAAAGAATACGTAGAAAAGTAGTTAATAGTCCCAAGAATATGTATTGAAAACTTAGTACGTTTATCCTGCGCCGTTAAGAGTTATTAAACCGTCTTCAGACTTAATTGACACCCTGTATATTGTGCTTGTGTTGTGTTGTGTATTATGTTATTCGTTCGTCTCCTCCTATAGTCACGATGATTAATTTATTGACGATACTTTTACAATCTCTAAATGATTCTAGCTGCACACGTGCATACAATGTTATAAGCTACAAGGGTCAATGACTACAGTACGGCTTGACTATCACGTATAACAGGTTACAATGTCTTACCAAACACCGATTTCCAAGTTTTTGAATTCTTAATTTATGTAATAAGATGAAGAACCGACTTGGACAATGCTGTATAAAGATCATAGTCTACTTCGGTGGTCCATTTATAATGAACAACCGGTAGAACGCATAAGTATACAGACAGACTCTATAGTTAAATTAATTAAACCAGCGTAATTTAAATGGATAATAAAAGCTGCTGTAATTAGCACTAGTTAGTTCCAGTCAAGAGAGTTTTAAGTACCTACTAGTTTAATTTATTTTGAAAATGCATGTACTATATTATTGTTTGCGATAATATTAACTTATCTATTTAATTATTCCTTTCTAGACATCTATGCTTCTTAATGATGAGTAGTAGTTACTTTAAAATTATACGTTCACCTATATACAAGGCTGGATTAAGCTAGGAATTATGGATGCGTCGTCAAGCTCTACATGTTCTTCATGGATCATTCAAACGTCTGTATGAATTTTGTATTCATATGCAGTTATGTATGAGTTGTTTTCTATAATCTACATGAGTTATACAGGTCGTTCCAAAAAGAAAGAGCAGATTTTATTTACGTATAACACAAAAACTATTTATATGTCAAAAATTATTTTTATCTCTTTAGTTAGAGAGAAGAAGGAAGTTTAATTATTGTATCAGCTTATTGTGTGTTGTCTGTATATTTTCATTACACGCATGTTCTTCAAAAATCACGACTCCTCAAGAAAAATTCTTTTGTTTATAAGAAATTGCTAAATTCTAAATTCTACGAAGCTTTCGCCAAAGATTTAACAAACAATTACCTTTGCACAAACAAATATATCAAACAATAAAAAGGTTATAACAAGGTACAACAGGATTATGACAATTTCAAACATTCTTCAACAACAATGTTCCAAACCGATGGATGTCGCGAGAAAGAGAAGATCTCACTTTTTTGCACTGACCCTCTAGGTCACCGGACCTAACACCGTGTAATTTTTATCTTTGGGGCTTCGTAAAAGATAAGGTTTACATCCCACTTTTACCCGCTACCATTCAAGAGCCCAGGATTTGAATAACGGAAGTAGTAGACTCTACAGGTGTGCCATAAGTAAAGAGCCATACTTCTAGAAAAGGTTATATGGGTCAAATAAAAAGAAAATTAAGAATAATTTTTTTCCAAAATGCTTAGTTGACCAGATATTTGCCATTTTATATTTTTCACTAATTATTTATTATCCCCACACTATTTGTCGGATTTGACTCAAACTTAACATAAATTTGTATCTAAGTAAGACCATTTATGGAAAAAAGTTACCAGCATGATCTAACTTATTATTTTAAAACGGTAGCTATTTTATGGTAATTTTAGGGCATTTTGGAGTTACACTTAAATAGCGAATTAACGGTGAGTCATACAACCTATTTGAAAACAACGAAGTTTTATGGAAACTCTGTATTGAAAACAGACAACTTTCCACCTTGTCTGTTGTTGTTACTTTGTCTTGTCCTTCGTAAGGCAAGAAATTACTACCGCTTCGATGTTCAAGTTCAAGTTCAAAATTCTTGATTTACAAAAGGGACAAGGTCATTACAATTGTGCATGAACAACCATATGTTGTAAAACACGCGCGGTTGTCGTTATAACTAAATTATTTATTATCACTCAATGATAGGTCCGTGATCAGTCTAATCTTATACTACGTTCTCTAATTATGTAATCAAAATCATATAAAACTCCCTTCTTTGAAGCTTATACTAACGCAAATCATTTTAAAATTTCAGTATACAATTATGTTTATGAACGTTTTTATTCTTGACTTAAAACAACTCACTTCTATCAAATCGAATATATCTTAGTTTACGGTTGAAAATTTCTAAAACTGTATCATGGCATTTCTTTCTACTTGTGTCTTTCATGAAAGCAGGATGTGTGCCGTGCTTTACATGTGGTGCGCACATTAACTTCATAAAACAATAACAACATAAACTTAGTCTTTTTTCAACTCAAAATGTAACGCCATAAGAGGTAGTGACATACACTCTTATGAAACTAGAGGCAGGGACAACTACCGAACTGGGAGACACAGAACGGTAGTTCATGAACGTTTGCCTTCTCAGGCAGGAGTTCATTTCGTCAACAGATTACCAAATTCGTTCAAAAATGGCCATATGCCCAAGGCGTTCAAAGCTTGTCTGAAAGCTATTTTGATCTCTCAAGTATTCTATAGCACAGACGAGTTCTTGGCATTTAATTGGGAGACACTGCATTAGCTAGGGTCTAGGGTGTTATGATTCGAATGAAGGGGAGAGAGTGAATGTTACGAATTTGTATGTTTGAGTGTGTTTTCGATGTAAGAATGAGTGGAAATGTTTAGCCATTAATCTGACGATGGCTATGCATTTATTGTAAATGTTCACGGAATAAAATATATTTATTTATTTATATGAACCTTCGTCTTTGTATTTGTATTATTAAAATAGCATTATCAAATATAGTGTGTCTGTAATAAATACGATAAATCGGCATACTGAAACGCCCTTGTAGATTCTATATTTTTAACCACATTAAAGGCATATTTGATCTCCCACCATCCAATACATTGTACCAACTGATATCAATTACGTGAAAGTGAGCACGGTTGCTGCACTACTGCAATACAAAACTTGAATAAAAGAGTGACTCAGCTCGTAACCATCACTCAAGCGTGAGCGAGAAGAGCACTTATGGGTATTTAGCAGTGGAAACTGAGGTTCACTTGGCCACAGTTCCCATGGTTCAGTGAGAAAGTGCCTCTAGGAATGGCAACAATGAGAGACTTTACAATGTCGCGTGGTCGGCAGCGATGACAGTGGCGTTGTACCGTAGCTACTAAAACAGGCCACTTGCACACGCACTGACAGAACAATCCAACAGTGAAATGACTAGAGGAACTCGTTCTCACTGCACTAGACGTAAATATTACGTATATCACACAAAATATACTCGTGTGTTTTTTTAGTCACTTTATTAACACCGATCGATTCCAACGGGAGTTCCCACCACCGAGTGACTGACAAATCTTCACCTTATCTGTAATAAAAAGTGAAGATTTGGAAAGTTTTAAGTTTTATTCCTTCATAACAGTTCTAAAAATCATGAATATCTTTGCTCTTCAGAGGTTCAATTGGCCAGAATCAACGTTAGGGTTTTTAGCGTTTTCATAGAATTGGAAGCGACATACTTGTTAATAGTTAGCAACCATTTCCACGAACCTCGAGATATAGGGTTAGTTCCTTACATTTTGTATTGATAAATCTAGTTTTACTAAGAAGAAAATGCAAAAACAATACAAATATAATTACTTTTCATACTGTCTAAATAGCTGCAGAAATGTGTTTATCTGTGGATCGGTATGTAACCTCATAATAATTGGTTGAAGCTTCATAATATGTCATCCTCTATAACAGGAAACTCCAGATACCCTAATAACCCACGAGATAAATCGCTGAATGTTTTGTATAAATTAATAACTAAACCTCAGTAATATTGAAGCGGTTGTATTTGTAATTTCCTATAATACTCGTACTTCCTTATAAGTAAAAAGCACTATTTTACTTATAAGCAAGTAAAATAATTAATTACGTATCTCACACACAAAATATATTACTATTTTAATTTTTTCCTCTTTACTGTTTAAAGTTACCTTCATAAAAGACCAACGTGAGTTCCCACCGAATGAACTGACACATAGCGATATCTTTATCTCACATGTAGTAAAAGTGAGGGGTTTGTCATTTAAAGCTTGTGTACAACAGGAATACACAAATCCGGATTCATGGAGGTCAGGTTTTGAGGATGATATAGGTCTAAAGCGGCTCAGATAGTCTCAGTGATCATCTGATGATACCCGTATCAACTCCCACCATCGTTTAGACATATCAGACCATCACCTGCGTGGTTTGGAAGTCACGTTAAGCCGTTGGTCCTTGTATTTCCATTGGTCATTGGGCTATAAATTAATGACCCATTCTAAGGAAGAGTCGGCCTTAGTTTGTAACAAGACTACACCTCATAACTCATTACTACCACTCATCACACTCATCCTTCCCCACATATTTGCCTTAAAATACCCACATGAGAGTGGTCGGCATCTCAAATAGTGGTTTAGTGATTTAGGAGAGTCACATATCACTTTCCATGTTCAGCTGACAGATATTCTACTCTGTGGGACTCGGCCGGAAGCTCAGTCACTGATAGTTCCCACCAGATCTGCAAGTCATGTAGACTCTAACCTCTCTGAACTCTCTCCCTTGCCTCTCACACTCTATGACTTCTTTGTTTGTCGACCAATGTGCCATTGCAAAGAGCTCTCTTAAAAAGTAATATTCGGAATGGGCCAAGAGGTTCGCCGCTGCTTTCCTCGACTCGACGTGATGAAGATCATTAGAAGGTAGTTTGGCTCATGGAAGCCAGTTGGTTGATGAGCCGAACCTTTAATTGTGGTTTTGAGGATAACTCGTGAAAGTAGCCGACATCGGTCAGACAATCAAGATGTAACTAATAAACTCTAGGTTGAGTGTGTTTGTGTTCCGCAGTGGGTTACTGGGCCATTTAGTTTAATTAAATTCGGGTTATTAATTTGAAGTCATTAAAACGTTAGAACGTGTCGAATGCGCCAATTTAAGTAAAAATCTACTCGTACTTTAATTTCTGCTAATACTGATTCCATCGACACTCCGTTTCAAAATTGTCATGCTATAGTGTTAGTATATATGATATGTACCTGATATGTTCAGAGTATTTGTGAATAAATTACGACTTACATCGTAAACTGTATAATACGTATACAGTAATTTGTTTTGTTTTGTTACGTACAATTTATATCGCAATCGATATAAATGTGTAATCTGCGACCACATTACAAATATCTATTAATTCACTCTACAGTGTCATACATATATCTAAATTTGTAAAAAATCATGTAATTTAAATCTAACTTGCTTTCCTGTTTAGCTGCTTTTCAAGCCTTTACTTAAATTATAATCCCTCCCTTTTTCCTAAAGTATGCTTACCTTCAAAGTCCAAAGACAACAATACTGCCTAGTAATAGTATTGTTGACCTGAGTATTTCTCTTTTAAATGCTCCCTGTTATTGGCATGAATATTTGTTGAGGCCGGTAGGCAAGGGTAGGGTAGCTTATGGGGCGACATGTGCAATGAAAAATGTCTTTATTCAGGCAATTTTTGGACCGTTAGAGTAATCTCTACCACTCTTGGTCTGAACCCGATATTTGCATGAACATGGTTCAGATTTGATACATTTAGATTATGAACCTGCATTGGGTCGTTTCATTAGACTCTCAACCATGGGAACATTTAAGACGTTCCAAGCGCAACTTAGTTTCAGGTCAATAGGTTACTAAATCTTCATTCAGCGCCAATTGTTTTGCCATGAAACTCTTGGACTTTATTTACACCAGTTTACTCATTTTTGTTCCTAATGTGCGTAACGCCGGTAACGCTCCGGCCCACGCATTAACTCTTATTTTCTAGGCCTAATTTCATAAAATATCGTTCGTGTGACGTTTTTCTGTCCAAAATATTAATTTTAAATAACTAAAAGAAGTTAAAACTGTCAATGGTACATATTTCGGAACTTACCTAATATCTTTAATCCTTTACAATAGAACGGCTACAGCAACAAAATAAGTAGTAGTTGAATATATTGAAACATAATGTACCTCAGAAGGTAAGGTACCAAGGAAGTGTCAAAGTCTCCTCCGGGGGTGCATCTTATTTCTGTATCCAATAATTCCAATCTCCACGAATTAAGTTACAATTGAGTAGCAGAAAGTTGCTAGCGGTGACCAAGCATAACAGCGAAGACGGTATAGAACTCACATTTACAAATGAGACGAGACCGCTGACGAGGAATAGATGATGCACAGTGACAGTAAGGTTCGCTATGGTAGAAAGGTGGAACGTGGCGGCGGCGCGAGGTCAAGAGGAACGTGAAAGCGAATCTGGCCGGGAACGTGGAACGTGCCGTCTTGACTTCTGTTCTGACTCATCCCACGATCTCGCGTCACGCCCGCGCCGTGTTATCGCTTTCGTTATTATAGTCGACAATCAACCGGATCAATCGTCCGTGGCGTCGTGGTTTAATATTTAGACTCTGAGGCCGGTCTGTTTTGTTTTCGTGTCGTTGGCGCTGAAATTATTTTTGGGATAGGGTGTGATACTTATTTAATGTTTACCAAACCGTTAAAACACTTCAGATGACTGGGACTCGTGGCGTGGTCCTGTAACCCAGCTTCATGGAGGTCAGGTTTTGAGGATGATATAGGTCTAAAGCGGCTCAGATAGTCTCAGTGATCTTCTGATGATACCCGCATCAACACCTGCTTGGTTCGGAAGTAACGTTAAGCCGTTGGTCCTTGTATTTCCATTGGTCATTGGGCTATTAATTAATGACCCATTCTAAGGAAGAGTCAGCCTTAGTTTGTAACAAGACTACACCTCATAACTCATTACTACCACTCACCACACTCATCCTTCACCACATATTTGCCTTAAAATACCCTCATGAGAGTGGTCGGCATCTCAAATAGTGATTTAGTGATTGTCAGTTTCAGATAGCGTTGTAACAGTAAATGGTCAAGTAGTTTAGAATACTAGGCACAGTAAAATTGGGTTTTCTACACTACAAAACTCTCCCCCTTGAAACTTAAAGTTACGGTGGATATTTAAAATTGGTCGCTCGTGTATATTCTACTTTTACCAGATAAATAACTATGTTTTCTGTGACGGTTGAAATCGAGGTTTTTCTAGTGAATCTATGAAAGGTATTTGTCAAGTTAAGAAACACGAACTGAAAATTATCTTGCTTCTTCTCTACTGCGTGTAAAAATCATCCACTATGAGGTCAAGTTCTATCCTCGTATTTCTTCCGAACATAAGTTTGTATGACAATGTTCCATGTTGTGAGCTAAGCTGCATTATTTTTTAGTTTCAAAGTAGTATCAAATTTGCATTTTTCTCATAATATCACAGACTATGAGGCCGTTCTGTTTTGTTTCCGTGCCGTTGACACTGAAATGAATTTAGAATAGGCTATGGTAGTTGTTTAACTTGGAGAAGCCGTTTAATTTAGAAATTTGGTTGGCTGCATTTTCTGCTCAATCGTTTCAAATTATTAAATTTGCATCGTTTCTCATAGTATCATAGAAATTCAGAAGATTATCAGTAGAACGAACTGCTTGACCATTAGACTGTGAGTAAAATGGGTTTTGCGTTGTAATAAGCTATTTCGTATTTCTATATATACCTTGTACGAGTAGTCGCCTTCTTTGGTCTCCTTTTAGGCGTCGACCAGCCAAAGTACCTTTAAAAGGGATCACTGGTTGGTTAGAGGGTAGGGATAACAACAGTAAAAGTCTAACAAGGGAATAAACACGTTTTCGACTCAAACATTTGCTTAGCTTATCCGGTCAATTTAGGCCATTTTAATCTTTAAAAAATGTGTACACTAGAAAAAAATTGAAATTGTACGTGGTTTTAAATTGTATTAGATTGAAAACTATTGTTTCTGGTGTTGTTATCGTGAGATACGCTTTTGAAATCTAGATTGTTAAAACGAATTAAACAAGTTTCTTTGTAATTCGCAAATTAGAAACTTGGTTGGTTAATTTTTTTGTTAATAATTTCTGAAAGACTTTTCACACATGGATATTTATTCTGTTTACCGAAAATGTTTGTCTGTAGGTAACCCTAATAGGTTTGGATGTAACTTCCGTTCCCTTGTGTGTTATAAGTGATGTGGGAATCACCAATTTATATAAAGAAGTATTTCAGGCTGTTTTATAGATTTATTTTTTGTCGGAATCATTTCAAACCATTTAGTGTTGAGAAACCTCTCATTTGGTCCAAAACCTCTCTAAGTGTGCGCAAAATTTCATTAATTGATCCCTATGGATGTATAGTAAACTCTAGCAAAAGTTTCATTTCGGATCTTTTCAAGTATATATATTGTTCAGTTTTATTTGATTTCTTGTTAAAGGCATGTTCTCCACTTCATGCATCATGTACTATTATAATTGTGTCCGACATTAGCAACTTGGATAAACAATCCTACATTTTGTCCAGTTCATACCCACAGCACCTTTGTCGGTTTAACGATATTTACGCTATGTAGACGAGGTAGAGATCTCGCTAATGTTGCTTTTCAGTGTTTACTTTGTATAGTTGTGCCTTTTAACCGTCCTCAGTTAAAACTCTTGTAAAATGTTATCACTAAATCACTATTTGAGATGCCGAACACTCATGAGGGTATTTTAAGGCAAATATGTGGTGAAGGATGAGTGATGAGGTAGTAATGAGTTATGAGGTGTAGTCTTGTTACAAACTAAGGCCGGCTCTTCCAGAATGGGTCATTAATTAATAGCCCAATGGAAATACAAGGACCAACGGCTTAACGTGACTTCCGAACCACGCAGGTGATGGTCTGATATGTCTAAACGATGTTGGAGTTGATGCGGGTATCATCAGATGATCACTGAGACGAGACTATTTGAGCCGCTTTAGACCTATATCATCCTCAAAACCTGACCTCCATGAAGCTGGATTACAGGACCACGCCACGAGTCCCAGTCAAACTATCACACTAAAACCTATTTAAAATATGCGTGATGAGCGCATTCTAGTAGCACACCACTGCAACAGCACCGATCACTCAGCAGCCAACCATACTGTATTCCACTCACTCTAATGATGGCGCTGGCAGGTCAAACGATTGTTGTTGCTTTCTCGGAGCGGCGCAAATCTGCAGAGATGGTTTCACGACTATTAGACTCTGATGGAGACAAACATATCCAGCACGGAGACAGCTCGCAACTAGTGACCGAGTGAAGCTCGTGACTTCAACTGTTTACACTTGGCGCTCTCTGCTGCTCTGCTCGACACTTCATGCTCGCTTACAACACTCGGTTGAGTGCTGCTGAATGATCAATGTGTACCTTTGTGTTTTTCATTCTTGAAACCTTATTTTTGTTCGCTCTCTAGTGAATGTTTATTTGGATGTGTAATTTTAAAAAGCCGATACCCTGACGTTTGTCAAAAGATGACTTTTACATTAAGGTGTTACTGTCACTAGTTAATGGCCTCTCCATACGCAATGAATTAGCAGTTTGAAACTCACTGATCATCTCTAAGTTGACTGGGACTCGTGGCGTGGTCCTGTAATCCAGCTTCGTGGAGGTCAGGTTTTGAGGAAGATAAAGGTCTAAAGCGGCTCAGATAGTCTCAGAGATCATCTGATGATACCCGCATCAACTCCCACCATCGTTTAGACATATCAGACCATCACCTGCGTGGTTCGGAAGTCACGTTAAGCCGTTGGTCCTTGTATTTCCATTGGTCATTGGGCTATTAATGACCCATTCTAAGGAAGAGTCGGCCTTTGTTTGTAACAAGACTACACCTCATAACTTATTACTACCACTCATCACACTCATCCCTCACCACATAATTGCCTTAAATTGCCCTCATGAGAGTGGTCAGCATCTCAAATAGTGATTTAAGTACATTTGCCATTTGGAAATATGCCAGACTGGTAGCCAAAAGGGCTAAACTCTACAAAATTGTCCTAGATGTCGCAAATTCGAATATTGGCATGACAACTAGTTATTTCATGAAAAACAACTTCCGTGGGTGTTAAGTGGTAGAGATAACTTTGTAAGACATCCTCGTGCCTTTACTTTTGAAGTCAGAGTCGAACTTTGGTTACTGTCACGAATTTCTCTTGGAAGTAACAATAACAGCTTTATTTGCAGGTTATGTTTAACGATGTGTTGCAAAACATAGAATACAATTAAATTAAATACTATGTGTCATTCACACTTATGCATACGTGCAAATCATTCATACACACATTCATCTCTCCCTGGAAAAAGGTATGGAATACGCGTTGAAAATCATAAAAGTAATGGTTTACGTGTTGGATAGATGTAGATACTCAGCCATTTTTATATGGCATGGGACACAAAATGCACAAATTAGTCATTTTAAAAGGCAATTTTAAGTGTGAAAACTAACTATATTCACTTTTGTGGAAGTGAAAATTGACCTTGAAAGTTCCTAAAAATAACCCTTACGATTGCACTGAACATTAGAGAGGTAAATTTATGTATATTTCATAATCAAGTTGTATCATCATGAAACGTTACCATAAAGTATGAGCCAACACCGATAATTTTGATATCGGCAGGTTCATTCGTTTGTTTACACTTTTAAAATATTTTAAATAAAATACATTCAATATGAGGCTTCGCTACCATTATCAGTTGGTCACAGGTAAATCTTACTAAGAGTGTAGCTCATATGTTGAGTAAAATAAAGAAAATAGAGCAATTGACGAATGTAACAATTAAAAGCTAAAATTTATTTTATCTCTATTAACCGATAAATTCTTAACTCGACACGATATTTAAAATATAGCACACGTGAAGCACAAACCATATCTACAATGGGAAAAACGTCAAGTCGGAGTTACTTAATAGTGTGAACCAAACTCACACATGCCTGAAACCTGCAAACACGTGCCGAAATGATCCGGTGAAAACAAGAGATAATTGAGAAAAGTGGCGCATCCCATCATTCCTCAATAGAACGTGCGGGAATTGGGAAATTGCCGCAGCCCACTTGAAGCGGAGAAGTGCCAGGGGCCTCATTGATTTTCTGAAATACCTGCACACGTCAACACGCTGTCAGAGTTCATCACGACACGGGGAATGACACGACCATGTTCATCAGCTGATGACAGTAGTGATGCCCTCTCGTGAGCGTGCGTGAGTGCGTGACCTAGGACCTCGACCCCGATATTGTCACCCACATCCACAGCCCTAATTATCCTAGTGAAAGCAAGTAATTCACCAAACCCTTCCGTGACTGAAATAGAACGCGTTTGTTTTGGGTTTTAGAAGACCCGTGCGTTTGTTGAGGTTACGTGGATTTGATGCTATCTTTGCCAGAGGATGTACAGCGATGTTCTGGGTAACCCTTTACTCAAGGTAGAAAGGTCATAGACCAAGTTCCTTGGGACTTCACAGGGAAAGATACCTCAGTAAAAACAACAGATTTTCTGATTTCTTATGATTATTTTAAATAATTAACATTGTATTAGATTAATGGCTGGAGTGGAGAAGATGCAGATGTTGGTTCTTGGCAGCAGCGACCTCGTGAGTGTCAGCCAGGTAGCCAGAGGGGAGGACCACGGGCTTGGCGAGAGGTCCATGGTAAGCTGCTACATGATGGTGGCCGTGTTCTCCAGTATAATGTCCAGTAGAGTCATGTCCATGAGCCTTAGCCTTGGCCACAGCAGCGAAATGCTTAACCTTTGTAACAGCGACCTCGTGAGTGTCAGCGATGTGTCCATTATGGAGCACATGTGGCACAGCAGTTGGTCCATGGTACTTGTAGTCACCATGAGCTTCATAGCTTCCTTCGTCTCCATGGTAACTTCCATATCCTCCATGAGCCTTAGCCTTGGCTACAGCGGCGAGGTGTTCAGCTTTAGCAACGGCTACCTCGTGAGTGTCTGCGATATGTCCGTTATGCAGGACATGAGGGATGGCGATAGGTCCGTGGTACCTAAAGTCTCCATGAGCGCCATAACTGCCCTCGTGACCATAGTTCCAGAGAAGCCATGCGACGGTTTGGAGTTGGACAGGGCGGCGAGATGAGCACCTTGGCTGCTGCTACTCATGTGTGTCTGCCAGGTAGCCGCTGTAACTAACTATAACATTACTAAATGAATGATAGACAATAAAAAAGGAAATAATAAAAACTCTATATTTCGTTTTTAGAAAAACTTTTAAGAGGAGATATAAAAGAAATGAACTTATTTAGAAAACAAAAAATGCAAACATTATAAAACATGTGTATATCTAATTTTGTAACTTGTTTTTAAGAGTTTTGTATTATATTCCTTTTATTTTCTATGTTCCTTTTTAGTCATGTAAAATTTATTGGCATTTTGCAAATAATAACTTATAACGCTTTTATAACTAAAATTCACTTTTGTGTGGAAGTGAACATTTACCTTAGAAAGTTCCTAAAATAACCTTTACGATTACTGAACATTGGAGAGGTAAAATTTATGTACGAGTATCATTTCATAATCCAAGTTGTACATAAAACTTTACCACATGAGCACCGATAGTTTTGATATCGACAGGTTCATTCGTTTGTTTACACTTTAAAATATTTTAATAAAATACATTCAATATGAGGCTTCACTACCATTATCAGTTGGTCTGAGTAAATTTAACTGGGGTGCCAGCTCATATGTTGAGTAAAATAAAGAAATAGAGCAATTGACGAATGTAACAATTAAAAACTAAAATTTATTTTATCTCTATTAACCGATAAATTCTTAACTCGTACGATATTTAAAATATAGCTACGTGAAGCACAAACCATATCTGAAATATAGTTTTAGGTCGTGTGGGGAAAACGTCAAGTCGGGTTACTTAATAGTGTGAACCAAACTCACATGCCTGAAACCGCAATACGTGCCGAAATGATCCGGTGAAAACAAGAGATAATTGAGAAAAGTGGCGCATCCCATCATTCCTCAACGTGACGATGGAATTGGGGAAATTGCCGCAGCCCACTGAAGCGGAGAAGTGCAGGGCCTCATTGATTTTTCTGAAATACCTGCACACGTCAACACGCTGTCAGAGTTCATCACGACCTGGGGAATGACACGACCATGTTCATCAGCTGATGATGACAGTAGTGATGCCCTCTCGTGAGCGTGCGTGATGCGTGACCTAGGACCTCGACCCGATATTGTCACCCACATCCACAGCCCTAATTATCCTAGTGAAAGCAAGTAATTCACCAAACCCTTCCGTGACTGAAATAGAACGCGTTTGTTTTGGGTTTTAGAAGACCCGTGCGTTTGTTGAGGTTTCGTGGTTGAATGCTATCTTTGCCAGAGGATGTACAGCGATGTTCTGGGTAACCCTTTACTCAAGGAAGAAGGTCATAGTTTCTTGGGACTTCACGGGAAAGATACCTCAGAAAAAAAAACAGATTTTCTGATTTCTTATGATTATTTTAAATAATTAACATTGTATTAGATTAATGGCTGGAGTGGAGGAGATGCAGATGTTGGTTCTTGGCAGCAGCGACCTCATGAGTGTCAGCCAGGTAGCCAGAAGGGAGGACCACGGGCTTGGCGAGAGGTCCATGGTAAGCTGCTACATGATGGTGGCCGTGTTCTCCAGTATAGTGTCCAGTAGTGTATTGTCCATGAGCCTTAGCCTTGGCCACAGCAGCGAAATGCTTAACCTTTGTAACAGCGACCTCGTGGGTGTCAGCGATGTGTCCATTATGGAGCACATGTGGCACAGCAGTTGGTCCATGGTACTTGTAGTCACCATGAGCTTCATAGCTTCCTTCGTCTCCATGGTAACTTCCATATCCTCCATGAGCCTTAGCCTTGGCTACAGCGGCGAGGTGTTCAGCTTTAGCAACGGCTACCTCGTGAGTGTCTGCGATATGTCCGTTATGCAGGACATGAGGGATGGCGATAGGTCCGTGGTACCTAAAGTCTCCATGAGCGCCATAACTGCCCTCGTGACCATAGTTCTCAGAGAAGCCATGCGACGGTTTGGAGTTGGACAGGGCGGCGAGATGAGCACTCTTGGCTGCTGCTACTCATGTGTGTCTGCCAGGTAGCCGTTGTGGAGGACGACTGGGAGAGCAGTAGGTCCGTGGTGTACACTGCTGTATACACTCTGCGTGTATACTACAGTAATAACGAAAATTGCCTATGGAAATAAAGAAACAAACATACAAGTATTCCTCACAATTATTTAACAAAAGGTTACTTAAGATAAGATATTATAACTATGTATAAAATTCTTTGTAATTAAATTAATGTAATCTGTTTTTCAGCATGCAAATTAAATAAATAACTTATGATAAGGCAATTACAAACTATAAAATATTTGATTATATCTCTTTAATTAGTTAAATAATTCTTCTACAAATTATTAAAACAAATGTTTAAATGTTAACTTCAAGTGTATTATGACTTCATCATTTCGAAATCAACGATAGAATATTGCGCGGAAATGCATGTAACATTATTTGAGAGTGCACATATTTTTCATATGACAAATTTAATATGTAATTAAAATCGTCTTTGACAAACTTCTGATATAATAACAAGATAATACTTAATTATGATTAAATTTACTATTATTCTAAGCATTTTCCATCACTGTAGGAATGGTAAAGTTTAGTACAATATAATGTGCTTCTTTATAACCTTAAAATATTTGATTTTAATCAATATTCTTTTTCTTAACCAATAAATAAACTATGCAAATTATTAAGATTGTGTGTAATACTTTGCTTACCAGTGAGTTCATGTCGATGATGGAGGTTGATGTGTTCTGACTTGGATTGTGTAGAGCAGCTCATTTATAGCTTGGACGTGGCAGTCATAGCAACATAGCAACATGCAACACATTCTTCGTATATCAACCGAATCTGCCTTTAATTGCAAGGAATCCTCCTCGACACCCAAAACTAAATCACATGAATAATTGTATGTAATAAAAGTAAGAACTTGCTAGTAGTAATAATCAATAGAAGTATAAAATTAAAAGTTACATAATTTGATTCACAGTTTTATTAACATAAATTATATTACTGTAAAAACAAACCAGTATGACGTACTACAGTGAAAGTAAAAGAGGATGGTAATTGAAAACATAAAATATATTGAGCAATAATAATGTGAACGTGGGCCTACTACTTTCTTACAATTTAATACTGGTTGCCTTGAAAGTAAAGTTTCAGTATTTAGCTGTAATATTGATTGTATGAAACCGTATGTACCACAGTTGTTTGGAACTTTTCATATACAGTGTGTCCCATAAGTAAAGTGCCAGACTCGGGAAGAGGTTATATGGGTCAAAATAAAGAGAAAATGAAGAATAATTTTCAGCCATTTTATATGTTTTATCATATATATTATCTCCTAACCATATATCGGATTTGACTCAAACTTACATAGATTTGTATCTAGTAAGACCATTTATAGAGAAAAATTACCATGTTATCATTTTAAAACAGTGGTTTTATGCTAATTTTAGAAGATTTTTGGCGTTACACCTAAATGGTGAATAAACGGTGAGTATAACGATGAAGGTAAGAATAACGTTTTGTAGTGAATTCTATTACCTATCTATCAACACCAAGGTCATAAAATCTATTAAAACAACGAAGCTAGCGAAACTCTGATGAAAACAGACAACTTTAACCTTTTTTATCAAGATGTTTGCCACGGTTTCCACCAACTTTGTTAATTCTTAATCGATTTTTTAATTTGGTGAAATAGATAGGTAGTAGAATTTACTACAAAACGGTATTTTTACATTTTATCGTAAAGCTCACCGTTTATTCGCTATTTAAGGTGTAACTCCAAAATGTCCTAAAATATGTTAGACACCGTTTTAAAATTATTAGTTAGATCGCGCTGGTAACTTTTTCTATAATGCTCTTACTAGATACAAATGTATGCTAAGTTTGAGTCAAACTGATAAGTAATGTGGGAGATAATTAATAATTAGTGACAAATATAAAATGGCAATATCTGGTTAACTGTTGCTTTGGAAAATATTTAATTTTAACTTTTTATTTATTTTGACCCATGTAAACTTTACATAGATTTGTATCTGGTAAGACCATTTATAGAGAAAAAACAGGATGAACTAAGTTATCATTTTAAAACGGTATTTTATTAATTTTAGGGAATTTTTGGCGTTACACCTTAAATGGCGAATAAATGGTGAGTATAACGATGAAGTGTAAGAATAACGTTTTGTAGTGAATTCATTACCTATCTACGTGTACACCCGGTTATTTTGGATTGTTACGTTTGAAAGATTATTGCAGATTATTACATTTTTGATCATTAATAAACGAGAAGAACACGACGTTCCGATCTCAAATAATATTTTAAAAGAATGATAATTGAAAACATAAAATATTTGAGCAATTAATATTGATTGTGAAATCGTATGTGCAGAGTACCACAGTTGTTTAGAACTTATCATATTTAAATTATATAAAGTTCATATTTTAAATGAGAGCCGTACAGTTGGCTCATGACCCCCAAAGTGCCACCTTTAGTTTTTAGCGAAATTTTAGTAGCCTAACTCAAAATGTCCTTTTTAAATGTTGACAAGGTAATGTTTTAAAATCTTGACTTAGTTCAAACCGGTAGAACAGAATGTAACTTTTTTGGTTGATATGGGCACAGAATTGTTAAGTCAGTTTTTATTGCTAAAAGTATAGTAGTAAGCTTTATAGTAGCTATAGTAGTGTGGATTTAAGGATTGCCTAAAATACATTTTTTATCTTTATGGATTATGAACTTAACCATATTGTGACGTATTTACTTCCCAAGCAGATGACTTGTGACTTGCTTTCAGTGCTTCCCTATTCATTTTTGGATCCGGCCAGTGATTAGAAATGCCCATTTAGAATGATATAGTAGAGTTACTTCATGGTGGTCTCATGTAAGACATCTTTAAGTTAGGAACTCAATTCTTATAACTATGAAATGGCTTTGAACTTTAAGTGTTCAGGCTATATAGAATAAAATAATTATTCAATTACATTAATATACTAATTACATTATCGACAAGATTACTCCAGCATAGAATTGAAAAGATCGCGTTTAGCAGTCATGTTGGATATCAAAATCTAAAAAAGGTTATTCGAACGTGTACACCCAGTTTATTTTGGTTATTTACCGTTACGTTTGAAAGATTGGTAGATTATTACATTTTGATCATTAACAAACGAAATTACACATTTCCGGGATCAGTAAATAATATCGTCTTTAAAAGAAGATAACCGAAAATAATGTGTTAAATTCTAGGTTTAAATTTATTAGAATAATCATTTTATAAGAGGAACAAAAGTACTTTTTAATGCATACTGACACTTTTGAAAGTTTTTCAAAATGGGGAATGGGAACCCCACCAATTTTATAGGGAAGCCCATCGAGTGACACCTCATTTTGAAAGGTCTTAGACAATATTGATGAATGTTGATAATTAGAAGTCTCTAGCTTACCCAGAAAGAAATGGCGTCGATTTTAAGTTACACAGAGTTTAAGTCTAACCCCCTCAATGTTTGAAAACTGGGGTAAAGTGTCAGTGTCATTAAAAGATACTTTTGATAACTTGAATAATATGTACCAAGTTTGGTTACATGCTGAAAAAACTGGCTAACAGGTTATAAAGGCGTTTCCACACTTTCGCGTGACAAAAATCCGTGTAACTTTAAATGGACGCTAATTTCTTTCTGGGTTAAGATAGAAACGTCTAGTTTTCAGCATTCATCAACATTTTCTAAGACCTTCAAAATCAGGTGTCACTCGATGGGGCTTCCCTATGAAACCTATGGGGCTATATACCCTCCCAATCCCCATATTGAAAACTGGGGCAAAGTATCAATATGCATTCAAAAATACTTTTGATAACTTTAATACGATTTAACGAGTTTGGTTGCGCTGAAAATAACTGGTTAAAAAGTTATAAATGCGTTTCCACACTTTTGCCTAATAAAACCCTGTTATTTAAATCAGTGCCATTTCTTTCAGGGTTAAGATAGAGACTTCTAATTTTCAGCATTGATCAACATTTTCTAAGACCTTCAAAATTAGGTGTCACTCGATGGGGCTTCCCTATGAAAATTATGGGTTACCTCTCCAATCCCCTTTTGGAAAACTGGGGCAAATTGTCAGTATGCATTAAAAGGTACTTTTGTTTTCTCTAATAAAATGTACCGATTTTGGTTGCACTGAAAAAACTGGTTAAAAAGTTATAAGGGCGTTTCCACACTTTTGCCTGACCCTGTATAAATTATGTACAGTGTTTCTCAAGAGTTTAGTTTATTTTTTGTGTAACTTGTTTTAAAGTGTTTATAGTGATTTTTTGTTGATTGAGTGATTTGTATCCAAACGGTGATTAGCA
Source organism: Matsumurasca onukii (assembly GCA_018831715.1). Taxonomy (NCBI): domain Eukaryota; kingdom Metazoa; phylum Arthropoda; class Insecta; order Hemiptera; family Cicadellidae; genus Matsumurasca; species Matsumurasca onukii. The sequence continues at coordinate 9,995,487 of CM032062.1, forward strand.
ATGGCCGACTTTTCAGGTCTATTGTATTTTATGTGGGAGAAATATTCTTTTTACCTTGTTTCCAAATTTCTTTTAGCCTGACCTGTATACTGTTTCGTCACAATCATTACGTTCAATTCCTAATACGAGTATTCTAGATTTTTTAAGTTCTTCGCTACTAGGCTCTTTAGGATTTTTAAATTTTGGTTTTACAAATATTAAATTGTTGATTTTAACTAGACAAACCTGTTAGTTGATTAGTTTCCTTAGAAATTGGGTAAGCAAATTACAGAACGAAAAAACCAATGTAACTGCCCGGAGTAGGGATCGAACCCCCTCATCGAACACAGCAAGGACGGATGCTTCAACTGGCTCGACCATTCGTGAAGCGATAAAATGTTTGCTTTGAGATTGAACTTCCCATTTCGATATTTTATTTTCGCTCAAGTACCTCAGCAAAGGTGGGTTTCCAGGTGTGTATTGCTTTGGTGTTGAATGACAGTTCTGAGCTGGACATGAGGCCGCTATCGTGGTCGGGGTAGTGTGGCCGCGAAAACGTACCTTACATCATCGGTTTGGTACTCAGGCAGTCATCTAAGCCAATAATCTCTTGCTGCTCTGGCATATACGTTTAGTGTAGTACGGTGGATTTGGCTCCGCCAAGGAATAGAACTCCTCTCCTAACATCGCACAGCTCAGAGCACTAATTGTTCTCCTCCAACACGTCTCGTCTACCAGATGTTCTGAGGGTAAACCGTGTTGAGACAGACTTCAATTACGTCAATAGTTCATAGTAATTAAAACCACCTGGGCTTAAAGTTCATGTAGATCCATTCATATTACTATTTGATAAAATTGATGCCTGTCGAGGTTGAGTGGTAGAGAGGACTTTGTAGTCCTAACTTCGCCTCGTTAAACAAGTCAAACTTTACCTTTTTTACTATGGTGAAACAGCCTTCATCCAATGTTTTGGTAGATTGACTCATGGTGTAATAAGTACACCATGGTTTGACTAATCTCTTAAACACCGGTTAAGCTATGGGCGTAGCAATTCATGTTCATCGCTACTTTCACAATTTGGACAGCTTTTTGTGTACTTTTTCACATATGATAGGTTTTAGATGTTTTAATAGCAAAAATATGTACTTGAATTCTAAGATATTTTGTTTTGAAATGTATTTGTTAGGCCTTTTGTTTTAAACGACTACTGTTTTTGTTTAACAAGCATTTTGCGTCTACTGCCTTGTAGTATTTTTACTTCAAAAAGTAGAATTGGAAAACTGGTTAGGTCAGTTCCACCAGTTCCTTAGGGGTATTAATTAACGTTTATTCTTTTGGTGGTGTATTGGTTATTGCAAGGTTATTGCGATATCTCGAAGTGCGTCAAACATATGATTCTTCCTTCCATAATATCACAACGATGACAAGGTTTATGGCTTAACTAAGTTTTCTTAAAAAGTTTGTTTATTATTTTTTGACTATGATCTATATATAAGTTTAATGGCTAGAGTGAAGGAGGTGAAGATGTTGGTTCTTGGCAGCAGCGACCTCATGAGTGTCAACCAGGTAGCCAATAGGACCACGGGTTGGCTTCAAGTTTGCTACATGATGGTGGCCGTGTTCTCCAGTATAGTGTCCAGTAGTGTATTGTCCATGAGCCTGGCTACAGCAGCGAAGATGCTTAACCTTTGTAACAGCGACCTCGTGAGTGTCAGCGATGTGTCCATTATGGAGCACATGGGCACAGCAGTTGGTCCATGGTACTTGTAGCACATGAGCTTCATAGCTTCCTTCGTCTCCATAGTAGCTTCCATATCCTCCATGAGCCTTAGCCTTGGCTACAGCAGCGAATGCTTAACCTTTGTAACAGCGACCTCGTGAGTGTCAGCGATGTGTCCATTATGGAGCACATGTGGCACAGCAGTTGGTCCCTGGTACTTGTAGTCACCATGAGCTTCATAGCTTCCTTCGTCTCCATGGTAACTTCCATATCCTCCATGAGCCTTAGCCTTGGCTACAGCGGCGAGGTGTTCAGCTTTAGCAGCGGCTACCTCGTGAGTGTCTGCGATATGTCCGTTATGCAAGACATGAGGGATGGCGATAGGTCCGTGGTACCTGTAGTCTCCATTAACTCCATAACTGTCCTCGTGTCCGTAGTGACCTGAGTAGCCATGAGACAGCTTGGAGTTGGACAGAGCGGCAAGATGTGCACTCTTGGCTGCTGCTACTTCATGTGTGTCTGCCAGGTAGCCGTTGTGGAGGACAACAGGTAGAGCAGTGGGTCCATGGTGTACAGTACTGCTGTATACACTCTGGGTGCACACTACAGCAACTACAAGTAATACCTAAAACACAAATGAACTAATCAATACCCTAGCTAAAAAGGTTTTAACACTACAGGTACGTAGAACATTACGAGTATTACAATACTTAATTAAACGGTTCCACGAATAGAGTTAGGTATCCGTAACAAACTCCAAACATGAACACAAAATTTATAAGGATTCCATTGAATCATGTACAAATCCTATTAACTTAAAAGGTCCTTTCATACTTTAAAGGTTGCAATATTCAAAAATAGTACGTAACAAGTAATATCAAGTATTATTTTACTCACTCTCTTAAAGACTCAATTTTAAGCATATGTTGATTAATTAATATGTTACATACCAGTGAGTTCATGTCGGTGATGAAGCTTGGTGTGTTCTGGTTAAGATTGTGGAGAGCAGCTCATTTATAGCTTAGACGTAGCAGTCACTTCCCGGAATGTACGAACACATTCTTGTTACATCAACTAAATCTGCCGTTGATTGTACGTACGGAATCTACCTTTCGACACACAACAGAAAGAAGATTAAAATGTATATTTATTTCAAAGTTTACAAAGATATTCCAGGTATTAACAACACTAGGCTTGTGAACTAAAATTATTATGAGATTTTAAGAAAATAACAATAAACTACGCTATCTTGTAAAATATTTGGATGTTACAGCTGCTCAGGGAGCTACTGTAAAATCGACCCTCCGAATAAGTTTTCTGGTCTCTCCTTATGATGTGTGACAGCAAACATCAACTGTAGGCCCGTGGTGCAAAATAAATGTTTGACCACTGTAGGATTGCACCAGATATTTCCTCGATGTATATTGATAAATAAAACATATGTTTTGTCATATCAAATTGTAAAGAGGTTTGAGCATTTTTTACTAATAAGTTAGTTTATTCTCATGGCTAAATTCAGCTGACTGTGTCGTCATTATAACATTAACATGTTTTATTTAAGTTGCAGAGTTTTTAAAACATGTGTTCAAGCGGATCCGTGGCGGATTGGTATCGCACGCGACTCCGGAGCTCATCACTCCGGTGGCGCGGGTTCGATCCCCGCAGTCACCACTTAAACATTTTTGTAATGTGACTAATACGGTGACGCTAGGTAAAGGTCGAGGTTGAGTGGTAGAGGACTTTGTAGTCCTAACTTCGCCTCGTTAAACAAGACAAACTTTACCTTTTACCTTTTAAGCTATTTAAACACGATATTGACTTGAAATGAGATAATAAAACCAGTATGCCAAAAGAATGTTTTGAATTAGTAAAATAAATATGTGCAATTCTATTATAAACCAGGCCGACACGCAGCAAAGCGCTAAAGCACCACTGGCATGAGTGAATTGAATTTCCTTTGCAATTTATAACTCTAAATCACTTCGTTCACAGCCTCGCTTCGGCCTTCGGCCTCAGCTTGGCCTCATGTCTGTTCAAAGGGCGTTACGAGGAGGGTTCTTTTACTGTAAGTTTTATTAGACATTTTAAAGCGATAACACATTTTAAATTTCATTGAAATAGAACAGTTTATTCCGCTATTATAGCGAAACCCCCTTTTTAAACGACTTAATGGATTTTCATATTTTTGGTATACTGAAGTGTACTATTGATTTCAAATTTCATCTAAATCGAAAGAGTATTACTGTTTTAAAGCGTTAAACCACCTTTTTGAGAAAACTCCCTCACCCCCCTTTTATGCGGTGATTAACTAATCTTTAGTTAAGTTGTTTAAAATCTGCATCGTTTACATTTTCACACAAATCGTGAGGGGTTACCGCTTTATGGAATATTAAATACTTTCAACTTAAGAAGACTGTTCTTATTCAGATGACTAATATATTTCACACTTATTAATATATCCAAAAAATAAAGACACTTATTTACTCTAAAATGCAAAACCAAAACAAACAAAAATAAACTTAACCTATCAAAATGTTGACTTTTGAAATCCTTTCTCAAATGAAGCATGAATTGAAAAAAGACTCTAAAACTGTTTTCGGAACTCATATTAGGCACTTTGAAATTAAGCTTATAATACCCTTCGAGTTTCCGTTCGAAGTTCAAATGATTATCTGAATTAAACACTATTATAATTATCCGAAAAGTAAATTTTATATCGTGGCTTGAGGCAAGATTCGGTTGATATACGAAGAATGTGTTGCATGTTGCTATGTTGCACATTCACGGAATGTGACGCCACGTCCAAGCTATAAATGAGCTGCTCTACACAATCCAAGTCAGAACACATCAACCTCCATCATCGACATGAACTCACTGGTAAGTCATTAAAGGAATATAAGCTTATTTCAACGTTTTGTAATAAACAATTCATTTAATGAGAAAACTAAATTTGTTTGGTTTTTAGTTTTGAATCTTAAAACCCATTGGTGTATAGTTTTTTACCTACTTTCTAACTTAGTAAAACAAAATTATAGGTTCAAAAATATTTAATTTTTATTTGTGTCCACAGGTATTGGTTATTGCTGTAGTGTGCACCCAGAGTGTATACAGCAGTACTGTACATCATCATGGACCCACTGCTCTACCTGTTGTCCTCCACAACGGCTACCTGGCAGACACACATGAGGTAGCAGCAGCCAAGAGTGCTCATCTTGCAGCTCTGTCCAACTCCAAGCTGTCTCATGGCTACTCAGGTCACCATGGGCATGGAGGAAGCTATGGAGCTCATGGAGACTACAGGTACCACGGACCTATCGCCATCCCTCATGTCCTGCATAACGGACATATCGCTGACACTCACGAGGTAGCCGCTGCTAAGGCTGAACATTACGCTGCTGTAGCCAAGGCTAAGGCTCATGGAGGATATGGAAGTTACCATGGAGACGAAGGAAGCTATGAAGCTCATGGTGACTACAGTACCAGGGACCAACTGCTGTGCCACATGTGCTCCATAATGACACACACTGACACCACGAGGTCGCTGTTAACCAAGCTGTGGCCAAGGCTAAGGCTCATGGACAATACACTACTGGACACTATACTGGAGAACACGGCCACCATCATGTAGCAGCCTACCATGGACCTCTCGCCAAGCCTGTGGTCTCCCTCATACCTGGCTGACACTCATGAGGTCGCTGCTGCCAAGAACCAACACCTGCATCTTCTCCATTCTAGCCATTAATCTTGTGTACACCAACGAACCTTAACCAATAAAACCCGTTAAAAGCCCTAAAATAAAGTTTTATTTATTCTATACAAACTTGTTTTATTATATAAATATTTCTGTATGTCCATTTTTCCAACCTCTAGATATTAGATATTATTTATTTGAGTAAAACGTTACTTGGAGTAACTCAGTTCGCTTGAAAGGGGTATTACTATGTTTATGGCTTTAATATTTTACAATGAAACTTCTTTTTTACGATGATCAAATGTACACAGTATTCACTGACTTTTTACAAACTTACAAGTAAAACTTTGTACTTTTCAATTACAAATCACAAATCTCATGACGAATATTTCGAGGTGGTATTACAACAAATAATTTAAGAAATATAAAAAACCGACAACGTTTTAAAATTGCCTCTTTGGACCATAATTTGTCACAAGGATTTTTATGCATGCCGAATTTAACCCCTAAAACTGCAAAAGTTTTTCCCCAGGGCTTTGGAGTTAAAACGGACTTTCATAGAGCCATGTCGCCCAAATGTTGTCTGTTTGTGACAAAATCGGCTCAGATCAACTCTTGCAATGGTCATAAAGGCTACATGTTACAGCCAGTTCTTGTTTCTGATTCCATAGGTTCTCACAACCTGCATAAATATGGCTATACTCCAGCAGTAGAGAGCAAGTAAGCACTAGAACACGTGATTATTTGTAGGCAGAGTACGGTGTAGGACTCGACCTGTGGCCTTGGACCTTGATCTACGCGGCATCGTGACAACAACTCAGCTGACATTGCCCTAGCCGGCTGCGAGTGCGATCACAGTAATCTGTGTAGTGAAACTCACACAAGCAAAAGATGCGTTTACGACTATAAGTGTTATGTATCCTTTTGTACATACAGGGTGAGTTTTAAATGCCCCCCTGCACCTTAACTTTTGAAAAAGGAAAGATTTTTAAAACCTTCGGTAGTGTTTTATAGGATTCTGAAGTTTGCTTTGGCGTACTTTGGGTTACCACCACCACTGCAAAACCGGGGGAGGAAGACCCTCTAAATGTTTAAACTGAACCCCTCTAAAATGGCTTTAAAAGAAAGGTAATTTTAATACAAACTCAACGACGCAAAGAATAAATTTTTACTGAACTAATTTATTGTAATACCCGCTTAAACTTTGCAGGAAATCAGCTTTAAAATGTCACCACATTTCACATTACATTTTTTAATGACAATTTTTTCTTGAAAATTTTTGAGGGAAACATTAAAACTCTATAACATAATCATATAAAATGTATTGAAGAAAGATTTGTCTAAAAATTTGTTTGTGAAATGTAGCATTATAAACCTGACTTCTTGCAATATTTAACTTAGTTTAAAAACAAAAGCAGAGATAAAAAACGTTGTTTAGTTGAATTTCTTTAAAATTATCTTTTCAGCTAAAGAACCACAAAGGGTGGTTTCAATTTAAACTTTGGGAGAACCCTCAGTTTTTAGTGGTAGGGTGACGTAGTACGTCAAACTCAGTCTAAATTGACGGTTTTTAAAGTTTTTCTTTTCAAAATTTAAAGTAGGGGGACATTTAAAGCTCACTCTGTATATGTAACTGTTATCTTTGTACATAAAGATAGACTATAATATATGTTTAAATCTTAAACGATGATTGATAACCATTAATGGTTCTTTGGTTTTTACGTTGCTTTCACAAATACAATTTGTAATAAATTTGCCCTGACGGGAGTGAGCCTCGCTGATAAAAGGCGCCCAGCACAAGATCAGATTTTAGTTATTCACTTGTTTTCAAAAACGGAACTCTTTGGTAGTATGATATAAGACAGACTCAATATACCATGTTTGATTAAGTTTCACTGAAATTACTTGAGTTTCAAAAGCAAGACAACTCATTTGCCTCCAGGATCTAGGCTCTACAGATGTAGCTCAGGCTAAACTGAGGTCCATTATATTCACCAACACGTGACGAGAGTACCGCACTTGAAAATGGTTGAGTTCTTACATAGAGAAAAAGTGAAAGGGATAAAAACTGGTTTCACATTCAGAAGCAGCTTCAATGAAACGGTTTCGCTTTTTCTAATATAGGACTGCTTCTCACGCTAGAGGACGAATGGAGAGGACTCCAAATATTCGTGCAGTGCAACCAACCTATAAACCACCTCTTAAGCTATGTGGTTTCTTTAAACAGATGTAGGCTGGATCGGGGATGGGATGTGTTTACAAAACAAAATGTGTGCCACTTTCTGAGAAAAACTAGTTTTTCAGTATACTTTACGTCCACCGATTTCTGAGGAAACCACTCTCTCTAAGTTTTACTTTCTTAATATGGTAACTGAAGAGATTGAAACCATTGATTTTTAAAATACAATTCGTACATTGTGAAGAAAAGTGTCTCTCTCAAAGGGGGTATCGTATTGTTTTATTGCTGAAGAAATTTGAAGACAGAATGTGTGGACTCGGATCAGTATTTATGTTGACCATTACCAATCGACCCACCATTTATGCCTTCATTTACATGCTTTCAAATGTAGAGTTATATACAGAATTTAAATATTTTGTTAAATGACTTATTATGATCTTAATTTTAATAAGCACGAAATAGCTAATGTATTACTAAAAAACAAACTCTTTATTTATTACACAATCTCCTCGTTTAGAGTTTCTATAGATATCAATTTACGAAATTTCGGGTCAGTTTCACCAGTACATAACACCTGTAGCGTTAGATACAAGAGCAAAGCGTCCATTATGAGTAACAATGGATGACACACTGCCCCGACAACATATTTTACACAATGTACGAAGTTTAATAGAGACTTTGTCTAAGGTTAATAGATTCAAGAATCACGAGGATTCTCATTGTCTGCAACTTGCCAATTTCCGTACCTGAGTTGCACTTTCCCAAACCATCAGCTGTTCTGCTGTTGCCAGTGTTCTGTGCTTTCAAACAATGAGTGTTGCCGGATGTACTAACTATTATGAGTGGCTTATTAGCATGGATTGTTTTGCTATGCGAGTCAACTCATCACAGATGAGAATGTTCCCTTTCTTTCCCAGGTTTTATACTTCTGTTTGTTAATATTCTTGCCTTGTTACTAAGAAGTTTAATCCTTCGTTGTCACGGACTCATTTGACTCTTTTATCAACGCGAGTTGGGTTCGAATTACGAGAAAGTAAGTTATCCTAGATCATACGGTTGAATACATTAGAACGAATAAGCGTTGTTACTTCATGGTTATAACAGACATAATTGAACAGTTCTGTTGGTTAGCGGACCACTTGAATGTCAGTTATTTTATCCATTTTTATACTTCTGACGTGATTGACACAAAAAAGCAATAGGTTACGTTTTTTCATCCTGAATCAATGTCAAACCTAACCTGAACTGTCCAGTAGTAAAAAGTAGGTACGTAGAGCAAGTGGTACAAATAATTAAAAGCACCATCGTTTAGACATATCAGACCATCACCTGCGTGGTTCGGAAGTCACGTTAAGCCGTTGGTCCTTGTATTTCCATTGGTCATTGAGCTATTAATAATGACCCATTCTAAGGAAGAGTCGGCCTTAGTTTGTATCAAGACTACACCTCATAACTCATTACTACCACTCATCACACTCATCCTTCACAATCATTTGCCTTAAAATACCCTCATAAGAGTGGTCGGCATCTCAAATAGTGATTTAAGATATAGGGAATTATTCTAAAATCAAAATGTAATGTTTTTAAATATTTCTTAAAAGATAGAATAAAATGCCTGAAGATTCAGCTATTCAGTTACAACCTCCACACACAAAGTTGCTCTTTCTGATAAAATGTGGATTAACCTATAAGTACTGTAATAAAATTCAATGGATATTTTAAAACTTTAGTGGACCAATTAAAAACATGTTTTTGTTTTAAACGTATGTAAGAGAAGAACATACTTAGTCGCATACGTATCTGTATGTGATAGCCATACACACGGACAGCGGATCCGTGGCGGATTGGTATCGCGCGACTCCGGAGCTCATCACTCCGGTGGCGCGGGTTCGATCCCCGCAGTCACCACTTGCAATTTGTAATGTGACTAAACGGTGACGCTAGGTAAAGGTCGAGGTTGAGTGGTAAAGGGCTTTGTAGTCCTAACTTCGCCACGTTAAACAAGACTAACTTTACCTTTTTAGCTTACGTCGCCTCTTTCTAATACGTGATTTTTGAGACGTTATATTACTAAGTTGTACCTTTAACAATAAGTTAACTAATCATTAAATAATAAATTCAACAGTAAACCCTTCATCAGATGTGCTAGTAGCTGTGAACTCGACTCCACTTTAAACACGACTTCTCTCTTGTCATATCTTCTGTTTCCACAACCATTATCAATAAGTTCCAGTCTCCATTCCTCACTCACACATTTCTTCGGCCTTGATGTTCCTGTCATTCAGCGGTCTCCCTTTCTTCATAACCTTCTCTTTCAGTGGCCTTGCCGATGTACGTACTGTACCAGTGTAACATTCAACAGACCTGCCTGACAAAGTTAGCATGTATGCACATACCGATTGTTGAGGTTAGGTTATATTCTAGTGATAACTTAGCTGATTAGCAAATCACCAATGGGAGAAGTACAGGGTCAGGCAAAAGTCTGGAAACGTCTTTATAACTTTTTAACTCATTTTCCTAGCGCAACTTCGAACTCATTTTTATTAGAGGAAAAAGTAGCTTTGATGCATATTGTCCTTTGCCCAGTTTTCAAAATGGGGGACTGGGGAGTGTAGCCCCATTAATTTTCATAGGGAACCCCATCGAGTGACACCTAATTTTGAAGGTATTAAAAAATGTTGATGAATGCTAAGAAGTCTCTATCTTAACCCAGAAAGAAATGGCGTCCACAGATACACAGACTTTTATTACGGGAAAGTGTGGAAACGCCTTCATAACTTTTTAGCCAGTTTTTCTGTGTAACCAAACTTGGTACATATTATTAAAGTTATCAAAACTATCTTTTAATGCATACTGACACTTTGCCCCAGTTTTCAAAATGGGTGATTGGGGGGAGGTAGACATAACTCTGTGTAACTTAAAACCAACGCCATTTCTTTCTGGTTAAGATAAAGACGTCTAGTTTTCAGCATTCATCATTATTTTTTTAGACCTTCAAACTGAGATGTCACTTGATGGGGCTTCCTATGAAAATCATGGGGCTACCCCCAATCCCCCATTTGAAAACTGGGGCCAAGTGCCGGACTGGTCAAAAGTTATAGAGGCGTTTCACACTTTCGCCTAATAAAAGCTATGTGCAGTAACTTAAAATCGACGCCATTTCTTTCTGGTTTAAGATAGAGACTTCTAATTTTCAGCATTAATCAACATTATTTAAGACATTCAAAATGAGGTGTCACTCGATGGGGCTCCTATGAAAATTATGGGGCTACCTCCAAATTCCCATTTTGAAAACTGGGGCAAAGTGTACTTTTCTTTCCTTTGATAAAATGTACCGAGTTTGATTGCGCTGAAAACACTGGTTAAAAAGTTATAAAGGCGTTTCCACACGTTTGTCTAACCCTGTATAACCTGAGTAGTAAAACATTGTTATTTATAGTCTAGTATATAAACGAGACATTAAACTAATTTAGTTACAAGTTATAAAAACACACTCAACTAAGTACTAACCAACCGATCATGCAGTTTGATACAGTTCAACAGGTATAAATAAATCTTAATGTTAGTCTTGTCTCATTCGTTTACTAACTTATTTGGTCAGAGGGAAAACAAAACATGTGTGTGCTCGTATATGTACGTGTGCGTGTGTGTGCGCTAGCTCTGGTTTCACGATGATTGATGAGTACAAGGCTTGGTACTGGAATTGAATTGCTCTGCCTCAACGCGCACAGCTCCGCCCGCCCGTGAAACCAGCTGTTACTTCACCTTATCACTTCCTTGCAATACACTATCAAGGACGCTGACTGTGGCTATGTAAAAGAGAATCACCGGTCCACTAAGGGCTCCATTATTCGATAATCTAAAAATCTTCAATTCTATTTGAACTTAAACGTGCAAACCTAATTGTCTAGTCAGGTTATATCGGAACGAGTATAAACTTGTTGATTACCAATCCAGCAGTACTATGTATTATGTAGTCTGGAATACTTGTAATTTTCGATCCATAGGGTCCTCAGAAGCTTAAACCCCTGTCACTAAGCTTGGTTTATGAGGGCATATTTTATGCTTAGTGTGTGAGGCATCTTTCATTTAATCTGTCAAATAAAGTATTGTTTATTTTAACATAAAATAATAATCATACAATAAAACCTAATAAAATATTTATTTTTCTTCTTATTCATCTCTGGATAAGATTTATTGAGGTGAGTCTCCAATCCAAAACTGATTGCCAGGTATAGTGAATATTTACAATGTTTAAGCTAAAGATTTGGTAATATCGGCCATCAGCTGTTGAACCTGATAGAATTAGCCATCTATACTTAAAAGATCCTTCAAATTGTACTGTAATTACAAACTAATAAGGTTTCAAAAAACAATAGACCGATTAAGGAGCAGAAACAATAATTTCTAAAAATGATGCACTGCTGCACGAAAACAATACGCCAAGCCACAACTCATTTCCTGAGTAACATCTGTGCAGTGGGCAAGACGCCGCTAAGGTCACCCGCGTCCCCAGACCACAAATGTTGATAAGCCAAACAGTCCGTCAGCAGAGGGAGAAGATTCTATTGTGAATATGAGTAGAAGATTCTCCACACCTTTCACTGGTGGGACTGTATGGTCTACCTACTGACCGAGTTGAGGAGATATAAGGGGCTGTGCACGCTGATAGTGACTAGTGTGCAGTCTCTACTGGTGGGGAGAGCATGGCGATGGTTAGACTAGTGGTGCTGGCAGTGAGCCTGTGCCTGTGGCAGGGGAGTGGGTATGTGTACGCTGAGGATCAGGACACGCTGTCTGTGCAGGACCCGTGGGACCAAGTGTATAGCGAGTGTTTGGCCACGTGGTCTCTGCCTTGTATACAGCGCAAACTTCTCGTCTTCGTCGACAGGATTGGCAGGCTTAAAAGTAAGTTTATATAGTCAAATATATTTTGTAATTAGCAATGCTTCTAGTTTTTAATAGAAAACTATTTAAAAACTAAGTAGACTTTTGTTTGAGGAGTTGGATTTACAAATGCAGTTCTTACCTTTTATATAATAGCTATTTTAATGTATACATATCTTTGTAATATTGTTTATGTATTAAACATTTGAAAATTTAATAACAAAGTATAACGTTCTGCATTGCTAATAACAATAGAATTTCTATTAAAAACGTTTGCACTGTTTTAAATTACTGTAGCTTACATTTAATGGAAATCTGTTTTAACTTTGGAATGGTTATTCATGTTTTTTTACAGTTTTATTTGTTCTATAAAATATATAATGATTCTCCTACGATGGTGTTTTAATATGTAAAAAGTAAATGTTTAAATATTTTATGTTCAAAAATATATTCAAAATGTTATACGAGTTTTAACTTTAAGATGAGCGATTAAAATTATAAATTTAAAATCAAGCAACTACATTGAAAGACAAATTTTGCTTCTTGTATAAAAGCTTTTATAAACTGCTTAATTTATACATGTTTTTATAACTTCTAAAAACACTTGTATAAGTTCAGTATGTTTTTGTTTAACGCAATGTTTATAATCTCTAATAGGAACTCAACCAGAGAAAATTTAAGATATAGAGTTCATTAGTTTGTATCGTTGTTACTTGCAAGGGTCAGTAGGAATAACAATTATTTTGATTCGTGTATCAATGTTGGTTTTTTCACTTTTCAGTCTCATTGGTTTTTAAACGGTCCATTGGCTTTGATAATATTGGAAATCCAGTCTTTGGAATCATTGGCACCACAAATTACAATAGTTGTGCTCTGTTTAAATATACCACAAAGCGTCGAAAATATGCTTGACCAAATTTGCCCCCAAATTATTGATAGCTTAAAATTCATTTCAATTAACTAATAACACGATTATTTAATTCAGCGCACGTATTCTGGTAATACTGTACTGTGATTTCTAGACTACTTGCAGTCTAAACCGTTTTTATCAATAATTAATTTTGTTAAAAGTGAATCTTATAGTTTACTAGAAAATTGCAACTGTACTAAACGGTAACGTTTTCTTGTGTTCTAGCTTTTGATGTGATTTTATATCATTTACTTGAGCTCTTAACTAATATAGTATGGCACACCTTGTCTGCGTTTAAAAGAATGTCTATACTTTATAGCTCATCATAACTAAAAACTTTAAAACAATTTATTTTTATGTCTAATGTGGATATAAAATATTTATGCTGTCAGTTTCTAAAGCTGTTGATTTATTTGTCTTCATCAAATATCTATACGAGTAGGTGAACTAAATGTTTTAAGCTTTTGGAGCTATCTACCCATAGGTATAGTAACGTCATCTATAAACCCTTGACCAAAGGTCACTTTAAAAATGGTTAATACCCTAACCATTCAAGACTACAACGAATTTCTGAAAAGGTTACGTGTCTTTACTACGTAGGAAGCATCGGCTATCAGACCTTCTCTATTGATACTAGCCTTATTTCTATGAAATGCTTAGGTCTTAGACATAGATAGATACTTACTGAACATGTCTTACCGACGACTACTTTTAAAAAGATAAGAAGAAGATAAGCTTGGTTTTCAGGTGTATACACAATGGTCGATTCGTTGTATAAAACGGCTATAGGTAACAAACAGTCGACTAATTAAATGGCTGGGTGCATCTTCACTTTGTACACCAATGATGATGTTTAAGGTAATGGAATCTCCAAACTTTCTACGGCTTAGGACTCATTCACTGAAAATACACTTACTTTAATGTAACAATTACAGAGTTTGACCTATGGGGAGACAGCCTGTCAGTGGTGAGGGTGGGGAAGGACCCAGGACCTCCTATCTCAGAGGAAGGACTCCAAGCTCGTCTGCTGCCTGGCCAGGATGACGCTGTAGGAGCACTGCTGCAGCATTCCTTCTTCAGCTTCCTAGACAGCCATGTGGTGAGATTCACCATGCCTGAGGGTCTGACAGCCTCCACCGGGGGTCGAGCTCTAGGCAACACTTTCGAGTTTAACCTCGGCCGGGCACTTTCTGAAGGTAATGCTCTGCTCACATTAAACAACAATCCCATTTGCACGCATTATCAAACTATCAATCATACTCGTAATTCTACAAAGATGGTATGATGTTAAGTCTAGTATGTCTAAAACAAAAACTAGTTCAAATCCAAAGTGTTTTGTTGTTTCTTACATTAAAGCTTTGTTTAACAGCGTTTAACTCGTACAGTACTCAGATTAGTTAAATATGATACATGAAGCTCCAAAACTCAACCTTCATTAAGATACATAACTTACAAATGTCGTTTAATGCATACAATGTGCAGCACGTGCCATTAGCAGGTTCCAAATCATTAAACTTTAACCTCGTTACAGCTCGTGGAAAGAAGAAGAAGCAGATGATGATGATGGGCGCGATGATGATGGCCAAGGCGATGATGATGGGCAAGGTGCTGATGATGATCATCAAGTTCAAGGCCATCAAGGCGTTGTTGATGAGTATCGTGGCGCTGGCACTGGCAAAGATACAGCTGTTCAAGTCCCTGAAGAGCGGCGGCGGAAAGGGCGGCAGTGGCAAGGAGACGTACATCATCATCAAGGGAGGTGGAGGACACGGGGGTGGCGGTGGAGGACACGGCGGCGGCGGCGGTCACAGCTCAGGGCCTCCCAGTGGAGGTGGTGCCAGCTGGGATGCGGGTAGCAGCGGCGGCAGTGGAGGATGGAGCAGTGGTGGTGAGTCTGAGATTAGATTTAAACCTTACTCTTCATAAGAAACCGTCCCAACTCCATTTATGCGGTACATTGAACATGTATCCTCAAAATACCAAATTTTACAAGTACCATGCGAAAGTAACATAACTCACTCTTATGTCCTTCCTGTTCTATTGTAAAAATCAGTTGAAATAATAATCCGAAGAGTTTTCTATCAACGAGCAGATTAAATTATACGTTATAAATTAATCCCAATGCCCAACCCTCTACGCCCAGCTGACCGTTGATACACAATCCTCAATCAATATCTAAACGGTTTCAGCATTTCTAATGCCATTCGTAACTTCTCTAAACACTGACATCATTCCTTTCTGCGCTCCTTCCTAAAGCTCAGATCGGTGTGTCCTCTTCTCGATTAAAAAATAAAGTAATAACCTGCTGCTAAACCCTGCTGGATAATCTCCAGTAGTATTCAATAAATACCTATTTCTGAGTCATTTTCATGAGAAAGCTCAAAGGACACAAATACTTTAAACAAAAGTAAAATGCAGACAGCTTTCACTTGGTTGAACACACATTACCCTGGTATGACCGCAATTAGTGGTTTCTGAAGAAAATTAGGCCACAAAGAGTGCGCCGGAAAGGAACCCAGGGTCACGGTAAGTGTGCTGGAAAGTTATCAAAAGCTGCATATATAATTTGCTGCACGGTGAATGTCAGTGTTTCTCTAATCTGTGTTTCTTGGCAGTTGTAATTGTAAGCGGAACCATTCTCATTTACCGGTACCAGCACATGGAATCCTCCGTCCCGGGAAACTACTGGCAGATAAACTCGCCAGTTTACTAGCATACTACTCGCTTGTTTAGTTCTACTGAATAGCTGAATAATTGGTGAACGTAAATATAAGGATACATTAATTGAAACTATACTGTTCAATGCTCTTTACGTTCTAAGAAAAACACCTTAACAAATCATTGTTATTCCGAACGTTCTTCTTCTCTTGTACTAGTTAAACACTTTAACCATCTGACACATTATAAAAGACGTTCCTACGTTGATGAGATGTTTATCAATATTTTTCAGGTTTATTACTAAAGCAATAAATGTGTTCAGGTTTTATGCTTTAGTCATAGCCGATTCCTATAGTTACATTCGGACGGTATTGGCAGTATTTAAAGCCAAGTAATGGGTCCCAGGTTATTATAAAGTTATTGCGTTCGTCGTGGTACAATTTTCTACCCCAGTCCAATATGTAATTATTTAGAACCTATTAAAAACACCGAAAATATGTTAAATTATGTTTTAAATTTCAACACACACTAATTCTTTGTTTGACGTTTGTTGTTGACGATGGGAACTTTCAGATTTTAAACTATTATTGCGGACATTTTCCATCGTTAGTGAGCAAGATGATCAAGATGATCAATAATAGTTTAAACACACTAATTCATAACTTCAAAATAATAGCTTGTTTAAAATTTTGAAAATTAAACCATTTATATGAAAAACATTTTGTTTAATTGATCGTTAGTTGTAGGTTGGTAGGTTATAAGTAATTTTAATAACTGAACTGACTCTAGTATTTAGACATTTATTTAACAATAGTCAACTGTTGTGCTTGGAGGGGCTACTGGTTTTCTTTCTGTTGCTGCCTGTGGCCGTCATACCCAACAACGACTTAAATGTTCAACATTGGCGCAGTCAATTCTCTTCAGGTCAAAGACTTAAGGAATATTAGTGGAAATGGGTAATTTCAAGTTATTTTCACTGTGTTCAGAACTCTATGCTCGTTTCACGTTTTCAATTGTCTAAGAGAGTGTATTACACAAACATTTGCACCCGTTTCAGAGGAAATAATTTGGGTTTTCTATATTGTCTGCCAATCGATATTTGAGTATTGGTCACGTTTTTAATAATTAACCTAGCCTAAGCACTATTGATAGTTAATCGTATTATTGATGAATAATTTAGATTTTATTATTAGAATTGTAGAAAGCTGTCTATGTTCTAAAGGTTTTTCGAAGTATCAGTACTTCTTTGCCTTATTGGTAAGTTTCTTGAACCTCATTTTTAGATACAAAACTACTAATTACAATAATAGTTAACAACAAATCATTGCAGCTGTGCGTTATAAACTCGATTATATTTAATGATTAGGCCTACTATTTACACTTGTCTATGAACAGGAGGAGGTGGCGGTGGCGGTTGGCAGTCAGACAGCGGTGCCGGTGCTGGAGGCGGCTGGTCTAGTGGAGGCGGAAGCAGTGGCGGCAGTGGAGGCTGGTCCAGCGGGGGCGGCAGCGGGGGTGGCAGCGCCTGGTCTGGGGGCGGCGGCGGCGGCAGTGGAGGCTGGGGCAGAAACTACGACGCCAGCTGGCTAGCATACAGGGCGCACGCTTACAACAAAACTGAAACATGATTTAATACAAGTTTTATTGTTTGTTGGATTACTAATAGGGGAAAATCTTCCAAAGAAATGTATCCAAAGATAAGATGAAGTCGTCCCTCCAAACAGTCGGGTGCATAGATATTCATTTTGAAGTAATCTTAACGTAAATCACTCTGTTTTCATAACCATACAAAGTAATCATAATATGTCAAGCCTCAGTATAGTTAATTGATAACTACATTTATAAATACTTAGGAATTTTGTAAAAGGACTTCATCTTAATCTGTACATCGTAATAAATGTTTTATGTTTGTTTGTTATACAAATACGTTAAGTTAGGTCAATAAAATCAAAAAGTTCCTTTATAGTTAAACTGTTTTAGGAAAGTTTCAGAATTACAACACTCATTACAGTTATTCATTTATTGTAAGTTTGGACGTAGCGTTATCTTATTCAAGAAAACTAAACGTGCCTGTTGCATAAGTCATCGTTTTGTAACTAATTTTCTAATACTGGTTGTAATTGATAGATAGCTAGTTCTAATGACTTTTGTAACAATAGTTATTTTGTCACCAAACTTAAGATTTAAATCAAACTAATATTCAATTTTACACTGTTGATTCGGAAGAGTTATGTGAATCAGTGTTATAAACTTAAGTTATCTTAAATCAATCTGTTGAAGTGGAATTTCGTAACCCATTTTAAATATTGCAGTCACATTATGAGTGCAGGAAATACACATATTATGAGCTATTTGTAACGTCTACAATAATGGTGTCAGGAGATGTTCTGATTTTTAATTAAATTACAGTACATATAAAGGGAGATACTTCATGTTTTATTCTCAATGGGTTCATGCTTTCAATGTTTAAAATACATAATGTATTCATTGATTTCGTAAAACAGTTAAAATGCTACATACGATTATTTTGAATCGCTTAAGTGATATCCCTTGTGATGTTTTATATGCTGTTGTAAATAGTTACTTATGATTATTATTTATTTGTAAATACATCGTAATTTATTTATTGTTATTTATTTAATATACTATTGTAAGAAACAGTGACTTATTTCTCCTCATCCTCAACTGAAATTCTAATTACGTAGCCAATGTTTAATCATTAGCAAATACTACGTAGGTTAAATTGATTATGAAAATGTTCTACCCAAATCGCAAATGACACTATTCTGATCTTCTCCGATTCGAAGTTAGCAACAGTCAATAGAGGTTCAATATGGGTAGAGCTTTCACAATGAGATCTCAACTACATGAGAAATGTTTGGTCTTTAGAGAAGAAAGGTTGTTAAAAAGCCTTTCTGTTGAATCGATAAATTTACAGACCAAAAGGCCGTGAGCTGCAGACGCTCTGGTTTCTTAAAATGCACGATGGAAAAGCTGAATCGGTGTTTTCTAATACACTCGGTACCAAGTAATATTCGTAAAGTGAAAACAAACAAACCAACAAACTATTCTTTGTTCCAAATGATTATTTTATTTTGTACACAGGCCTGCGTTTATTATTTTTTAAATCATTTTATAATACTCTTATAAAATTTATATTTTAAAATTAATTATTTTTATCAATAGGTTCAGCTCCTCCGATTTGATATTCAAAAGTCTGGATTATTAACTACAAGTATTAACTCATTTCAACCTTGAGTTCTAAATGAGTGTTTTATTTATTAAAACGAAAGTGGAGAATAAATCGTATTAATCTAACTAAAGTTTAGTTAAATTCTTATAATGAGACATTTTTGCGTACAATTACAACCTATATTTGAATCCACCTAAATTTGGTTTATCGAAATGGTGTTTCTAATGTGCCAATCAATATTTTAAGGCGTATATATTCAAAACGTACAAAAGTCCTAGGTTTCTCGGACAACCGCCAGTTCTTACCTAAGAAATAGAACTCTAGCTGTAAGTTCTATCTAACTTATAGAATGAAACGTTGTAGAACAAAATGGGAAGTAGTTGTGAGCTTGTCAACACCTATTGATTCTAATGGAAAACGTTGTACAGTATACAAAGTGTCAAAAAAAGTATACACACTTTAATTTAATGTCTGTATACTACTAATAAAACCCGTATCTTTTGAAGTAATACCAGGATATAATTTTAAAAAATCTTGTTTTCAATCACATAACTAATTTTTTATTTATTTAGTTAATTCTGAAAAAACATCTTGGAAGTTCCGTTGTCTTTTTATTATCAACTTCGCAAATCTGTACCCGACTGAGGTGTAAAAGTTATGAACGATTGGTCATAATTTATACGTTTATAAGTTATAAGAACATTTATAAGTTTAGGCATCCAAAAACTAAGATAACTATTTGATAAAATATATAGCCTATGTAATATTGTGTATACATTAGAACTTACATACATTTTAGATTTAAATATATACATACACTTTAAATTACATTACAAAGAAAAGGAAACGAAATTCTACTTAATAGCTTATACTTTCATAACATAATCATAGCCTAAACCAATTAAAACGGTCAACCAACGGCAAACATCGTTTGGTACGAGTATTATACGATAGTTCTCATTAAAGTAGCCTACAATATAAACCACCTAAAACTTACTACATACGTTAATAAACGTTGACAACTAAAATAAACAACTTGTCAAAAGTTTACGGCCGTAATATAGCGGTCAACACTTTACTAAGAAACCATAGCTTTAGAAGACGTTCAAATGTGTTTAATATACCATCGCTTTTTAATATCTATTTTGGAATTGTACAACCCGGCCTTAAATACGGTATGAATTTTTAGGAGACGCTTTTCATACGAATTTTATATTCCACTTTCAGAAAACTGCACTGCGAGTAATTTTCAAAAAGAAGGAACAAGATGTATCTAAAGAAATGTTTCAATAACTTTTAATTTTAAGTCTCGGAATATTATAACCATTTTCCAAAGAATCTGAGAAAAATCATTCGTTTTATACATTTAACAAAAGTTTATATCTATTGTTCAATGAAGTTTATTACGACTTCAAAATCTTTTCGACCGAAGAAAAACTGACAAAAAATCCACAACGATGATCTTTTTTCGTATATACGACTTTTTGTATCCGATCTATTTGTGATTTAAGCAAATGAAATTATTGTTATTTTTGGCGATAAAGATATGACTTGTTGCAAATGTCTGATTATACTCGTAAGTATACCCGAATAGAGAAGAATGGGTAAACACAATATCTATTATCTAGAAAACCTGCATTCATAACAAAACCGCATACAACACTCTAATTCAGTAGTTATAGTCATTTATTTTCATCATTTACATAAATTTACATTGATTGTGATTAAGTCAAAGTACAATAATCAAATTAAATATTTTGCAGTAAAAACAAAATTAAAAGATAAAAACATACAAGTGTGTGGGTTCTTAACAAAGCATCTAAAGTTAAATATTAGTGAAAATGCACATTGTGTAGGCAAGAAAGAAACAAAAATCAGTTTCGCAAACCCTGAGCTCTTTTATGTGGACTGTCCCGATGACCAAGCGAGGTACTCCGGAACGCTATAAAAGCAGTGATTAAGAGGAAAATTGAAGATACTTTGCTTGAAGGATTTAGGAGAGGTCTCGTTTTTCAGATGGTTTGGTAGTTTATTAAAGAGATTTGTGCAAAGTGTTTTTTGAACAAAGTTGTGCGATGACCAGGATATTGCAGAAGAGCGGAGTTTCGAGTAAAATGATGATGTATGTGGTTTCTACCGTAAAACTTTTCTGGGTGTGAGTAAACAAAGAGAAGGCATTTGAAAATATACAGACAAGGAAGGAGGTATTTCTAACTGCTTGAAAAGAGCTCTACAGGGTTCCCTGAATGGTGATTTTGTCATGAGCCTTATGATGTTCTTTTGCATATTTACAAAGCTAACAATTGCTACGGAACGATATACTCTGACATAAATGTGGAGAAATTCACAAAACTAAACTATTATCATCCCGTTACTCTGTCCACAAAGTCAATAGAAGACTGCACATGTTTAAGGCTCGATGTTTACTTTCCACTCATGTTACCCACGCCGCAGCCGCATAATCTTCTCTCCAAATTACAGAGCGGCTTCGACCTTTCGACCTTGGTATTTGGCACCAGCCGCATGTCCTATACAAACACATAGACTTTCTTCGCACCCAATACTCCAGAACAATAGATGATAGTGTCTGTACAATTGCTCTATAGTTTCTTCTTTATGAGTCCACATCACTGGATGAAGTTCAGTTTCTAGGTAACTGTGTCTTGAACATCCATATAAATAAACATGAGCTTGGCTTCCATCTCAACAAAAGAATAGAAAGAGTCCTCCCACCGACTCTGTTTGTATATTCCATGGAAAGTCGCATCAAAAACATCTGTTTGTAGCAACTATCACATGACTCTTCAGTCTGTAAATGTGTTTGTTGAATGTTCAAGTATTCTAAACAAATCTTTGTCTTTCATGATGAATTTGGAAATTGACCGATTCGTTCAGTTTAAGCTTAACCTTCAAACCTTAAGGACACAATTTAAGAGCAGTGCTGTAGTCTGCTCAGAAATAATTCCCTACTCATGTTACTTTACACTGGAGTACATAAAAAAGTAGTTCACAAAATGTTGGTTAGCTTTGTAGTTGTCCGGATGTTGAGCATGCTCCGTTCGCCACTAGGGTAGGTCTGATCAGATATAAAAGTGCGGGGACACGACAGCAGGGTACGCAACTTTAGGACAGATTTGCCATAAACGTGGGGGAAATGTCCCCCCGAGTGTTGGCACAGCTCTCTATGTCTTGAGAGTTAGAGGGTCCGGAGTGGGTATCAATTCTGATGATCGTCTGCTCAGCTGAACCCGGTCCATTTTTCTCCATAATCCAGACCTACTTTTTAATTTTTCTTTAGCGCAGTATGCCTAATCAGACATGGCAAACGTGCTTAAGGTAACCAACCCCACTGACCACCTAACCCCCTAGATCTAACATCTACTTATTTAATGCCTTTGTATCTAGAAAACAAGACTAAATCACTATTTGAGATGCCGACCACTCTCATGAGGGTATTTTAAGGCAAATATATGGTGAAGGATGAGTGTGATGAGTGGTAGTAATGAGTTATGAGGTGTAGTCTTGTTACAAACTAAGGCCGACTCTTACTTAGAATGGGTCATAAATAGTCCAATGGAAATACAAGGACCAACGGCTTAACGTGACTTCCGAACCACGCAGGTGATGGTCTGATATGTCCAAACGATGGTAGGAGTTGATGCGGGTATCATCAGATGATCACTGAGACTATCTGAGCCGCTTTAGACCTATATCATCCTCAAAACCTGACCTCCATGAAGCTGGATTACAGGACCACGCCACGAGTCCCAGACTGTACATTGCAGTGCATTACATACCCATGAACACTATAAGATGTTTAAAGCAGAGATGGTCTATTTTCGTTGAGTTAAGTGTCTTAATAAAGTGTTATATTCTTGATACGAGTAACATAAAACATTTTGAAAACGGTCCCACACAATTGCTTATAATCTTAACATACCATGTTGGCTTCAAAAGCCACATAACTTCATGTAAATATTCTAGCAGTGAACCGGATGAGCTGATGTCACATGTGAACTGCACTGCTACACCGGGCCTAGGGACTGTGCAGTGTGCACTCCTGTAGGTCGGAGGTCGAGGGACACAAGATGTGCACGACTCAAGCCCACTTTCACTCCTTAGTCCTTCGCTAAACACAGTCTTCTTCATCTGACTCTATCACGCACACCTTTCTCCCCCAACATCAACACATAGCTCGTGAACCAACCGTTTTATTGTTATGTTAAATTCTTAATGAACTTAGTTCAAGTTCTAGTACTACAATGGTCGCTCGACGGATTTCATCTACTTTCTATTCAATAACAGCAACACGAACAAGGGTTGACATGAATTGGCACTTGCTCATGAAATATGCTGACGTGAAATGACATGAAATATTGCTCATTCTTCTACTTTTTCTTCTTCTTCTACTTCTTTTTACTCTTAGTATTCTTCTTCTTCCGTCCCTCCTTTTTCTTATTCTGCTTCTTCCTTCAAAAAGTAAATATTTAAAAAACAACTATTTTCATGAACTTTAGTTCTAAGTCATCTCTGCTTTTCTTCTTGTCTACCTATTGTTATATCACTATTTGAGATGCCGGCCACTCTCATGAAGGTATTTTAAGGCAAATATGTGGTGAAGGATGAGTGTGATGAGTGGTAGTAATGAGTTATTAGGTGTAATCTTGTTACAAACTAAGGCCGACTCTTCCTTAGAATGGTTCATTAATTAATAGCCCAATGACCAATGGAAATACAAGGACCAACGGCTTAACGTGACTTCCAAACCACACAGGTGATGGTCTGATATGTCTATACGATGGTGGGAGTTGATGCGGGTATCATCAGATGATCACTGAGACTATCTGAGCCGCTTTAGACCTATATCATCCTCAAAACCTGACCTCCATGAAGCTGGATTACAGGACCACGCCACGAGTACCAGTCAAGTTAGTTCATTAGGTCAAAGAAACATCCTGACAACTAAATATTTTAACTAATCAGCTGTGTAAAAACATTGTATACACTAGGGCTCATCCAACAATTCCTCGCTAAAATGTAAAAAATACAGGTTGTAATTATGGAAATGCCGCTATTAGTTTCTTCAAGTATGTTTTATTCAGACAATTTATCTTACGTGCATGATTATTATTATTTAGTGACTCTCAAACCACCTCAAAATCTTTAATTACCAGTCTACGGTAATTTGCATCTTGGTTACAATGTTGTCCGTACTCATTTCACCTTTCTCTGCAACTTACTTATGCATGCCAGTTGATTATCGCGGAATCAGCTGATCGGCAGGCACCCAGCACAAAGGCGCCAGTATACTGCCAAGCCTATCTTCACTGCCGTATAAGCCTAAATACCTTGTTGAATGGAGGATGAACACAGTAGATAATGTACATATCTGAGCACGATCTGATTGTCAAGTGAAGGTTAAAGTGATAACTCTTGTTTTACGTACCGTGCCAGTGCTTCTGTTTAGCTGGAGTAACACTGAAATGGAATCCAAACAGAACAGGAAATTATTCTATTAACTCTTTGTGTTTTAGTTATTGACTATCTTTAGCTGACAAATTATGTCAACGAAATTTAAGCTGTGATTAGATTAAAGACATAAATTTAACTAATGACTTAACAAGTTGAAATGTACGTAAACGTTTAACTTTTGATGTTGTGTAAACATAGCGCTTTATAGTCAATCAAGATACTTATAGTAATGAAGTCGTTATCTTAATAAACAATACATGGGAATTCTTTTAAGTCAATGTCATTGTTTAGCATTAATAACTAGGCTTAGTAAGTAAATAATATTTATTATTTGAAAAGTCATTGTGTGACAAATTTCACTACGTTATCATTTAAAAATAAATAAAAAATATTTTATTGCATATAGACATTTACAATAAATGTATCGAAATCGTCATTTTAATCATTTTAAAGGTTTTCAAAACTAAACTAACTATCTAATTTTCATTTAGATACAAGTAAACAGGTTCTTCTATTTAATTTAGCAACCTTTAGAAACTTATTGGCTATAAGGTTTACATATGGAGGGTACTTCATCTAATATTGTCTGCAGTTAAAATAGCCTATGAGTTTGTAAATATGACATAGGCCGCCATTTATCGAAATAGTTACCAACTTGAGACCGTCTTATAAAACCCCTAAATGATCTGATGTTTTTTTTGCTAAAGGTATTAAGGTTTTTAGTTTTTATTAAACGTTTATTGAACAGAATATTTATTGTGTTCATGATTAATCTTCATGCTAAATATGTAAATTGTTAAGATGTAAAGAGGATTTGAGAATTCTCTATTTCAAGTCCAAGAGGTCTCGACATACTTGATTTGATACTGTTGTCGTGATTAAAAGTAACACTTTGAAAAATAAACTGTAAAATTTAAAAATAATTAAAAGTTTACTAATGTTTACTACACTCTGTGCCTGTCACTTGACTCTGACCGCCTAATCTGTGGTCTCAAGCACTGCATAAATCGCCAAATAATACCATTCCTCAGCAATGTTCTAGCTGCCACTTCAGACTAACAGCCTAGGTTCCTCGTTAACAAATCACTATCACACATTGACTGGGACTCGTGGCGTGGTCCTGTAATCCAGCTTCATGGAGGTAAGGTTTTAAGGATGTTATAGGTCTAAAGCGGCTCAGATAGTCTCAGTGATCATCTGATGATACCCGCATCAACTCCCACGATCGTTTAGACATATCAGACCATCACCTGCGTGGTTCGAAGTCACGTTAAACCGTTGTTCCATTGGTCATTGGGCTATTAATTAATGACCCATTCTAAGGAAGAGTTGGCCTTAGTTTGTAACAAGACTACACCTCATAACTCATTACTACCACTCATCACACTCATCCCTCACCACATATTTGCCTTAAAATACCCTCTTGAGAGTGGTCGGCATCTCAAATAGTGATTTAGTGAAGAATACCAATCAAGAAAGAAAGTACAAGAACATCAGCTACACATTACTGCTTCGTTGATAATCATCTGAAGCCAGTACTAATTAGGGCTATCCGGAAGCTGAAATAGAACATAACTATAATTAATCTAGAGATAATTTATAGCTGGAATTTGGTGCAGAAAGGTGAAGAGTTGTCACGCACCAGGGGTGCGTATGATAGAGGCTAATTAATTGCGCTGTGATATACTGTTTTCTGTGGAGGTTTACTATTTTGGCCTCTTTCTTTTGTTTTGCATAATCATATGTTATTATCTAAATCTGGGAAGTTCACCTACTTATTGCATTAGAGGATGTTGTCTCGTTAGTTAACTAAATATTTTTTTTATCTGGCTTAAGGAGTTAATTAGTTTAATCAGGTTATCTGGCTGAATATTAATCTCTTTTTGAACCTTGATTTCAACATATTGAAATGTTGCCATTTTACAATGTTTTACGTAAAGTTAACATAAAGTCTAACAATAGACTCTAAGACTCTTTTAGAAAAAACTCAGAAAACTATACAGGATAAACCACCTATAAAAATTCATTAATTATCAAACCCTGATTAATTATCAACAAAGCCTTAATTTTATTGTACATCTAAAATGGTTTGAAATATTTCGGTTTGAACTTGGATAAGATATCTGGTTGTAAATAAACTATTTAAGAAAGGATTTAACATTTGTTAAAATAAGTCTCTCTTCACAAATAAGTAAGTATGTTAAATGTCTAACTTATTAAACAAGCCTTCACTCTTCATATGAAAGATGGTGTCATGCCATCATTTAAAGACCTAATGTCTTTTACACTATCTGTTACAGCTGAAAAGCTAGCATTACAGTTGCCATCTCAGAATCTTGCTATTACAGGATTGCCAATCAAATTACTGAAATTAAGTGTGAAAATACATATTTTTAAGCTGCATGCCTTTTGCAACGTTTTAGTTGAAGCTTTTAGTTGAAAATTAGAAATTCCGAATCTCTACTTTGAACCATTGGATAGAAGATTCAACTTCAAAATTTGTTTAAGGTTTGAAGAAATAATCACATTGACACGGGAGCCATCTTTAACCACGACAAGAACTGGTGTCAGGTTTAACAATAATCTCGTGCGCGCGAAGTGAGATCCCATCGTTTAAAAGTTGGGAGCCCTGTAATATAGCAGAACTTAAGATCTTAAGTTAGCTTCAGTTTATGACATTTTGATCCGTTCAACTCAACAAAATCGTAGTTCCACCTTAAATAGTAGCGTAAAATCCAGTAGACGCAAAAGGTGGAAAAGCCAACCATACTACTATCTGACGGTACATTCGGCCTTGCTAGCGGGGTAGTGAATGGCAACTAAATTTGTCTTGTTTAACGAGGCGAAGTTAGGACTACAAAGTCCTCTCTACCACTCAACCTCGACCTTTACCTAGCGTCATCGTATTAGTCACATTACAAATGTAAGTGGTGACTGCGGGGATCGAACCCGCGCCACCGGAGTGACGAGCTCCGGAGTCGCGTGCGATACCAATCCGCCACGGATCCGCTCCTAAGACTAATCAAGAGTAACGATCAACTAAGACAAGAGTAACGAAGAAACGGTGCAGTTAGACTCACTACTTTAGAGTATTCCTCTGCCAGCTTATCTGCAGTTGAGTTAGATACTGAGTACTTGCCGTGGATCGTGAGTTGAAGTCGTGGAGATAAAGAACAGATGCCGCGGGACAACTCTTCCCTTGACATTGATTAAGTTACATACCACAGAGTACCGAGCTTTACGCACGGGTTGCTTTATTCACTCACGCACAATCAGTCAGAAGAATTGACAGCTGGCAAATGGTATACTTAGTCGATAGTTAGATTTAGCATTTGATTTCTGTCTGAAAAGTGAGTTCTGAATGGGACTTAGATGTCAGGACGCGTTGGGCACTTTCGTTTCTTAAACACTACTGACTATTAAATAATATGTAAAACGTACGCAATCTATATATTAAAATTGATGAAAATCTAATGGCAGTCAGTACGACCGTTCTATTAAGCCGATTTTCTTTATTTTTTGAATGAAAGGTATTTGTGCATAGATTCGTCATCAAACATCAAAAATCGCCCTTCTCAGGTTATACTCAAAAAAGCTTTTCCCAGGTTTTCTTAGCTTTGTCCTGTCATATCTCAGGTTCTAATTGAGATAAATTGTTCGTTTTGGTATGAACACTCAGTGAATCATGCTTGCTCGTTCAATAGAAATATCATTCGACGTATTTAGTTACATCTAAGAGGAGTTATGCGTGGACAAAATATTTTTTGGCACTGTTAAGAATTTAAATTTGCTTGAGATAAAACATATGGGCAAAGTATTAAAAATGCCCAGCTGCTGTAAATGTAAATATCAACAAATAACAACAGTGTATAAGTTTCAACTCTCAAAGAAATACCCTAACTGAAAATTTAGTCATTAGTTTAGTCAATCGAATATGATATAAGATACGAAAGTTACAAAATATACTACACTAATCAATCCATACTCACATTGATAATCAATTGATTTACCGTGAAAAACTATTAGCGATCATGTGGGGCTAAATCAAAACTGTTCACCACGCACTCGTTTTAGTATTCCTTATCAACAGCTGTGATAAACTATTGCTAAGAACTATTAACCTGTGTTTATTTTGCAGATCTTACCCCAGCATTCGTAGTTTACGTACATTTTCCTTTTTCTTACCTAGGCTCACGTGGGCTTTTAGAAAATTCCTTGAAATCCACCGCTATGAGAGTGATTTTCCAACTTTTTCTGGAGGTAACCCCAAATAGAATTATTTGTCTACGGGTGTCCATACTCCTCCCGCTCGGTATAATTTTCTCTGGACAAATACTTTGCAGTAATACTTCCTCTAACTCCCTGTGAACGCCCAATATCCACTGTGCCTCAGATTTTTTAGGTTAACTTTAAACGTTTTGTTGTTCCATGAGTTCCAGTAAACTATTGGGTACCGTATGTAAAGCATCTCCCTGAATACACAATTAACCCTGAGAAACATCTTGCCGTCGCCATTACTCTACATTTCCTCAGAACACTGTATGCTGGAGGAAACTCCCACGACCTGGGTAAGCACTATTCAAATCTATCATCTTTGCAATTAGCCTGCAATAGAGAGTGGGTGAGGATGTGTGGTTCAACTTTTCTCCGACATGTGGAGAGCTCTTAGCATCAAAACACACTTTCCTTCGTATAAGTGCGGTGCTGGCCCGCCTCGACAGATAAGAGAGGTTTGGTAAATAAGTGTTATTTGGACTTGAAACATCATCACGACTGAATCTAAGTATTTGAATAGGCCACACGTTATCACTCATTTGTGGTTCCGAAACTCTATTGGAAGATGGTTAGGCAATTTTTATTTTATAATACTCATTCTCCAAAACTAAGTCTTCCCAGTAAAGGGATGCAGCATAGTTAAGTAAACCAATCCTCAAGCATTGGTACGCTTTTGTAAACTTTTTTTACCAGTTCAAATTCAAATTGATTAGTACACTCCATTTCAAAACAAACAGCTAAAATTGGCTTTTAAGACGGTGAAGTCTTAAGACTTCAAGTCTTAAGTCTTAAGACGTCGTCTTACCTTACGAAAGTTTCAACACGTTAAAACAAAGAACCCCAAATTAAAATTCCAAAAGGATTGTCCCAATTTTCAAGACGGGTCTCGAGAATGTTAATGTTTCTGTGTTTGTGACTCTCCTGTTCCTGTGCTCAATACCTGGATGATAGATGTTTAGGGCTTTACAGCACCACTTAATGGCGGAACTATGACAGTTTAACTGCACTGCCGTGTCAGAATGGCAGGTCCGGGCTCACTTGTACAGTTTCTCTTGGACAAAGTGCCACATCACCTTTGTTGGTTCCAAGTTTGGAGTTTAGTGCCTGTTTTCAATCCTCTACTTCTTCAATCATGACTGAATCGCTGGGACAGTTGATTTCCTCTCTTGATCGTGAGACCAAGAATCACTGGTGATTATAAAGAGATAGAGTATCGGCAAAATAATGCATATTATGTGGACAAGATATTGGGTCTAGTCACTCTTTTAACTCCTCTTCGGTTGCTAAATTGTGTAACTAGTGCATCCAACCATAACTATAAAACTAGACATAGATTTCAGCAAAGGCAATACACACATAAACTTGAGCTTAACCTCCTCACTTCCACAAACCCTTGGTCCTACATTGTATAACAAATTGCATCTGCGAATTCAAGAAGCAGATACCTTAAGTAAATACAAAGGTTTACTATTGAGAGCTTGTTTGAAATGTAACAATAAGAACAGTTTTGTTGTTTACCTCACATTATGGCAACATAATGTATCATAATTTTGCTATATTTTTCAGTCTTTAAGCAATTTATAATTTTTGTAATACAATTTATTTTAATTCTCAATTTACAATTAAAGAATTTTTAATTTGAATTTAACTGAAATATGTATTTATTATTTTAAAATAAGGACTTCGGGACATTCCCATTAATAGTTAATTGTGTAGATCCCTGTCATCTGACAAGTAGACACCTACAAAAACTGTTCACGTGTCTAAGATAAAGTACATATGTTCTCCTTCACTCTTTTGGTGTACGCTTTTATGTCAGGCAGTTTTAGGTCTACGATTGACTCCATAAACCACTTTACAAAGAAACGATGAGGTTATTACACAAATTGACCGCGGCGACTTTACAAACCATACGAATTTTCTTACTCAGTGAACTAACCTTAAACAGCAGATCCTGTATAGCAACATTTGGACACTTCTACTCTCAAAAATTGTGATTTCCCGCTCCACATCTGTACAATCGGCGTAGATAATCCAAACAGTCTAATTGCAGATCTGCGGGGGTCGGCGGCGCCGCGGCATCATTCTATATAGTGTACCATGGATAAATGAACGACGTATGCATACTTACCTGTAATCAGCAGTTCACTCTATGCATTTCTGGGCCATTGGCTAACTTGGTTGTTTACGAATAAGGGCTCGTTCCTTTGCATTTAATGGTGCAACTATTTATTCTTTATACGTTTTGAGATCACGTTGAGAAAGGCCATAACGCTCAAATAATTTTATGTTTTGTATCCCCGTTTGAACTATATCTGAAACTTTAATTACATCCTCGCAGAGTGTAATAAGTAAGGGTGAAATAAAAATATTTAAATTTGTTTGACATGGTTTACAGTTATATAATCTTCATCTGCGATTTCTGATTGACTTTGAAGCCTTTACTAATGTTACACCCGGTAATTTATAGCGTTATATTCTCCCTAAAATATATTTTGTAAAAAGTTTTGGATGAATAAATATTTTTGAATATTTGAATCTTATATTTTTTAGGTATTTTCATGTGTGGGATTAACATCTGAAGAATTGTGTCAGATTTTCCTCAATTATAAGCTGAGTTTGTAGAGGATGAATCTCCATTTTCATGTACCAGAAAAGTGAAAACAATGATTTTATCTATATAATGTTTTATTACAATACATTTTCATGTGTGTAAATAATAACAATAAACTTTAATTAAGGGCTAACATCTTCCATTCTAAGCTCCTTTGATCAAATCACGTTTACTTTTCCAATTTTTAACTTTAAAAAATCTTCAGTAGAATAAATTTCATTCAGATGGATTGGTTAATAACTTTTCAATTTTCTTAAATATTTGAGGTATTTTCATTTTTGATTTGGTCTGGTAAATTGTTTAAAATTTAGTTCCCACTTCATTTGGAAGAGATTCAAATAGTTTTGTATTATGTTGAGTTTCTGTAGTTCATGTGGTATCTGGTGTTATGACCGTTAATAATGGTAATATCTATACTTCTTGCATTGTGGAGCCAAACATGGTTTAATTATAAAGATTATTCAAATCTGAAGCTCTGGTTGAAGGAAAGACCATTCTACAGCACAGCGGAATTTTCCCTGGATAAATAATGAACTTTAAATTAAATAAAAAATGTTTTTTATTTTTCAAAATATTACTCCACTTCCAATCTCAATTGTGTGTCTCTTGTCTCAATTTTGAGTGTGATGACGATGGAACGAAATGTTAAAACTCTTTCACTCGTTAATGCAATTTGATATTCAGGTTTTCAATTATAAACCCGGAGGACAAGAGAGGTTTGCACAGTACTTGACCTCTAGAAAGCGTGCGTGTGCGCGTGTGTGAGTGTGCTGAGGGAAAGGCGGGCTAGAGGTAGAGGATGCGCCGCGCCGCACCACGCTGCAGCACAGCACTATTGAGTGATCCTGCGCAGATTGTAGCCTAGGGACCAGTAATCAGCTGTTCAATAACCTACTCCGACAACACACTTCTCACTACCTGCCAGATGATTTACAATCACTTTACACATGCAACGTTATCATTTCATAGCCAAGACTTGGTGGATTATGGTCATTTCCTGGAATCGTGTGATATTTTTAGATTTGTGAGAATGTGTGATAGAATGATTTTACTAGAGAAAATATGTACAATTTAGTGTGTTAGAGATAGTATGACTTACTATATGTATTATTTCTCTACTGAGCCTGAATTGTGCTGTGCCAAATCACTCGCAGAAATAAATCGACCATAGCTTTATATCTTTTATTTTTAATGAAAATCTAAGATACGGTGTATATTCAATTGTAAATTGTTGCCTGTTTTAAGCGTAAAATAACAATATGTAGGCTTTGTAGGCAAATGTTAGATTCTGACGCTTACCCCAAAAGGTTTAAGGATTAAGGTAACTAATGTGTTTGTACTACAGGTAACTGTAACTAGTTTTATCGGTAACAAACACACTTCTTCTTTATTTATTTATTCATACACACGGCTAATACCATTTTACAACAAATACATATGTGAGCAATTATATT
Source organism: Matsumurasca onukii (assembly GCA_018831715.1). Lineage (NCBI taxonomy): Eukaryota > Metazoa > Arthropoda > Insecta > Hemiptera > Cicadellidae > Matsumurasca > Matsumurasca onukii. The sequence continues at coordinate 10,028,519 of CM032062.1, forward strand.
CTTCTTCTTCTTCTTCTTCTTCTTCTTCTTCTTCTTCTCTTCTTCTTCTCCCTTCTTTCTTTTTCTTTTTCTTTGTACGCCCATCACAGCAAACACACTTCTGAACTAAATTGTATTTGTAGGTTATATCAATGTCTGTATACTAACCATCGACGTTGATTTGGTTTTAGGTGATCATAACCGATGATGTTTCTCTTAGTGTCCTTGAAAATGTTTATTCTGGTAAAGGAGCAAGTCGTGCTCCTAACAAAACACGTTCTAACTATTTCGATCCAATATATTTATGTAAGCCAGTAGGTAGTTCAGTGGTTTGATTATAACTATACTATATATTTCATGGAAGGACAGAAATAATTATTGAGAAGCACTCTTTAAACACTATTCATTTGATAATCACGACCGGTTTCGGAATTGTTCCATCATCCCATGTGGTACATATGTGTATTTTATTTAAAAATATTTTTATTATAGCTAAAGTATGCCAAAATAAAGAGTTAACCTAATTTAAGGTAAAGAAAATATAAACACATTCATTGACAGGAGATGGAGGTACGAACGAGGACATTTAGTTAGACCAGGCCTACAACAATTCATAAAATTTTGGTAACATTAATAGTTAAATGGATTTTTCATAACTTTTTATAAAACCATGCGTACACATAACCATTTTTGTTTTATTCTTACACAAAACTTTAAAACCCGTGATACGTGTTTTGTTTTTGACAATGGCTTATAGATGTTAAAAGGACTAGTTTGCAGTTGTGGGCCGGTAGAAGTGGCACATGCCTAGGTGTTCCCGCCAATGTACTCGTAGTTGTATGATTAGCAGGTGGGAACCAGGTGAAGAACGAGTGCTGTGCACAGCTGATAACCGTCAGTCAGCTGATGATGGCTGAGTCTGAGTCAGCTGTGAGACGCTGAGACGCGGTGAGTGTGACCTCGTGCGTGAGAACTCTAACCTCCCTCTCCTCTCAGTGTCAAGATCTAGGGCTTGCCCTTGCCAACCGTGTAGAGTTTACCCTAATTGCGTAGAAACTGGCTTAAATAGAACACACGCTAAAGCAAAACCGAAAAAAGTGGTTTGGCCAGTAAAGGCTGAATAATTTTTGTGACTTTCTTCTTTCAATTTATACAAGTTTAAACAAACTCGTAAGTCTACGATTAGTTTAAATGTTTATATAATATGACAGGCAATATATATCGTTCTAAACACACAGTATTTATCAGATTTATTTACATTATAGCTACATTTGTACAATCTTATAGCTATTTTGAAAATTAAATGTGCATTTTAAACTGTACAAATACATTTCCAAAACGTTAGTACAGGGTACTTTACCCTTAATGTCAAAACGGTTGTGTAGGTACACTTAGACTATGGTCAATCAACTTGTATGTGAAATGTTGTTCAAATGCTTGAATTCACATTTTGCAATTAATGTCAGATCTTATGTAGGACTTTGCAATATTGTATTTCCTACATTTGGTACAGAATTTACTGTGTATAAACGCTAAATAGGTAATTTATTTTAAATAAATTTGAATACCGAACTACCAAAACTCGGTACCTCACTGCCGGGTGATTATGCTGACCACTACACCATCCGGCCCATTTATGCTCAAATTTAGAAGTTTATCTAAATCTGAATGTTTATCCGTCATGACTGTCAATAGTGACTTTAATGATAGCTGGAAATATTACAAAGAGTTTAAACACTTTGTACATTTAAAATGTACTATTTTAAACATAGCTTTTAAATTCCGTTTGTAATATTTCCAGCTTAAAGTCGTTATTGACAATCACATGTTTCAGATAAACATTCAGATTTAAGTACTTCTCTATATTTGAAGGTGGGCCGGATAATGAAGTGGTCAGCATAATTACCCGGCAAATGAGATACCCGGGTTCAAGTCCCGGTTCGGTTCACACACTTTTCCTTCAAATATTTTTAGTACTACATTTTACACATTTAAACCGCTTACATTATACCATATAAATACTTGTTGAAAATAGCCACAGCTCTTTAAAGACGTAGAAAGTAACATTTCCTTTATTCTTGAAGAAGCCCAGTGGGAAAGTTTACAGTGAACACTAATGCTGTTTCCATAGCAACGACAATTACAGTCAGACTCAGCGTTCATGTCTTCTGGTCGTCTGACCAATGATATTCTCTTCATGTGCTAAATTAACCCTAGTTTTAGGGTGCACTCTCTCGGGAAAGTGGCTGATGTCGTGCTTGTGCGTTGGAGACCTCGATGAGCGGCTGTACTGAAGCCTCTCGTCTTTACGTGCTCAGCGTCATTAAACCATATAAACGGATGGTTTTTATAAACTCTCAGCTCGTTTTGAAAGTGAATTGCTGGTAATTCAACCTCTGTGCTACGGTTTAAATTTTATCAAATATCTATTTTCCCAGTTGCAGGACCTCGTTTTATTACAGTTACCTTGGTTGAGGGCCTGTAGATCCTACGGTGCAGGTTGTAGTCTATACACGTGTTTCGCAGCGCTTGTGCTGCATCATCAGTAGACACACTAAGTCACTATTTACACTGATATTAAAATAATAGTGTTTAGTTTTAATATCAGTGTAAATAGTGACTTAGTCTAATGATAACACAATTCTTAACTAACCTACACCGTAGGATCTAAACCCTCAACCAAGGTAACTTAAATTTTATCGTTTACAAAATTCTTAGTCACTAAGTATGCAATACTAAAATTTATTTTGTAACTTGTATATTATTTGACAAGATATCATAATATGAAGCATTTCTATTTTTAACATTATTTGCCAAGTTCAAAAGTCTTTAGAAAAAAGTAAAGCTATCTTTGAAATAAAACACTCCTGAAACTAGCTACATATAACCATTTTGTAAATTCTGCATTATACATCCAGCTAAAGATGTGTCCATATTTACGTTAAACTCCATGTAAACACTGGGAGTAAAACTACAGGTTGCAACGTTACACAGGGCTACACTAATCATTTAGTTACAAAATGTACTTTCGTACTTTTAGCTAATTTTAACTGGTAGGATATAAAGCTGGTTACAAGTAATTCATTGACCCCTTAAGGCTTAAAATAATTGTACAGAGTGTCCTGGAATATACTGGAATCCATTGGTAGATTTGTTCCTTAGGTGGAAACAAACATATTTCCCCATATAGCGTGGCGTTCATAGACCTTCATTTATTCACTATCCATCATTTTGTGTTTTAATTAAATAATTTATATCGATTGGCAACTGAAATTGGCATAATTCTCTAACCAAAACCTAAAATAAAAATGTTGCATAAAACCTCATAAAAATAGCCAAAGCCATAAATCGTAAAAAATAAAATTTACATGTATAAAATGAATCGTTTACGATTATTAAAAGTAAAACCGTGTTAATGGCAACTTTTTAAAGCCCTAAACTGTTTAAATAAACATTTTTTCCGCAATTTTGTTAAAGATTTTTGTGTTTATATGAAATGGTAATGCAATTCATATAAAAATAACTTTAACTTCAACTAATCAGTAATTGATAATAACAAAATTCAGTCAATAACAGGACAAGTTTTTTAACACTTTTTGTAAACAAATTCAGCTGATCTAAAGTAATACCAAAACAATGGTAATATTATATATCTCATTTCCTTTGCCAACTGCTAATTAAAGCGCACAAAGAGAATATTCCAAGTAGTAATTTATACTAAAATCTTCAAATTTCACTTATTTTTAAACGGATCCTTTTGAATTTGGTGTTGTTCTTAATATGTTTATTATTCTGCACAATTTATATAAAACAATTCGTTTCCTAGTTATTTAAATTTAAAAACTTTAAATGGCCGCCATTTTGAAAAAACCTTTTCTTTTGTCATAGTTTTTATTTTATGTTTGGTTAGAGCAACAATTATGTCAATTTTCAACTGAATCGATCAAATAACTTTGATATATTAATTATGAGATAAAAACACAAAATGGCGGCTTGTGGATAAATGAAGGACTATGGATCCCACGTTATATGGTGAAATATGTTTGTTTTGACCCAAGGAACAAATCTGCCAAAGGATTCTAGTTTGTTCCAGGAAAGCTCTGTTCTGTATATTTAAAACTTGACAGGCTTAGTTTTACTTATAATGTACTTACTTTAATTCATTATATTCAAGCGAGGTAATCTACAATGTAGGTATAAGAGTAATAAACTGTATGATGTACAAGTTTTATATTTCAATATTTATCTCCAAACTGTGCAAATAAAATATATTATATAATATAGCGTATATAGTGTATATATTACATTTCTCTTCTTTTCTATTCTTTTTATACAAATCATTAGTTTATTTAGCATATAAATATAAAATGTTCAGTCTTAAATAATTAACAGTATTTAGTTGCTTGGAACTCATGCTTGGAAGATGCTACAATTGGTAGGGGTAGTAGGTACGTAGGTTTATACCACTACTGTACAGTTACTGTATTCAGGACACGTAGTGTAGAGAGTCTTGACACTCCCATCGACTATTTCCAGATTAGTCCTGGGTCGGATAATGAATTTTGTGGTCAGACCTGACAAACCTTAGCTTATATTTTAGAGGGATTTACTCTGAATACTTTTACTGTATTGTATAGAAAAGTACACGGTACTCAGTAATACTATTAATAAACACGTTAATTAACACGTAAGTTTTGGGCTTAGGTCATCTTCTCGTCTACATTATGTACAGTATTGATTATAAATAGTATTATTCATAGTCAATAGTAACAATCATAACAGTATTAATACAATTTATAATCATAATTGTTCCGATTGCGAAAGTTTCTACATAGGCCAAACCGGGAGGACCTTCAAATCAAGATTCAGAGAGCACATCCAGGCAATCAAATCCAACAACACAACAAGCATGAAATCGAACTTTGCAGAACACATCCTCAACTCAAACCACAACTATAAAAATATCGAAGAAAATTTAACCGTTTTGGATGTTGAAAGGAAAGGCCTGATGATGAACTGTAAAGAAGACCTCCACATATATTTAAGTAAAATTGAAAATCCGCACAACATATTAAACACAAGTAATTTAAATGTCAGGAACCCCATATTCGACGAAATCAAAAAGATAAGAAGTTCATGAAAACATTTTATATTATACACATTTTAAGATTCTTCATTTTTCAGTAACTGTTTCTATTATTTTCGAATTTTGTCCATGTGGTTTTTGTTTGTTTTAGACAATCATACTATTTATATGCAATGTACTTACATGCGGGAAGATGGCCTAAAGGTTGAAACCGGTCCATGTTAAAATACAATTTTACCAGGGTACTATGTACTTTCTTTATATCTAATTATAATTACAGTATCCCTCCGTGAATCTGTTCTAAAATATAATTTATAATCAATATGCAATACATTTGCATGCGGGAAGGTGGTCACCGGTACATGTTAATCAAATAATATTACAGGGTACTACGTACTTCCATTTCTTTATAATTAATTAATTAGATTGTAAATTAAAATTTGGGCATCCCTTCCATTATCTTGCCCTTCCTTCCTAAGCTTCCCATACGGTACCTCAATTTATAAGAATGTCCGACTAATCAGTAAGCACACAGTGTTAGCTGCTTCGACTATTGTATTTCACTGCTATGGCTTTCTACCTCCTTCAACCAACTGTAATTAGCAACACTCGACATTATTTCATTCGAGAAAACTACTAGAAGTATTCTGAGTTTATGCAAATTTAAATTAAATTAACGAAAATAATTAACCAGAGTTCAAAGATCACCATATCAATACAACTGGTGATTAGGGCTGATGCAAATTTGAATTGTTATAGTCTGTTTAATATAAATTAGCCTTGTTAAGGTACATTAAATTAATTGTTGAATGCGTAGCAAACTTCACGCACCGGACGGAAGGAGTAGTTTATACTCATACATTTTTTCCCTTGCACTATTTTCCATTGTTAATTCCAGCGTTCTTGAATGCGACCATGGATGGTAAGACTCGACTATCGAATGGCCCCATATAATTAAATTTTAAATCGTTATTTAACTTTTAAGAAAAACGTTTACAACAGTTCAGGAAACATCGTGCGAATATCTGTATTTCTCTTGTGTTTTGAGCGATAAACCATTCGCTGTGAACTATCATGTATTACACAGTGGTTTTGTTTACACCCTGCTTAGCTATGTGCTATTTACCCAATCATACAATAGTGGTAGAGTTGGGGTTTCAAGCACAGATTTCTTGAGATAATCGGAAAACTAGCTATTTTAATTAGTTCAAATTAGGTTTAAATCTTAATGCTAAATTGGCATTGATTGAGTTGACTTGAATTGATGAATAATAAGACGTAAAACTATTAAACGTATTTTTGGCTGTGAACACTGATATGAAAATAACTTAACGCTGTATTAATAGGATTTAACCACATCCAATCATATCACGTAGCGGTTTTAATAAGATTGAGTTATGGCTTCATCAATTTGTACAATTACTGAGCAAATGAAAAATTTAATGACATCCCGGAAAATTATTTAGTGAATATAAAACTAGGAAATCATTCATATCCGGCCTTGTATTTTGTGTTGAATGAAGAAAATGCAAACTCTTTTTTAAAATGGGTCAAACTGGATTGTTATTAATTCCATATAGTATATCTTTAAAGATTATGATAAAAATTAAAACATTACGTAAATACACTCGTTGTGGTTTACCTGCAAGGCTCATTTCCAAACCTTAAAACAATTTTAAGATTTGACTGTAAAAGTGGCATAAATATTTTCAGAAAACTCATTATTAGCGTTGTGCATGGTTCAATCACTATAATTGAGTTCCAAATCAATAAGAAAGTAAGCGAGTGAGTGGTATTTATTGAAATGAAAACGTCCTGTCAGCTGATAGAGATATTTCTGTGGTAAGTGAAGACTCTGTGGTTTACACTGAAACGCAGATTGCAATTATGATTATAGGCGGGTAACAAATTGCACCAATCACAGCGCTGCGGCGTGGTCATGTTTTGTGATTTGGGAAAATACGTGATTATTTTACACGAATCCCAATATTCTTTAATTTGTACTTTCTAGAAAGGGTCAGTAGTTCATAACGGTATCCAACATATCGAATAAAATGTCCAAAAAGTCCTAGTGGAAAGGTACTATCTCGTTTTAAACTTAAGGTTGGAAAAAAAAGAATTACAAAGGTAATCTAATTCTTGGTGATACAACTGAGTACTACTCGTAATTTGAGCAACTTGAGTAAGTTTTGCACGTGGAAAATCGTTTGTATTTTTATTTGTAATTTGTTGTGTTTTGATAGATCAATACCGTATTTACCACCGTTTTGAAAGACTAAAGTTGACCAGACGAATTTTAGAGTAAACGTTTCTTCAAAATGTCTACCACCAGCCTCAACCTTTAGATCACTCCATGCCAATCGAGCAAAAGGTAGTTACAAGAATCACCGCTCTACCAACCCTCTACGAGTATACTTACCATAAACACTTACACCTATTAAATAAATAAATTTTTATTGCATAAACAATATACATTGTATCGCAATCGTCTGTAATTTAGGTTATCTAAAATTTTCCATTCATTCACATCGAAGTATCTTTCAGACATACAAGGTATTCATTTCATTCATTCGAATTATTCCCACTCCAGCCCAATTGTCTGTCAGTTTTAAGGGTCTCCCAGTTATGTGCCATGAACTCGTCTGTGCTGTAAAATGCTTCCTGAGCTAGTATTGTTTTGAGACGAGATTTAAATGCATTTGGCATAGTGGCACCTTCAATCGAATTTGGAAGTCTGTTGACCAAAAGAACTCCTGCCTGTGAAGGCAAACGTTCATGAGTTACCGTCCTGTGTCTCCCAGTTCGGTAATCATCTCTGCCTCTCGTTACGTAAGAGTGTATGTCTCTACCTCTTACGGGGTCGCACTTAGATCTAAAAAAGATACATCTTTCAAGGATATATAGGCAAGGTATTAATAATCAAAGTATACATTAAATATTTATTTTTGTAATGGGCATCAGACTCATTAGCGAATTTTCAAACTGTATTTATAGTCGGTAATGCCAACTTTGACCAAACTTTATATGGCGTGACGGTGCCAAAAATCAACAAAATCCAGCTATACGAGAATAGTTTTTCCGCCTCCACCCTGGTCTTGCGGGTTGGATTTTGTTGATCTTCAGTACACATACTTGGTACGGTGCCACAAACTTTAAACACCCACTTTTTTAGAAAACAACCCTCCCTCCTCCCAGAACACGTACTGTGTAACTTATACCTTGTTATAGGAAATTCACTAGGATTCATTGTAGTGCTTGTGGCTACGTGTCGGCTATGTTAACACGTTTAAAACTAAGTCTTTCACAGTGAACTCCGACTTAAAGCACAGTTCTACATTATTTCCAAAGCCACAATCAACAATTCAACAACTTGGCAGTAGTTCCCACTACATCTACTATGTAAACCCCACATCCTCTGATTGAACTGCGCCTCTCCTTTGTGCCATTGACGTGTATTGAAGACGTCTGTGTCCTGGAGGTGTGGATTGTGTTGCCAGCTCCTCATCATCTCAGTTGTCTGGAACAATGGCCGCCAGAATGCGTCTGCGTCTGTCTCTCTGTTTGTTTGTGATTTACTTTGTGCCCACAATCAGCCGCGCCCTGGATCCGCTCACTCCAGCTCACTGGGTCAACAGACCTTTCTTCTGTTTTCATATTGTAATTTGACACAGAAACGATCATTTTGTATTTTGAATCTTTGAACTACGATAGAATAACACATTTCTAAGTCAGTTGTCACAGAAATCTAACATTGAAGGCGTGAAACCCTGATTATGAGTTCTGGTTACTGGTGTGAGTGAAAAGGTCAAGCTACCGGCGAAAAAGCTACTTATGCAGTATATTATGTTCTTATTACGTTAAAAAACTAACTATTAATTTATTTGCGTTGTTTATCATTCGATGTACTTTATTATCAGTTTACTTTGACGTCGAATAGTTATACATTTTTCATACAAACTTTTCTAATTTATTTTCAGTACATGCTCTTAGAAAAGCCAATAAAATATAGTTGATTATTTTGATAAATTTGTTATTTTGAAATGATGTTTGGCTTATGTTGAGTTGTTATAACATCCAAGGAGTGTAAAACTCTGGAACAGGTACAAATCTATCACTGTAACATAGGTACAAATTTTTGCTACACCCAAAACATACGAAATGCAATGCTTTGCGATCTCTCGTGTGGTTTCAACTAGTTATACTTGAGAGCTGTTTGAAATAATTTACTGCTTGATTAGGTGTTTTAAATTATTAACTTGCCAGCTCTCCACCTGATTGTGAAGCACAAAATGCTTGAAAATAGCTGTAGTATAATTACTCGTCAAAACCAAAAGAAAATAATATACAATACCAAACAGAACATCATTTTTGAACTATAGTTTAAGAGAAAGTGACGTCAATCCATTTATCAACATTCAGAAGCTGGGAACAATTGTACTTTCTTGAATTCAATGCAAACAGGACAAGAAAGTAAGCAAGTGTTAAGTTTCTAATCCGTTTTAAACTGGACAATCAATCAGATTCACAACAAGCCGAGGTCTTTGTGATCAGCGGAGTTCAGCGACCCAAGTCACGAACAGCGAGAGTAACTAGAACTGAAAGCAACAGCAACAGGGGAGTCCGAGTCGTGAACCGTCCATCAGTAAGTCACTAGGGTAATGTAGTGGGGAGAATATCGGTAGAAGAGAATCTGTAGAGCTTAGCCCTAGAGACACGAAGCAAGGAGAGTAAATCAAACTAGAGGTAGGAAACTGGAGTAGAGAGCCCAGTGCTGAAAATTTCATTAAAGATCGTTTCCATCCGTAAGGCATTAATTTGTGAGGAAAAAATAAAATTGAAATTATAATACTATAAACCCGGTTGTTCAGGTGACTGGTGACTGAACGAGTAAATGTTTAGGCACTTCCCAGCATGCTACCCCTCAACCACATACTCTTTTTGAAAACATTCTTTTTAAGGCTCTGACAAGTTGGTGGCCAAAAAAGATGGCGTCTGAAAATCTGCCCATATATTTCAAAATAAACAAACAACAGCTGTCATAGTTTTATTTATTTTGAAACAAGAAAGTTAACTATTTTGCATCAGAGCGGTTTAACAGTTGCGAATGCCCCTAAAATTCGAGGCCGCAGGCCGAGTGGTGAAGAGCCCGAAGGGCGAATTATTATATAAAATACAGTCAAGGAAATGAGCACCAATGTAGCGTAACCAAGATGTTGGGGTGTTTTCCAGGTCCATGAGACCCTTTCAAGGCGCGAACTAGCGGGAGGCTAAGGACAATACCCCCCTGCCACAGTGGAAAGAAATTCCCATGAAAATTGCTAGGTTTTGATGACAAATCGTGAGTGCCCCCGGAGTCCCCCCGTACACTACTAAAAATAGACTGATGTTTGCCATAAAGTTCGAGGTTCACACATGTTTCTTGTTAGTTTAACCTAGGTTTAACTTATTGTAATGCAGAGCTGATTATTTTTGTTATGAGCAAATAGTACTTTCAATGACATACTCCCCTAAATGCGTTCTATATTTTGTTCAAAGCGTTTCCCTCGGTCACTATCAGGAGACATAAAGAATGCATCGAACGGCATTCACGCGTTGACTGGGTATTGCACTTTGTCATTAGCTGGCCTATACATCCAATTACCAACAAATGAGTCTAGCAGAACTTCGAAGTTTTCGATTTCATGAATAACCACAGGAATAAGTTAATTGACATAGCAAAGGGAGGTATCTGTTTCAACTTGCTGTGGATATACAGTAAGGTAGACTATACAGTGCCTTTGGATGTTTAGTTTTTACACATTTTTGGCTGCAATTTTAGGTGCATTTTCATACAATTGAGCACAGACACACTTTGTACTTACTCGAACTACTTATGAGCCGTAGTGGCTGTGACCTTGAATTTTGTCCAATTAGAACAATGTTAAATCATGCATTTTCTTGGCACATCTCCATCGGATTTTTACGAAATAAACTTATTTAAGTTTATTTAATGCTTTAGATCCGCTGATGAATTTCCATGTTCTCACTCATATAACCGTGACATACATCCAAAAGTTGAAGCAACTTTGCGTTTGAATTTCTTGCTTTTACTAGTAGAGTTTTCAAAAAACGTGGTGAACGAAGTCACTGCAGTAAGTTGTTTATCTTTATAATACAACTTATTTAAAAGATCTTATGAAAATCGTGTCTCAAGAAAATGCTTGTTATTTTTACATTGTTCTTATGGAACAAACACAAAATGGCTGACAGGTACTGCACCTTAAAGAAACTTTAAGTTTGTTTGGCTAAAAATGCAAAAAGTTGACGTAGTTGTTCACTATTTAAAAGAAAATAACTAAATTGTGCGATGTGCTATCAAATCTTTGACCACTATTAGGGCCAGAAATGTCGATTTGTTAATTTAAAACTAAATTGAACTGCTTCGAAATATTTTGTTCTTTAATAAGCGGTTAAAGAATAAATATGGCATTTAACAGGCGGGAAAAGAACTTACATTTAAGGGTCACAAGGCTCGTGGGGGTGCGGAAGTCAACAACAATCACCCAAGGTCTAAAAAGTAAAGTTTGTCTTGTTTAACGAGGCTTTGTTAGGACTACAAAGTCCTCTTTTCTACTCAACCTCGACCTTTACCTAGCGTCACCGTATAGTACTTTACAAATTGTAAATGGTGACTGAAGAATAATAAATTGCGAGCTACTCTATTCAAATAACTGCAAAAACTAAATGAGGATTTAAACAAAACTGATTGTTCGGGTCACTCAACTGCGCATTTTGTTTTTAATAGAAGGAGCTAAATTTTATATTGAAATTGAAACACAAACTTAAATCTCTTTATAATAGATATTGGCTAAATGGTATACAGGGAATTTAATCTAATTGATTAGATTGAATAATTCGTTTAATGATTGGGTCGCATTTTTCTAAATTACCTAGTTTGTATACATAACGTATACATATAATATACGTGTAATAAGTACGAGCAAAACACGTGACACTAACACAGACAAACAGACAGACTTCACAAAGACATCTCAGGGAATCTTCATAATAATATTGGTCCTAAATTATCCAACAAGTTACTTGGTTAGATTGATAGAAGCTTATTCGTTAAAATTTTAAATATCACTAAAATAGCTTTTATAAAGAGCTTGTCAATCAATTAGTACGTTTTGGAGTAAAAAGGTGATTAGTTTAAAAACAGTAACTATAGGTCAGTAAAATGTTAACAATTTATAAGAAAAATGAAGAATTACGAGAATGTAAATGTAGATAGTTGTAAATAAAAATAAATAATATTAACTAAATTATTTCGCTAAAAAAGACGTATTTTGTTTTATTCTGTTGTATCATAATTTTCCTTAACGTAGAGTAATTGGTTGTATACATTTAAATAATCAGTTTGTTTTTACTTTTGTTATACAATACGTAATATTGTCACCTATAATTAATAGTTTTGAAATTTAAATTGACGGGGTTTTTAAAAAGATAAGAGGGTACCTGCTTTACCTCCTCCCATCCCCTGAAAATGATAACTATCAATAGTAAATGTAACTTATTTGTCAACGTTTTAATTATACTTTAAATTTGCACTTGGTAATTTAGCTAATTCTGTTATGTATTTTCAAGCTATTAATCGTGTTTAGCTTTAAATTGTGTAACAACTAACCAAACACTAGTGTGTAACTTTTTATTTATTGCAACCTCAATTCGTTAATTTTTGTAGTAAACATAACCTTCTATAAGTTTCAGTTCAAGCAATAAGTTTCAGGTTTTTGTTCTAGAAGACAAGTACTCGTACATTATTATTTAAATTGTCTTTCTTCTATATGATCAAGTTGTGTTTTTAGTTCTTTCACCACTGTACTAAAACCCCTTCGTTTCCACCCTGGCTACAGCGAGGTGCTGGCTAGGTATGGTGCTAAGTCCAGCTCGGCCCACTTCCCCTCCCTCCCCACCATCAGCTGCGTGTGATCCCTGTATAAAGCATTCATCTGTGTGTTGCGCGGCACACGTGGGTCTACCAGCATGCCAGTCAGACCTTGACACTCACCATGGCTCTGTTACACGTATGTACTCTACTCGTGCTCTTGGCACTCGCACAGGCGATGCTAGTGAGTAACCACAGTGACAGTGAGGCTAGGCAGTCCAGGTTCTTCAGCTCGGTCAAGAATGACTTCCTCGACTCCACCAACGAGATAGACTCTTCGCCGGCCGCCTTGGAGAAGATAGATGAAGACCCGAACACAGCTTTGTCAGGAGTCTACTCCGACTGTCTGGTCAACCTGTCCTTCCCCTGCCTGCAGAGGAAGATCCTCGTGTTCCTAGACCGCCTGGGGAGGATGGCCAAGTTCAATCTGATAGGCAACTTCCTCTCTGTCGTCAGGACGGCCAAGGAGTCACGCCCTGAGCTGTCGGAAGACACCCTCAGAGCCAGAGGATTCGACGACGAGCGCACCCTCAGAAGTTTGATCGACTCTTCCATCGACCAGTTCTTCGATGATCACGTGATCAGAGTGTCTGTCCCTGCGGCGCTTGGCGAGGAGGGGAGGTCTGCTTCTGTGCTTGACTTCAGAGTTGGAGACTACCCCATTGAAGAAGGTAAGCTAATTATTTTTATCATCTTAGAGAAGTGTAAAAGTAGTACATGAAAATCATCAGAAAATACGCAGTAATAAATTGAAAACTGTCCAATGATTGATGTTCGCTTCTTGATTGATTCTTTTGAGAAGAGGTTCTTTGTTCTTTCCCAGTAAATGATGCTACTTCTTAACCATAAAAAGATATTTTTAAAACCTAGCCTTTACCATTTATTCTTAGACATTTGGAGCAGTATCTGACATTTATCGAGAATTTTTTTCTTTTTTTTTTTCAAAAAATCCCCAGGGCAAATGTAACCTCATCCTTGCGTAAAAGTCGGTCAAAAATCAAACTGGTAACTAACACACTAATCCTTTTGCAGGTATTAAACTATATATTACTCTAGTTCCAAACAAATCTTTACTAAAGTAGTTTGTTAATAATCACACTTGAAAACTACTCTTTGCGATTTTTTATAATTATATTGGTTTTACGGTTGAAGAACATTTAAATACTTTTAATACAAAACATATCCAGAAATATATTATTTCGTTTCATACTGATTATTATCTGTGGTTATTTGCTTTAGTCGTTGGCCCCATTTACATATTTTAAATAAACAACATCATTTTGGCTTACCGTACATTGTACTTATTTAAAAATTAAATCAAAAGATTTAAGATACGTACTTATACACTACACGTGTATTCAAGTTTGATTTCTCTCAAAACCACTGTATCAATTTTGTATACCAAACATTCAGCACTTACACATCTCAGGTTAACTACTTAAACATTTCAAACTTGAGCCAAAATACTAACTGATAAATTTGAAATCCATTTCTTAGAGTTGCACAATCATAGTATTTTTTGGTATTTATAGGCTAGAATCACACAACAAGTTTGTTTTCCATAAATTAAATGTATATATCAATAAGGTAGACTTTACACTTTCAGAGAAACCCTTACTATATTCTCGAACGACGTATGCAAATGTTCCCTATTTAAGAACCCATATCCTGTCAACCAGCCCCAGGTTTTATCCCACCTATAAAAATCGGTAATATATTTAAATTTAAATAGGTATAAAAATTTAAAACAGTCAAAATGCAGAAAACTGAGTATGTTGTGCCCATTAACGTTTGGCCAATGGGATTTACTTAAGTTGTAAAACGGTTTAAACAATACTTATGTCTTGCAAGTAATGACTTAACGTAATAATTGTTATTTCAGTAGAATTATAAGAATAGCCTTCAAGAACGATAACAGCTTTAATACACCTTTGCCAATCTCAATTGTTTTCATTGATAAACGTGAGGTGTTCGGTGATGACTCTGCCACACTTTAAAATGGGATTTGATACATACAAACTGTATTTTACATGAGTCCAAAAACTGTGTACTTTGTTGCCGCAATGTTGTATTCTCTATCGAATAATTGTTTTTCCCAGAACTGTTTGACCAACTAGGTGTTAAAACTTGGTATAGTAATTGCATGTCGAATTCAAAAGATTCCACTACACTCTGAACATTTCCTTTAAAAACTCTAAGATACGATGTATGTGGTAGGGTTTGACTTGTTTCTATTTTATCTAAAGTTTTCTTTTGTGAAAGACGCAGAAGGGGCCGAGTCGAGTGGTGTATCTAGATAAATCTCTTAGCGAGTATATTATATCACTATCACTATTTGAGATGCCGACCACTCTCATGAGGGTATTTTAAGGCAAATATGTGGTGAAGGACGAGTGTGATGAGTGGTAGTAATGAGTTATGAGGTGTAGTCTTGTTACAAACTAAGGCCGAATCTTCCTTTGAATGGGTCATTAATTAATAGCCCAATGACCAATGGAAATACAAGGACCAACGGCTTAACGTGACTTCCGAACCACGCAGGTGATGGTCTGATATGTCTAAACGATGGTGGGAGTTAATGCGGGTATCATCAGATGATCACTGAGACTATCTGAGCCGCTTTAGAACCTCATCCTCAAAACCTGACCTCCATGAAGCTGGGTTACAGGACCACGCCACGAGTCCCAGTCAATATAATATTACAATATTATGACTACGAGAACAATATACCTCGGTTTTCGATGATTAGCTTGATTGTAAACAAAGTAGTGGCAGTTTAAAGTTTGGGAACTTGTAACTTACTATTTAGATTGGACTTACTGGAGCAAACCTGGAGGGTCGGTGTGCTGCATTTGTATAACTTAGGTACAACAAGTTTTCCAGGTTTTAGCTGCATAGTTCTTTGCGGGACTTACATGTACCTTACTTGGCTTACTTTGTATAGCCAAATTCCGCAAACCTGGCCTCAAATATCGGTTAATTTTAAACTGAGCTGATTTAATTACCAGTCCAGCTTTTCGAACAAAACTTTACGGCTCTGTACTTTACTGAATAAAAGCTTTAACCTAATATGCCATTCGACTTGGCTCCTTCTTAAAACCTATGAGACTTCCTCTGCACGACGTCCCTCAAAGCAAAAAATTAATTGATTTGAACTTGACAAAAATTTAATTATTCATTAATCGAAGAGTTTCAATAAGGTACCTAGAGTTTCAATACTTGTACTGTCATTTAAAGGAGATAATAAGAGCGTTGCGGAGCTTTATAATAAATATGTCTCAGCAAAATTATACATTTTTGAAAGTTAATTATTTTTAAATAGCAGCCATTTAAACTTTTATTATTAAAATCTCAAACATTCGACAAAATATGGAACGTTTTTTCAATTATTGTTTTACTTTTAGTACGATTTTTATAACGATGAGGTCTTGCAGCAAAACAAAGTATGCTAAAATCTGAAAACAAATAACGGAGCTTGAAAATACAACTACTGTATAATTGTGTTTTTACACTAGCTTTGTTGTCTCTCAACACATCTTTAACAACTTGGTATTGATGGGTGTGTATAACAACCTATTACAATATCAAAGTTATAGAAATAAAACAAACACCAATACTTATAATCATTTATCTGAGGCTTTCGATAGCAGGTTAATTGGCAACATAAATTAAAGGTTTACAAATACCTTTAATTTGTGTTGCCCGACGATGATAGCCTTGCTATCGAAAGGCCTCGCAATTTAAATGATTATAAGTATTGGTTTTTGTTTATTTCTATAACTTTGAAATTTAGTCCAATACTATGGCTCAAGTTTTCTATTAGAATATCTCTTAGCCCGACGATTTTTTATATTTTATCTAAGGCTCTAAATAGAATAGCCACAATTTTGAAAATAATGTTGCTCATGCCTCTTCAGCCTATATATGTAAACATTATACTAAGTACCAAATGTATAATCAATGATAACGTCATCCACCGGCCTGTGCAATGCAGCATCTCGCGCTAACGTGCCTGTCGTGTCCTCCTCAAACTAGACATGGTAGTTTATAAAATACACATTATTATGGAATGAATAACATTTTACACCCTTCACAGAAAAGGTTTCGTAATATTATTATAGTTTATAGTATATTTCATCACTAGGTCCTAAAGTGACACTTTTTGACACGAGGTCAAGTTGACGTCCAAGGCGCAGCCGAGGATGAGAAATAAATGTCAATCTATATATTAAAAGAATTGATGAATATCTAATGGCAGTCAGTACGACCGTTCTATCACGACCTCTTGTTCTGTTATTCTGTGTTGATGTAAATTAATAGCATGTTTAGCAGACCACATTTTCGTAACAAACGCTTTCTTTAAAAGCCAAACCCGTTGACAGGGACTTTTAAAAATTACTTAAGACTTACGTTTGAGACACTGTTCGTAGTATTTTTTGCATGTGAATAAGTCGAACAAGGCGGCTCCTATTCTGCGATGAATTTGTATTATCCATTTTGAAACTAATAAAGAATTGATGCCCTAAAAAGTGAAAGTTGTTTGCCAATCAACCTACTCAAAACAGTGGTTTTAAACTTGTGGGTATTTTAACAATGCACAATTATTCCTAACTCTACTTGAAACGTCAATCAAAACTTTTAGTCATACAATCTTATTCATATTAAAAAAGATACGTTATAAAACTACAGTAGCTACGTAACTTCTGAATGTACGTTAATACTGAACGATTAAAAAAGGATGAAATCCCCATGAAGCGGTGTAGTGCTCTCCACTATATTAGTACCATGGTAATTCCGACAAAACATGTAAAACACGGCTTCATGACAAAACAGAAAATTTCCATTCCTTTCAACACATAAAACACGCTTTCACCTTAAGCTGTCCATAAAACTGTTTACTACCTTCACCACATCATGAAATTCGGCTTAATCCGATGACAGCGACACCTATCAGGGACAGGACATGAGGCTGGGGAACGTGGATGTAGGCCAGGCCGGTGCGGTACTGACGAGATGTACATAGACTGCGGTAATGTAGGGGTCATTTGCGTGCTGCCGCATCGTCACACACCGTGCCGCACCGCACGCTCATATCACTAAATGCAGCCGCATCTGCCGGGAAAGCCCCCGACACTTTCCCCCAGACATACACTTGTATTGGACCGTGTGAATATGTGTCACTGAGAGTATAGAAATTGGAAATGCCACTTGGTGGGAACACGCACGCGTGTCATTCCTGCGTGCCACGTCTCATCCGCGAGATAGAAACTGAGTCCCATGACTGATTGAAATGCCAGTCCGTCTTCGCGTCTTCCTCCTAAGCAAGGCGAGTGTAGGCGTTCCACCTTTTTTTGTACTAAAATGCTTTATAAAAACCGTTTACTGCAACTTTTTAATGCTTTTCGGAGTTTTGGGGTAGGATAACCTGCCCCATTTTGTGATTGAACTACCCTGAAAGTATGTTCTGGGTAAAGGCCTTGCTCTTTAACAATCATGATTGAGGGCTTTTATGAACACTGCGACAAAGAAAATCAGTGATTGTTCAATGTCAGGAATGGAATATTTGGCCACCTTAGCCAAAAGGTTTACATTATTAACCGGCCTCAACAATTCATATTTAGATTATCTTGAAATTTTCTTGAAGTTTTTCACATATTTTTGTGAATCTTTTAAACGCTTCGAGGATGTCATCAGATTAGTGCGAGTAATTGAACCCTATAAAACTATAATCTAGTTCTTCCGGTTCACACCGCGTCCAAACTGCATAATTAGGTTGAGATATTTCAGCCTCGCTGTGGAGTACTATCTTCAATCACTGATTGGCTGAAACTCACTGGACGCGATGTAAACCGGAAGAACTACTTTTCATTTTACATTTTCATCTTAGCCAAAAGGCCGAGAACTAGAATTATAGTTAAACCGGCCGCGAAAGCCTAAGCGTTTTACTTTTGTCTGTTGTCCAAATGTTAATTGTTATACGCCATAGCCACGCTACTGTCTAAAGACAAATGAAAATTAGCTTGTATGAACAACCATTCACGATGTTAAAGCCATGATAAGAAATTGTTTCAATAAATTTTGGAATTATCAGGAGAAATTGTAATTTTGATACTAAAAATCTAATGCTTCTTTGGTAACCTAAATCGGCTGTTAGAAGTTGACTAAATTAATAAAAGTTTTATAAAAAACACGTAAAAATCAATAACTTTTGCTCTTTATTAAAATCCTAAGATGTCCAGATTTATGAGAACGGGCTGGAAACCACGAGTCCTTAGCCACAGCATATTTATCCTGAACCAAGCGTCATTGTGGAAGAAGTGCTCGACCCTAGTTTTGCGAGTTTGCCATAAGAAAGGTGAATTTCATCTTATAAAACTGTATCTGAACTCTTCCGAAATCCGAAGCCGACCGTGTGTGTCGCCCAGTCTTGCTTTGAAGGACAGGCCGTGTTCCGCGAAATAAAGCACCGCTGGCTGAAGGTTATAGTTACTGTATAAAGATCATTCATATTACTTAACTTATTTCTGATTTATTAAATGTCCATGGCGTAACAAATTGTTCAATCTAATAATACCACCGTTCAATCATAAATGTGTAGTGTTAACATCGTGAAATGCGAGTATAACGTTTTTAATAAAATAATTGAACCTACTTCAAAACGAAATAACGAGAAGACAGAAGTTTTCTGGAAAGAGAAAAAGATTTGGCTGTAATTTTACCTTGGTCTAGCAGGCTTGTTTGCTCTAATATCAGCCAAATTCAAACTACAAATTCAACAACATACTTTCACTATTGTCTATTAATTAACTGTTTTAAGGTTTAAACCCCGATTTCTGCGAATAATTCAGGTATCATTGTTCCAAACCATTCGTAAGGGCTTGCTCTCTATCATTTTGAAATCGGCCCCTATTTATGTTCAATATCTATACTAAACTTAGTGCCCACTTCAAAAGGAGTGCACACATTTACGAAATTTTGAAACAACGATACCTTGTAGTATTGTAGAAATCAGTGTTTAAACCTTAGGGCCTGATTTTGTTTTGTAAACATTCAACATAAATAATTATAGAACTATGTTTAAACATTATAACTGCCTACTTTCGACAAAATATGTTTGCGGAGTTTTAATTAACAGGGAAAGCTTTGTGTTATATTAATTTTGCAGTTTTGGTTTGGCTTATCAGAGTGGACACAATCATGTATGATAGGCCAAGATGAATTTCCAACCAAATTATCTTTCTCTTTTCAGAAATCTTGTATCATTACCATCCTCCGCGTCGTTGACCCCGAAGAAAATTGACTGTCACAAAAGTTTATACTGGAATGTCACTGTATATCCTACTAATAAGCAAAATGGTGGTTTAGAGTGCATCACTATATTAATTTTTTTAAATATCCCGAAGGTCACTGAGGTTGTTGTAAAGTTAGGTTCACTGAGTAGAACGGGTGACTGTTGAAAAAGGCCCTCAGGCCACTGAGATACTTGTGTCAACTGGCTGTCCTGTCACATTCAGGCAAAAGGTTAAACATAATGACGACACAAGTTAGAAGGGACTTGAGAGTTTGACTCAGCCTATCTGCTCGTAATTTGGTTTTGAAGTCGGGGCAATTGTTTTATTCTCCTTACCTATGTTTGTCATCTTTGTATTACTATTTACAAAGGGTTAGTCTTAACTAGCAAAACATAACCCACTTGCTTGCACTGCATAATTTTATGCAAAAGTACATTAATTATTCCATTTTTATCGTATCTGTAAAACCATTTCCTCTACCTTCAACCACTTTCTACTAGCTTCAAACCACTTTCTATTGGGTTTATTCTTAGATAAAAATAATGATGATTATTAATTTTAACTAACAATACAGTCTTTTAAACTGTATAAATATACCATTATTTCTGATTACAGGTCGGATGAAGAAGAAGAAAGGCGGAGGAAAGATGAAAGGAATGAAGAAAATGATGATGATGGGATGCATGATGATGATGGGGAAAGCTGCCATGTTAGGTAAGATGCTTGATTTTAGAAGTTGACTTTACATTGAATTGTTTGTGTAATCAGAATCAATCTGTTGAATTTAGTTTTGATACTTTGGATTGAGACACTGTCCATTTTAATAACTGGCCACAGAATATAAAACGTGTTGTTAAAATGTAGAGCCTATGTATTGAAATGTTGTTGATGCTAAAATTAAATTATCAACGTTTTCTGTAATTTTCCAACTGTCCCTGTAATTTTTCATCAAATTAGGAAACTTAAAAAATATGAATTTAATCTGTAAAACGATTTTTGAGTTATGCCATTACTAACAAAAAGTAAATTAATTTTCATATGCATATTAAGACTAGTAGGCCTATTTATGGTTTTCATACAAGATACTTTGTGGCACGGATGATAGTCGTTAATACTCTGAGACTGGATGAAATATTTGGCTTATGCATTGGAATGTTGAACACTTTTATTAAAAAGTAGACCGCCTGAACCTAAGATTTGACAACTTTTGAGGAATAATACTCTACCGTTGTATAATTATAATAAACACAAATTCTGTTTTCAAGTATATTTTTTAAGTTAACACTTTTAATGGACAGTAACGGAAAATTCAAAACTATTTTGTTAAGTTTTTCCAATTAAATTGTACAGTTTTCATAAAGCACTAGTTGATCCGACAGACTTCGTCCTGTTCACAAAAACGTATTTTTAGTTAACTATGCTATTTAAAATTTAAAAGCTGTAGACTATACTTTGTTTACAAAATAGACATAAGGTTAAATGGTCTGTAATGTTTCAACTTTTCCTTCAGACCATTTAACAGAAAATTAGGAAACTTAAAAATAAAATAGAAATAAATGTTTGAATCCATTTGTGAGCTATGTTATTATCAACAAAAACTGTATTCATTTTTATATAATTATTATGATTATTTTTATGTTTTTCAAACAAGATACTTTGTGGCCCGGATGATAGTCGTTAAAGCTCTGATACTTTGGATAAAAGATTTGGCTTATGCATTGGAATTTTGTTCTTTAAGTTCATGATCTGTTTTGTATTTTTGCTCTTCAATCTTCAAGCTTTAAGTGTTGAACATTTACTAATTTTAATTAAAGATTAT
Organism: Matsumurasca onukii; assembly: GCA_018831715.1. NCBI lineage: Eukaryota > Metazoa > Arthropoda > Insecta > Hemiptera > Cicadellidae > Matsumurasca > Matsumurasca onukii. Next base: position 10,050,622 of record CM032062.1, read on the forward strand.
CTAGTGTTTTTTAAAGAGAAAACTCGATTGAAAATACTATATATACATTCCTTTTGTATTCAAATACTGTAGATAAATAACTAAAACTTTCCCTTTTGGCTGAAAAATGTTTTATCCTATTTGTTGCACAGGTCCATTGCTTATGGGTATAAGCAGTCTGGCAGCCATCAAGGCACTGATATTCTCCACCATGGCCCTGACAATCAGCAAGATCATGATCCTGAAGAAGCTGAAGAGTATGATGGGCAAGGGTGGGATGAGTGGTTGGTCCAGCAGTGGTGGAGGAGGGGGTGGCGGGTGGCCATCCTCTGGAAGTGGGGGTGGGGGCGGCGGCGGCTGGAGCTCAGGAGGTGGCGGCGGCGGTGGGGGCTGGTCCTCAGGGGGAGGTGCTGACCGGAGTTTCGATCCTCATTCACTCGTTTACCGAGGTTATAGATAAGTCTGTTCCATTGTCTGTGATTAGTATTTATTGTTAATTTATTTATTTATTTTGTAAAATAGTAATGATAATAAAAACCTTTAAATCAAGGTCTGCTGTTGATTTGATTGAGATCACCTCCTACACGACTGGGACTCGTGGTGTGGTCCTGTAATCCAGCTTCATGGAGGTCAGGTTTTGAGCATGGTATAGGTCTAAAGCGGCTCAGATAGTCTCAGTGATCATCTGATGATACCCTCATCAACTCCCACCATCGTTTAGACATATCAGACCATCACCTGCGTGGTTCGGAAGTCAGGTTAAGCCGTTGGTCTTTATTGGATGGATCTTTACTGTATTTCCATTGGTCATTGGGCTATTAATTAAGGACCTATTCGGCCTTAGTTTGTAACAAGACTACACCTCATAACTCATTACTACTACTCATCACACTCATCCTTCACCACATATTTGCCTTACAACACCCCATGAGAATAGTCGGCATCTCAAATAGTGATTTTAGTGATTTAAGTGATTTACATGTTATTTTATGAAAAAATCAGCAAGTGATAATTCTTAAACTTGGAACACATTAAATTTATTTTGAGTATTCCAGTTTCTTAAAAGTGTTTCTCAGGTGAACAGCTTTGCATTATGGCATGCCCATTTGGAACATATCCTTTCATTTTGCATTGTATTATTATTAAAGAACTTATTTTTCAATTGATTCCAATCGACTAGCTGAAGGCCTTTTCACGCCACCATAACATATAAAATAACATAACAAATAACATGTCATACAAATAAGGTATAAAACATAGTGTTCGTCCATCTTGCGATGTTATTATACTTTATAAAAGATACCTTCAACATTTTGAGCCACTTCATATAACACATAACACTTATAGCCATCATAGGACCACTCAGTTACGCTGCAAAGTCTAGCAATGGATCTTTATGGATGGAGCTAGAAAACAATGGTTCTACCCTTTATAAGCATCAAACTCAAATTGACAGCTCTTCTTTTATTAATACCTTTGTTTTGCCTTAAAATATTTAATATATTAACAACAGTACAGCTTTTCATTGTGCTACAAAAACCAAGAACAAATTTTAATTGGATTTACACATTTAAAATTGATAGAAGAAGAGTGTCTGCCAATTTGATTTTATTTTACTTTGAAATTTTAAAATGACCGCCATTTAAAAATTTGATAAGTTAGATTAAAAATATTTTTGGAAAATGTTATTAGGAAAACAGTTAAGATCTTAATTCTTAAGCTTTCGCGCCGGTGTCATCAGTCTCAGCCAGTCAACCAGCTACTGAGGATGACTCTCCACAGCGAGGTCAAAACGTTTAGCATTTCAACTGTGACGCGGTGTAATCCGGAAGCCTTAGATATTAAAACAGTTAAGGTTTATACCAAGTTTCACAAAAATATCTCAAAGGTGTTTTAAGTTATTAATTATTTTCAAACATTTACAAAACGGCGGTTTACGGCTAAACTAAGCGGAAATTGAAAAAATTTTATAAGCAGGCCCGGATTACCCATAAGGCCAACCTAGGCCATGGCCTAGGGCGCAAGCTATGGGCGCAGTCGCGGGAAAACGACAAATTGCTGCACTGTACTTAGTTAAGAGAGTAATGAGTGTCCAGGCACTGATGTTGAGTCTTGACATTGACACTGGTTAAGCTTTCACGACCGATGTCCTAACTAACTTCTAAGTCTTCTGGTTCACACCGCGTCAAAGTAGTACTATTTGTATTCTGGTGTGAACCAGATTACCAGAAGACTTAGAAGATAGTGGAGAGGAAGTTCAAGAGGGCTAAGCAGGGTAGCGTGCCGGTGGGCGTCAGCGGATGACTCATGTCAAGATCACGCCACTTCCGACATTGATGTCGATCACTGTTATTGTGTGATTGATTTACATTATTTTCTTGGAATATATTATTTAATAAATTAAAAATTAGTAAATGGCTAAAATAGTTCCAAATAGGCTCTAGAACGAGTGGCGGTGGGCGGTGGTTCGGCCACTAATCGAAGACCGAGACCAGAGACCGCAATCTATGTATTTGTCATCTATAGCTTTGAACAGGCGCTAGTTCGCGCATGCGACAGGGACAGGGGACATACAGAAGACACCGAGGCACATGTTGGTCAGCGTCTCCTGTCTCTAGTCTTGGTCACCAGTCGCGTGCAAACTGCCTTATGTACAGTTAAATATGGCAAAAGATTCCACACACCTCTCAGAACACAGAAGGGGGCGCAATCTAGAACTTTGGCCTAGGGCGTAAATAACGGCTAATCCGGGCCTGGTTATAAGGCATTTTCGACTTACTTTTGTACGTAGAATCTGGTACTCCATAGCGTGCTGCACATTTTTGTGACACCCTGTATATGCTGTGAGCAATGTCAATACTAAATGTAACCAAAGTTGGGTTATTGAAGTAAAAATACTGTACACTTCCACATTGATGAACAACCACTAGCAGGTTGAGAAAGGAAAATTGCATTAAAAAGCAAACACTTGAATTTTGAACAGTCAATATAATTTATTTAAATTAACCTAAATTAAAATATATCATGGTCTGAATTACTCATCAAAAAATAAAACTAAATCAGTCCATAACAGAAATTTAATACAAAAATAAAATTAACAATACATTAACAGGATTTTAACTTAGGAATGAAAATGTATGGCTGTGAAATTTTTACAATTACTAATCTGAAGGGATATAATTTACAAAATAGAGTTTACAAGTTTATTATGAGTAGACCATGCCAGAGGCGGCGGCATGGGCTAGGAGAAGGTTGGCAGCCTGCTGAGTTTCTAGAAGTAACGTCACTTCCTTCATCCAGTCCAAGGAGACAGAACGAGCACCTCCCTTGAGTAGGTTCATGTACTTCAGTGCTTGCTCGAAATCTCCTCTGTCCACCCAGTACCTGCATACACCGGTGCTGGTTACTTATCATGCATTTCAATCTAACTACACAATATAGGTGACACCATCGTCAAGGGATCAAATCTTGCTACAGTACAGCTGGAGGCTTCTCAATTGTTGGAAGGTGCTAAGAAATGGTTCATTCGAAACAAGCTAAGCCTGAACGAAAATAAGACTCAGAGTTTGATTTGTTCCCTGGGAACATCCGCTGCCATTCTGGAGAAAGTAAAACAGCTGGGTTTCCAACTGGACAGTAAGCTGAAATGGACTGCACACATTGAGGTTATTTGCTCTAAACTTGCCAGAGTGACATTTTTGCTTCGCAAACTTACCAACCTAGTCTCTGATTCTTTTCTGGTTAATGTGTACTATGCAGTCTTCCACAGTCATCTTAGTTATGGCCTCCTACTGTGGGGACATTCCTCTAAAACTGTGCAAGTCTTGATCCAACAAAAAGCGGCGGTGAGGGTTATCACATCTAGCGGTTGGCTGGACCACTGTAGGCCTCTTTTCAAGAAGCTCGGACTGTGCTGTCTACATTAAATCCAACATTTTGAAGTTTGAAAGAAGGGAGGAGGTGCACAGCTATGGTACCAGGATACGTGGAGAGATCAACACCCCATTCTGTCGCCTCAGCAAGACCAGAGACAGTTTCCCTGTCCTCGCCATAAAAATCTTTAATAACCTACCAGCTGCAATCAAAAGTTTGGACGATAAGCAGTTCCATACGGTTCTCAAGAAATGGTTGAAGGATAGGGCGTACTACTCTGTCACTGAATTTCTTAATGATAATGTTGAGGGACTTGTCTAAATCTGCCGCCAAGTTCCAAAAGTTTTAATATTGACTATCTTTTTAACAAATAGTATATAGTATAGTTTTTTTGTAGGACACAAATAATCCCGAAAGGGTCTCGGCGAAGAAGAAAGGTATAAGGTAACTGCTAGATATGCATAAACTTCAAGCTAGATGCAGGTGTGCCTTGAAGCCTAGTCATCAGAAGCATTAAAGTTTAAAGCCAGTACTGAAGAAGAATTACAAGCTCAAAATGTTTCTACATTGCTTAGCTTTGCCATTAGATAAATTTACTAGCAATCTTGTGTTCTTTACTAGGAGAATCTGCTACTTACACTTATTATTTATGTCTAATCTGGTACGAGGTGTTAAAGTTTACATTTCACACTTGGTTACTGTTGGATATCAAAGCAATAAGCTGTACTGCGGCGTGTTTTAACTCTGTGGAAAGATTTATTTTCTAAATATACTCGTTGAAGGTGATACGATAAGCCTTAACAGCGCCGACGTTATCCTACGTAGTCACAGTGCTTCCGTGAATGCTACCTAATGTGTTCCGGAACACATGTGTTCCAAAAATCATAAAATACGAGCCAAACCAAAATAGTCTGGCTAATGGGATTTGTCAATTTTTGTTCCACACGTTGGCTACAGTGACGTACATGTTTTTATACAATCTGATCGTCTCGAGGCAGGTGATGCCAGCTTAGCTTCTAACCCAGAAACATCAGTGATACAAAACTGCATAGAAATAAGATGATTCAAGTAAAAAAAGGAGGATATTAGGTTAGACAAACTTTGAATTGATATACGAAGAGATAAAAATGCAATTTGTATTAAAAAGTAATTGTTTGTTTTGGTGGAATTTTATCAATAAACAAACACATTGTCTATCAACTATTATAGGTTTATTACTCAATTCAAGTACCTGGCACGTTGCAGAATGTCATAGTTGTTCAGCAGAGAAGGGTCGATAGGCTGGTTGTTGAGTTCGGCTGTAGGAATGGGCTCCTCTGCTTTAATGATGAGCAGACTCTGCAGCCACGAGGCCAGGAGCTTGGGGAGTGAAGCACCGTCGGAAGGAATGCCGGCCACTCGCCACGCCACTTGTTCCACTCGCAGGAACCTACGCCTTAGAGCATCCTCAGAGTAGACACCTCGCTGCAATGCACACTTGGGAACAGTTGAAACCACCGTCTCCACCAGGTCATCTCCCTTTGCTGTCACACAACACACATTGCTCCAGGGTAGGATCATAAAAGTGTAGAAATTATGTAGTTAGAAATTACCTTCTTCAAACTATCGTTAAATTCCTCTTTTGACGATGCATTTTACTTCCACTATACCATCAGTAAATGTGTTTTCTTCACCTGCCTAAAGGTTGATTTATTTATTAAACTGATATACTCTGTCATATATGAAACCTGTGGGTTGTAATCTTTTGTGATCAATTGGCCAGCAGTGCTGATCAAGGATCACCAGGGACTTAATGCACCTCATTGGCCTAAAAATGTACAAATTGGCTTTAAAATGTCAAAAGAGGTTTTCAGCTATAACATATCATCTGGTTTAAAATGGTGGACATTCAAAGTTTTGTTTTACCTATAAAATTGTAGCAATACCATAAATAAACACAAAGTTCACCCTGTTTAATAGATTGTTACCTTCTTAATAACCAAAATAACTGCTCCAGAACCTACCGTTTTAAAATTATTTTTATTTAATTATTTAGTCAAAGTCTCTTTACTTTGACAATCAGAGCACTGGGCAGAAATTTAACAGATACAGAAAGTGAACAACAAAACAATTACAACTATTAACAGCTGTTGTTTGTTAAATATAAAAACATGCATGCATTACAAAATAAATGGATTTCAATTCAAGCCAAACCACAGAGTAAGTAAGGCAAATCTTATAGAAGAAAAAATTCTTATTGTTGTTTTGTTGGAAATTTGCTAGGATTCACCGTAGCGCTTGTGGCTACGTGTTGGATATGTTTTACCTGCAGCTTGTTTAATAGCATCAACTTTTTGCGCTAATGGCTGTATAGCTTCAGGGTCTTCACTTTTTGCCTTTAAGCTTGCAAGGAGGGCCTCTGCAGTACTCCACAAGGCTTGTGATGTCATGGCTTTTTCATCTTGAAGGGCTCTCTCTAAAAATTAAACCATAAATTCAAAACTTATTCTTAAAACTCAAGAAATTGACATTTTGTTTTTAAAAGAAAATAAATATTCACTAAAGTAAGACTGTCAATTTCAATGTAGGAGAGAGTAGAGTACTAGTTAAAGAGACAGGCATAAGCGAAATCTGTATTGAGTATAAACTTAAGTAGGAGCTACACAATCCTTCAAGTGGAAATATTTGTAATTTAGCCTAGACAAAATGATAAGGCCTACCGTTAATAGCTTAAAGAACAGTTCAATACTAAATCTGCTATCCCGTTGTGTCATGCAAAGGAGGTTTTAACAGAGCATGGAACTACAAACAGATGAGTTTAAGACATTAAAACTGTATTCCTTTCTTACTGGAAATGGCCTCGTTGAGTCCCTGCATGCGTCCGGTCATGTCTGCCAACTCTGCTTGCAGCTTGCCTTGCTCCTCCAGCACCCTGTCCTCCAGTCTCTGTATCAACTTCCTCTCCACTTCCTTCTCCTTCAGCTTCAGTTGATCATTCAGCAAGTCAATATGAACCTGTTCTTGTCTTTTCATCTGGTTGTGAATCTCTTGGTCACAGCCAGCTTTAAGTTCAAGCACCTAAAGAAACCAATGCTAGTAATTAGTTTGTCTGCACATGAGAAGGTTCTATTGTTTGATATAGAAGAAGTAACCGGAGTCTAGTTTTGGTCAGACCAGAGCTCGGGATTCTAGCAAAGGGTAGAAATCAAACACTGACTGGAAAATAAAACAGTTAGCTGTCACCAACTGGAAAGTAAAAATAGGCTTGCTAACTGTTGTTAGTCTAGAACTCTAGATCAAAAAAGATAAAATTACAAGTTTACACAATTATTGACATATCAAGCCTACATATCGATGCCATTACTATTCTTGAAGTGTTGTTAAAATCTTTTATCATCCTGGTACTTACAGAAATTAAAAAAGAAAATTTAGCATTAAATAGTTTAGTTGAGCTCACTGGCCACTAAAATGGTAAAGCTCTAGACAACTAAATAAAATTATCAAGAGAGTTAAAACTTACTTTTTTCTCAAAATCTTCTTTTATTTCTCTTTTAGCTTTATCAACTTCAGCATCAATTGTTTCTTGAATTAAAGAGGACTCTTTTGAATCTTGAATAGCCTTTCTCAGCCTCTGAGAGGTAAGAGTCTGAAAACGATTAAAGTTAAGTACAGAATATATAGGTGTATATCACTAATAAAAAAATAAACAATGAAGTACCCTGAATATTAAAACTTTATTACACGACTAGTTTCAGGGCTGAGCCCATTGTCAAGTGAATAAACAAGGAGTCGCCTATTACATGTACTAGGATGTAATAGATGACTCCTTGTTTATGCATTTGACAATGGGCTCAACAAAACAAATAAATGTCATAATATTCAGGGTACTTCATTGTTAACTTTTATTAGTGTTATACCAAAATAGCCCAATTCTCCAAATAGGTGTATATGTCTTATTTTACATAAAACGTAAAACATTCAGTAATGTTCAGTAAATTCAGTTTATGTTACAATTTATGCTTTGTGTTTCTAGAACCACTTCACTTAGAGCTAATTGTGGCCAATTTGAAGGTACCTTTCAAAAATTAACACAATTGTTCACTGTTGTACAAATATGATTGAAATGTGATGTATATGAATTTGTCTTTGATATTTTGAAAAGTTAGTTTTCAACAAGTCCTTTATTTTTCAATACTGAAAACAGTTTTTAAAATCCTGTGAACAGATATGTCTTGAAACTTAAGTAGATGTTTTAGTGACTAAAAAAATAACAGCTTGTTACTTGAATAAATTACATAGAATATATGTTGGTAGTTGTTGTAACACTTTGTTTACACCACTTACCTCTAATTTGTTCAACTCCTTTTGATAGTAAAGAAGCTTTTGAACTGCGTAATACAAGAAAAGATCTATATCCTCCTCGGACAGTCGAAGCTGTCTGTCGCTGAGTCGTACGTTAGGAAACAGTGTCGTCAGTTCTTCCTGGAAATTATTTGCAGTGAAATCAACAGAGTCCTAACAAGACTTTGGCACTTGAGAACACAATAGCACATACAAAACCTTTATTATCTAATTTTAAAAAGTAGACCAAGAGTAATTTTTTTACAACAGATACCCTTTTTACATAACTTATTATTTTAAACTTATTGGAATCCTTACTGAGAAATGCTTCCTAGCTTCTTCAATTTTATTAAAATACTTTGTTGACGCTCCCATTCGTGAGCTCTTCAAATCTTCTAGTTTCGCTTTAGCTTGATTCATCTCGCTTTCCAAGGTTTTCAGTCCTTCAGTAACGCTTTCATCAAACTTTGAATTCCGTAATTGATTAGAAAACTGCTTCAACTGTTCTCTGAAATCAGAAAGACAGAAACCCAATAAAAATAAAGTGCCACTGTCCTCTTTATTTTATATTTTTTATTTTATAATAATAGTATTTATTTATATTTTTACAATTGTTAAACTGTGTAGACTACATGCGTTATTAATTAAAACAACAAAAACAAAGTAGAATAAAATATTTAAAAAGTTTAGCAAGCCGCCAGTAACAAGGTAAGGCCAATAAATACAATTGGCATGATACTTAAATTTAAGTAAGTTAAATTAAATTAAGTTATTAAGTTAAGCAATTAAGTTAAATTTAAAACTAATCTCTGTTGTAATGATGGTAAATCATTAAAATACCCATATGCCAATACCAATATGGTGTTAACGCAATATGTCCACTCAGACATAGCAGACCTACTGAAGGATAACCAGTTCCTTACCACTTGATCCCCTCAATCTCACATCAAAACAGTGTAATGGACTTAATGTCTTCAACAACAACAACAAAAGACTTTATTGATACATTGATCAAAAGTCTTCAGGTAGTTTATTTAAAAATCTAATGTCTGTTTGGGATAGTAATTTTTCAAACAGTATTAAACTATGACTAGTTTTCTTAAATAACCTTGATATATGACAGAATACACTAAACAAATATTGGCCTAAATTTGAACATGAATAATTTACTATCAAGTAAAACAGCCCGCATTTTTGTACTGAAAATTATATCACAACAACTGAAACTTTCTTTTTTCTTTAAAAGTTCTTAGTTTCGAAAAGAGAGAGCTTCATCTCACATCTTGGTGTGGTGATCGATGAAGACCTGACTTAGAACAAGTGGACTCCTCTGTAAAAACTCAGCAGTGCTATTTATGCAGTAAGAAGAACATCGGCAATAGGTACTCCTGAGGCTGTGCTGGTTGCTTATCATGCACTTTTTGAGAGTAGTATGAGGTAGTAGTATGAGATTGTGTTGTGGGATGGTCCTCAATTTACAACCTGAACGAGTGTTGATTTTACAGAAGAGAGTTCTAAGGATCATGGCAGGACTGGAAGGTAGAGAAAGCTGCAGAAGAACCTTTCCAGAAAAGAAAATTCTAACGGTAGTGTCGCTGTTTATCTACGAGACTGTGCTAGTGGCTATGCAGAAGAATATACCAAAGAATACCAATGTTCATGGTCGCAACACAAGATTTGGCCACAACTACAACCTACCTTACCATCGCACAGGACTTTTTGAGAAGAAACCATCATACCTCAGAGCTAAATTCTTCAATGCGTTGCCTGAGGACCTCAAAAAATTGGCTGATCCAGTGAAACTAAAAACTCCTTTGAAAGTGTGGCTGTCTACAAGACCATTCTACTCAGTTGCAGAGTTCCTGGGCTGGAGAGACTTTGATATTGATGACTTCTAGTTGTTATATTGTTTGTGATAGTTTTATATATTTTGTACTTTGACACAATTTCAAATCTTAACGATTTTGTAATACAGATGTTCTCTCTTTCTCTCTCTCTTGGTGATATAAGGTGTACATTGAAAAGATGTAGGTGGCTGGCCAAGTGTTTCAGGCAGACAAAATAAACTCCACACATTAACAGCAGACAAGATATTTCTGATTGACTTTGTACTAGATAGATAAAACAATTTGACTAAAAGACTAATTACCCAGCAGCTTTTGCCATGTTATCAATGTCATCCATGGCTTTTTTATTTTCTTCAACCTTCTTTCGAATCTCGTTCCAAGTTTTTTGATCTGCACTTTCCGCAGACTTTTCGATTAGTTCAATTATTTCGGTGCCTTTATCTGAAATCAAAAGTTATTTCTGATCAATAAGTATAACTGTTAAGCTATATATTAATTTTAGGAAGGTTTAAAATGCATTACTTTTTAAACATTAACTGTTTGTATGCATTAACAGTCATTGACAACCCCTACCAATGTGTGAATGATTAAAATTCAGGAATTTCCTGGTTGAAAGTACTGTAATGCAAGTTTGGAGAATCGTAACTTAAATAAAATTAAGTTTAAAAATAAAAGTATTTACTAACTCAACCTTCAGAAGTTAAATACTGTTGAATTTTTCAACTTTCAAAAGTTAAGTTTTGAAAGATCTTACTTGGAATTGTTGACCTAGGTTTTCTGGCTGGTTGTCAAGGAATGCAACTAACAGAAGTAGAGACCAGGCTAAAACAATACTGCACGTGGAATCGTACAGGGAGTGGGGAGGTGGGAGGCAAACATTGGAAAGAGAACGCATAGTTAACTGTGTCATGAAGAATGACACAACATATTAAACTAACACAAACCCTATTTTGATAATTACGGGATGAGAAATGGTTTTTACTGATATCTTGTTTGAAATATGAAACCAATTAACAATTGTATATTTCTCAAATCAATGTACACAATTTACTAGACATCTGTCTATAAATATATCTAAAAATTATCAAGCATTTTACCTTTGTTTCAAAAATCCCCTCCCTCCCTTCTTAACGGCTGAAAATATTCATACACTCTTTGGCACTTGTTGTTAGGATCAGAGATCAGGAGTTTTACCCTTGCCCAAAAGGAACATTTGTACTAGGGCTGGACGGGATTGGATTTTTCCCTTCGGGCAGGAATCAGGCGATTTTTCTTGCTTGAAATCGGGAAATTTTCGGTGGGATTAATAGTTTACTTCAATTCTTTGTTTAAAGTTTGTTGTTGACGATGGGAGAATTTCAGAGTTTAAACTACACTGCGGACACCGCAATAATAGTTTAAGCTTATTTCATTAATAAAATTGTTGGAAAATTAAAACTAGTTTATTAAAACAGAAAAATAAATTTACCCTACAAAACCCAATCTTGTGTTCCATTTGTGGGTTTGAAAAGAAATGTATGTATTTAGGTTAAGTGGAAGAGGACTTGTTAGTGCTAACTTTGCCTAATAGCCATTTTCATTTCATTTATATGGTACAGCATGATTGTGATTTGATTTGATATTATTGATGGTATTAATGATATTACCATATAATTAAACTGTGTAATTATTACAAGGAATTGTAAACTTGAAAATGTCAAAATAGGTTAAAATAACAACTCCTTAAAAAATGTAAACATTTAAACATAATTTTAAAATGTCCATTTTAATTTGTTTACCAATTGGGGGAATTTTATAGGAATTCACCTAGAAAACTGATCATTGATCAGAGTAAAATTATGACAAATATGAGATTGTTAAAAAATCCTCAAATTATAAGATCTGCCAAAAATTCCTTTTAAACTTCCATTTTTGCTAAATGCTTCCACCCGCTCAGAAAATTCGAAATTCTATAAGCTACAAAGTTTTTCTAAACAATCCCAAAAATCTAAAAATCCCTCCATCCACAAAAATCCTGTTTTTAGGGATTTCCTCTGTTTTTTTGGAATTTTACTTTTGTTAAGAATTTCCTGATTTTTGGTCTTGTCCACCGCTAATTTGTACCAAATATCATGAAAATCTGTCAAAAAATTCAACCAGTAGAGAGTACACACATATATACAGACCACGCCAGTTAGCATGAATACCGGAGAGGAGAGTATAAACAGCTGTGATGTAGCCCCCCACCACTCACCGGTAGACTTTCCCCTAACGCAGCTCAGTATAGTCCGTTCCAACAGAATCCAAGATGGCGGTTTGTTTACAAACAACAACTATTTAAATTATCTTGTTTCTTTAACATAAATAGTTATTTATTTTGATCGTATGAATTCAATTTGGTTGATTCTGTTTTATTATTTTCAACAGTTGTTTTGCAATCAGTATTAAAGCTAAATACAAACTTCTGTTTAAAAGCAGACGAGCAACAAGATGAGGTTACGTTATTTGTATTTGTACAATATTTCTTACCTTGGACAATCTTAATTGCATCATTGTAAACTTTTATTGTGTCGCTGGCAATTTTCTTTAGGCTGCTTTCAGTGTTTTCGTTGGAAACATTGACTGCTACAATGGGAGCTTTCTTTCTCACTTCAACAGCAGCTGGAAGTTGAAAAAAACATAGCTGTTAACAACGTATTGGGAGTAGTTGCCGAAAGGCCAGCCCAGGGCCCAAAAGGTCTAAGCAGGGCCGCATCGAGGGCTCAGGGGCGGGAAAGTGGAAAAATATCATTCCGCAAAGTGGGATAACAACAATTTTTCAATAATAATGTATCTTAATTAATACCTTCTACATCATTACTTTGTTTTTAAAAATAAGTAGTTTGTAATATTTAACTTATGTTTTATACATAAAATAGTCAATTTGAAACAATATATTTAGTAGACGAGTAACTTTATTGGTACCTATTATTACAGTTAGAGTAAACTTTAAATAAATACCGCATTATTATAGTATTATGTTTGGCTAATGTGTAGGCCGCAATTATTGGCCAATGCCTTTGTGTTGGTCTCGGACTGATTATGTTTTATGAGTAAAACCAAAGTTTTGTACACTTTATTTCCTACGCCTACATATAATTTATTATTGTAAATAAAGGTCCCAACAAAATTTAAAAATATAGTTAAATATATATAATTGATTCAGTAATCACAGGATCAAACTTCACCAGGAGATTTCCGGTCAAAGGAGTTACTAAGCTAGCAAATTTAGTATGGCCACCATTTTGAAACCGGAAGTGATAGATATTCAAATTTATTTTTAATATTGGCTTTTGTCATATTAACAGGTGTGTAAAGTTTTAAGTTTATTTATAAATTAATCCACTTTAAAGATAAGAACAAATTGTTTTAATCTAAAACACAGACAGACAAAACTAGAAGGACTAAACTATGTGTTACTGGACATTTTTGTTTATTTTACTTGAAAAATCTCCTGGTGAAGTTTGATCCTAATTACTGGACACCCTGTGTAATTTTATCATGTAAAGTGTTCTTAAAATGCATTCTAGTAAATCAATTGGCATTACAAAAGCAAAAAACTAAGTGATATGAGTTATAAGCAAAACCATGTAGGAAGGGTGACATATCAAAATCTTGTCCGGGCCCTACTGACCTCGAGCGACCCTGGGTCCAAGTCATGAGGTTGCAAATATGACAAGCCCACAGCTTCGATAGGACTTAATATCATTCAAGCAAAGTGGGATAACAACAATTTTTCAATAATAATGTATCTTAATTAATACCTTCTACATCATTACTTTGTTTTAAAAATAAGTAGTTTGTAATATTTAACTTATGTTTTATACATAAAATAGTCAATTTGAAACAATATATTTAGTAGGCGAGTAACTTTATTGGTACCTATTATTACAGTTAGAGTAAACTTTAAATAAATACCGCATTATTATAGTATTATGTTTGGCTAATGTGTAGGCCGCAATTATTGGCCAATGCCTTTGTGTTCAAGACTGATTATGTTTTATGAGTAAAAACCAAAGTTTTGTACACTTTATTTCCTAGGCCTACATATAATTTATTATTGTAAATAAAGGTCCCAACAAAATTTAAAAATATAGTTAAATATATATAATTGATTCAGTAATCACAGGATCAAACTTCACCAGGAGATTTCCCGTCAAAGGAGTTACTAAGCTAAGCAAATTTAGTATGGCCACCATTTTGAAACCGGAAGTGATAGATATTCAAATTTATTTTTAATATTGGCTTTTGTCATATTAACAGGTGTGTAAAGTTTTAAGTTTATTTATAAATTAATCCACTTTAAAGATAAGAACAAATTGTTTTAATCTAAAACACAGACAGACAAAAAACTAAGCGAGAAAGGACTATGTGTTACTGGACATTTTTTGTTTATTTTTACTTGAAAAATCTCCTGGTGAAGTTTGATCCTAATTACTGGACACCCTGTGTAATTTTATCATGTAAAGTGTTCTTAAAATGCATTCTAGTAAATCCAATTGGCATTACAAAAGCAAAAAACTAAGTGATATGAGTTATAAGCAAAACCATGTAGGAAGGGGGAGGCATATCAAAATCTTGTCCCGGGCCCCTACTGACCTCGGGGCGACCCTGGGTCCAAGTCATGAGGTTGCAAATTGACAAGCCCACAGCTCGATAGGACTTAATATGATTCAAAGCTCTAATAATAATTCCTGGGGAAAAAAGCTTTTGCAGTTACAATTCAATTAGTTTATCATCTAATTAAAGTTAAACTCACTAAAATAGTTGTGCAATTTATATTATTAAAGATTGCTCATTTGGCTTATTTGGTAGTTACTATGAAACTATACATCTGAAACAAATAAGAAACCTACGAGACAAAGAAAGTTGGAAACACCTTATAATCTCTACTAAATGATTTAATAGAATGCTAAATATTACTTTAATTTATGTGGCAAGCCTGACGATGACATCTTGAACGTTGAAAGCTCTTCAATAAAGTATTCTTCCTATATTGGCTTTGTAGTTTATTTTAAATTGTAAATTTTCATTTAAAATTTCAAGGAAATATGCTATCATTCTATATTTACAAAGTTCCTTTATGAGCTACTTATGCTTCGGTTTAGGCCTGTCTCCCTCAACAGATTTTACTTCTTTAGGTAATGGCAGTACTTCTTTCTGTTTTTGTTCACTTGTACCTTCTTCTGAGGATACAAGTTTGTAGATGTCCGAAGTTAGTGTCACAGCTCTGAAATTAAATAAAACAAAAATGGTAAACTGAAATCAAACCAACAATATAACCACACTCTTGCTCATTTTTATGATATTTATGTACACAAATACATAATTATGTATGTCACATTACATTACAAAACCAGGCCAACACGCAGCTAAGCACTAAAGCTTCGCTTGCATAAGTAATCAAACTTCCTTTGCAATTTGTTACTCTTATTAGCTCCGTTCACAGTCTCGCATTGGCATTCGACGTTCTACTGCCACAGGCGTTACAACTCAGACTTAGTGGTCCTTTATAACGGGCACTACCAGGTGCGCTAACGGTTCGCTACACTCACAGCCTTGCTTCTGCCTTCGACCTCAGCTTGGCCTCCAGTGTAACAAACTTGACCGAGATATATTGTATATATTAATTTTTGACAAGATCAGGAGTTTTACCCTTAGCCCAAAAGGAACATTTGTACTAAATTTCATGAAAATCTGTCAAAAAATTTGACCTGTAAGAGTACACATATGGTATATACTTTTATGTATATAAAGTCTTGTAAAATGCTCAAAACGTGTTCTGGGGGTCAGGATTGGTGCTCATTTCATGGTCCCGGGTCTGGGTCTTACCATGCTGACGGCATAGATATCTCATTTTTCCAAAGGAAATTCAATAAAAAATAGTAACAGAAATGTTTCTGTATGACAGTAAGGTTATTTTAAAGTTAACAAGATGTTTTCTACAAAGTGAATTCTACTTCTGATTAAAAGCTGCTTAACCGTATTAAAGCTGTTTTACAGTGATCCTCCAAGCGTTAAATCATAGCTACAATCTCAAAAGAAAATAGGCCTTTTAATGAAACAATTCCAACTTACAACAAATTTTGATCTATTTTAGATCAAACTAGGTAAATTTTTTAATAGTCAAGTAAAAACACCATAAAAGTAAAACACTTAACACAACATACTTACTTATCTTTTATCGTAGATAATTGATCAGTGAACAAATCAATCCTTAGAGAGTTATCTTCCTGGTAAATGAAGCTTATGAATTTGTCCGTTCCAGGAATGTATGAATCCAGCACTTTTCTAAACTTAGGATCATCTTTTGCATAAACAATGGCTCCTCCAGCACCAATCAGAGTTATTCCTATTGTTGAATAAAATATCTTCTTAAAGCTAAAAACAAAAAATTCTGTTAAAAACTTCAAATCAGAAATATTATTTCTGACTATATAGTGAATGGTTCAGAGGAAGGGATGACTTAGAAACCAACAAACAATAGAAACAACACAGCTGAACATGGAAACAATCAGATTTAGAAGCTCAGTTTTTTTCCAAGCAACATAATCGTTCTTAAGTCTTGATTTTTGAAGTTTATTTTTGTAAGTGCACTTGCAGGTTATTCCAAGTTTTCCAAGCTTCTAAAATATTAGTAGTGGACTGTTCCAAGTGGACTTGTGTATTATTAGAGTTGTCAACTTGCAATGCTAGCGACTAATGTCCAACTTACATATTGCAATTTCTATATTTCCGATTGTTGCCAAAACTAAAAATCCTCCTCCAAATAAACATTTCTGGGAATTTATAATCCCTTTCCTGCACATCAGGGCTGGCTCTCCAGGCACTATAAATTATGTAACCTTTATATAGCAATGTAGAACTATTTATATAATTTTTGTTGTTGTTATGTATTGGTTTGATAATGGGAAAGCGAAATAATATCCAAATTAGATTATTTGTAATTCTGAGTTATTTAAATTGGGTCTTGTTGTTGTTACTTGATTTCTTTAATGTGTTTCTGTAGATTATTTTAAGTTTGAATAGAGATAGTGCTATTATTTGGCTTGTTAATAAATTAGATTATTTTGTAAAATTTAGGTTAATTTGACCTTTTTTATCTCAAAATTTTTTTCATTCTGCCACCATTTTTTTACTGGCTAAACAAAGTTCAAATTTTACAATAAAATGTCAGTGCCTTTAGTTAAGTCAAAACAATTATGGCAGGGGTAGGCGAGTAGTATTAAACATGTAAATATTTTCATAGGACACCCTAAATAAATTTATCAAAAACTAACTCACGTTTTCGCTGGCCTGCTTGCTCCACTGGCATAACATCTTTGAATGATTGTTTGAGTCACATTGTTTGATTTTTAGAAGTTGACGGGTAAAAGGCAGACGACTCGGCCAGTCAGCCAGGGCTGCCAACACTCACATTTATTTGGTCATAAAAGTCATAAAATGGCATAACGTATTCGTATAAAAATATATTGTATATAAGAAACAAGTCGGCGATAGCAGAACACAGCTACAAACACGGAAAACACGGAATTAGTTTTGATAAAACCAAAGTCTTGGCAAAAATTTCACACTATTATATTGTATATACTTGAATTCTATAAAGTGACACCAGCTTTTTCTGTAATTACTTTCACAATTTACTTTTGCACTAGTACTTTTTATTTTATTAACCTTAAAACCATTTTACATATAATATTTACATCAAGTGAATTACTTCAAGCCTAATGTAAAAACACCCTAGATTGAGGGGCTCATAAAGGCTTATGTTCTGTTCTTGCGACCTTATGAAAACTTCAGACACCAGCAGCAAAGCGTATAGGTTCTACTCGGCGTACTTGAATGCGCAAAGGGAATACAAAATCCAAATTATTTTGTAATGCCAAGAGGGCAGCAAATGTCCAATTTATTGAGTCGTCTCAAAACACTCAATAAATAACACGTAAAGCGGCTTGGGAGGTAGTGAACAAATATCGCCCTAAGAAACTTAAGATTGTACCCAACGCTAGTCCTGATGCGTTTAATGACTTCTTCATCAGTACAGTTAAGGAAATTGGCAATGAAATGCCTTCATCTGATGAGGATTTAACAGCTCCCGCCCTATCCCCAAAAGTGGGTCGACCTTTCAAAAATTGGAAAGCGGTGAGCCCGGAGGATATCAAAAAATTGTCAAATCATTTAAAAACTGGAAAAGGCTGGACATTTATGGGTTTTGGTGTCATGCTCTAAAGGCTGTGATTGATGTCATTGCTGTGTCCCATCGCCAAGGCGGTTAACCTGAGCCTATCTGGTTTTTTCAGACTTTATAAGAAAATAGCTAAGACTATACCTATTATTTCAAAAGGAAATCTAGCGGAAGCTAACTACAGCCTATATCTCAGTCCTGCCTCCTTCTCAAAGATACTGAGACTATAATGAAGAACCAACTAATCGAGCACTTTGATCTCAACAACTTATTCTCGAGGAGAGTCAACCACGGCTTCAGGAAGGGCGATCAGCGGTATTGTAGCTCTTTGTCCCTGATGGAAACGATCACCGACTCTTTCAAGTCAAAGACTCAGTGTCCCTAGTGTTTTGCTGTATAAGCAAGCATTGATTGGAATTGTCACACAAAGTGCTATTAAAAGCTATCTAAATTTGGAGTAGAGGAGATCCGTAGATCCTGGGTACCTTAAGCACTACTTGGATCAAGGGACGGTTTGTTTTTGAGGAGCCTTTTCTCAGGCCAGATCCTGTCACAGAGTTCCTTAGAGTGGTGCTGGGCCCTCTGCTGTTTCTAACCTTATCAATGATCTGGAGTTTGAACAGGACTCTCCTATTGCTAACACATCTCTAATCACCAGAGGTCCCAACCTGGACCAAGTCATTGAAGATTCAACCATCTAGTACAATGGGCCAAAACTGGTTTGGACAACAAACAAACTGAGCAGTAAAACTCAGACATTAATGTATCCCTATCAAAGCGACCAGAACTAACCCAAAAGGATGAAATCAAGTTGTTAGTTCTGGTTGAACTCCAAGATTATACTTGATTAGAGCAAGTTTGTTTGACCAGTGGAACTGGAATGGGCCTTGTAGTAAGAAGTCTTCCAACTCTTCTACAACCTGAGGAGATTGAAGTTGCCTCTATTCCATTGAAATAAACCTCTTAAATTGGCGCATCTGAGAAATCCTGCCCAAGATGAGAGACATCCAATTATTCAAGTAAGTATTTACTTCAGGACTTAAATGTGAGTTTACCTTGGTAATTTACTAAAGTGCAAAACTATTGTTGCAGAAACTCACTTATCCACAGTTGTTTCTTTACTAAGTAAAATTGATTTTAGAGGTAACTGAATTTTACCTAGGTGAATGGTAAAACCCACTACATGACCTGTTTCGGTTTTTTATAAATAATATTCGGGTAAAAATAAAACTTGGTCCTTCTAATTTTACTTGTGTAATTTCAGGTTCAATTCAAAACTAATGTTTCATAGATCTAGCAAGCTATTTCTAGGCGTTAAAGCGCTTCAAATTCTACCCAACTTCAGAGGTTCATGTCCTACCCCTCTGGCTCCTTTTCAAAAGTTACAGTAAATACAGTGTAATTTGAAAGTCTATTTTGTCTTCTCATATTGAAACTAGTCTTACACTTGCACTTGATACTTGAGTCCTGTGTGGTTGACGAAAACTTAGGATAGACTTAGTCAATGATTTAAAATTGTTTATTTTATATACATCTAAGTAGGGTTAGCAGACTCAATGTAATTAGCTCTATCCTCTAGTTCTTTTAAAGAAGTAGAAGATTTTAATAGGTAAACCTTAGTTTCCTTTAAACATGCATAGCACCTAAATTTTTCACTTCTGTTGGCAGTGGGTTATAAATCTTTATGCTGAGCAGGGAAAACTTAAGGTTTAGGCTTGAATTAAACTCAAAATTAAGTCCACATGGCGTTCCCATTTGTGTATCATCCTTTTGGTAAAGTTATGATGTCTAGGCAAACTTAACTATTTGTACATATTGACCTAAAACATTGAAATTTCCATCTCTTTGAAAAGAAGGCCTGCAATGGTCGAGGTATTTGGATTGGATAGACCTCTCTACAGCCTCAAGGATTGAAGAGTTGCCTCTATTCCATTGGGAGCTAAATAATTAATCTTATGAAATCTATCGGAAATCCTGCCAAAGATAGAAACCATCATTCAAGTAAGTATATACTTCAGGAATAAAGTGTACTGGTAATTGTTAAAACTATTATTGTAGTAAACTCACTTATACCACAGTTCGTTTCATAAATTTACTAAAGTAAAATTGATTTTACGAGGTAACTGAATTTTACCTGAGTAGACAGGTAAAACCCCACCTACCGCATAAATGTGTTTGGTTTTATAAATAATATTCAGGTAAATAATAAAACTTCAGTAATTCTAATTTTACTTGTTAATTTCAGGTTCAATTGCTAAAATGTGTTTTCATAGATCTAACCAAGCTATTTCTAGGCTGATGCGCTTCTGTTCCTACCCAACAAAGGTTGTCCTACCCTCTACTCCTTTTTTTCAAAAGTTACATAATTGAGTACAGTGTAATCCTCCATACTATAAAGGATTGAAACATTTTCCCTAGGCAATTCAAGAATAGCCAGTACTAACTTTGAAAAACTGTTATTTACAAAAAAAAATAATCTTCATCAAACATGTATTACCACAACTATACTGCTAATGAAACTTCAAACCAATACTCAATACACCAACCCTGGGTCATCACCCTCCAACTCTGCTGTTTGCTGTGATCACCTATAAAAATCTTTGGTTTTCATTGCACTGTTAATTTAGGAACAAAACACCAGAACATATTTATTGTTAAGCTTAATCATATATTATTGTTACTTACCTCTTGTTATATTTTTTATATATTTTACAGTATTGTAGAGTATTTATTGTTTTATATCATTCAGTTGTTCACTTATCATTATTATTGCATTTATTGCTTTAAGTCCAGCTAAATAGTATTTATATTTTACTTTACTTACCAGGGTATTAATAATTTTGAACAAATCCTAATCATTGTTATTATTAAATTTAATAAATGTTAACAATACACTCATCAGCAGTTCGCCTTTCAGTATTTTTAGAAGTTGACGGGTAAAAGGCAGACGACTCGGCCAGTCAGCCAAGGCTGCCAACACTCACATTTATTTGGTCATAAAATGGCATAACGTACTCGTGTAAAAATATATTGTATATAAGAAACAAGTCGGCAATAGCAGAACACAGCTACAAGACAAAACACGGAATTAGTTTTGATAAAACCAAAGTATGGCAAAGATTTCATACTATTATATTGTTCTATTACACAAACAAAGTGAAAGAACAGGTCTACATTTTTTAAGAAAAGATGGTTTATATTTCGCCATACATTACATGGCTTAATCATAGCCTAACAACAATTACTATTATATTGTATATATTTGAATTCTATAAAGTGACACCAACTAGTTTTTTTCTGTAATTACTTTCTCAATTTACTTTTGCACTAGTACTTTTCATTTTATTTTATTAACCAACCCTAAACCAATTTTATATATAATATTTACATCAAGGAATACTTAAGGGCCTTATTTCATAAAACTTTCACCGCGGTAAATGTGGGTTTACCGTGGTAATTTACTGTGTCTGTGGTAAAACTATTATTGTAGTAAACTCACTTATCCCACAGTTCCGTTTCATAAATTTACTAAAGTAAATTTGATTTTACCGAGGTAACTGAATTTTACCTGAGTAGACCAGGTAAAACCACACCTACCGCAGTAAATCGTGTTTCGGTTTAATAAATAATATTCAGGTAAACAATAAAACTTCAGTAATTCTAATTTTACTTGTGTAATTTCAGGTTCAATTGCTAAAATGTGTTTTCATAGATCTAACCAAGCTATTTCTAGAGCGGTAAAACGCTTCAAATTCCTACCCAACTTCAAAGGTGTCCTACCCCTCTACGGTTCCTTTTTCAAAAGTTACGTAGTAAGTAGTGTAATTTGAAAGTTTATTTTGTCTTCTCATATTGAATACTAGTCCTCCATACTATAAAGGATTGAAACATTTTCCCTAGGCAATTCAAGAATAGCCAGTACTAACTTTGAAAAACTGTTATTTACAAAAAAAATAATCTTCATCAAACATGTAATTACCACAACTATACTGCTAATAGAATCTTCAAACCAATAGGCTCTCCAATACACCAACCCTGGAGGTCATCACCCTCCAACTCTGCTGTTTGCTGTGATCACCTATAAAAATTAAATCTTTGGTTTTTTCATTGCACTGTTAATTTTTAGAACAAAACACCAGAACATATTTATTGTTAAGCTTAATCATATATTATTGTTACTTACCTCTTGTTATATTTTTTATATATTTTACGAGTATTGTAGAGTATTTATTGTTTTATATCATTCAGTTGTTCACTTATCATTATTATTGCATTTATTACATGTACTACTAAAAGATCTTGTTATTGCACTCTTGTAACTTTCTAAATTATTGTAACTATTATCATTGTAAATGAAATGGATTTTCCGTCAATAAAAAAAATTGAACATAAACTCAACCGGTAAAACACAAAATATAATGTGTTCATCTAAATTATACTTCTTTCAAGAATTATTGTCAATCACAACATTGCACACTTTATTTCAAAAACCCACATATTATGGCTTAGTTCAACAATTACATGTCACGATGTAAGCTTTAGTACGGGCTTTAGTTCCAAATACAAAATAATGAGAATTTTCATCCTAAAGAAGTCTGCGTAAGATTTAACAATATCCAAGATTTCAGATTCACTAACCTTTTGCCAAGTGGAAAGCTGGGGGTTGGTTGGTTGTTAGTGAAGAGTTCATGTTAGGGTCCACCTGTAACATAGGAGATTAGCAACTGTCTCGTGTACCACATCAATAAAATAGTTGTTGAACTCATCAAGCA
The DNA here is from genome assembly GCA_018831715.1 of Matsumurasca onukii. Taxonomy (NCBI): domain Eukaryota; kingdom Metazoa; phylum Arthropoda; class Insecta; order Hemiptera; family Cicadellidae; genus Matsumurasca; species Matsumurasca onukii. The sequence goes on from CM032062.1 coordinate 10,073,616, forward strand.
ATCAAGCTCCCAGGCTTAGAGCTTGTTCTACCACAACTTTTTACCAAGTCCCACGCTGTTTACATTTGTTTAAGCCTGATCAATGAGTTTCTCATTATAAAGTTTCTTTGTTTCCCTGACTTGAGAGCTGTACTCTCTTTTATTTTAAGGTAGAGTGAGTAGTACTTAGACTGAGGCCTGCAACTTCAGAGGCTTTATAGTGATCATGTGCAACAGTGCAAGATCACAAAAGAACGGCTCTGGCAAGTTCAGGAGTGCCATGACTTATCAAACAATAGCCTAACAATTACTATTATATTGTATATATTTGAATTTTCTATAGTGACACCAACTAGCTTTTTCTGTAATTACTTTCACCTCATTTTGCACTAGTACTTTTCATTTTATTTTATTAACCAACCCTAAACCCATTTTACATATAATATTTACATCAAGTGAATTACTTCAAGGGCCTTATTTCATAAAACTTTCACCGCTGTAAATGGGTTTACCGTGGTAATTTACTGTAGGTAAACTATTATTGTAGTAAACTCACTTATCCCACAGTTCCGTTTCATAACTTTACTAAAGTAAATTTGATTTTACCGAGGTAACTGAATTTACCTGAGTAGACCAGGTAAAACCACACCCAAGTTATAAATCGTGTTTCGTTTTATAAATAATATTCAGGTAAACAATAAAACTTCAGTAATTCTAATTTTACTTGTGTAATTTCAGGTTCAATTGCTAAAATGTGTTTTCATAGATCTAACCAAGCTATTTCTAGAGCGTAAAACGCTCAAATTCCTACCAATCAACTTGAGGTGTCCACCCTCTTGGTTCACTTTTTCAAAAGTTACATAAAACAGTGTAATTTGAAAGTTTATTTTGTCTTCATATTGAATACTAGTCCTCCATACTATAAAGGATTGAAACATTTTCCCTAGGCAATTCAAGAATAGCCAGTACTAACTTTGAAAAACTGTTATTTACAAAAATAATCTTCATCAAACATGTACCACAACTATACTGCTAATAGAATCTTCAAACCAATAGGCTCCAATACACCAACCCTGGAGGTCATCACCCTCCAACTCTGCTGTTTGCTGTGATCACCTATAAAATTAAATCTTTGGTTTTCATTGCACTGTTAATTTTAGGAACAAAACACCAGAACATATTTATTGTTGCTTAATCATATATTATTGTTACTTACCTCTTGTTATATTTTTTATATATTTACCAGTATTGTAGAGTATTTATTGTTTTATATCATTCAGTTGTTCACTTATCATTATTATTGCATTTATTACATGTACTACTAAAAGATCTTGTTATTGCACTCTTGTAACTTTCTAAATTATTGTAACTATTATCATTGTAAATGAAATGGATTTTCCGTCAATAAAAAAATTGAACATAAACTCAACCGTAAAACACAAAATATAATGTGTTCATCTAAATTATACTTCTTTCAAGAATTATTGTCAATCACAACATTGCACACTTTATTTCAAAAACCCACATATTATGGCTTAGTTCAACAATTACATGTCGCACGGTAAGCTTTAGCACGGGGCTTTAGTTCCAAATACAAAATAATGAGAATTTTCATCCTAAAGAAGTCTGCCGTAAGATTCAAAAATTGGTATGAATATTTCTTCTATAATCAGTCCTAAAACTTGCAGTAAAGGAGCACGTAAATATGAGACCAAAGGATTTTACCTTCACTCGACAGGTTCAAAGGACTACAAATCTGAGGCCAGAAGCCCAAGCGAGACTGTGAGCGTAAAATGTAAATCCGCTTCACTCAGGCCAGCGGCTTTGGCCCTTAGCTGCATGTCAGCCTGGTTTTACCTTTTTAGGATCAAATATCACCACTTTTCACCTATTTTCATAATTTCAAGACCTGCCTGTGATGGAAAATCTATGTTTCCCTATCCATCACTAAATCATTTTTTGAGATGCTAACCACTCTCATGAGGGTATTTTAAGGCAAATATGAGGTGAGGGATGAGTGTGATGAGTGGTAGTAATGAGTTATGAGGTGTAGTCTTGTTACAAACTAAGGTTGACTCTTCCTTAGAATGGGTCATTAATTAATAGCCCAATGACCAATGGAAATATAAGGACCAACGGCTTAACGTGACTTCCGAACCACCCAGGTGATGGTCTGATATGTCTAAACGATGGTGGAGATTCAAGGTAGAAATAAATTATTTAGTTTCTAAATAAACGTTTTATTATAGTATTACAAAACAAAACATTAACTGAACTCACATATTTTTAAACCTAAAACTAAAAGTATTAATGCACATGTTCTCAACTATTCTAGCAGGCACAGCCAAAGGGACTTCCCTTTTCATACACACAAATCATTTTACATTCATCATAATAACGTTAGTAGTGGTAGGTTACCTCAATCTTGTCTGGTATTTTTCTGCTCAAATGACATAGAAAGTCATGTGTTGAAATAACAATCCTTAACTTCACATTGCTCTTATTTTGCAGGTAATGTGCAAGTAGTAAGTAGTGATTTGTAATATAGCGCCCATCAGCCTTTGCAAAACATTAGGGATGTGCACTCAAAAAAAAATTATTTTTTTTTTAATAATGTATTTTTAATTTTAATTTCTAAGTATGCTGCACCTAAAACACATGTGTATATTCATTAAGAATAGTTATGAGACACCAAACCATTCTAGCAGCTTTAAACCAGATAAGATGAAGGTAATCTAATTTTCAATGTTAGAGTAAACCCTTTTTTCAGAAGGTGTTTGAATGAAATTCCTTTAAAAGAAAACAATGTTATATTTGATCTGAAAATTTAAAACATAATTTGTATAAAGGCTTAATGTAGGACCTTACTTATAAAAAAATTAAACATTACAAATCAATTATTCATAACAAAGTATTTAAGTAAAAAGTTTGTAAACTGAATCGATTTGGTTTTACTAGTACATATTTGTATTGTCCCATTTAAAATTAGTTTAGATTCGATTAATACATGAATTTTCAGTTATAGTAATTCAATATGCTCTCTGGCAAAAAACATTAAAATGTAAGGAACTAAAAATCATTGCACAGTAACAGAATGACAGTAACGAAAGTTTTACACAATAATTATATACAAAACAATTATAGTTTTAAACACAACTTGGCAAATTGGACAAAGTATCCCAATCACTTATTTTGCAGAAAAGTCCCATTTACTTGAGGATGAGTGGAACAAGTAACTTTATTTAAAAAAAAAAAACAAGAATACAAGATAGGATATTAAAAAATCTCTCAAATATTATTGAACTGACAATCTTAATACTTTTAAGTTTTAACAGTTAAAAAGTACGTGCCATGCACAATTTTGTAAAATATTTATACAGTAGAAACTCAACAGTTTGACTATTTGTGGACCGAAAGAGTGTCTAACTATTCTGTTTATGTACTGTTTATAGGTTTTTATCTTAGAGAGGTATTGAAATACCACTAATTACTGTTTATTCAATAAGTTACAAATTTCAAAGGTTAAACAAATCAATGTAACTGTATAGTGTATAACATAATTACTATAGTACAAAATATTTTAAAATTTGTTTCTGTATGTATGTCATTTATTCAGTCACCACTGAAGGTGTCAAACTATAAGCAGTGTTAAACTATTGAGTTTCTACCCCATTTAAGTATTTATGATTGGGAAATATATCCTGCACATCACTCTGAAATGGCTTTGATAGCTCTTTTCTATTTTCTGTACCATCAATCAAACACAAACATTCTTTTAAAAATTGTATTTTTGTCTCTTTGGTAATTTTTTTATTGCAGGCATTTTGCTGTGAATTTTGTGAAATTTGTCAGCTGACATTGTTACAGTAGTAATTTTTCAGTACAACACAACATTTCAAATTAATTCAGTTTGCTGTTGAACTTCTTCAGCTTTTAAAGGGTCTTAATCATAGACACGATTATTAGTGTTAAGAACGTCTATTTTCAACGAAACTTTAATATATATTTTTAAAAAACTTACACAACAAAGCTATTAAAAAATCAAGAAAAATTATCGATACCTACCACAACAGTACTTAACTATTAGTTTTGACATACACACTTCTAACAAAAAATAGTGTTGAAATAGTAAAATACATGACCATTATATACATTTATATTTGCTTAGTTACACTTTGATACTTAAAATAATTTCAAAACCAAAATAAGTTATAACATTTATAATATATAAAGCTGTACTATTATTTAATTTTTGGACTAGTTTTCTGAAAAGGTGATGATTACAGTAATTGTTACATTTGTTTTCGGAATGTTGGCATTGAAAGTAGAGACATTTTGTGCTGTTCAGTTGGCAAGGGACTCGAGGGCTGCCGCCACTGTGGGAGCCGACTCATCACTCTTGAGTTTGGCTGTGGTTGTGCTTTTGGAGATTCATTCATATTGCTGAAACAAAAGCAACAGTTGAGAGTTTAAGCCAGTAAACAGCAGTAGCCCTTTGATACAGTAGAACCTCCCTTAACCCTCTCCCAGTTTAGCTGAGCTCTCCTGCAGTTCAGACACTACTGGACTCAATACTTTTGCAACACATAAAAAGCAATATATCAGCATTTTGTAAGTTTTAAATTAGAAAAGGAGTTTAAAAAGATAGCAAGACAATAAGAAGAAACACCATGTACCAAGGAATGTACAAAGTGTTTTAAGGGTGCACAGTGGAGGTCGTGACCTTGAATTTCGTTCCATAAGAGCAACGTAAAACATGCACTTTCCTGAGACCCTGACGCCTACAGTTTCCATAGGATTTTTATGAAATAAACTACGTTTTAAAGTACATGACTCCAGTGAGCCGAATTTCCATTTTTTCATTTATAAAACCGTGACAAAAGTCCAAAAATTGAAGAAACTTTGTATTCAATTACACCTCATAACTCATTACTATTACTCATCACACTCATCCTTCACCACATATTTGCCTTAAAATACCCTCATGAGAGTGGTTGGCATCTCAAATAGTGATTTAGTGATTTATTTGAATTTCTTATTTTTACTATTAAACTAATACAATTTTCAAAAAAGTGGTCAACAGAGACATTGGAGTACATTGTCATCATTGAAATAAAACCTATTCAATAAAGATATTACAGAAGTTGTAGGCGTGAGGTGTCTCAAGAAATTGCTTGTTTTTACATAATTCATATGGGACAAAAAACAAAATGGCAGACAAGTACTGTACACTCTTAAGGCTAAGGGCTGAAACAGGGCTCCAGCTAAGTTTAACAACTTCTAATTAAGCTGGGAGAGGGTTCTGAAGCAAAGGGGAAGACCATTTTTAGCTACAGAGATTCAGTTGTAAAAGGGTACTGAAAATTATGTGGGATAAACAAGGCATACAGCTGGTGCTTTATAGGTAGTATTTTATGGTGAATCAGATGTTCAAAGTCACAGACTAGTGAAGGTCAATGTTGCTGGTGGGCGTTAATTTCAATATTTTAGAAGTTAACTTAAGTGGTATACAGTCAACTCGACTAACACTTAATAAAGTCAGCAAAATTCCGGATAAGCAAAATCTCAAAATCATTGTACAATGAGGTATATAAAGACGTAAATAACTAAAAATAAGGATAACAGATTCCAGTGAGCAGCGCATGTGGAATCTAGTCAGTAGTTCTCATGTATTTTAGCACCGGTGGGATGCGCTGTTGTTAGCCTTGGTTCCACGGTTTTAGTTAGCTACTGAGCGATCAGTAGCGCTAGCGTCGAACTCTTGACAGGTCACGTGACTTGGTCACCACAACAACCAGAAAATGCCGACAAGATGGCGACGGAGTATTGTCAGTGTTTATGCTGTTATTGTTATCTTACTTTCGTATATCACCGTGACACTGTTGTATCACCAATGCTTAATGTTATACTGGTTGCACATTTGTTAACTGTTGAACCACCAATCACGATCAATGTTTTGCGTCATGTCGAGTTTTGCTGTATCGTCAATAAGTCCTGTTTGCGTTCAGTAGACATCGTTTCGCAATCACCAATAACCACTCCGATAACAAAAACAACTCCTGCAACCGCACTTCAGAAAATTATATGCCCTCTTATACCACTGTCAAAATCTTGAATAGGCCTAATTAATCAGATTTATAGGTAGGATGGGTAATTCTGGTAGGTGGGGAGAATTGCTATTTTTTGACTAATATTGTCATGTGAGACAGAGAAAACAAGTCAAGGCCATGCGGGACACTATTATCGTCTGTTTTGTGAAGATGGCGTCATTGTATTTTTCTCCATAATTATGGTGTCGTGGTTAATCCGCAACGCGGTTAATCAGATTACGGTTAATCGGGAGTTGACTGTATGTAGATAGTTGGTAAAAATCACAGTTAGTACAACAATAACTAATCAAATTGTTTTCAAGTTTAGTTTGGAAAACAATAGAGAAATAATTCTAAATGGCACTAAAATCATCTTGTATAATAGAGTTCTAAAGTCGATTTTAAAACACCCAGTATTTCATAAATAAAATAAGTGTATCCTTCCTTTTCTTTCAAGCTGTTCAAACATAATTTTTATTCATGGTCACTACTTAAAACCTGTTCTTTACTGACATAACATTGTCATAACTTCTTCTGGAAACCTAAAAATCTTTAAACAAGTTAAAAATTAAAATTAAACTATACGTTATAGACCTAAAACTACAGCACAGCTTCAGACTATACTAAATAGTAATTTGTAAATACACCTTGCTAAAAAATAAAACTCTACAAAAGTTCTGTTATTTGTACTACACCCCAATAATAAATAATCTTAAGATTTTAATAAGACACAAAGGTTTATTTTTACTACTTTAATAAGTTTTGATGAACTGTTTGATAACTTTGTAGGAAAATCAATCAACTCATGATTTCCACGTCTTTGAACAAAATATATAGTATATATTTGATATTTTCAGTTTAAAATCTGTCACCGTATATATTTGTTTAACTTTTAGGAATGTAATATTTTTACAAAGTTAATGTAAACTGATTGAAAATACTTGTGCAAAACATCAAACAATAAAACTAAAACATTTACATGTAATGCATTTTCAAAAACCTACCAATAACTAGATTAAAAATTCAGCTTTTCTCGAATTTTCACCACCCTAAAACAAATAATTGTCATTTCTGAAAGTTTATGTTTTAGAATCCAATCAATGCCATCACATTTTTCATGCTTATTATTTAAAGTTTAAGCATGCACAACTTCTTTGACATGTTTAACTTTTCAGGTACAAACGAAAAACAATTAATTACAATAAAATGTACTTAAAACAAAATGTAGGTATTACAAAACAACTACTCAGATTATTTGTACATTTTACAACAAATTCTACTTTAACAGTATTGACTAAATAAGTAACTCGACTACCAACAACAACTGCTTTGATTTTGATTGATTTACAGTTTTGATTTGGATTGGTTACCTATGTACAATCATGAATGTACCGTATATTGAGAAATATGTATAGCTTGATATATTTTGTATTAAGATCATTGAGTTTTACATTTAAAGTTTAAAACCCTTTGCTAAGGTTTCACAGAAAGTCAGAAACTTAGAGCATTGATACTCTATTTTGTGTACTAGACTACCACACAATAATTACTTTCACTCTCTACCATGCAAACTTCCGAGTACTTGCTTCTTTAAAAAAAGTGTATTGTATTTCAAATCCACTACGTCTGATCTAAATCTAAATTATTTAAAACAAAATTAATAATCTGGCCAGTGAAATCTGGGACTAATTATACATAGTAATTAAAAATATACTTGGGCTTGTTTGGAGGTTGAACAACATTACTAGTATTTCAGCTACAAACAATATGTTTTGAGGATTTTAAGTTATTTTAGACAATGTCAAAATATTGGTTTAGTTTACTTTGATAAAAGTTAGTTTTGAACGTATACAAATATGGAAAGAAGTTGAATACTTACAACAAACGTCTAATTAAGCAGCATGAAAAATGTCACACCCTTGTCATTTCATCATCAATGACAAAGGAGTTAAACATTTTGATTAACCAAATTTTTGGTTTATCAATAATTGAATTCAAAAACGGTATTTCTTTAAATTTAAAATAAAAATATTTAGCAGTAATAATACACTTAAAGTCACAGCACAATGTACTTTTAGCAAAAGCCATTTTACAAACTATAGATTAATACAAGTTACAAGAATAGGCCAGTTTGTTTAAAGATAAATGCCTCAAGGTTCTAAAGATTTCCATCTCTTAGCAGTGAAAGTGTTTATAGAAGTCAATGTACATTTTGTCTTAAAATAGAATCGTGTTAATTCACTACTGAAAAATGTCACTACTTTCAAACATACTTTCTACCTACGAGACAAAACAAGTTAATATAGCGTGTTCTTATAGCCATGAGTTGGGTAAAAACTTGGATTGGTAACTTGACTAAGCTAGTTTTGAAGGAAGTATATTTTGCAAAGAATATAAGATCTTCTGAATAAGCTCAATTTTTACATCACATTCATCTAGAACAGTCTCTTTAAGTGTTTTCAATAAAATGCAGAAGGATGAATCACCATTTTTTTTACTATTTAGGTAGCAGATAAAAATACTTAAGATTTAATGAAAAGCATTTATGTCAACTCCCAATTATTCCTATTCACCAATAGCAAATTTTTACTGAATTAATCATTAATATTGCATTACTGTGAACAAAGCCCCCTTCTTACTCAAATGGCCAACAACTATATGTACGGACGGACATCGACTGGTTGGTGATAAAGTTTAAAAATACCTTAATGACAGGAAATTTTCAATTTTGTAATGTTTTTTGAGTAGAAAAAAACAACATTATATCTACATTGTTCAGAAATTGAGTATTTTTCTGACACCTAAAGAGAACTAATTTACTACAGACACTTAGATTATATTTGAACCTAGTTCCACATACCAAAATATGTTTACCATAATAATTCAAAATTCACAACCTTTTGGCAGAGTTTCAGTTGTTAAGCTACAGAATAACAAATAAACACTTCTATCTAGTTATTGGAGCAATGTGAGTCAGACAAATAAAGTCAAACATGATCAAAATAAAACAGCCAACAAGTAAATCTAAATAGTTTACCTTGCCAAGCCGAAAACTGTTCCAGCCGCATGAAAAGTACAAAACAATGGTAAGTGTAAGTATTGTTAACAAACCCTTTGAACGTTTTATGTCCACTGAATTTGATGAAAGCCACCATGAAAGCATAATGTGCACAGATACATATACATACACTAATATCATAATATGTAAAACTATTAGGGCCGGTTTCGCCAATGTCAGGTAACTGAGATTGGCAGTTTAAGCTGCAGTTTAACTCAAGAAGGTATTTCCCCAAAAGTTATAACATCAATTTGGCCGGAATAAACCAACTGACCCTCGCTTGTAGTTTAAGCCGCTGGTACAAACTTATACTAGTTGAAATTAACAAAAACTTAACCTCAAATTTGTAAATCAAAGCCTACAGCTTACACACCATAATAATTTTATTAAGTTTACAAATACTTAGCGTATTACTTGTTTAAAACCATCATTTATATTTGGGATGAGTCGGTTCTCGGTTCCACCGGTTGGATAGACCGGAACCGAGCAAAATTGACAAAGTCGGTTCGGAACCGGCCCGATAGCGAAATAACACATTGGGGTTAGGGGTGTGCAGTACCGATGTATTGAGTCCGAGTTTGAGTATTTACCGCTACTCGAACTCGGCTCGCCTGATCGGTAAAGCTCGAAATTTGGTCGAGTAATTTGCCGTGAACGGTATCGAAGTAGTGATTTCACCACGGGCGTTAGCGGGAGTCAAGAGATAGCCGCGAACGGTATCGAAGTCGTGAATTCACCGCAGGCGTTAGCGGGAGTTGGAGATCGCCGCGAACGGTATCGAAGTCGTGATTTCACCGCGGGCGTTAGCGGGAGTCAAGAGATCGCCGCAAACGATATCGAAGTCGTGAATTCACCGCGGGCGTTAGCGGGAGTCAAGAGATCGCCGCGAACGATATCGAAGTCGTGAATTTACCGCGGGAGTCGGAGATCGCCGCGAACGATATCGAAGTCGTGAATACCGCGGGCGTTAGCGGAGTCAAAGATCGCCGCGAACGATATCGAAGTCGTGATCACCGCGGGCGTTAGCGGGGTCGGAGATCGCCGCGAACGGTATCGAAGTCGTGATTTCACCGCGGGCGCAGCAGTCGAGATCGCCGAAACGGAATCAGTCGTTATTTCACCGCAGGCGTTAGCGAGTCAAGATCGCCGCGAACGGAACCGAACCGACAGAACCGGGGAAGAACCGGTAAAATTTTGGAACCGACCCATCTCTAATTTATATATTGTTTAATTAACTTAATTAGCCAAATGGACAAACTGTTACAAATATTAGAAGAAGTTGAGGAAAAGGATTACAAAAATCAAGGAAAGAGTAGATCATTTTATGAGATGGGAAGAAGCAAGAGTTTTTTGAAAGATTACGAATGAAAATTTGAATACACAAGTCCTCCGTTAGCAAAACAGTTAAGCAAGTGTCTGATACCCTTTTAAGTGAATTGGAATAAGATAGAAATTACAATTAAATTTAATAGGCCTAGCTTCTTCACATTGAGGAGTCAGTAAACATAGTCTAGACTCCAATCCAACAAACATTTTTTTTCTTGAAGAACCATTTTCAAGATTTTTTTTCTTGTTTCTACCGAAATAAAACAGAAAACAGACAAACAGGTTAACCAACTCATTGATGCAAGGTTCAATCTATGCTGTGCCTGCTAATAATGGTTGAAACCCTTCGGAGTTTGAGCCCGAGGTATAAATTTGTGCTCTGCACTAAATAAACCACCAGCACAATGAAAATTTGGGGAAACCGGCCTTTAGTGATACAAGTAAAAGTAAAAGTACTGTGGTAAGTTAGTTCCACAATAGAAATAAAATAATACAGTAATATCAATAACTACTCCTTACTGTATGAGATATTAATATGTGTAGTAAAATTGGGTGAAAACTAAAATATCCACTTAAAATTAATTTGTTTTTTGTTTTAGATGACTTTTTTTTATTGGTAAAACATTTTTTCATGTAATTAGATCTTTAGTTTGTATCTGTTTCTTTATAGTTTTCTTTTCAACTTCTTCTGGAGTACGTGTATGTTTAAAATTTTACTGTTAGATCCCATCCCAGTAAGCAAATTTTCAACAACTTGTAGATTTACAAGAAGTTTGAACATTATGTTAATTTGGCTGAAAATGATGTTATCTTAATCTTGTTTTATGAACTTAATAGTCGAATGGTATTTGAATACAAATTCAAAATATATAAAGTAGTTTATTAGCAATTAAATGATTTCAATAGGATACTGTTATAATTTTATAGTTCTCATCACATATAGTAGTTAATATTTTATAACTTTTTGTACAGGTTTTTTTGCAAGGCCCTTTTGAATTAAAATCAATAAACCTTTGTTGTGATTAAAAGTATTGTTTTTAGAATATAAATAATTTTTGGACAGCTTTGTCAAATTGCTATGCCGTAGCTGAAAAAAAGGAAAAATGAGTCTGTAACAATCTGTCAATAAAATCTGGAAACTGCAGTGTATAACCAAATATTCTGAAAGGTAAAGTTTAGATGCAATTTTAGAACAAAAAAAGAAAAATTCCTTTGACACTAAGACCTGCTGTAAAACCTACTTCATTTGTTTTCCTCCAGTACCAGGAAGAGCTTTAGTGAGTGAGCTGTACATTTTGTATCAGTAGATACTTTACGGTAAAGCTAGGTAAAGGTTGAGGTTGAGTAAAACAGATTGTTAACCTTTTGTGCTCCAATGGCGAACTGAGTCCGACATCGGAGCGGAAAGGCAAAATAGTCTAGTCCGACATATCGTTTATTGCATATAGCGCAAACGATAAGCAAGGACTACGCTACACTAACGGCACCTAGCAGAGAACACCAAAACTAGCACTCCCTCCCCCCCTGACGCCAACTCACGTGCGAGTTTGACAGCCCACGACAAACGGCCCGGTGGTTTAGTGATGGTCAGTTGGCCCCTGTCCGTCACAGCGTGGGTTTGAATCCCACCTGGGTGCGCTCTGGTATAGTGCAATGCTGATCATTGGATCATTCCGGGTGCAGGGGCCACAATGACCCGCTGAGGATTACTGAAGAGAAAATGGCTCATCAAATCCAGTGAGGCGGAGAATGGCACTTTTTGAGCTTAGGGAGGCGCTAAATCCCCGAGCTTAGAGGACTGGTTCGATGACTGGTAATGCACCGTACCAGAGAGCGGTTTTGCTGAAATTTTGCTTACAGGGGACTGGGAAAACCCATAAGGGAGGGTTCTTACAAAATTTAAAAATAAAATTAGAGCGCAAAGGGTAAACAAGACAAACTCTACCTTTTATAGGAAACATACAAGTAATGAAAAAGTACTAACCTAACAAAAGAAGTGCCTGTGGAATCAGATTGGGTTGAGAGAATAGGTCCTGTGGATAGTGGCCTTAGCTGAAACAATAAAGCGAACACATATAATAATCAACAAGAATAACTGAACCTGTACTTTATTTGTTATTTCCTTATACAGATATAATGATTAGTGGTGTTACAGGGTGGACCAATGAGAACGATACAATTTGTTTACACTCTCACACGGTTAATATGACAACAATCACTAAATCACTATTTGAGATGCCGACCACTCTCATGAGGGTAATTTAAGGCAAATATGAGGTGAAGGACGAGTGTGATGAGTGATAGTAATGAGTTATGAGGTGTAGTCTTGTTACAAACTAAGGAATCTACTTCTGTCATTAGAATGGGTCATTAATAGTCCAATGACCGATGGAAATACAAGGACCAATGGAAATACAGGATAACATGACTTCCCAATCCGCGATGATGGTCTGATATGTCTAATCGATGGTGGAAGTTGATGGGTATCATCAGATGATCACTGAGACTATCTGAGCCGCTTTAGACCTATATCAACCTCAAAACCTGACCTCCATAAAGCTGGACTACAGGACCACGCCACGAGTCCCAGACTCATCAGCTATGTTTATAGCTTGAACAAAGTTCTGCCATTTTAGTTGAAATGGTGTTTTGAGTTTTGAGCATCGTCCTCATGCTGTTAAAGTACTTTTATAATAGTGATTCTTTGTTAAAACTCAAAGATTGTTTGGATCCTACTGCATTGTCGGTCAAAATGGAAATGTTCTTACTTGTTAAACCATTTCAAACTGGGTAAGTTTATTCAGTAGTATTGCTACTACATAAAAGAAAATCGGTGGAAGTGTTAAGACAGTCCATACATCAGAAAATGCGAGAAGCAGTCCTTTTCAGCTTTTCAAGCTCGTTTGAAATTGCCCCTTAAAGGATGTAGTTTACAAAAAAAAACTTGTTTCGAGTAAAATGGCATAAAATACCCTATTGTTCAGTACAATATTTAGATGTCCAATATCGAACATTACCTATTTACAACATTTTAAATTGTATCGTTCTCATTGGTCCATTCTGTATATGGTTAGTTTAGCTTTAGAGGTGGACGGGATTGGATTTAGAAATCCCCTCAAATTATAATATCTGCCAAAGATTTCCTAATTTTCACCAAAAATCCCACTTGCTCGGAAATTTCCCAAAAACTCCCTCCTGCCCCAGAGAATCCCCAAAAGTTCCTCCCGCCCGAAAAACCCCCTTTTGAGAGAAGTCCCGCCGATTTTCAGAATTTTAATTTTTGTCGGGGATTTACCGATTTTTGGGTCTTGTCCACCAATATTTTGCTTCATGAACTTATTCAGAGTAGTGACTAGAAGAAGTTGTGTAATGCGTGAGAGTTTACCCTCTCGGTCTGTGTGGCTGCGTTGCAGGTTTCCACGCGACCGCAGGGCTCAGGCGGAGGTAGAGTTTGTGATTGTAGTGTCCGAATCATCCTCCTCTGCTCCTCCGCTTGCGAGTGAAGAAACACTACCTGTACAAACCAGACCACTACGTTTATCATCAAAACTTACTGTTTAATGTACTTCAGTATTTTTTGCTGAACTATTCTAGCTATTCATTCAATAAATTTAAAGACTGTAACAATCAAACGTGTGTTAAGAGAATAATGAACACAGATAGCATGAAGGCACGAACACTCAAGTATGGTTTGAAAATACAATCTAGTCACGATAACGGATAAACTAACCGGTAATGATAGAAGTCTACACTGTTCAATGGTTTTCAATAACAAATTTCAGAATCAAATTGGATTCAAATTGGAAATACTACTATTTGCTGATGATACCTCAATTTTATTTTCACATAAAAACGTCGAAATTTTAGAAATACAATTATATATTGATCTGAACATCATTGCTCAATGGATGGAAGAAAATGGATTCCATATAAATTCTGAAAAATCAAACTATATCTCATTTACCCTAGAAGAAAACCCAAATTAGAAAATGTCAATATTAGTATGAATAACGAACAAATTCAAGCGCCAATGTAAAATTCTTAGGACTTATTTTGGAAGAACATTTAAATTTCAAAGAACATATCAGATCAGTTTGTAGAAAATTATCAACTGGAATCTATTTATTAAGAAAATTATCAACTAACAGCACTATTGAAACACTGCTTACATTATACTATGAAATCATATTTCCACTTAAATTATGCTGTCATTTTTTGGGAAACTCAAGTACTTATACAAACAAAGTTTTCATCCTACAAAAATCTGCTTTACAAACAATTTTTAGAAAATCACAAAATCAATCCTGTAAACGTATTTTTGAAAATGTTCAAATTTTAACATTTTCATCAATTTATATTTATGAATGCATTATGTATTTTAAACAAAACTTTTCATATTTTTATCCAAACTACAAAGTATTAAGCACAAGACAGAAAAATCTTAAATTGAGAATACCAGATCACAACACTTCTTATTACACACATTTCCCAGAATACAATATGGCTAAATTATTTAATAAACTTCCAAACAAATTAAAAAAGAAGCCAATTTAAAAAAATTCAAACGAAATTTAAAATTATTTTTGACAAGAAAAGTTTACTACTCTATTAATGAATATTTACACGACATGAAGAGAGAAGATTGGACCTCAGAAGCCTAAATTTATTGGTTTTGTTTTTGTTATATTTTTATTCTTTTCTGCTTTTTTATTTAACTTACTTTTCTGTTTTTATAATTTTTTATATTTTTATTTATAAGTTTTTTATATTGCTTTATATTTATATTGTTATTTAATGTTCTTTTTTGTATTTTGTTATAGCCCATGCAAAGGCTACCTTTGTAAGAGGTTAATAAAATATTTCCATATTTCCATTTCCTTAATCTTCGTAAATAATATTTTAGTATTTTACATCAAATTGGATACTTAAAATTTGAAACTTATGCACACCCCTAGTAGTAACAAAGTCAATAATACCCAAAAAATCACAAATAAACCGCGGGTGGTTTGATATTTTTAGCAAGTCAATATGAATGCTATATAAATTGATGTAAATGGAGTAGTAGTATGTTTTCCTTAAAATAATGAACTTTGTTTTCATGTCTATGATTCAAATCTCAATGATAATTTTCATTCCAAAATATTGCATTATTTCTTAATATTTTCCAAATATTTTCTTTCTTTCAATAGTCTCTACTTCCACTGTTGTCGATGGTCCTTCAATAGTATTTACTTTATTTTCATTTTGTGACATCCTTACTTAATTATGATGCCCAAAGAAAAAAGTGTTATGCACTGGCAAGAGTATGACTTTTGCACTGAAATATATTTTCTTTTTTTTTAATGTCAGCAACATTTTGCATGAGGGATGCACTACAGTTTTAGCAGCTATTAGCTGAGTAGAAATTTTCTTACCTGCACCAAGATTTGAAGCTAAGGCCTTCCTTATAATTTGTAATCTATCAATATTCCAATAAATGTGAAGTGACTGTAATCCAAATAGGATCTAGTCCCAAATATTTTGGAGTAGAAAATTATGACTTTAGTAAGACCTGACTTTAAAACTAACCAGAAAGCAGGCAGTTACGTAAATATGTACAAAAAATAAACACAGACCAAATAAAAAGTACATTGGGAGATCACAAAACCTTATTCTTTCCATGCAAACATTAAAATTACACAGTAAACTGTATAATACTTTAACGACTTCTCCCTTCAAGGCTTTTTATTCAAAAAATATTCTATTTCTCTAAAAGTAAAAAAGGCACTGCCACAAAATATTTCCAAGAAAGCTAGAACTACCTACATTGGCAAGCATTTAATCTCAACAAATCAATTATTTGGCAATGGAGACTACAGTAGAGTCCCACTAATCCATACTAATCGGGACCGTCCCATGTTCGGATTAGTGAATTGTTCGGACTAGCAGAATCATTGTCATATATTCCTTGAAATTGACTTTAAAAGTAAAGTTGGGTCATGATTGAGCTCCCGTGATTGCTTACACGTGTGGCTCATGACGTAAGGCAGTAGTAAATAATGAAATATGACTCTCAAGGTGCCAAATGCAGTTTTGTCTTTTGTCCCATTGTTTTTTTTCCAAATCCTGTTTGGATTAGGCTCACTTTTGGATTAGCGGGGTTCAGATTAACGGGGCTCTACTATAATTATAAAAATCATACCTGAGACCACTTTGCCTTGTGCTGACATGTACATACCACAAAGAGTAGTGTTGTAAAAGTTATTGATCAGAAATTATGTCCAATATGAAAGTGGTTGTTTTCTGCTAAATACTTTTGTTTTATAATAATTTATAAATTGTCAAAGATAATGTATAATCATATTATCTCAACTCATATGTTTCTAAGTATGGATAGGCTCTCTACAAGATGCAGATGCACTAGATGTACATATAGAGCACAATGTACAAGTACGAGCAGACGACATCAGAACATGCGTGAGAGCGAGAGGGGAGAGAGAGAGCCTAACCTGACCCTACAGCTGCCACTAGCGAACGGTTGGTTACCTGACGCTGTAAGTCTGCTATCACCTCCTTGTCGACCTTCCTGTCAGATTGTGAGTCTCCGCCAGGTGGATAAAACCCATTCTGTAACTGGATTGACACAATTGATAAACAATGTAAATAACTAAATCATTATTTGAGATGCCGACCACTCTCATGAGGGTATTTTAAGGCAAATATGTGGTGAAGGATGAGTGTGATGAGTGGTAGTAATGAGTTATGAGGTCTAGCCTTGTGGGAGTTGATGCGGGTATTATCAGATGATCACTGAGACTATCTGAGCCGCTTTATACCTATATCATCCTCAAAACCTGACCTCCACGAAGCTGGATTACAGGACCACGCCACGAGTCCCAGTCAACTGATATTAGTACTCAAGTGCAAGGTGAGATTGTAAGGAAAAGTGATGGTAGTAAAACTAGTTAGAACATTTTTAGAAAATGGAATCATTACTTTCAGTAGGATTTTTTATCATCACTCAAACTACTAAATTTATAAGGTAATACTTTAAATTGAAGGCAAAACGCAAAGCTCTGAAAACTTAGTTTTTTTTATATTTATCTATTTGCTAGTTGAGTAGCAACCCTTACGCTAGATGTTGATTTCGGATTGTGACAGCCTATGTCAGCAGTTTTCTGTAGTAAGTGTATCCCCAGGGGATAAGCAAGACTCCTGTAGGAGGTAAGACAGGCACAGACTTGAGGGTTGAGAGGGGGTGGAACCCTTTGTATTTTTAGAATTAAAATAATGTTTAATGTACAAATTTCATTTAACCCGTTAGTGCCTAGAGTTGCCATATGGACACAGTACACTGAGACAGTGAGTGCTCGTGAAGCATGTCAGCATGTAGAGTATCTGGGCTGATACGGGTTAAAGTTTTTGACAATAAACAAAACGATGAGCATCTTAAGTTTTAAAACAACCTCAACATGATGGATAGATCGAACCTTACGAGGACAAGTTTGTAGCATTTTTCCGTCACAGAGGAGGTTTTAAGTTAAAAACAGTTCAGCTAAAACTACTATCATTTTATTTACACTGTACTCAATATCTACCCCTTCACCTCCAAGTAGAAGTGTTCCAAGTGGGTAGTTTCATTGTTGTATGTTCCACCTACAAGGAAATACTCTACATAACGGATGATAAGTCCATTATCAAATTCCTTGCGCTGGTGTTACTTGACTGGTAAATGTAAAAAAACACTTCGGTTTGAAGGCCTTGAAGGTAGTAAATTGTTGCACAACTTTTTTAAACGTTAATCTAGTTTTTCTTACAATTAAAAGGACCAAACAAAAATATATTGAATTTACTTACCTTTTGGCTAACTTCAATACGACTGTTCTCGCTTTCAGACTGCTGAAAAGGAAAACCATTATTTGAAATTTAAACACATTTTCAAACTACTGATTACTGAAGATATCTAATTTTTCTAATAGATGTACAAAACCACACATCATCTTTAAAAACAGATTATCGGATTTACAATAATATTTATATTTTGGAATGTAATGAACCACAAATTGCTTAAGAATTGTTGTGCGATTCAACATATTTTTTAATTGTTAACCACATAACCGATTAAAGTTGAATATGGCTACTTTTCAATACAAATATTACATCTTATAATATTTGAAATTTGAATGGATCTAACAAATTAAAAATATCCATCCCACTGACAAAAGAAAACCTCATTCCTACAAGCTTAACATATCTCACCATAGACCAGGATTAACTGGTGCAACTAAAAAAGAAATTGTCATATCTGTTGTAGCAAAACTTCTCTTGTTCAACTATTTTTATTGAAGTTCCAGTGAAATGTAAGAACTTCTTATGGAGAGTTTGAAGTAATGACTCAACTATAAATCTACACAGTGCTATACAAGTTAATTTTCAGAACCTAACATACTTCGCAGAATGCATAATAATATCAAGCTAGTCACAAAAGAGACTCTTACCTCTTGTACGACCCTGCTAAGCCGCAGTAGCAGTGCCTTCATGTTGATAACGTCCTGATACATGCTTTGGTAAGTACCTCGCTGCATTCGGATGCCAGAGTCATCACTCAGGTCCTCTCCAGGAGAGCTTGTGCCCTTCAAGAGGAAAACCAATAAGTAGTTGAAAACAGTTGACAGGATAAGCAGTGTAAGACTTACGTGCACAGTACTTTGTTTCAGTAGACAATTGATGTAAATTAAAAACCCACAACCCAAAATCTGCCTGTTACAACTTTTTTAGAAGACCTGCGTGTTGAATTGAATCAAAGCTCAAGTTAGCTGATCAATAGTCTGAACAGTTTGTTGACTACTCCTTACTTGCTATTATAGACGTAACCTATTGTTAAGCATCAGACAGGAAGCAGTGGCGGCCTTCCCTAATGGGCTCTTGGGCGCAGCCCCCAAGTGCATTAATATATCTAAATTTTGTATTTAATCCCCTATTAATAAAATAAATGAATAAATTTGTTTATCCAGGCGATTGTACAACGCGCAGCCAGGTCAGACTGGACGTGGTGAGCGTATAGAACGATGCTTGGACACAGAGCTACTATGCAGGCATACGGGAGAAGCAGCCAACAGCTGAGAGGGTGCCGTGACGTCATTCCAATGCATTCGTACGGACTCCTTGGGGCTCTGCCCCAACCAAGTGCACATGCCCGGCCCTTCCACTACCACTACTGCCGCTCCGCTCCCGTCGCGTCAGACCAAATTATCTGTAGATCGAACAGCCGATCTAGCGGACACCTACAGCTGATAATCAATCAGTGATGCCAACACGCTGGACAAAACAATTATTGTTCCAATAGAAAATTAAAATTGAATAAACGCTACTGGCACTTAAAATTGTTGGTACAACTGATTATTCTAACTTGATATCATAAGAACAGTTTTCAGTCCAGTTTAACCGGTTGTCGATACATTGATAACATCATTACGCACCTTTATGTGTTCTGTCTTAGTTTAATTTAATGCTTAATTGTAGTGTTTAATTCTGATAGTTTTCTATCAATATTGCAGTAGAAAATTAAGATCAAAAATGCTTCAAAATGCGTTATTTTAGCACTAAATTTACAAAATTTTCTGTGGGGGGCCCCCCGTAGAGCCCCCACTGACTACACACGAGCCACTACTGACAGGAAGTATTTTGTTCAGAATTGTCTAGTGAAAACCGTAAACTTTTGAATTGCAATGTACCTGTCTGGAGGAGCGCAGGGGACTAGAGAGCGCAGATCCTGTGCGTAGACGGGGAGTATCCAGAGAACGTGGTGAGTCGGCTCCACTGCCGCCACTGCTGCCAACACGTGAACGTATCTGTCGTGTCGCTCGGACTCCATTCATCAACCTGAAACAGGTCAAGTTTGTCTTATTAACTGAGACATCAGATCTCTAAAGTCGTGAGGGTTACTACCCCGCCAGGGTTTGTTGTGTGTAACTGTACACATATCATCCAGCACGAATACAGTGGAGAGGAAAGATCCTGATCAAGGGCTGCCATACTTGGTGTCTCCCCTAGCTTTCAGGAAGAAGTGTTTCAAATATTTCACAACCCAGCTAAGTTGCCATAAAACTTCTACAATTATTTAAATTATTTACGAGGGTCATCCAGGAAGTAAAGAACGTTTTGGCATGGTCAAATAAAAAATAAAGGTATCAACAAAAACTGTATTTACAAATGCATAGAACCTTCCTCTACTTTTCTACGCAGTCGCCATGGATTTCAAGACACTGGTTGTAACGTGGGACCAGTTTTCCATACCCATGTTCTACTCATTTGCGCCAAAACATGAGCCAGTATTTCTTAGCTTCTTTGAGTTCCTTATCGTTAGCAAACTGTTTTTACCCAAAATCCTTAAGCCGGAATAAGTGATAATCACTCGGCACCAAGTCAGGGCTCTAGTCGTTTCTTTTCTTGGCATAAATTCGACATGGATTAAGCCCTTTCGATCCCAAAAAGTTGCCATGACTTTTGAGTGTTTAAATTTCACACTTTACATTTAGCGGGGTTTTCAATTGTTGATGCCATTATTAATCACTGTGGACACGAGGCGCGTAATCACACAGCAACAAACCTATACTCAAACTGAAGAGGAAGAATGTAGCTAGCAGCTGCTGCGCTCATGAGTGGTCAAGAGTGTGTGGTGGCGTGATCTAATCGTTCTTTACTTTCTGGATGACCCTCGTACAATTTCATTCTTTGGTGCCAATGCGTAAATTTCTTGCATTCTCATTGGAATGGGAAATGGTTGATGAAATATAGATACACAATAACCAGTTAAATAATTCGCTACCTAACCAAAATAGAGACATCCTATCAACCCTGAGAACAGATAAATTTCTCTTAAGAGTGAATAGCTACAACCTTTAGATTTTCTGTGTTTTTAAAGGCACAAATAAGATAATAACCTTGTACTAATAGCAGATTGGACTTTGGAATCATTACTAGGACCAGTGCTACAGGTAGAGGTGGATGTGGAGGTGGACCTGCTAGCAGCTAGAGCCAGGCGCCTAGCAGTTACTGGCGAGTTGGAGCCTGAACTGCCGGCAGAGGAGGACTCGTAGCAATCTACGTGTCGCTTCTTGTTCTTGCCTGGCCGCGGGCGAGACATCACACACAAACACATCACACACTCACACTCCTAGTCTCCTACACGGCTACAGTGGGGAGCAAGTCTTGGGTATTTATGTGTTGTAAGCCTTTGTTATCACAGTTTCTCCATTGAAAGCTAACCTTTGCAGTCTGTTTGAACAGTATAAAGCGTTTTGGCAGAGCTAAAATCATCTTGAGAGTCAGAATCCAGGTACATATTCTAGCTATATTCAGAGGAACTTTCTTTTCGTGGGTTAAAAGCTACACTGCACTAGAGGCGGTTGACTAGATAGGTATCATCAACACTATAAGAATACGAACTCTGTGACAACCACTTAAGTGATAATTTTATAAACATGTTTGGTTTGCAATTATTCAGAATTGATGTGTACATATAATTGTACACACGGCCAAATAGTCGTCAATTATCAAAGAATGAAAGTAGTGTCATGCTTCCAGAACTCATTTTCTCGGACTTAGTAATTGAATCAATACACTAATTTTATGTGTTTTACAGACCGGGGGTTTAAACACATTTATACGGATATTGGTTTAAGTGTTTTACTAAAATATAAAATGGTAAATGATTTTTTTATTTAGATAGAGGCCTAATATAGACAGGATATGTTGAAGACTATTTGTTCAACCACACTGACGATTTATCGACTTGTTTTGACGAGGAAACTACAAGCCATAAACGTCAGAACATTGCAATACAACTAAGAAATAATAAATATCACAATTATAATATTTGATACGCGTTTATTAGCAAAGCATGTGTACAGCGCGGAAGGCACGCGGGCGGGACGGGTACGGATCAGCTGATAGGCACGGGCACGGTCACGGGTACGAGGTTCTACTACTCTGTGGTGCGGGTGTTATGACAGCTTATGTGGGGATGGCACGGCGAGACACCGGTCGCGTATATACAGCAGTACTGGCACTCTGAGTCGGGATCGAACAAGCTCGCAGCTGCGCAACACGTACCCTCACACCCCCACGGACTAATATTTTAATTGCCCGGCCCCGCTGAGGGTTGGAAGTTAGACTCTACCAAACTACAGTGATTACTACAGTGCCCTCTGTTGTGGAGTTTGGTAACTAAAATACTGCGACGATAGTTGCAATGCATTTGTAATACTCCTCCGTACTTGCCACCCACTCCTAAGCCCCATCTTGCAAAAACTTCCCCCACCACATGTCACCCTTCGTCGCCAAGGTCACTAGCAGCTGACTTTGACTAGATTAAACGTGTTTCAACTCAATACTGTTATATGTAAAAATCACACTAAATCACTATTTGAGATGCCGACCACTCTCATGAGGGTATTTTAAGGCAAATATGTAGTGAAGGATGAGTGTGATGAGTGGTAGTAATGAGTTATGAGGTGTAGTCTTGTTACAAACTAAGGCCGACTCTTCCTTAGAATGGGTCATTAATTAATAGCCCAATGGTCAATGGAAATACAAGGACCAACGGCTTAATGTGACTTCCGAACCACGCAGGTGATGGTCTGATATGTCTAAACGATGGTGGGAGTTGATGCGGGTATCATCAGATGATCACTGAGACTATCTGAGCCGCTTTAGACCTATATCATCCTCAAAACCTGACCTCCATGAAGCTGGATTACAGGACCACGCCACGAGTCCCAGTCGTAATTGTAATGCCTAGAGTCTCACTTGTTTATAAGATCAACTTGTCTTTGGTACAACGCTCTTCAAATCTAGAAAACATTGACGGACTAATAATATTCATTACTACACGAACAACGACTTATAAGAACAATCGCCAGGTTCATATCAGTAAATTAAGTAATGGTGAAGAAGTTTGGTATAATCTTGGCATAATCCTTTGGTATAATCCTTCTAGAAGTTGTCTAGAAGGATTGTGTATTGTAGTTAATTTAGACAATAAACATCAAAACATTGATCCTGCTTCGTTGAACATTATTGTCGACACTCCGACAGACTCGATCGTATTGAAATTGTCTTCAATTTCTGAGTTAAAATACACACAAAAGCACTGTTTGAATACCGAGTTAAGGGACTTTGAAACATAAAAGCTTCAGTTAACTCCACTCTACTTCAGACGTGTCTCACCACTGTCACATCAAGTCAACAACTGTCTACAAAAAAACTACAGTACTGTACTTGTAGTAGCGATATTTGTCTAGAAAAGAGAAGTGTGAATTGACGTTGATCGCTGGTACACCTTACCAAGGTACGCCGCCGAAAAGAACGTAGGATTAAAAAAAGGGTGACGCTCAATAACGACACATTCCGATTTGGACACATTGCTAAGGCAGCATAACCAACATACGCAAGATACAAGAATTATACCTCATAAAATAAACTCCCCACGACAACCGCAAGAGGGAGGAATTTAGTACCTTTATCCCAAGAGCGATAAACTAAATACCCCACAGACCAGATATCACCTATTCAGAGCGGATCTATGGCGGATTGGTATCGCGTGCGAGTCCAGACCTCATCTCTCTGCT
Organism: Matsumurasca onukii; assembly: GCA_018831715.1. Classification (NCBI taxonomy): domain Eukaryota; kingdom Metazoa; phylum Arthropoda; class Insecta; order Hemiptera; family Cicadellidae; genus Matsumurasca; species Matsumurasca onukii. Next base: position 10,097,678 of record CM032062.1, read on the forward strand.
GGCGCGGATTCGATGCCCGCAGTCTCCTCTGTAAATTTTGCTTATGTGAATAAGTGGTAAAGGTGTATTTTATAACTTGTACTACTGTACATTGTTGATAGTAAACCCATTGATTACAGGTAATCTAAAAAATATACATGGTGTTCAAAAATTCCCCCCGTCCCCACCTTAACTTTTGAACGGCTGAAAATGTCTAAACGTGCTTTGGTACTGGTAACTTAAAGTACTTTTTAGCGTGGTTTTGCACCACACCTCAAAATGAGGGGTTTGGGGGGTAAGTCCAAAATGTCTTGTAGGAACGTCTATTGTGTTAGACCTTATTCGAAAGGTCATAAAAATACAAAATTACGATATACTCGAAAACAATTCCGACGCCTCATTACCGGATGGCAGACCAAAACGTGTATGTTTTTGTTCATATTAATGGTTACCAAAGCTTTAGTTGGAAAAATTCATAAACCCAACTAAATATTCAGTTTTAGGGTGTCAAGAGCTTTCGAAAAAGGTGACGAATATCCTCACAAGTGTATATGTCAGTACACGCGACCCGCTGGCAGAGAACACAAGAACGCAATTTCAAAAATACATCAGATCAGACAAAAATCCCACCACGAAGCGAATAATCCTTTTAATCTTTACTACAAATACCTCTTTCCCTTTTAAACTAACTTTTAAACTTTTCTTTCCACAGGTTGGCTAAGCTGCCTTATCAATGTGTCCAAATCGGAATGTGTCGTGAATGAGCGTCGCCTAAAAAAAGCTCAATCCAAAATATATTAAATCAATTATTCAATTTCAAGCCCCTATACTTCATGTATTGTCTTTGTTTACAAAATATTGTGGTTAATGTTTTATCGTTACATCATATACAAAATTAAGCATCTCATGTGTTTACTGTTCTCATGTGCTTGAGAATGCTTGATCAGAGCATTGCAGAAATGTTCCTCTACTCACAGCGTTTATCTGCTATCTGCAATCGTCATAAACTACTTCTCAAGTACGTGATAAGAAGTCTTAAATAAACTAAGGTGGAAAAGAAATCAATAAACTATTCCGCTTCCTCTCTGATCTCTCCCAAGCACGGAACACTTTTCCACCATACCGACTTTATAGACATGACCTACTGTACTGTATCAAACTGTGTTCAAGAACTTCTTCATTCACATACAGCTATTTTCCTGATAATTCTTTGTAGAAGTTAATTCTTTCCAATCAACAAATATTTGCGTTCAGTTCTTTGAGAAACAAATTTTGACAAATCAAAGTTCATGTATTTTAATGTTGGTCCAAAAGCTACAGCTGAAACCTCTTCGGTGTTTTTAAATATCAATCAGATAGAAGAAGTTGAACATTTTAAGTTTCTGGGTATTCACCTAGACAGGAAGCTTGGTTGGAATTTTCATATTAAACATGTTTGTAATAAGGTTTCATCGGGAATATTTTTGATTCGTAGTTTATCTGGGTACTGCTCAAAGGATGTATTAAAATGGCTTATTACGGCATAATTTATTACCTAAAATATGGCACATGTTTGTGGGGGAATTGTGCTCAGACAAAAATCGGTAGAGTATTTGTTTTACAAAAGTATGTCATTAGAATCTTGTCCAATTTAAAGGCCAGAGATCGTGTCGCAATTGCTTTAGACAATTAGACATTGTAACCTTTCCTTCACTATACATTTACGATTCAATTTTATTTTGCCTTAATAAGTGCAGTTTAGTACAAGGCAGTGATATTCATAGTCATGATAATCGCTCTTTGACCTAGTTATAGACTCGATTATCACAGACTAGAATCATTCAAAAAATTACCTTCTCAAGCTGGAATTGCACTATTTCAAAAACTTCCCAAGAAAATACAAAGTCTTCAAAATTCTAAACTGTTTAAGAAAGAACTTAGAAATTATCTTGTCGCCAACGAATTTTATAGTTTGCAAGAATTTATAGACCACTCACTTACCACTCAGAAGTCTGGTGTTCTATAATACATTCCAAATTTTAATCATTTAAAGAATATATTTCTAATTCTAAATTTACTGTAGTGGCTTGTAATTTACTATGTTGTAATTTGTTATTGTTTTTATATATACCAACACAATGTTAATTTATATATTGGTAATTAAATTGTTAATAAGCACCTTATTCTTCTAAAACATAAAATATTCTAGGGCTTTTGTGTTTTGTGAGCTTTTCTATCCACTATATAACGTATTTATAATCTGGGTTTTAATCAACTTGTTTATTCATAACTAGGTACTTGGATGTCTGCACCTACGACAATGCTCATCATTAGGACAGTCATTAGATACTATCTTTACGACTGAATGTTATGCATCAATTGCGGAAACATTAAAATGCCAAGCTTTAGTTACGTATAGCTTCTTCTATGTATGCACATAGCTCGTAAGCATTTGCGCACAGCATTCTACATAGTTTAAAGTTGTACTTTATAAACAAATAAACACACAAAGCAATTTATTCCTGTATTATCATGAGGCATTCTTGTACTATACAGCTGTATACAGGGTGTCCCATAAGTAAAGTGCCAGACTCTGGGAAAAGGTTATATGAGTCAAAAAGAGAAAATCAAGAATAAAGATTTTCATAAAAACGCTTAGTTACCCAGATATTTGCCATTTTACATTTTTCACTAATTATTTATTATCTCCCACACCATGTATCGGATTTGTCTTAAATTAACATAAATTTGTATCTAAGTAAGACCATTTATGGAAAAAATTACCAGGATGATCTAACTTATCATTTTAAAACGGTGGCTATTTTACGGTGATTTTAGGGCATTTTGGGGTTACACCTTAAATAGCGAATAAACGGTGAGTTTAACGATAAAATGTAAAGAATAACGTTTTGTAGTGAATTTTATTACCTATCAATTGACCCTAAAGTCATAAAAATCTATTGGGAAACAACGAATCTTTAGGGGAAACTCTGGCTGTAAACAGACAACTTTCCACCTTTTTTATCTTGATGTTTGCCACGGTTGTCCACTATAACTTTGTTGATTCTTAATCGATATTTTTAACCTTGATGTCGATAGATAGTAATAAAATTCGCTACAAACCAATATTTTACATTTTATCGTAAACTCACTGTTTATGCGCTATTTAGGTGTAACATAAAAAATGACTAAAATACCATAAAATAGCCACCGTTTTAAAATGATAAGTCATATAATGCTAGTCATTTTTTCCATAAATGGTCTTACTTAGATACAAATGTATGTTAAGTTTGAATCAAATCCGATAAGTGGTGTAGGAGATAATAAATAATTAGTGACAAATATAAAATGGCAAATATCTGGTTAACGAAAAATGTTTATTCTTAATTTTCTCTTTATTTTGACCCATATAACCTTTTCCCAGCGTCTGGCACTTTACTTATGGGACACCCTGTATACGTAAATTGGTTTTCATAAGAAAATGAATGGTAAATCCTTTCTTGCTGTAAAGCAGGTTAAGTGTTGGCAATAAATTCTAATACATCCTATAGAATCCATTGAAAGCAAGATCACGTGACGGGTGATATCACATCAGTTCGTAAAAGCAATTAACCAACTGGTACACTCATCGATAGAGTGACGCTAACTGATAAGCAGATGTGAAAACAGACATGATGCAGTTTATGATACACGACCCATAAACTGCAAACAGATAAGAATCATAAAAATTCCCTCATCCATCCTTCTTCTATATGAACATCAAAGTTTAGTTGTACCTTATTCTGTATTCATGTCTGGAATTCAATTGAAATAAAATTTGCGTTAACAACTATACGAGTTATATTTATGTAAGACATGAATGCCATACATATATTGAATAAAGACAATCGTATGTATGTAGACAGTGGAGGTATATGTAGGGAAGTAGTGCAGTAGGCAGAATCAATGTTTCGTGCGTCCAGGTTGACAAAACTGGCCTGAACCGCTTCCCTACAATTATGTACAGTTCTCCTAACTACTGTACAGTCTACAGTACTTCCGAGTAAACAAACTCATTTCTTCTTGCCTTGGAAAATGTAAACAAGAAAAGGGAACTCAGTGTTTTAGGTAGAATCAACGTTAAGTAGTTTCATGATGCGAGATTTTAACGGTAAAACAAATATACTCTAAAGTCACCAAGCAAACAACTACATAGAAAACTTGAGCCATAGTATTGGACTAAATTTCAAAGTTAAGAAAAAAACAAAACCAATACTTATAATCATTTAAATTGCTTATAAGTAAAATGAATATATTACCAGCACTAAATCACTATTTGAGATGCCGACCACTCTCATGAGGGTATTTTAAGGCAAATATGTGGTGAAGGATGAGTGTGATGAGTGGTAGTAATGAGTTATGAGGTGTAGTCTTGTTACAAACTAAGGCCGACTCTTCCTTAGAAAGGGTAATTTATAAATAGCCCAATGACCAATGGAAATACAAGGACCAACGGCTTAACGTGACTTCCGAACCACGCAGGTGATGGTCTGATATGTCTAAACGATGGTGGGAGTTGAAGCGGGTATCATCAGATGATCACTGAGACTATCTGAGCCGCTTTAGACCTATATCATCTTCAAAATCTGACCTCCATGAAGCTGGATTACAGGACCACGCCACGAGTCCCAGTCAATTTAAATGATTATAAGTATTGGTTTTTGTTTTATTTTCTCTAACTTTGAAACAACTACATAGTTGTATTCATTAATTACTTAAACTAGGGTAAAATCTATAAGGTTATTCATTTTACAAGTGCTAACAACAAACGTGGCTCTTTGAGTAACTCAAGTTAAACGAAGACAACCATTATCTTTTTTTTTTTTTTTCAGGGGGTCCTATATTAACAATATTCATCCATCAAAACAATAATCACAAAATATATCTCACTTTTACATAAAAAACATCCTTTAAGAGTTGTAGGTGATTTAAATAATACAATAAAGTTGTACTCGTGGTGTGGGTTAAAATGTCGTATTTGCTAAAGATCTGCGACAAATTTTTAAATTTAACAATTTAATTACCAATATACAAATTAACATTGTGTTGGTATATATAAAAAAACAATAACAAATTACAACATAGTAAATTACAAGCCACTACAGTTAATTTAGAATTAGAAATATATTATTTAAATGATTAAAATTTAGAATGTATTATAGAACAACAGACTTCTGAGTGGTAAGTGAGTGGTCTATAAATTCTTGCAAACTATAAAATTCGTTGGCGTCAAGATAATTTCTAAGTTCCTTCTTAAACAATTTAGAATTTTGAAGACTTTGTATTTTCTTGGCAAGTTTTTGAAATAGTGCAATTCTAGCTTGAGAAGGTAATTTTTTGGATATTTCTAGTCTGTGATAATGAGAAAAGTTTATCACGAGAGTAACGTTTAACTTGTATAAACGGTGGCTTGCATATTGATTTTAGTATATACAGTAAATATATTGTCGGCTGGTATTTTGGCTAAAATTGAGGATTTTTACCAACCAAACAATTAAACCAACATTAATACGTCCACAGAATGATCAAACATGTTATTGAACAAAGTGATGGTAAGCATGAATGGGGGAAAGTGAGAAGCCGTACGCAGTAGAGTAGGGAAGCCGTAGTTGTGCACACAGGTTAGGCGAGCCGTAGTACACATGACGCTGAGTGGAGGGAACAGGACAAGTTCCTACTAAATTGATTATAGTGCCTCGTGGCTGTGTGTTGGGCCCAAAGGAACAACAGCCATGTAAATACGGGCCTTTGACGGGAATTTTCAAAAACAATTCTTCTCTGATTAAAGTTAAATATATTCAAAATGCTCTGTTCATTTTTCAAACGGAAGAATTGTGTTCTTCTTGTTTACTAAAAACGATAGAAAGATTATATACAAGTGAAACCTCATAACTCATTACTACCACTCATCACACTCATCCTTCGCCACATATTTGCCTTAAAATAAAAAAAAAATAATAAATTAAGGTAAAGTTTGTCTTGTTTACCGAGGCGAAGGTGGGACTAAATCCCTCTACCACAACCTCGACCTTTACCTAGCGTCACCGTATGGTCACATTACAAATTGTAAGTGGTGACTGCGGGGATCGAACCCGCGCCACCGGGTGATGAGCCCAGGTCGCGCGCGTACAATCCGCCACGGATCCGCTAAAAGAAAAATACCCTCATGAGAGTGGTCGGCATATAAAATATTGATTTAGTGATATTGGGCGAAGACACATATACGTAAGTGATATACGTTAAAAATGTATAACATTTATTTTTTATATATAAAAAATAATTCTTTCCGTTAAAACTATTGACGAACCTAGCGTTTTCTGAGCCTCCCTTTGCTGTCTGTTGATTCAAGAACACTCTCTATGATTTTGGAACAGACTGTACAAACTGTGAAACTGGGCTGCAGGTCTGCATCATTAAAACTTGTCCAATAACGAGCAGATAAATATTTAAAGGGAAAAATACGGAATCAGACTTCTTATAATGGACAGTTTAGATTCCAACTATAGACTACACCCAACCCATTCATATTGTAGTGTACCATTAAACCAGTTCCAGACAGTATTATTGGAACCATTAGATTATGTAAAAAAACAAAACTAATATTAGAATCTTTTAACTGTACTTATCCACAATCATACTAACCCTAAGAACTCAGGAGATATTACAAGCCAATCGTTGATGAGGTTAGAGCTCGAATCTCGAATGGGACCTATCAAACAACAATTGGACGGATCTGATGCAATTCACGGATGAAATGGATTCCGTTCTTTTCTACTTAAATTTCCAATTATTGTGCCCATAAGTCGTGACAACTGAAAACGAAATCATGCGTGAAAGGATCGACTCCTAAGCTATGAGATTCTTGAGCATCGCTTAATGTAAGTAGTAGCAGCAACAATTAAACTGGCCACACTGGGTACGACAGCGTGTGTACAGGAGTTTCTCCCGTTAACAACAGGAAACTGCTCCATCGTTATCTTTATCCACGTTTACAAGCACAATTAGTCTAGTGGTGAATCCGTGGTAACCACAAACACAATGCACAAACACAGAGTGGAGACGAAGATACCTTCTTCACAAATTTCAGCTGTTGCTGATCTATCAAAAGAGTCATTATTTTCTTGTCATGGGACATTTTAACATCGACAAATAAGTCTAAACACAAATCGTTTTGACGACTTGTTGGAGTCGTTTTGCATGGTTTGGTCGTCGTTCTCGCGAGCGAGAGTCACCGATCATTCAGCAACCACCTTTGACAACGGTGTTACTTATTGGACAGACGCAAAGGTGACTGATCAACTCTGCCATTTCAGAGCACTACGGACAACAAGTCCTCATTAGCGGCCAAGCACCAAGACGGGATGCAATCAACTCAAAACAATTAAAGACAACCGGTCCGAAAATATCACACTCCTAAAACCATTTACCATTGCAAAAAGGTAGGGATTTTGAAACTATGGAGATATTGTCAAAAAAATTAAAATCCGAGAAAACAAAAGTTTACATAAACTACCAACATGATCCTAATGTCAAGAAAACAGTTATTATTTCACTCCGAAATCAAGAAGCACGCAGCCAACTTAGAGTTCTAAAACTTTGTCCGAAATTTCAAGCGAACCTAACACAACCACGTACTCGTATCGGGAAAAGTCCACTTCGATATCTTACATCACAGCGCAGCGCAGGTGAAACAATTTCAAACCCGCTGGCGAAGGAAAGGACCGACAATAGAGCAATAACGCGGAGAGTTATGATCATGCTAACAGAATCAGGTTGCGCATTGAGAAGCAGGATTGTTAAAATTCCAAACTAGGAGAGGTATTGCCATTCACTATTGCCTTGTTTAACAGCGCAAGTACCAAGGTTGTCTTGTCAATATACCGTTATGAATCATAACAGCAGAGTGCGCGTTATCAGACCACTACACGAGTAGTATCAATGGCTCAGGAAAGTAGGGGGTTTTAGTTAGGAATGGGAGTGTTGTTGAGGTGAAACGTTCACCCATGCGAAATGATAACTTGGGTGAACTTTCCGGTTCAAAATGTTCACCAAGCTTTCAGATAATATCAAGGACGACGATTTGACTGGCCTCTTTCCAATAAATGAGTCCATGGCGATTTCGTGGGCGACTGACTGTAACTCGAGGGGGGTTCATTACGCAATTTAAGTGCGGAGGTCCGGTCCGCAGGAGATGAGTCAGCCCGCAGTGGTGCCACAGCCGCAGGACCGGTCCATGGTCCAGGCCGGGGTCACTGCTCCCTCCCACCCGCTACACTCTACACTGTACACCTGAACAAAGGCATACGGTACAGTGTACACCATGTCCCACTCAACATGTATATGTATACTCACCACAGAACAACGCACTGTCCCCACTGAACAGACAGAAGGGTTTCTCGTTCTCATTGAGACATTTCCAAGATATGTCACACTGACAATGCGAGCGTAATCTAAGGAGTACAAAACTATAAAATACTACTACAGGTATTCATTTTACGATAAGAAAATTACAGATGGATGACAATTTCGCAGATGTAATATGTTACTGGTATTTTACTTACTATCGCGTTTGTAACTTATGGCGATTTAAACAGATGCATTTAATTTTTGAAGTAAAATTTGCTGTGACGGCATAAATGACTGATCTAGGTTGCCCATTAAAGGCAGGGCTGTAATAGAGGTGTGACATAAAACTATCCATTTCAGATCAAAGGTGTCTTGTACGTTTTTAATGATAACTAAAAATCCAAAATGTAAGATTTGTATTTGCAGAGGTGGTAAGCTACCTCACAAAGATTTGGTATAACCTAGCTATCAGTTTGTCTGTCATATTATCATCGAATTTCCTCTGGAAAATAAGATATTCATGACATCAGCATGGCAAGACTCAGGTCCGGAACCATGAAATGAGCACCAATCCTGACCCCCAGGCCCCAGTACAGGATTTGAGCATCTTCCCAAAGCATTATGTACATGGGCATATGTATGTATCCTCTCTCAAGGTAGCATTTCTTGTCCGATTTTCACAAAATGTGGTACAATTGTTATCGAATTTCCTTTGGGAAAATTAGATATTCATGCCGTCAGCATGTTAAGACCCAGGCCCGGGACCATGAAATGAGCACCAATCCTGACCCCAGAACACGTTTTGAGCATTTTTTCAACACTTTAAGTACAAATGTATGTAATCTGTGTGTAATATCTACAGATAGCATTTGTTGTCCAATTTTCATGAAATTTGGTGCAAATGTTCATTTTGTAAATATCTCGGGCAAGTTCGTTGGCCGGAAAATCGGACCACAAAAAATCCCCTTTGGAGGGGGGTTAAAAAGGGGTTTAATGCCTTAAAACCTCATCAGATTTTGATGAAATTGGGAATAAACATGTATATTGGCAATATCCAAAAAATTATTCATTTGAAATAAATATGTATTTTGACGGTATCCATCAAGGTACCAAAATTATAAACATCCATCGAGTCGTTTCAAAATGGCGGCTAGAAATGTGTTTCACTATAACAGCGGAAAGAATAGTCCTATTTCAATGACATTTAAAATGTGTTATCCTTCAACAAAATATGTAATAAAACTTGCAGTAAAAGAATACGTAAGTCTGAGGCCTAAGGCCGAAGCAGCGAGGTTAATGAGCGTAGTGAACAGCCTCCAGGCACGTGATCATACAGGAGGCTGTGATCGTAGCGAGAATACAGTTACAATTAGCGAATAGAGTAACAAATTGCAAAGAAAATTCGCTTGACTCATGTCAGCAGCTGGTATATTGTTAGGTTTACGTTGGAGTGACAGAGGTAGAGGACACATGGACGGTTCTGCTCGGCCAAGTGTGTCTTCAGTCTCAGGTGTCATACCTCACCTGTCGACCTCACCGACCCTTAGTCCTTACTTGTAGCTATTCTCACACAGCAAATCAACATCAGCACACGACGATTTACCCGCCACTAGTTGACTGGGACTCGTGGCGTGGTCCTGTAATCCAGCTTCATGGAGGTCAGGTTTGAGGATGATATAGGTCTAAAGCGGCTCAGATAGTCTCAGTGATCATCTGATGATACCCGCATCAACTCCCACCATCGTTTAGACATATCAGACCATCACCTGCGTGGTTCGGAAGTCACGTTAAGACGTTGGTCCTTGTATTTCCATTGGTCATTGGGCTATTAATTAATGACTCATTCTAAGGAAGAGTCGGCCTTAGTTTGTAACAAGACTACACCTCATAACTCATTACTACCACTCATCATTGACCACATATTTGCCTTAAAATACCCTCATGAGAGTGGTCGGCATCTCAAATAGTGATTTAGTGATATAGTTGTGTTCTATTTAGTAAAAAGTGTTTAACTAACAGCGAATTCACCAGAAAAGTGGCCATAGTTATAACGTTTAAGTTGATTGAAAACAGATAAATAATATGGGTAGACCACGGCGTACAGCAAACGTGTTTAGAAAGAAAATTCTTAATGTAACTTTATTTCTTCCTAGATGTTTATCTACATTTAAGACCTTCTTTGCGTAATTTTTTGTAAATAGAAGTTTTAATGTACAAACAAAGTTGTCATGGCATGAGATTGCAAAACCAATGGTCGAGCAAAATCGCGCTGTTGCTATATTTTATGAAATCTGTCCGCCGCTCCTTTTCCACTAGTTACACCATAATCTAAAATCCAATCGTGTGACCAGAAATCGAGCATTGTTAGCAATTTTAAAACTGACAATATACAGGGTTATCAAAAGAATGTCAACTTTCTAAATACTGTAACTTTTATGATGAGTGCTTCAGAATAATTTACATATGGTTGAAAAGAAGAAGTTTTAAAGTTTTGTTTACATATAGCTGTCCATTCAACACAAGATATTTTGCGTCCTTGAATTTCAAAACAAGGTTTGTCGTGGATTTGTGAATTTCTTTTGTGGGGCTATATAAGTGAAGGCTTACGTACCCTCTCTGACAAAAAAATCTAGATGACCTGTAGAACCGTATCATAGCCGTGCTGCAGTCAATTCCATAATCAATAAATAACTTCGTTGAGCTACGGAAAAGAGTTTGATTATCGGCTAGATTTTGCCGAGCAGTCAGGGAAAATACGTGAGAATTTATAAAAGTGTACCAAGGAAAACCAAATTTTGAAAAGTGCTCTTTTACGGTCTGTAAGAATAATTATAGGTTAATTGAGAGATCATGGTTAATAAATATTATAATTGTTTTACAAAAAAAGTAATTCACAGAAAAAAATCTTTTCAAGTAAGACATTTTGCTTTAATTACAAAAAAAAGTCAGTGTCAGTTTCTTCTTTAGATTTATTGTTTTGTTCTAAATATTTAATTTTGAATATATGACGTGAAAGAAAAAAAAAATCAGATAGATAGAAGACAGATGACCTGCAAGTCAGTACAGTCATGCCAATACTGTAGTGTCTTGTACTGTCCTGCCACTAGTTTATTTACAGTCACTTGAATCGGGGAAAAGAAACATTATCGAGCAGATTTTCAGCCTTCAGTAAGTAACAAAACTGTTAATTTATAAAAGTGTACCAAAGGAAATTCGGATATCAAAGTTGGAAAGTTTTACAGTATTTAATTTATGTATATCTAAGTAATAATTAACGAAGGACAGTTGTTTGAAAGTAGGAAACTCTTTTTGAATAACCCTGTATTGTTTCACTCCCGAGTTATGTGATTAAAGATCTTTATGGGGGAAAAGTAAGTATTGAGATACTTTTACCTTTTAAGAGAACAACTCTATGGAACCTTTGCTTACATGGAAAAATAACTACATCGATCTCAGAAGTTGAACTACTTTTGCGGACATTTCCAACTATAGAGAGCAAAAAAGGGTATATCGATCTATGATTAGACTTTTAGACTGTTTTGTTGGGACGAATTTGAGAAAATCCGACAAAATAACTTTATACACCAACAAAGCTTTTGGCGGATTTCCTTACGTTTTTCCCACATCCAAAACCAAAAGTCTAATCACAGGTCGATATGGTTATTTTTCCATGTTGGCAAAGATTCCGTAGTTGATCTCTCAAAGCAGCTGTCAAAACATAAAAAACAATTTTCGGCTCAACTATCAGCCAGCTGTTGTTTACATAGTCGTTGTATCAGCTGACAATATGAAAATGATACAACGGTTTATACTTTATGTAAACACAGGTACTTATCTAACAGCCCTCGAATCTGCCTTGTTTTTACATTTGAAATTCTTTAACGAAAACACTGACATTCATCAAGATACAATTATCGAGCTGCGAGTAATTTAGTCGCTAAACTGGTAGACTGGCGTGGGTTCCACCGCACTATTTGCATAAAACCACTGCTATGCGATTTAATGGCTTGGTCGGAACGCTTAGGCTTTCTAAAGCTCCTATAATCCGATCAGATCTCACCTGCGGCACTAGACGGGAAATATAATAAAAAGTAGCGTGGCCAAGGAGTAAATGAGTCAGAACTCGCGCCGAGTCAGCTGGGCGATGACGATCACCTGTTTTTACCTAAACTCGGGAGACTTGAGACTTGGCTGTGTTCTGTAACACCGAGACTCATTGTGAGTAGTACCGGTATACACGCTGTGAAGCAGCAATCATGATGCAACCGAGTCTTCATCAATACCGTAGTCAAGTCTTCTAGTCTGGTAGTCATTACACTTTCACGTAGTTATACTGCACTGCATCTTTTCACAACTGTAGTGTTTACAGAGAAGTAATGACTGGGACTCTTGGCGTGGTCCTGTAATCCAGCTTCATGGAGGTCAGGTTTTGAGGATGATATAGGTCTAAAGCGGCTCAGATAGTCTCAGTGATCATCTGATGATACCCGCATCGACTCCCCACCATCGACATATCAGACCATCACCTGCGTGGTTCGGAAGTTGTATTTCCATTGGTCATTGGGCTATTAATTAATGACCCATTCTAAGGAAGAGTCGGCCTTAGTTTGTAACAAGACTACACCTCATAACTCATTACTACCACTCATCACACTCATCCTTCACCACATATTTGCCTTAAAATACCCTCATGAGAGTGGTCGGCATCTCAAATAGTGATTTAGTGATATGTCACGACAAACACCACCGAGAATGCAACCTGAAGATTCAGTGATTGTAAGGAACATGTTTTCCAACAGACGATGTTGGGCTCAAACATGCCCACTTACAATGTTTTAAAAACTAACGTTATAATTTGGTTTAGAGTGTAGTACACTGTAAAATAAAACCCAAGTTATGGTTTTCTAGAAAGCGGTTACAGTTTTTTCGGGCGTAATACTACGGTGAATTTGGTTTTAATGCAATCAAATGGGAATGACCACCGCTCTGTAGGAAAACACTCTCATATTATTACATTGCTGAAAACAAAAGATCACCGCCAGATTAGCCTACGGCCGTAAAATCGATCAGATACTTAGGAATCCATAGTTTAGGATACTGATTTTACGGTGAATGATTATAAATTAAAAAATTCAATTGTTAGTTTTACTTTAATGCAACTTGACTATGGGAATGCAGACCTAGACAACATGGTTCCTAGGACGATGACAGCCGAATTTTCAACCACAGTACAGTACTGTACAGGGTTGAAGGGGCAACCAGGTCACATTGGATTGGTCCCGCTGTCTGTCTATCTGTCTGTCCAGTCTCACTCTCTCCCGCACCTCCCGCTCTGCTCCCGCCACTCACTTCCACCAGCATTCCACGCTTTTCTGCTCCATTTTCCTGAGTGAATCTCCGATTCTCCGCTTCACTCCATGCTTTCCATCACACACGGTCCAAATTTCGATATATCAAATAAATCACTAAATCACTATTTGAGATGCCGACCACTCTCATGAGAGTATTTTAAGGCAAATATGTGGTGAAGGGTGAGTGTGATGAGTGGTAGTAATGAGTTATGAGGTGCAGTCTTGTTACAAACTAAGGCCGACTCTTCCTTAGAATGGGTCATTAATTAATAGCCAATGACCAATGGAAATACAAGGACCAACGGCTTAACGTGACTTCCGAACCACGCAGGTGATGGTCTGATATGTCTAAACGATGGTGGGAGTTGATGCAGGTATCATCAGATGATCACTGAGACTATCTGAGCCGCTTTAGACCTATATCATCCTCAAAACCTGACCTCCATGAAGCTGGATTACAGGACCACGCCACGAGTCCCAGTCGATGGATTTGTATGGTAAACGTTTCCAGTTTATCATTCATGCACAAATCTGAACCACTAAAAATTACTTATAAAATTATTACTATTAAGGATATATTGTACAAAGGTTAAGGAATTCCACACCCAACATAATTATTACAAAATTATAAACAGTTCAAAGCAAACCAAACCCTTGATCAGAGAAAACCTGAAAGTAATCAGTAAATTGAAATAATTATGTCAAGCCAAGTGTATAATGTATGTTTAGCATTAAGGCCACATTAGGACTGTGAAGAACAAGGGAATTATAAATTGCCAGGCCGGGTTTTAGCCCTGGTAATTCACTGCAGACATGTTAACTAGAGCTGCTTGATGGTCGGAATTCTAAAAACTTGTATCTTTGAGTTCGTAACTCATTTATGGGAAAAAACATTTTGTGTAGAAAAATGAAATGAGGTTATTCCAGCTAAATCATACCCATAGAACTATTGAAAGTTCAAATTAACCATATTTGTATACATAGTCCAGGAGTTGTTTTACTAGGAAAATTTATTTTACTACTAACAAATGTCAAAAGATTACTGCTAAGAATTCTTTTACGAGTAATACTGCAAAAAAACTAAACCATTTCCATGTGCTTTATGTGGTTTGCACTCAAAGTTTGCAGTCTAAACTCAACCTCACAGCATGTTTTTCCGAGCATTCCTGAAGTTATGTTCCCCCACCCCTAAAAAAGTCTAAGGATGTAATGTCTGGGGAACGTGGGAGGCCAATGAATTGTTTGGGTTATAACAGGGACAGAGTGTTCACAAATAAAGTTGAAGACATTGGGGAACTTAAGAGAAGAGTTCGAGAGGTTATTGGAAACATAACTTCGGCAATGCTCAGAAAAACATGGCGTGAGCTTGCATTTAGACTAGAAACTTTGCAGAATAAACCACGGAATAGTTTAAATGCACAATATGTTTAGTTTTTTATATCACATAAAATGATACTACATAGTCATAACCTACCTTATTATTCAAAAATATTTTATAGCGCTTTTTGAATATTTGTGGAACGTTGATATTTTTGAAAATGTAATCCTTGGGAATCTTTAATTTTGACAATTTTATAGAAGTTCAGTATTTGTTAAAACAATTATTAAGGAAGGTACAGAATGTTTTGTAAATATCTGTGGTATTTAAGTGTAAGGCTGCATTTGCAAACAGCTTAGTATTTCAAACGATTTTTGCCAAATGGTCAGGAGAACAAGTACTTTAAAATGATGTAAGACTCAAATAGTATATTTGAAAATGCTCAGATTTGAACCCACAACTCTCAGTTTAGGGCACACTCTGTTAAGAAAATAGATTTCATTTAAATTTTAATAAATTCTATGGGTATGATTTAACGGAAACCAACAATGATTCAATTTGAGGTAATCTCAGGGCTTGGCAATCAAATATCAAGATACGAGGGTGGTTCAATAAGTCCAACACAGATCTATTTAATTTAATATGTAAAATTTTTTTAAGGTTTTATTTTTTTATTAAAAATAGGTGTTTAAGTTTTCAGAGTTAATGATCACATGTTATTTTGATAAAGCATCAAGCGTGGTTCATTTAAAGCTTCGGCGTTTTGAGCAGTTATAAAACTTTTAAAGGTTTAAAACCAAAAGAGATAAAACTGAGTTGGATGCAGTTTGAGTTGGCACATCTTCTCCTTTGTTTACAATTTACAACTGGGTCAGTGATTAAAAACATGGCCGTGAGTGCGACAAAAGATGAACCCTGTTCAGGACGCCGTTGGAAGTGACAACCCTAAACTGATTGCAAAAGTTCAAGATTTGGTTTGAAAAATAGATGAATTAAAGTTCGAGAATTGGTTGAGTACACTAGCATATTGCAAAGTACCGTGTTTTCAATTTTACAAGAAGCTTGGTGTAAACAAATTTAAACTGTTGCAGCGTTCTGTCAGAGGAGAACAAGCGCATCCGTGTCATTAGTTCTTAAGCTGTTTTGGCTCATGGAGTTGAAGTTCCAACTGGTACAACATCCACCAAATTAACTTGATTTAGCCCTTAGTGACTATTTTTAGTCTCCCAACCTGAGTAAATGGCTTGGTGCACATAAAGTTACAAAAATGTTTAATGAAGTGTATGGAGCTAAAGGAAGACTATGTTGAACAATAAAACAAATCTGACCCAAAAACTGGATTTTTTTTCTAAGGACTTATTGAATCACCCTCGTAGCTCTGCTTATTATTTGGCAGCTGAGCATTCAGAGACAGATGTATAATCTGCAAGATTTCAATGTAGGGTAATTTGTGTAGCTGAAAATCAGGGGCTCATTATTTACGGTTTTAAATAAAGCAATTTAAATAAACAGCTGAATTAACCCTGTAAAAATCAAATGTAAAGCAGGTTTTTTATTTTTGTTCTGTTTGAGCCCTAGTACCCTTTTTAGATTTGAAAACAATAATATCTTCTGACAAAATATGTTTCAACATTTAAAAGTCACAACCCCATGTTTATAATTTGAACAATCATTTTGCTTTTAAACAACTTTGTTGGATTCATTTTTCAGATGTCTCTTCTGAATAAGTAGTCTAAGAACCAGCTGACTTAAAAGAATAATTATTATTAAATTAAAAAATAACTTGTAGAAATCGGTTTATGAACAACAGAGGATGTAGAAAATATAACTTGATGCAACTATTTAGTAGTTAAACCGTGATCTAGTCAACTCTTATAAAACACCAATAGAATATTTACCAAATAAGTAATAACAGATTGAGCTAATAATTGTGAAATGTCTTCTTTGACTTACCACGTTCCTTCAAGCACACTAAGACAACACATATTTGGTTAATAAACAAATACAGTACTGGATATTCTTCAATATGTAGTAGTTTGTTTACTTGTCAAAACAAAGTCTAAACCCCATGTGTTTTTTATCATATTTTTACCTTCCACCCTGTTGATCACACTCGCAAAGCAAATTTACTCTTTTCATGATGGACAAAAAAGTTTTGTTTTGAGGATATTAGAATGCTCTCAAACAGCAAATCGTGTATGAATTAAAATTTAACCTGTATGTTGAGGTTATCCTTAACTTCATCTATATAGAGATATATCGGTTTTATTTAGATGGTCTCAAAGGGCCAAGGTGTAAGAATGGTCTCAAAGAACACACTTATTCACAAAGAATTGCTGACAATGATTCAATTTCAACTGTAGGGCATATGTTAATTCTCTTGAAATAAAACGCTAGTAAGTAGCTAACTTGAAAGTAGTTTTCTGTTAATATAGACAACTAATAACATATTAAATTTTTTTGATGTTCTATATAAAATTTGTTTTCTAAACATCCATGTTAGGTAGAAGTTGTTACACTTTTTACCAACATTAATAAACCTACAATAAACTTAGAATTCAAAATATTTTAAATTTAATTCAACTGCAGCTTTAAATAGAGCTTACTGCATAAAAATAATCAAAATAGTGAACAAAGACAAGACACGAGTGAAAAGAGTGGGTTACAACTTAAAAGGCCTTGGACAGCAATAAAAGTGTAGCACAGCACAACGCAACCATAGCAACTGTCCGACAACA
Organism: Matsumurasca onukii; assembly: GCA_018831715.1. Taxonomy (NCBI): domain Eukaryota; kingdom Metazoa; phylum Arthropoda; class Insecta; order Hemiptera; family Cicadellidae; genus Matsumurasca; species Matsumurasca onukii. The sequence goes on from CM032062.1 coordinate 10,115,428, forward strand.
AACCAGATATGCTAGCACAACAACCAATGTAACACTACACTCACCCATTAATCGATAAATTTTCCATAGAAATCTCCTTCATTGTTACACATTAAGTCTGGCACTTCTTAACACACGATCAAGAATTAAGACCCACGGCAACAATGAACGTAAACACAACACGCACAGGTAACAATGAGAATGACACTTCACAGCTGAGTGTTATTGCATTGTGGGAAAGGTTAGGCATCAGCTGGTGAGCAGCGTCAGTGTTGCCAACTATGATCGCCACAGACGCATATTTCCCTGCGCCTACATTTTTCTTTGTTGGATGAGAGAATGATATACTGTATTGTGATTTGTTTATGGGAGTGTGTTAGCGGGCACTGTTGATCAAAGGTTGCTGAACCAAATTATTTGAGACTGTTGCAAAGTAAAAAGTAAAAGAGTAACAAACCCCTCGGTCTGAATAGAACTTGGGACAGATATTAATGTGGTTTTTTTATTTTAATTTAAAGTTGTGTAATATTTTGGTCCTTGTTTAAATAAAATGAAACAAATTATTTTGTTGTGTTACCTGAAACAAAGTTTTTTTGTAAAGGTTTAATAAAATAAATAAATAAATAAATATGGGGTACTTACTATAACACATTCACAGAATCAAACTGTACATAGGAACTTGGTCTATTATTACTGTATGTCAAACAGCTAATTGTAAACATGTTTTATTATTGTTTTTTGACATTTTATTTAATTATTTACATTGGATAATAAGAAATAAAATTCATAACGGTATACATGACATGAGTAGTTAAGAACTATCCAGTGATAGGCATAACAAAACTATTACAAAAATGTATACAACTATAACAATACAATAGTCATATAGCAGATGTCAAGGCCAAACGCAGAGGCTTAGGCCAAATATTTCTACTATATCGTGAGAGGACGCGATCAACGCCAGGGCAAAGGCCTGACCAAATTGTAATTAAGGAGTTTAAGCAAAATACCAGAACGGAATGGCATGACAAAGCTTCTCAGATAACATTACATGTTATGGTTTTGAAGTCCGTTAGAGAAATTGTTCATGCAAAGTCGTTCACTGAAACATTTCTTCAAAGGCCAATGTCCCGCATTTGCTCATTCTTATTTGTGATTTGGCAGAGCGTAGCCCTAATATTAAAATAGACTTGGTCTTTTAGCTTGTTGTTCTTTGGCTTCCAGCCAGTGCCAGACAATTCTAAATACGAAAACTATTCAGACTTTTTTTATATGTGTACCTATAGTAATGGTATCGGTATATATCACCATCAGACAGAACGGAACTTAGCGTTGAAGAGGTATAGGTTAAATTTGAATAATGGTATTGAAAATGTTTGGGAACAAACCTTTACATAACATTATAATGTGTTAAATGTCAAATACACAATATACATAACTTTTTTTACAAAAAGAAATCTACTACCACTGGTAAGACCCAAGTAACAAAATAAAAGATAACACGTAGCTATTAATTATTAGAACTTTTGTTACTCTACAAAAATAATATTAAATCAAATGTTTAATTTGGTTTTAAATTTAGTGGTGTTTTAATTTTTTAAGTGCAATTAATTGATAGTTTCCTGAAGGCCAAGCGCAAACAAGTGACTTTTAGTCAGCCGACAGTCCCACAACTGACTTAGAGACAGCCGTTCGCGTTTTTTCCAGGAAAAAATTCTTCCTGGCTGTTGAGTGACTACGCAAACGTTATAACTATCCAGTCTTCGTCCGTCGATTGTGGACAATGGATGCACTAAATAACAATGGGCACCATACACAAAGCTCGCCACTGACCGACTCGCGACTCAACTATTTTAGGTGTGCGCGTCCCAACTTGATCCAAATGAGTCACGACAGTTTAGTCATGGAGAAGTCGGCGAGGAAATCAGTCCATAACCAACTGCCCCGACTGTCTTTTCGCAGTCGGCTGGTGTGCCCGTCTACATTGTCTGCTATGAAGCCAACTTTGCCTAATAGAAATAACCCTTTGAAAACTTTGCTGCACTAGTTTTGGCAAAGTATACAATGATCTTAAAAAGATCTTGTAATTGAAAATACAAAAAAGTTGTATAGAATATTTTTAAAGTCTTGCTTTAGGTACAAATTTTAGTAAAACAGATTATATCAACTTTGGGTTTAAACCATTATAGTTGATAATGACAAATTGCTTTACAATCAATTATAATATTCTTCTGAAGCTGATTATGTTAAATTCTTGGGAATATTAATAGATAAAAACTGTCATGGGATCATCACATTATTTAGTATGTAACAGGTGTCCACAGGACTATTTCTGTTAAGAAGCTTGTCATCATACAGCCAAAAATTGCAAAAATGCAGTAAAAGTACTTGCTTCAAAATTTGTTTTATAAATTATAGAGTTTCTGGACAACTAAATTATTGTTTGGATACATACCAATTTGTAAGCTTTATTTCTATTTGAGTCTTACCAGTGGTATCAGGGGTTTTGAATGTTATCTTTTTATTTTAATGTCAAAGAAACTATTTTTATTGTACAATTTGACAATAGACTACTATTATTGTTGTTATAATTTTATTAAGTCCAAGATAGACGCATGACAGCTTTCAGACGTAGTCAGTTTTTTGAAGGCAATTGTTATTACTGTAATAATTATAAAGTTATTAACTTATTATCATCTTGATGTTGATTAAATCCAAAGTTGAATCCAATTTCTGGGGTTGCACAAGGCTATTGCTGTAGAATGTCTGTTTTAGAAAGCCTACAGCTAAATAATCAGCAGAAATAAATTAGTAGGATACTGAGTTTTGCTCACAATTATTGGAGGAACAAGTGAAGTGAATAAAAGGAAGAGGTAGCTCGAGAGTGTTCACTTCTCTAGTGAAAACTACTCTAGGTAGGCACTAGGCAGGTGAACAAGCAGATACCTTCCCTTGCAGGAGTTATCTTGTAAACAAAAGTTGTCGTTCTACACGATGGAAGAGTTTTATGAATACATAGCCTAAAATATTGAAAAGAAATATGAAAATGGCAAACATCTTTTACAATGATTGGCAAGAACCAAGATTTAGGGCAGTTTTTCAATTTAGCCTTAGCCGGCGGTTAAAATTTAACCGACAGCAAGGTAATAGGAAAGCTGGATATTTTTTGGTTAAATTTTACTTTGTCTGTTTTGTTTTTTCATTTTTGGTGTTATAGTTTATATTTAAATATTTTTAATAATGCACACATGTTAAACTTAATTAAGAATGGACAAAGAATACCTTTATTGATGGAATAATCTTCAATCATTCATTGAAGTGTTTTGAACAGTGTGGAAAAATGTAAACATTGCAGACTGTAAACAACTTAACCAGTGGTTAGTAGAATAATTGAAAAAATGGCCCTTAAGCTATGGTTTCCTAGAAAGCGTTGACCGCTATATTCTGACGTATGTTAGCGGTGAGCGTTTAGTGATGGGCATAACACAATATTTAAACAGATGTAGACAAAAACAACTTTTGACATGTTGTTTATTTTAGTTGTCAAATCTGATTTACGTATATAGTAATGGATAAGCTAGACTTTTGTTTACAAAACAATATGTGTCACCTGGTGAGAAAACCCTAACTAGTTTTCACCGCTACTTCCACCGTTTTCTGGAAACCACTCTCATCTGATAACATTGAAAACAAAACTCACCCGAGGTCACCAGCTTTCTAGAAAACCATGGCTTTAGTAGGAAATAATTGAAAAAATGGCCCTTAAACATAAATGAAATTATTGTTGTTAATATTATATAAGTATATCCCATGTAAAAGTAAAGTAATAATTATTATTACTGTATTAGTGTATTATTAAATTATATAAAAGAATTTCCGTAAAGTGATAAAAAGAGGAATAGGTGGAGAAAATTGTTCACACGTTTTACTGTACAAAGTTTATTTTTTAATATTTACAAAAATGGTTTGATTTGTGCGTACATGATATATCTAACAAATTGTAATTGAATAAACTTTATAAAACACACATCACAGTATAAAATAGTGTACCAAAAAAATACAACCAACTTGTTTATTGAAAATTAATCATAAAAGCACTAAACCGTTTTAACCCTTCAAACGGTTCATAATATAAAAGAAAAGGGTCTTTATGAATATAATTGATTGCCTAATCTTACAATCTTGTAAATTCCTAAATTGCATGCACTTTCATGAAATTGCTAAAAATTTGTCCATTCAATTATTGAAAATTAACTATTTAAAAAAAGTATTCATACAGCAACAGTTTGATTCACCTTTATCAGAATCACCTTATGTTTGAATGACAGCCCTCATCAAATAACTAATTGAATAGTTTTATTTGTTTATTTTATTGATATTTAAATTAACAGTATGGTGATAAAATATTCACATTAGCCTGATCATGTTGTAAGTAAATACTAAATATTATACTGAAGTTCTGCAAAACAACAGTTAAATGAATCAGTTAACACTCTCACTGAGTCCGTAAGAGTAGCTATGGACACTTTGCAATTTGCATTGAAACAAATGCAGTTCCGACATGGTGATCACAGTGAAAGTGTTAATTAATAGATGAAATGCCTGTTGACCTTGTAAAGAAATTGGAAAGTCTCTATGTACATTTGTACAACGCGACGTTTGTCGCATCTTTTGGGGGCTGCCGAGTTGCGAGTGCAACATGTGACTCTGCTTTCGCGCCAAGTCTCACCCAGCCGTGCCGCGACCACAAAGTGACTATTTTAAGTGTATATAAGAGTAAGTAGTGTGTGAAAGTGTTCTTTATGTAAACAGTAACCTCTCCCCAGGGAATATGCGACAAACGTCGTGAAATGTACATTGGGACTTTCCAATTTCTTCACAAGGTCTCCAGGTACCCAACAGGTATTTCGTCTATTAATTGATATAGGCCTTGACATTGAATCTAATAAAATTAGAAAGTGTTAAGCTTCAACACACAGCATAAGTAATTTAAAGGAAATAAACCGTTTGTAAATGTCATTTTGAGTCACTATTTCGGATTTTCTAAATTAGTTACTCATTTGAACAGATTTAACAAATGTATTTTAATGAAAAAGAACATTATTAAATGTATACAGTATTAGTAACGTAAAATAAAAGCTATACTCAATAACATATTTTTAAATACAACTCAATAGTTAATATTAACTATAGCACCTTTTAGTATGACAGTGTTTTGTATCTAATACAGTTAACATTATTCTACAAGAGGAAGGTGTGAACTTATCTCGATAATGAAGAAGTGATGAAATTATGTAGGAAGGATTGTGAGTGAACAAATGGTAACCAAAAAACCAGCACTGCCAGCCCCTCAATGTGCCCTACAGAACCAGAAAAATCAATTAAAACAAAATTTCAGAGTTATTCAGGTTAAAGGTAAGAATAATAGCCTATATATACTTCTAGAAAATTAATAGACCGTTAAAAAAATTAAGAAATTTTTTAGTTAACTTGACCTAGTTTAGTTGAAACCAATGATAAACCAACCTGAATCGAAAACAAAACTGTATGTAACTAATTAGTAAATTTAAAAACACAAAAGAAATTAAAAATTCTAACACATGGAGTATTGTGAAGAAAGAATATTTTAATCAAAAAGGACAGATAATGGGAACTTATCATGGAGTTTTGGGTAGATAAACCGAAATAATTTGTACATACTAAAAGGTGTTACAATACAAATGGAAACAGTTTCAGATTTAAAATTAACCAAAATAAAATGAAAAGGCACAATGAACTTTTGCTTTCTTTGTTGATCCATAAACTCTTCCAGATGATCAGAGTAGTTCGGCCGAGAAGAACTAGCCTCTGTTTCACTGACGAACTTTTCAACTTTACAACTATTAAACTGTGAATTATTAAACAAGACTTGCCGCAATCTGCTGTACGTACTCATGCCAACTCACGCCCAAAAGTTTCTTTTGCAGATGTGGATCCCGACTTTGTACTCCGATTTCTGATCATGGAAAATACGTTGGCTGTACCGGCTGTACCTGTATGTCTACTAGTCTAGTCTAAATATACGTATTTTGTTACTTACTCAGGTCGGGCGGAGAGTAGCGTAGAGTTGTGTCGACTGCGGGGCTCACCCTCCCTCTCCTCGGCTCCTCCTTCCTCCCCGTCACCCTCTCCCTCACCATCAGTCAGAGCCAGGTCCAGGCTACACATGTCCAGCCTGTAAATGTTTCTACGCGATAGTATTATAATCGTGTTAGTCATCTGTTCAGTAAATTGGTTTAACAAAACAAAATCCGTAAAAAACAGTAGAGTCTCGTTTATCCATCATAAATAGGCGGCAGGAGGTCAGATGCAAATAACAGATACAAGGAAGACTGAGGACAAAGTTATTTGAATTTTAACTAGGTCTTCATTTGTAATAAGCAACATTGCCTTACTACTGGACTCGATAAAAAATGGAGAAAGAAAACTATACAGCACATTAAAACCAGAAAAAGCACATTAAAGGTACAGTCTAGTGCTTCACAAACTAATTCCTGCTACCAAAACTGTAATGTTTGCCAAATGTTAAATTTTTTCTTGGTAGGATCACATACACCTGGAATGCCCAATAAGCCAAGGATGAATAAATGAGGCTCTACTGGAAAAATAAATAAACAACACTGCCATTACAATAAAAATAAGATATGAAATAGGTATGTTTATTCATCACTTAAAATATATATTTTGTCAATACATTGCTGTTCACTTTTCAGTATCATGTGAACTCAAGATTTAAACAATTTAGATTACATTTTTATCCAACCTAAGTCGAACAATATGTATGTGAGGCATAAAAAAGATCCGACCTTGGCTAGAGGCCGTTTTACGTGGCTTTGACTGGCATCTTGATCGCTTAATTTGTTGTTTACTTTGTGGTTTGGTGGTTTTTTAATATTGTATCAATAATTTAATTTAATATTGAATCAATTTTATAGTATTCCAAACTTTTCCCGTTTTCAAATTTGTTTCTCGTCTTGATTTTTTTGAAAATTTAAATGCTTGTTCAGAAAAATTAAGTTTTGTCTCGATCTTAAAATTTCAAGATTTCACTCACCTTTAACATGAAGTAAAAAAATGTATTTTATCAACCAAAACCAACTTTTTTACACACAAATTTGTGTGCTCAATAATACAACAAAAATGGGGAGGGTTCAAAATGTATTGCAAGATTCCAACATGCAGGACTATTAATTTTGATAATACAAATTAAAACCGATTGTGTATAGATTTAAAATAAATATCCTAAAAATGGACTAATACATTTTAAAAACTTGTACACACCTGTGATCCTCGTCCCTAGCGCTGAGGTCAAAGTCCATGATGAGATCATCAGAGGCAATACTTTCACACGGAGACAAGGTTCCAATAGAACTGTGTCTGGCAGAGCTACAGTCTACAGTCAGGTTAGCCACCATATTTACTGTCAACAGAAAGACAATAAAAGTATGGTTCCCTAGGACACGGTGACCACTAATTTAAGGCTTTAATATGACGGTGAACTTTGGTTTTCAATGTACTCATATGGGAGTGTTTTCTTAGAGAGTGGTGTTTTTTCTGTATGAATGCATTCAAAATCAAATTCACCGTAATAATTAATCATGAAAAAGCAGTCACTGCTTTCTATGAAATTATAGCTTAAAAACATGAGGAAACATTTTTCATAACAGATTAACCCTTTGCGGTCTCATTTTATTTTTTAATTTTTGTAAAAAGCCTCCTGTATGGGTTTCCTTTTTTCCCTAGTCCCCTGTGAGCAAAATTTCAGCAAAACCGCTCTCCTGTACGGTGCATTACCAGTATCATTGAACCACTCCTCTAAGTGCGGGGATTTAACGCCTCCCTAAGCTCAAAAAGTGCCACTCGCCGCCTCACTGGATTTGATGAGCCATTTTCTCTTCAGTGATCCTCAGCAGGTCATTGTGGCCCCCGCACCCTGAATGATCCAATGACTAGCATTGCACCGTACCAGAGCGCACCGGGTGGGATTCGAACCGACGCTGTGACAGACAGGGGCCAGCTGTCCGTCACTATAACCACTAAACCACCGGGCTGTTTGTCGTTGGCTGTCAAACTCACAACACTTGAGTTGGCGTTGGGGAAGGGAGTGGTAGTTTTGGTGTTCTCCGTTAGATGCCGTTAGTGTAGCGTAGTCCTTGCATATCAGAGACTGTTTCAACTGCAAGCTATACTGGACAGTGGACATCCAAGCGTTCAAAAGAAAATAGCTTTTGTCGACCTAAAGTCGACACGAGACCTCAAAGGGTTAATATATTGTTTACAAAAATGTAGGGAAATGGCTCCAAAGGAATGGACTCATAGGCCAGAAGTTCTAAGACTGGGGGTTTAAGTTTTCCCGGGTTTATTTTGCAGATTTTAATTCCAACTATTAGAAAGTGACATACATTGCGGAAAAGAACTGACAACTCTTAACTCCGAATGAATACCGATCTAGCCAACTGATGTTAATATTTGTCTATTTGAACGGGTCAATAAAATCATTGAATCATCATAATTCAATCATTGAAACTGTTTAATATACTAATAGTACTAAGAGTTTAAAACAAATTTATAAAACCACACACTGTAAAATACAATAATGTTAAGTGCAATTAAAGTTAAAAGTAATTAAACTGTTTTGAAGTAGCCTGCTTTGTTCCGGGATTTTGTCAGCTTTTTTTATGTACAATTCAGAAAAAATTCAGCAAGCCTTTTGAAAAAATTTATAGAATGTAACTAAGTAAATAATTGATTGTACCTTGTTAAAAGCAAAACCAAGCAAATAACAATTTGTCCTTTAAGCCAATTTAAAAAAAATATTTCTCACTTAAGAGTGGGCCGGATGAAGCAGCCGCTGGTTCTACTCAGAGTGCCGCTTATAACATGGGATAAAAACTACAAACTAAGTTTAAGGCAAGTTAATTTACTTAAATGTGAAAATGTTCTCTCGAGAATTATAGATATATTGATGCTGCTTCATATGAACACTAAAACGTTTACTTTCGTCATCAAATTAATTCTGTAATTCTGAACTAAAAACAGGATTTTTCCATAAGAACATAGCACTCGAAATTCAGTAATTAAAATTATATTTTATAACTGAACTCATTTTTTTTATGTGCAGCAGCACTGACGACTCTATGCTTCCTGAGAAAAACTTTCCACGTTTTACTTCACTATCCTACGTAAAACACAGTTTGCAACTTTTCCCATGTTAAATTCCTTATCCCATTTGAACGCCGTTCGGGCTCTATCCGGCCCCTCTTAAGAAAGCTTTTACGCTAAACAAATTAGCTGACATTTAGTAAGTTAGCTTACTATGTGACATTTATTCAAAATACTTGAAAACAATTGCGGAAAAAGGTGCTTACAGGTTTTATTAATGGCGGGGGAAAGACAGTTGTCCTCATTGTCAATGACAAGAGTGTTGCCGGCGGACAAGTTGTCGTAGACGAGGCCGGGCTGGTCACAGATCTCGTCGTCAAAAAAGTCGTCTTTGTCTCGTAGGTCCGAGGAGAGACTGAGCGAGTTGGACGTGTGTGTTGGAGTCCCAGGACTACCTGGGCTGTCATCTGTGCAACACAACGTTTCCAGTTATAGGATGAGAACGCATCGTTTACCAGTCACTGATCAGGTATTTAGTTAGTTAGTTCTTATGAAATTAAGTAGAAATAACTTTCTCAGAAACCATGTTGTCTTCTTATAAGGTGCCAAATGCACTGTTTATAATAGGCAGAACTGTCACGACAGAAACAGAACAATCACAATTATATCCATATAATTTTGATTCCGATCTTTGAAGATCACAAATTATTTTAAAATAATCCATTTAGACAATGTTGAAGTTGTCTTTTTTCCCTTTTGATTTATCAAAATAAGTAAACTTACGCAAATTGAGTGGGTAAACTAAAATTAAATTGCCACTAATTGTATGGTAGACAAAATATATATTATATTTATATATAAAATAAATTATTAAAAGACGATTGGCAGCACACCTTCTTTTGTAATAAAAATAAAACAATAGTTTTCTTTCAATAATGAATGAACCATTTTCAACACCATATCGACAAAAAATGATATAAAATAAAGTTATAAATGCATAACATAAATTATAAAATGATAACAAAAGCCCTAGATAATCTTTAAAATTCCCTATGTTAGAAAGAAATACCATTGCAGCAATAAATTTGCACCTGAGCCTGGTTCAATATGCTACCATTGCTTTCAGATTTTTTGACTTCATCATTCGTTAAAAATCTTCCTGCTTGTAAAGGACTTTTTGCAGCTGTCAATTTATATTTTATTTAGTATGTTTGAAAAAATTAAGTAACATGTATCGACAGTGACAGTGATTAAATTTTGGTCTTAGTAATGTTACTGTAACAATCACTAACCAAGGACGAGTTTTTGAAAAAATATGAAACTTAATAAAAAGTTCATTTATTTCTAACTATTTGCAACTGAGTTTTAATTAATAATGGTCTACAATGGTTAGGAAGTTGTGATTTTGGATGTTGATACCATAAAAGTTAAGTTTTAAGATAAACATTCCTTAATCGACACAATAACTTGAAATTTTGAAGTTAAAGCTGAAAAAACCTTAAATTCACCTTTGGCAAATTGCTCTCCTCTTTGATATTTTCCTAATTCCAGGGATACAATATTATATAATAATGCTGGCATTTTTAATTACCGGTATACCTTGACAAGCCAAGATGCAAATGTATGGTGTCTATGGTCTAGTTGTTAACTGTTAAGCTTAAAATTAAAATTAAAGTAAAATTATAACATGCACCATCACCTAAATCTTAAAAAAGCCAGGCAAATCATGCAAACCAAAAGCTGTCAAACAATTTAAATGGCAAATAGTTAAAAAGCATATAAAAAATAAACTAATACTGAAGCCAACCAACAAAACAAAAAATATGAAGTTTTCTTCGGTTAGATTAGAATAGATTGCTTAGAAATGTAGGTAGTTCTTGACCACTTGCACGTCAACCCTTTGGTTTTTTCTTCATTTAAATATTGTGTTATCAAGGTTGTGATGGCCTACCCATCCAGCAAAATGTTTAGCAACACAGAAAACAGATTCAAGAACAGAAGAAACATAAAAAGGCAAACCAACACGTTTAAAAAAACTAACAACTGGCTATTTTTTCCTTTTTTACGCTTTTTCTTTACAAATATATGTCATAATTATTTTATTATTTCAAAGTTTGGATCCTAGATAGTAAAAAAAGGTAAAAGGTAAAGTTTGTCTTGTTTAACGAGGCGAAGTTAGGACTACAAAGTCCTCTCTACCACTCAACCTCGACCTTTGCCTAGCGTCACTGTATAGTCACATTACAAATTGTAAGTGGTGACTGCGGGGATCGAACCAGCGCCACGGGTGATCAGCTCTCGAGTGGTCTTGCTGATACCAATCATACCGGATGGATGCTAAATAGATAAATAGATAGTGTTATTGTCTTTGTCATATATTTAGCTGATTCTGATAAAATCAATGAAATAGTTACAATTCTTAAGAAGAAAATAGAAAGAAAGAAAATAGCCAAATCTACAAAACGTAAGAGCTTGAAACTCTTACTCTTTTTATCCTTGTCAAAAGACTGTTTGTCTGGATCATTGGAAGTGGCTTCCGGGGAAGGAATTGTAAGACTAAGACTGTTGGGAAAGTCTGGGATGTCGGGGCAGCTCTCATCTTCCAGCATGGCGGAGGTGGACATTGCAGCGAGTGCGGCAAACGAGTGGTCCTCGATGGAGAGCAGGACAGAGCGTAGAGGCGCCGCCATCGCAGCCCGGTCTGTAAGTGAGGTTAGATAAGCGTGAACACACACAAGCAGCAAGCGACACACACACACACAGGTTAGTCACAATGCAGCCAACAATCGGTATAAACTTCAGCAGTGGGGTTCCTCAGGTACAGCAAGTACGGCCTGGCGTACCAGTATTTTTGAGAGTTATACACTACAGGGTTAGGCAAAAGTGTGGAAACGTCTTTATAACTTTGTAACCAGTGTTTTCAGCGTAACCGAACTCGGTACACTTTATTAGAGGAAACCAAAGTACCTTTTAATACATACTGACACTTTGCCCCAGTTTTCAAAATGGGGGATTGAGGGGGTAGCCCCATCGAGTGACACCTCATTTTGAAGGTCTTAGAAAATGATGATTAATGCTAAAATTAAACGTCTCTATCTTAATCCAGAAAGAAATGGCGTCCATTCTAAGATACACAGACTTTTATTACCCGAAAGTGTGGAAACGCCTTCATAACTTTTTAGCCAGTTTTTTCAGTGTAACCAAACTTGGTACATATTATTAAATGTATCAAAACTATCTTTTAATGCATACCGACACTTTGCCCCAGTTTTCAAAATGGGTGATTGGGGAAGGTAGACTTATAACTCTGTGTAACTTAAAACCAACGCCATTTCTTTCTGGGTTCAGTTAGAGACGTCTAGTTTTCAGCATTCATCCTAATTTTCTACGACCTTCAAAATGAGGTGTCACTCGATGGGGCTTCCCTATGAAAATTATGGGGCTACCCCCAATCCCCCATTTTGAAAACTGGGGCCAAGTGCCAGTATGCATTAAAAGGTACTTTTGTTTCCTCTAATAAAATGTACCGAGTTCGGTTATGCTGAAAAAACTGGTTAAAAAGTTACAAAGGCGTTTGCACACTTTCGCCTAATAAAAAGCTGTATAACTTAAAATCTACGCCATTTCTTTCTGGTTTAAGATAGATACTTCTAATTTGCAGCATTCATCACAATTTTTAAGACTTTCAAAATGAGGTGTCACTCGATGGGGCTTCCCTAGGAAAATATGGGGCTTCCCCCCCCCCCAATCCTCCATTTTGAAAACTGGGGCAAAGTGTCATCATGCACTAAAAGGTACTTTGGTTTCTTCTAATAAGTGTACCAAGTTCGGTTACGCTGAAAAAACTGGTTAAAAAGTTATAAAGGCGTTTCCACACTTTTGCCTAACCCTGTATAACAAAGATCATATACTGTTATTAAAATTATATTTTACTGTCATATAACAGCTACTTTTAAACTTTAAAAGAAAAATTGACCTCTGAAGTGAAAATATTGTTGGCTTTATCTGCAGTCGCAAAGTAACAGAAAAGTCTACATACAGCCGAGGCCATGATGATAGGAGAATTTTGCTGGGTCTGTAGACATGGTTGCCATGGTAATAGTGACTACTCCATTATGCTATTCACATGGGCTAGCTAAGGGAAGATACAGCCCAAGTCTGTTTTCCATCTGACAGCCCATATATAGCCCATAAACATTCTCCACTTCAATTGAAGATTTAATTTCAAACTTGAACAATTAATAATTGTTTTTTATCCGATGAAATATTTCAAAACCAGATAAGGCAGATATTATTTTAATTAAATAGTTTAATTTTCTATATGTTCTAAAATTAGTTATACTTTATGATTTGATATAACACTAACCAACTTAATCAGTAAGACCTATTTTGTTTATTATTTTTATAAAATATACCAAAACCATGCCTAAACTACATCTATCACCAAACTATTCTCTAAATGTTTCCGGTTAGTTTCATTTATAGCAGTTTTACTATATTTGACTACATCAATTAAAGTAGGAAATAATTTATAAAGGGGTTTGTTGTGAGCAGAATAACAATGAATTCCTAATGTTGCAAGTAAGTAAATTATGAATAAAGAAATAACTTACTTATGATGCATATTGTTTACTGATGGAGAGATAGATATACAAACTCCACATGGGGGTTTCAAACACAGACTAAATGGCATGGTTTGTTGATAGGGGTGGGAGGAGGAGGAGCTGAGAGGGTGAGTTTGTGTGAGTTAGTCAGTCTGTCTGCATTTAATCAATAGGTCGGTGACGGTGAGTCATGCCACCCTAAGTACTACTGCAGTGGTGCCCTTTGCTTATCTTGATCAAACTGTAATTAAACTTTCTTGCACGATGATAAGGAATTTTCGTCATACGATGTGTTATGTTGGACAGAAAGTTGGACAATTTTACATGTAATAAAAAATCAAAACATTACTGAGTTTAGAATAGAAAACTTGAGCCATAGTATTGGACTAAATTTCAAAGTTAGAGAAAATAAAACAAAAACCAATACTTATAATAATTTAACTTGCTAGTTAAATTATTATAAATATTGGCTTTTGTTTTATTTTCTCTAGCTTTGAAATGACGTTTAATTAATACTGAAGTTAATAATAATTAAGTAAGTATAAACAAACTTCTATTGCACTTTCCATAGCAAAAACTAATCAGAAACAACATTAAAACCGAAATCTCAGTTACCTGCCAAATCCTCCCACATTTTGAAATGAAAAAGAGTTATTTGTTACTACGGACAATTCTTCTCACATAATATCGTACTTTGTGCAGAACAGAGCAAGGCAATAGACATGATAAGTCACTTAAAGGAAACCATCATTCATGATATTTGTGTTTAATAATAAGTGGGATCAAGTTGTCAGAATATGTATTAGAAATGCACAATCTTATCGTTAATTTATTGATCTTATCGACTGTGCCTTTGATCATTTGTTGGCTTTTGTGACGAATTTCCACAACCGCACATATTTTGAGGGGATATACTTCAAAACTTTCATGGAAACTTCCTTAATTTTATAAAGATGTAAGTAAACTAAATTATTCCTCTTATAATTAAAAGAACAAGGCAACTCAGATCCTTTCTCATGTCTGCTTATCTTGATTGTTGTCCTAATAACAATAGGTATAAACCATATTATAAGACTGGGACTTGTGGTGGTCTGTAATCCAGCTTCATGGAGGTCAGGTTTGGGATGATATAGGTCTAAAGCGTAGATAAGTGATCATCTGATGATACCGCATCAACTCACCATTTTAGACATATCAGACCATCACCTGGGTGGTTATCCGTTAAGCCGTTGGTCCTTGTATTTCCATTGGTCAATGGGCTATTAATTAATGACCCATTCTAAGGAAGAGTCGGCCTTAGTTTGCAACAAGACTATACCTAATAACTCATTACTACCACTCATCACACTCATTCCTTCACCACATATTTGCCTTAAAATACCCTCATGAGAGATGGTGTCTCAAATAGTGATTTAGTGATTATTACCATGGTTAATTGAGGTTCTACCGTGCCTTATTTCATGATAATTTCTACAATACATTATACCACTTTATCTTTAAGATGACCAAGGGATGAGAGTGTTGTTGTATTGACGACTAAAATCTAGCTCTTCAAAGTATTAGATTTAGGAAATAGGGCACTAGGCCAGGATATCCTATAAACAAGGAATAGAAAGGAGAGCAGGCTCACCTGGATAAAGTAGAAACACATAGAAGAACACAGACTGTCAAATTTTCAGGGGCCTTTGCCAAGACAAATTTGACAGTATGTGTTCTATGTGTTTCTACTTCATCCATGTAAGCCTGCTCTCCTTTCTACTCCTTTTTAAAAACATATCTTCAAAGTATTAGACAAATCAATGCAGTTAGTAAGTATTTTCTTGTTAAATACTGAGTGAGAATTAGTCCGTGGATTGACCAGCAGATGTTTACACCAAGAGAGAAAGACCACTACAAGGGATACTTAGATATTGAATAAGGACCCAGGAAGAATAAATTAAGCATTTCACAATCTTTGTCTCTAAAACAAAAAATCTCAAAGCAGACTCTATTGTTGATAATTTATTGCCAGTTTGGGATATCTTTAGTAGAAAATGTCAGATTTGCAAACTCCCACAATTTTAAATTCAGCTAGCCTGTCCTGAATTTAATTTTCACCCTTGACATGAACAAGTAAGCCACTGCTGATCTGTAAGAACCACCCCATGCTAAAATTGTTCCTCTAATACCTGGGTCTGAGTCCAACTCCTCTGCCGGAGATAATTCCTCATCAGGCGCCATGGCTTCCTCGTGACCCCACAAGTCCTCTCCTCCCTCCATCTGTGCCTCCTCCTCACCTGCTCCCACCGTACCCCTCTCGTCCTTCTCACTCAGCACACGGTCTCTGTGACAGAATTAAATCACAATATATACAGGGCTGTTTTAATTAAGAGATTTTACAGTGTCATTATTCCCACAAAATAAGATGTTACTACGAGTAACGGACTTTTCAAAAGATTTTTTAGCAGGAGTAACTGGCTGTGTGATCTACAAAAATACACACTACAACCGGAAACAGATCAGCATGAGCCAGCCGGTACTCTCACAGCACTGCTCAAAAGATAAACAGGATGGATATTTCATATTTATTTATATTTTATTTATTTATTTATTATTATAAGTCTTATTTATTTATTTGATGCATGTGGAGTGTTGGTATATGTGAAATAGACAAAAATTATTACATAGTTCAACAAACCTTGCCAAAATGTATTGTTGGTCATAAAGATTCTTAAAAAAGGAATAATTATTTCTGTCTCTAAATAATTATCAAACCAATTTTTTATTCCTCTGACCTCTAACAAAGACCAAACTGTCAAACTGTTATTTACCACTATGAGAGCAAACAGTTTAAAAATTAATATTAAGTAAATTGCCTCAGAATCAGAATATTTTATTTGCAAGACATTGTTACATGTACGTTAAATGTCAGGTTAGCAGTCTAATAGATAAACTGCTAAGGTGAGTTAATTTACTAAGTTTTTATACAAGCAATTTTAGGCTTAAAACTACAATAGAAAGCATAGCAGTAGTACACAAGTTTACAATACCTGTGCAGTTTCTCTTCTTGATCATCCCCCACACCCTCGTCCTCTGAACTGCCACTGTTACTTCCTCCGTTCCGTAGGCTCATGTAAGCTCGTGCTCTTTCTCGCACCTAAAGTTTCAAACACTTGGATTAGTTTTACACACTAAGGCGTACAGTTCATTGGTTAACGCGTGACCAGTAAGTCGCGGTTGATGGATTTCAGTTGGAGTAATTTAGGACTTAAATATTGAGTATTAAGGCATTATATAAGTTTGTGATCTAGTTTTATGATCTTGCTTGGATCCAGCTTCATGTCACTAAAACGTAACAATTAAAATTGTTAAGAATTGAAACAAAATGTTTTATTGACTTAATGTAAATCATCATGCCGGCATTTTGTTTCTAAACATGGGAAGAAAGTGAAATTTTTACAGAACACTTCTGAAACTGTTATTATTACTGGTGAAAAATTTCAAAATGAACTGTTGACAAGCAGCCAAGTTGCATGAGATCAAACTTGTAAACCCCTTTGTGGGACACTCTGTATGTGTGTTCAATCTATATTTATAAAAGGCTTTGTTCTGACTTACTGACTCACTCATCATCGCTGAGCCAAAACTACAAGGCCTAAAAACTTGAAATTTTGTATGAACACTCCTTTTATAGTATAGGCACCCACTAAGAAAGGATTTTTCTGAATTATAAATTTAGGTGGGTTATGGGGGGTTCAATATTGAGAAAAACTACCTCAGAATTTCTTCACTTTGACATTTAAGACACTGGGTAGATTTCTTCACTTTGACATTCAGGGCACTGGGTGGAAATTAAATGTTGTCAATAATGGTACACTCACTGTGGTGAGAATGGATAACCACTTTTATTTACTAAAACCATTAAATGGTGAACTGGCAGGTAAACAGTATAATTTACCAAACAACACTAACATTAAAATTGTTTAGAAATACATTGGTAAATTTACTAACAAAAATTCTTTTTTTTTAAATCCTGTAGCGTAGCACTGGTACTGTCAGCTAGTAATGTATATAAAAATAAAATCTTACAAGTTTATTTAACTGAATCGTTCTCAATATCAACATCCTTTCACCCAATCATTAGAAAAATGAGTTGGTCGATTAAACTTTAATGTAGCCATTAAGTAGAATATTTATCCAACCTAAGGTGTACAGACAAATAAAATATATAAGTAGATAATGTTAAAACTATATTCCCTAACAAAACATCCCCACACATCTCATCAGGGATAAGAATGCTGCCAATGTAATGGGGAGAATTCGGCTTCTAAGTGCAAGAGTCTTGGAGGACTGTAGTTGTTTTAACCACACTAACTTTATGTAGCTCAAATTGTTAACTAACAAAAATAGCAAGAACTTTAATTTTTGTAAGGGTAAGGCATGCTTTGTTATAATTCACTTCATAGCCAACTTAATTTCTAAGTGGTCTTTAGTAGAACAGTGACCGAGGAATTATACCAACCAGTTCTTTGTCTTGAGGTAGACGTTTGCCAAGAGCCAGAGAAGGAAGTTCCACAGGGATCATTTCTATCACTTCAACATCACCTGGTATGTCTCTCAGTTCAAACTTCTTCTGATTACCTTTAGAGAAGATCATCTCCATTGGTCGTGATTTCTGTTAAACAAGAAGCAAATTAAAAATAAAATGAATGTGATTTCTGTTAAACAGGAAGCAAGTTAAAAATCAAATAAATATTAATGCAAACGATGTTGATTGGAAAAGGATTTGATAGGTTTGAAAAACTCTATAGACCATGAGAGAGACCGAAAATAAGATAGATGGATGAATAAAAGAGGGATGTGAAGAGAAGAGGAGAAGTTGATGAAAAAGAACTATGGAACAATTATCTGCAATTGCATGGCTTAGTTCCCTTCTAGACCCACAAGTTTCATGTACAGATAATATTAGTGAAATTATAAAACAAAGTTGAATTTTTTGAAGTTTTTAGCTCAAGTCAAAATATTTCTTGGCTTCTTCAGCTCCAAAGTAAAGAATTTCTTTTGGCTGAAGTTTCATTTAATAATAATCGAGCCTAAGAGGTTTTTTCTGACAAATACAATGACTAGCAAACTTGAGCCATATTGTTGGGTAATATAATTAAAAAGCAAACAAAAGCCAAATTTGTGTTGTTCAAAGATGCTAGTGAAAGGCTTCGCAAGTAAAATTTATACAAGTATTGGCTTTTTCTTTTTTTATTTTAATTTTAAAATTAAACACAATGAATAGAGTCAAAAAACCTAATAAGTCAAGGATCACATCAACAGAGCGTTATAACACCCAGTATGATTATGACTCTTTTGCTGGTTAAGAGGCTTCTCAGGTTTAGGGAAATGACGAGAAAGTAAAAGTGAAGAAGATTGTGCAAATCCAACATGACTATTGGTTTAACAAATGGTCTCAGCTACCATGACTTCACCAAAATACCAAATATCAACAATGCCACATTTACATAATATACTCTCAATCTCTCTTCTTAAGTCCTTTCTGGTCCGAAACCACTAGGTGTAATACACCTAGTATAGATCCCTAAAATTTCAGAAAAATTATCCACTTAAATATTTTGATAGAGGACATGTAAAAGATTGAATGAAATTTGGGTACACATCACCATATAGTGGACATTAATCATTACGAGCTCTTGAAAAAACACTAGTTATGTATTAAATCAAATTGAGAAGGTTTGTTAGTACAATTGACTGCAGCAAATTTGTGTTTATTTGTATAGAATTTGTATAAATTTCCTACATGACCTATAAAAAAAGGTGTAAGTATATAAATTATAAATGTGTTTGAACTTGTATGAGAATCCATTAAGAGAACAGCAGTACAGTTGGATTATGTCAACTCCTCTTTTATGTTATTCTCTCCATGTAAAAACTACATTCACTACAGTAGAGTCCCGCTAATCTGAACTCATTAAAACCAACCCTGTTCGGATTAGAGAATTGTTCGGACAAGCGTAATTAGCCTCAAATATTGCCTGATATTGACTTTAACAGGAAAATTTGGCTGTTATTGAGCTTCCGCTATCGCTCTACAAGCATGACCAAGACTAGTAGTCGAATGCAGTTTTTGTCTTTTTTCATTATACCGACAATACAATGACTGGGATTAGGTATGCACGAGTTTTAAATGAACATGTCTTGCCCCATTTGACGGTACCAGAAATGGATCAAGCAACAAGATGGTGCTCCACCTCATTTTGCAAATCATGTCAAGCAATTACTAAATGACAACCTTCATGGCCGCTTGATTGGTCGTTTTTTAGATTGGCCACCTCGATCACCAGATTTAACTGTATGTGACTTCTTTTTATGGGGTTACTTGAGGGAACAAGTTTATACCCGTAACTTCAATAATGATGAGGAACTAAAACGATTAATAGAAGAGGAACTTCTCTGGATACTCGGAGTTTCTTTGTAAGAGCTTACGAATCATTTCTTAAGCGCTGTTGTCAGTGTGTTGCAGTGGATGGGTTACAGTTTGAATAATTTTGGACTGTAAGGTTTTTCATTAGGCTATGTTCTAGTTTTTTATTTAAAAGTCACATTGCCCTAGAATGTAACAATAAAAATATTTTATAAAACCAAAAACACCTTTTTTAATGTTTTTAAAGTATCATTTTTTATATGCCGCCATTTTGTTTCTTCAAAGGTTAGGGAGCTGAAATTGTCCCAGAATATTTTAAAACCTACTTTGTAAACTGTGTAAAGTTTAAAAAAATTGGTGCATGAATGGGCACGTAATATAAAATTAAACGTTTAAACCTCTTCGTGGGACACTCGGTATGATTCCGGATCCTGTTTGGGTAGATTTTTGAATTAGCGGAATTCAGATTAGCAAGACTCCACTGAACTTGTCTGCAGTACTCACGTGAGGGAACTGTTTGTTTCTGTTCTTGTTCCGGGCTGAGGGGCTGCACTCCAGCTGCTCAATCTCCATCTCTCCTCCACTCTTCTGACTTCCCACCCCAGAGTCTGAACCATTTACCTGCACACATTCAACCAGTGTCAATTTGTTAAATACCTACTGAAATCTTAAATGTTCTATTCAATACTACTGTAGTTGAAATCTAAAAGAAGGGCTAAGGTTTTATGGAAACCCCATAACAACTAGCATTTTTTAACACATGCAATGCCAGTTGAGACTTTGAAACACAAAAGAGTTACTCATTTCTTACTATATTTCCTCCAACTTCTTCTTTGTACTTTTTCCTCAGCTCAAGACCATAAGGTTTGAACTTATTTTTTCAATTTGGTAAAGCACACAACTTGAACTATTTGAAAATTCAGCTTGAGAAACTGAACTGAACGTACTTCACAAAACTGCCTAATTAAAAGTAATACAGGGTGACTACTAGTTTAGCTTGATCCAATGCACACATATTTCTTGAGTTTTTCCATGGTTTCCACAGGATTAAAAGTAAAAAGCTAATTTCCAGGAACCATAGCCAAGCTTTCAACAACAAATCTTGTACAAATGCTGACAAATCTTATTTGATTATTGATCCGTGTGCTGATTTATGAGTATGCACCAGGTTCCAAGGTGATTTATGGGTACCATAGATATTTTCTACGTACTGGTTTACTACTTGGGATACATACAGAGTAGGGAAATATTAAAAAACTGTGATGATTTCCAACTACAGTTTAACTTTTATGATTATTTCTGAGCATCATTTCATTCCAGCATTTTTTCCATGGCCATTTCAATATCATATCACTTTTAAAAGTGCTGTTTCATAATGAAAAAATTAGCTGCTTTGCTCACAGCAATGTGCATTTGAAGAATCAATCTCATAGTATTTTTGCTGATGGCTTAACTAAGATTTTCTTATAGTAGCCAAAACAAATAAATCACTAATCACTATGTGAGATGCCGACCACTCTCATGAGGGTATTTTGAGGCAAATATGTGGTGAAGGATGAGTGGTAGTAATGAGTTATGAGGTGTAGTCTTGTTACAAACTAAGGCCGACTCTTCCTTAGAATGTGTCATTAATTAATAGCACAATGACCAATGGAAATACAAGGACCAACGGCTTAACATGACTTCCAAACCATGCAGGTGATGGTCTGATATGTCTAAACGATGGTGGGAGTTGATGCGGGTATCATCAGATGATCACTGAGACTATCTGAGCCGCTTTAGACCTATATCATCCTCAAAACCTGACCTCCATGAAGCTGGATTACAAGACCACGCCACGAGTCCCAGTCAAAAATATTTTTCTTGCTACACCCAGAAATTGTGCATAGCTACCTGTTGTTTCCTGGTGTGTAAAATGTATCAATAATTTCCAATTTTCACAAAATTCTTGGTAGGCCACCTACACTTTCACTTGTTACAATATGTTCTACACTTTGACCTATACTGTGCCCGGTGAAGCAGCATGTGTCCAGCTTACCGATGAAGCAGAGGAACCTCCGTTCTCAGAGCGGCTGCGACGAGCTGTGTGGTTGTTGGCGGCTGTCTTGGCAGACTTGTCGACGGAAGCGGTGCGAGAGTGGTAGCCGGCCGGAGCCGCCAGTCTGACGGGGAACTGAGGCCGAGGCAGGTGACTTCGTACTGGTTGAGGCTGCTTGTCTTCCAACTGTGCACACAGAACCCTTAGTGAATGTTTCCGATAGGAATGATGTGCAAAACACATCAGTAGGACAAAACTGTGACTAAACCGTGACTCATGTTACCAACCTCAAATATGACTAACAGATAATCGGGTATTCTTTTATAGTATCAATTATGTTTTCGTAGCGAGAAATACCTCAATCATTATTTTATCAGGAAGATTAAATAGGCCCTGTATATATTGTGGCACTTTATAGACCTCAATTTAGTTAACAAGAAACTTCAACAAAGGCATAATGTATAAAACAGAAATAAATACAACTCAAGTAGTTTTTTCTTGCAAAAAATAATGATTTTAATTGTTTGGAAGAGAGAGATAAAACCACACTTGACCTCACCTACAAAATAATTAACACTGGTGCTCATTTCAAACAAGGAACTTACCCTAAGATTTGTTTTTGTGCTATCATTTTGAGAGTCTGCCACTTTGTTGGAGAGAGCAGTGGGGCTACGGAAGCCGAATCGGTTGGGGCGGGGGGCGGCAAGCTGTGTAAGGTTGGAGTCCTTCTTAGTCCGAGTAGGTCTTGGTGTGCCTGAGAACATATAGCAATTAACACCCACAAAAGTGAAAAAATAGTTCAATGTATGTGTTTAACTTTCATTGATAAAATGTGTGAATACAAGTTTGTAGCATTTTTTCAGTTCTCACAACAGGCAGGTTTGAATAATTCAATGAAAGTATTGGAACCAGTATTGTTTGTGTTGAAGATACATGTTTTGTTTTGTCACAAATATTATCCAGTAATGTCTAAATATAAAGCATGAATATTGTGTATGACTTTTGCAAGTAACTGTAGAGTAACTAGCACGTACTTACAATTGTAAATACGTGTAAGTACAAGGACGTCTGTGACTCTCATTATGAAGCGTTAATGGATAATTTACATAAAACAAGGACAGCCAAAAGAAGACAGTTTGTTTTCTGACTTTGCTGAATTAAAACCTGTTTTCAATGTCTGATTATTCGATTAGCTCCGCAACATCATATTTAATATACCTTAGTGATAAGCTTCAGGTGCTAATATCCCATTGCTATCTTCTTGGCCCAGTAGTGTGTGAGATGTGACACCAAAATTACATAAGGATTGGTGAGGCAATTAAATACATTAATCATATCAAGACTCAATCATGGGGGTAATATGGTTGTTTTATACACCTATCTTCTGTGCTGTGCTATATGCCAAGATAATGTAGTAAAAAAAGAAGCAACTAGATGAGATGAAACTAAAAAATAACAAACGTGGTTGCAGGTTACAATAAGAATATAACTTTATAAGGTACATTAAGATAGATAGAACCTCTTTCAGGTTAAGTGAAAGAAAGAACTTGTTAGTCTTAACAATTGTTTATGCTTAAGTTGCTATAAGTTTTTATTCTTATTTGGCCATGAACTACTTTTGATAATATGACTATCATTCTGTATATTTTCCTACAGGAATAATGTTTGTTTTTGTTAAGAATATGATGTAATACGTGTATTTATAATTCTTCCCGAAAGGAAATGACTCATACTCCATAAGCTCTGTAGATGGAAACTTCACTGTCGTAGAGTGGGAATAGAATCGCTAAGCAGACGACGGATGAGATGATGGTCTCTACTAGTAGACAATGAACAGAACATGAAGCAATGTTAGGACATGGGTCTCCATGTGGGTAGTGAGACCTTGAAACATTATTGACACTGCCGATTGTATTGCCTCCTACACAAACATTAGCCATGCAAAGGAAGCCACTTGACAATTCTAAACACATTTTATGCGCTTTGGTGTGAAAAGGTTTATGTTTAGATACATTATAATATGAATGAAGTATGTGATGTTTTTGTTTTTTACCCAGCTGATAGGAAGCGATTTTTATTGTTTACTGCACCATCATTTTAAGATTGTACAGTGGACAATTTCTTTATTAACATATTCTTAGAGAATAGAAATGAGTTAAAATGAGTACAGAGTATGTATGTATATTTTTTCATAGTAGGTTGTCCAGGAATTCTTTTTCCGAGTAGAACGGTCTTTCTTGTAGCCATGCTGTGAGATTTTGTTTGAAGTGTTTGGGTTGTGTTGTCTTGAGGTGTTCAGGAAGGTGGCTAAAATACAGGGGGCCTTTGTTCGTTGGTTTTTGCTCAAATAGTCTTAGGTGATGGTGTGGAGGTGAAAGGTTGGCATGTTTTGTTTATACTTGTGGAGGTGTCTGTCTTACTAGTTCTGTTTTTTAAATGGTGTACAGAATTACTTCTCTGACAAAGTGAAAAACTACAGTGAGAATTTTGAGTTTTTGAAGGTTTCTTGGCAGCTATCTTGATGGTTGAGGAGATAATCAAACTTTTTTACATACATACGTTATACTCAGTTCTAATTTTATGAGAGTGGATTGTTAACCCGGGTTGATGGGATGACACGTTGTTTAATAAATAAAACAGCCTAGAGTTCTGTCAAATAGCCAAAAGTCCAGAACATGCTGCAACCAAACTGGATGAAACTGTGCAAATAGTGATCTCAACTCTTTTGATGATTATCTCAAACATAAAGAATTTTTTTAATTATAAACCTTTTTCAAAACATTTAACTGCATACACACACAAATTTCTTTGTGATTTTCTAACAGAAATCTTTTGGGATAACTCAAAGATCTAATTAATAACCTATGAACAAAGGATTCAATAGTTCATGAAGGTATAAAACTAACCATTTTTGAGAGCTGTGAGTGACTCCACGGATACCATCGTCAGAGTTTCTTGCGCCGGCGGAATGTCTGGTGAGGGGTTCTTATTGTTGATGGCGGGCTTCTTGAAGCCAAAGGAAGTGGCTGAGCCACGGTACATTTTATTCTTCTTTTCCATCTGCAACACACAATATATTGATCATAGTAAAAATGTGATTTTTTCATGACCCTTTGCCCTATCAGGCATTTTAGGGCTAGATGATTAGATGGATGTTGGAGCTGTAAAGAGACTTTTAAACCATATTCAATGTTTCTGATTTAATGTCTTTCATTCTAACGACATAAGAGTGCACAATAAGCTTGGTTTGGCATGACAAGAAAACCTCAGTCATGCGACTCTCTGACTTCAGGAACCTCAGGAAATCGCTAAAAAATAACTTTATTGTATCAAACACGGTGGGCAAAGATTCAAGACGAAAAAACACATATTAGAGGAGCAAAAACTAAATTAACTATCACTTTCAATTAATCTCGTAATTTGTTTTTATTAAAAACAAACAAACATAACTTTTCTTAATTCATTACAATATTTTAGTAGAAAACTCTACTTTTTCCTTAGGGAAATTTGAGTTGTTTAATAATAGATAAGCTTCAATAATCCAATGTTTTGATAATTGGCTGTAATTAAATGTGACAGATAAGAATACCTTTGAAGTAAACCATTACATATCAACTACTCGAACTTCAATCGACCTTGTAGTTGTTATCAACTTGCACATTCATTGTATGTATTAGTAAACTTGCTTTTAATTTAAAACGTATGTTTACTTTTAACAAGATACAACTATTTTAAAACTAAAATAAAACACTATTTTTAAAAAATCCAACTTTTGAACAAGTCTGCAATCTACGGTATCTGAGTAGGGTACATATTGATTACATTGAGTCAAATTAACCATGTTGCTCGCCCCCGAGTACACATTAAATCATACATAAACTCTGCTAAGTATGGAGTATGATGGTTATAAAGCGAGCAGTTGAGCAGTTGGGAGCAACAGTGGAGGCAATGGCAGTGGCAGGTGTTTGGCTTTCACTCCTGTCATGGCAGGACAAGGGGCATTCTTGCAGTAATTACACTGTCCTTGCTCATACTAACACACATCTCATACTGCCAGGGATAATCCTCTACATCATCCATCAACAGTACAAATCTCAGTGTTCTAGTTGTCACTATCAGCCTATCAGGTGCAGAGTTCAGGATCGTCTTGTCTTCTTGGAATATGTCTTGGATTCTTCATCTGTGACTGGCTATACCAGCATGGATGGCGTCATAAAAAAATCTTTTTGGCCTTGACATCTACACAACAAGACTTTGGGCCTCTTCTATGTACTCTTCGAATGTATAATAAGGATGTTCGATCAGCCACTTGTGCAGTACCACTTTGAACCTTTGAACCTTTGATCTTGTTCTCAAGAACTACGTCATTGGCATGCAAAAGCAGTTGCACATATTCATGTGCAGTTTAAACAAGTTGAATATTCATGATGACAATATTCTGAAGACAATATTGACAATATTGTGCCAACCTTGGAGACAGGTTATTCTAGTGTTTAATAGTGATTTCAACATTTATATTTATACCATTATTCACTGCCGAAATATCTCATAAAATGGCTTTAAAACATCAATGTTTTCAAACATTACAACATTTTAAAACTCACAAACCTTAAATTGGAATTATGGAAAAGAGAATTACAAAACAGGGATATTTTTCTCCTGTATTATAATAAATAAAATTTTGTTAATAGTAAATACACATACAGTAAGTTGAATAAATAGTTGTGTAACAAAAACACACTTGGTTTAAGAAATCTATAAACAAAAATGTCTGTTTATAAATAGATATGTTAAAATTTTAAACACCCTAGGTTAAAATTTTGTTGTGAAGAAACACTGTTTTAACCAATAGTGTTGTTGTTACATATCTAATTATACTTTAAAACTTTTGTTCGAAGGATGATAGCTTGAAAGATGTATCCATATTTTATCCTAACAAATTTTAGAATAAGAACCAACTACAAAATAAATAATTTCTTATTAAATTCCTGGTCTAAAACCAAAACATTAATAAGATTACCCTTCAAACAAAACTTTTAATTATTTATACCTTAACAGCCCTTCAGTTTTCAAAACTTTAAAGATAGGCTTATTTAAAATAGGAAGAAGTCAAGTCAGTCAAAGTCATATAGAGAGCTTATATTAACAAATTTATACATGTACGTTTTGCACTATTTAACATTTCTATTATGCTCACTTTTGATATTATTGGTTAACTGTGATTGGTTAATTGAACTGTTACAAACCTACAAGTAATGAGTTTGATTAGTTCGTTCAATTCATTAAAACAAAGACTCCCCAAGATCCATTCATTGTGGTTTGTCAGTGGTTGCTTCATTAGCAATTGAAACAACTTGGTCAGTAAACCCCCCCAGTTTGTGTACGTAGACTCCAATATACATGTAAAACTCTGACAAACCCTTACTCAGGTACGGAGTCATCATGATGGAGGTCAAACATATAGATGATTAAACAACAAGCTTAGCAATAAGCCAGCTGTATATGATAAACATTATTGGATTTTTTATATTTCATTTTAAAGTCTACCAGTCAAAACAATATGTTGATTCTACCAATTCAATAAAATACCATGAACCAAACTATAAATCTTTCAACTTCAATGGTCAAATCATTGAACAGGTTGGTCAAATAATATTCTAAAAATGATTTATATTCCCAGTTGTAGGACCTTCTTCGAATATGATTTTTACCTTTCGGGTTTGGTCTGTGAATTAAACAACTGCATAGTGGGACCTACAGGTCAAAACCGAAAGGTAAGAATCATATTCAAATAATATATCTCGTCCTGTTACAGTGTTATTAGATTCAAAAGTAAACTGTAAAACTCACATAAGTTTTGTGAAAACAAACTACAGTAATCAAATTTGTGAGAATCTTTCATCTGCTAAGATTTGTATGTAACTGACATATTTTAAGATTATTTGTTTGAAGTTTGTTGTTGACGATTTTGTTGATTTTTTGTTTGATTTTGATGTGTCTGTTGTTGATTTCAGAAGTTGATTTATTATTGCTGACATTTTCCATCGTTAGTGAACAAAAAGATCACGACGTTTCGGGATCGCAATCTGATCCCGTCTTCAGGTGAAAGTAACCTAAAACATAACACAGAAAATTAGAAAATGAGTTAGCCTAAAGTAATCAGCTCATTTTCTAATGTTCTGTGTTATGTTCACTTGAAGATGGGATCAGATTTCAGATCTCGAAACGTCATGATCTTTTTGCTCACTGACAATAGAAAATGTCCGCGATAATAGTACAACTTCTGATATTTTAAGAACTGTTTATTACGATGTGATGATTCGAAGCTGGACTATTGTTAAACATTTATGGCGGAGCATTCCAGTCTTCCTTCAATGGAGCCACAACACTTTCGAAAAAAATCTTTTATGAGAATAATTACCAGTACCTATGTTCAAAACCCTGAAAACCCACTCCCTAAAAATGTATACGTTTTCAAATTGCCACTGGGCAATTAAGTTATGTATACATTGGTGAATATTGGCAATAATAAGGAGCGTTCGTTCACGCTGTACAAAACCAATCATATTTTCTCATTTTTGAACTTTTGTAGGTAACAGTTTCAGCCGAGATTTTTAAAATATACAATGACGATGTTGTTATTGTACGCACATAAAATCACTGAAACTACTTCCAATGTACAGTAAAGTCTAGGTCCATCCTCATTCTCGATGGCATCCCGAAGGCCTAAGCTGTTACCGTGGCCTATACATATATAGACGCCTCCGTGGCCTAGACCTTCAAGACACGACTGAAGATAAAGTTCCGACTTAGAAACTAGTCTCGCTACTATTTACACATGGTCCAAGGACTGTCAAGTATACTCGTAAACTTTCAACTCCCATAACCAAGAAGTTCGTAAATGTTTCGTTAAATTTTAATCACGGTCGTATCGCGTGTCACAGAGAAATTACTTACGAAACACTTATACTCCACCGCCCATGGGAACAGAGTTGAAACCAGTAATTTTTATCTTTAGGTTCGAATCGTTGGTTTCATAATACGTCAACGATTAGTTATTATTGTGAGACCTGGTTGTAGATTATTTATCGAAAATTCGTACACAATAGACCAAGCTGCGCAGATTAAAATGTTGATAAGGGTTTTGTTGTTAATTGGGTCGCAGTGAAGCACATCAAGTGTTGTTTGAGAGAAGATTAGAACGAACATGGCGTTATCTAGCAAACTATAGATAACCTAATTTAATGACGGAATCAACAAATGTGCCGACTGAATATGATAGTTATTGTTACATTAGCTTGGATTTAGATATTTCACAAAGGGAAGCTAATCTAATTATATACACCGAGTGGTTAGTTCTTGAAGTGGAGATTATTGGTAAATAGTTTAGAAATATTTAAACATACAAAAGACAATAATATATAAATTTGCCTGACGATTTCTGTTGAAAGCGCTTATGGATTAAACGAAATTACTTTATATCAACTTTGTTGTATATTTAAATAATTCAACGACTGGGACTCGTGGCGTGGTCCTTATCCATCTAGCTTCATGGAGGTCAGGTTTGAGGATGATATAGGTCTAAAGCGGCTCAGATAGTCTCAGTGATCATCTGATGATACCCGCATCAACTCCCACCATCGTTTAGACATATCAGACCATCACCTGCGTGGTTCGGAAGTCACGTTAAGCCGTTGGTCCTTGTATCTATTGGGCTATTAATTAATGACCCATTCTAAAAAAGTCGGCCTTAGTTTGTAACAAGACTACACCTCATAACTCATTACTACCACTCATCACACTCATCCTTCACCACATATATTTTGCCTTAAAATACCCTCATAAGAGTGGTCGGCATCTCAAATAGTGGTTTAGTGATTTAATTCTTAACGCCGAGTAGTGTAAATGAACCGATAGACGACAAAGCGCAGCAAACATCTGTAGGATCTAATAATAACCAATAAATAAATTAATTTTGATACAAAAGGAAATTGCATTTATCCCAATAGTGATGACATTTGCACTAATGCACTATCAACATTTAGAGTCTTGTTTATTTAGAGTGCACCTCGTACAATAAAATAGGCATTCACCTTATTCCAAAACATTCACAAAAACATTCATTCCACATTCACCTTAAAATATTTTGTACACTCTAGAATGGTCGGTGTCTCTAAAGAAGCCTGAATTTGTTTTGTTTTCCCCCTTATTTTACTTATATTTCTGTCTTTTGTTTTACTTATATTTTAGTATTCATTTTTTAATTGTACTTTTATTTTCTTCTTATATTTTGTTTTTTGTTTTGTTATATCCCATACAAAGGACTGACCTTTGTTAGAGGATAAAAATATATTTATATTCCGAATACTAGGAGTCCTTTCGCGGTCAAAATAGTATTCTTTGTAGTAATCTATTCGGCAGGATTGCTCGAATAATTAACTCATTACTACCACTCATCACACTCATCCTCACCACATATTCGCCTTAAAATACCCTCATGAGAGTGGTCGGCATCTCAAATAGTGATTTAGTGAATATAAAACAAAAAGCTGCGCAACGTACGAAGATTCTTTAATGGAAAATATTATTATCTTACTATACAAAATGTATTTTTCACTAAACACGTCTCAACGCAACCTTTATTTCATTAGCGTAACAGTTAAAATGTTAACAGCACCTCGCCTCCGTCCACAAATCATAAAGTACCGTTCAATTACGGTATCAGATATGATAAAACAACTTTGTGCGAAACACAAGCAAAGTCGAATAAAAGAAACAAAAGCGGACAGAGTAGTGCAAAGCAAAGCAAGTAAACTGATACGCGAGAGGGTTTAGATGTCAACAAGTCTAGTGGTAAGAAACAACTGACCTTCTCGAATATCTCCACATCATTCCTCCTGTCCTTCCTTCCATGTGTACTGAGTACCTAGTTGCTGGTACCACGCTTGTGTAACAATAGTTACATCCACTAGTGTCAAGTGGCAATTACGTATTTGTGTATACAGGAGCTTCATCAACCTGTGAGATGTCCTTGTATTTAGAGCATACTTCGCATCAAAACGGCCCAGGTTATTTCTCGGCGCTGCTGTACAACTTTTTGTCCTGGTCACTCAACGTGGTTCGGAAGTCACGTAAGGCCGTTGGTCTATTTTCATTCTCGGTTGGACTGTTAATTGTTGATCCAATCTGGGGAACTGTCGGTTTTAGTTTGTAACAAGACTGCACCTCGCCACCTGATGATTCATCCCATATATTCAATACCTCGTACACTGTAAAATGGTAATTGTTGTCTCAAGACCAATACTCTAGTTTGACAGTGTTGGAAAACAGAGTAATGAACAAGTAGAACTAAATATGTGGAATACATAAGTTTACCACAAGAAATTACTCTGTACATAAATGTTTGTGTTGGGTTGATTCATTTAAAATAAATATTCCTTTAACTTATTAATAACGTCCTTATCCTTAAGGGAGTTTTCCGGGTGTTTTTCTTGTGACTTTAGAGTAAAATCTGTGTTCTAATAATCATTGTTGCGGTTTTTTTCAACGAATGTTGTGCAGGTGGAAAGAGTACAGTAATGTACGTAGTATAACGGTGAAGTACGAGTATATACCACCATAGATAAACACGTAGGTACACAATTTGAAAGATTCAAATGGTATCTTTATACTGATAACATCTGTTCAAAACTCTCAAGAGCACCTGCTGCGTAAGCTGAGACATATTGTCACCCCTCAGTACCTTGTTTCTGTGTACTATGCCCTTTTTCATAGCCACCTAAACTATGGTTTGGTTTGGTGGGGACATTCGCCCGGCGCCAGGAGAATCCTGATATTTCAAAAGAAGGCCGTTAGGCTCATCACCTCTTCTGGACATAGGGACCACTGCAGGCCTCTGTTTCGACAAACTGGCATTCCTACCATCTTTAGCCAATACTGTCTGAACTCCCTACTAGCCATTAGCAAGGACATAAATAAACTCCAAATGAGATGCAATATGCACAACCACAATACCAGACACTGTCGAGATATTGACATCCCTAGATGCAGGCTCTCCAAAACCCAAAACAGTTTTCCAATTAGAGGAATCAGGCTATACAACGCACTGCCAGCTAATCTCAGGATAAATGACTCCAACAAGATGGAAGTTGCTCTCAGGAAAATCTTCAGCGATAAACCTGTTTACACGCTGAATGAGGTTGACAGCAACTACTTCTCTAGTCCATTGCCATCTTGTAAATCAAAATAAGAGAGTTAAAATTTTAGTTTTATTTTAATGTGACGCAGTCTATCTGGCATTAGCTGGGCATCGACAAAGATAACAAGTATCAAGTAAGTAAGTATCAAGTAAAAAGCAGCCTTTAGAGGAACAATTCACAATATTTCCAAACTACTGAAACAGTGAACAAAATTCCTCAATAATCTCTAAATAAGTGAGAATCTAAAACGCCGTTATAAAACAATGTTCGACAATTAAATTTAAATAATTTGTCAACATAGGCTACATTTGAAGTTAGTAATGATATATTATCAACGTTGTGTCGTTGTAATTCTTAATTAAATGTCAACCGGCCTACGTTTGAAAGGTAGTCTACAGTTTGCTAGGCTACCAATCACTACGGTTTTTGCTCCACCTTGCACAGTCATCTTTGACTGAAATGTTCCCGTAGCCTTCATAAACACAGATTAAAGTAGCTAATGCCTCCGTGGAACTAGGCTACGGAGACAACATATGGTCATTTCCGAGCCATATGGCAGCGCGACCTTTGACCTTTGCCGTTATCCAAGGTCGTGTCAAGGTCACTGAGTGGCTATCAGCTGTTCCACTACTGCCTGCGGTGTAAAGTGACGCCCCAGATGCCTTTTTTGGCGGATTATGGGTCCATCTGCGCGCGAACCGTTGGGAAACGTCTCTCCTCACCTTGGGCTCGATCCACGACAGCGACGATCAATCCCAGGAGTCAGTTTAGAAAAACAAGTCAACATCACAACATGAAACATTGAGCTCTGTAGCAGGTGTCAGTGTATTGAGTCAACACATCCGTCTTGTTCTGCATAATTTATACAGGGTGTTCTATAAGTAAAGTGCCAGACTCTAAGAAAAGGTTATATAGGTCAAAATAAAGAGAAAATTAGAATAATTTGTTTTCCCAAAAAACGCTTAGTTAACCTGATATTCGCCATTTTATATTTGTCACTAATTATTTATTATCTCCCACACCACTTATTGGATTTGACTCAAACTTAGCATAAATTTGTATCTAAGTAAGACCATTTTCGGAAGAAATTACCAGCATAATCTAACTTATCACTTTAAAACGGTGGCTATTTTATGGTATTTTTAGGCAATTTTTGGCGTTACACCTTAAGTAGCGAATAAACGGTGAGTTTTACGATAAAATTTAAAGAATACCGTTTTGTAGAGAATTTTAAAAGTAAAAATCTATTACGAATCAACAAAGTTACAGTGGAAACCGTGGCAAACGTCAAGATAATAAGGTGGAATTAGTTGTCTGTTTTCAGCCAGAGTTTCCCCTATAGTTTCGTTGTTTCCCAATAGAATTTTATGGCCTTGGTGTCAATACCTTGGTGTGACCTTGGTTAACTAAGCGTTTTGGGAAATTTTATTCTTGATTTTCTCTTTATTTTGACCTATATAACCTTTTCCTAGAATCTGGCACTTTACTTATGGGACATCCTGTATTGAGCTAATATAGTGTGATGAACGATTGTTATAACTATTAAGCAAAACAATCTTAGCGCATCACGAGTAGGCTACACTCTAGTTCCAAACCAACAACATGTTTCAAATATTTCCGTTGAGACAACGTAAAACTAATCTAGATGGACTGAAATGCACGTCAAATAGTATGGCAAATGAAGCGTAAATGCATACATTTCCAGAGCACATGCGTTGACACTATCAATACAGGTGATTGAATGGTAACTGAACGAGTAAATGTTTAAGCACTTCCCGGCATGTTACCACACTCAACCGCACACTTTTTTGAAGCTCTTGGTGTGAAACCTTGGGGAAATTGGCTCTGACAAAGTATACCGCAAAAATACGAGGCCGCAGGCTGAGCGGGAGTCTGGGCCCCATCTCCCCCAGAGAGCCCGAGGGCGAGAAAAATATATTCTACCTTCACATACTTCGTATTTTCAGAACCTCAAGTTTATGGTAATTTTGCATTCGATAAAAATCCTCTTAATGTTATTAATGGTCATAGCTCAGTGGTACAGTGCGTGCTTCGCACCAAATCAGCCCGGGTTCGATTCCCGGGCGCAGTGATAACTTTTCACGATGGCCATTCCCCGTGGTTCGGAAGTCACGTTAAGCCGTTGGTCCATTCTATTGGTCGTTGGGCTATCTATTAAGGACCCAATCTGGGGAACAGTCGGCCCTAGTTTGTAACAAGACTACACCTCATCATCCATCAAAACACTCATCACACTCACCATCATCCCATATTCACCTTAAAATACCCTCTAAGAGTGGTCGGTGTCTCAAATCAAAGTATCAAAGTAAGTATCAAAGTATAATTGGACAATGTAGTAATTACGCGCGTAGTTACGTGGTCGGTGGTACATAGCGTGAAATAGTCATGTGATCTCACCTTTGGAAACCTTTGAAAAGGGATTTAATGCTTTAAAAACTAAATTTCATTTAAATTTGAAATAAATATGTTCTTGGCAGTATCCATCAATTTTCAAAATGTATGAAAAAGGTGATTGTTTGCTCTAACAGCGGAGTGAGTAGTCTTATTCCAATCAAATTTTAAATGTGTTAACGCTTCAAGACGTGTAATAAAACTTGCAGTCAAAGACCACGTAGGTAAGCCTGAAGCCAAAGGTCTCGAAATAATAGTGATAACAGAACGTCCGAAGGCCGAAACGATGCTGTGAACGGAGCGAATTAGTCTATTAGAGTAACAAATTGCAATGGAAATTCACACATGCCAGCGGCGCTTTAGCGCTTAGCTGCGTGTCGGCTTGGTTTAATTAGAGTCTAGAGGGAAGATCGGAGACTCGCATGGGCTATGAACTAAGTTTCACTTTTCAACTACAATATAATTATTTAGGTACATATTAGAAAACACTCAGCAAAAGGGACGTGCGGACAAAACTGATGGTTTGGGGAGGCAGATAGGCTACAAATGAATCGGAAAGTAAAGCATCGGAAGCAAAGTATGAAAATGTATAAGTATATCGAGTCACAAGTGTCTGCAACCATCAATATTAAATTATTTTGACAAAGTCCATACGAAAATGATGACTGGGACTCGTGGCGTGGTCCTTATCCATCTAGCTTCATGGAGGTCAGGTTTTGAGGATGATATAGGTCTAAAGCGGCTCAGATAGTCTCAGTGATCATCTGATGATACCCGCATCAACTCCCACCATCGTTTAGACATATCAGACCATCACCTGCGTGGTTCGGAAGTCACGTTAAGCCGTTGGTCCTTGTATTTCCATTGTTCATTGGGCTATTAATTAATGACCCATTCTAAGGAAGAGTCGGCCTTAGTTTGTAACAAGACTACACCTCATAACTCATTACTACCACTCATCCTTCACCACATATTTGCCTTAAAATACCCTCATGAGAGTGGTCGGCATCTCAAATAGTGATTTAGTGAAAAGCTGCCTTTCTTCGAAAACAAGATTTTATCACAACCGAGAGATAAGATCACCGCACCTCGCACATTTGTCTCGGATGACGAGTTAGGGACAATGTTTCTTCTGAAAAGAAACGTGTCGAATGTTTTGTTTACGTTTAAAACGTGTCTTTCTCAACTAACTCGTTGAAATTCGACAAACTGAGATAACCTTTGGAATTTTGCAAGGTTAAAATTTTCCTTCACCATTTTTCCGATGGTTACAATTTTACTATGCATCATACTACTTTGGTCCTGGGAAGATCTTTTAAAATCGTCCACAGTCAACGTTTGCTCATTTAGTTTTGCCTATTGGAAAATAACTTGGTAGGTATTCGGTTTAAGTTTCGTGTACTACAACTCGATCAATCACTAAATCACTATTTGAGATGCCGACCACTCTCATGAGGGTATTTTAAGGCAAATGTGTGTTGAAGGATGAGTGGTAGTAATGAGTTATGAGGTGTAGTCTTGTTACAAACTAAGGCCGACTCTTCCTTAGAATGGGTCATTCATTAATAGCCCAATGACCAATAGAAATACAAGGACCAACGGCTTAACGTGACTTCCGAACCACGCAGGTGATGGTCTGATATGTCTAAACGATGGTGGGAGTTGATGCGGGTATCATCAGATGATCACTGAGACTATCTGAGCCGCTTTAGACCTATATCATCCTCAAAACCTGACCTCCATGAAGCTGGATTACAGGACCACGCCACGAGTCCCAGTCAATGTTCTATTTACGAATCAAGGAATGTTTAGATAAGACATAAGTGTTGGGTAAAGTAATCATTCAGTTTCTAAGTATAGGAAGAGTCACTGGGAACGGCGTCATGTCATGGGACAATTACATTACCCGTCGTTGCATGTACAGTGTTCACGTACAGAACCCACAACATGTACAACACGCTTCTAACTTTACAGTTTACTGTAACACAAACACGTGAGAAACAAGCCGATTCTACGATACAGACTTTGCTCACTATTTTCAGCTGAATGACGGCGTGTAATGGAGTAATTTACCCACATTTTTCTTACAGATAGACTTGTGGGGAGGTTGCTTAAACCATAGAATAAGCATAACAGTACTGAATGCTGTTATGCTTATTCTATGCTTAAACCGTTCCAGAACATTCATTCTTCAAACAAACCAAACAGTCGAACCACCGTTAAGGCCAGCATTCAAGAGACTCATTTAAAACTGTTTAGTGTTTACCCTATACTGCCTCTACAATTTTGAAACAACCTTTTAAGTCCAAGCGGTACCATATTGATGAAGGGACATTCAGTCTTACCACGTTAGAGGTAGGGGAATTGCTGTACTGGGAGACACAGAACGGTAGCTTACGAACAATTACCTCCTCAGGTATAAGAGTTCAACATGTCAACAGGTTGAAAAATTCTACCCAAATTGTTCTAATGATCCAATGCTAAAGACGTTCAAAACTACGCCGAGAAATCTCACCGAGGAAGCATTTTACACTACAGACGAATTTATGGCTTATGTATCACTATATCACTATTTGAGATGCCGACCACTCTCATGAGAATATTTTAAGGCAAATATGTGGTGAGTCTGAGGATGAGTGTGATGAGTGGTAGTAATGAGTTATGAGTCTTGTTACAAACTAAGGCCGACTCTTCCTTAGAATGGGTCATTAATTAATAGCCCAATGACCAATGAAAATACAAGGACCAACGTGACTTCCGAACCACGCAGGTGATGGTCTGATATGTCTAAACGATGTTGGGAGTTGGTGCGGGTATCATCAGATGATCACTGAGACTATCTGAACCGCTTCAGACCTATATCATCCTCAAAACCTGACCTCCATGAAGCTGGATTACAGGACCACGCCACGAGTCCCAGTCATAACTGGTAGAACGCGGAGCAAAACTGACTGACATCCGGACAACGTAGATTGGAATCATTCGAGTGAATTTCAAAGATCTACGACTGAATAAGACCTCGATGTCAAAATACATTAACAATTTCAGCACAGGCGACAAATGCATTAACGCAATATCAAGTGTCGACTCACATAGAACTCCCTGAGACGCCACTTGGCGATGGGTATCCTCGTGGCGAAGAACTCCAACTCGGCGAGTCTCCAAGTGGCCACGGGTATCCTGGTGTGCAGCAGGTCCGAGTACCTGATGCGGTATCTGTCCTGGTCCTGCATCAGTTGTGTCAACCTGGTGTTCAACTCTGACATGGACAACTCCAGAGACCTATCCACCACTATCCCACTGTCACTGAACCCTCTCATCAACTCTTCCTCGGGGATCTCGTACTCGTACACTTCCATTGTCTACTGTTTATCTTTAACGGAACACTATTGCGATAACATCTGGCTGAAAAATACCTATAGCTGAAAACTGTGTGGGCTCCCAATCATTAAAAAGCGTGGTCTTTAATAACGTAAAATCGTCAAGAAAATGTGCTTCAAAATTAATATTTATTTTCTTGGTGCACAAAACACCAAAAGCTTTCATTTTAATCAGGATCGAAAATGCATATAAGTTATAACGAACCGCATAAGAACACGCGATGAAAAGACATCTGAAATTATTTAAATCATTCTTAATATAATTATATGTTACTCTGTAACATAATATTTTGAAATAAAGCTATATTGATGAACCCGCATTGTTGATGTATATATATTGAAGTTTTAATGAGAAATCAATCTAATAAAAAATAACTATACCGCACTCAAACTTATACAAAATTTTAAAAATAATTCCGACAAGTTTTGTAAAAGTTCTAATGATATATACTATACTTTGTTGGAAGCCCACAATATTTTGGAAAATCCTATCAGACGTGACCCTCTAGCGTGGTAAGGCACAGAACTGCGATACAGTTTACACAGCACATCGGTTCAAAGGTTGGCGGCTCACTGCTAGAGCACTGCCGCGCCATCACCCCCTCCCACCCTTCCTCCATAACCGCACTCCGCGATCAGCTGTTTCTTGCACATTACGTAATCACATGTGAGTCACCACAGCACAGAGATAACACAGTGTTTATCAACCTCTTCACACTTCACATCCAACTCCCGACCCAAGAGTGTTTATGTCATATATATAAATAAATACTCTCCAGATAAAGATAAAATATATTTAGGCGATTTCTGATTTTAAGCGATGCTGTAGTAAGGGTCAAATAATCGACGAAATGGGACTATAGGATGGAAAGCTACTGAATGTGTAATATTGCAGACATTGATAATGATGCACAAAAAGGCCAAACTACTTAAAAGCACATATCAAATCCCATAAGCTTAGAACAAATTATGTGGAGGACTATTCGTTTAAAGTCCGGGGCTGTTCCAGAAAATGTTGCCGTTTTAAATTCAGTCTTTGACAGCCAGACATGTTTATGTTTTAGAATAGTTGCAAAATACTCGAAATAACCTAAAGAGTAAAGTATTATAACTGCATTTATTTGTAGTATCTTTTTGCATATTTAGTATCTTAGTATATCTAGTAGTAACAAGACTACACCTCATAACTCATTACTACCACTCATCACACTCATCCTTCACCAAATATTTGCCTTAAAATACCCTCATGTGAGTGGTCGACATCTCAAATAGTGATATATAGTGATCTTTTTTGGGAGAGTGGTTCCAAAATAAAAAAGTGCTAATGTTATTGTATTTATTTATGCATGCATAGAATAAACAAATTTTATTTCATTTAGTTTTTACTCTATATGGCTGATGTTTATGCAATTGAACAAAAGTACAACACATCAACGTATTCAGTGGCTTAGTCCAAACAAGAATACGTGCAGGCAGTAGGGCCTACTTTCTGAATTTAATCTAATTATTTATTCAATGCTCACTATTGAACCACTGCATCTATAAAAAACCATTCCCTTCTGTATTGTCAATGATTGATATTGTAGGGTTATATTTACGCGGCCGCGGAAACTCTTTTCGAAACGATTAACTACGAACCCATCAATTTCCCGACATAGGAATCTTGAGTGCACATTGACGTCACTGACAACTTTGATTATACGAGTACTTTGTAGAAACATCATACGTACTTAATCAGTATAAAACTATTCTTCATACTGACACTATACCATCGACACACTTGGTTCTATACACGACACAGTTAATCAAAGATTAAGAAATACACGTCAAAATAATCCACGGAAGGACCAGCTTTTAAACTGAATCATTCTAAGCTTGAAATATCCTTTTGATACTGTATCGTAAATAAAGTGCATTCACTAAATCACTATTTGAGATGCCGACCACTCTCATGAGGGTATTTTAAGGCAAATATGTGGTGAAGGATGAGTGTGATGAGTGGTAATGAGTTATGAGGTGTAGTCTTGTTACAAACTAAGGCCGACTCTTCCTAGAATCGGTCATTAATTAATAGCCCAATGACCAATGGAAATACAAGGACCAACGGCTTAACGTGACTTCCGAACCACGCAGGTGATGGTCTGATATGTCTAAACGATGGTGGGAGTTGATGCGGGTATCATCAGATGATCACTGAGACTATCTGAGCCGCTTTAGACCTATATCATCCTCAAAACCTGACCTCCATGAAGCTGGATTACAGGACCACGCCACGAGTCCCAGTGCAGTACCAACTTTACGGATGTATTCATGTGAAATAGTACAATAAACACGGTAAAATGGTTTAATACACAGCGAAAGGTATATTTCTTAAATCCGACAGTTTTGAGAAGACACGGTAAAAAACACCCGCCGTTATGTGTTCCACAAAAACAGAATTACATCTAAATTAGGATTTGTCTCGCTGTTTATGAAAATTCACTGAAGGTGTTTTAGAAACTGATCCATCCAGCCAAATCAGATTCGATTTCAAGAAGAGTCAATGAGATAATCTAATGAAGACCATTTGTAAACCCCTTGTTACACTCGATTGGTTACTTTCATTTTACTCAAACTTCTTTCAGCATTTTCTACAGTCACTGGTATACGTACAGTAGTACACAAGTTTCTGATCGCTATGCAGTATGTTTGGAAATAATCGTTCCAAATTTAGTTTCTTTGGTTGATTTATAAGTCGAAGTGGCTGTTATACCTCGTCACCAAAGTTACATGAATAACGTTAAGGATTTCATTTCTTCACCGAGGTCGAAGCCCATATGAAAAGAAGCATTGTTGCTTGCAATCGCTTAGAGAAAAACAGCTGTTGCTGATTGTTGAACACATTAAGCGTGTTCAGTGCCAGAGATTGATCAGTAGATTTGGTGATCGATCAGTAATTGTGTCGCTGAACGCGATTGTTCGGCGTTGTTTGCTAACTCTTATTGCCCCTCGACTCCCGGTCTGATCGCCGTCGTTCACTGATCTGCGGATCGGCCGGAACAGTTTGTTCATGTTTTGACTTGACGTTTCGACTTGCACATCTCAAAACACGCAAAATGACACCGCGGCAACTGAATTTTAAAGCTAACCCATAGCGCCTACTTTCTTGCTTCGTTATGACAACGAAAAGTCAACATGTTAATTACTTTCTTTGTAGCCTGAAGATCCTGATTAAACTTAGATGCTAGATGTGTGCTGACGATAGTTTCGGTCTAATAAGACCATCTTCAGAGCACGATCACTAAACTAACACTATAACTGATTATATACACTGTGTATGTTACATGGGGCAAACTTTACATTCATTGAGGGCAACGCGGGGAGGGATGGTAGAGGTGTCGACACATTATTGGTGATTGCCAAGTTACAATAGGAAATCAGAGTTAACGGCTAATTTCTACAGACTGCCATCAGCAGAGATGTAATCAACAATCATCGGTGGTAATCTCCTGTAGCAAATGGTCTGTCCGTGTCACCTTGATTGCACGGGAACGAACTGGTGCCGTTACGATTGCTTCGACTTTTAGCATTGTTAAGTGTACATTAATAAAAGTTCCTCGTAGACCAAATATACCAGTTATTGATAAGTACGAGGATGGGTCAGAAAATAAAGAAACGTTTTGGCATGGTCAAATAAAAAATAAAGATATCAACACAAAACTTTATTTACAAATACATAGAACCTACCTCTACCTTTCTACACAGTCGTCATGGATTTCAAGGCACTGGCTTAACGATGGGACCAGTTTTCCATACCAGGTTCTCATTTGCATAAAACATGAGCC
This sequence comes from Matsumurasca onukii, assembly GCA_018831715.1. Classification (NCBI taxonomy): domain Eukaryota; kingdom Metazoa; phylum Arthropoda; class Insecta; order Hemiptera; family Cicadellidae; genus Matsumurasca; species Matsumurasca onukii. Next base: position 10,157,414 of record CM032062.1, read on the forward strand.
AGGATTTCTTAGCTTCTTTTTAGTTCCTTATCGTTACCAAAATCATAAGCTAGGGAATAAGTGATAATCTTGGCACCAAGTGTAGAAACATCTTTAGAAATTTGGAATTAATAACAGCTGTAGAACTTACAGCTCGTTTTTATTTTGAATTTTATCATGACTAACTGTTGGATCACCTTTTTTATAAATGCCTACTGATCATTATCAAATAACAACCCTTACAAAAGAAAAAAAACTCTTTTCAAGACAATTGCTTCACAAGAGACAATAAACTGTAAACAAGTTGCCAGAGTTAGATTTTATGTTTTGTACAGTTTTAATATCCTATAATGGTTTAATTTATTATGCCAATAGAATAAAACAGAGCTAGTAACATAACAATTTATTTGTCTTTGCACAATTTTAGATACAATTGGGTCAACAAAACCTCTAAAACCTAATTTAAAAGAATATTCAGCTAGCTAGGGCCAAGAGAAAGATGTCATTGCTTACTAACTTCACACTGTTTTTAAATAATTATTAAGTACTGAAATTATGTATCATTATAGTTATTGTTTAAGTTATTTGTTTATGTAGTTATTTGAAGGCAGAAATAGTTGGGGGATGGTGTAGTGGTGAGCATAACTTTTCCGACAGCGGAGACCAATTCAAATCGGTTGGTCAAAATATTTTGTCTTCAAATTTATTTAGTAATAAATTAGCTATTTAGCGTTTATACAAATTAGATCTATAATGAGTCATTTGACACAGTATTTAAATTCTGTTTGTAATATTTCCAGCTTGTTGATTTAAAGTCACTATTGACAGTCACATGTTTCGGATAAATATTTAGATTTAAGTACTTATTAGAAGGTAGAAATAGTTGGGCCGGATGGTGAAATGTTATGTTTAGTTATTTATAAGATATTAGACCAGTTCTTAGTACTTTCAAAAGTTTCTTTTATTTTAGTTAATATAAAGAAACTTGAGTTTGACTTGACTCCACTGGATATTTTCCTTTGAGGCTAACTGAAGAGTAAAGTGTGGATCTAGTTTTGGAGGTCTACTTCAGCCCCTGTTTAACAATCTCACGTAATATGAAAGGTTGTTTACAAAATGGGTTATTAATGTTGTGTATTTATTAGTCACACTTTCTAGCCGTAGTCTAGACTCTAGACAGTAGACACATGGGCCAGGTCTAATGGAAGCAGACAACACCAGTACCTGAGGCAACAATTAACTGCTTCCTGCAATCTACTCACTGTTATAACTCATAACGGTCCTCACACTGCCGGTTGCAGGTCAATCCTACTTCTCGGTTTTAGCTGGCGATCCTTTATCACCGAACAGATGATCTTTACATCATGTTATGAAAGTAGGAAAAGGCTAACCATAATTTGTATTGCAATGTAGTAGCACATTATATTGTTCTACTGAAAGTGAATTGTCATGACTGATGATTCTTAACAGGTTTAAATTTTTAAAGATTATATTAATATCAGTGATCATCTGATGATACCCTCAACTCCCATTATCGTTTAGACATATCAAACCATCACCTGCGTGACCATCATGTTAAGCCGTTGGCCCTTGTATTTCCATTGGTCATTGGGCTATAATTTAATGACATGATATGTATTGGGCTATGATTAAGGAAGAGTCGGCCTTAGTTTGTAACAAGACTACACCTCATAACTCATTACTACTACTCATCACACTCATCGTTCACCACATATATGCCTTAAAATACCCTCATGAGAGTGGTCGGCATCTCAAATAGTGATTTAGTGATTAATGTTGATAAACTGTCATTAGATGGTCTTTAGTAAGGTAAAGCCTTCAAATTGTTAGAAAGTTCGTGACCTAACTTTCACTACAATAATTAAATGTGTCCTACCCTTTCTACTACTATCTGAACCATACTATTTTTACACTTTACCTGCATGTATTCAACAATAAACAAAATCCTAAAAATCTAAAAATAACAATTTAAATTCAAAAGGTTTTTTTTATTTTGAAAATTAGAAATTTGTCTAATGATTTTAGTAATTGCTGAAAAAAGGACATCACTCCCAGCGTGACATCTGAATAGAAAGGGTTACGGGAAGTTTCAAAATGATTATATGAATGAATGTTTAATGGGAATTATTATTGTTTATTTTCCTTTTAAATTGAATGGATTAATTTTAAATGGTTATAAAAACTTTTTAAATTACCTTAGAAGGAAAGTTTTAAGCCAATTTAACTAAAACTTGTACTATCCTGAGGTTTTCAAGCTTCACAAATGGTGTAGGTGGTGGGAACCCACTGGCTAGTAGTATTTTGTTTTAGTGTTTTGTCACAAGTAGATAATCTCCCTCTATTATTTTAAACAGTTAATTTTTTCCATCAAAATGTGCCAAACCAAAAGTATTTCTGCTACCAATAAAGATTGTAAATACATTGCATTGTACAACAAAATAACTCTCCATTGTGTGTTTCTACCATATGATATTTTGCATGGTTTAAATATTGATGTGCAACTTGCAGAGCTAAATGACCTAGAGAGGAAGGTCATACCCCTCCCCTGCACCCCTCACCCTGCTGTAGGGTTCCAGTATTGATCCCTTCACACTCACCCTCCCCCTTCACCCACTTGCACACTCTCTACCTTCGGATGCTTTTCTCATCTCACCAGTCACCACCCTTGTTATGCAAGCTCCTCTTATGTAATATCTTGAGTTATGCTAAGGTTAAATACGCTGTTGGATTTCAAATTGAGAAATTTTCAGGAATAAGAGACAGCACGATCAAAGTACCGTTAAAAGTAATCATCAATAATATTGTAAATTTTCACTTCCCTCGATTATATGTTTTTACTATGATTTAACAATTTAATCATGACCAAGATAAGGCCTTTGGTCTGAAGTTCAGCCCCAGAAACCCCTCTCAAATAATAAGTTCTAATATCAACTGCTTGTGTACATAATTTGAAAAGGGTAAGGGAAGAAAGCAAATGGAAATTAGTCTGGGAAGAAGCAACTCACGTAAAAAATAGTTTAGATCTCCAACGTTTTAACCTTTTTATCTTGAAATTCATCATGCGTCAAGCATTTTTGGTACTCTATGGCACAGCAATTCACACACACCTCAAGTACATATAATACACAAGTCTTAGTGTACTTACAACAAACTTATCACGGCACAACTCCAGCTCATCTGACTGTCAACTCTGAAGCAAAATTGTTCACAAAGACAAAAGCTGGTAAAGAATGCTTTTAAGTCAAAGTTAGAAATTGTTGGTGTTTTTGGATATTTTTCATCCAGTCTTTCACATGCCATGACTTGACTATGGACTTAAAGAAGAATTTATTTTACATAATACTTGTTTTTAAAATATTTAATTTATTTCTTTTTAACATAATCTATTTTAAACTACTTAATGGGCAAATAAATATTGAATTATTGAATTCAACATCCTCACATCCTCTTTATCACTCAACCTCAAACTAACGTCCTAGTCTTTGTGCATTGTCGCTTGAGCAATGATCTTAGGTGACTGTGTGTGAGGATCAAACCAGACATAAACACAGAGCCTCTGGCAGTGGCGGCTTTCCTTAATGGGCTCTTGGGCGCAGCCCTCCCAAGTCCATTAATATATCTAAATTATGTATTAAATCATCTATTAATACGGTAAATTAATAAATTCGTTCATCCAAGTGTTTGTGTAATGCGCAGCCAGATCAGACTTGACGTGGTGAGCGCATAGAACGATGCTTGGGGCGCAAGCTGGAGCGCCCCACAGAGCTGCTGTGCAGGCATATGGGAGAAGCAGCCGACAGCCGTGAGGGTGTCGTGACGTCATTCCAATGCATTTATACAGACTGTTTGGGGCTCTGCCCCAATCTAGTGCACATGCGCGGCCACCTCCACTGCGCCTACTACCGCGCCGTCGCTCCAGATCGAATGATCTGTAGATCGAACAGCTGATCTAGCTCATAACGGTTTTCAGCCCAATTTAGTCGGTTGTCTATGCAAAGTAAGCGTCATTACCCACATTTATTTGTTCTATCTTAGTTTTCTTTTAATAATTAGTTGTAGTGTTTTAATTCTGTAGTTTAAGCAGCATGTGGGATTATATTTGAGTGGACTGGGTTCGGTTACTTCGGTGTACATATAAGGAAATGAACGAAATAGAAAAATTGGGTCTAATATCATTGCATTTTGATAATTTATAAAGCTTTATATCCTATTTGTAAATATTATTATTTTTATTTTGTAGTAACGTTTTATTTACTGGTTGCGGTGATGTTCAGTGTGTATTTCAGCATCCACTAGTACCGAAATATTTTGGGTCAGGCTTCTTCTAATTTAGACGAACCGAAAACCATTGTTTTTTACCTACTACTTGTAACGGCGGGTTGATAGTTTTCTATCAATACTGCAGTAGAAAATTAAGGTAAAAAAGGCTTCAAAATACGTAATTTTAACATTAAATTTTACTAACTTTGTTCCACATCCCCCAAACCCCCCGGTAGAGCCCTCCCGCTAACTATACACACGAGCCGCTACTGGTCTACTGGGTATTCTGTGATCAAACTATACCACCAGAATGATCAGGTCTGTAATTCAAAGCCAAACCAACTCGCTATGGTTAGCACACTTTCAAACATTTTTAATTCAACCTGAAAGATCTGTATTCAATATTTTTACACTTTTCCACTTAAAATAAAATGATTTCTGATAGTAGGGAAGTTCTACTTGGGAAGAAAAGACATTAACAATATTATTAACATGTCGGCACATGTTGTTTTAACATGTTGTTTGCATGCTGATCTAAACTAACTGTTTAAATATTGATGACGCTATTTGTAAACAGGATTGTATCTTATAAATAAAGAATGTTTGACTTTGACTTAGGCTTAATTCTTCTTAACAATTGATTTCTAATTTTCTAGTTTATAATGGATTTTATTCCATAATGTTGTCCTTATGGTAACAAAACCATTGTTTGATAATGAGATGACTTATTAGTTATTTGTACTTTCTATTGATTGCATTTGAACCATTTATAGTAAAAATGTTACTTACTGTAATCAAAGAAGAGTATTGTGGTGTTTGAAACTAATTACCTTAATACTAAAAATCACAAAATAAAGCTTTACGACAACTAACCTATTTTAAACCCACTAAGTGGTATAGTAACACTACAAAAGAGAACATTATCTTGAAATGACATGATTGCAGGAATGACTAGTTCAGTGATAACAGATGTGGTCAGTTTGTGAAGCATTGTCATCTACCAACCTAAGAAACTAGTTTCTCTCTTGCTTACTTTGTACTATCTGTTCCTCAAAATTAGCAAACATTTATTGGTCTTGCACCAATTAAATTTACTCTCTTGACTTTAAGCAATATGTTTGAACAATAAAGATTCTGTATTTTTGTTTTGATTGTACGACAAATGTATTTTCATGCAATAAAATATAAAAATATTATATAACCTTTCAGACTTTGGCTGTTCTAACAAACCCATTTATTTGGAGGGGGAACTACTTAGAGAATAATATAAAACCTAGAAGTAGAACCCTAACCAAACTAATATAATGTTTAAAATATTATTGAGTGAGTTATAAACATGTCAGCAAACTCCACGTTGGAACCTGGTCAATGCTTGATAAATTATTCATAGTAAAAACTAATTTGAGCCAATTAATAATTATACATGGTTTTGTTTGGATTTCTCTTTGAGATTGTCTATTGTGGCATCGCTAAACTACACCAACTCAAGCAGAATTTCAGGCAGAAACTAAACTGCCACATACAGGTGAACTGTATTGTTTTGTTCAATAAACTTGATGTCTCTGCTAAGACTACAAGTATTAATATATTAATATCTAAATTATTACACTGGCTACAGGAACATCCATTTTACAAACTGGAGGATTTTTTGAATCATGATGTAGAAATAGTATTCTAAGTCTCTATATGTAACTTTAGTTGATCTACTTTTAAAATACTCAAACTATTAGCAAAGCTCCAACTAAATAGATGAATTCCATTTGTATTAAAGATTTATTTGTTAACTTGTTTAATTTATTATAACAAAATATTTAACTTGTTGTTCAGTTTCAATTTATTAACTATTAATTATCACAGGCTTCGGGTTTATGACCAACTTCCTTGTCAAGCTGGAGTTAAATTATACAACAAACTGCCTGAAAACATAAAAAATGAACCTAATTTGGCTATTTTCAAACGAAAATTAAAATCATATTTAATTAATAAATCATTTTACAGTGTGAGTGAATTTATGCATGACAATCAAACGTAATACAATTGGATTTAATATTATAACTTAGAATATTACACCTCAACTCGGCCTGTCCCGGTACCATAGGTTTTATCACATTTCTATAATTTGTGTTATGTTAATGATTAGTTATTTAGTTTGTTTGTTTTGGTTTTTATAGTCAACACAATTAATTTTTGTAAAATGACTAATAAATTGTAAATTGTTATTTATTAACTTATTATTTTAAATAGTTTGTTTCTAACTTATGTTACAAAACTAATTGTCAACTCTAAATGTAAATTTAAGGCATCATTACTATGTATTTACTATTTATTAAATGTGACTCTGCCCATTTCATGTAATGATCAACGGCAATAAAGAATATGATTATGAAACTGCATTTTTTACATCAAGGTAATTTCAACTTCTGAGTTTGTCCATTGAGCCAGGATTGACGTAAAGCACCTCAACAAACTGTGCTTAACCGGCTCAAGTATTGAAGTAGACAAAGTAACGAGTGACTTATGCAAAACTCGCAGAGTACCTAATTCTTGAGTCAGTCTTGAAACGAGTTTACAAACAAACAAAAATGTTCAATCCCATCATCTATGATCTTAGAAGATCTGTGGAGAATTGGTATTGTACGCGACTCCGAAGGCCATCACCCCGGTGGCGTGGGTTCGATCCCCACAATCACCACTTACAATTTGTAATATGACTACTCGGACGCTAGGTAAGGTCAAGGTAGAGTTTTTTTTGTAGGAGGAGAAAAATTTTCTGAAGACACACTCCCTTTTCTTCTTTGCCGACACTGGGACTGTAGAGAAAATAGTTATGCGGGCTACTGTCTTTGTTGTCTTGCTTCTCTTGTCTTCTCTTTCAGAATGAAGGTCACTAGGCCGACTATGGTTTCCCATTGCTCTCTGTCTCCCAAGCACCTCAAGATGATGGTTTCCTTCGTAAGAGTCTCCTGACAAGTCAAATCTACATCTTGCAGCACTCCATCTGTCGCAGTCAAACACTGTGTGCTCTGGTGTGTCTTCTATTCCGCAGTACTGACAGCTGTTGGCTTTTGCTTTTGAATCTTATGCAGATATTTGCCAAAGACACCGTGTCCGGAGAGGAACTGGGTGAAGAAGAAGTTTGTCTCTCCATGTTTCCTTGTCACCCAGACCATCACATCTGGGATCAGCGACCTTGTCCACACTCCTTCCGTGGCGCTGTTCCAGCATTCCTGCCATCTATCCAGCATTATTTCTCTTGCTTCCTCCAGGCTTCAGGGTTGAGTGGTGGAGAGGAATTTGTAGTCCTAACTTCGCCTTGTTAAACAAGACATACCTTTACCGTTTTTAATGATCATTTAGTTTTGAAATGTGCTCACTAAGCTAATAATGATGCTATGTTGAACTGACCTTAGAGCGAAGAAGTCTGGCTTTGAGTTTGGCTGGAGCGTTGTTCTGGCTGTCGGCAAGTGCTCCCTTAGACTTACTGGACATACATGAGCCCATATAGCCGAGTGTGGAGGGCACCGGCACTCACTGGAACACATCCACACAGTTTTACATCTTTGTTTGTTTTTTATTTCTGTCCAATAAAGTTTTGTTTCAATACACTGGTTGACCAATATTATCTTGAATAGCACATTCCAAATTCTTTGAACTTCTTGGGAATGAAATCGATGGTTGTTAAATTTTACAAGTTCCACATCCGGGGTGTTAAAGAGTTTTCAGTGAGAAAAAGTGGGATTTTTGTAATTGAACATTGGATGTGATAAAATATTTCCATTTTAAATCTCTTTATTCACTTTTCTTATACAAATGTACAAAAAAATGTAATTTTAACAACTTATTATTCTATTTGTAACAAAAAAATAATATAACCTAATTCAAGTAAAAGAGAACAAATAGTTAGATGTCTCATTAAGAATGTGTTGAGACACCATAAAAAAACACACAGACTGGTTCAGTGGTGGGAAATAAAAGATCATATAGCTAATAGATAATATAAAAATATACAGCTTGTACTAAAGACTAAAAACTAAAAATATATAATTGAATATAACAGTTTAAAATATAAAATAATTGAAAAAACAATGGCAGTATAGGTAACAAAAGTGATCTAGGGCTTTAAGTTGGATATTTTAACCGTTTTCATCCCAGGAACAACGCCTGGAAATATTCTCAAAAAGTTCAGGACACCCTGTATATTTAGGGTATTTACACATTACTTCTATGTTTTTAACACTTATCTACAGTTTAAGGAAACCCACAACCAAACAGTGTTTGTTCCTGAAGAAGTAACTTTACGAGTATAAACAGTACACGAAGCTTGTTATGATGTTAAATTTGTCCGCTGGAAGTAAGTGGCCAGACTTTCACTGTTTATATCAACACAATTATAAGGTGAAAGTGATGGTGAAGGAAGGACTGTTGTGTGAAACAATGGTAGGATATGTGAAACATGGGAATGCAATGGGTTTGCTGCATGGCATTGTGTTGATGATATACTCTGCGCAGTTGGAGTCTTGAACCAAACCTGAAGACCTTAACATTCACCTAACTAATGTCATTACGACAGCTCCACTTCTTATTTTATCAAGTTCATTCCAATTCAAACAAAAAACTAAATTAATAACAACCAGTAAGAAAGTTGAACCAGTTAACATCGCTGACCAAACAATCATTTAGAAAGTTCTTTATTCAAACAAACTGCTCATTTCAATCCACTAACGCCTGTGTGCAGTTCTTTGAACCTTAAAACTAACCTCAATAAATCAAAAATGATATACTTTAATGTCGGGATCCAAAATAACGTTGAGACCCCTTTAGTCCTGGTGAATGATAATCCTATTGAAGAAGTAAATTATTTCAATTTTTAGGGATCAATGTGGATAAAAAAACTTACATGGGACGTTCATATTAACCATGTCTGTAGCAAGGTTTCAAGTGGTATTTTCTTGCTGAGAAATCTAGCGAATAATTGTTCTAAAGATATTCTAAAAATGGCCTATTATGGTATCATCCATCCCCATTTACAGTATGGAACATGCTTATGGGGAAACTGTGCCAAAACAAAAATCAATCGAGTTTTTATTTTACAAAAATATGCCATTAGAATCTTGGGAAACGTTAAACAAAAAGACTCGTCAAAATTTATTTCAAGAATTAGAAATTCTACCATTCCTTTTTATATTAACGAAAATGTACTTTTCACATTAAATAAATGCAATTTGGTCCAAGGCAATGAATACATAGCTATGATACCCGATCAGTAAATAACTATAGAATTAGATATCATTGACTTGAAGTATTCAAGAAATTACCATCACAAGCGGGAGTATTATTGTTTAACAAACCACCACATCAAGTTCAAAATCTTCAAGGGTCAAAACTATTCAAAACGGAACTTAAGAATTATTTGACCTCCAACATCTTTTATAGTGTGGAAGAATTTTTAGATCATCCCCTACCACTTGAAAGGTCTGGAACTTTGTGTTGATTAATAGTATATTAAGTAATAAAATTAGTTAAAGGGCTAGAGGCTTGTAGTTTTAATTAAATAATGTTATATTTTATCTCTTTTTATAAACCAAAACAAACATTTTTGTAATGGCTAATAAATTATTAATAAAATTCTTAATAAAAAATTGTTATACATGGTGTATATAAAATGGGTTTGTTCATACCTATAAAGTAGTGATATGCTCTATAACTAACGAATATCAGCGTATCAGACTGAGCAAACGTAAAGTTCAATTGTAACACATTAAAACTTTACAGACATGTGATATACTTGTTTGTATATGCACTGACTATTTACTCTTAAGCTTCTCGTTCAAAATTTTCTTTTTAAAACCAATGGCATTTAATAGCTTTACTCTGAGTGTGACGAGCCTTCAAAACACAAGCAGACACGTGTTCTCTTTGTTCTATTTAGGGAAGTAGACCTCTGGCTCTAGAGTTAAATGAGATGTTATTTTTGACTCAATCTTTGTGATCAGTTCCCTCAGGAATACCTTCACCGATTTTAATGACATCAACTAAAAAGAAGTTGTCCATTTGTAAAAGGTACTCTATTTAAAATTGTTTTCAAGTAATTGTCTACAATACATCTCAGATTTACAAATTGATTTTTAGATTTGAACTTGTTATTAAAACTCAGTTAGGAATATAATTTAATAGTAAAATTAATTATGCACAAAATAGTAAAATACATTTACTTTAAGGACACTTTTCACTTTTAGGAACTGACTAACCATCTTTCAACTACACCTTCAGTCAGAGCTTGAGTCTGACACGAGCTTACACCTGTCTCACCGCCAGGCAATAGTGACCCCGAGCTCAATTTCGGTGTTACCTCTAGTGATTTGTTTTCATTACTTTTACAGTAATTAGTTTTATTATTTTGATAGTTGTTTTATGTTAATACTAGTAGTTTTTTTTCTTTTGATATTTTAAAATTAGTTTTACTACTAACTCTAATATTGAGCACTTTCTCTTCATTTGTATATGTTTTTTAATATTTTTAATTAATCCAAGTGAAACCAATGCAAGACTGATAAAATTATAACTTTGTGCGGGTTTCAAAGTTTTTCTTGATATAATTTATGTTTGACTTTAAAGTATTATTTTATTTTAAACTATTGCTTTAACTAAAACTTTTAGTTATAAACAATATACAGGGTTAGGCAAAAAAGAGTGGAAACGCCTTTATAACTTTTAACCAGTGTTTTCAGTGCAACCAAACTCGGTACACTTTATTAGAGGAAACCAAAGTACCTTTTAATGCATACTGACACTTTGCCCCAGTTTTCAAAATGGGGGATTGGGAGGGTAGCCCCATAATTTTCATAGGAAGCCCCACAGTGACACCTCATTTTGAAGGTCTTAGAAAATGGTGATGATTGCTGAAGACTAGACGTCTCTATCTTAACCCAAAAATAAATGGCGTTCATTTTAAGTTACACAGATTATTGTATTATGCTTAAAGTGTGAAAACACCTTTATAACTCTTTAATCAGTTTTTCCAGCGCAATCTAACTTGGTACATTTTATTAGAGGAAATAAAAGTACCTTTTAATGCATACTGGCACTTGGCCCCAGTTTTCAAAATAGGAATTGGTAGCCCCATAATTTTCGTAGGAAAGCCCCATCGAGTGACACCTCATTTTGAAGGTCTTAGAAAATGATGAGGAATGCTGAAAACTATAACGCCTCTATCTTAACCCAGAAAGAAATGGCGTCCATTTTAAGATACACAGACTTTATTATGTGAAAGTGTGGAAACTCCTTCATAACGCTTTAGCCAGTTTTCAGTGTAACCAAACTTGGTACATATTAAAGTTATCAAACTATCGTTAAATGCATACTGAAACTTTGCCCTAGTTTTCAAAATGGGTGATTGGGGGGAGGTACTTATAACTCTGTATAACTTAAAATCAACGGCATTAAACTTTACAGACATGTGATATACTTGTTTGTATATGCACTGACTATTTACTCTAAGCTTCTCGTTCAAAATTTTCTTTTTAAAACCAATGGCATTTAATAGCTTTACTCTGAGTGTGACGAGCCTTCAAAACACAAGCAGACATGTGTTCTCTTTGTTCTATTTAGGAAGTAGACCTCTGGCTCTAGAGTTAAATGAGATGTTATTTTTGACTCAATCTTTGTGATCAGTTCCCTCAGGAATACCTTCACCGATTTTAATGACATCAACTAAAAGAAGTTGTCCATTTGTAAAAGGTACTCTATTTAAAATTGTTTTCAAGTAATTGTCACAATACATCTCAGATTTACAAATTGATTTTTAGATTTGAACTTGTTATTAAAACTCAGTTAGGAATATAATTTAATAGTAAAATTAATTATGCACAAAATAGTAAAAATACATTTACTTTAAGGACACGCCACTTTTTAGGAACTGACTAACCATCTTTCAACTACACCTTCAGTCAGAGCTTGACTCTGACACGAGCTTGCCACCGTGTCTCACCGCTCGTGCAATAGTGACCCCGGAGCTCAATTCCGGGTGTTACCTCTAGTGATTTGGTTTTCGTTACTTTTACAGTAATTAGTTTTATTATTTTGATAGTTGTTTTTATGTTAATACTAGTAGTTTTTTTTCTTTTTGATATTTTAAAATTAGTTTTTACTACTAACTCTAATATTGAGCACTTTTCTCTTCACTTGTATATATGTGTTTTTTAATATTTTTAATTAATCCAAGTGAAACCAATGCAAGACTGATAAAATTATAACTTTTGTGCGGGTTTCAAAGTTTTTTTCTTGATATAATTTATGTTTGACTTTAAAGTATTATTTTATTTTAAACTATTGCTTTAACTAAAACTTTTAGTTATAAACAATATACAGGGTTAGGCAAAAGAGTGGAAACGCTTTTATAACTTTTTAACCAGTGTTTTCAGTGCAACCAAACTCGGTACACTTTATTAGAGGAAACCAAAGTACCTTTTAATGCATACTGACACTTTGCCCCAGTTTTCAAAATGGGGGATTGGGAGGGTAGCCCCATAATTTTCATAGGGAAGCCCCCACGAGTGACACCTCATTTTGAAGGTCTTAGAAAATGGTGATGATTGCTGAAGACTAGACGTCTCTATCTTAACCCAAAAATAAATGGCGTTCATTTTAAGTTACACAGATTATTGTATTATGCGAAAGTGTGAAAACACCTTTATAACTCTTTAATCAGTTTTTCCAGCGCAATCTAACTCGGTACATTTTATTAGAGGAAATAAAAGTACCTTTTAATGCATACTGGCACTTGGCCCCAGTTTTCAAAATAGGGAATTGGGGGGTAGCCCCATAATTTTCGTAGGAAAGCCCCATCGAGTGACACCTCATTTTGAAGGTCTTAGAAAATGATGAGGAATGCTGAAAACTATACGTCTCTATCTTAACCCAGAAAGAAATGGCGTCCATTTTAAGATACACAGACTTTTATTATGCGAAAGTGTGGAAACTCCTTCATAACGTTTTAGCCAGTTTTTTCAGTGTAACCAAACTTGGTACATATTATTAAAGTTATCAAAACTATCGTTAAATGCATACTGAAACTTTGCCCTAGTTTTCAAAATGGGTGATTGGGGGGGAGGTAGACTTATAACTCTGTATAACTTAAAATCAACGCCATTTCTTTCTGGTTTAAGATAGAGACTTCTAGTTTGCAGCATTCATCAACATTTTCTAAGACCTTTAAAATGAGGTATCACTCGATGGAGCTTCCCAATGAAAATTATGAGGCTTCCCCCCTCAATCCCCCATTTTGAAAACTGGGGCAAAGTGTCAGTATGCACTAAAAGGTACTTTGGTTTTCTCTCTAAATTCCAGTTTTGTTGCGCTTGAGAACCCTGGTTAAAAGTTATAATGTATGCTTCCACACTTTTGCCTATACACTGTATGTCTTTTATTTCAAAACCTGGAAAACCCTACGAGTGTCACCTTTTATGTTTAGAAATCAATGACAAAACCAATGCAATGCATTATTTGAAATCTTCATCAGTGACTGGAACTTCCAGATGGATTGCGTATTTGTACATTTTTTTGGCAATGAGAGAGTTTTAGACTTTGAAATATTAGTTCAGAATTTTTCTATTGTTTATTCACTTTATTGATTAAGAAGCATACAACGCTTCAGACTTTGTTTTAAGTCTTTATACTCAAAGCTATAGTGGTAGGTCTGGAAACCTTAGGGTAGAACGATTGACTGGTGTACTCAGCAGTCTGACAGCACTATGGCACCAGCCAAACTGCAGTAGGAGGGTGACTCCATTGGTGACATCATCAGACGACACTCACACGAAGGGATTGAAAAATTCACTGCAGGGTACCCTATCCCAGTTGTGGCGGCAGTCACAGACTGGGTATAAGGTACCCCTGCAGGGGTGAAGTCACGATGGCAGGCTTCGACCGACTAATGAAATCAGCAGGATAATCTGAGGGCTCGGGGACATGGGCTCAAAGGTGGAATGGTATACCACTGGCACCAGTAAAGCAGGTTGGGCAGTACCCAATCCCAGACACTGGGCAACGGATATGTCCGTCCAGCAGGATAACCGGAAGAAGGTAAGGTCCCGCACGGTAAGGTTTACACGGCAACTAATGGTACCTGGGGTACGCTGGCTTACCTTACTGACACGATAATGCACCCTCCCTAGGGAGAGGCACCTTGGAACGGCTTCCCACCAAGTGGAACAGACACGATTGGCATAGCCAAGCCTAGTGGGTCCAAACATTTTTGTCTTCAAATTTATTTAGTAATAAATTAGCTATTTAGCGTTTATACAAATTAAGATATATTACACAAATAAGGTATACGTGATTTACCTCACACATGGTTAAAGTCTTATCTTAGTGACAGAAAACAATGTGTTGAGATTAGTAACAATATATCAACGAACATAAAATATCTTATCGAGGTATCAATTCTTGGACCTATCCTATTTTTATATTTGAAAACCCTCTAAGTTCCTCAATTCATGATGGAAAAATGTTACAATTTGCTGACAACACAACCTTTTGTTTCAAAGCCCAAAAATAAATGGCGTTCATTTTAAGTTACACAGATTATTGTATTATGCTTAAAGTGTGAAAACACCTTTATAACTCTTTAATCAGTTTTTCCAGCGCATCTAACTCGGTACATTTTATTAGAGGAAATAAAAGTACCTTTTAATGCATACTGGCACTTGGCCCCAGTTTTCAAAATAGGGAATTGGGGTAGCCCCATAATTTCGTAGGAAAGCCCCATCAGTGACACCTCATTTTGAAGGTCTTAGAAAATGATGAGGAATGCTGAAAACTATCGTCTCTATCTTAACCCAGAAAGAAATGGCGTCCATTTTAAGATACACAGACTTTATTATGCTAAAAGTGTGGAAACTCCTTCATAACGTTTTAGCCAGTTTTTCAGTGTAACCAAACTTGGTACATATTATTAAAGTTATCAAAACTATCGTTAAATGCATACTGAAACTTTGCCCTAGTTTTCAAAATGGGTGATTGGGGAGGTAGACTTATAACTCTGTATAACTTAAAATCAACGCCATTTCTTTCTGGTTTAAGATAGAGACTTCTAGTTTGCAGCATTCATCAACATTTTCTAAGACCTTTAAAATGAGGTATCACTGATGGAGCTTCCCAATGAAAATTATGAGGCTTCCCCCAATCCCCCATTTTGAAAACTGGGGCAAAGTGTCAGTATGCACTAAAAGGTACTTTGGTTTCCTCTAATAATGTAAAAATTTAGTTTGCTGGCGCTGAGAACCCTGGTTAAAAGTTATAATGCATGTTCACACTTTTTGCCTATAAGACACTGTATGTCTTTTATTTCAAAACCTGTAAAACCCAATGAGTGTCACCTTTTATGTTTAGAAATCAATGACAACCGGAAGATTAAGAGAAAATGCTCTTCTCATTACTTGAAATCTTCATCAGTGACTGGAACTTCCAGATGGATTGTGTATTTGTACATTTTTTTGGCAATGAGAGAGTTTTAGACTTTGAAATATTAGTTCAGAATTTTTCTATTGTTTATTCACTTTATTGATTAAGAAGCATACAACGCTTCAGACTTTGTTTTAAGTCTTTATACTCAAAGCTATAGTGGTAGGTCTGGAAACCTTAGGGTAGAACGATTGACTGGTGTACTCAGCAGTCTGACAGCACTATGGCACCAAAAGCCTAGTGGGTCCAAACATTTTTGTCTTCAAATTTATTTAGTAATAAATTAGCTATTTAGCGTTTATACAAATTAAGATATTATATTACACAAATAAGGTATACGTGATTTACCTCACACATGGTTAAAGTCTTATCTTAGTGACAGAAAACAATGTGTTGAGATTAGTAACAATATATCAACGAACATAAAATATCTTATCGAGGTATCAATTCTTGGACCTATCCTATTTTTATATTTGAAAACCCTCTAAGTTCCTCAATTAATGATGGAAAAATGTTACAATTTGCTGACAACACAACCTTTTGTTTCAAAGCCCCAAAAACAAATTATTCAGAAATAACTACATTTGTGCATTTAAACATAGGAATCCAAAAGTTTAAAGAGATTAATTAATAATAATAAACGTTTATTGTCAAATTGTACAATAAAAATTGTTTTTTACATTAAAACTAACATAACATTCAAAACCCCTAATACCACTGGTAAGACTCAAATAGAAATAAGAAATAAGGCTTTACATTGACTAAAGCTGTACAAATTGGTATGAATCCAAAAAATAATTTAGCTGTCCAGAAACTATCGTAATTTACAAAACAAATTTTGAATCAAGTACTTTTTAATTTTTAATGTTGGTGGGTAGTTTATTAGGTATACAATTGCCTACCAGCTTCCATAGGAAGCCTGTCACAAATCTGAAGTCTGTGGTAGGTTGGCCGAATCGATTGGTTTCTGGTGTTGTATACATTATTCTGTTCAACAGACAAATATATTGAAATATTTTCATCGGTTAAATAAATTTAAATGTAATTAAATTACTGTGTACAGTAACTCATCACAACTGTTTGCAGCTGGAGTTTATAAATACTAAGTTTGAAAGCCCAATATTTGTTTTGTAGCAAAAAATGGATACAAACCGCTAGCCCTCTTCTTCTGTTGGATTAAGAAACGAGAAAACCATCACCAGCGTGAGAAAACCAATTTGAGGTTAAACATTTAATAAGAAAAGAAGTCCTTGAACCATAAACCAAACCTCCACCATTTCAAGATGTGATAATACTACTCACACTATCAATACCAGTTCTGCGACACTTTCAAGCCCTCCAAGCTCTACCGGTTTACTTTCTGTAATTAAAAATCACAAACATTTATTTTTGTCAGGGTTTTATTTGTCTTTTTGCCTTTTGGTTCAAAATAAAAGAGGAGATCACACTTCAACTACTATAATGAACCCAATGAATCCAAGCTATAAAGTATCTTTTTGACTTAAGCTCTGGTTTCCGAAGAAAGCAGTGGGCGCTTTTCTTCGGCCAAATATATTACAGTGATTTTTTCTTAAGCAATCATATGGAAGCGGGACCATTCTCTAGGAAAACACTTTAACGTGATTTCATTCTGATGTATACACTGCTCTACTAATCTTTGGAATTCATAATGATTGTAAACATAATAAAAACAACATATGATTTCCAAAGATTAGTAGATCAGTGTATTCATACGTATTTATGTATTTATTATGTTTACAATCATCATGAATTGATTATTGACTTGTGTCAAATGGAAGAGTTAAACAAGCTCTTACTATATTTTATTTCTTAACAGTTCACACATAACATATTCAAAACAAAAGTCTAGCAAAACTGTAAAAAAGCAGTCAGCACTTCCTAGGAAACCACAGCTTAAGGTTCTGTTTCAGTGTTTTTAAAGTTTAGCTACAAACACTTTGAGCAAGTATACAAAACCCAATCAAGCGTATGCCTAGTTTTCTATTGGATTGTGGAGACTGTTCGGAGATCTAGTTCTTGTTCGCCTCATGCTATCGCAGATTTTTTACTGTTTACGCCAATGGCATTTTAGTTTTTTCTTAACCTAGGGTTTGTGGGCATCACAAAACGCTTTTAGGGAAAGCAGTCCAAACCCTTGTGCCTGTGCCGGAAATCGATCCCGCGACCTTGCGCTTTGCAAGCCGTGACTCTACCCACTGAGCCACGGACGCAGGCAAATAATAGATAAAGGTAAAGTTTGGCTTGTTTACCTATGAAGTTCTCTCTACCATTGAACCTTTACTTTTACAGTCTCACATCCCGGCATAGTCACTCATAAGATTATTAGAGGGAACAGCAGGGATGGATTGATGAGCATTACATTTATCAGCATAACTTACTTAAGAGTTTGGTCGAGTTGCAGGCCTAAACGCCTAAAATTGTGTTTACTGTAAGTACAAATAAATGATACACAACTGCTTATCGTAAACTGTGACAGCTTCTGCAGTTTTTCGCAGATAAACTTATAAAATTTGTTTAATAAAACTAGCTGTCAAATCTTTGTTGTCCTACCAAAATTTATTTTAAGTTAGTAGCAGGTTCCCACGGGGTTTACTGAACGAGTGAGCCTAAACCCATGAGCACAAGCCACCACTGGTTTACCTGATAGTTCAGTTAACTACAACTAGCCTATTTGAAGGATTTCGCCTCCAATCAGTCTAACAAGGTATTAGACCTAAGTTAATATGACGTGGTACTTAATGAAATAATACATTCCTAAAAAAACCTGGAAGAGGGTTGAACTACATTTATAACTCGCTCTACTATAAATTGTAAAACTATAATGTGAAGTGAATTAAAACCTACCTTTTATGAACTTGCTTGTTGAAATCAGCATGGAATTCATAGCTAATGCGGACACTGCACACTCACAAACTTAACATTGATGAACTTAGTATCTAGGCCTAAATTTACTCAAGAAATATAGCTACATAAATAGTATTATATATATGTATCACTGCTTAATCTCGTAAAACATCAGTTTTTAATTGACAATGGCCGAGACCGATATTGAAGGAAGACGTAAATAGAGAATAATAGATATTTCAAGCAGACGACAGCGGAGCGAAACGTCAAATTGTCAAATTCTGACGAGCTGTGAGAAAACAAGACTGTGGTATTCTGAGGCAGTGTTGCCTTTTAGTTTCATCGAATTCCCCATTAATGAAGAAAAGTCCCTCGAACTACCCTCAAACCTTACCTTGGAAAAGTCCTGCCTCTTCCAGTGTATTTAAAAGTTAAAACTACAATAGATTTAATTCTGAAAAATACAACTCATTTTGTATGGAAAATTTTAAAATTGTCTAATAATTTTATTTACAGTTTTGAAAAATTATCTACTGTATCCTTTAATACATTCAGAAGACATAAAACAGTACTGTTATCATAAAAGTTACATCGCATACACAGTTAAGTGATCTCTTACAATCTAATCTCTTACATATATTGGAAATTATCAAATTCGTGTTTATTTATTTATTTACAACTGTTTTATTACAACTATTTATTTATTTAGTGTCAACTGATTACAGAGAAAATGTTTTAATAATGTGTTTGATTTAATCTCAATTCATCTAATTTAGTTCCGAATTAAGTCACAACTGACAACTTTAATATTTCCAAAATTGAAAGCACCCATATAGAATAATTTTAGTGTTGGCATTGTGTTGGCATAATGTGTTTAACGTGTCATGTGAATAAGACTTAATATTTTTTAATATATGTAGTATCCAAGGGGTTTTTTCCTCATCAAACCCCTACCCCCATCCATAATGACCTTTTTGGTAAAGATCCCATATAATCTAAGAGAAATTTACTATTCACAAAACTTTAGTAAAATAGTGTTTTAATTTGTCTTGTGAAAATTTAACAACTTCCACAAACCCAGGAATTCTTGTCGGTAACTTTTATTTTCACTAAAAAATAATTTTCATAATTTTGCTACAAATTGGTTGTAGTTTGACTCAATTTTTTTTAACACTAACTTAAATTCACCCTGTATCTGTACTCTGTACAGGAGGCATGTTTTGTCCGATTTTCATGAAATTTGGTACAAATGTTCCTTCTGTAAATATCTCGGTCAAATTCATTAGCCAGCAAAACCGGGCTGCCGGAAGTATCCTTTTGGGGGAAGGGGGAAGTTTCATCTCATCATACCTTGACAAAAATTAAAGATAAATATCACAAATTATGAAAATTTATTTAGTCGTTTCAAAATGACGTCCAAAAAAGTTATTTTTCGCTACAACAGCAATATTATTTATTAGTACTCCGATTTCAATAAAATTTCAAATATGTTTTCCCTTTACGATATATATAATAAAACAAACATGAAAAGAACATGTAAGTCTGAGACCGAAGGCCGAATACTCGTGACGCCCCTGGTCATACAGGAGGCCAAGCTGAGGCCGAAAACCGAAGCGATTCTGTGAGCGTGTATCAAATAAGAGTAACAAATCGTAAAGGAAATTCAATTCACTCATAATTAGCTTTAGCGCTTAGCTACTTGTCGATCTGGGTTTTTATTTTATATACTATATAATTAATTAAGAACACTGGGTGAGTCAATGTGTGATAACTATTAATTATTTAATATTTTGGCAGATTTGTACTGATTGATTTTATAACTGCTGTATCTATTTTACTTTTGCAGCAATAACTGGCACTTTGTCACGAAATACCCTGCTTTCAATAGATTACCCTTCAATGTTAGTTTTCCTCTAAAACTACCCTGAACCTGGAAAAGTCCCACAATGTTCCCTCAGATCAAGTAGCCTTTTCACGATCAATATTGTAAAAGACCAGCAGTGACGCCAACAAACAGGAACGAACCTGTTTACCTATTACTGTAATACAGTATCAACACCATTGAATTAGGTATACAAAGAGGAGGAGTTTAACTAGGAAACAGTCAACAGCGTAATGCTGAAAACTAAAAGCTTGCTTGCTGCACCTTAGAGATAACTAACAAAGCTAGTTGCAACTTTAACCATTAAGCCGGGTTTACACGACGCCAGGAGTTTTAACTACCATCAGTTTAAATATGTAGCCTGTAAGTATATTCAAAGCCAATATACCTCCTGCAACACTTAAATTTGACAACTATACAGTAAGGAGGCGGCCAGATAGATTCGGGGCGTTTTACCGGGATAGGGGATTAAACAGGAAGAAATTTTGCAAACTCTGTTTTGTACTAAAATGTGAAACGTTTTCCTCTGGATGGATGGAACCATCAAGTTGATGCTGTACACATAACTAACTTTAAATTATTACACTAAAAGTACAATGTTAACAGCAAAAATAAAGTTCTATGTTCTTATGGAAATTTAGTTTTAAAATGTTCAATCCCAAACTAAGTGAATTTTTGACGGAGTACACAATTTAGTGACCATTTGCAGCAATATCCATGTAGTACTATGGTCTCTGAGAAAACTTTCTACATTCAAGTACAGGTACACTAACTAGCTTATTACGTAGTGTAATCGTACTTTCTAATATGTTATAAGCAACTCCGCTCGCCCTATCAAGACGCCTCTTTTCAAATAAGTGGCGTTGTCTTAGGAAAAGAGGGCTCGGCATTGCGTTACATAGGGAAGACGAAAATTAGGGGAAACATGTTACGTAAAATAATATTAATTATGAATAATAATATTCTTCAAGCAATATAATAATGGTTGGCCGGTTGCATGTAATTTAGTGGTCGACCAA
Source organism: Matsumurasca onukii (assembly GCA_018831715.1). Taxonomy (NCBI): domain Eukaryota; kingdom Metazoa; phylum Arthropoda; class Insecta; order Hemiptera; family Cicadellidae; genus Matsumurasca; species Matsumurasca onukii. The sequence goes on from CM032062.1 coordinate 10,178,900, forward strand.
GTTATATCTGTTGCACCAGTCAACAAACAACAATGGTGCATATTCCATAGTTTATCTTCGTTTTCACAACTTATTTTATTATTGTTAGTGTTCCTTAGTTATATTGTGTGTTCTTCTATTTAAATTTATTGTTATTTTGTTAATTGGTAGCTTCATAGTTGTCGTTATTTCTCAACTAATACAAATATCGTATTTATTGTATTTTTATAATTATCTTAAATTAATTATATTGAGTTTCTTAATTGTTGCCTTGTCCATCCATCATTATTGCATGAAGTGCTTGTATTAATCTGCCATCACGACCATATATTATGTACAATTGTACCTATAAAATATAAGTGCTTTATCCCTTTGAAGAATTAATTAAATGAAATGGGGGTGGCAAAAAATATACATACCAGCTTAGTGCTGGCTTAGTGCGCGCATCGCACCAAAATGGCCCGTGTAAAACTATCGGCGCTGCAATAAAAACTTTTTCACTGGCCACTCTCCGAAGTCACTTAGGCGTTGTTCAACCTTCTATTCACATTGGTTGTTTGGCTATTTATTAATGTCGAAACCTGGGTAATTTCACTATTACTTATCCTCTCCTTTAAATACATTCTAAGCGTAATCATCCTAAGCAATATTACGCCATCACTATTAATTTTGTATTTAACTTTTGACGCGGGTCAGCAGAAATCAAGAAAAGAACTCCCCGCTGGCCGCTTTATCTATTTAACAAGTTACCTTTCGGTTTTGCCTGTATGTCCCAGCTTCAATTGGTCCGGCATGGTTTTTGGTAGAAAAGAGTCCTATTTGTCTGAGTACGGATTTACCATGGTATGATAGTATAAGTTCTATATACAGGATAGGTATCCTGTCTCTTCGGTTTACTAAAGGGATTCAACTTTCAGAATATTTACAGTAATTTAGAGCTACGAAATTACACGAAGCATTTATTCAATGTTTATGTTTGTATTAAGTTTAGTGTTTTAATTCACGCTCACTCTTGTTCTTTATTAAGATACAACGGCTTCGTGTATACAGTACCTAATAATTACTTAGGATGATTATGTATTGTTGATTTGTAACAATTATTACTATTAATTTAATATACTAGCTCCCCTTGACATATAAGTTAACCTAAACATTAATTTTAAAGTCACTGCAGTTACGCTGTTGGCAGCACTGTTTTAAAGAATGACGAATCAGATCACATTACACATACAGGACAAAATTTCATTTTTCACTGCTTGAAGACAAGTTCTTATTTTCGTCCAATGACTCAGTGTTCAGTCCAAGTGATTTAAGACATTTCTCTAAGAAGTTTCAAAACGTGACCGATTAGTACAACACTTTTGGGAAGAAGGAACTTAATTCGTGACCCCAACTGGTAATCATATTCATACCAAACATTAGCCTATAAACACAAGTTTTGTCTCAGACCTAGCCTCTTACTAGGTCAGTCCAAGAGAACACCTTTCAGCGACCTTTATAAAACACTCATAAGTTTTCAAACAGGATCAGCTCAAAAATGAGTTTGCAGTGGACTCTTATTGCTGCTTTTCTTTATGCTGAAATAGCACTAGTTCTATTACTCGTACTACCCGTTGCTTCTCCAACTAGATGGCAAAAACTGTTCAAATCTCGATTTCTACAAGCAGTTACAAACCAAGCCTCCTGGTACTTCGCCATAATTTTATTTATTTTGGTACTTTTCTTGTGTGATGCAATCCGTGAAATGAGGAAGTATTCTGATCCAGTGGAAGGTGACAAGCACTCTCACCTTGATGCCGAAATGCAAACTCATATGCGTCTGTTTAGAGCTCAGCGAAACTTTTATATTTCTGGATTTGCATTGTTTCTAAGTCTTGTCATCCGTCGTCTGGTATCTCTAATCAGTCAACAAGCAGTATTACTTGCCCAAAGTGAAGCAGCAATGAAGCAAGCCCAGTCAGCCACAACAACAGCAAAGACCCTTCTTCAACAGAAAGGTTCAGGTGAAGTCGCACAGAATAGCTCCAATGAAGCACACGATAAAGAAGTCACTGAGCTAAAGGATAAGCTGAAAAGTATGGAACGAGTACTGGCACAGGAGAAGAAAGATAAAGAAGCTATGATTTCGCAATCAGAATCAATCAAACGGGAATATGATAGGCTGTTGGATGAGCACAGGAAGATGGAAGAAAAACTATCAGCCACTGGTAATGATAAAAAAGATGACTGAACTTTTTTGATACATGTTAATATTCTATTTAATCTTATGATTTAAGGCAGTTTGTGTGTTTGAAGTTATGTTTTAGTTTTCCCAAACTAATCAAAACATTTGAATAAAACTTATTTATAGTTGTTAATTTGGTTTTATTTTTTACCTATGGAAACCTGTTATGCATTTTGCAAATGTTAGTCATAATGCCCCGTTAATGAGTATGTACATTACGTCAAATAATTCAAACATTATGTATTCTCGACAAGAGATATACTGGGCAGTGGGCTGTATCATCAAATCAAATGTGTGGCTGGTTTATTTGTAGGTTCAGTCACCTTTTAGTGAGCTGGCAACCTCGTACTACTCCGCTACCTAGCCAAATTTAGTCTAAGCTCACTCAACTTCTAAAATTACCAGACAAGATTTCAATTAAGTTTAAAACTGAATTAATCTATTACAGTACTTTCAAAGTAAAGTAGAAACTCAATTATTTGTGGACCAAAGTTATGTCAAACTATTAAAAATGTCCAACTAAATAAATAAAGAGTTCTTTTTGGAGAAAACCACTGATAATGTTCTAATGATTTTAAAACACAAAACTACTGAGACTCGTGGCGTGGTCCTTCAACTCAACTACTACTTATACATTTTTTATCTATATATATATTTTATACTCTTCTTGTCTACAACTGATGATGTCTAACACAGTTTAGACGAAACGTTTTGTGTTTTAAAATCATTAAAACATTATCAGTGGTTTTCTCCAAAAAGATCTCTTTATTTATGATTAACCACTTAAGTTTGAAATTAAAAATAATGTCCAACTAAATAGTTCAAAAGAATGGTTCAAGTCTTATCTATTAGCAAATTTCAGTGTGTGATGGTAATAATAAATATACCGTGATATTTTAAAACTAATGATGCACAATATTGCAGTTAACTACCTGAGCTATTAAAACAGAAGGTAAAATAATATAACCATACAAGTTATTTTAACTACATAGAACAGTAATGGAACTAAAATCAAACAAAGGGTAAACTTTGAAATTAATCACATGAACAGTTTAAGAGAATACTTTATTAATCAAAATGTTTTACAGTACATGTAAAAATGTATTACAATTAAACAACATATTCTAGTTGACTTATATTTGGCACATAATTGAGATTTCTTTTATACATGTAGGTACACAGGCTGAATAAGAACCAGAACCGTTATTGCTTATATTTTTAAAAAGACATCTCAATTTTTAACTGACTTCAGAGAAACAAGGTTATACAAGTATTAGAAGTAAAACATGTCTAATTGTATGTTATTTTCTAATTAAATACACAGGGTACTGTCGATTCCTCATCATACATAAATATCTATCACAATGCAACATTGTTTTTTTTACTCTCCACACCAATGGCACTTTTAGTTAGTTTCTTAGTCTAGAGTGTGTGGCCTCCAAAAACAGCTTTAGGAAAGTGGTCGGTACATCTGTCCAACCACGTTATGCCTACGTTACAGGCTAGACACCATTTGGGGTTAATTTATTTTCTTTTTCCTGAACACTGATCAATCAAGTTACAACTGGGCATAACATATTTTTATACAGGGTGTTCCAAAAACTTCCATCGATTGTTCCAGGGTCTAAATGAAGTTAAAAATGTATTGAGGCTAATGTTCCTTCTTTATTAATACAGCTGCCATTTTTTATGTTTATTTAAATTCAAGTACAATCATAAAATTGACTTCATATTCATGCATATGTCAACTTGACATGTGAATCCTGGCATATTTTCCCTAAGTGGGGGCATTTTTACACTGCAACTGCCTTTTGGGGGTGTTTATTAGGTGCTTGGGTGTTTAGGCTATAAACTGTATTGATGACCCGGTTTCAATGAAACTCTAAATTAACATCTTAATCCAAACAGCCAGACCAAGATAGCGGTCAAAATTGCTCTTCATCGCCATCTTGGTCTCCCTGAATATATTTTGCTGATTTTCAGCACAGTTATTATATTATGTACAATTGTACAGTAATATTAATGGTTGTACCAAGTTTCATTGTAAAAGATCATAAATACAGTTTTTTAACCTAAAGCCCTATTTTTGGGGGAAAAGACCCTTTATAAGGGCACTACTATCACTATTTAAGATGCCGACCACTCTCATGAGGGTATTTTAAGGCAAATATGTGGTGAAGGATGAGTGTTAGTAATGAGTTATGAGGTGTAGTCTTGTTACAAACTAAGGCCGATTCTTCCTTAGAATGGGTCATTAATTAAAAGCCCAATGACCAATGGAAATACAAGGACCAACGGCTTGACAAGACTTCCAAACCGCAGGTGATGGTCTGATATATCTCAACGATGGTGGGAGTTGATGCGGAGTTTGATCACTGAGCTGCTCTAGACCTATATCATCCTCAAAACTGACCTCCATGAAGCTGGATCACAGGACCACGCCACGAGTCCCAGTCGGCACTTCCCGTCATCCGATTTTGCTGGTTAATGAGCTGAGATTGTCGGTCCTAGAGATTTGCGTAAGCACTGTTTGTACCTTAAATTATGACCTGTAGAGTGTTAACACACATATCTTTGGCCATTGGATTCAATAGGTGTAGGGAATCCCAAAACTGCTGACTACTTAGTTCTACAGTGTGGACCAATCAGAACGATACAATTTGTTTACGCTCTCAAACGGTTAATATGGCTTCAATGAATCATCAGCTTTGTTTACAACCTCAATAAATTCCGCCATTTTGGTGAAATGGCGTTTTAGAGTCCTGAGAGTAGTACTTTTGCTGTTGAAGCAGTTTTGAAAACAGTGATCCTTTTGTTGAAACTCAAAGGTTGTTTGGATCCCACTTCGACATGGGTCGACAAGGAAATATTCCTAGTCATCGAGCATTGCAAACTGGGTAAATTTATTAAGAAACACTGCTGTTACACAAAAGGAAATCAGTAGAAGTGCTAAAACAGTCCGTTCACCAGAAAATATTGAGAAGGAGCAAGAAGCAGTTTCTTGAAGTCCAAGGAGGTCTTTCAGGAGTGTTAGCTTCAAGGATCTTAAAGGGTGTAGTTTAAAAAAAAAAGACTTGTTTCAAGTAAAATAGCAAAAAATACCCTACCGTTCTGTACAATATTTGTCCGTCTAACATTTAGCATATCTTTTTATAGCAGTTAAAAATTGTATCTTTTCATTGGTCCACCCAGTATATGGCAATAAAAATAAATAACTCTATTTCCTAAAATAAATTGCCAGTAAAAAAACTGTCAACAACTCAAAAGAAAATACAAATGGTATTTTTTCAACTCGTAAGAAGAAACACAGTGGCGACTGTAAATAAAGCAAAGGGGCTTCGGGCTAAATAAATATTTATAATCTTCTGGCTTCATTTTTAACACGCAGTTACAAGTTGATTGATCAAATTGTTCATTCTACTTATAGTTAATACCAAAGTTTTTTTACATATAACTGTTTTGATGTAATGACCAAAAAATGTTTAGATGGTGGTATTACGTGTCAGTAAACGGCAAATCACTGTTTGCAGCAAGTAAACAACATCATTTCCAGCGAGTCAGCGACTAGCTGATGAAGCTGAAGTGCCAAGAAACCTTTAAACTGAATTATTTCATTGATTATATTTTTACACTAACATAAATAATCATATTAATACTTTTTTATGAGTTGATTTATTTTTTTTGTAAATTTGAATGTTTACCCAAAACATGTGACTGTCAATAACAGAATTTAAATACTAGAATAAATAAATAACATTACAATAACTATAACAAATAATGGCAACATAACGTTAATAAATAACAATTAACAATTTATTAAGTCAGTGTACAAATAATGTTTTGTGTTGACTTTTTATGAAAATGGATATGATACAGAATTGGTGAAATGGAAGGTGAATTACAATGTAAGAATGTATAATGGACTTAAGCCACTGGTAAAGACTATTCAGAGGACTAAAGAATATTGTCTAGGTATTTTCTAAAATAATCTTATCTTTCTTTCATTTAGTGACATAATTATAGCTAAATTTAATTTACAATTTTTTACTTTGTTATTTATTTTACATTAAGGTAAGCTAGCTGGTTCTGCAATAAACTCTGCTACAGAAAAAGGAGCCTTAATCAGCAAATACTCCTTGAATTTCTTTTTAAACAAACCCCATTCTGGTAATAAACATTTGATCTCGTTGGGGAGCTTGTTTAGAAATTTCACACCAGCCTGCATCGGTAATCTTTCATAAATTTGTAACCTATGGCTATCTTGACGAAATGTAGATTTTGAGCGAGTGGCATACGAATGAATATCTTGGCCCTGCACTAAATCACATTTTGAAACACAATATAGTACAGTTTCAAAGATATACGATGACGCCAATGTAAAAATTTTTAGGTTCTTAAAATAATCTCTACACAATGTTCTTGACGATAGATTAACAATAACTCGAATTGCAGATTTTTGGAGGATAAAATACTCTTAACAGTTTTGTTTCAGCACAGCTACCCCAAAATATAATTCCGTAAGAAATGGGATAGTATCACTCCATAGTAGACTACTTTAAGTGCATCTATGGAACATAAATCTTTTATTTGTCTTAATAGAAATATACCAGATGACATTTTTCTACAAGACATTTTTTGACAATTCAAGCTTGTTGGCATAAGAAAGTGGGAGCGGAGGAAGAGTGGATATCAGTTAGGTATGCTGGATCTGGCAGCCGCGGTTACCGCGACGTCTTATCTCAGCTGTTTCCAAAAGACCTTGCATTCCATCACTACTTTAACATGTCAATTAACACTCTTATCTTTTCTAAAAGTTTGGCTTCAAACTCATACCAAACCAAAGTGCTTTAAATTAATGGTATAAAGTCCACTTGCAAATACAATTTTGGCTGAAAATATGCACACGTAATTTAAAATTAATTATGTAAGTTTTGACTTTACAGATTTAAACTTACCAACTTAAATTTATTTAAACAACTATGTTTGTTAAAAACAGCTTTTGACAACATAACAGCTGTTTTATATTACAAGGTCAGTCAGTTCTAAGAGATCAAAACCAGGTAGGATGATGCCATCACAAGTTTAATAATATTCTGACCTGATCACCAACACAAAGTTTTTAGGGATTTATATAGATCAAAAATTATCCTGGAGTAACCATATTGACTATTTATGTTCAAGACTTTCAAGAGTCATTTATCTTCTAAATAGACTCAATGAAGTCGTACCTGATAGCTACATCAGAACATCATATTTTGCTTACTTCCAATCAATTATGAGGTATGGTTTAATTCTATGGGGTAACTGTCCTAGGGCTCAGGAGATTCTAATCATACAAAAAAGAGCGCTTAGAACAATAACAAGAGTGGAGCCTAGAGCTCACTGTAGACCACTCTTTGTTCAACACAACATTTTAACACTAATAAATTTATACATTTTTGATATAATAACTTACATTATAAAAAATCCAAATCAATTAAAATTCCACTCTGATGAACATAGTTATAATACAAGAATGAAAAATAAAGCTATTATAGACTCACATCGCCTTAGTAAAACAAAGAATAGCCATATTGTTGTATCTATTAAGATTTATAATATGGTGCAGCATTTAATAAACTCATACCCCTTTGCAAAATTTAGAAGAAAATTTTATAAATGGCTTAGTGACAACCCCTTCTATAGCCTAGATGAGTTTTTGATATAGATATTATTTCTTTTTGATATATATATTATTTCTTTTTGATATAGATATTATTTCTTTTTGCTATAGATATTATTTCTTTTTGATATAGATATTATTTCTTTTTAATTTTATTAAACTGAGAATTGTGAATATATAAAGTGTTTTGTATAATATTGTCAAATTAATTTTACTGTAAATAATTATAAAAAGGGTTATTTTGTGTTAATATTGTAAATTTTAAGTTATTATCTTAATTTGAAAAAAGTGCATGTATTATTTGACTTGGTCAAGCATGTGTTAATTTAATTGCTAGACTGTAATTATGACATTGTCTATAACTTGTACAAGTTTTTACGTCAAATAAAGATTATTATTATTAATCACAGCTGATCCACAACTACTCTAACTTCCGCATAAGTTTTTTACTTTATGTTTTTTGGTTAGTACTTTTCATGTTTGTTTTGCTGATATGTAAATTTGTTACAAACAAATACTTAGAGAAAATAATGTTAAGGTTTCCAGGAGAAATGTTAAGACAAATCCAAAGGGCAAAGACTCCAAACTGAGAATTTATGGAAAATATAGTTTGAGTTTGTGGTTTTTGTATGGTTAATGACATATATTTTTAAAACTATTTTTAATCATATTGAAGTGTAACGTTATTATATCAACCAGTGAGTGTCAGCTAAAATCTACAACACACTGTGCCTCTTCTGTTTTCCTCCAACTTTAAAATGTCTCTCAAACTAAGTTTGGTTAGTGGTCATGTTCATTTTGTGTCTGGAGACACAAACCTTGAAGCTTGTTCTCTCTTTAAGTGACGAGGAAGCGGCATTACAGAGCAAACTTATGTACAAGAGGGACAATAATTTATACAAATTGATACCTAAAACAAAAAGTTAAAAATCAAATAGATGAAAAATACATGATTAAAATACTACATATTTAAATGAGTAGGCCAACGTAAAACCACTCATTCTTGCTTAAGATATATCTTAAGAGTTATCTTTGGTTAAAGTTCGTAATGAGATCAAAAAAGTTACAATTGCTTAAATGTGTGATGTGAATGTGTGGATGTATTACAATGCACAATAGTACAGTAGCAGACCAGTGACTAGGACAGTGAGAGAGTGTGAACGACCGTTGATTGACTCAGCAACTCCGCGGCCCGTATTACACAAGGATCGCTCGCAGCAGGTGGTGCATGCGTAGAGCTTGGTGCGCTCTCCGATCACGATGCAGCCAGACTCACAACTGTGTGTACAGTTCCGCTCCAGAGACCACATTCGCTTTACTGATGTTGAGTTTTCTGTACTTGTAGTGTAAGAGTATCTCTTCACCTTAAATCCAAGAGAGGTTTTATCAGTTCTTTTCTGAAAGAGTGGGTCTGTGAAAAAACAATAGTGACCGAATTGTATAGTTAATACGAGGTCTGTCCAATAAGTTCCCGAACTGGTTCGATAAGGCAGCTTTGAGGCGACGTAAAGCTCTGCCCACTACATCGTGTGATTACTAGACATTTAATGAAGCGTCAGTGTCAGTTTATATTTTATTTGTTTTTGACGTTCGTCAAAAAATGGAGTTGATGAAATCACTGAACAACAAATCAACATAAAATGTTTAGGGAAAAGGGGGGCAGGGACGACCTTCAACCTCATGTGTGGATGAAAACATTGATCGTATGCGAGCCCTGGTGTCTGATGATCGTCGGAAAACTGTTAGAATGATTACAGACAAACTTAATTTATGCAAGTCATAAGTTCATAACATTTTAACAGAGCATTTAGGCTTAAGATAACTATGAGCAAAAATTTTGCCAGAAAAACAATTGAGAAGTATTTATTGACTGAGTGAATGATAGGAAGAATTCTGATGGAAACGACTGAGAGTCATTACTAGAGATGAACAAGGTCTTATGAGAATGACATTTAATTTAAGTTTCAAAGCAAGGAATGTAAAGGGAAACATAAGCCTCAAACAAAAATCCAGAAAAAGCTCTTGGTTTTTTTCTATGTGCAAGGTGTTGTTCACCATTAGTTTTCTCTTCCTGGTCAAACAATGACCGTTAAATTTAGGTAGAGGATTTTATCACCAGGCTACATAATTAGCCTGATAAAAGTAAATTTCCCCTTCCTTTTCATCTCTTATCACAAACCACTTGCTATTCATCAGTTTACAAAAATAATAATATTACTCAACATTTATCTTCAGTGAATTTTTAGTAGACTTTAATTTATTTAATAAATTTTCTGACAAAAGGTTGTTAGTAGTTTTAATTTGGACTGAGAAAAGTAACGGATTTCGCTTTTAGAAGAGCTGTAGACACCCTGAACTTATAGGTTGAAGTTAGACTAGCTGAAAAAAACAAAATCAGCGATTTCCTTTAGATTTTTTAAAATTTATCAATTGAAAACAGCCCAACCAACAACCTAAAACAATAAACTTACCATACAAATAGTGCCTTCTTCTGGACATTTATGGACAAGTTTAGACTCATTACCAGCTGAAAGATTGCTGCATTTATCCCCATCATCCATTGTGTCACATTTGTAACACCAGAGATCATTTTTGCGCTGTTTTGCACCTTCAGTCTGATGGTGGTCATCTATAAATTCTCCTGTAACAAAAAATATAATTGGATGAGCGAATGCAAGTTTTTTGTTGATGTAAGTACGTATGTGAATGCACATGCTAACTCGAGCAAAGCTTAATTGGTGCTGGATTGCATTCAATTATCTTTTTACTGATTGCTAGTTAACATGAAATAATGAATGATCAGTAAGAAACAAAATACTTTTCATACAATGTCAGCAGCATTCAGCATCAATGCTTAGATCTACCAAGAAGTGCCATGGTATCTAATTAGAGCATCCGCCGATAAGAGTAAAATGTAGTGGATTCAGGAATACAGGTACAGTACAAACTTGATAAATTGACTATTTGTGGACCAAAGGGGTGTCGAACTATCGAAATGTCAAACTATTCTGTATATATAGGATTCAAACTCATATAGGTATTTAACTATTGAGGTTATCAACAAAGAGTTCCTTAGGGGATTCTCCCAAGCGGAGAGGTTGGTCTCATTCTCGATAAAGCGATGAAATTGATTTTACTGCGACTTTATCAACCTTTTTATGATTGCCTGACCTTAGTAATCTCTTTAACTCAGTATTAACTTTGGTTAACACACACTACTAATTGAAGCCCTATAACCAACAAGAAGTAACTCCGGCAATTGAAAATTAGTACAAAATCTTCAAGTATGTACACTAAGGATATTTACGACAACTATCCAAAACGTAAGTGCAGACTATTTGTTAATTGTTTAAGATATGGGCCATATTATAGAAGTGCTACATGTAGGCGTTATAACTTACAACTTGGCCTACCTGATATTGAAGAAATGGAGACAAGAATGATTAAGCTGGTCCAGAGGTGTGATGTATAAACAATGTCCATTATTATCTTAGAAAGTGTAGACAAACACTTTAAACTAGATCAGCTTAACTGAAGAGAGCCTAATGTTATTTTCGACTAATGACCTCGCCAAACAAGTGTGTGTTACTATTTAATCTATCAACCAACAGAATTATCATACAAATTGACGATTTTTACTTTCAGAAAAGTAATCATGGTTCAAGAAATGTTTAATGTGTGCAAACCTGCATTATTACTCTAATAACAGATAACCTCCAAGTCTCCAAGCAGAAACTTTCGTTAAATAATATTGTCGTCTGTCAAACAAAATTTTCAAGTTAGCACTGGTGCACACACAGAGTACAAATTTGTTCTCAATGCAACCTCAGACGAAAATTTTTATTATTTGAACACTACATAAAGTTTACACTTCTCTTCGGGCAGTCGGTCGTGACATCGCCAACTTAAATCTGGTCTCAATTGGCAAATAGGCTGTCATGGCAAGCTTTGTAGTAGTCGTTAAAGCTATGGTTTCTGAGGAAGCGGGAACATTATGTAACGGCCGTAATATGACGGTCAATATTTGTTTGAATTTTATTATATAGGAGTGTTTTCCAAGAGAACGGTGGCCGCTTCCTCAAGCCGCGTTGACACCGAAATTGACAACACATTGTTTGTAGAAAATTAAAATTTGTTGACTGAAAGTTGCTCTTGCCAATTTAGAGCAGCAAGTAGACAATTGTTTGTAGAAAACTAGTTGCGCTTCTGAAATGTAAAACAAATGCAAAATTTGTTGCTAAAGAATTAGCGCAAATTTTGCTGCAATTACCGCTATTTTTCGGTCAACTTGTGTTCTCAAATTTCAATACAATAAAACACCACTGGCATGAGTAAATCGAATTGCCTTTGCAATTTGTTTCGGTACGCTCACAGCCTCGCTTCGGCCTTCCCCTCAGCTTGGCCTCCTGTATGCAAAGACAAGGCTGTTCGCTGTACTCGCCATTTTGAAACGACTCGATGGATTTTCAAAACTTTAGTACATTGATGTATAATAATAAAATACATATTTATTTCAATAGGCATGAAAATCAAATGCAATACTGTGTTTTAGATCATTAAAAATCCGTTATGTACATAATTTTGAAAAAAGCTCAAAACGTGTTCTGGGGTTCAGGATTGGTGCTCATTTCATGGTCCTAGCCCTGGATCTTACCATAAATAAATATTTTATTGAATTGACATGTTTACAAGCAAGTACGGTATCTCAATCGTACATTATTTGATCTAACACTTTGCGTTCATCCACATCTCAAAGGCGCGTTTGGTTGTTTTGGGTGCATCCCATAAATCAGAGACGTGAGGAAGTGGGGTTGTTCTACACCTTATATAATGATTTGAGAAACGATACTCACTGGTGGTCTCAAAATAAGGTTTCAGTGCCAAAAATACGTTTCTTTTATGCGTTTCTCGTTACTACCATTGATGTTAAACGTATAAAATCAATGTTACTACCCAATCTTTGTAAACATCCAATGTTTTGTCCTATAACACATGTTTTGCTTCCACAAGAGAAATCAATTTATACTCTCCATAAATAAGCACCAGAAACTCACAGAACAGACAACAAAATGTTTGCACTCCGGTAGCTCGATCCCGTACGACTAGAACCGTGTGGTGTGCAAACCGTTCATTTGGTCGTGTAGAACACCGAGCTGTCGTACGATACGGTTCCCGCATTTTGATTATTCAAAAGTTACACCAGTAGAATAATAAACAGTCCTCCGTGAGTGTACTGTGGCAACCAGCCTTTTGGATTGTGGGCCGGCTGGATTAAGATGAAACCATCAGAGAAAGTTGGGGTCCTGTGGCCAACTCAAGGCAAAAATCAAAGCTTTTTGGCACAATAAACACACTTTTCCAGACACTTTGTGTTAGAAATTCAAAACGTGCTGATGTGTGCTCACATCAAGAAAAAACAAACTCATCTTATTTCGTTCATAATAAGTGAAGGGTGCGGGGGAATAACCAACAGAGTCACAAAAAGTAAACTTTACAGGAGAGCAAAAACAAAGTTTGCCACTGAAACAGAGGAAGTGGAATAGACTTTGAATCTAAAGGGAAAGTTCAAGGTTATAAAAACACATTTTCTATAGCTTTCTAAACTTATATATAGCTCAAAATCCAACTCAATGATTTTATATATATTTTTTACCAACCCTTACATGGACTTAGTTGGTTTTTTCCCTGATCCAATGGACTGAATGGGTTTTCCCCTGAATTGAAAGGACATTATTTGTTTCATCCCAGGAGTATAAAATAACAAAAATTGCAATTTCCAAGAAACCTTAGTTTAATATTACAATATATGAAAAAGTACACAAAAGTAGACTAATAATAGTAATACAGAGTTTATGTTCTTTATTTTTCTTCAGCCCCACAACCTAAAAAAAACCCTAATATTAGTTTACAAACCGAAAATAATATTTTTTTAACTAATGACTTGTCTCGTTGTAGATATAAATTGATTGGTGTAAGTATATATTTTTAAAGAAATGTAATTTTCGACACTACAGTATTTGACACATTGTCTTAATTTATTAATTTGTTGTACATTTTGAAAATATTCCAATTTTGGTAAAACACAGCAAAAGTAATAATTATTTCAAATTTTTAAATTCAAAGAACGTTGAATTGAGTTTACATACCTTTAAAAGTTTGGTTCTGCAAGTTCATCATCATCGCCTGGACCATCATTTGCGCGTTCATTTCCAGCGAAAAGATTGACGTAGAACTCCTATGATCCCTCGTCTTCGCAAAACTTCAGAAGTACTTTCAGGTCATCGCACTTTTCCTTGGACAATACTAAAGGACCTGTGTAGAATTGCTCAGGCTCAGATAGTTCCCTAGGAGTCGGCATGTTCTTCTTCTTCCTTGATTTTTCTTGTCTTGCCCTGTCTTTTTCATTCTTTTTTATTGCTGAAGTGAAGAAGTGGCCGTTATATCCATTTCGATGTTCTAGAGTAAAACGTTTCTCCTGGACGAATCTCAACTGTTTCAATAGTCTCACAGCGAAGCAAAACTTGTTTTGTAATCTATTGAGTCCAAATATTCTCCCACTTCTTGAACATATTCCTTTGGCAAGAAACTACAGGGAATGGGGAAGGTTTTGTACGAGAACTCCAATACTGATCTCCAGGCATCAGGGGTTTCTGCTCTCGCTGTTTTAGGAATCAACCCCATATTTTTGTCGTTTTCCATGTACAGTACGAATGACCTCGTACAGGAAACGTCACAACCACCTTTCAAAACGTTTCTCCTCTGTAGTAACGTGGTGCAGTAGTTTCATAATGGTATATGGTTCTTATTTTGGCCTCCGCACGAGTTAGCAAATATGTTGAGGGTCTTCACTGTTCCTGTCAGGTATGTATAGAAGAAATCATGTAAAAGGAGGCAACATCATTAGCAGTGGCGTAAATAGCACCCCGCAACCTCCGCAGTGGGGCACCGAGTTCTGGGGGGCGCCGTGATTCGGGGGTCGCCGGGGAAATAACGAACATTCTGAGCTCAAGGGGAGCAACTTGTCAACGCGATTGATGATAAATAATTTTGATCTGTTTCCACGTTAACTAAATTTCGTTGAACCTGTTACATTTATGATTTAAATACCTTGGAAGCAACCTATACCGAGTCACTGAATTCCTGCCACAGACAAACTTGTCTGTGGTAATGCAGCGCGGTCATTACAGCCTCACCCGTGTGGAATTGAAGATGCAGCAGTCAGCTGAGCAGTGGCTGTGGCTGGCCGCTGAACGCTACGATATATTTGAAGAATTTGTATTTGAGGAATTCAATGGCAAACACAAGACTGAGCTCTCTGGCCCTGCTATAAAAAAGTATAGAGCGAGAACGAGTACGTGTTCTCAATTTAGAGAAGCTTGAAATTCACTTTTTTGAATTAATGAAAAGAAGAGGTTTTGTCAAAACAAGTTAGCCAACACTTATCTTTACTAATATATAAAAATGAGATGGTGTGTCTGTCTGTTCCTCAATTACGTAAATACCACTGGACCAAAAGATTACTGTCTATCTGTCTGTCTGTCAGTAACGTTTTGAAGGCATATTGGACCGCTTAAAACCCACATTCGGCTAAAGCTACAGCGGTGAAACCTCGTTAAAGGGTTTAGCTTATTACAAAATGTTTCTTTATCTATGTTTTGTATCAAAACAACATCCACAAAAAATGACAAAGAACCAAAGTGGACTTTGATGATGATTTTTAGGTATTTTGAACCGCGTGTAAGTCAAAATTGGCTGATTTAATAACAAAATTCCAAAGACTTTAAGAATTACCATGTATAACACAGTGGTACTACCACTTGCATTCAACCACCTACCCTCCCAATGACAGTGTTAAAAAAATGCACTAATGTACTTGAACTCAGATAACAAATAATAAAATTACCAATATTTGTGTCTAACTTTTTTAATTTTGTTTCATTAAGAAACATTAAAATATTTTTTTTCTTAAAGCCAGAGGGGCCGTGTCTTCCCCAACCCACGAGTATGGGCACCCATGTTGATGATACGGTTTTAGTTGTGTTTTAGCGCAGAATGCACAGTCGGTAACATAGATTGACTAGCGTCTTGTCCTCGCGTTAGACATACTCGAAGTAGTTTACTGCAAGTAGCAGCACCGTACACAAAACAAAAAGCTGAGTAAAACACGTTTAAAAATACTTTATAACAGTTTAAACCGTTCAGGATTGAAAGAAAAAGGTACATATGATTGACGTACTTACTTTTAATTTGTATTTTTGACATTGAAACATATCTTGGGTTCGTTTATACCTTTATTTAAAATTGGTTCTCAGCGGTAGCTATGATATATTGTATAAACGGGTATTCCAATAGATGACAGATGTTTTATACACTTTCTGTAAGGTTTCACAATAATACAATATTATATGCGAGCCCACAGTCTTAACTTTTGACTGTCGGGCTAATATTAATTTAATCTACAGTAGGGAATTGGGATGAGCCATCGGATAATAAAACATCGGTGTCTTGTGTCTGCGCATGCTCCCAGGTTGATTGTCAGTGGACTCTGTTGTTTCTTCCCCTGAACCACATGGACTGAGTTGGGTATTATAATATTTCAAACATCTATATCTCGTGACCCGGTGGGTTTTTTCCCCTGAAGCTTTCAGCATGTTAAAATATAGACCATGGAGTATCAAATGCCATCATAAAACGAATTTAAATTTTTTTGGACTATTTTGGTTTTTCCCCTGTATTCTTCAAGTTTTACTATGTGTAGCACAGTATATGGAGACAATAGGGTACTTACTTTTTAATCAATAGTTTACAGCGTAATATAAATTTTAGTTTAAAAGAATCAAGATCAGCTCCAAACCTCAGGCTGGCTTCTGACTGGAAGATTGATTTTATGTGACTATGCAATTGTATTTAATAGTTAATTTATTTAATAAACTAGTAAGTCAATATAATAATTCATGTACTGCATTAGCAATACTCTCAGTTCTCCGCACGTCTCAAAATATTAAATCAGAGAACATTTAGGAAAATATTGTTAGTGATATTAATGCCATAAATGGAGTTCGCGAACTATTAAAATCAACCTCTGACAAAATAAAGATAATTCAAGTGTTTTAACCAAGTTGCAAGGGTTATTTGGAAAACAAAATGTTGGATTGAATTAATTTTTAATTGGCTTTTTATTTGGTTTAAGAACAATTAAAGCGATAAAGAAATACTGTTATAGAAATCATTGAACAAAATGAATCAAGGTAAAATAACTGAAAACACGATAAAATTTCACCCCGAAAAATCTGGATGGTTCTCAGTTTTATACAGACCCCATTTTTGTGCTGAGTAACCATTTTTTTATGTTGAGCCCTCAGCTGCTGTAACCCCATGGGGTGGATTTCTCTGCAAGGAAATAGCACAAAACTTAAGATTAACACTACTCAAGTTTACTATCTAATTAAATCACATTAGTCGTAAAATTAAAAACAAATACAAAGTATTTTTAAATGTGTGCAAAACTCTAATTTTTATGTTTTATGCTCGTACTGTTAAACTGCATGAAAAATTAAACTTTATCTTGTAGCTTATTTAGAAACACAATTATATTTTCCACTTCCATCAAATAATACTGAAGTTGGAAAACAATAGAAGTCCATTATTCAAACTCCAATCACCAAGATCTCCACATTCCAATGGAATAAAACCCATTGAAAATCTATGCACTGTAGGAGCTTTCTTGCAGCAACAAAATATAGTTGTATTCTCTATTAATGGAACACAGTTGAAGCATATGCTTTATTATGATTTTAGAGCTGACCTCTTTTCTACTTACTCTTTGGCTTTGCGTCAACCTTTTTAAAATAAAGAGTGTTAGATTCAAATAAATTATAGTTTACGAGTAATATATTAAGTACTTTCAGAATAGCTTGTTCTGGTTCCAACTGATTAGGATACAGTAATTATTGTTCAATTGTAATCCATAAAATACATTATACTAAAAACAGTACACGTTCAGAGTAATCTAACAACACTATTAGATTGAAATTTTAGTTTCAAAATTGTCAAAAATCCTTTTTCTAACCTGTTAGTTGTTTTAGTCAACAGTAACTTCATTAGAAGTTTGTTTCAGTTTCCAATAGCAAACTAGGTGGGCGTCTGGACTCAGCTTGAGTCCTGTATCTTGGATATCCTGAGCTTGAAGGGTTGCTTGGCCGAAGTGAACACGATGAGAGGATCTATCTCTAGACTGTCTGGGAGCTCCGGTGTGGGAGATATTCTGTACTTGGAGAGCAGTGAAGCCAAACCCACTTTCACCTGCAGGCGCCCAAATCTCATTCCTTCAAAATAATTAATTGTGTCAAACTCTACGGTATCGAAATGAGTTACAGAAGGGTACCGTATGAATATTTATTAATTTGTCTGCAGTGGAATTTTAAGCAGACTGCAGGGCTGGTGAGTTGCTCATATTAATAATGATATTCATTGAAAAACATGCAGTGATCATCAATACAAGCTTTAAGCGTTGAATGTTACACGAAAGAGTAAAACTTTTTGGATGATTACGTTTAATTTTATATGATTAATAAAGTACCTATATGACTTTTTCAGCTGAACTGTTGTTTCTACTCTGAAATTTGCATTAATCCCTTTGGCAGGTATAGGTGCAGCATGTTCATGACAAAACAGTAATTTTAATCTTTGCTGATGCTGGTGAAATTCAAAGTGAAAACCAGTACCAGGCTTTGATTTGATTTTGGTTCCTCATGTTGAAGTTTAGTGCTAGAATATGTTAGCATTGTTTGTTGGCCTAACATTGACTTTACGATAGATACTGTGTGAGTACTCACATTTCTAGCTTCTTATACTGGTCCTGAATCAAATCCCAGTTCAGTTCACAATTTTGTTTTTAAATGTCTTTAGTATTTATATTTTTCAATGCCTTATACATATAGAAATACTGCACTTTCAATTACCTATACAGATACGAGGCCCCTCGCCGAAGGGTATGAAGGCGTACGGATGTCTGCCTTTGCAGTTGTCCTCAGAGAAGCGGTCAGGGTTGAACAAGAGAGGCTCAGGGTAGATCTCGTCATCGTGGTGGATTGCATATGTGGGAATGTTGATTCTAACACCTTTGCCTATCACCACATCAGTGTCCGGGATCTTGTACGGCTCTTCGCAAATTCTTGTCAGAAGAGGAAGGGATGCGTACAGGCGTAAAGTCTCTGTTACAGTAAATGATTTGTTCAGAGGTGAGCACTAATGAATTGACGAGATATTCCTAAATAACTTTAGTCGTTAATAATATTTAAGAGAAAGCATTCAACAATGATGTTTTTATGCTGTAAAAAATTGAATAAGTTATCAATAATATAAGTTTTAGTCCGTGATAAATATAGAACAGAAAACACTTTTGGTATAAGATGTTTTGTTATTTGTTTTGGCTCTGTGGCCATGATCACATTCATTGAATTTATTGATTCTATCCAAATGTAATGAGTAGTTTCACCCAATTTTTAATTTTAATTTCAACTCTTTCTGTACATCCTCAAAAGTCAAAACAACACCAACATATACTGACCATCGATCACCTGATCCATGTACTTCATGTCGTGCAATGCCTGATAGGACAGTTGTCCTCCGTGTTCAGCCAACTTGTCTTCTACCTCTTGTCTCAACTGGTCTTGTACCTCCTGGTTCTTGGCCAGCTCGTACAAACAGAAACTCGTCGTGGAGGCAGCCGTCTCAAACCCGGCCGCAAAGAACACAAATGCTTGAGCCGTCATCTCTTCCAGCGTTAGTCCTGTCACAAACACACAAATTCTTTCAACTGTCAACTAACTAAAGTTGAAGAAACAATTGAAAATGTATCACAGTAACAGTTTTATTAGTATTCAGTATTTTAATTACAAAAAAATAAATACTTGAGAGGAGTATGTTTATTTTACCGCACAACCATTACTAAATTACGTGATATATGTACTGGACTAGTGGTATATAAAACGATAGTACTAATTCAATTAACTGGGTAGTTATACTTACTCGTATACCATTTGTGAAAAAACTATCTACTGAAAATTTAATAAATGTGGCTAAATAAAAGGTTTAATAGTTGAGGAGATAAAAATTGTATTTAAAATGTTTATATGAAATAAAGATTGCTATAATAATGGTACTCACGGTCTTTATCCTGTGGACTTGAGGACAGTCTGTCACACCATTTCAACTCATTCTTGTGCTCAACAGAGTCAGTTTCATGATCATCCAAGGACTTATTTTCTTTCACTTTTAGAAGAAGGTCAATAAAATCATTCCTTTGTATATTATTTTGTTTACGGTATTCTGTTGTATCTTTAATAATCTTGAATAAAACATCTGATATTCGTTGATCGAAAAAATTGACTTTAAACAATCTTGAAGCTACTGGAAATATTTTATGTGCCATGAATTTGAGAGTGTGCTTTCGACTAGGAGCAAAAATCAACTGACCGATTTTGAAAAACGGGTCGTTTTTGTTCTTAATGGAATTGACCTCCAAACCAAAAGCACATGTGGCAATAATGTCAGTAGTAAATCTGGCGATCAGATCTTTCACTTCAAACTCACCAATATTTAGAATGTTGTTGTCAATATGCTCTTGCAGCTGTTCTGCACACTTTTCCATCAGCAAGAACATATTTTTCATCTTTCCTGAGGTAAATGTAGGAGTCAGTTTGCTTCTCATATCTTTCCATTCATGACCCTCCAGAGCAAACAGATGTTTTGAAATAAACTCATGAGTGGAAGGAACAAAGTCTCTAGACACAAAGCTGTGAAAGTCCTTGGTTAATATATGTTTGCAAAGATCCAAATCGAAGAGTGTCAGAGTTGGTTGGTTGAACGTGAAAGTGCCAACAAATCTCAAACCCATTTGCTTCTTGTACTTTATATAGTATTTGTTCATTATATTGCCAGTACTGTCTCTACCAAATATTGAATCGTGCAGAGTTCCGAACGGAAACTTTGGTTCAACATATACCACTCCTTTCTTCTTCCAATAATCATAGCTCTGTGTGTAATATAAATAGAAAGATACCACAAGAGCGGTGAAAGCCACCAAAATCTCCAACAGCATCCTAAAAATATTTACATTCATAAGTAAAAATAAATAATATGCTACAGAGTACATCTACTAGGAGAGCTCCTTATTGGATTTATAATTTTGAAGTTGATGAACACACAAATTATCCAAAAAACGTTTACAGTTGGTTAGTCAAAAGCTTTTATTTTTTGTGTTTAAATGCTACAGAATGTTTATACAAAACTCTCTACACCTTTAACATTGATTGACTCTCATTTATTATTGGAAACAAAATGTCTGGTTACAACCTTTTAAAGGACTCAAACAGTTTCATTTAAGTGTTTTAATAGTGAGAAAAAATGAGTTTTGGAATTTTATGAGGTATTTGAATACATTAATTTAGTTGGACATCAAATTGGTTAGTAGTTATTTGTTTGTTTGGGTGATTTGGAAAAACACCCCCTACACCCTAACACCCCTACACCCTCACTGTCAACCAATAATACATAAAAAACAGTGTTTAAGTTGTTTATATTTAAATAGTTTCTATCAACACATCATGTAACATGGTACCATGTATATTTCATAGGTAACAAGAATATAGTTGTAATATCAACGGTATTATACTTGGAAAGAATTTTACAAAAACTATCAATACAAAGTTATTTTGTAACTACTTTTTTGCTATATTACGTTGTACTAGTCTTACTCCATGTTTTACTCTACCTTTGATACTAATTTGTCTAAAAGGTATCGTTATTTGTATTACACGTGCAGTACAAAGCAAAACTGTCGAGTGAGACTGACTGAGACACAGTTATTTATTTACATTGTTTTTAATTAACTTTTCGTTTCAAATAACAGGAAAATCCCACGCAGCATAGTCAGTATTTATAGTAGACTGAAAAAATTGAAGTAATTTTCGTGCTAAAATTCTCAAGAGCTACATGAAGAACCAAGCCTCCATCATACAATACAAAGGCTGTTAAAGTGGTTATAGTTACCTGTTAATTGTTGAAAGAAGTTATCTGAAGATAAACAGCTGATGAAATCTAAAGCACTAACGACATCTGTGTACAGCGCTGAACATCATCTACCGGCGTGGTTTGAGACTAACCTGTAATATACAACAGTGATTATCCCTTCCCGATCTGCAATCTACATCTCGTTTCTACAAGTCATGCTTCTGCAACGTCACCTCCAGTTTCCTATCAGGACCCACTTCCTTGGAGAGATGTTTTCTTTGGAAGAATTTGAAGAAGGTTTGCAATGTTCTGCCATCTTGCTTTCTTGAAGACAATGCGCCATGTTTCATAAAAATGTTTGTTTAAAAATGGTTGAAAACAAAATTATATTTTATCTTGATAGATAAAAAATTATGTTCAATAGTACACGGTTATTCAAACAATTCGGTCAATTCAAACAGGTATTATTGATTTCTTATAAATTATTGTCTGTATAGCTTAACTTTTAACATAGTGGCTTGAAATGGTACACAGAAAAACACAAAAGGCTTTAAAACAATATTTTTGTCTAAAGACTAAATCAAAATAGACATTGTGGGTTTGTGGCATTAAAAATAAGAACATCAGAGTAACTGAAAGTCTGAAACTATAAACTTAATTGTTTCACCTATCTGATGTGCAGGCTTATACGGGCCAAATTTACAGCTAAAATGTTACGGAAATTATTATTTTTATTTTGTGCCTAGTAATATCGAGATGTTCTATACAACTCAAATAGTATATTTCATCACTAGGTCCTAAAGTGACACTTTTTGACACGAGGTCAAGTTAACGTTAAATGACCGAGAGCCAAAAAGACACTTTCGGGCCGAGTGGTGAACGATATTTTTTGTCATGATGCAAATAATTATGAGAAATAAATGTCAAGAAATGTTTTAATATTATAAACAATTAATTAAGTAAACATTGTTTTGAGCTCAACAGTTTGAATTATAATGTTTTGAAGAAACAGCTGTTACACTGATTTACTATACGTCAGTGTTAAATTTCAAATCAAACTCGTTGAACCAGCTGATGTCCATGCCACAAAAAGATCATTAAAACAATACGTAATTACCTGGGTGTAAAAAAGACACTTTAGCACTGTCAATACATGTGTCTAAAGCGGGTGTTTTCAGAGCAGAATGACAAAAACATATGTTTAGTGATAAAGAAAAGTACGGTACTAAAGTTGTGACATCATTCTTATCTGACAGTGACTTTATCTCAAAGACTCGTGTACCGGAAATAAAGTATCTTATTTTAAACCAAGTAAACACACGACTTGGAGAACATATACGAGCTGATAACAATGTTGTCATGAAACTGATGCAAGTTCCTCACCTCTAGACTCAGCTGTGAAATGAGTCATACTGGGAGAAAGTGTGACGCAGCAGAGCTGGTTGAATGTTGCAGCGTCACTGTGAAGCAGAAGTCTACACTCATCTGTGATCTAGAGTAGAAGCTGCGACTGAGAGACTGATGACCTTGAATCTGCTTGATGAGCTGGTCACATGCAACCTCGTCAAGGTCACAAGTCAACAATTCTCCTCCCACACATCAACGTCGCTCAGCTGTTGTCCAGTCCTGTCCGGTCATCTTTGGTTCAGAGGGTCCACCCGACGTTTAGATGACACCTACTACCGGGGCTTTGGAAGAAGGAGGGCGTTGCATATCCGCTAACCCAGAGAAGGTCCGGAGGTTCTCCCCCGGAAAATGTGGCAAATTTAGGTTTAAAATGGTGCATTTCAAAGCGGCATCCTTTAAGAGGATTAGTCAACCAGGCAAGAACCTATGTTTACCACTGAAATAGCGGAGTATTGATTGTTTCTCTCTCACGGTGCCCGGTGGACGAGGAATAAATGGAAATCCAAGTTCTGTTTATCTTCTGTTTCAAAAACATCGGCTCTACCAGTAGAAGGGTTGTCTTGTCTGGCTCAGTTCTTTGAAGAGTCGCGCGCGCGTGCCGCCGACATTGCCAGTCAAGAGAAATGGTAGTACTTAGCTGAACTTTGCTCCACTCACTCAAAAAGTGGCAAAACATGGTTTCGTAGTGCCCTGTTTCTGACGCCGTTTATGAACCGAAAACTACAAAATAAAGCAGGTTTATGTGTTAGGGTAGGAGTGGTTCTATGTTACTTATACACGAAAAAAGCGTAAGATTTAAAAAAACCAGGAGACAAACTTTGAGAACATGGAAAACAACTTATCTCATCTCTACACTAAAAAATAGGTTCGAAACAGGAGACACGAGACCATGTTTTGAGCAACTTTTTCTGGGGTGATTATACTGGTTTGAAAAGTAGTCTATGAGAAGAAAATGGTTCTTAGTTCTTTAAAAAGTACGTAGAGGCTGCAACTGGTTACATTAAGGCGACATTAGGTTACAATTCTTTAAAGGTTTCCTCTTCTTTTAATATGCAAACAAATTATAATATGTAACTTAGGTTTATAAAAGCTTTTGAAGAACCGAGGGAATAAGGCCTATGTCCACACGGTGAACTATCGTAACAACCCAGTTATGAAAACCAAATTTGAATAAAAACTGAGCTGTCCGCACATAACTATTTTTTCTCCAACTTTCGTTTCAATTTCATTTGCATCTGTTGACCTAGAGGTGCAGTGGGCTCCACTTTTTTGTAAAGTCCCACTAACTCCGCAATGTCCTTATTTACAAAATATTTAAAATACAAAAGGCCAATATAGAGTGATATTTTTAATCCACAAGCGCTTTCGACGGCATAAGCCAAACTTGTTACTTGAAAATTAAATTGCATTACTATAAGTTAGCCACTGCCGTCTACACGTTCCAACCTAATCGTTGCAAATCTTCGATGTCGTTGTGACTTATGACATGTCTCACAAACTTCTCCAACCTCTTCGATATGATTTAGGTGGCTGAATAATCTTCATCGTTACAACATACAATAATACTCCATCTTCAATTTAACTGTTCACACACATTACTAGTTAAAAAGTCACTTTTACACTTTATAGAACAAATATGCTAGGTATGTTTCCTCCAAGGCTTAAAGGTTTTAAACAAACCCTAAACTAGTCTTCAAGACTACTTTGGAACATCGGTAAAATGACTGTATTAGAATAAAAGAGAAAAAGGTGCAAAATACGTATGAAAATTATGCGACGCAATAAATATTATAACGAAAATGTGTTGTCTTCCTGCATGTACCCGTTTAAAAACCATTATACCCAAAAATTGTATTTATTTTCCAATTATATGTAAGTGTTGATCATAAATTCGATTTTATTTTAATTCGTCCGCCACAGTGCCACGGGAGTTTACCACGAAGTATAGAGCTCCTTCAAAAACAGATACACAAAACAAAACTGTCATGCGAAGTTAAAAGCGTCGGAGAATTGCAGGAGTTACGTCATTACTGATAATTCTTATTTAGAGTATTTTATTGTCATAAATTATTATAACATACGGTAGCATGTGTAATGACTAATGCTATATACATATGAACTACTAACAGAATACAAAGAGGATACAGGTCCATACAGGTTCGACAAATTATAATTTAAAATGAGTTATTTGAAAATCTTATTTCGATTTTGTAAGCATTTTGTCTTTTTTGTTAAACATAACACATTTTTTAACTGTGATGTTTTGCAAACAGTAAACACTGTTTTTTCAACCTTTCCGAAATGATAAAATAAAAACTGGTGATTAAAACAAGAACAACAAATATACATTTTGGAATTATAAAAACAACTGATTATTACCATTTGAAATTTGTGTTTTCACAAATAATTTTTATTTGAAACTTAAAGGATGGTACAGACGGATGATCATTATTTGTAGACATTGTTTGGACTACGTCGTATAATAACTTTATATATAAGTTTATTTCAAAATTTTTACGAATTTCTTCAGTTTTTACTTTTACGTTAAGTACTATTGTATTTTATATGTTTTGTCATATGGTTTTAGTATTTGTTCATTTTATTATTATTTTCTTGTTGACTGATGAAGATACCAGACATTTTCGGTATCGAAATTTATTGAATTTTAAATTTATAAATGTATAGTACTAAAAGACGTAACCGAGACAATGTCAACAAAAATAATAATTTTTATACCTGGCAAAACTCAGTGCAACGAATTAAAAATTTCGAAACCAATATTATTAAAATTCATATGCTTTTTATATTCTTACAAGGAAAAGTTACCAACGTTTTTAAGGGATATAGCATCGTGTGTTTAAAAGGCAGTTTCATTTGTATTGAATACGCTGCAAAACGAGATAATACAAAGATAGTGAGAAAGTGCTACCAGTTCATAAACAAATGTTAAGATGCATTTTTGTGTCAAATTTAATGTTAAGCCTTTATTGATACCATCAGAAACTTGCAGATCCATCAATAAACAACTAATTTATAGTATGGTTGGACACATGGTCAAAAATCGGTGATTGCGCACCGGTTTTCTAGGAAAGTACTATTCAAGATGCAGAAGTACAGAACCCTGCGCACATATCTGCAGGCACTACAGCTATATCGACGATGAACTAGACGAATCACTAAATCACTATTTGAGATGCCGACCACTCTCATGAGGGTATTTTAAGGCAAATATGTGGTGAAGGATGAGTGTGATGAGTGGTAATAATGAGTTATGAGGTGTAGTCTTGTTACAAACTAAGGCCGACTCTTCCTTAGAATGGGTCATTAATTAATAGCCCAATGACCAATGGAAATACAAGGTCCAACGGCTTAACGTGACTTCCGAACCAGGCAGGTGATGGTCTGATATGTCTAAACGATGGTGGGAGTTGATGCGGGTATCATCAGATGATCACTGAGACTATCTGAGCCGCTTTAGACCTATATCATCCTCAAAACCTGACCTCCATGAAGCTGGATTACAGGACCACGCCACGAGTCCCAGTCAAGACGAAGTGCGGATGTGTCCTGCACGTGAAGGAGCGAGGTGCGGGGAGGCTGCGAGACCAGACGCTTAAAAGCGTCGTCAGATAAGTGCGCAAGAATGTTAATAGAGGTGATGAAAAGACTTCAATACTGCGACACTGAGAAATTAAAACAGGTGATAAACGGGGCATAAATTACAGACCACTTAGTGGAGAGATATGAAGCGGGAATATATAGTGCGTTGTCTGGCCGCTAGATAGCAGCACTTGCTCGGTCCCTTCCCTTCTGCAGAGGAACGTTATCAACATCCACCTCACCATTGTTCGGATGTTAATCCGTAATCGCTGCCACAACCGCGGCGAATTCACGCTTTTGTAGAAAGTCGTACTTTGAACTAGGATGGCTAGGATGTACCATGTTTGATTATTTTGGGAAAAAGTGTATACGATCTTTTGAAGGGTTTACCTTACTAGCGCCTTGTAAATTTAAATTGGGAATTGGGGCGATTCTCCTACGTCGATTACCTTTAAATCAAACAAAGCTTTAAATATACTTGGTACTACCACTAAAGACAGCTTTTTCAATTCCAAGCTTAGGCAGGATTGACACAGGTTGTTTACAATCTGCAATGTTTACTTTTCAACAACTGTCAGTACCACTTTATGAAATGTGTTTAACGCTTTAAACAATAAGACTTTCTTAAATATAATATTATGTAATGCATATTTAACACTGAGAAATTAAAACAGGCGATAAACGGGCCATAAATTACGGACCACTTATATACACTGCTAAAACAATCATAGAAAAATTATTGTTTCCCGAAAATGCAAAATTAGTATAGAAAGTTTAAAGGTTTAGACATAAAACATTTTGAACTTTATTCTTATTACTTATTTCATAAGTCGACATAAGACATAGTACGAGCGGAGCGAAAAGACTCATAAGGCCCGTGATCATACAAAAGACAAAACTAAGACCAAAAGCCGAGTGGCTATTACAAATTTAAAAACTGTGTTTAGAAATTAAGGTATTATTTCTACTACTTATAATTATTTACAAAAGTTATTTGCAAGTTATTAGTATTAATTTATTAAGTTATTTGGAAAATATTTAAAACGTACAGTTTAAAACCTCAAACTCAGTAAAACGTTTTATGAATCGTTGTTTCAGTTTAGAGCAGAACAAAATAAATTGTTTTGTTAGATAGGGGAGAGTTGCTGGTTGCTGTCTAGCCTTGATTGGCGAACAGATGTTCCAAGAGCAGACTGATGTAGGCCTTGTAGTAGCTCATGCAATATGTGTGGACAATCCGACCAATCAGCGCGTCCCTTTATCAACAATGCATCAGCTGACTGATAAAACACGCTCCACCATTAGCTGCCACTTGTACCAACTCACATCTCACAGCTGTGCTGTATACTGTATGCACAGAAAGTGTGTCCAGTGTTATTCCGCTTTTGGGAGACACTATTTTTTTCTTTTTTTTCTCGAGAGGGGAAAAATCCTTTCGGATTTCCCATTGGGACCGCACAATGGAGGTATGTGGCGACTCCACTAAAAACCTCCCTCTTATTCTCTTCCTCTGCATCATGGTACCGCCTTTTAGCATTTCTTCAAGGTGGGAGACAATATGAGTTCAAAGAATTATCATATATTAAAAAATAAAATCGATACATTGGTCGCGCCCTTCATCGTTTAGGTTCGGGAATAGCCTAATGGTGCCATCTACTGCTCTATAGCACTTTTTTGTATTTTAGTTACTTTTGACATTTTGTCATTATAATAGCATATTCTCTGTTTACAAAATCTTGAATAGCTTCTGCAGTAGATGCTGACAGGGTGCGGGCTAAAACCAGCGAGCATAGCTTATACTTACAAAAAACGTAAGAATGAAAGCGTGTCTCCAAAAAGGTATGTTTTCACTTTTCCAGTGTCTTGTGGATGTTGTCCTGTTGTTGTTGTTAATTGTATGTTTTCTGATGTCGTACAATAATATAACCGCGTGCAGAAAAGAACAGAATTGCAGATTGCCGCGAGCATAATATAAAAGTATCGAAACGTGGCTGGTTACCCAGTACCACACCTTACATTACGGACTGTATTTTACGTTACCAATATACTAAACGTAAAATCACACACTAAACTATAGACCACAAGAGTGATTCCGCATTTCCACACGTTGCCAGCAGACAGATAGGCAATTCATAGCTGGACACAGCATTACACTCGTCCTTGGACGTGAAAACGACCGAATCCACCACGCAACCACAATTGATACTCATGTTATAAACCATCTCGTGGATTGAAACCGGCTAACCGACCATTACGAACAACCATGTCCATTACGGCCAAATGGTCGTTCTCTTCTCAAATTGTCCACGTTTCAGCGATCGCTGTTTAATTTGCCACGAGGCTCAGCGCGTCGTGATCTGATGGTTGCATCGACCACGACCATTCAACATGAACAAAGGAACTGACTCGTTGCAATCGTTTAGACATATCAGACCATCACCTGCGTGGTTCGGAAGTCACGTTAAGCCGTTGGTCCTTGTATTTCCATTGGCCATTGAGTTATTAATTAATGACCCATTCTAAGGAAGAGTCGGCCTTAGTTTGTAACAAGACTACACCTCATAACTCATTACTACCACTCATCACACTCATCCTTCACCACTTATTTGCCTTAAAATACCCTCATAAGAGTGGTCGGCATCTCAAATAGTGATTTATAGTTAATTCTGAAAATGACATTGTCTATATTGACAGCGCTCGTCAACAAACCCCGTAATATGAGAACATTTGACGCCATTAAAACTGTGTTACCTAAAGTCATTACTCAAGTCATTAAATGTAGATGGTGTGTTGTAAGAAATTAGTTGGAATCTTTTAGGACTTGATAGAGAAATTTATTTATTGCTTTTCCTACATATTTCAACGACTGATTTAAATCTGTCAAACTCTGCAACAACTATGTAAAGCAAATTAAGATATACATAAGTTATTATAAACCGAAATAAAAACTAAAACAACAATCAAACTTGTATTTCAACCTAACTCTTTGCTTAGATTGCTATAAAGTAGTAAGTTTTTGTCATTATACTTTATGTTTGAGCTGAATATCCTTTGGACATTTGAAATGTTCATGCTGTCAATATGGTAAGACCCATACCCGGGACCATGCAATGAAAACCAATCCTGACCCCCAGAACATTTTGTCAACACTTTATATACATAGGCTATATAACAAATATAAATCCCATGCTCATGTAGTAGTACATTGTGCTTAATTTAGTATCTCCTCCTTTTGGCCTTTCATGTTCTGCCCTTCCTCAGATAATTGCCGTTCAACTTGTCAAAAAAGTAATCAATCCAATTTTCTAAAACTTTTCCATTTCTGTTTTTTTACGAATAAGGTTTTACACAAAACAGCTATTTTGACAAAATAGCTTATTTATTTATTTATCAACGACAGTGTCATTTTACAATACCTATGCATAGAAAGAAATGGTAATATAACAAATAGTGATAGTGTAAATGGAATATATAGTGCGCTTATAGATGGAGAAAGATATATATAGAGAGTAAGCTATTAACAATGAATAATAGATTTAAGTGTAAGTAACATAATAGAATATATAAAGTGATTACACAATAAATCTATCACAATAATTATTTATATGCTAAAGTTAATAAATATTTGGTAAGTATATTTTATAAATGTGTGAAAAGTACTGTGAAAGAGAGGTTAGGTTTTAGATTGATATGGAGAAGAAGAAGAAAGAGGGAAATCGGTTAGCTGATCGGGGCGACATGATGGTGTGACTGGAAGGACAAAATGGGAAACTATCTGCGCAGAAGAGCTTGAAGAGTGAAAAGTCTCCATCTGAAGGTACCAAGTCGTGGAAGAATTCAACATC
The DNA here is from genome assembly GCA_018831715.1 of Matsumurasca onukii. Lineage (NCBI taxonomy): Eukaryota > Metazoa > Arthropoda > Insecta > Hemiptera > Cicadellidae > Matsumurasca > Matsumurasca onukii. The sequence goes on from CM032062.1 coordinate 10,209,630, forward strand.
CAGGGCGACAAGATTTCCCAACTCCTGCATTCGGCTCATTGGGGCATGTCGGAGGTAGTTAGTTCTGTGATGTAGGTGAGCGAAAATGTCCTGTGATCTTGTTCTAGCAGGAATTCGGATGTTAACTTTAGCCAACAAGTCAGGACAATCTATAACACCTCTGATGATTTTCACAGCAGCTTGATAAATTTTCAGTGTTCCTAGCTCCATACAAAGCTAGCAGTAGTGAAATGCCTCCGAGTTAATCAAGTCTGCCGTAAACTAACTATGTAATTCTTTCCTAGTCCTAATGAAGGAAGCTAGATTGTCTAAACTCATTCGGGAGTGAAGGTCAGAATGTTGAAAGGCAATTTGAGTTGTGTACAACAATGTGAGCGAGGTGAAGAGATTACCTACAGTCCTGGACCGCAAAGCAATTGCTGAGACGCAGTTCTTTACACACCTCACATACAAGCCACTTGTGCATCAGCACATAAACCAACCAGACCTAAGTTAGCGTTACAACTTATCAATGAAAAACTATTAAACGTAGAATGATGAAAGTGAGTGATTACACTGACTCACAACCATAGAGTTCGTTACAAATTAAATTAACCATATTTGTATAAAGAGTGTGCCCTGGACAGAGAATACAGAAAAGCTTTTTTCTTGTTGGTTGGCCCTAAATTTCAAGTCGTGCGTTCGAATATCATAATTTTAAAATTTAAACGTTATTTTGGTTTTGGAAAATAAAAAAATATTTTCCTGACATTTTGGTGAAAACTATTCTTAAAATTTCACGCCGTTTGCAAATGGCGAGCAAACACGTCAATATCAAGGACATTTACGGAACATTCTGTCTCTTCCTTACCACTTTACGGCAAAAACAAAGAATGGCCTCGTGAGTTAAAGGTAATGTTTTCTTTGGTACACTCATAGTTTACTCAAATTGCAGAAAAACCCGCTGTCTAAACGTAAGCTAGCTTAAATTCTCTCTACAAAGTGACTGACGGTCATGCCACGTTGGAATCGTCCTCCCCTCATCGAGAAAAAACACATGATTTTAGTGCGCAGATCACGCTGGTCCCATAATATGATGAAGACAAAAGGCCTAATAATTTATGTTTGATTTTCCAGTCATAGTCCATCCTTAGCAACTTACGCATTTCTTTGTAAAGACTAGTATTTAATCTCGTTAGTATAATCTGTCAGTGATATCACAGCATGTCAAACTCTTTGTAAATTGGCGTTAACAGTAAATAAATAAAATTTGAATAAACCTAAATACAATTTAATACACTTTTGAATACCTTACTAGTGGGTTACTGGGTTCCAAGTAATTTTCTGGACATTCAATTATTTTTCTTTAATGTTTGTTACTAAAATTGAGTTTATTTTATAGCCAACATAAAAAATTTACCGTCAAAAAGGTAAAAAAGCTTGGTTGGGGTTAGTTCTAAAAACACCACCGCCAACACGAATGAATGGCAACACACAAGCACTATACTAGCAGTGCAGTAGAATTCATCAACATCATAGCGATTGCCATAACAATAATTGTTCTTAGTAATTCTAAAAAGCTAAATTTGCGCAAGGCAGAAACGTTGAGTACACAAGTGAGAGTGGAGAGCAAAGCTTGAGTGGAAGGCCTAAAGCTGAACACGGTTATCGTAACGGCAAACATTGGAATGATTTTGTAACGAGATTAGAAAAGCGGTAGGCTTGACGCTCAACAGACGCCCTGAGTGGGGGAAGGGGGGTCCAAACCCTCCCGTTAGTAACAGTCAATAAATCACCATTGACCATACACAGGATCATTCAATTTATGATTCACCCTGTATGAGTAAGTAGTTTTCTTTCCGGCGTATAACTTGATACATAACAGACCAATCAAGCAAAGTTAAAAATGTGTATTCAAAATGAATTTCGTAGCACTTGATGATAATTGGTATTAATTATTATTTTTCCAACCATAGGTTAGTATTCACATACGTTATGTAAAGTAATAATATAGAACATTGTATTAAGATTGCAACAACCATTTACATGGTATTGAGAATTCCCTTTATCGCAATTCCCTAAGCACTAGCCATACACTAGGAATTTGAACACTTGCCTTCACAGTTAATAAGTTATCAAATCCACTTCCTTGATGCAAATTTCAAAGTACTCAAAATAAGATACTTATTACACTGTTGATGAGTTTATGGACGAGAATTTTAAATACACGTTAAAATTTTACTACTAAAATTAAAATAGATGAAACGGTGATCGAATTTAATTGTATTGAAACTATCATTCTTTGCTTTAATCCATGAAATGTATTTTTAAGAGCGCTTTTGCTGGTTTAAGGCATTATTACCTGAGATATAATAAACAAAGACATAGCCTATATGATACACAACAAATACTCAACTTAAAACTAGACAAATACAATATCTAAATGCACCCGGAAAGTAGCCTTATTCTATAAATATTAAGTAGCCTGAATTCTAAATACTGTACTATAATAATTGCAAATCTTTAGTTGAAGATTTTGTTCGAATTTCTAGTTGGATAATGGACATGTATTCCGAGTTTAGTCTTCTTACGAGAACTGTACACATGAAAAGGTTAAAGAGGCTATTAGTTTCAAAATAACCCCAAAGAATTAAAAATGTTTTGGGTACACTATGTATAAGATACATGTATTATTTTGTTTGATATTCTTTGAATTTTGCACAAGAACTAAATCGATTACAGTAAACAAAAGTAAAATATCTAAAATTCTAAACATTTACAAAGCTATGGCCATTTATTTCTGGTCACTACAATTTAACAGCCACCATTTTGAATGACCATCATTTCAGTAAAAAAACCCTCTAAAGGTATACACAAATTTTATAGTTGTATTCTACAAAGTTTCATCAATTCACACACACAAATCACAATTTGTTCAAATAACAGCCGGATGCCGAACTAACAATAGGTTTTATAAAGGACTAGGACAATTATTTACGTTTTGCAGCAGACGTTGCAAATTAAGCAAACTTACGATACAACTTACAGGTGAACTCAAATTTAGCACAATGAAACACAAAAGCCAATACTAGCTTTGACGAATTAACTTGCGAGGCCTTTCGCTAGCAATGCTAGCATATACGGGCAACACAGTGTTTCATTTTACTAAACTATAGATTTATTAAAATATGACTGGGACTCGTGGCGTGGTCCTGTAATCCAGCTTCATGGAGGTCAGGTTTTGAGGATGATATAGGTCTAAAGCGGCTCAGATAGTCAGATCATCTGATGATACCCTCATCAACTCCCACCATCGTTTAGACATATCAGACCATCACCTGCGTGGTTCGGAAGTCACGTTAAGCCGTTGGTCCTTGTATTTCCATTGGTCATTGGGCTTTTAATTAATGACCCATTCTAAGGAAGAGTCGGCCTTAGTTTGTAACAAGACTACACCTCATAACTCATTACTAACACTCATCACACTCATCCTTCACCACATATTTGCCTTAAAATACCCTCATGAGAGTGGTCGGCATCTCAAATAGTGATTTAGTGATTTATTCCAATACTAGGCTAAGGCTCAAGTTCTCTAAATGAACTAATGTTTGATTCTTTGTATTGCCTTATTAATTACGAAAAAACTAAACCCGAAATGTTACATTCATTGAAGTGCCATGGTTAAATAATAATAAACGCATTGAATATATTATAACAAAGAACTCGTCATCAATCACATTACACTTTCTCTAACTCTAAATTGATAGACATGTTACAAAATTATATTGGAGCCAACACTATTTAGTTGTTATACTGTGTTTAGTGGTTGTATTTAGCGAGTTAATTTTACAACATATCAAACAAATTTGACAAATTGGAAACGATTGATGTGCAAGCACATTGATGTGACAACTTGTAAAGTCAGTATCTGTAAAGAAGAATCCTCTCGATTCCACTCGTAATCTTTTCAATTAAAATCCAATCAAAATAACTCACCTTCAAGAGACAAAAGACAAAGGCAATCGTCCAATTACTTTCTGGTACTTATCAAAAATTCTTTGTAACGAGTGGAGTAATCACTTACTGGAAGAACGGCGTTTTTATCAAACAAAGACAAATTATTAAATAGGCGACCTAATCCCGCTTGGTCCCCAGTCAAAAGATAGTCTATCAAATTATCCTGCAGTTAATATTTTCGATTGGTTGTTAGAAGAGAAGGGATTTCCCCTCCAGGGAGAAGACAGGCGCAGCTAATGCTCTTCGTCTGTCAATTATCTCTGTTATTCTCAACTTCATTACTCCAGTCAGCTGTTGGAGTGTTGGCGGGCTTATCAGCTGCTGTTCTTTGATCGAAAACGGAAACACTGTTGCCAACCTAGATGATTGAATTTGCATCTCATCAGAGTGGATACGTATGGCAGGTTGATTTTCCTTTCAAGTTGACCGATTTTGTCATTTAGCGACTCCGTAATTTAATATTTTCTCCGGAAAGACTCAGTTTATAACTGTATTTGATATACGACGTTATTAATGATAAATTAACCTTAGTTACGCTCCTATAGCCCTTTATTTGAAGTATGTGGTTGACGATAGTACAATTTCCGACGGACGATGGAAACTGTCCTATAGTTCGTTGGCGATTATTAACTGCATCAAAATGTAGATTAACTTGTTGCTACTATGACTTAACCCAGCAACCCATTAAAGGAAGAGATTTCTTACGCCATATTTTAAAAATACTAGAACTACCGAACTGGGAGACACAGAACGATAGTTCATGAACGTTTGCCTTCTCAGGCAGGAATTCAACTAGTCAACTCGTTGCCAAATTCGATCAAAAGTGCCCAAATGTCGAAGGCGTTCAAAGCTCGTCTAAAACTAATCTTGGTCACAAAGGCGTTTTACAGTTCAGACGAGTTTATGGCACATGACTGGGAGATCGCAGAAATCACCGACTTACAACAGGGCTAGAGTGGAATAATTCGAATGAATGGGAGAGAGTGAATGAACAAATGTATGTTTGAATGTGACTTCGATGGCAGAATGCATGGAAAATTTTAGTGAAAAAGAAATAATGACGATTGCATAACATGTTAATATGTTTCCGCAATAAACTATTTATTTATTTACTTCGTCCGAAGCTTGGACTACGTTCTCAAGAAGTGCCTAACCCCAATCAGGCTATTAGATGGTATTTCCTCTTTTCCACAAAAGAGGATAAACTTTCATAAAATTATTTCTCTACCAATAATTTCTCAATAAACTTCAAACTCAGAATTTATGAACTTGTTCCACAGCGACACAGCATCACCCGTTGATTGTCTATGCCTCTTTGTCCATATGACAAATCCACGCTAGTTTTGTATATCTTTCATAACGCTGAAGTGCTGAAAATAACACCAAGAGTGGAGTTTTAAAAGAACGCATCCAACTGTTTCAAGTTTCAAAAGAGCCGAGAGAGGCAAGGGCAAAATCGAAACAGTATTCAAAGACTAATCGAGTTGATGAGCCGAGTTTTCCAATCATATCGATTGGCTGAAACGAATACGAGCGCCGAAATTGCAGAAACAAAAACTCTCAACCCCCAATAAAGTTTCAATTGTCGACTCCAGGGCCGCGGCTGTATCAATTTTTCCAGAAACTTGGTTTAACAGACATAAAAAAGTAGTCTGTTGTGTTTTGGGGGGATACAAATGGTGATAAGGGGGTAACAGGGTTAGCGGCTGCTTTTATATTATTTTGTTCCGTTCTTGGCAGGTTGAAGTGGGGAGGGGAGGTAACAGCCCCTGGGGAGGAGGGATGAGCCTGGTGTGTGGCGGGGGAGGTATTTGTAACCGTTCTATTCTGACAGGAATACCTAAACCGAATCCGCGAGGTTTGTATTACATGACGTTATAATAATCATTACTGTGATTAAGTGGAAGAGAGGAATTTCTAGTTTCAACTGCACTATTTTTAAAGACGAATTTACTCCGTAATTAGTCCGTCATATTTGAGTTTTACAACACAATATATTCCGTCAAAGCCCACAAAAATAAAACACTAAATATAACAAAAATAAAAATTTGTATAAGTTTTTACTTTTGTGTATCTAAACATGTAAAAGATGTGCTATCGTGTTTGACTACACCGAACCTACATTTTCTATTTGAGTTTAGTTTAGGCAAGGTCAAATCGTCAACATCCATAGACATTAATAATCCATAGTAAACCCATTAGTACAATTTTCATTTAGAACCAGTCTGCATTTGTATATAAATCCTTATTTTAACAACCAATTACTCTAAATCATTAAATATTTCCATTTGTTTAGCTAAATTCTAATAAACCTCGTAAAATTAATAATTAATCAACCACATGGAAGATGCAAACAAATCAATACAATGTTGCACATAATCAAAATGCAAAACTTTCTTTGTATGGCTTACCGCGCGTTTTTGTTCTACGATTATAGAGCAAGCGCACAATTAAGTTAAAAGTAAGAACTTCAAGATTGGCTAAAACATTCATTGTCTATTCCAATGAGTTTACCTGAAAGTGTTCCTCAACAGCTGAATTTTAAATTTATAATTTCGAGTGACAGTAAACGTTATTTTAGTGGTGGTTCGGGGATCAATATCGTGAAATCAATTTGAAGTCAAATGTCGGAAAAGTAAAAAAAACACGTACTGACTGAATAAAATTTCCCATATTCATTGAAAATACGACGCGGAAGCAAAGAATAAAGACAATACTACTGCTTTCAAAACTTTGGATGGCCGGGGCAAAATCGGTGGTAACCAAATTAAGGTAACATCACCGATTTGTATTCTGCCACCGGGGCAAGAGAGAGGGTGAAATCTACCCTTATGTTGTCTGGATGGGCGGTGGGGTGAGGGGGTACGATTGTGTCTTTACTGCTCCTAGCGGTCGAGCCTCCTACCGCAATACTGGATTTAATAAAGCTCCATCTATTATTCATTCTGTCTAACAAGTCGGCCAGAATTGGATCCGTTCTCTGGGTTTTATTTTGGAAAATCGCGGACTGGCTGGGGGAGCAGATTTGCCCATTTACTGTCCCGAGTTGGTTTATACATGCGTTTTATCCTTGTCAGCACCGGAATACTTTCTACGCCCATTGTGAATTCAGGATGCAAGTGAATTGGTTTCGGCAATTTGAAGCTATGGAGCTCAACAGTGTAGTTGTGAATTGCGACAAGTTCGACGTGGTTACTAAATTGATAGAATATTCTTGACGTTATTTCCATTTACTTTAAGGTATTAATTACTATGAAATAAAAGCATTTGTACTTTAAAATTTTACTTTTGTTGAAATTCATTGTATTTGGCCACGAAACTGTGTGTAGACTATATAAGTGGTAAATTACCTCGTCAAACAGTTTCAAATGAGTGGGGTTCCACTACATGTTTCGGGACAACGGTCCCATCTTCAGGTGGTAGTACACATAAAAACATAGAAGAACACTGATGGTAGCTCCAGCTAGGGATTGTCGAGAATGATGAAACACGTTACAAAGTACATGGTGACGAATATAACACAAAACACAAATACCTCTCCCCCCTTCATTTGAAACTGTTTGACGAGGTAATTTACTTTTTGTATTTTAAAATTAAAATTAATGCGGTTTAAAGTACAAAATGCTTTCATTTCATTACATTGATACATTTCATTTGATTGCGGTATTTTGAACATTACTGAATGTTCAGGACGAATTAAAACTTGTTTCATGCTCAATGCCATGAATGTTAAACACCCAAAAGTAGCATACTAGAAACCCAAAATTACCCTCCCCACTTGTTGACGGGGTTACATATACCAAATAGGGGATTATATACAGATAGCAAAATTCAGCTGGTGTAATTCAGCGGGCGTGATGGCCTTCCTCATCACCATTACCAGTAAATGTTGATACTGTATCAGTGTAGTATTAATCCGATACAGGGTTAGTTTTGACAATATGAGAAGTTAGTAGCCCATCTGGACTTTAAAACACACGCAGGGCTTTCATTTCTCTGTGTTGTACTGTATAAGAAACTAGCCGAATATTATTGTTTAATGTTTATGAACTTGATTAAAAGACAAGGCAAATATATGTCTAAATTGTATTATTTTGTAGTGGGTTTAAATGAAGCTATCACCGTTGACAGGGATTTGATGTCACGAATGCAATCAAATTGAAATTCAATAAATGACTATTAGTAAACATTTACTTTGTTTATTTTTACTCTGTGTTAGTTTACGTGTGAAATGAGAATGAACGAATAGGGACAAACTATCAGTTTACTGTAGTAATATTATACCTAGTAGCTTTAACTTAATATTCCAGAGTACACAAAAGCGTATTTGTTATTGGTTCAGTTCAAAGTGAGTCATTAGTTTACTTTTATGAGTTACAAAATCAACACTTAAAGCTTTAATACACCATAAGAATTCATCAAGAGAGTCGAACTACAGTACATAAATCAAATTACGTATATACGGCACATTCCAGTAAATCGTCTAGGTTTATAAATGTTTATACTTGTGCGTCAAAGACCAATTTGTAAATGTGGGATTGACATTATTACGTCTATGCCCACTGATGCTTCTGCGGTGTTGGGTTTAGTCACATTTGTTTTCCCACATCCGCAACGGGCGCTCTGAGCCAGTTTCCAAATTTCGGAGTGTCCGGACGGTAGCAGAGGGTTTAACGTAAGCTGATTTGGGTTAAAAGCCCGCTTAACTCTGCAGGTGTCCGGTTACAGGGCCGCGTGAATTAATCACTGGATCCGGCAGCAAGGTGAAGGTGATGGTGCAGGAGAGGTGTTGAGCTAATGCGGGCGTGATGGAGGGCCTGTCAACATCAACCATCACCAGTCACTGTATCAGTGTAGTGTTAAACCGATACAAGGTTAGTTTTGACAAGGTGAGAGGTTAGTTAGCTCATCTGGATTATAAACTACAGTCAAAACTAACAAGACCGATAGGGTTTCTTTTCATTTGTTCAAACTTCAACGAATATGATTCACCTAATGTGTAAGTTTGATAGTTCGTGATTTAACAGCGTTTGAAAGGCTGTTGTGGACATTTTCTTTGTTCATTAGTATAAAAATGTCTTGACGGTCGGAAATCTGCATATTGTTGGTCTTTTTCTTTGATGATGTCACTTGTTTTCTAATTTTTTCTACAACTTTCTTTTCGTCTGCAAAGACGCTACTAGACCGCGGACAAGGAGGTCTAAGCTTTTACACACAACGAACAAGCCCGCAAATTTAAAAGGTGTGTGGGCTTTTGCTCACCTAAACTATAGACAAATGTGCCAGCAATAACATTTACACTATAAACGTTTTCTCATTTTAAAAATTAACTTCAAACAAGAGATGTTATTCTGCTTAAAAGATGGCTCTCTCTGCTAAAGCCAGTCAGGCATTACATGAAAAAGAGTAGGATTTGTTTAATACGAAATGTCCAACAAGTGTTTGTAAACTCAAAAATATACAAAACACTGTATACGCATTATTAAAACGAACAACTTTAGATGTGGGTTATAAGCAAATAAAAATGTATTGTACTACTATTTTGTGAACAATGTTTATTTTGTAAAAAATTTGCTCCTATAATTTTCACGTTTCGTTAGATAATTCATTTATTAAAAGAGTTTCAAATTTGATTTCTTCATGTATGGGATTGTTAATTGTATGTAATCAGATCAACATACAATAGAATCAAATTGTTGAAAATAATTTGTCCACTGACTGCATTCTTACCAGATGCTAGCTTCAAAGTTTTCTCAGAGTCAAAACCTTACTCTGCATTGGATTTAAATAATAAAAATATTTGATTTAGTTCTTTTACTTGTTAATCACAACTACAACGTGCATTTGAAGTCCATTACATTACAAAAAACTACATTGCAGAAAACTCGACTATTTTGTACGATGTGCAGAATGGAAATCATATAATGAAAAGGAGCGTTACTCGTAAATTGTCTCATTGAATTTCACAAACACCTCAAAATAGTTCTAACAGCAAAGAACAATATAGCTTATACAGTTTTTGAAATTGCCCTAACTCCTAGGTAGGCTAGTTTTCTTTCAGATTTTTACAGACAATAGAGATCAATCTTATGCCACAAGAAACAAATTCCGTTCTCCAAAGAGCAATACCCTGAAGTACAAACGCCCTCGAGGTACGTGAAGTAGTCATAGACGTACCATTAAAGAACTCAAAGACAGCAGAAGGAAACTAGAGAAGGAAGATAAGTACAACAAAAGCATTGGCAATCGCTGTACGAGCCATCAAGTAAACCCTGCATCATGTACTACATGGTTCCTGGACGTGTTATTACTGCTAAGTAGCGTGTACTGTAGTAAGTACCAAGTAACGCCGCCATTTTCTCTCTCCCCACCACCACGGGCAACCTAGCTCTAATGGCTCTTTCGTGATCGTTTACAACTGCTCTGATTTACCAACTATGTATACAATGCAATTCTGCCTAAAAAAACGAAATAACTAAAGTTTGAACATTGGGTTGCGTTCGAAAAAAAACACCCTGTATAATACACATTTATAAGTAGTTCTTGTGGTCCAAGGTATCTTTATACTCGTACCATGTTTCAAGTATGTTGCTATATGTTGCCTGCGTCCGTGGCTCAGTGGGTAGAGTCACGGCTTGCAAGCGCAAGGTCGCGGGTTCGATTCCCGGCAGGCACAAGGGTTTGACCGCTTTCCTAAAAGCGTTCTGTGATACCCACAAACCCTAAGTTAAGTCTCTAATAAAAATGCCGTTGGCGTAGACAGTACAAAAAAAAAAGTGAATGGCCCACTGCGTCCAAAACTCGGTTTAAACTGTACCACATAGTCAAATGTCCAAATGGTCCAACTAAATAAGAGATCTTTACCACACAACGTCGGTAAAGGCTCTAATTAAAATCAATTAAAACAAGTATTAATGTTAATCTTCTACATAATTTAAACATTTTAAAAATGCCCCAACCGAACAATTTAACTTTGTCTTAAGAGCATGAACAGTAATCTAGCAAAGCCCTCTTTTGAAGTCGTAAACTTAAAGCAAGAACCTTTCTTAAATTGTTCTCTTATAATTAAATTTCCGTAAACTAATCAACATTAAGATTAGCAATCTACATTGCAGGTAAAGAGAGAGGGGAGGCGAAGGGGTTGTTGGGTGGAGCGATGAGCGGCGGAACTAATTGGCACATAATTAAAATAATCACAAAGCAGAGAGCAGGAGCTGATTAATGCTGTAGAAGGCGTCGGTTAAACTGATTACTGATTAGAGATGAGTGATTAGCTGGAGACCACTGATTAATCGCTCGATGTATACGTGAGGACGGGTTGGAGCTAATCAAGGGATGTATTACAAGGTGTGAGGTTCCCCTCACCACACACAGCATTGGTAATGGCTCGGTCAATAATATACTGGTTGACAACGCCAACATGCTACCGAGATTAGAGAAATTAAGATAAACTATTTAATAGTTGACCATCGAATTAAGCGTTTTACCCCCACAAAGTCTTCCAACGATGGTTGTAGGCAGTTCTCTTCTTTCACAAATCAACTTTTTAACTGTTCCCAAACTGAAACTTAACGACCACGTACTCGAATACTTTGACAAGGTAAAAACCTTGGACTAACCATCAACAAAACTCTTACATGGAACGAATCTGTAACGATAACTTCCAACAGAATTTTCGCTAGTATCCATAGCTTGAAGCGTTTTGCTTCATTCCTCCCTTTCAATGTTAAAGTAATGTTGGTCGAGACTCTGGTGTTACCTCACTTCAACTACTGTGACATTGTGACTAATGACATGACTGTTGAGCTCTGTGAGAGACTTCAGCGTGCTCAAAATTATTGCATCCGTTTCATCTTCAATTTAAGACGGGGTGATCATGTAACCATTTTTTCAAGCAACTTTCCATTTTAAAACTTAAGCAACTTCGCAAGTTACACAGTTTGTACTTGTTACATAATCTCATAAAACTTCATTCCTCTTCCTATCTGTCAGAACATTTTTCTTGTATGTCCCTGGGGTACAATTCTTATAACACTAGAAGAGGTGATCTATTGTTGTCCATTCCTTTGCACAGAACAACCACTTTTGGAAATTCATTCATCGTTTCATTTCCAACACAAAACTACTCGTGTAAATAAATACACGAGTATTACTCGACATGACAAACTGCAATTTTCAAAAGTCTGTAACGCCCAAATGAGAGAACGTACAAGGTTCCGGTTTAAACCAATTTGTATAAGGACAACAACTGTCATCAAATATATGAAAAGGTCTGTTCCTTTTACTAGGAAAAACTACTTTGTAAATCAAAATTGTCTGTGTTCTCCTTCTCCTCCGGACGTTGAACAGATTTTGCAAGACGACGACTCGTCGAATATGATGCTTTAGTGGTAGAATGTGTCTTTTGAAACAGTGGAGCTATATAAAACGACTATTGACCTTTAAAAACTTTGAAACATTAACCTTTAAAGACAGTTTGCACAGTCAGTTATATTTTCAGTATTAATACATTATTTGACAGTTTTCAAGTATCCCTTCAATTAATTTTGGCCTCAGAAATAAAAATTCACATTTTTATTTTGAGGTTTATTTAAATCTTATTTTGTGTTGTGTGGGTTTAGTATACGTGTAGTTTTACTTAATTAAATCCAATCAAAGTAACGCGGCGAGTCATACATTTATACAGATCTACACTTGGCTATCTTTTAAAAATGTGTAAGAACAAATCCAAAGCTTTTACTCAAAGAACAGTGAAGCGAATTTTACTTGCAATTTTTCCCTACATGTGACAGCTCACTTGGCTCAGTGTACGTGCTGTACGGGTAATACGTCCTCAGATATACAGGGTCAGGCAAAAGTGTGGAAACGCCTTTATAACCTTTTAACCAGTTTTTTCAGCGCAAGCGAACTCGGTACATTTTATTAGAGGAACCAAAAGTACCTTTTAATGCATACTGAGACTTTGCCCCAGTTTTCAAAATAGGGGATTTGGGGGTAGCCCCACAGTTTTCACAGGGAAGCCCCATCGAATGACACCTCATTTTGAAGGTCTTAGGAAATGTTGATGAATGCTGAAAACTAGAAGTATCTAGCTTAACCCAGAAAGAAATGGCGTTGATTTTAAGTTACACAGAGTTTCAAGTCCAACCCCCCTTCCCCAATCACCATTTTGAAAACTGGGGCAAAGTGTCAGTATGCATTAAAAGATACTTTTGATAACTTTAATAATTTGTACCAAGTTTGGTTACGCTGAAAAACTGGCTAAAAAGTTATAAAGGCGTTTCCACACATTCGCGTAATAAAAATCTGCGTAACTTAAAATGGACGCCATGTCTTTCTGGGTTAAGATAGAGACGTCTAGTTTTTAGCATTCATCAACATTTCTAAGACCTTCAAAATGAGGCGTCACTCGATGGGGCTTCCCTATAAAAATTATGGGGCTACCTCCCAATCCCCCATTTTGAAAACTGGAGCAAAGTGTCAGTAAGCGTTAACAGGTACTTTTGGTTCCTCTTATAAATTATTACCGAGTTCGGTTGCACTGAAAAAACTTGTAAAAAGTCATAAAGGTGTTTTCACATTTTCGCATAATACGAATCTGTGTGTAACTTAAAATGGACGCCATTTCTTTTTGGAATAAGATAGAGACGTCTAGTCTTCAGCACTCATCAAAATTTCTAAGACCTTTAAAATGAGGTGTCACTCGATGGGGCTTCCCTTGGAAAATTATGGGGCTCCCCAATCCACCATTTTGAAAACTGGGGCAAAGTGCCAGTATGCATTAAAAGGTACTTTTGTTTCCTCTAATAAAATGTACCAATTTCGGTTGCGCTGAAAAAACTGGTTAAAAAGTTATAAAGGTGTTTCCACACTTTTGTCTGACCCTGTATAAGTACTGTATTACCATAGGCGTTTCCACATTTTCGCCCTGTATTACGTACATGCTTACTCGTTATGCTCACAGCCTCGCTTCGGCATTTGGCCGCGGGATTGCGTAGTCCATTAACATTGGCATTAGACATCAGTGAGCGTAGCGAACTATTAGCTTTTATTGTTATCAAAGGCGTTAAGAGGATGTTTGCTACGCATCGAATTATGTTAATTTAACCGGGGTAAAACCACTATAAGGCACGTGAGATACTGATAGTATGCTATGTATTAAAATAAAAGTGCGATTTCTAAAAGTGGATCAAAACAAAACACAATAACATAAAATGTTACAAAATTATCATACATATTAAAAGTCTTGAGCAAGGCAAAAGAAACACGGTACTAGGCTTTGAACCAAGCCATATGATAAAATAGAAACGGGGTAGACTACTAAACTGAATAAAATATATTCGCGCTGTTCTTGGCTTCTTATCAATACTAATGGGTTTTAAAACTCTGTAAGTGAACAAACTCGTTTTGAGAAATGAAACTACGAAGTAGAAGCGTTATAGACTATATGTAACGTTTGTGCCCAAAGGGAGATTATCTTTGTATAGTATAGAAGCAATTTCGCTGACCACCAAATATTAGCAAACCATTTTCTGCAACTTACTGCATTATTATAGCCAGCTACAATATTTCTCGTTGTTGGTGAATAGGGAGGATTGTTTAAGTTATTTTGTCCTGTGTTCCAACTATACTATATGTACAGGGTGAGATTGAAATGCCCCTTAACTTTTGAAAAAGGAAATAATATTTTAAACCCTTTGGAGAATGTTTTTATATGATTCCGAAGTCTGTTTTGACGTACTTTGCGTCACCCAAAATCTGGAAAGGGGGAGGCCCCAAATTTTTAAATACAAACCCCTTTTGTGGAACCTCAAAAGATAGGAAATTTTCAAATTAACGGCGTAAAAATGTTTTATCTCGTTTTTGTTATATTAATTTAAAGATGACACACAATCAGGTTTAAAATGCCACATTTCACATACAATTTATTTTGAATAAAACCTTCTTCAAAATACTCTGAGAAAAACATCAAAACCTTACAACATAATCCCACAAAGTATTTTGGAGACAATTTCGCTCTTCAAAATAAAACGCAAAGAACGTTAAAACAAAGTTCAGAATCTTATAAAAACATTCCTTAAAGGGGTTTAAAAAATATTTCCTTCTTCAAAAGTTAAGGTGGAGGGGACATTTAAAACTCACCCTGTATATATCTTATGCTTTCTTGAGTATTGTACTCTTCTGTATTGACTTTTAGCAGTTGTATCACTAAGGCAATCTAATGCGAAAGACTGTACCTGGCTAAAGCAAAGATATTGGTTAGTCGCAAGGAAAGAAAAGAGAAGGCAACTGGGGCGGGTTCCAAAGAGATTTCATACATTTTTGGACCAACTACTTGGCGGAGTGGTTTGACCACTTGGTTTTTGTGATTAACACCGAAAGATACCAATCTTTCTAAGTGTTCTTTGAACGAGTCATTTTAAAGGGTGATGTATTTGCATCAAATACATACCAGTGAGATTGTTTAACATTGCATTCAAAGCAAACCTAAAAACTAGGATAAACACACACAAAACAGGTATTTCACACAGTTGAAAATGCATGTATTAGCCTAAATAATAACCAAGAACTATCAACATTATTTTTAGTGATTTGAAAATCTGTTTTAATACTTCTCAACTTACCTACAAGGTCTTCTGGACACACAAAGGTATGAATTTTTATTTCATACCTAGGGGCTCGGTTCGATCTTTCTTTACTTTTTTATTAACATACTAAATAACATTAAAAGTATTTATTACATCTCTCTGTGTGTTATTGATAAAATAAACGTAAATAAATAATATTGTGAGTGAGGTATCACGTTCTGTCTCTCACACAACACATATGTAATCGAAACATAAGATGACAAAATAAACCAAAATCGACGATTTAAATGAAACATTTTCCTTTTACCTTGTTTTTCATAAAATGGAAATGTGTATTTATTTTCCTTTATTAAAGCCAACTATTTCCTCATATTAAAACAAAAATAGAACTAACTAAGCACCCTTGGATTATCATTTTATTACACGACCGTTTTGGACATAATTCCATCGTCTGGTGTGTACAATTTTTATTTCCTCATAATATTACGGAACAAAGCCATATTGTAGCTTGTGCATACGACAGTTTCAGTTATTTATTGTACACACAAAACCACTACATTAAATAGAAGTGTTAGAAAACGTATCATTTTATCTCATTAAATTCGTCCAACAACAGTTCTACAACACGGGAATAATTCAGAAAGATCGAATAACCCCACCCAATCAGGAAATTATAAAGGGTGACTTTCTCCATTCATAAATGATGCACAACTCATCAGCAAAAATGTTGCTTTCTTCATTCATTTTTATGCCGCCATAAAAGCGGGAAATATGATCGACGTCTACTCAAAACAGCGAGCACGTAAACCCATAAAAAATTGTCAGTGAACAAGAGAAACCCCGGCGCTAATCCCATTGTAGCGTCGGTATCAAGTCTGCGCACGTAGCGGCAGGGCAGCGGCAGCGAGCGTTATTTAATTGTCTCTCCAAGAGCTCCTAAATCAATTCGTCGTTAGTAGATTACTGCGCCAAGCTTCGGTGCATCATTTATTTATGTATTTGCTCGGATTTACTTTGTTGATGCGTGATTCTTTCCGGTTTACCTCCACTCGCTTGAGGATAGTTTGTTCTGTTGGGAGTTCTCACTGTATGGACTAGTTTACTTTTATTACCCTTTCTGTTGGATTGGGAATAAATCTGTTGGATATTGGAGTGATTGGTTTTGTGGGTTTCTCTTCTATACTGTGTGCAGTTTGACTGTATAGAATTGATGCAATTTGTATAATGCCGTTGTTATAATTTAGTTAGGAAATGCAATTTGGTTGATGTATGTATGTTTCTAATGTAAGTTTTGTTCTAATACAGGGCTTTTTAAATGGTTCGTTGGATTTTAATTGCTCTTATACCGCCTACACCCAAATGAAACTACTCAGACAAAACGAAGTTGAAGAACATCGTGTAATCAACAACTTAAATTGTTGATAAAATTAGTTATCTCACCAAAAGAGTTTATTTATTTGTCAATTAACAATAAAAACTTGTGTTGACATAAGAGGTGGACTTTTTTAAATTAGTGAAATAAAAATGAAAACTAACACATCAATGAATAACAAATGTTTGAGTAATATGCTATGGCTATCATAATATTTAACTGATATAAACCTACACGCTATACAAAAGATTGTTTTAGAGACAGTTAAATACTAATATTTAACTAGAAACATGTGAGCTCGACTTTCAAAGAAGTCCATTCCATTTTTCTGACGATGGACCGACACTTAAATGACATCTGTCAGTGAAATTATCCAAAACTGCAGCGTCCAGGTCCCGGAGCTCCGTGCCGGCTCGGTTCAAGGAAGGGCTGAAGATCTTTACTCGGAAACGACATGAGACTGGGCGACATCCTCTCAGATTAGGGGGTCCGAGATTGCAGGGTCGGCGACAAATTGGGCCCCATTGTCTGAAACAAAGCTTCAATAGCTCCTAATGGCGCGTTTAGACATTTGGGCACCGCATTCGGACATTTAGTTTATAATTGTGTATTTTGTTTTTATCCTCCCCCACAAAAAGCCCCAGAGACACGATCGTGTAATCATATGGGCCGGTAATTGTCCGCCCGTCTGACCGAGTGGGATTAAAACTGTTCCAATCGATCGAACAACCCTTCTTTGTTCCAAGTCGGTTGTTAGCTGTAATGGTATTGTTGTTGTTGTCAAATGGCGTCTATTTCCTGGTGGTAAGTAATGAGTCGAAGCCGCGTTGGGTTCAGATTCGTTGTCCGGTAATAGACCGAGATTACCTCAGTCCCACGATAGACTATTCTTTATCATTAAACCCTTTCTATGGGAATGTAATTTCCGTAGTTTAACCACGATCAAGGAAACTGTCAAAATATGTGTAAGTAGTAATAAGTGTAACTAGTAGTAGTGTAAATATGTAGTATGTGTCAATACATACGAGGGTTGTTCAATAAAGACTGAGACTGGTTCTATAAATCGTTTACCGTTTAATCATAACGTACAGTAATTTTTTCACCTTCAATGTTCTCTCCAATAAGTGAAATCCCAGCGCCTCTGGCAAGGCTGGAAAACGTGAGAGAAGCCATCTTTGACATGTTCTTCAGAACCGCCTCCAAAGCTTTTTCTGCATCCTGTTCCGAGTCAAAACGACGTCCCTTCAGTTCCTTTTTTGCAGTAGGAAACAAAACAAGTCACTGGGTCTTAGGTCAGGACTATAAGGTGGGTAGGGAATGGTCCTTACGTTTCATTTGGCCAAATATTCACAATGTTTGCAACATGATGAAGTGCCTTGTCGTGATGAAGTTTCCAGTTTCCTCGAAGTTCTGGACGCTTTCGAGAGATATGACTATCAATGTAGCCAAAGCTTGTTTGTAATACTCTCCATTGATTGTCTGGCCAAGTGGACCTAAATGAGTGTGCACTATTCCTTTGTGGTCAAAAAAGTAATGACCACAACATTATTAGCAGATTTAGTTTCTTCAGTGAGAGCAATAACTGGAGCACCATCTCCTCTCTACAGCTAAGGGTCTTCTCTGCCCTCCTTAAAATATTTTTACCAGTAAACACAGGAAGCACGATACATTGCGTCATCCCTCAAAGACTGCTTTATGTCTTCATAAGTGTTACTGACAGTTTTGTTGAGTCCAACACAAAACTTAATCGCGTATCGTTGTTCGCACAAACTTGACATAATAAAAGTTGGAGGCGGCACGTTTCAAATTGATGTTTAAACGAGCACTGATGACTTTGTGATGGAGATAGCCCGATTCAGTTACTGGTGGTAAACAATAGGGTCCTAAGGTGTAGGAAAACCCCGAAGTTATGTCTTATCAAAGCAGTTTGTGGAAATCCTAGGCTCAGTCTTTATTGAACAACCAGCTAAATAACTCGAAAAACTTCGGAGTTAATCATAATTCAGTAATAAATGTTTCTCACTCCACACCAATACGAGTATTACTAACAAAGGACGCACTTTACTTTGATCCTTTGGTTTGAGACAACCATTCTCAAAGTACTGGGATGAATATGTGATGAAAAAGTTAATGACAGTTAATTGTGTATTCTTTATTTATAATACACAATTAACCGTCCTTTTAAGATGTCTATGTACACACTTTTCTCTAACAATATTTAGCTTCCAGTGGGGAATACAGCCCTAAAGAGGTTATTTAAAAAGGAAACAAATAAAGCTTGCTTTTTTACGCCTCGCAATCTTGGTATGAACAAGGAGTTTTGGGTGACTGCAGGATAGGCCGCTCTATTCATTAGAGGAAATTGGTGAGGAGCCGCTTGTACCACCGCCATCTTGTAAATAGTTTGTAAATAGTTTGTAAAAAAATGTTATCAAGTTTTATTATTGACGCAGTCTATCCAACAACTGTTGGTCAAGGACGTAGGCTACAAGTATTACAAGTAAGTAAGTAAGTAAGACTGTATGCTTGTGCTTAATTATGTCAGACATCATCTCGAGTACTGTAGCACTGTTCTGGCCTACTTAACATCAGTACTTAACTGGAAACATCGACCGTGTCCGATAGTCATCTTGTAGGTCTTGTGGTCTGAGACACCCTGTATAACAGAACGTATACCGTCTGCCGTTCCATGTTCCGAGCTCACTACAGCGTGTTTCTGGACAAAACATAATAATATTAAAATTGCCTATCTAGTTTATTTTTAGAGTTAGACACATTAGATTAATTTATCTGATAGAGAGGAGGCTCAAAGGTTTGTTGGGTATGTATGTACGAGGGCGGATCATAAGTCCTTAGAAAAGATATAAACCCCAGTTTTTGGTCAAATTTGTTTTATTGTTCAACATAGTCTCCTTTTAGCTCCATACACTTCATTAAAAGTGTTTGTAACTTTTTAAGGAAAGTAAGATTTCGAAGGTTCTGAAAAATAGGCTTATTTGTGGAAAGTGACGTCTTCTTTTGATAAAAAATATGTGTACCAATCCATTTCCTCAGGTTAGGAAACCAAAAATAGTCACTAGAAGCTAAATCAAGTTAATCTGGTGGATGTTGTACCAGTTGGAACTTCAAACTCCATGAGCTAAAACAGCTGAAGAACCAATGACACGGATGCGCTTGTTCTCCTCTGACAGCAAACGCGGCACACATCTTGCCGAACTTTTCACACCAAGCTGTTCATGTAAAATTGAAACACAGAACTTTGCAATATGCCAGTGTGCTCAACCAACTCTCGAACTCTAATTCGTCGATTTTTCGCAACCAAATCTTGAACTTTTGCAATCAGTTTAGGGGTTGTCACTTCCAACGGGCGTCCTGAACAGGGTTCATCTTTTGTCGACTCACGGCCATGTTTTTAATCACTGACCCAGTTGTAAATTGTTGTAAACAAAGGAGAAGATGTGCGACAAACTGCATCCAACTCAGTTTTATCTCTTTCGGGTTTAAACCTTAAAAAAAGTGTTTGATAACCGCTCAAAACGCGAGTTTTTCTTTTTTTTTAAATGAACCACGTTTTTGATGCTTCTATCAACAATAACACAAAACCATGTGATCAATAACTCTGAAAACTTACACAAATGTTTCTAATAAAGTAAACAAAACTTTGAAAAAAAATTATATATTAAATCAAATGTGTCTGTGTTTTTCTAAGGACTTATTGAACCACCCTCGTATATTACAAAGTTTGGTGTTGTGTGTGTTGTTGGTGCATAGGTAGTAAAACAAACCATTTTTAGTAGTATAAACTGAATCGGAAATTGAAGCTCAAGAAAAGTATTTAAAGCACTTATTTCTTTGTTTTAGGTTATTTAAAAGATTGAATATAGTAAGGTAAATATATAAAATATTGTTTATTAAAACTTAATTGATACCTGTTAATTTGTGGGTTTACTTGAAGTCTTTGTGAGAGCATTAAATGCAAATAAAAATTATTTTATTTTGCTATAAACAACTGACCATTACCCAATAAACCTTTAGATCCCATTTATAAAATAAAGTTAACACTCAGTTTTATGTACAATAACAAATTATAGAGTGTTTAAGTTGTACAGTTATTTATAAACATCCTGTAATGTCTACTTTAGTAAATAGATAGTGCGAGTATGTATGCATGGGCTTGAGAATAACCTGTCACTTCTCACCACTATATCACAATCTGAGATGCCGACCACTCTCATGAGGGTATTATTAAGGCAAATATGTGGTTAAGGATGAGTGTGATGAGTGGTAGTAATGAGTTATGAGATGTAGTTTTGTTACAAACTAAGGCCGACTCTTCCTTAGAATGGGTCATTAATTAATAGCCCAATGACCAATGGAAATACAAGAACCAACGGCTTAACGTGACTTCCGAATCACGCAGGTGATGGTCTGATATGTCTAAACGATGGTGGGAGTTGATGCGGGTATCATCAGATGATTACTGAGAACAGTTGAGTCGCTTTAGACCTACTATAATGCTAGTATATCATCCTCAAAACCTGACCTCCATGAAGCTGGTTTACAGGACCACGCCACCAGTCCCAGTCGAATAATGTGTCACCATTCAATAATGTGAGAAAAGAAAGTCAAGATAACCAAGTAAAACAGAACAAATAAATCACAAAGCGAAAACATTGTAGACGGGCTTCAAACGAAATAATACAGTGGAAAAGTTATAGGGGAAAACAGTTAGAGAAGAACAATGTGAAGTCATAAGCCGAGAGCATAAAAGTTGCATATCCGGGATCTATATTGCAGCAGTCGCTATTAAAACTGAGTGAAACCGTAGAGTATAAGCGTTATCCTGATTGGTTCAGGATTAGCAGAGCAATCGCTCTCGGCCAATAGGCTCGCTTGCATTATTTACAAGCGGCCCTCTTTTTCAAATCAGGATTCCAATGAGTGACTCCATTTCCCTTTACTGTATGTTACGTTATTCCCTGTAGACATTTTACATAACCAGCTGTGGGTCTGCATTTTGGGTCGACTTGTTTAGTTAAAAGACCATAAACACCCTGTACAATGTACAGTGTACTCTATAGGCTAGTAGAAAGAGACTGTAAGAGAGACTGAGACTCTTACCCCAGAAAGACTTTGTAGTTGAGACGTGTCAGTCTTAACCCGTCTCAACTAGAAAGTCTTTCTGGGGTTTGGAGTGGTTTGTTTGTAGAATTAAACACAACAAGAAAACTAACCACGTACAAAAAGTCTTTAACTCAATTCGTTTTTTTCAACGCTTATCGCAGTTTGGGTGCGCCATTAATCGACCAAACGATATTCGAGCTCTTGCCAAACATTTTGGAGGATTTGAGGAGTCATTGACGCTATTTCTTCTTTTGTGCGGTGTTTCAGATGCTGAACATATCTAATGGGATAATTATCAACTCTTTTCTTGACACGGCCCCAAAAGTAAAAGTGTCAGGTCTGGAGGTAGAGGCAGCCCCTGCCGGTCCACATGTTGGGAAACCACTCGCAAGGAAATTTCTTACGATGTTTGCAAAATGGGAGGGAGAAGTCCAGTGATTTGACCTACTACAGTTTTCACGAGGAAGCTCTTCGTGGTTATTTATGTGGTATTCACGTTGAACTTGAATGATATAGTCAAATTTTTCACTCCACAAAAGGCGTTGAATTTTAATTTAATGTAATCACCATTTCATGTGTTGGGTTTTCAAACAAA
Source organism: Matsumurasca onukii (assembly GCA_018831715.1). Classification (NCBI taxonomy): domain Eukaryota; kingdom Metazoa; phylum Arthropoda; class Insecta; order Hemiptera; family Cicadellidae; genus Matsumurasca; species Matsumurasca onukii. Next base: position 10,232,305 of record CM032062.1, read on the forward strand.
CATTAACTGATTTTATGTATTAAAAATGATGAATATACGAACAAACACACTGGCACACTGTTGCAAACATGCCACTCCAAACCCCCACCTAGACATTGTGAACATATTGTATTTTTTACAGATATAAATTAAATTTTATTCCAATGATTTGGGTTTTAAGAACAGTTGACAAAGGTTCTTTATGTTTACGATGTAGACAACCCCATAGCTTAAGCTCTCTTTTAAAAATGGAGGGAAAAGTATTGAAATGATGTCTATGTTCAGAGAAAATTCGCTAATCTATATGAATAAAATAAGACTTGTGTCTGTACATTGCAAAGAATCCATCAGTTTTTGTTATTTATATACTTTGCATAGACCGATATTGGCGTCAAAAAATTCCTGCCTGTCTGTCGGTCTGTAACGTTTTTAAGGCATCTTGGACCACTTATAACTCAGAATCGACTGAAGCTATGGCGGTGAAACTTCGTTTAAGGGTTAAGCTCATTACACAGTGTGTCTTAAGCTGTATTTCATATCCATACAACATCCACAAAATAAATGACAAGGGACCAAAGTGGACTCTGAAATTCTTTTCAGGCACTTTGGACCGCTTATAAGTCAAAATCGGCTGAAACTATGGCAATGAAACTTTGTTTGAGGGTTAAGCTAATCACTCAGTGTGTCTTTACCTACATTTTATGTCCATATAACATCCTCAAAATAAATCGCAACAACCAAAGCGAGCTCTAAAAAGCTCTCACAAGGTAGCTAACACTTATCTATATAAATGAAATAAGACTTTTGTCTGTACATTGCAAAGAATCCATCAGTTTTGTTTTTTTGGTGTTTAGCCTATATACTTTGTATAGACCGAAACTGGCGTGAAAAAATCCTGTCTGTCTGAAACGTTTTTAATGTGTCTTGGACCTCTTATAACTCAGAATCGACTGAAGCTAGGGCGGTGAAACTTCGTTTAAGGGTTTAGCTCATTACGCAGGTTGTCTTTAGTTCATTTCATTTCATACTAGTCAACACAATTTCCATAATTGCTTTCTGACTTTAAAATAAAAAATTATAACATCCAAAACTTACAAACAAATGAGATTTAATTAACTTTGAGATTTAAATCCAAAGTAACAGTGTTTCTATTAGAAAAGGCGTCCTATAAAATTGAAGACTATACATGTGCGATATATTTAGCTACAAAGAGAACCAAATAAAATCATATTATTGACGCTTACTGTATAAACACTACCAGTGAGAATAAATCAAGTACGGTATCAAGCATAACAGGAAAATGCTTGACACTATGTTAACATTGCTAAGAGAGTATGAGTTTTACTTTTGTCAATATTGCAATAGTTTTAATAAGTGGTGGATTTAGGTAATATGTGTAATTGTATAGATGTATCTCAACATGAGCAATCCTTGGTCGCATTTAATGTGCATCAAAATGTTGCACGAAGACGAAATCAACTAACCTTTGTTTTTTTTTAAATGCGGGTTTAACTTTGACGTATATTTTAATGTTAACCCCATTAAACCGCTTTAAACCTTCCCTTATCCAACTTTGTCAGTATTAAGATTCAGAACAAAAAACATGATTTTATAAACATGTTTTTAAAATCCAGCATCTGCCAACAATTATCATGTTCAATTCGTAAAACTATAAACGTTGTCTACATTTCACAGCACATCGAGTATATTAGAAAACTGAAATGTATTGACGAATTAATCAGTTTTCTTACATATTTGTTAATCTTTAAATGTTAGTCTATCCTTATACATATTTTCATACATGTTGCCCCTTAAAATAATTTTTCACTGTTCAATTTGACAACCACGTCTTTACACCTACATCTTGATAATATGTATTGACAATGTAAAGAAGTCACATTTTAAGTTATGTTATTAATAAATTTGGGAAAAAATTCGCACCCATCAAATTTTCAACAATTTGGCTTTTAAACCCTTTATTGTGCCTGATGGTGGCATTTGTAAAAACTCGTCATACAGAGATTCATTAGATTACAGTTTGTCGCGAATGAAATATCAGTACATAGTGATAATATCAGCCAATGTTTGAGTACCATTTCGCAAATATTTAATGTACTTTGTGACGTGTGTAGATATACGGTACTAAATGTGTTCAAACGTAATAAAAATATGTTTTCCAATAACCTGCAGATCGTATTCTAGAGTCTACTAATCTCCAGCTTGACTATGGTTAATCGTTCCTCAAGGGGTTGCAGGTGGCTGTGGTGAGGGGATTGGTTAGTATAATCATGTGATCACACAATGTACTCTGTGTGCTACATAATACATACACTATCCACAAGTTGGGCCTGAACTTGCACTGTCCAATAGCAAACACTTGTGAATAAGTTATTTACTATAAGTAGTTTGTCGAGTTTGGAATTCAATGAACTTTCCTTTGGTGTTTGTCGAAGTTTCACCACTTTCAACTAATTGTTTATTCTGTTTTCAGAAAAAAATTACTTAGGGATACTTTTAATATAGTTATATATAAAGGAAAACACATAGTATCATTTAATATTTTATTTGATTAACTTGCCACCTTGATACGCGATGCACTTACATATTTACATGTTAATCAAATAAAAAATTACAAAATACTATGTATTTTCCGTTATGTACGATAATTGCTTCTTATATAGTGAATACACGGATTTGTATTGGAGGCTACACCGTTATAACACCACTCAAATAAAATATAGCCTCAGTTCAGGGGTTTTAAATAGTTTCGGGAGTAGCCTTCCTTGTTAAAAAAACAAGTTAACAACGAAGAAAACCAACTTTTCAAGACAGCGTCCACCTACTTCACGTGGTCTAGACTGAACCTTTACGTGAATAATAAAAGCATTACATTAAAAGACTACACCTCATAACTCATTACTACCACTCATCACACTCACCCTTCACCACATATTTGCCTTAAAATACCCTCATGAGAGTGGTCGGCATCTCAAATAGTGATTTCTGAAAGAAATTTGGTCTTTATTCTTTCATGCTTTGAATTCATTTGAACTTTTGAATTTATTTTCTGTGTTATTGAATACAAGTTGGAAGAAAGTTCAATGAAATTGCGTTGATTTAACCATAGATAAAATACATATGTATTTTAGCTATGATTTAACTATGGCAATATATGCTGACTGAGATTCATATTTTCCAAACTCTGCTAGTTTCTCTAAAGTAAAATCCCATGAGAAATTTTAGTTTTTGACGAAATGGGTTTCTCAATTGTTGCCCCAACGTATCTTCCAATAAAACGTTTCCCTGTTACCACCAGAATACCAATGTTATGAAAGATGTCTTCGGCAATTTTTTGACGTCTTCCGAACCAATCAGATAGGATTTTGTTCCTTCGATCCTAAAGTAACCATAAGACGGTCCCTTAGATGTCAGTTTGTTCGACCATTGTAATAAGTCTTCAAACTTTTCATGGTCACTCAGTTCTGCATTGCCACGATATGTATTGCAAATTAATCTAGCTGCTTAGACCAATGACATCTAGCTTGCCATAGTGTAACCTATCTGTTAGACATGGTAAAAACATTTTGGCGTCAACCAGAAGCAGCCCCCGTTTGATTTTGGATTACAGTGAGTCAAACAATTCATCCATTGCATGGATTGCACCTTCAATTCCACAGCTGATTCCACTGTTCAGTTGATATGTTTGAGAAGTTTCGGCGACGTCATTCCATCCTTAGAAGGTTCTATAGCACATTTTGATAACATTCGCCCTAAACATTCTCCAATACCAATAGGTCGAACTCTGGGACGTTTGTCCAAAGCAATCAATCTGCAAGACGTTGGAGCATGAATTTTCTTCCAACCCTGTTTATTGCACAAAGCATTGGCTAAAACTGCTACACCATCAAGTAGGAGACAACTTGCTTTCCCATATCGCAGTAGGAAATCACTCCATTGTTCGGAATTAGACCCTCCTGGTCCACCTCCACAGCGCAATTTTCTTGACACTACCTCAACGATTTGATATTTATGGTGACTTGTTGCATATATGGTAATTCCTGCATTCCTTGAGGTAGGGAAAATAGACACTCATTGCGTTGAATTGGTTCTAGGTGTTTTTCTTGGAGCATATAAAACTTTTCACCACTTGAACTGTCTATGCTGTTTGGATGAAGAACAGAAGTCCGACCAGTTTGATCTAAACAGTCCATTGCATTGCGTATAGTTTTCCTTTTAACATTAGTCGGTTGAACAGTTTGACATTTTCTTATTAATTTTAATGTTGATTAAAGGTATAACTTAGTTTTTATCACACGTTGGCTCAGAAGAACTAATTTTTCTTTTTATAGGCTAAGTATCTAAAATGATAACTAATAGTCTTTCTGAAGGAAACTGACCTTTTGAAAGTAAATAAACTTCTTTTGTTAACGTTGATATGAAATGCACTTATATCACTAAATATGGGTACTAATTATTATAATTATTTGGAAGGTTAAACTGTTTTCCCTGCAGATCTCTTTCACTGTAGTATTGTAAAATAAATAAAAATAATAAAAAATAAATAGAAAATAGTATCTTCGCTATCAGTTTCGGTGGAGAGGGAAAGGTTAGTTATTCAATGCGGTGGTAAACTTATAGATTTTGGATGGATTTTTGTTGTATGCACTTTAAGCCCTTATTATATTAAATACTTTGTTTCAAACAGTACAATACGTTTTAGGTTGTGACGAATCTTCACGATCATTTAAAAACATGGCATCCTATATTGGGATTAATGAATATTGTAGAGACTTGAAGTGATCCTGGAGCAGACGCGGATCCTGGCCTATTGTTTGGGGTGTTGGGGGGACTTGTGGGGTCACTGCTCAACCAGAGTACTGTCCGGGAAATGTTTGTTGTACTTTTGGAATCAAATTAAGTCTTAGAGCTTTACTTTTAATAAAAATGATTTCGTTGGTAATTTTTTCTAATTCTTGATTCTTATCAAAGTAATAAGGTTTTGTGGATATAGTAATACTTAAGAGTTGAACCTTTTGAGCCACACTCTTATCGGCTTGAATCCCCAATTTAACATTTTGTCGATTTAATACTAGAACTAACCTAATTTTGAACTAAACTAGTTTAGTTCTATACGGAATTTAAGTTAAACAATCACATGCCTGATCTATCATTGGTCCAAAATCGATTTAAATATATGAAAAATTCCACCTGCCCATTTATTTGCCTACAATTGTCGCAATTGGCATGAAAAGAGGTTTCCCAAGCAGCCAATTACCAGCAATCAGTTTACTCACAGCTCGGCCTTCAAACACCTGGAATCTGGACAAAGCTGGAACTGGAATCCGAGATTAACATCGCCCAAGTCGACAACAGTGTTATTAAAGTAATCACCCGCATATGAAGGACTATTGTTCCTCGGACATTTGTGGCAACCACCACATTTCCCTGAGGAAATCCAATCTAAGATAAAAAGATTACATTATCATAAAAGGCGGTCGGGAGCTTAAACATAGTGTTAAACATATAATTAATACTCCATGTTGAGGCCGCCTCAAGTTAAGTGGGTTTCAATTTGGTGATTGTGTAGAAGGATGAGGCGTCGGCCAATAGGAGCGCGAGGTGGGGCGAGAGAGGCCATGCTGCTCTCTGATTGGCCGCTGAAAGTCCCGCCCTGAGCATTGTTGCACAGCTGATTGTAGCTTGCTGTGGTCGAGGGTTAGTGTGGAACTGACGTCCGGCATGTGAGGTTCAAGTGGATCAGTGAATTGGAACCAGTGAAGTGTTATGTCATTAAACAGTTCCAGTTAATTAGTTTAATATTTTTATTGTTTTTACCCGTTCATGGTATAAACATTATAGACTTGTTTTGAGTAGTTTGTAGGTAGATTGAAGTGGTTTAACAACGCATTGCTTACATAAACTGAAATCTGAAGGACCGTGCTTGTTTGAAATATTTATTTAGCGTTTTCGTCCATTAAAAACGAAAAGTTGAAACCAGTCCAACACGAATTCTTTGTCCTCTCTAATTTAGGTAATTTTGTTTGTGCGTGATAAACAATGACGAGGACTTGTTGAGTGTGATGGACAGAGACAGACTGGATATGACGTCTTCGCTGAGTGGTGCGATGTCGGACGAGGAGGAGGACCAGGAGATCAACGTGGACTCTGGTCACGAGGACGGCGAGGAAGTGGAGGACGAGGACAGTTGTGGAGTGGACAGTTCGGGTCACTGCAGCCCGGGGGCGCCGGCCGCCCTCAACTTCAGCATATCGCGACTCCTAGGGGACTCGCACCCCGCGATCAGAGACTCAGTACCGGGGCACGACAGTATCACATCCTTGTACTCACACCCTGGGCTCCTGTACGCGCCGGGTGCGGGGGTGATCAGAGTGCCTGCTCACAGACCTCCACCCCCGGGCCTACACGCACCCCCTGTAGCCTCTGTGTTCCCCTGGCTCCCCCTGGACCCCAGCCTCATGCACAGGTCCGCCGCCACCGCCTTCGCCTCACAAGTCATCAAGGAGAGACTATCAGGTTAGTTCCTTCAACGTTCAATTATCATTTTATTATTAGCTTGAATAAAATACGCGTTTTCAAGAATACATATTTGTTTCACATCGTTTGTTTCATTCTTATTAAATTTGGTTAATTGTTACACCGAACAGTTTTAGAAACAACAATGCGATGAGTTAATTTATAGTAATGATTCTGCTTGAAATATTAGATAGTAAATCCATACAGTATGAGAGTTAAATGTACATCGCTTTTACAAATTGTGTTCTCAGGTAAGTACAATTGAAACAACATTTATTATTTGCATGTTTTTACGATAGCAGTTAGCAGAATTAAAAACCTATAAAACTCTGCGTTTTCGAAACCAATTTTTAGGTTTTATCATACGTTGTTACAGTTATTTTGATTTAATTTAGCAGTTACATAGAATAATCTGTATTACCGTGTACACAGCTTGATTGTTCTTATAAAATTCATGGAAATATAGACTATTATCCCAAACAGATCAATTCGTCGCAGATCAACAAAGCGGGTTAGATGACAATTAGATAATAAATTCATCATTTTTATTCAAATGCACTAATGTTAATAATATTTTTACAAGAGCTTTAATTGTATCAACGGCAAATTTAAACTTTGCCTAAACCAAAACACAAAACAACTGAAACAAAATCAATTGACTTTTCATAAAACAGTTAGTTGTTTGAAAACGCCAATGTTGCAATCAATTCTACAATACACAATTTCTGATTGCATTATGCAATGTGATTATATTTTTTAACTGTATTGACAAAATAAAAAACATAGCGGAACCTCTCTTAACCGAAGTACTGTAGAGGGTACTCGAAACGGCTAAATGCTATATCATGAAGAAAGTGTTTCTGTATTTTTCATTGGTGTGAGTCAATAGAAGTAATTATTACGTAAGTAAGTAATTAAGTAATTATTTCTTTGTTATTCAAATAATTGTTAAGCAAATTAACACACCAGAAGATGGAGGAAACTCTAAAACCGGTAATACTAAACCGGTGGATATTAATTAAGATACGTTAATTTAGTTCTTTCTTATATTTAATAACAATATCACACGAGTATAATAGTAATTTCAGCTACAGTTATAAAAATTACAATATATTTATACCTTTGAATAAAATAGATTTAAAATATAAAAAAAAATACGAGTAAGATAGTTAAACGAACGAAATAATTTACCTAATAAGTCGTTGTTTAGGCTACCCTTCATGATATTTAAAACTATACTCGTAGGTCGAAATTAAACTCAACGAATAGTTAAAGTTTAATATTAATATGAAAAACTTACAATTAAGTAAAAAGAAAATATATGCGATGTGGAAGTAAATTATAATTTTATTATTTTAAAATTCACCACTTATTATAGTAAACAAATATACTAATGGATACATATACTAACGGTCTAAAGGTCCTACTAATACCAGTATAATACGTAAATTACACGGATAAGTAGTAATGTAAATTTAAAACGTTTAAAACCCTAGACGTTACATTTGATTTAGAAACCATTTATTCATCAATGTACTATCTGTTCCAAATCAGAGATGTTACTGACGAATGTATTATTTGTTTCTTTCTGAAAGACATTCGTTATGATGAGCCCCTTGCCATACAGACTTACACCAAAGATAATGTTATGGAAGGTAGATTGGCCATAGATGCCACATGGCTGAGGCAGGAAAATCAACATAGTTGCGGCAGCCCAATCACAGATCGCTGCGAGCGCTGCCGTCTCTTACCGTCTTTCTTCCCCCTCGGTTCCACATGCTCGAGTTTGCCTGATTTCAATGACTTAAATGTGACAAAATCGTGCGATTTTCGATAACAAACAAACTTGCGCGTGCGTCAGTGGCTCTTAAAATTATTCCCTCGCAGCGCTATCTGTGCTCGGGCTGCCGAACCAAGTTGATTTTCCAGTCTCAGCCCTGTGGCATCTATGCGCAATCTACCTATCATAACACAATCTTTGCTTACACTCAAGACACCACCAGATGGCACACGTAAACAATAGTTAATAACACCAACAAAGACAGTGAACACACTCATCCATTAGCCGCCATTCTAGAAAGTAACCAGTTTTATTTATTGCACAATTAAATGTAATGTTTTATTACTGTTTCCTCGTCTCAGATAGGCTGGTTCAGGAAAGGTAACGCTGGTCCATACTGGGCGACTAGTCCAACATAGATACAGCCAGCACTTAACGTTCACTTTCTAGGTGCCTCAATGTTTAGTTAAAAGGTACTAACTCACTTTTAGAAATATTTATGGTGGAATTTGGGTTGGTGATTGCCAGTAGTTTATCTATAGAGCTCTACTCACTCCATAATAGTGCTGCTTGCGATACACATCTTAATTACATTAGCCTATACTTGGGTTATCCTGCAGCGTTTCATTAAATAAGTTTCTATAGTTATGTAAGTTTTTAAGGTATCGGTGGTCTAGTAATGGCTGGAAGCCGGAGCTTGGGGACTCTAACGAGTCTAACTATTGATTATTGTAGGTGTATACAGTACTTAAGGATCTTGGCGTTCTAACTGTTACAAGCCAGTGTTTGTAACATCTTAAGCTTAAAAGAAAATATAAACCTCTACGTCATAAAAAAGTACATACACAACCAGCAATCCATGGAACGTTCCATGCCGAAGACTTGGATATTCCGCAAAGTTATCCCTGCTCAGCTGTGCTGAGAGAGTTCCGACACCTTGCCTGTGGAAGTGATATACTAAGACTTGATGGGGTTTAACTGATAATTGAAACTTCTTCGACGACTCTTTATTGGTTAAAAGAGTTACATACACACAAATATGACTGGGACTCGTGGCGTGGTCCTGTAATCCAGCTTCATGGAGGTCAGGTTTTGAGGATGATATAGGTCTAAAGCGGCTCAGATAGTCTCAGTGATCATCTGACGATACCCGCATCAACTCCCACCATCGTTTAGGCATATCAGACCATCACCTGCGTGGTTCGGAAGTCACGTTAAGCCGTTGGTCCTTGTATTTCCATTCTAAGGAAGAGTCGGCCTTAGTTTGTAACAAGACTACACCTCATAACTCATTACTACCACTCATCACACTCATCCCTCACCACATATTTGCCTTAAAATACCCTCACGAGAGTGGTCGGCATCTCAAATAGTGATTATTGTGGACACAGGTGCAAGACCACGTTATACAGTCAGCTTGTCAGGTAAACTTGTCGCGTTGCTTGCGTGTATAGGGTGAATGGTCGCGGCTCCTTAGAAGCAGCCAATCATAATCTCCAGCTCACGCACACCCTTGCCCAGCAACCACTCAACCCTAAGCTCTTTACGCTAACCACTACGTCTCAATTGAGCAAGATTAGACTACACAAACAATATTGTATTTTGTCACGTCATTTTCTTTAAATACACGTCATGCTATAAAACGTAGCTATCGTGAAGTTCCTTGGAGGAAATATCTGAAAGTAAAGTCATAGATGCCGGAAACACAGATGACAGACACTAGATGACTCAGGAGTTGAGTTAGCACTGACTGGTGATTAGATCCACCTTGACGTGGCGGGGTTTCCCCTACTAAGTAGTCCCAGGTATGATCTGAAGAGAATTGACAGGAAAAGTCGTAACTTTAACTTAAATATTCACTAATTTACGTTCATTTTATATATGTTAAACTTTGCGTCCTGCTAATCTGATGTGAAGTTCTTGGAATACGCATACAGTTTATCAGCCTTAACTCAATAACGTGCTAAAGTTTAACTCAAATCAATAGATAAATTTCAATAAAAGAAACCTGCAATAGTTTAGTTATTGTAAACCTGTACAATTTTACTATTGTAAATAATAAACAAAAATAAATATTTTATGTTTATAAAAAATAACAATATTTACTTTAAAAACTACATACTTGGTCATTGTACAACAATGAGAAAACAAAAGCATTATACAAACAAAACTAAGGAGGCTCTTTACCAAAGTGGCTTGATCGTCTTCTTCAAATAATCATTTAAAAACTTCCACTTTAAAATATTATTTCTTTACAAGTCAAATCAACGGGTTTCTTCCTTTATAAATAGAGCCATTTTTAATTATTATCAAGCTATATATTCACTACTTTGAGAAACATTTCAAAATGGAAAACATATCTTTCCACAGAGCAAAAGTAATGTTACCACTAGCATTGTGACGATGCAAATATATTAAATGCTACCGATATAGTTGGTGCTGATCTGGCATAGGTTTGATATTATCTATGGAGAAACACGGAACCAGAATGTTCTAATATGTTTCAATGGTTGGAAACACCTCACTGTACTCGAAAAATCTAAATCACCCTTCACATTGACCTTTCAATAAATACCACGTCATAATACACATTGACCTTTGCAAGTGTATTATGCGGGTTCCGTAACAAGATGACACGTCACCTTGTCTGTTGTCAATCTTGTTTGGTCAGACCCTAGTATCCGTGTATATGATCCCCCAGCAGCAGTTTGTATAGTACATTAGTGTATACTACCTCTGCCATATAACATGTACGCTGGAGTCCATATACAGACGGAAGCAGTTTCTGACATGCACGCAATTTCTCAGTAGTGTTTTACGAGTCTGAAATTGCTTTACTTAATTACTTCCTATTGTACGTTCCGCTTTTTCTTTAAAGGGTCAAAAGCTGACGAGTTGAACACATGTCGTGTGCTTGGTGGAATTGGCTCCACACTGAGTGTTAATCTTACACTAAAATTTACACTAATGTCAATTTTCTTCTTTTATAGTGATTGTGTTCGGCTTACGTATTGTGGTTATAGAAATTCAAATAGACTGTTCATACGGTTTTGTTTAATTTTTTGGTGTAATTTGCGTATAAATTATGCTTGTTATTAAAATTAATTACATCAACCTCGCGTAAGAATAGTGAAATCGACATGAGTAATATATCTTGTACCTTTTGAAAGGTAGTCAAAAGACACGTGAAAATGATGGTATATAAAATCTGTAAAGCCCCATTTCATGATACCCAATTTCCATTACAGAAATTATGTATAAAGTTCATCGTTGGATATAAGCTTTTACAACTTAAGAGCTTCTAATATTAGTCTATATATCTACAAATTTGACTTTATTACATAAAGCTTTCTTAAATAAAAAAAGTACATACACATAACTTTCCGAATAGACGGTTTTAGGTAAAGTTTGGTTGTATACCGTTAAACGTTATAATGGCCTACATTTTTCGGAAGTCACGTTAAGCCGTTGGTCAATTAATGACCCATTCTAAGGAAGAGTCGGCCTTAGTTTGTAACAAGGCTACACCTCCATAACTCATTACTACCACTCATCACACTCATCCTTCACCACATATTTGCCTTAAAATACCCTCATGAGAGTGGTCGGCATCTCAAATAGTGAATACACACTTCAATGCTTAGAACCACAACGCAGCGTATGTAAAGATCACCGAAGTGTCTAGTTTAACCGCACTACTAGCGTATCACGCTTGACGGAAACACAGTTGATGAGGCGATCTATATCGACCAATGGCGTGTCGTTGTGACTGGTGACAGCTGTTTATGTAGATGGGACGAGATGAAGAAGGCTGTGGTTGATACAGCACATGGCTGACTGAGCGAGTAATGGCCCCAAACCGCAGAGTAACCTTCGCCTAGACATTGTCATCAAGTCACTGTTTCTGGTGCTGGTATTGTGAGATTTTGGTAAAAATTCAAACCAAAACGTGATAAGTATTGCTTTAATTTCCCAAACGTACTGAATCAAAATAACATTATTTATTCTGGCTGTCAAACGTTTTTCGCCCATGACTTTTCAACACGTTCGAATGTTTATCAAATAATGCCTTACGCATCGGCCGTTTATATACGATTGATTTCTTTTATAATGCACCATCAAAGCTTTTCACTCATTCCTATAATGATCCCATACCATCTTCATGTAACACCTGTAGACATCGTCCTTCTGCACAAGAGGAGATGACAAAAGCTGTGATAACTCTTTCGTCCTGGCGATGGTGTTGGATACCTGAAAGAAACGTTTAAAATTTAATTTTCTGACTTCGTATTTTCAATTTATAACGGAAATATATCTATGTTTTCAGAATTCCTTCGAGTGTATAGAACTTTTGAGTGTCCCGTCTGTGTAGTTTAACATGTTTGTTTATATCTTGGTTTCGTGTTAAGGCACGTGTCGTAATTACAAAGTTAGCCTTTGCAAAGTCATAAGACCTTCGTAAATTTGCCATTTTTGGAAATACGCTTGTGAAATATTTGTTACGTAAGGCGACAGTTTGACTATTTTTGTACGTTTCCTTTCTAAGTTCATTAAATTAAATTTCCATAAACTCCAAAAAAGGTTTGAATTCATCGGTAGATTGCTAAGAGAATTGATAATTTAAACATTAATTTACTGGTTATTGTTATTATTCAAGTATAGACCCAGTCAGACCACACGAAGCAAGTTAACGCCATCTTGAACAGTTGGATTTTCTTTGACCCCAGACTTGGCCCACCCTTTCGGAGTTAGCTGTTTTTCTTTCAGCTACTTCTCTCCTTTAGGAACTTGCCTTTTACCACCTTTTCAACCAAACATTTTGTGTCTAAATTTGTGTTATCAAAATGTCCTTTCGCTTTTGAATCTCCCTCATCTGCCGCGATCCATTTAATTATTTCTACTTTCACCTTACTTCAAGTTTCATGCAACTTTAAAATTTCCTTTGTTTGTCTAATTTTTCGCTCTTTAGTCTTGTTGTTCAGTGTTGATCGAGCATAATATTTCCTAACGGTTTTCTTTGTTGTCGTTGGTTGAGTTGATCACAATTCGTATTTCTATTGAGAACTAAGGTTTCTGCTACGTAGAGGCTTTCTGGTTTGGTAACTATATCATATTCCAAACGTAATACGGTAAGCTCAATATTTTGATTGTATAAATGGGGTTTTAAAAGACGTGAGCTATATCCAAAGTACAAATGAATTCTTACAACCGTGTGATGCAAGTAAGTACTTCAGCGTAGCCGACCGTTTAAGTCTCTTTTTTGTTTTAATGCCGTTGTCCAAAATATATCCGAATTCTTAGTTTATTTCAATGTTTGGTGGTACATTAGCCGAAAGTCTATCTTGATATTGAACTATATCAAGATAGACTATAAGATAGATAATTTTGTGCTTGAATAAATGTTATTTCAGCAAACTAGCGTAGCTTCAAAAAAAGTAGGACTCGTTAAATAAAGGATGGCGAAAATTCGTCCTGTTAAGTCTAAAAAATACATTTAGTTATTTCTTTCTGAAAATTCACTCAGATAAAAAAATATTAGCATAGCTTTAGCAAATAAGGTACAATATTGAAATATATTTAAAAATACGGGCTACGCGCAGTTTTCTATTTATGAGCTTATGATTTAGCCGGATAAACATTTCCTATACCCATGAAGCCTTCTCACACAGTTTCCTGCTTGCCAGTTTTTTGTTTACTTTTTATTTAAGTTATTCCGCAGTCCTTATGCAGCCTTGGCGACGACTTTACCACCTACCGTTGGCTGAGGCGGAGGTTCACCGTTCACTTGAAATGGTTTCACTTGTGGCGCAGGAGTGACCGTTGGCTGAGGCGGGGTTCGAACCTGTGAACTTCAAATCCATCTTCTCGTGCGCTACCGACTCCGCTACTACGCCGGCAAGTGACTGCAGGAGCGGTGTCTTCAGTACGGGTTTTCCGTTTTAATTTCTATATAACTTCATCTTCAAAATAACACGCTATCAGGTAGCCTTTAGAAAACCCACAAAGTGTTATTGTTCTGTTTCATTCTGATGGTGGGAGCCTCACAACAAGGCAATTGCCACTAATTTAAAGGCCTTTTTGTGTATCAATTCGTTCAATCAACTAAGATCAAATATTATTCATGATGACCACGATTTGCAATAGTAATTTATACTAATTTGAAATACAAATTTCAAAAGTACAAACAAATATTGTGTATTACCACAACATGTTTCGACAAAATGAATCTCATTGTCGTGTGGAAAGAGACCAAATAAAGTAATAAACACTTGAGACCAAATAGATACATTTCAATAAAAATTAAAGAACACATTTGAACAGTTTCTTTAAATAACTCTCAGTCATTTAGTTAGCATGAGGCTGTTTCACTAGGTTACTTAGGATGATGAAAATACAATGTTTGATGAAAACTATTGTTTGTTTATATCGTAACGCCTATATTGCGGTGGTATATTAATTATTACCTTATTATTATTACCTTAATTATTACCTATTACCGTATATATTTATTATACCATAGTTTTAAAGCATCGAGAAATCCTACCCACTATCAATCTTACGACGCAAATAATTATAAATATTACAAAGTTTTTAACGTTGATAATACATGTGTGAAAATATAACAAGAAAATAAGGGAATATAATTAGTAAACTTTTGTTATAAACACGTTTTCAGGCTAGAAAAAAAAGGGTTAGGGAGAAAAAGTTAAATGGTTTTCAATGTTCTATGTTATAACCTTTTTAACATGCACGGTCGTTATACTATAACGCTTTCATATCTTGTTAATGTGTTTAAAATATCGTGAATATCCAACCATTCCGAATTTTTTAAGACAAAATAATTATTAATCTTATAAAGTTTTACATTTTCTATTTTATGAGCTTTATGAAATACTCAAATCTTTACTTATATACTATTAAAAATGCACTTATCCAGGCCAAAACCCATTGAAAGTAACTAATTAAATTAAAATGTTCAAATTGTATTAAAACTACTTTAAACTTGTTTGCTTAGCTTGTTAAACAACTATATCAAGCCAATCATTAGAGTTGTTTGGTATTTCAATCGTTTGGCATTCAAATAATATACATTATTAAAATTGAACCCACGTTGTATTGGCGGAGGCGTGTAGGCGGGTCTATTCTAGATTGCGAACCGAGCAAGATTGAGTCAGCAGCATGTGTTATTGCATATGCAAGTGTAATTGTGGACCCCGTTGCTCCATGTACAATTACACTGTTATTAACTGCTAGGTAATTAGTGTAATTGTGGTAGACAGCAGAGCAGGGCTCTTGCGACCTAAGCACAGCAACCCACTCTATAGTCGGCGCAGACACACTTGGCTTTCCCCCATTTTCATATAACATTCAGTTTCTTTTGTATATTTGCAGTGGCAGCTTAAAATCCCATATGTTAAAAAGAACCGTTCAAAGTTCTTGTTTATTGTAGGTGCTACATGATAGATGTTTGAATTTATTTAATAAACTTTGCATTCAAGCTGATTTGTACATCAGAAATTTCTTCTCAATTCCATCTGTATTATTCGAGCACAACTTCGATTTCTATCCATGACAACCTTTGGCCTTCAAGTGCTTCAAGAACAACCGAAAAGGCTAAAGAGCGATTCACACAAATATTGTCTCATCATAAGCTCCAACATTGAAACACATAGTTCGCCGACATGTCGGTGGTGTGTTATATATATAATTTAAGAGGCGGCCGGATAGAGAGGTGCGGGCCCAACTTTAAGTACTGCTTATGACATGGAGTAAAAACTCCAACCGACGTTTTAATCACCTTAAACTACTAAACACGCAACTTTTTGGGAGCATAAATCTATTAATATGCTGTATATATACCTCAAAAGTGTACACTCATCTAAAATTATTATTTTATTACGCAGATTAAAATATTTTTGTCTCTAAGAACATAGACATCGAAGTTTTCAAATAAATATTTTATTTCGTAAGTCAATTTAACGTGTTTGTATGCTGCAGCACTAAAAGCTCTATGCTTCCAGAAAGAAATATTCCCAATTTTTTACATCAACTTTCGATCGTTTGCAACTTTTGAAAAACTTTTGTAAAACGCCCCGTGGATTATATCCGGCCGCTTCGTAACGGGTGTATGAAACACTCATTCTACTACACAGTCATATGGTTCGTCCAAACCGTAACTCGGCTGTAAACACGAGATGTCGTAGCTTGGGTAGCAGATTGTAGCGCGGCGGAAATTAAGTTTTCCACATGTTCTGTTGGTAACAGTGCTCATTTCCTTCGCCACAGAGTGAGCAGTTTTGTAACGTGGTTGACACACAGGTTAATTCCTCTTTGCAATTAGTTATACTGTAGCTCCTGCAGACGCGCTGCCTTAAATTACTTCTGTTGTGGATATGATCTAGCTAGCACTTTGGATGCCAGAAAACGTAGCGTAATGCAGAGTTTTATATTAATGTTATAACGTTTAACCACACAGCTTAAAAGTGGTTTATTTTACATATGTTCTTGATTAAAAACAGATATAATGATCAGTTTTGATCGCTAGATTGTGTCTATAGTTTGAAAAATGCTGTTTTATACTCGTATTAAAATTCTATTAAATAGACAAAACATCCCTAAACAATAGTGTTTCGATTGTTTATAGTCATACAGTTGGTCGCTTCCATATGATAGAGGTTTGAACATGATAAAAAGCATAAGACAACTTGGTTTAATTTAATGGGACCAATTGGAAGTTTCTTCTCTTCCTCACATCAAGTAGATCCTTTTCTCCGATAAGATGCCAAGGTTGGATTTACTTCCCAGGATACGGCTCGGGAAGCAATCTTCTAGCAACATTTTGAGGATTGCTCTGATTGTACCAGTCATTTAGCTCGTAATTGTGCCGGAACCACAAAACCACGTTGCGTATCAGATTACAAATCTCGGAACCAAACAAAAGCTATTAACAAAGCCAAAGCTCCTTTACGTTATCTCTTATCTAAAACAAAACATGGAATATGTTTTACTTACCTGAACACTATTCTTAAAATAACACTCTTGTATAAAATGCCACAACGCCCACAAGGTATTAAAGTGCTCTTGTTAACGTGCTGTATTACTTACAATATTGAACATGTAATAACCGGCCTCCACAAATTACCCCATACATATACTTTCCAATAGGTTCAAGCCCATCTTCATAAGTGTGAAGTAAACACTGCTTAACCAATATTACAAACAATGTATCAACTGATACACACAGGATAATGTAATGCCGCACAAGCATTTGAAACTGCGAATCCCAATGTGAAATCAATTTGTAAATGGAGCTACTCCCCCTACAACCCCTAACCCCCAAACCAAAGACAAATGACTGTTATAGTGGGGGTAGTTAATTGACTTGAGCAGCCTCCGACAGACAATTAGCTTCTGGAGGGTTAATCACATCATCTGTTACCAACCTAGCTGACAAATAATCCCTCACTATCATCAAACCACTGGAATTCCCTTCTGAACTTTGCGCGTTTAATGCATTGGTTTGTTTCTGTAAGCGAGTTGGTTTTGTTCTTAAAGATAATTTATAATTATATATTTTAAAACCTATATTCTCGTCAACCATTCAACCTGAACACAAGCTAGTTTATGGACCAAAATAAATAATTTCTTTTAAAATCAAAATTTAGCTAATTTTACATTAATTAAAATTAAATTGCTACTTAATTGTTATTAGTAGCTTTATATTCCCTTTACTTCTTGTAGATATTGCTTTACTTGTTCCACTTTGGTGAGACAAAAATGTTTGTAAATCACTAAATCACTAGATCACTATTTGAGATGCCGACCACTCTCATGAGGTATTTTAAGGCAAATATGTGGTGAAGGATGAGTGTGATGAGTGGTAGTAATGAGTTATGTGATGAGTGTAGTCTTGTTACAAACTAAGGCCGACTCTTCCTTAGAATGGGTCATTAATCAATAGTCCAATGAACAATGGAAATACAATGACCAACGGCTTAACGTGACTTCCGAACCACGCAGGTGATGGTCTGATATGTCTAAACGATGGTGGGAGTTGATGCGGGTATCATCAGATGATCACTGAGACCATCTGAGCTGCTTTAGACCTATATCATCCTCAAAACCTGACCTCCATGAAGCTGGATTACAGGACCACGCCACGAGTCCCAGTCAATATTAAAATCTGTAAACTGGCATGTGCTGTCCATAGATGTATTTATAAAATAATTAAAATCTCAACTAAAGTTCTACACGTCTTGGTCGCGCTATTTTCAAATAGTTGTATGCTTTATATATTTTAAAATACAATTGTTTCATAATGACGTAAAGGTTCATAATGTTGATCTGCGTCTAGCTGGCCGAGTTGCCGGGGTGAAGGGAGGACTGGTGGCAGTGGTAGGAAAGTGGTCAGGGTCGCCAGAAGGGTTGCTTATCACGAGACGTCTAGACTGCAATTAGACGTTTATTGGTTCTTGTTTAATTACTCGGCTGTTATCAGCTGTGTGGAGGAGAGGAAACTGTTTATGTACTGATAAGTTGTCCTTGACCTGCGCAGAGGTGTCACCAGCCTCACTCACCTCCCAAACTCGACACACGGACAACACAAAGTAAATACGATACTTCACAGCAAATATACAAATAGAATGTGATAGCAGGATGATATAGGTCTAAAGCGGCTCAGATAGTCTCAGTGATCATCTGATGATACCCGCATCAACTCCTACCATCGTTTAGACGTATCAGACCATCACCTGCGTGGTTCGGAAGTCACGTTAAGCCGTTGGTCCTTGTATTTCCATTAATCATTGGGCTACTAATTAATGACCCATTCTAAGGAAGAGTCGGCCTTAGTTTGTAACAAGACTACACCTCATAACTCATTACTAACACTCATCACACTCATCTTCACCACATATTTGCCTTAAAATACCCTCATGAGAGTGGTCGGCTTCTCAAATAGTGATTTAGTGATTTAAGCTTGCAATAACTCGTGATTGTATCATTTTGTTAAAAAGCTATGAGCTTTCAGTGTAGTTTTAACAACCAAACAAATTTACACTTATTTTGTATGCATTAAGAGCAAAGTGAGTGCACAATATTATGAGCAAATACACAACATGGAGACATTGAAGACTTAAAAATGTTTATTTACTCGTATTTAGTTAAGAGTTGTTTTGAATTTTGGATAATCAGTTCTTGAATAAAAAATTCCTAAAATACTAAGAGAATTCACTAAACTGTGTTTAACTCATAAGTAACGTATCCAGTACAGAACTGTGCATATTTTATATTTTTATGCACAGTAAATATTACATATTTGACCACACAAAAACAATGTATAACATAAATATAAGGAACAAACTAAACTTCAATGTTCAAAGTGTTGAATAGCATGGGGTTGGGATCTGCCAGGGCAGCATGCTGATATTTTGACAGTGGATAATCATTTAATATATAGTTTATCATTTGGATGTCCTCGCAATCATACCTCCTACTGTCTATTATTCCCTATTTCACCATTTATCTTCCACACATTTCTACATTTATCTTTAAATTCCTCGATAAAAACCCATCAATATGTTCAATATTGTAATCAAAGGTATACCGTGTCATGCTCGCTTTGATAGAGTGATGCTCATCGCCTACGTTCCACAAGCACAAAGGTAATAATAAACCAAATGTATGTATTCAAGTTAAAATAATATTTACAGTGTTGATATCCAATCATCGACCTTTTGGAGGTAAACTTATCAAGACCACCATAGTAACTAATAACAAACAGTACGTATCTAACTGTAACAAGTCTTATCGGTTCAATCCATAAACAATTCTTACATGCAACTACAATATTCAATCCAGCCAAGTTGTGTATGTTTAGGATTAGACCACTTAAGTGGTTTAGAGCGAGAGATAGGCTTTAACTAAGTGGAACTCTATAGCTGAGAGAGTATAGAGATAAAACCTAACACCATCTCAAGGTGGACTCGAAAATAAAACCAGTTTATCAATCAAACCAATAGAATAACCGAGTATCACACCGTATCACTTCAACCGTTACAATACCCAAGTGTGTAGTACAGGTAGTTCCACCATTAGTTGGCAAACCTGTGTAACGTTAATATTGCAACCAGGCGTATTAAATAAAACAGCAATCTGAAATTGGCTTCATCATATCAAGTACACTTCTTTTGAATTAAACTAAAAGTCATTCAATTACGGAGCACTTAGCGTGATAAGGGCACTGGGCAGGTTAAGGGCTCGAGTTCTACAAATCATCGTGTGGGGACATGGGAAGGCTCTTAGAGCGTGATAAGAGACACCTTACCTTGCCTCGGCGAGCCACACACTGCACACTATACGTACACACTGCACACGTCTCGCAGCTTTCCTGCACACGACCAGGGTAGTTTGTGTGGCTTTCCAGGAATAGTATATTAGAGGAATCAAATGATCCCGTCCAAGAACTAAGCAAATTTTATTAAATAATAAGAGGTTTACCCGTAAAACTGGTTTGGTTGTAATTCAAATAATAAAAAGTTATCGTTACCACTTTTGGGAAACCACTTTAAAAAGGTAAAGGTAAATTTGTCTTGTTTAACGAGGTGAAGTTAGGACTACAAAGTCTCTCTACCACTCAACCTCGACCTTTACCTAGCGTCACCGTATAGTCACACTATTAAAGTGGTGACTGCGGGGATCGAACCTGCGCACCGGGTGATGAGCTCCGGAGTCGCGCGCGATACCAATCCTTACGGATCCGCTGAACCACTTTACAAAGCTTTATTTCAAATGAAACAAGACTTTTGCCTTTGGCTGTTGTAGGCATCCTCGGTTGTAGAAGAGTTGTAAAACAAGGTGTAACAAATTTAAAGAGTAACATTGATAGTATATAGTGTGAATTGTGCACACTTCTTTATTCGTTGTACATTTCTACACAATTCTTTCTCTTCTACAACTGAGGATACCTAAACCATGCGCAGTCTGTAAGTATTGTTTGTTTTAAGTTTGTTACGTGTATTACTCATTTGTGTTTTCTTAAACATGTCTAGCCACGAAAGTTTAAAAGTGTTATACGAGTATTTATAATGTGTCTATTAATTTTATTATAATTGGTTGTATTTTTATAATGAAGTTGACTCGAGAAGTTTAGTGTCATTTTGCATGTTCTTTCTCTTTTCTTTTTATTACTATTTTATATCAATGATAGGCCTACTAAGGTGTTTTAAAAGTCACGGTGCAAAACTAAACGGCTGCAGTTTTTTCATTTATCGACGATAACAGTTGATTTATTCAACAGTAAAAAGTCTATGTTTATAAGTTTTTACGTCTATGTTTTTATCTTAGTTTTATTGTTTACTGTATCAGTCCAATTTAATTTGGGTTGGTGGATCTGACAATGACGACGTGACTTTCTTGCAATGGCCTCCAACGTCACCAAACCTAACCCCATGTGGCTTTTTCTTGTGGTGGCACATTGGAATGTAGTATATTACCCTACCTGCAGACATTGTAAGCCTTAAAGACTGTCACGCAAGAAATACTGCAGAATGGACGGAATTTTACCATTTACATTTGTGCAGGTCACGTTGAACTTACTTGAAACTATTTAAAATAAAACTTGTTGAACTTGTGAACTTATGTAACTTTTATTTCGCTGTAAACTTTTTAGTATGTTTACGCACCATGACTTTTGAAACATATGTATTTTTGACGACTTGGTTGGATATCCACTCTCAAGTTAAAGTATCATAATTCAAAGCAAACTGTGACTTAATCACACAATGGACCAACTAATTGTAAATACAGCAAAACCTGCAGTGAAAACAAACACACTAAATTAAACTGTCAACATTCCAAAGATTGTGACATTTTCAATTTGTTTGGTGAATAAGTAAGCCATACGGAGCGATTGATATCATATCAGATATGAAAATTCTCTCTGAATTGCATTACTTTTAATATGAAACACATCTATACTGGGACTCGTGGTCCTGTAATCCAGCTTCATGGAGGTCAGGTTTTGAGGATGATATAGGTCTAAAGCGGCTCAGATAGTCTCAGTGATCATCTGATGATACCCGCATCAACTCCCACCATCGTTTAGACATATCAGATCATCACCTGCGTGGTTCGGAAGTCACATTAAGCCGTTGGTCCTTGTATTTCCATTGGTCATTGGGCTATTAACTAATGACCCATTAGGAAGAGTTGGCCTTAGTTTGTAACAAGACTACACCTCATAACTCATTACTACCACTCATCACACTCATCCTTCACCACATATTTGCCTTAAAATACCCTCATGAGAGTGGTCGGCATCTCAAATAGTGATAAATTTGAATATTGTAACGAAGAGAACTGTGGTAAGAAGAATGTATATACATTATACAAGTGTGTTGACCGAGTAGCATCATCAGACATGAGCAATGTGTAGTAGTGAGAGGAAGCCTCACTCACACGAGTGTGCTCGCTTTGATTCAATGCAGAGCCGCGTATGCACGGTGCGTATACGCAGAGTGCGTGACAGTGACATAGTACCACGCCGTGTGGCAAAACCTCCACTTCTGCAGATTATATTTCATGCTCACTTCTCCCCTTTTATGGAAATGAAGCGAGAGCTCCTGGAGAGTTTCAGATCGGGTTTCAATATGCCGATTGGTTCCCCTATATCCTCGACATGTATCCAGAGTTACAAGCGCTTCGTTTATGTTTCATACGGCGGTATAACTTTGCTTCCGTTTGAAAATACCGCAATTCGTCCTAAATAAATGTGCGTGGAAGTAAGCTGGACAAGAAGGAAACTTTGTTTCGTGGAAAACTAGAAGATCGTTAAAGGTTCCACGTGTTTTACTTAATAGAGTAGTAAGGTGAATTTTACAAGGAGAGAGAGGATAGTAGCTAGCTTACCTAAGAGAAACAAGTTTAGGGGCCAACAAAAATGCTAGGTGACAACAACAAGTGGCCATTTTGTTTTTTGTGTTTAGTGTTAAGAACTCTGTGCTTTGATAAAACCCTTAGTAAGGGCGAAATATCAGTGAATTTTGTGTGTGACTCTTCTGTGTGCCTATTTTCGTTGGCCCCTGAACGTGTTTCTCTTAGGTAAGCTAGCTATTCTCTCTCTCCTTGTAAAATTCACCTAGTTTAGCCATAAGGCTCTTCCTTTCAAACCTAACCTTAATAGAGCAGTAAGTTATCTGTGCTTGGGCTGCCGCAACTATGTTGATTTTCCCGCCTCAGCTATCAGGCATCTATGCCCAATCTACTACTTATACCAATCTATTACTTAATACAGTACTTAACAAATTTTTGTTTGAATGGAAACCCTCATGTCAGTTAGCCAACGAGTTTTAGTTATTGAACTAATAAAATATTTAAAGTACCCTAAGTTGCGGGAGTTTTGTGTTTGTAGGAACATAATTTGAATTTCATATAAAACACACCACTAGAATTAGCCATACCTACTATTTCAGTGGCGGCTAAAGCCCATTGTTCTACCAGTATGCAAAACAGCGATATCAGTCCATCGTAAATTCGGGCCAGGAATAATCAAGAAGTAGAGTTGGTATTCGAAAGCTCACAGTGACACTTAGTGTCTAGATGACAAATATTGTATCACTTACAAGTACAAATGGGTGCTTGTTTGTAGCTAAGCCGGTGTAGACAGTCATTGTCAGCCTTGGTGTCATTAATAGTGACAAGGCAGCGGGCAGCCATTAGTGACTTGTAGTAGCACGGCAATTAGCAGTCAACACCGCCAAAAAACTGTCAAATTAAAAAGGTTTTCCTCGCAATCTATCGCTAATTTAGCCCTGCATAATTCATGCCAGATAACCGAGTAAAGGGGCCGCCGGTGATATCCATTGAACAGGTAATTAGGGCTTAGTCTTTGGCATGTTTTAAGTGCTCTTATGTTGGTAATACGAGTAAACGCTCTTACGCAAATAAAGGGTGGGACGAACTTTACACGTATAACTTTTGTTTAGTAGAAAAGTTGTTATTATATTTCATAAAATTCTTATTTTCAAAAAAGGTTCCACTAACTATTGGGTTATACGTATTTGAATGTTCCAAATCTCTAGGTAAGGACTTAAATGCCTCCCCCTTGTTGTTAGTGTCTAAAAATAATTAGTTTATCACAACCTTCTGTTCACTTAACAAAGCTTTTAATTTTTACTTATCAGAGCTTGAGTATATTTTTCTGCTGATTGCTTAAAACTTTAGAAACAATCGTCAACTTAAAGTTGATAGTGGGTAAAACCACTTAGTAAACTGCACCTTCTCTAAACCAGTCCGAAAAATTGTTATTAAGTTTATTTTTTATTAATTTTGCCTTACACAAAATTGGTTTGGCGATACAATTTAATTTACAATGTAAAAACCTACCCCGTACAAAATTAATTTGATATAAAATTTATGAAATAATTTACTTAAATTAATGTACTAAGCGCCACCTGTAGCGACAGATAACCATTAATTAGTTTAAGGCCTATCGATAAAACATCTCTAATGTTAAAAACTTCGCCCGTGTACAAATTGTCTAAAAACAAGCTAATAACAAAACCTCCATTGAATGTTTAACACCAACTTATAATTTAAAACGTCTGGTTTTCAACCACATACTCGTAACTAAAATTGTTATTATTTATTTCATTTATTCTTTAAAAAAGGAAGTTTAGTTCTGTTACAATGATATAGGTCTAAAGCGGCTCAGATAGTCTCAGTGAGCATCTGATGATACCCGCATCAACTCCCACCATCGTTTAGACATATGAGACCATCACCTGCGTGGTTCGGAAGTCACGTTAAGCCGTTGGTTCTTGTACTTCCATTGGTCATTGGGCTATTAATTAATGACCCATTCTAAGGAAGAGTCGGCCTTAGTTTGTAACAAGACTACACCTCATAACTCATTACTACCACTCATCACACTCATCCTTCACCACATATTTGCCTTAAAATACCCTCATGAGAGTGGTCGGCATCTCAAATAGTGATTTAGTTATTTTCTTTCTAGTCAACATCAACATCGAGATTCTGTGTCAGCCTTTTCAGTAGATAAAATTTAATTCCAAACAGATAATCGATGAAACTTGCTTATTTCAAACTTCAGCGCCGACATAAGAGGTTGACTCGGACAGAAGCTAGCAGTGACACAGAAGGTATCGGCTCGACCTGGCAAACAACTCAAGCAAACTGACACTCACGAGATAAACACTACAGCGAAATCTGCTTTTCCAACCAATCAGTTCTCATTAAGACAAAGCTGTCAAAACTAGGGAGATTAAGGTGGCGCACGGAAGGGTGTTCTAGGAGGTGGCAGATAAGAAAGTGACAACAGGTCCGTCAGCTGTCTCACGCGCGTACACCAGTCCTGTAAACAGCTGATATAGTTAACAACATGTGTTGTATGCTTCACACTTCACACAGATAATACAACAGACACGCTTAGTTATTTCTAACACTCTGTACTAGTTTAAGTGGGGTTTTATACTAATCCTACACAGTTATTATTTAGCGGATCCGTGGCGGATTGGTATCGCACGCGACTCCGGAGCTCATCACTCCGGTGGCGCGGGTTCGATCCCCGCAGTCACCACTTACATTTGTAATGTGACTAATACGGTGACGCTAGGTAAAGGTCGAGGTTGAGTGGTAGAGAGGACTTTGTAGTCCTAACTTCGCCTCGTTAAACAAGACAAACTTTACCTTTACCTTTTATTATTCTACTATTTCTTGGTAAGTTCCCTGATTTAACTGAACAATATAGTCTCGCATAAAAATACCATCGGAATTAATAAAATAATATCAAATTTTTCGAATCAATCAAAGCTGCACCAACAAATCAGCTAGAAAATCGGCAGAAGATTTTTTCTGGTGAACGAATTCCAAAATGTTGAGTTCGACTTGCATATAATTTCAGTTGAAAACGTTGTTTATTTCAGAGAGAGAGAGAGAGACATTGTACTAACCAAGTGTTTTTATGCTCAACCCGGTGAAATTTTAAACACGGCTTCACTTCGTCAATCAAACCCAATATAATGCACAACAAATTAATAATGTTAAGTACTTTTTATGAAATTGTATTTTAGAATATGCCTGTTCCAACTTTCTATAAATACTAGTGATTGTATTATTTATGTCCCGTTTCAGAATGTAGGAAATAGGGTAGATTATTATTTCTATCGGTAGGTTTGGTCCGTGAAAAAAAATTTCTGAGCTTTGTCTACAACCATTCGGACTGACGACTTACTCCTGCTCGTAACCTAAGACCGTTCATGACCACCTCTATAACAGTAAGCAAAGACGGGTTTATAAACAAATTAGTCTTACTTTACTCATGTGAAATTCGCAGGAGCTTTTTGAAACACGCGTAACTATACTTCTACACTAATATCAAACCAAACCATTTCTTTTATCGTTCAATACATTGTTCAACACATTGACGGAGATTGCCTTTATCCCAGAGAGTATGGAGGGGAAGGGATGGGTCGGCCATGTGTTACACTTCTGACAAAGCTTGGCAGTTTGCAGAGCTTACATATGGGACGTGTATTTGATTAAGGAAAGCTCAAAGGTCCTCTCAGGGTCATTGCATTTATCATAGCTAATCATATTTCCAGCATCCTTCACTACCCTCCCTACCAGCGGCTCTGTTAACGCCTCATACTTTGCTTTTCAATTGTAAATTGTGTTACGTTCAGACTTCAATATTAAATGTAAAGTATAATGTAACCACGGTGGTGTTTTCAAATAATTGTAACTCTAGGATTTATTTTAATACTGTATAAACCCGGTTATTTCACTTATGAGAATTCTAACCACTACACAACCAGTGTCAGTAAAACTCATTGAATGGTTATGGTACACTAATTTATCGCGTTTTGACGAAATGTTTTACAACTGCAGGTCATATGTAAAAGTATTGATTTAACACTAGATCGATGCCAACCAAAACACTATAATTTATACTGTCTAACATTAATTTGTTTTGTGCAACACTACACACCTTCTTTTATAAAAAACTCTTATAACAAAAAGGATTATTATAGCCAACCAGTGCTCTACACATGAATGAACCACCTTTAAGAACGTCTTACCGACAGAAAATTAGCTTGTTCCTTAAAAAATGAAATTATGTGCAGTTAATAAAATTGAAAGAGGCTAAATTGAATTGAAAGACATAATATTCAAAAACGTAATATATTCATTCTGATCGGGATAGAGTAATCATATAATTCAAATATTGTAAAATATTTTAATCAAACTCTTTTGGAGTTTTGTCGCTAGTTTAAAACCCGATTGCCGCAGATACCTTGATGTAAAGCAATCAACAACCCACTGTTAGATTAGATTAGATTGGTAAGTTAAGTTAGATTAAACCAAAGGTTTATTGTACTGCCCCGTTATCTTGGCAGAGCCACCCCTGTGGGACCACAAAGCCTCAAGGTGACTCCTCCCAGCTCAGACAAGTGAACTTCATCCCAATTACGCCCCTCTCTGTTAACTTGTTTACTATGGTTTCGGCAACGGTACAACGCAAGAGCAGGGTGCAGACACGATGATGTGCTAGACCGTGCGTGTTTCCCACAAGAGGATGCGGCGTGCGGTACAAGTATTGGCCATTTAGCCGCAGTATCACCCGCATGTCGCATGCCGCAGCCCGCACTATCAGTGATAACGCTCACCCTGCGACCTTGCACCTGCTCACTCACACTGGCCGTTATCACACTACTTATCACCTCTTTAGCCTCTAACAAAGTTCGCTCAGCATATAAACCATTGAGTTGGAAACGTAGACGTGGCCACTTATGCAGGGGATAGTATTCAAAGTGGATTCGATAGAAGAATAGAATGTTGACTTCTTCAGTTATTGTTATTGCTGGACGGACTTTAATTTGGTTCAATTCAGCCTAAAACTATTAATAAGCTTGAAGATCATAACCATTTTTGTGGTAACATATACGTTACTTACTCATACTCGTATATAAATTATCTTAACTTCTTTTATAAAAATATTGTTTTTATTTTGGTCAGTCTAGAACCTGCTAATACATACAAACAGCTAAAACCAATCTAGAAAATTAAAACGCAAAGTTAGTGAGTTTGCAAGTTTGAAAGAGGGGCAAAAGTTTTGCAGGCAATATAAGATATTGTGGGGTGTAGGAAGCTTGTAAGTGTATTGGATGCAGTTCATAACGCTGCAAAGCATGTCGGGAAACCGTGTACTGTACATTCAATCTACAAATCATACACCGACACTGGTCATTAAACTAAATAGGGAATAGAACGATCGTATTTTAATATTAGCGGTAACAAACTGTGAGAACTAATTCAATTAACTGCTCGGTTACTGAAAGAAAGAATACTAAAATGTACGCGTATATTGAACTGTACATAGGTTTACATTGTGCCATTGTAAAGAGATGAAGTACAACGGCTGCGGGGAAGAAGGGTGAAGGGAAAGGGATGTTTCGCCAAAGAGGTTTCTGTATCTCAGTAACAAGGGTATAAATCTCCCGTGTGCCGCCTCGCTTACACGAAGTGCTTTTTATAAGCAATGCCCTTTTAAACAAACGCCGTTTTGTGTAAGCAGTACGACCGAGAATCGTTAGCACAAAGCCGTGTGAATAGTGCTCTACCCTCCTTGGAGAGTAGTTGAGTTTGTAATCCTGCAATTCCTGTGCAGATTTGACTGGGACTCGTGGCGTGGTCCTGTAATCCAGCTTCATGGAGGTTAGGTTTTGAGGATGATATAGGTCTAAAGCGGCTCAGATAGTCTCAGTGATCATCTGATGGTACCCGCATCAACTCCCACCATCGTTTAGACATATCAGACCATCACCTGCGTGGTTCGGAAGTCACGTTAAGCCGTTGGTCCTTGTATTTCCATTGGTCATTGGGCTATTAATTAATGACCCATTCTAAGGAAGAGTCGGCCTTAGTTTGTAACAAGACTACACCTCATAACTCATTCCTACCACTCATCACACTCATCCTTTACCACATATTTGCCTTAAAATACCCTCATGAGAGTGGTCGGCATCTCAAGTAGTGATTTAGTGGTACAGCTTCCGGTAAACTTTTTCTACACAGCACTTAGCACGGCAAAGTCACTTGAAGATCAAGCTTTTGATATACTCTTTCGTTCCGATCCGTGCTGAATTACTTCTTCAGCAACCTCATCGCGCTAATTATTGATCATCAACAAAAGCCGTGCCGTGAATAAACTGTATTCGTTACAGTGCTAAAACATAACTACTAACATATGTCATGAAACAAACATACAGTTGTTAATGTAAAATCAATAAATGAACGTTAACCACACGCGAAACTGAAACTAATCTAACTAGCAGAGCGCTCTAGCGGGGGAATTAATAACCAGTGATGGTGGGGGGAGGGGTGTGACCCCCTTCATGAATAGGTAAACAGTCCCGAACAGTGTAAGCGGTAGGAGGTGACTCAGGCTCTTTCATAACTTTTGCACGTTTTAAAAATATTAAAAGTCCCCACACCCCGTTTAGTCTGGTGGAATTAAAAACTGCAGGATGGGCGACGCGGGGAGATGGCAGCAGTTTTCAATTTTCTCCCGTCACCTCCAATCAGGCCGCAGTTTGTTTTTAATCAAGAGTACGCAAGATGGACGGTCGGATTTTCATCGCTTTTAAGTGTCAATTTCAGATTAACTTAGAAGCAATTCTATCAAAGACTTTTCTTTTTATTCGCCAATAAAACTATAATGTCATTGGTCTGTGTGTAGTCATTGAAAAAACAATCAATACAGAATATATGATTTTAAAACTTGATCAGTTTTCCCATTGAGAGATGGCCGAACAGATCGAACGAGGGTCCAACTGAAGGTATCACTCATAACATGGAGAAAAACTGCAAACGACGCATATAACTATTACATATAACAATTTACACATAAACACTAAAATTTACAACTGTGATATTTTGTACATTTTTATTAGTTTAGAAGAATTTATACTTTCGTCAATAATTGAGTTTTTATTTCAAAGTTTTAAACTTGGATTGAGTATAAAAATATTTACCTTGAAATGTTGAAACAAATCTTTGGTTTTGAAAATTAAATTTAACGTTTTTGTTTTTATATGCTGCATCACTAAGGGCTCTATGCTTCCAGAGAAAACCTGTCTACATGTACATTAAGCTACTTAAAATATCATTTGCACAATTCCCCATTTTAAAATCTTCATCCAGTTAAAATGCGGGCTCAATCCGAAAGTTGGTTATTATATTCTGGGATTCAACAAAAGCGTCAAAGTGACTGGAATATATTTCCTGTACTCACATACTCTCTAGCATGTTGTGCAATACAGACCAACATGTATTCGTCAATTTCAACATTGGAGTATTGGATTATTTGAAGTTCAAAGTAATTATTTGAATATTTTTGCACTGGAATCAAAGGTACGTATGTTTTCTAAAACCATGCATACTGGGGAAAGTTGCCAGCACGGAGAAATTTAGGCAGCTATAACTCTAACAAAAACGTGAATCTACCACAACTAGTTCAGCCTAATATAAGACAAGTACACTCTTGTAACATTTACTTGAAAGACAGTCACTATAGGTTTCTACGTTTCTGTTAGATATCCTACGTACTGTGAAATATATAAAACTGTCCATTTCGGGGCTCATATTCTTTTCCCCGAATACTTACTTACTTGAATACTTGATGTCTTCATCTTTGGCAGAATTTCCCCGATAGCTTGCGTCAATTTAATGGTTTAGCTCTCAATGGAATAGAGGCAACTCTTCAATCTCCCTGAGGCTGTAGAGAGGTCTGTCCAACAATGTTTGCTTGATTGTAGATTTGAACTGAGCAGTGTTGAGTTTTGTTATGTGTTCTGGTAGTCTATTGTAGAGTTTCATCGCCGAGACGGAAAACATGATTGGGTCCTGCTGAGTCTACATCTTGGAATTTCCAGTTTGGCTGCTCCTCTTGTATTGATGGTATGAACTGTGTTCCGGGTGGAAAAGTTTTGCAGATTATCTTTTATGTAGGTCAGGGAGTTGTAGACATACTGTCCGTAAACGGTTAAGGTGCCCAGTTCAACAAACTGACGTCTGCAATATGTTCCATGATGTTAACGTTAAACCGTACGGTAGAGTCACACTCACCGCCGCCATTGCTGTACTTGTGTTGTTCCGTGACTAGGACCATCACAATCTATCAGCGCCATTACACGATGTCATCATTGTTGTTGTTATTGTTGTCATGACAAGCCCGCATTTGTCCGATTCTGTGATAGTTATCTCGCCTCAATTCAATCTATTCAACGTACCTTCCCATCCATTCCACATCGCATGTTTCAAAACTATCAACATACATATCGGCCGCTAGTTATTTAGGTTTTGTTTTACCTGAATATATTTTACCACTGCTGTGATCATTTTTGATATTATTAATTGATTATGTGACTACTTCATCGTCGATTTCTTATTTGTAGAGTTCAAAGCATTATAAATGTAGAGTTCGACACTTATTTTGAGTATAGCGTAAACTGTCTGGCAGATTTTTGTATTTGTGTTCCAAACGGTGGCCATGGTGCTATATATCACAATAAAGAGTCTACGGTTTTAAAAGAACTTAAGTATTTTTAATAGGCTTAGTCTTTCTGAGGGGAAAAAGATCGTCCAGAGAGTTTGTTTATGAAAAAAAACTAGCTTAATGTGCAGCCAATTGTTATCAG
This sequence comes from Matsumurasca onukii, assembly GCA_018831715.1. Classification (NCBI taxonomy): domain Eukaryota; kingdom Metazoa; phylum Arthropoda; class Insecta; order Hemiptera; family Cicadellidae; genus Matsumurasca; species Matsumurasca onukii. The sequence goes on from CM032062.1 coordinate 10,264,315, forward strand.
AAGCTTGACACTGCGATAGATATTGTAACGCTCCTCATAAGTTTGATATTTAATATTAAAATATTCATTAGCAGTATTTTTTACTTACACACGCTTGAAAATTCTTTGGAGGAGCAACTTTATTAGTATTGTGTATTGTATATTTTCACAATGTTGTTGATTTATGCGAGTTTCATCAAAGCCCAATTGCTCATCTCTGGGATACTGCACGAGGCTAAGATGGAGACCAATCGATGATTCCAGCCTCAAGAGCAATGTGGCTTCTAACAATAAAAATACTCGTATCCCATCAACTGAAGTGATTACCATCAAATTTCACCCTCATTCCATAAATACGACCTGTACTCTCGATCCGGACTAATCCAGATCAGACCTTCAGAACACAAATCTAGTGAATACAATAAGAAATTCCTGAACGTGAAGGAATCAAACTCAACTCGAGACGAAAAATAACAATGGCTACATCAGAGGTTAATGATAGAGTAGGAGAGCGTGGACCAATGGCTGAAAGCTTGAAACCCATTAATTCCAGCCTTCCCATTGGTTGGCCATTATAATCTGTAATTATGATGGAATGAATAGATGGACGACTGCCAGCATGTCATTAGACTCCATCGCTGCTACAAATTAGACCCATTCCTGGAGGTAATTGTCGGCTATTATATTACATTACATATCTTGACAATTTATCTTTTTCATGCTGATCGATTTCGGGCGCTTATTTTTCCCGGTAAATGAGCTTAACGTGTAAGTGGCCTGTAATGAGCAGTTGTGCCCGGGGCCGCGGGTTCGTGCCACGGAAGGAGTTCGTGTGAAGATTTCCACTGCAGTGTCACAGAAGGATTGTCCACCTCCGGGAATTTCTACTCAGATAATTAAAATAATGACCGTCGCGTTGAAGCGCCTGGTGTTCCTCGTCCAGACGGTTATTGGATGACCCTAAACAAGTGTCTTCGACCGTCTTCTTTGTTCATGCAAGTTCTTGGTAAAGAGCTAATGAACGTAGAAAATCAGTCACATAGTAGTATACTTATAATAAACAAACTAATATCCGTAAAATTTATAAAATGCACTAAAATCAGCTGTTTCCTAAACTAGGTTTATATATATAACGTACAAGTTTAACGAAAGTATATTTTGTTCATGATCTATGTGGTGTTTGTTTCAGCGACGTTCCCGATGACCCGGAGGATAGGACATCCGTACCAGAACCGCACTCCTCCTAAGCGCAAGAAACCTCGCACCTCCTTCACGCGTCTGCAGATCGCCGAGCTGGAGAAGAGGTTCCACAAGCAGAAGTACCTGGCGTCCGCGGAGAGGGCGGCTCTCGCCAAGAACCTCAAGATGACTGACGCACAAGTCAAGACCTGGTTCCAGAACAGACGCACCAAGTGGAGGTTAGATACTTGCATTTATATCAAATCAAATTCAACAGTTTATCTTTAAGTAAAAGGAAAGAACGGACTTTTCCAGCCACTTCCGGAGAAAACTACTCCTAACGTTTCGGGTAGTTAAAAACTCCACCCGTCTTCAGAGGACTACACTAATCTAGGAACTACATTTAATTAATATCTTAACTTAAGACCTAACCTAGGACTATTCCAACCAATATTTGAAAATACCGCTACATCATAAAAATTGATGGCTTGTCAAAATTACAATTACAAATATGAACAAGTAAAAAGAGGACACGTTATAGGGATAAAACTACATGTTAGCCTTAACATACAATAAATAGCTGAAAAAAGTCCGTTCTTTCCTTTTACTTAATTGCCCTCCGCCACTATTATGAACTTTCAAACTAACACAGTTTATCTTTGTTACAACTTTATAGTCATTAATTGTAATTTCAGTTATAGTTCATTATTCTATTAATCGTTATTGTTAGCCACTTCTAATATGTGCCTAAGACATTTTATTCTTCAAAAAAAGCAGTTCGAACCATTGCAAAAATTCAATGGAGAGAGTCGTGCAGACCAGCGTTCAAAAGTCTCAATATGTTGACACTTCCCTGTCTCTACATCCTTGAGACCTGCGTTTTCTTCAAAACCAAATGCGATCCCATAAGAGGTGTAGACATACACTCTTATGAAACTAGAGGCAGGGAAAACTGCCGAACTGGGCGACACAGAACGGTGGTTTACGTGAGTTTGCCTTCTCAGGCAGGAGCCCGTTTTGTCAACAAATTGCCAAATTCGATAAAATGTGCTTTAACGCCACAGGCGTTCAAGTCCCGTCTGAAAGCAATTTTGGCCGCGAACACTTTCTATAGTTCAGACGAGTTCTTGGCTCATCAATGGGAACGGTCATAAACAGTTCAGTCTTGTTTTGATTAACAATAAAAATCAATAATCTTGTCAGTAATTTGTGTTTAATCTGACAAATTTATCTCTATTATCCTAAACTAAAAGTATATTTCACATCTGTATGCTAAGCATTAAGGAACTGTACACGCTAGCAACAATAGGTATTGTTTAAAGCCATAAGCATAACTATGCACTGTCCCTTCCTAGTTCCTTTGTTTCTAATTTTCCTCGGTGCAATTAGTGGTGAGTATTTCCTTAAATATATGTTAGCCTCCCCCGCAAAGTTGCGCCACTCTTGCTTGTGCAAGACGGAATAGGTTTGTCGATAAATTATATATTGGAATGGACATTAGTCTAATTGCTTTGCTCGGCCACAAACAGCACTGGTGAAGCAGTCAAGGACAATCTCTGCTAAATCCCTTGACTTTGAACTTATGACCTCTCAGAGTTGTTATTGAATCACGTTTCAGAGTTTCCAAGCATTATACCTTATCAGGCGAGATTGTTTTATTGCGCTGTGTATTAACTCTGAGGTAAAATACACCTGAGTGTACTATGTTGATAGTCGATAGGTGAAAATTAGTTTGGTTTGAGGAAAGAATTATTGAATTGAAATGTGTTGGTTATGTCAATTTGGCTCTACAACCTTTAACGCAGTGCCTCTGTATTAAAATGTTGTGATGTCTGAGGATTGATTTTTGAAAGTACACGTTTCCTTATATGATGTAACAAATTGTTGCGATCTACAGAAAACAAAATATGAAAATCAAACTGTTCAGAGTTTATGCGCACAATACCTTTCTATACGAGTACATCCTACCCCTCAACAAGCACTGCTGCAAGCTCATACTAGACAAAACAAATTATGTGGTTAATCGTTGTTACAAACGATGAAACGTTCTGTTAACATACTCATTTTAAACGTGAATAATCGAAAGTGTTGGTAGTGTAATTGGATAGGAGGTGAAAGCTCTAATTAAACCATTTTTAATGAAATTATATATTAGAACAATTAAGCTTTCTACCCAAAAACAACCCTAATAACTGTTCCTTCGAGGGGTTTAGGTTCCATTGTCGCAATGCTTTTCTAGCCTCTTGTTTAGCCTTACCAATCTTAAAACCTTTTATTAAAAATCTAAAATTTAAAAAGCTTACAAACAGGCGGACGATATCGTTGCGACATACGACTCTGAAACTCGGATCAGTCCAAGGAGTAATGTTTAGGATTGCAAAGGTAAAAAATGTAGTTCATAATATTACGTATTTAACATTTTCAGACTAAATCAGTTAAATGCGGTTACTTAGCTCATATTTTAATGCCAAGGAACATGGTTCAAGCTCGGTTTCAGTGACGAAATTCATGTGTATTTATGAAATTATGTAACAGAAATGCAAACAGTGTGTTTACACTTAACATTAAACCCTAAAACGTGAACAAGCGTGAGGGAAACAAGCGTCTAAGAGGAGAAAGAGTGAGGTGAGGAACTGTTGTACTAAGTGGCTATGTAGAGGCCGGTGACGCGGTGAGGCGCCAGCGCGCAGAGACAAGTCTCTTCCATTAGCCAACAGATAGCGCGCAGGTCATAATTAAAATGTAACATCGGCCGCTAAGTATCAATTAATAGCAAGAGAGTGCTGCTATCAGCGGCCGCTTAGTGCAAGCTGCTAGGACATCGTAAAATTAGTGTAATTATGCTTAATAAAGTACATATCGCAGACTGTGATAGCGCATTCTGCCTATCCGCTAATGGAAATCGAACAAATGTCTTAGCGCTATGTGGTCGTACTTAGGTGTGGTGTTTTAGCATTGCTTTTGCCTTTTTGAACCTCTGTCGGACACGAGACTAAAATCCACGAGCCATACATCAATTGTCGGGTGTTCCACAGGGTTCAATTCTTGGGCCACTGTTATTTCTCTGCTATATCCAGGGGATGCCCTCAATTTTGAACAACATTAATGGATCAAAAAGTCAATTAGTTTTAAATGCAGATGATTCAAATAGCGATGAGACAAAACCTAATAGCGTTACTATTCCAGCCTCCAAATTATAAAAGTTGCCGGTGGTGCTTACGCAAATAAATGATCAGTCATTCGCTATTTTGACCGTATTTCGAAAGGAAAGTATTATCAATCGTAACTGATGTTCAGAAATCTTGACATCATCCTTTCGACCATTTGATGTGTACTTATAAAGTCTCACTATGTTATATACAATTACAACACACAACCATAAACAACCGTAACAAAATGAGTACTTTGTTTTTATGTGTTCGGTAATAACTTCAAGAATTTATTATTATTTGATTTCTAACATGTATAAATGTAGCCAGCTGTGCGTAGTGTCGACCTGGTTGTATCTCGTATCTGCAGAGAGATCGCCACTCTTTCTTTGTTGCTTTGTCTGAACTCTGAACAGACACAGAAGGAAATTGGTCGTTAACTGCGCTGTTTTACATCTCCCGGAATGATTCGCACAACTGTAAGCTCAGCTGTAAACCATTGCCGCCATTGCTCCTACCTGATTTTCTCTCCCTCATTTAGTTTTATTGCCTGCTTTATTTTTCTACATTAAAATTTATATAATTTTCCGTTACAATGTATAAACTTACCGCCGCTGTCGTCACAAAGACGATGAAACGAACTACGAACGGTTGAAATAGTTACAATATGTATGCTTTCAAATCTTCGATAAAGGCAGTTTAAAACTGATGAAATACTGTAGGCTTGTCTTTGAAAGGTCATATTATACAGTGAATTATGCACAACTCTCCTGATTTTGAAACACAAGTTTGTCTAGAAGAGCAAGTAATTTCTCTCAGACATAGCGCAGCTTTGGGATATCCACAAACTGTCAAACCCCAGATGGAGGATAACCCAAGAAAATCTCTTATAGTGGGAGCGACGCGCTAACTACGAGTAATAGAGGGTGACAGTCATCCCCTCGTCTTGAAGCACGCTATTGGACGGACGACCAATCAAGCCCCCACCACCCACAACCCCCTGGGAGTGCAGGGGAAGCATCAACAAGATTGTCCAATTGTTCATCAGATAATTACTTAAAGACGTAGCCAAGGCCTGAGATGATTAAAGATTGTGTTATGTGTAACGACGGGAGGGGGAAGCACCAGCCAGAGAGGGAGAGGGAGGGAGTGCCACTTAGAGATTATAGATGGGCTCAATTACCCGGTGGTTAAGGAGCGTCTGACCACCCCTAGCAAGTACCAGCACACTTCCGTAAACGTCTTAGCAAATTAATTGTAATAGTCATTGTGTGTAATTATTAAGCTGTGTGATTCGGGTAAGGGGGTAAATTTATTACCTTCAGAGCTAACAACTGACCTAGATGGATTTAATTCCAAGTCTGAATCCATATAGTACAGAGTAGAATTCTGTCCTCTGTGTCTGAATCCGACATCAGAGCGGTAACAAAATAAAGTAGTTCTCAGCATCATGCTTGAACTTGAACTCAATGGTTTTGGTCCATGTTCCTAGTGAACCAGATGGGCGTCAAAACTGTATGCTCTAAAAGCGTTGCAAAATTAAAAAAGTAAGGTAAAGTTTGTCTTGTTTAACGAGGCGAAGTTAGGACTACAAAGTCCTCTCTACAACTCAACCTCGACCTTTACCTAGCGTCACCGTATTAGTCACATTACAAATGTAAGTGGTGACTGCGGGGATCGAACCCGCGCCAACGGAGTGATGAGCTCCGGAGTCGCGTGCGAAAACTAATATGGTCAATGATAATTCTATTAGATGTGGCAATGCTTCAGGGACGGTTGAACGACTTCTTACTCCCATTGGTCATTGGTCACTTTTAGAGTCGACAGTTGCAGCATTGAGGGAATAATCGAAGAGTTAATAGAGTTGAAAAGTTTCAAACATATTGATGTGCAATCTCATGCTCACAAAACGCACTAACTCATTACACTCCTTAATCAGTGAAAGAAAATCTTGTCGAGACGAAGACAATTCATACATACTGATCTCACCAGCAAATGAACTAGTTATAATTTGGATACAATTTCCTGTAAGAATGGTAAAAATGGAGGCACAGAACCCTTTTTGCTCTGGGAAGGTGGTCGATGGAAGTCCTAAGAGACAGAAGCAGTCAGTTGTTCTCTCGATTGCAAACTATTTCACTCATGTATGTATGCGAACGCTAACCCTTAGGTAGTCTACGTACGTAAACAAACATGTTTTATGCTCGATGCTCAATAGTACGACAAAGAGTTGCATTGAAGGTTAACCCTTTGCGGTCTCATTTATGTTTAAATTTTCGTAAAAAGCCTCCCGTATGGGTTTCCCCAGTCCCATGTAAGCAAAATTTCGTTTTCCCTGCAAGCGTTCAAAAGGAAATAGCGTTTGTCGACCTATAGTCGACACGAGACCTCAAAGGGTTAATACAAATGCAACTCATATTTTGGTTTAGTTGGATTAATAGTCCGGGAAGGATGATGCATTTAAAGCGAAAGCAAGATTGTTTATTTCCCGAACTTGGGCCTGTAGAAGACTGATTGAGCTATAAAAAAGTAAATCCGCTAACCTTCTTAAAGGTTGTTCACAAACCGCAAATGCTACGCAGGAAAAAATCACTAAATCACTATTTGAGATGCCGACCACTCTCATGAGGGTATTTTAAGGCAAATATGTGGTGAAGGATGAGTGTGATGAGTGGTAGTAATGAGATATGAGGTGTAGTCTTGTTACAAACTAAGGCCGACTCTTCCTTAGAATGGGTCATTAATTAAAAGACAGGAAATCACAGAAGAAAGAATTAAAACGCATATCTAAGGTTGTAGTTCCGGACAAACGTTTATTGCAACGAATATTGTTGTGTAGCAAAATATTACTCAACCTTACTATCGAGTTGCAGTATCTTTAGAAAGTGGGGTGCACTGTTTTGAAGGGCTGATTCCAATTGCCACCCTTGAAAGTGAAAGTTTAAGGTGATCCGAATTGTCACCCCGTGAACATGGATGAGCAATTACAGTACGCATCGCTACATCTTTGACACGCGGCAACTCTCCCTGATTTACCCTAACTCAAACCATTATAGTTGTTTCTTGAATATTTCTACAGTAATGTATCAATTGTATTACGATACAATAGTTGTTAAAAATGTTGATTTCTTACGATTGTTGTTAACATTTTCAAATTTGTTATACAGTTTATGAGATTGCTAGCTGAGTTTGTGTTTAAGATAGCCATGATGCACCAAAGTGTTTAAACCCGTGTTTATTTGGTTGAACGGTAGATAAAATTTATGGAACGGGTCTTCATTCTGTTTGTGTTTAAAAATTAGACATTTATGCCTTATTATGTTTCTAAATTATTGAAAATGTATTGCCTTGCAGCAGCTAATTATATAGTCCCATGCTAGCTTCTTAGATATTTTTCAAACACAACTTTAAACACTGTGCTATAACCCGTGGCTGTTGTATAAACTGTATACATGTTTTTGAAATGCAAACAAGAAAAGTGGAACAAATTGGAAAAACAACACATGTAGACAAACTCGACTGCTACAATATTTAAAAAAAAACAACTATATGTGTTTAAGTTTTCATTTTTTTCACCACCTTGCATACCTTCCCGCAACTCCAAAATTGTCAAGTGCCGGATAGCTGTCAGGACCGCCTGTCAACGGTGAGGTGAAGCGTACGATAATTGCTCATCGATGTTCACGGGTGGAAATTCGGATCACCTCGAACTTTCGCTTTTAGGGGTGGCAGTTGAAATTCAGCCCTGTTTGACAGTGTCTGCACAAGATCGAGAGCCAAGACAGGACACGAGTCTACTGGTAAGTGAAAGGAGCGGAGATCCTGGATCCTTTGTCAGTTGATCCTGTTATCTCCCCACAAACTGCGCCTCCACTCCCCCCTTGCCTTGTCATGACAATTCACTTGGGCCGCCATTTTGTCAGATCAAGCCCAGTTTATCTCCTCACTGTTACGTGTTTACCCCCTCCTCCACGAACACAAAGACGGCTTTAAATTTGTACAAACATCACTCACTCACTTTTCATTCTGTTAGTCGTTTTCTCCTGGCTTTCGATCTCTTGAACTAAAAGAGGGGTCGAGTTCAACACATTGTACATATGTTAAATGTTCTCTAATGTGAGATGTTTTAAGTACGGTTTAATTTGTATGTAATACAAGAGTATAAATAAATATTTTAATCTGGTTATACAGGGTGTTTTTTTAAAACGCAACCCAACTTTCAAACATTTGTAAGTCATTTTTTTCGAACGCTATAAGGTCGTAAATTGTATCATTGGTTTGTTCACTTCAATATCTATCAGATGGTATGTATTGTTGCAGTAATGTAGTGGTTTTGATTTGTTAATTGGATGTTATTGTAAAATAAACGCAATCATGGTTTTTAGCAAAGCTCAAAGAGTGCTTATTGTTGAAGAACACTTAAGAAGAAGATAATTTCTTTTTGTCAAGAGGAATTTGGGGTAAAGTTTACAGGTATATATTCCAAACAAATCTAAAATTCACAGATTTTAGCAAGTAAACAATTTTAACAAAATAGGTTCTGTAGGGAACGGAAAACATAACAGAAGGTGGACTGTACTGAATGAAGAAGTGACAGACAATGTTAGGGTTGGATTAGAAAATTCTCCTAAAAAATCTTTCAACATTTTGAAACAACAAAAGCAGATAGCCTACTAACGCCTAAATACTTGATCTAACCAAATCTTGACAAACAATATTATCTCGCTCTTAAGTATTCTTCAAAAATAAGCACTCTTTGATCTTTGTTAAAAACCATGATTGCGTTTATTTTACAATAACACCAAATTAGAAAACCATAACCACTATATTACTGCAATAATACATACCATCTGATAGGTTTTGAATTGAACAAACCAATGATACAATTTACGACCTTATAGTGCTCGTAAAAAATGACTTACTAAAGTTTGAAAGTTGGGTTGCGTTTAAAAAACACCTGTATTTGAAGTTGCGTTATTTTTATATTCTATAAAAATACATCCACATGGACCATTTCTTAATGTGAAACGAACGGTTGTGACAGTTTTACATGATAAATCACATTAATATAGCACTTGCAATAATGGATCAAAACAGAAAACTTTCAAAATCAGTTGTAATGTTCAAATATGGCCATGTATGTTGGGCAGTTTAGGTAATCCTATGTTCTGTATCAGTTGATCCGCGTTCAAATTATAACAGCCTCTCGTAAAGTTGAGTGAAAAATAATTACAAACAATGAACTCATAACACTGTGTCAAACAGCTGTGTAATTAACAACATTCGCATAAAAGTGATGCAGATGACAACATTAAATCGGTAACGCGCAAAATAATTACACTTTCATTACTTCTCATTCCTCATCATTGCATATTTCGTGCGTTTTACCGTTTTCGGAGACTAATCGATAAAACCCCTATACATACAAATAATTTTAAAGCGTTAATCGCGAACAGAATGTCGAAATTTAAACACAATTCAGTGATTAATACTACGTATTTTCGATTATTTAGAAATCAATATAATTTATATAATAATAATAACTTTAATACATGTTGTTAATATTTTGAAGTAGTTGTTTAATCTACTCGACTACATTTCTAATGACAGATAACCTTTCTGAAAAAGAACTGCTACAACACTGGTTTTCCGGCGGCAATACGAGGAGAAGTTAGCCAAGGGTTGAAACCCTTCTGACGTTAACAATCAACGTCTTCTAATCTTAAATTAAGACATTTTATATTATTTAAAAGGATGACGTTTTTGAGGATGATATAGGTCTAAAGCGGCTCAGATAGTCTCAGTGATCATCTGATGATACCCGCATCAACTTCCACCATCGTTTAGACATATCAGACCATCACCTGCGTGGTTCAGAAGTCACGTTAAGCCGTAGGTCCTTGTATTTCCATTGGTCATTGGGCTATTAATTAATGACCCATTCTAAGGAAGAGTCGTCCTTAGTTTGTAACAAGACTACACCTCATAACTCATTACTACCACTCATCACACTCATCCTTCACCACATATTTGCCTTAAAATACCCTCATGAGAGTGGTCGGCATCTTAAATAGTGATTTAGTGATTTAATTCCACAACCTATTTAACAATAGCTGTATGACAAACGGTTTAATCGTATAGTATTTCGTAACTTTTCAATGTAACCATAAAACAACTCTACTCCCTTCAAATATTTAGGGAATCAGGAATTTAGAACATTTTTCAACATTCAAAAACAATTTGGAGCGTGATTTTTTTATAAGGCTTTTAACTCTAGAAGATGTGTTTATCAAATATTTCCACTGCTCTTTACCGGTTATCAGGCTAACATTAAATGCCGGTAGTATTGCAGAATATTGTTTGATGGAAGAGTAGGAATTACGTTTCGGAGAATGTTATTAAAAGTGATTTTGTATACTTCTATCTTTGTATATAATCTAGACGTTGTCTATTTTTTCAAAGGGGTTTCTTTGTTGCTACTAATTGCGCAGTTATTACTGCAAACTCAAGTCAAAATATTGTGTAAAAATGTCCCATTTTGAGTTACGTATACTATATAATGCTAAACCTTGTAGTTATTGCACTAAAAATTGTACTTCAGCTTTTGAGTAAAAATTATAAAAAAGAACCCCCGTTTTTCAAACCCACAAAAATGTACCATGGACATAACGTAACGTACTCGCTTTGTGTGAAGCTCGGTTTGATCGGAGGCGTCAATCAAAGCGCCTTATCGATTCGCCGCTGTGACAAAATTTTGCGAGAGCGGGCCTAAGTAGGTCCTGAGTGTTGAATAATACAAGCAGCTCCCCACAACGCGCAATTGTCATCTGTTACCCCCACCCCTACCCATACCAGTCGCGGGGGTAGTGGGGTGGGGGTATCATCCCCTGCGCGCAACCCCCGCTCACCCCTCCCTTCATCTCATTTTTGCAGAAATGTCTTGGACTCAACAACTTTGTGTCACACTCGACTTTCCTAATTAAATATATATGAACGATGGTTCCAAAAGAGCTTTAAGAGATTAAACACTCAAGATTTCTCTTTTCTCCTTGAGAACTTCTAGAACCCTGGAAACAAATTTCTTAAAACTATTGTGTATTTATTTAACGTTTTATTCATATCTAGGCAGATATTGTACTGTAGAATTGTAAACGCAATTTCAAATTATGTTTAAAGTCTGGAGAAAATAAGTTCAATAATCAAAGATAACTGTGTACTTTACGTTAAATTCACATTCTAGATAGAAAATACTAAAGTATACAATTAACACTCTCACTGCGATCTTCATATTAAACCATGTAAACTGCACTTGTCTCAATACAAATTGCGCATAGTGATAGTGTCAATGAGTTTTGGTAACTAACGATAATTTGAAGATAAATTAAGCTTTTTCCTTACTCGTATTATTCTAGGTAAATGTGTCGGGGAAACAGATGAAATACTTCACAACCGTGCAGAATACATAGGTACATGTTAGATGTGACGAAGATAAATTCGTAAACTATTTGACGACATTTATTTCAAAACAAGGACTTGACCTTTTTGTTGAAAAGCCAATAATGTTGCCACCAAAGGTTATAATGCCAGCTCAGACTTGGTATCAATGTGATTCATCACGACCATATGTGCTGTGCTATTAAATTATTAAACCAAACGTGTGTATAGCTTTAAGTTAAAAACAAATAGCTTTGAGTTAACTTAAATAATTCAAAGCATGAATTAAGCTTTATAATAACTACGTTATAGTTCAAAATTTATGATGAATTGCCGAATGATGTATTGCACCAAAAGTAAACCTAAAAATAAAACTGTTTTGTTTGATTTAACATTAAAACAATAACGAATGGCAAGTATTGTTCTAACAGTGACTGGAGAACTATGCCTATCGATCAAAGCACACTCTGCCTGACAGCCATCTTGGTGGCAGTTCTCCGACGAGGAAGGCAGTTTTGCATTTTTAAACTTGGAGACGAACGAGTCCCTCGCCGGTGGGTTTTCATTACTTCGCCAGTTTTTGTTCCCTTCCCTCCACTCCCATCTCGATGGAGGGGTAATCCCCCTGATCCTGCAGACGGAAATACGGCGAGCAATTATCGCGTAAAATGGCGGGGTGACCTTACCGGGGGTGCATATTTCACCAGGCAAACGGGCAAGTCGTGTTCTAAAAGGTGTGTGTTCTTCAATATTTAGCGGATGTTTTATGCAAGCCGCTTTTAAACTGTCAACTTAGCAGACGACATTTTTCCGCTCCCCCCGACTTACCCCCGCGGCCGCCATTGTCAAAGGGTGACTGACGGAATGCTTGATCCCTTGATCCAAGCTTGCGACATCGACAAGTACGTCACAACTCACAAGCTCTACGTCGTGTCTGTCATCTGTCTCTCACACATGATTCATTCAACGCTGGAAATTGAAGAAATGTATCGCACCCTTTGACACGTCAAACTCAACTTTGCTCTGAGTCGTCCTTCCTGCTTTCATAGTCTTTCTGCTATAGTTATGCCGGTTACCGTATAGTGAAGGGTGCACTGTAAGCGAATGTTTATTAACATCAATCATTTAGAAACTATTTTACTTTTAATTTACATTTAAAGTCATTTACTTTTATTTTAAATTATTTAAGACGTGATAGTTACCCGAGGATTTTTTTCTTAACAAACCTTAGTTGGGTATTTTTGACCAAGTCTGGATATTTAGGCTACCAACCGGTGCAATGAATCTTTCATCAAAATAGATTACATTTTTAATTGGATTTTTCATAGTAAAGCGGGTTAGTAGGTCTACTTATGAGCTTATTAGTCCACAAGTATATATTAGTCCAGCGTAATTATAAATACCTATTCGATGATCTATTTTACTCTAACATACTCTTGTGGTTTTCTTATTGAAAATTTAGAATGCGAACTCAACAGATTTCGAAGTTCATCTTGAGTTTCATTAGGTCAACCGTTAGCTCAATATTTTCATTCGGTTCATGGTGTTTTTGTGTTACCCGGACGTGTACAGTATTTAAATTAATCGATTTATTTAGAGCCGATAGGTCCATCTGACGAGACTGAAGATGATCTTGCAAGTTCGAAATCTGGATTCTATACATATAAATATTATTTGCTAAAAGGTATATACTGTATATATATATATTATATAATTATATATATTTTATCACTAAGATCTAAGGCTTCCAGTTTACACCGCGTCACAGTTGAAACATAAGTTAGATCTTAGTGATGCCACCGGCCGCGACAGCTTAAGAGTTAAGATATATATTTTAAGTGGTGCCAAGATGTTGTAACATTAAATACACAATACTGTACATAAATCTCTCACAGTGCAATTCACATTTTGGTATTATTTTGGCTTCACCTCTATCAAATCAAAATATAACAATACACATATACAGTATGTAATAAAAGCAATCTGAAGCTAAAATAAACACTCTTAAAGAGGTAGTATTATTCGATTTAGACATAGATAATCCTGATCAAAAACATCACATTGTAATTGTAATAAATACAAATTCACATATTTCATTCCACACGTATAAAAGCACGATAGAACGATTTCCAACTAATTGGTTGGCAACAGTGGTGACAGTCGGGCAGCATTGTAACCTATTATTCGGTGGAAATGAAATTCCAATTAGCAATAGTGAGTCATTTTGTGCTCAATTGTTTATCAAAATGGCCGCTACACCATGGATTAGTTAGCTGCGGCATCGACAGGGGCGCCCCTGGCCGGTTGATTACCAGTTTAATGAAACATGAGTTGGTGGGATTGTGGTGCTTAATTAGTAGTGCCCGGTTCCGCAAATTGGTGCCATCCTCATCGTACAGCCATTTTACCTGCCGTTGATTAAAATCGCCAAACTACCGCTCTGTAATGACACTAGTCGATTGCAAAACCAGCAATAGTGAACGGAAATCCTACACTTTAATTGAGCGTCGATGAAAGTTCTATCAGGGTGTAGAAAGTACAAAGAGTATGTAATTTGAGAAAGTCTTTAAAACGGTAACAGCAATGCATTAACAATAATAGCCTATGTGGGCTGTGTAAAGGTAGGTTGTGCCTTTGTAATAGAATGTAGCCTACACAAAGCCTCTGGGGTTAGCTTTAGACACTAGTGTACACGTACGAGTAAACTAATTACTATAAATATAAAGTTCACAACATTAGCAAAATTAACAAAATTAAATTTAAAATGTCCATGCTAAACTTTACTCACGAAGAGAAATTGTACGTTATAATACTATTTTTACAACTTTAAAATGCTAAAAATAGAAACTAAAACCTTATAACAAACAAACAAACAGTATTTTGAGCTCTGCGTACACAAAAAACAAAATATAATACAGAAAAATATACAGGAAAATGCCCTTACCATCCAAATTCGCTAAAGGAAATCTGCTTAGAGCAGTATGGCTCAATGATTTGTTAATTCGTTCAATGCTAGAAAATTACCCACAGAAATTATAAACATAGTACAAACACAACATTTTACAAAGTGTTGTGTCATACACAGCTTTCTGACGCACAAATAAAACGTATTACATGAAATTTACAATAAAATGGAGGTATGCATTCCTTACACAAAAGACTGGGACTCGTGGCGTGGTCCTGTAATCCAGCTTCATGGAGGTTAGGTGTTGAGGATGATATAGGTCTGAAGCGGCTCAGATAGTCTCAGTGATCATCTGATGATACCCGCATCAACTCCCACCATCGTTTAGACATATCAGACCATCACCTGCGTGGTTCGGAAGTCACGTTAAGCCGTTGGTCCTTGTATTTCCATTGGTCATTGGGCTATTAATTAATGACCCATTCTAAGGAAGAGTCGGCCTTAGTTTGTAACAAGACTACACCTCATAACTCATTACTACCACTCATCATTCACCACATATTTGCCTTAAAATACCCTCATGAGAGTGGTCGGCATCTCAAATAGTGATTTAGTGATTTAGTCATCACATTATACAAAACCAAAAAACAATCAAAAAGCTTCATATTTTAAATTAGAATTTTCAGCTTATAAAGCAAACACGTTGGCACTAGATAAAATCTTCTGAAATGATGAATTCAGCAACATCCCAGCATTCATAGTACAGAAGAATAGCAGCACAGCAAGAAACTGGAAGGTAGTGAATAGACGCATACTTAACACAGCAGAAGGGACACCTGCAGAAGAGTTCTGTAATCTGTGGATGATTACAAGTTTACAGCTGTTCTGAGAAACAGAGAGTAGAGAGACTGGTGACAGCTGACCAGATGTTGGCAACAGTTGTAATACACAACAGCAGTTATAGATGACATACGCTACAGAGCTCTACAGTGACACAGTGTACATGACATACCGTTGTCAGTGCGGCACCACGCGGGCCGAGTGAACCCGCTTTGTCTATACAATCATTGACAATAAATTGAAATCAAAACAAAGCACTTTTAATGTTTAGTACGTTAATTAAATAAAGTACCCTTGCTGGTTGTGGGTCAGTCATATTTGTGATGTTTTTGGCATGCCAATAATGAAACCGTTGATTTTTACGAAGGAGCTTAAAACATATAGAGTCAATATTTTATAATGTCATACACTTTTTTCATTTACAATTTGTTACATTTTACATGAACATTTGGTGAACAATGTTGTAATACCGCAAACTTCACTCATGTAGTAGTAGCAGCTACTGAAGTAGCTGAGTGTGACTGTCCCATTATACAAGATCTAAAAATGTTTGATGTATATAGTCTTGTATGTCATTAAAGAACCATTGAAAACATGTATTTTTGTGACTGTTCCCATGTTTGAATATGATTGTACTATAAAAAAGTACAATATAAAAACCCATATTTTACTTTACAATACCTTTAAGTACCGTATTTATAACGTTGTTATTTGTTAAAATTATCTTCAGAGAACATAAAATTACTGAAGTCCTATTTGTGTGGTTATAGTCATTGATGGTTACTTGTCCCATAATAATATAGCTTGCGGGTTTTCAAATAAATAATGAAACATAATTACGATAGAACACAAATCCTGCACTAACACGCACTACCACAGGGGCAAATCATCTCAAACCACTAAACCTGATAATTGGAAAATTAATATACTGGAGACCGTGACATCACAGGGCAACAGTAACATCTAATACATTGTCGGTCGAGTGTAATGCTCATTGTTATTGCAACAATGGAAACCGAGGCGAGGTGCTTGTGCGATGAAATCCACATGGCAGTGGTGCAACAATGCAATTGCCATGTAGTGGTGTGTATGTGACGACGTAATTCACCAGGCAGTGGGTTCGCTTTGATCGAGCAGTGGCAGTGGCAGTGGCTAGCTGCTATTACCTCCATTGTCGCCGAATTCAATTACGCACGATGACAGCTGCTAATGACAACCAACGTGTCAACAATTTATACGTTAGTTTGTAAACGCACCTGTCTGACGCGGCGGCTAACACTATTGCAAATTAAGTTTCCCATTTATTTGCCGCGTTCCACGCGCTGGAGTGCGGTTTTTGTAGTGGCCTAATGTGATCGTGTTTTCACTTTGTGATGGCGTTCAACGCAGCTCAGTTTCCCCGCTTTATAGGGATTGAATTCAGTTCGGTCGTTTTTCTGTTTTCCCACATATGTCTATGGGTGAATAATATTATTTGTCCTGGTAAAATTGGAGTTTTACTTTTCTTTACACATAAAAAGAAAAGTTGTGCAAATTATAACAAATTTATTTCATCAATCTCATCGGATAAATTATAATATAAAGTCAGTTCGTAGTAAAAATTCAATTTACAAATCATCATCAACCAGCTCGTCCCATGTCGTCGGGTACAATTATTTTAGTTCAACTAGACCTTTTGGTCAATTGAATTTGACTTGACGTTTTTGGTTACTTAATAAACTCAACTTCACATAGTTGAGTTCATGTGTCCAGCCTTTACCGTATAAACTAGAGTAATAATTTGCTTGTTTCGAACATTTGTAAAGTTTATATAGTTGTACACTTCTGTTTTTGTTTGTTAACTGGACACTATTTTTAACCTATTACACTCAATTGTCAAATTAATAAAATTCTATGTTTTATGTTACAGAAGGCAGACGGCAGAAGAGAGAGAAGCCGAGAGACAGGCGGCAAACCGGCTGATGATGTCTCTCCAGGCCGAGGCCTTGAGCAAGGGTATGTACCATCCACCGGGCCCTGACCGACCCCCAGACACCGGGGCCCTCAGTGCTCTCCAGAACCTGCAACCCTGGGCCCCTGGAGGCCCTTCACTGCAACTCTCGGGCGGGCCTCCTGACCACTACATCGGCCAGGCACCCATGGCTTCACCGATATGCTAGATACTGACTGACGAGCCATCCTGGAGCCTCGCACCATCACCACTCGCCTGGCCCTGACCGACCCCGGGCACCTTCCGCCTTGGGCCCCTGGGGGCAGCTTCCGGCCGGGCCTCCAGACCACAACATGGACTAGGAGCTATGGCTTCACCGACTGAGGAGCCATCCATGGGCCCTTGTACCACCAATAACCACCAGACGCTGACTAACTCATACACAATTGGCAGCCTTGTGTATACTTCAAGACGGCTCCACTCTTCAGTTTCGGTATCAAGCTGAATATGTATCAGCAATCCAAAACATTTCTCTGGAAATGATGTCGTACATAATACGAGGCTCCTGGACCAGTATATGATATATTCTCCTTCTGTCTCATCACAGATCTACTACGAAGGACAAGTGGCTTAAAACATTGAAGCGTGCGGGCTCTAATTCGTATTGAAACCTCTCTCATTTCTATCGTTCAACATCATCGATGTCTGATGAGATGAAAACTAGAAACTATGATGAAATTATTAATTAGCACAAACGTCAGTGCTGGTTATAGTAAGAACCTGTATCCAAATACGGTTTAAATTGCAAAGACTGTCTTCAAAGTTTTCCTCAAAAGCTAATTCTAAGTTTAATACTTGGATTAAATTGATGTGTTAACAACATTTTTACATACATGTGACTGTAAAGTTATAGATCTTGTGAAGGTGAATTTTTCGTAGAGAAACTGTTATTTTTATAGATAGTGTTTTCGTTTAACGATGTACATATGTAAATTATTATGAATGTTGTATCACTCATGATGCATTGCAGATTTTCCATGTTACGCTATAGCTTTATTAGTGACTATTACACAAACAAATTATTATAAATAGTTCACTAAGTGTTGTTGAATTCGTATTAAGATAATTGTCGGCTAAACTTAACTTGTGTTTGTAAATGATTTGTACAAGTACTCAAATAGCTTTACTGGATTTTGCTTTGCTCCAGTAAAATGGGGTTTCAGCCTGTTGTAAGACTTAAAAACTGTTCACCAAAGTTCAAGGTCAAATTATGAAAGTATCAAACTCAATGTAACAGAATTCAGTAGATATAGGGGTTGAAATAAATAAGCAGTTTGAACAAATGAGTTTTCTAATTGTTATCAAAACAAATATAATTGGTATCAACTCAATTATTTAATCTCAAATTGTATTTGATCGATAAAATATATACTCTCAATCAATACAAAGTAAATATAAAGTTTCAAAACACTAAAATTTGCATCTGTTTTAAACCTACTTTAGTTGAACTATCATGTGAAACAAAATGTACATGTTCTAATAAAAATTCCTACTACCACTGCAAATAAACCAGAATTCGATTAACTAATTGATTTTGTTGTATCAACAGTTTTCAGTGTAACTTATACCAAAACTAAACCGGTTTAAATCATGTTCTGGACTGTTATGCCAGCTCAATTCTACGTGTACTCGTACTACACGAATCTTGTATGTAATGTTCATAAGAAAATAAATTTGTAAGTTCGATGTACAAAAAAGTATTTGATTTAAACAAACAAATTATGAAAAATAATTAATCTTTAGGTTAAAAAATCATAGTGTACGATAAACTACATGATTGCTGAGTTCGCATGTACGCACGATATTATTTCATTCATTGTGTTATTAGTTGCTTTTCTAATCAATGTTAACTTTTTACAACACGAAATGTTTTAGCACAGTTGTCCATGTAAAATTGTACATTACTGATAAGCTTATTGTAATTCCTTTATTGTAAAAAATATATACTTCAAATCTAATTTCAAAGGATTTATTTTATCTTTAACCTCGCAAAAGACTTGTCCATTAGGTTATTAGGCAGTTCTAAATTATTACATGTAGTCATTACATGTAGAGGACTCGTGGCGTGGTCCTGTAATCCAGCTTCATGGAGGTCAGGTTTTGAGGATGATATAGGTCTAAAGCGGCTCAGATAGTCTCAGTGATCATCTGATGATACCCGCATCAACTCCCACCATCGTTTGGACATATCAGACCATCACCTGCGTGGTTCGGAAGTCACGTTAAGCCGTTGGTCCTTGTATTTCCATTGGTCATTGGGCTATTAATTAATGACCCATTCTAAGGAAGAGTCGGTCTTAGTTTGTAACAAGACTACACCTCATAACTCATTGCTACCACTCATCCTTAACCACATATTTGCCTTAAAATACCCTCATGAGAGTGGTCGGCATCTCAAATAGTGATTTAGTGAGGTCAGTCATTGGATTAGATACTTTGAAGCGTTGATGTGAGGGCAAACCAAAAATGGAAGTGCTAATCGACATTAATTTTCTCTCCTATTTTCCGTCCTCCGTCGTTCGTCGGTTAGGTAATGCGTTTTTAAGATTCTCACCCAATCCACTTTTATTTTAAAGATGAAGCCTAAACAAAATCAAGTTAACTTTTCACAATGTTAAAGATTTAACAACTAGAGACGATTAACAAAACGAAATTCATGTTTTATCCTCTTGAACCATATTTAGTAGCTTTTGTTCTCGATTAGTGGGGAAGTGTAAAGTTCGTCTTTTTTTTAGGAGCTAGATCCGAATGGGATGTTTTCTGTTTAGACTTAATGACGCAACATTGTAAAAAATGGACTTTCTAATACGCTCAAAGATATAAACTTAAATAAAACGATATTTTGTGTGCGCCTTTTGTTTTCTTTTAAGCGTTTATGTAATCACTATATCTCTAGTGCACACGTAGGGTAAGATTTGGACAGAGGGCTTGCTCTATAACTTGTAGGCCTATACTGTAATGCAATAGTGTTCACCAAACACAAAGCCGTTTACATGCTATCTGATTCAAATCAAACAAAGTATACATCTCGCTTATTTATCAAAGTAAAAGTCATATTAAAAACATGTCAAATTACGTCTAGTGATTTATAAACAACGGTGGTTAAATGATTGGTTTAGTTTAAATAGGATTTAACCTAGTTGACAGTGTTTCCAACAACACCTTAAAAGGCCGCTATTTTTAAACGGTTGTACGGATTTTGATACATATTTTACTTAATGAAGAGGATATACAGAGTGTCCAGTAATTACGGGATCAAACTTCACCAGGTGGTTTGTCAGGTGATAATAAACAAAAATTTCATATATCACATAGGCCTATCTCGCTTAGTTTTCCGTCTGTCTGTCTGTGATTTACACTAAATAATTTTGATCTCCGAGTTCAATTAAGTTACAAACTTCAAACTTTGCAAATTTGTTAGTGTAATAATTAATACCATCATTAAAAAAATAAATTTGACTCATTTTCATTTTTTGTTTAAAAGTGGCAGCAATATTAAATTTTCTAAGCTTAATAACTCACACCCCTTAAACCTTATGGTAATACACAAGACTAACGATACGTGGTAAATGTTTTTATAAACATTTTTAGACCAACACTTTTAGACATTTTTAGCACACACCTGTATTTACATATGTTTCTCAAATGTAAATAGAGGAGTGTGTTCAGGAAAACTTTAATTACTCTGTTGTTACTTATTGCAGCACAACAAACTTGGTCCAAAATGTTTATAAAAACATTTGCCATTTATTGTTAGTCTTGTGTATTACCATAAAGTTTAAGAGTTTTGAGTTACTAAGCTTAGAAAATATCGCTGCCATTTTTAAACCGAAAGTGAAAATTAGTCAAATTTAATTTTTATTAAGTTGTATTAATCATAATAACAAATTTGTAAAATTTGAAGTTTGTAACTTAATTGACTTCGGAGATAAAAATTATTTAGTGAAAAACACAGACAGACAGACGGAAAACTAAGAGATAGGTCTATGTGTTATAGGAAATCTTTTGTTCATTATGACCTAACAAATCATCTGGTGAAGTTTGATCCCGTAATTACTGGATACCCTGTATATTGGTGTTTATATACGAGGTTATGTCTCTTAGTCTAGGCATAGCAATACTTCACATGGTCGACTGACTATGAAAATACAATTGTAAATTATCCATAGACTACGATTTAATCAAATATTTGTTTTTATTAAATTGGAGGTTTACATAATACAATATAGTCTAAACTGTTCAAACTCCGAAAGGATGAAGTAAGTCAGGATACAAAGGAAAGCCAACTTTTCAAGACGGCGTTAACGTTCTTTGTTCAGTACGACCGGGCTTTTATTTGAATAATAATACAAAATTAAAGAACTGCCTATTATTATCATTAGAACCATAGGATTGCTTTATCTTTCGATTAATGTTTACAAAATTATTTGATATAAGAAATAAATATGTATAAACCTGTACAAAAAGGCAACTAAGTTAGTTTTTCTTTTTTTTGTTGATCTGAGTTTATACGAGCAAGCATCGGTGTTCCATATGAACGTTGATTACTCAAAATCTTTTTCAAACAACACAAGTCTTGTCTACGTGATCTAAATTTATAGATTTTTGGAAGTTATCGGTTAAAGTGCAGCCAGTTAAAGTTGAAATAAAGCTAGCTTGATTTGAAGAGATTTGCGTACTTTTTCCAGCAGGATGAAGGAAAATTACATTATTTTACTCTAGCAGTTTTGGTCAATTTTGCACTGTTGAACTAGGTAATGGTATCTCCTTGGTCACTTTAGCTAATATTGTGGTCATCGGTACCCTACTAAAAACTATTTAACTACAAAGTTTAGTGTAAGATTTATTTCTTTATTTGGCTTCATTTCTTTTGAAGGCAGCGTCTGAGTTGGCGTCCAGCCCAGGAACCCCTGGGTGCCTTTGCTCAATAAGATGAACACAGCACATTTCCATTGTAAGCAACTTTTAGGATATCATTAGTTTCCTACGCTATTTCTTTATACTTATGCCTATAGTAATGGAACCTCAAATCGGACGAAATTGTCCTAGGGGCCTATTTTTTCTATCGTCTCTTTTTTCCTTGGTGTACTGTGTATAGTCACTCTTTTATTTTTGATAAACAGATGAGAACTATGTTTTTATGTTACAGCTAAGGGATAAAATTCGTGGTCTACACAATTATATTGTAAACTACCATTTATTTTATATTGTAAAAAAAAATTTATTTAGATATATCAGTAAAATGTGTGTCACGCTTTGCTTCAAAACGTCTGATTTTATCAGCAATTTTGAATCTGATTGACTGAGGTAACGTTTACTTCTTTTTTGTGATACAAGCGCTTCATTATGTTCCGTGGATTCGAATAAAAGAAAACACTTTAATCTCTGCTGCCGACATGTTCGATTGGCCTTGATTTCAACCAAATCAAGAAGGAATCTCATTAAGATGGACCAGAAGTTAATAGTTTGTGCGGTCAGAGCTGGAGGCTGGAATCTGGCAGGGGTACCATTTACAAGGATGTTCAACAAGGCACTTGAGTTGATCTGAATTAGGTTCTGGAGGCCGAGAGTTGCGGTTTCAC
The DNA here is from genome assembly GCA_018831715.1 of Matsumurasca onukii. Classification (NCBI taxonomy): domain Eukaryota; kingdom Metazoa; phylum Arthropoda; class Insecta; order Hemiptera; family Cicadellidae; genus Matsumurasca; species Matsumurasca onukii. The sequence continues at coordinate 10,287,373 of CM032062.1, forward strand.
AGAGACTTCCTCGCCGAGCCCAGTTCTGGTGCCCTTGCAGACGTTCGGAAGTCACGTCAAGACGTTGGTCCTTGTATTTCCATTGGTCATTGCGCTATTAATTAATTACCCATTCTAAGGAAGAGTCGGCCTTAGTTTGTAACAAGATTACATCTCATAACTCATTACTACCATTTCTTTGTTTGAAGTTTGTTGTTGACGATTGGAGGATTTCAGAAGTTGAACTATTATTGCGGACATTTTCCATCGTTAGAGAACAAAAAGGATCACGACGTTTCGGGATCTGCAATCTGATCCCGTCTTCAGGTGAAAATAACCTAAAACATAACACAGAACATTAGAAAATGAGCTAGCCTAAAGTAGTCAGCGTAGCTGACCAGTCAAACTCTACCAAACAACATGTAGTTGTTAAGTCAAACAACAAATTAAACCTTAGAATTTAGTAATAGCCTAGAGAAAAAAAACTACAATATTACAAACACAAGCCACACTATGAAAGTAAACAAGTCACCGGAGTAAATTCAAAACTAATCACAAAACACGTCCACTAACTGAACGAGCTAACCCTAGACTAACTGGTTGGCCGGTGACAGGCCAATCACACACACTAGCAGCAGGCTAGCCAACTGTAACAAAGAAACACAAAAATCCCTATTTATGCACAGCCAATGGGAGAAGGGGCGGCTTACGTGAGTTAAGTTCTCTGTGGCCTGTTTTGCGTCCTTAATACCATGCTATGAGTTTTTTGAGTTGTTTCTTGTTGAAAATTTACGTGAATATTATGTTTGTCCCTACGCTTAAGTTCATTTTTAATGAGCGGTAACCAGAGGAAAATGTCCGCAATAATAGTTAAACTTCATTACTACCACTCATCACACTCATCCTTCACCACATATTTGCCTTAAAATACCCTCATGAGAGTGGTCGGCATCTCAAATAGTGATTTAGTGGTGCCCTTGCAGACGTCCAGCCAAGTACGTAACGAGAGCTTGCTCCACCTCCCACAAGCTGTTTACCTGTTTATACAGATAATCCCATAATTACTTCTACATCTATGTACAGGGTCATCGAAAAAGGTGTACGGGATTTGAAAGTGAAATACAAATTTTAATATAATTGGTAGAATTTTGATTTTTCAAAAGACACAGCAAATTTTAAATTGTTTTATGTAATTAAAAGTTTCAATGTGAGCTCCCCCCATTGCACAACAGACATCTAGCCGATAGTCAACCTGCCACCAGGTGTTTTGGAGCATTTCAGGAGTCACCGTTGAAATGGCGACGTTGATTCTTCTTCTCAGGTGTTGTTGATCACGTATTTTCTCAGCATAAACTAAGTTTTAAATGTAACCCCAAAAGAAGAAATCTAAATTCGTCAAATCAAGACTCCTAGGTGACCACAAAACAGGACCATTCCTCCCAATCCAACGATCAGAAATCTGTTGTTAAGAGCTTCTGGACGATTAGACTGTAGTGACATGGAGCTCCATCTGCTAGAAAATGACATTAATGCCCTTTCCCCTTTCAATTTCTTCAACTTGAGGGAACAGATAAAAAGAGGAATCAACGTAGCCATTTCAACGGTGACTCCTAAAATGCTCCAAAACACCTGGCGGGAGGTTGACTATCGGCTAGATGCATGTCTGTCGTGCAACGGCCCCCGTTGTAAAGCGTTTAAAGCTCACATTGAAACTTTTGAATAACATAAAAAATTTAAGATTTGCTGTGTCTTTTGATGTAAAAATCAAAATTCTACCAATTATATTAACATTTTTATTTCACTTTCAAATCCCGTACACCTTTTTCGATGTCCCTGTATATACTTTCATGAAGTTATTATTCCAGCATCAAAGACACACCAAAGCAACAAACCAACGTATAGTAATGTCATATAGACTTACGATTGAAAAGGCCAGATCACAAATTGTCGCTGACAATCAACTGTTTTACTTGGATCTTAATAAACTAAAGATAATTAAAGTCTTAAATATAAATATCTTTATTGCTTCCAATCAACTAAATCAAGAAACAATTTAATATAAGACAAAAACTAATAAAACAGCAAAAACACAATATCATATCTTAAAAGATAAACAAATTCAACACTTTCTTCTAAAGAGTAGTATAATTGCCTACTAATACTTCCAGCTTTTAACTTTTAGTTGCTCTTCTTTCTTGAGTTTACTCTTGTGAACTCCTAAATAAATTGAGAATATGAGTTGTAATGACTATTTACCTATTTGGAGTAACATCGCTTTACTTACTTCATATTTTAAGCGCATGGCTAAACCCATTTTTCTGCAAATGATACGAATAAGTATTTTTAGATTATCTCGTGCAGTATGGCACGGATGTATCTGCGTATTATCATAGGAAATAGAGTAATTATTTCTATCATCATACAGAACGAAATGTCGCAAAACAAAACTATACGCAGTTTGAGCTGTATGTGACTGTATATAAATACGTATGTGTAATACTAATCTAAAAACACACTGTTTCCGAGTTTTAAAAATGTAGTATAAATTTTCATGTTGTTAATATTTTGGTTAAGTTTTTCAACTAGTGAAATCGGTTTACCAACAGACAGTGCCCTTTTACAAACGACAAAATCCGTTATCCCAGATCTTGGTTTCCTATTTGGATTATGTTGGTTTTAGATACACGTGGATATTGATATACAAATTATAAAGTTCCATAGAAATCTAAATAAAATTGTTTTAAGATTCCATATAGTGCCAGACTCTAGAAAAAGGTTATATGGGTCAAAATAAAGAGAAAATAAAGAATACAAATTTTCCTAAAAACGCTTAGTTAACCAGATATTCGCCATTTTATATTTTTCACTAATTATTTATTATCTCGCACACCATTCATCGGATTTGACTCAAACCTAACATAAATCTTTATCTAAGTAAGACCATTTATAGAAAACATTACCAGTATGATCTAACTTATCATTTTAAAACGGTGGCTATTGTATAGTAATTTTAGGGCATTTTGGCGTTACATCTTAAATAGCGAATAAATGGTGAGTTTGACGATAAAATTTAGATAACATTTTGTAGTGAATTTTATTACCTATCTATTGACACCAAGGTCATAAAATTCTATTGGGAAACAACGAAGCTATAGGGGAAACTCTGGCTGAAAACAGACAACTTTCCACCTTGTTATCTTGATGTTTGCCACGGTTTCCACTGTAACTTTGTTGATTCTTAATCGATTCTTTTGACATTGGTGTTACTTGATAGGTAGTGGCATTCTCTACAAAACAGTATTCTTTACATTTTATCGTAAAACTCACCGTTTATTCGCTATTTAATGTGTAACGCCAAAATGCCCTAAAAATACCATAAAATAGCCACAGTTTTAAAGTGATAAGTTAGATTATGCTGGTAATTTTTTCCATAAATGGTCTTACTTAGATACAAATTTATGATAAGTTTGAGTCAAATCCAATAAGTGGTGTGGGAGATAATAAATATTTAGTGACAAATATAAAATGGCAAATATGTGGTTAACTAAGCGTTTTTGGAAAAATTTGTATCATTGATTTTCTCTTTATTTTGACCCATATAACCTTTTCCTAGAGTCTGGCCCTTTACTAAGACACCCTGTATATGTATCTTTGTTGGAGTAGGCTAAGTCCGTCATTCCATACTGAATAACACTGGCCATCTTCTCACTTGTAGAAGGGCGTATGATCAAGGATACTGGGACTCGTGGCGTGGTCCTGTAATCCAGATTCATGGAGGTCAGGTTTTGAGGATGATATAGGTCTAAAGCGGCTCAGATAGTCTCAGTGATCATCTGATGATACCCGCATCAACTCCCACTAATCCAGATTCATGGAGGTCAGGTTTTGAGGATGATATAGGTCTAAAGCGGCTCAGATAGTCTCAGTGATCATCTGATGATACCCGCATCAACTCCCACCATCGTTTAGACATATCAGACCATCACCTGCGTGGTTCGGGAGTCACGTTAAGCCGTTGGTCCTTGTATTTCCATTGGTCATTGGGCTATTAATTAATGACCCATTCTAAGGAAGAGTCGGCCTTAGTTTGTAACAAGACTACACCTCATAACTCATTACTACCACTCATCCTTCACCACATATTTGCCTTAAAATAAAATCATGAGAGTGGTCGGCATCTCAAATAGTGATTTAGTGTTGATTGCTCTTCTATGTCGATGTGCTGAGAAGACCGAGCTCGTCTCTTCAGCAACAGTTCCATTCATAAGCCCATTACATTTACGACCACTTGGGTTTACGACATGTCCTCAGTGATCGGTTCCTAGAACGATTCTGAGGAGAACAGTTCCGTGAACAAGATGGCCAATTGCGATTGTTGTCCCCTTGGCCAAAACACGGGACATTACCTCAGCTCAGCTGCTTTGTCGCTGGCGGGTACCGGGAAACAGGCGTGTGTAATTTCACAGGGATTCATAAGGTCCTGCTTCTGGTGGCTCCAGTATCTTTCAACACGGGAGATCTAATGTCATATCTGTGTGGGTAATGTGAATGTGCCATTTAATGTAAGATCACTAAATCTATTTGAGATGCCGACCACTCTCATGAGGGTATTTTAAGGCAAATATGTGGTGAAGGATGAGTGTGATGAGTGGTAGTAATTAGTTATGAGGTGTAGTTTTGGTACAAACTAAGGCCGACTCTTCCTTAGAATGGGTCATTAATTGATTGCCCAATGACCAATGGAAATACAAGGACCAACGGCTTAACGTGACTTCCGAACCACGCAGGTGATGGTCTGATACGTCTAAACGATGGTGGGAGTTGATGCGGGTATCATCAGATGATCACTGAGACTATCTGAGCCGCTTTAGACCTATATCATCCTCAAAACCTGACCTCCATGAAGCTGGATTACATGAAGATGGAACTTGGCATTATAAAAGACCAACCGCTCATTGGGTTATGTTAAGGTGAATACAGGATGACTGGTGAGTGTGATGAGTGTTTCGACGGATGGAGAGTTGTAGTCTAGTTTTAAACTTGGACCCCGATTGGGATATTAATTAATAGCCCAACGACCAATAGCAATGTAATGTAAATGCAAAACATCGCTGATAAAAACTTCTCTATAAACTGTAAACCGTTTGTAATAATTAAAACCATTAGGCATGTTATCAAAGACAAATGTATACCTCCCTGTTGTTGATAAAGCTTTTTCATAGCATTTGGTTTCTGGTGTGTTGTTTTCTTAAAAGACAAAACTTGTCTAGCATCATGCATTGTCTAGCATAAATCTAAACACACCCTCTCATGATTTGAAAGATAGACTGCTGTCTCAACAGGCTGAAGGATATTGTCTCAAAAAGGGGTTTAGGTCGACGTCATTATCAAAATTTGGCCGTTTCGCGTGACCTCCTCACCAGACACCAACACGCGACGGACTGACTCAATACCTACCAATGCACTCACTCATGATAACCATCCTCTAGACTGATTGGTATATTTTATCAAAACAAGTAAACTTCAGTAGAAAATGAATTAACAAACAGCCTCAAGTTGCTGAAATCTGTTACATTCATTTACGTTGTCAACTGATATAACCTGTAATGAAATGTTTCGTATACTGCTGTTGATAAACTTACACTCTCAAAGTTTCAGTAGACTTTTCGTTGGTAAATTGTAAAATTCAAAGGTCATCCTGCGTCCTTACTTCATTGGATTTCCTTTTAGACTGCAATGATAATATCAGTGAAATATGACATGTCTTCGTAATATTTTGCATACGGTACGTAACGTAAAAGTAAAGGTAAAGTTTGTCTTGTTTAACGAGGCGAAGTTAGGACTACAAAGTCCTCTCTACCATTCAACCTCGACCTTTACCTAGCGTCACCGTATTAGTCACATTACAAATGTAAGTGGTGACTGCGGGGATCGAACCCGCGCCACCGGAGTGATGAGCTCCGGAGTCGCGTGCGATACCAATCCGCCACGGATCCGCCCAATTAACGTTCCAGAGAAACAAGGAATGGTTAGTAAATATAGGCTACAAATAGAATATTCCCTCGACCAGATAGTTGATTTATAGCTATTGTCGATTCTTTAATCGAGTTAGTATTTATTTATATTTTGTCAATCAAAGATGTATAAACACTGAACTCGTTCCTACAATTCTAAAATTCATTCTAAAAAAGACATTCACCAGTGTGATATTGCGTTTAACATTTTTACCAGGACTTTCTCCAAAATATGAATCGTTTCAACCTAATGCCAGTAACTTTCCTTCAAACCTATTATATGGAGACGTTTACCGTAAACTGGGTGCCTTCATAAGTTTTCTTTGAAAGAAAGTCCATAACAATCCAAATGAACTGTCTGCTCCGAACTCCGGTTTCCAAATTGGTTGACAAAGTCACAATTCGTGGAGCCTTTAGTTTAAATTATAGTTGCGCGTCGACGACACGGGCGCCGCCGGAAATAAGGGGCAAACTTTTTGTCAGCTCGCGTGAGGCTCGCAGGGACAAACTCATTCCAACTACAGAAATTAAACATCCGGTGTTTAAGCAATGATTTGGCCCCGGCTGGATTGTGTTGTTAGTCAGATGGAGGACTTTCCATCTTCAACTTATATGTTGTCTTTCAAAAATCCCAGAAACAAGTCAAACGACTATTTTAATGACTGAGCGTAAGCATTACTTCAAGGCCTTCGTTCCCGTTTGACAGAAAACGTCAAAATGTCATCAAAATATATAATTAAAATCACTAAATCACTATTTGAGATGCCGACCACTCTCATGAGGGTATTTTAGGCAAATATGTGGTGAGGGATGAGTGTGATGAGTGGTAGTAATGAGTTATGAGGTGTAGTCTTGTTACAAACTAAGGCTGACTCTTCCTTAGAATGGGTCATTAATTAATAGCCCAATGATCAATGGAAATACAAGGACCAACGGCTTAACGTGACTTCCGAACCACGCAGGTGATGGTCTGATACGTCTAAACGATGGTGGGAGTTGATGCGGGTATCATCAGATGATCACTGAGACTATCTGAGCCGCTTTAGACCTATATATCATCCTCAAAACCTGACCTCCATGAAGCTGGATTACAGGACCACGCCACGAGTCCCAGTCAAATTCAACGCTAATTAAAGATTTCTTTTAAGTTCTCAGGGAACAAGTTAAAGTATGACTGTATATTTTCAACGTCTCGTATAACTAATCTGCCTTATTTGGTGCTTAATTTAAATTTGGTGTTCCAACAATGAAGTTTATTTTAATTATTTAGAAGCTAAGTCGTTGCTTTTTCGGTTCTAAATGCACTACTAAGTGTTTCCCAAAAGTACATTTTCGGCCCACACTGTACTGCATAACAATAGGTAAGCAAATATGTCTATTTGTAGGCCTATAGTAAAATTAATCGCATTGCTTTAAACGGACGTAACAGCTCAATGTTCAGATCTAGGAATCAGTACGGGTTGAATATAGAGTTATTGACGGACAAAATTAATATATTGTCCAAATTTTCCAAAATTCTCTGTTGGTATTAGAGATTCTTAAAAAGGTTTTATCGATTTCCGTAGGTGGTCTTCTCCAGGAGAGTTTTAAGGGGATCAAAATCGGGTTATGTGCTACAGAAAGCGTAGGTGTTACACTTTTGACCTGAGGATGAAATAAAAACCAGTCAAATTCAGGAATGAGTATTTTACCATAAAAACGAAATGAAACGGTTTTGAACAATTTTCGTTAGTCTTAAACGGGATTCTGACCCTTTCCAGAGCCCCTTGAACGTAGCCTCAGGGTTGGAAATCAATCAAACTTTTTTAAATCTTAATCACAAAAATAAGCATTCTGGTTAAAGTAGAGACTCAAGGTTAATACTCGTACTTTTATTCACATTTAACAACAACTGCCATTGATATAGAAATTTAAACAATAAAACTGCGTACTGTAACTCACTGTATTTGGGTGTTTTGTAATAAATATAACACCTAAATATTGGTTGGGTAAATTGTTTGTATTTTACCGGAAAGGAGTTTTAGATCCCTCTATAAAAATACAATTTACTTTAACACAATGCTGCTGCTGGAAGTAAGAATAAAATTAACCATTAAGGGTACAGGCTCACAAAATCATAAAGAGGTTTCTTTATAAGGTAAATCAAGAACTGGTTGAAGAAGAGTTCGACTCAGAGGCATGAGGTACGAAAGATATGAACAGAATATCTATTGACCTCTTCAGCACGTAGATGTGGAGTCCATTATGTTATAAATTTTCAAATATTATAAGATTTGTCATATCTTGAAACTGTTTGTATTATTTTGTACACTTCATTTTTCAAAATTATTTAAATCTTAAAAAAGAAGAGCTATACTGAGACCAAAACTGTATAATGGTTTGTATGCGGCTGAGGCTGCGGCAGCGAGTGCGGCAAGACGGTGGCTGAAGACGGTCGCGCCAGGCGGTCATTCTGAGGTGTCGGTCCAGAGACCAGAGACAAGCCAAATGAGGCAAATATGTGTAAATAGAGGATCATTAGGCCGCCGTTTGGAGGCGCCACTGACGACAAATTGTACCTGTCTTCAGGAGGCATCGTCACGTCCATCCTCACCTCGGCTCTAGCGCGGCCCAAGGGCGTGGCTTCAGTCGATCTGTTTAAGAGTGTCTTTTTATTAATTTTTTTAAACTCTAATATTTTTAACGGTTAATTTTTAAACTCTCTAACCTTAAGTAATATACTATACAAAAGGCATGCTTCATATAAGAAACATTTCTTTGGTCTTTAATACGAACGAAAAGTAAAACGTTTACCCTCTTTTTTAAGGAAACAAACGATTATTCCTCCTTGTAGTTTTGGTGACAACAAAAACCTCGAAACATGGAGAAGTATATCGAAGTTCTAACACAGTGATAAATACTTAAGAGTATTCTCTTCATCACCAAATTTCAGTACACCAAAAGCTTGCAGAAGAAAGACGTCTTTTAATGGCTAAGAAACGTATTCAGGAGTGAATAACTAATTGTCGTCCCTTACTCACGTATCAGTCGATCCTTACGATCAGGAACCTCTATCTCCAAATCATCTTTTAGTGGAGAATTTTAAAGTCAACATCAATGAAGACAAACTGTTTAAGAAGCAGTTATCAAAAATAAGGACTCTTCTAGACAACTTCTGGAGACACTGGATAAGAGAGTACCTCCCCTGTAAGTGGCACAAATCGACTGAAGCCCCCAAAATTGGCGATATTGCCATACTAGTGGATGAAGACAGCCCAAGAAACACTTGGCCACTTCGACAAGTCGTCGCAGTCCATCCAGGCCGGGACAACCAAAGTGGTCGACGTCAAGACTGCAGCTAGAACCTACGTCGTTGTCTAACCAAAGTCGCCATACTTACCCAGGAGGAGAAAGATGTTGTAGATTAATCAGTTGTCTTTAGATAATATGTTTATTTTAAATATAAACACATGTTGTTACATTTTTAATGTGAGAGAATAGTTGCTATGAAAACAAATACATTTTGAATTCTAAGGAACTTGACCAGACCGTTCTTTTACAATAGGGTTTGTGACGAGAAGGTTATGTAACATGTTATGTTAAGTAGGCCTATCGATTTGATCATGCGTATTGATATAATTTATACACTTATTTTTGTTATTATACGAACGTTAAATGTCTTACTTGAATGGCCATATCAAGGTTGAGATTACTATTAACATGACATTGTCGATCTATGATGTTGATCAGACGATTTCTTAAATCTGCTAGCTGCTGGCTAACCGCACAGCTTAAAGAAATCATTTGCGTTATCCTCCCTATTCTTATGAATGGTGTCAACAACATTTTTTCTCAATTACCTATCGTAAAATTATGGCATGATCGTAAACACATGAGCAGGATTGTGCATAACGGTTAAGCAGATACACAAGTTACAATATCAAATGCACGACAAATAATACGACTCCTTATTGTAACCGTAGTAAATAATTACTGTTGTTGATTAAATTACAAATTCTATGATCTGTGTCTGTGTAAGTAACTAATGCTTTAGACTCTGCTCTGTCCAAGCCCCAAGGAACTATGTAAAGTGCTCTTTACATAGTTATATTAAATATTAAAGCATCTTTTAAGACATTATAACCACTGGAAAAGCAATTCAACATCACTAAGAAGCCGGTTTCACCGACGCGGTCCTTTAACAAAAAAAGTCAAAAGTAAATGCCGTCGTACGGTGATATTGTCGGTGTTTTTGGTTATTATAAAAGCCAACATGAGATCGTTAGAGACCGGAAGTGTGATGATGAGCGCTCTGGGTGGTGGATTGTAGCACTGCGCCCTCAAATTACGTCAACTGATCGCGTGAGTAGGCTACTACCGTCCCGTCCCGTCTTCTCCACGTCTCTGCTCATATTAGTGCCCAGTGAAGCATGTCCTTCAAGAAACTGTACATGCTTCAAATCCTGGCGTTTTGCAACTCCAGATCGAAAGATTTGTTGCCATTGACAGCTTTATGATATTAGAGTCCATGCGTTTCTTCGTGGCGCTTAGTGAGGGGACAGAGTGGGGGAACAAATCGAGGTACCCTCGAAATAGATAAAATTAGGACTACTTCGTCCTGCAGTACTACATGACCTCAACTTTACCAACTGTCATAACGGTTATGACGTAATAAAGGTTAGTGGTCACACTGAGCTTTGAACCCATGATTTGCAGGATTCCAATGGCATGGCACAGAAAAAAGAACTGCACCGTGCGACTTTAACTCTGATCTGCACCCCAGATTTCACAACATACTATGTCTGCTAGTATACTACACTAAATCACTATTTCACTATTTGAGATGCCGACCACTCTCATGAGGGTATTGAGTGATTAAGGCAAATATGTGGTGAAGGATGAGTGTGATGAGTGGTAGTAATGAGTTATGAGGTGTAGGATTGTTACAAACTAAAGCCGACTCTTCCTTAGAATGGGTCATTAATTAATAGCCCAATGACCAATGGAATTACCAATATACTCACTCATAAACGTGCTATTCACTATATCAAAACCTAAATAAGTTATAAAAGAGTCTTAATTTTTACTTTAGAGAACCTATAACATAATAGAAGTGTCTCACATAGTAAAACAAAATGGTAAAAGATGTCACAGGCCCAATCTATTTTGTGGAAGTTACCTGCATGAAATAAATTATTCTTGCTAGTTTGTATACACTTATTACGAGCTTGCTCTTTCATTTTCCCTTGTGACTGAGCTTATATTATACCAAAATAATAATAACTTACTTTCCATATTTCCTTAAGACCCCTACCACTTATTGAGGTTCAAACTAAGCACTTAACTATCATCTTAAAAACGTGTAAGTAAATGTAGGTTTGTTTCAACCAATGTGTGAAAGCCTCTACGCTTTGGTAGGATTTAAGAAGATATTATCTAGTGTGAGGATGTGTCTATACATGGTTCTATAGACTATGTACAATCATAAAGGTTGATAAAATCAAAATTTAAAATGGCCTACCCCTCTTACTTTACTTGTATATCTTAATATAAAAAAATAATCCAGTTTTTGTTGGCAGTGGCATAACTCAAGAACGACTGAATAGATTTAATTAATCTGTTTTATTTTCCTAATTACTTTGTAGAATGTTTTAAGGAAAGTAAAACGAATAAATTTATACGAAAAATTGGATGATTACATAAAATTTTAATGATTTAATTTTGTACAGTTTGCCACAATTATGCCTATTTAGTAAACAAAGCATACAGCATATAAATATTAAATGACAACATATTAAATATGTTTTTGGTGTCATGACAAAGTTTGTCGGGTCAGCTATAGTTTCAAATCAAATCCATTCCTTTTGCGCCTTCTTGCGCATACTTACTAAGTTTGTCACTGAACAGATCTTGAAACTATTTAACAAATCACACATGCAACTTTGTACTATCACAAAAATAAAAAGCGAACAACTAAAGGGCAAAGGCTATTCTTCTCATGGGGAAACTGATTTTCATTTCGACCAATAACAATGAAGCACGCACGTACTCACCAGGGACTTACAGGGAAGTGCAACTTTAACACCGTGTGACGAAAGTTAATCGGAATCCCATCGAGTGTGACAAGTGCGCATAGGGCCTGGTGTTTACAAAGCGTTTTTATTACTCCGCTATTGTGATCCAATTGAGCTGCGAGCCCTCTGAATAATTGACCATATGTACTAGGAGTGCAGCAATGACTAGGGGTGTAGGGGTGTAAGGGTGGCCGGGGTGCGGAACGGGGCTCTGACAATCAAGGGCTGATCTCTAGGGCTGGATTCACTTGTAGCCTAATTGTTTTGTGTGGAGAGGGTCGTGTACTCACGAGTATCCTGTGACAAGTGTCCCTGGATCACACACTGTCTTTGTTCTCTTCATCATTGATCCTGTGACAATAACAACTATCTGGTTGATAGGGTTGTGTTGTGACTTTTAATGTTAGTACCTTCGGATGAGGGAGAATGTATGTGATTTTGACGCAACATCACTATATCACTATTTGAGATGCCGACCACTCTCATGAGGGTATTTTAAGGCAAATATGTGGTGAAGGATGAGTGTGATGAGTGGTAGTAATGAGTTATGAGGTGTAGTATTGTTACAAACTAAGGCCGACTCTTCCTTAGAATGGGTCGTTAATTAGTAGCCCAATGACCAATGGAAATACAAGGACCAACGGCTTAACGTGACTTCAGAACCACGCAGGTGATGGTCTGATATGTCTAAACGATGGTGGGAGTTGATGCGGGTATTATCAGATGATCACTGAGACTATCTGAGCCGCTTTAGACCTATATCATCCTCAAAACCATAACATTTAGTAGAACTCCTTATTGGATTTATAATTTTCAACTTGAAATAAACACAAATTATCCAATAAAAAACTTTTATAGCTGGTGAGGCCTTTCGAGAACCATGTTCTCATCTACAGACCACAACAACAACTGAAGGTTAAATTAAATAACAATATTATCTGAACAAAAATAAACACATGTGACAGAAATTTAAAATTAAAACAATATAAAAACAAAATAAAATGAATAGTTATTGTATGTATAAAAGTGGAGTTATGAAAAATTCCGGGTTCGTTGTTGACAAGATTTTGTTGATTGTTTTAATGTATATTGTTTCAAAAGCGTCCAAATGTTGTGAATTTTGTACTTCTTTAAGTAATTTTATATTTGAAAAACTATGCTTTTGTTGAATTGTGTGTTTTACTATAGCTGATTTTTCTTCTTGTTTGTATTTGAAATTAGTTTTATGTTCTTTAAAACGAGTTTTTAATTTTCTTTTTGTCTGTCCGATGTATTTCATTGGCAGTTGTCACAGGAAATTTCATAAATGCCAGATTTTTCTTCGTTTTCTATTTTAGCTTTAGGGTTTCCGAGTAAGTTTTTTAAATATTTGTTAGTTGAAAATGACGATTTTATGTTCGCATGCTTAGAGAAACTTGTTTTTATATGTTTAGAGTAAGACGAATAGGTAAAAGGTCTCCATGTTGTATTCACTTCCTCTTTCTGACTTTCCAAAGTTGTTCTAGAATTTAACTCCAGGATTTTCTTTTTATTTCTTAAAATTCCATCAATAATGTTAAATTTATCAATTGTTATGTAAATTTAACCTTTAGTTGTTGTGGTCAGTAGATGAGAACATGGTTCTCGAAAGGCCTCACCAGCTATAAAAGTTTTTTATTAGATAATTTGTGTTTATTTCAAGTTGAAAATCTAAATAACGTTTTGTACATTTAGAAAACCAAGTAAAGGGCTACCAAAAGAAGAGGGGAAGGCTATTTTTATTTTGATTTTATCAATCTTTATGACTGTACCCTTATAGTCTATAGAAGCACATGTAGGGAGTGTTATTTTGGCATAATATAAGCTCAGTCACAAGGGGAAAATGAAAGAGCAAGCTCGATCCATTGGAAACAATAGATCTCAGTCCACAGTTGATGCTGTAAGCAGGGACTGAGCCTGTTCTTGATATCCTGTTTTGTAGTTTCAACTTTAAAACATACGTTTTTTGAAGGAGAACTAAACTAACATTGTTTTAAACTGTCACATAGTACACCACTATATTTGCTGTAGAGTGTACATACTAAGATATTTTCACTGTTCTTTCCCAAGGTTTTGATAATCTTTGATGTTGTTCTTAATTCCAGAGTGTGTTTTGATTTATTGTAAAATTGTATATATTTTGTTGGAATAAATTTAAATTCATTTATTAAAGATTTATATCTGAAAACGCTTTCTTGTAAAATATTTTGTAAAAGTGGACTTAGCAGCTTCTTTCCGTTAGCCCTTCAATAAATCGGCCCAAGAAAATCTATATTTAAAAAATAGTAAGAATTTACTCGAATATCTTTACGGAATTGAATGTGTCAAACTTAATCAATGTTTCTGGATTTAAAAATGTACATTGTCAAATATTAATAACAAATTATTAAATAAAAAATAAATTTGAAAGTGTCAAAATATTTACACGGAAAGTGTATATAATAAAGGGTCAGGAAGGTCTACTCCCTATGTTTAAACTAATAAAAATTATAACCAACCTTCTGTTGCACTTAACTACAAAGTTAAACAAATAACGGCAGGGAGCACGTTTAATGTTGAAAAATTGATTACATTAGAAGATACCACTCCATACGAAAATACACTTCGAAATATAGTTCGAAAATACACTTCCACACGTTAATCGAATAAAACAGTAACATCCAGCATCATTCAAATTAACACTAATTTTCACAAAAAATCCCCAACTATTTTGGCAGTATACAAACAGCATCACGAACGTCTTGTAATTAGAGGAGAAATAAAGATGATCTAATCTTAACTGAGGAGTTTAAAATTCCCCACTGAGCCATTTCCCGTGTCTCGCCGTAAATTTGAGGAGGAGACCTTTCAGCGTGCTACATAAATGATAACTCTATCTAAACAGCTGATAGTATTATTCCCTAATGGAAAGAATCCTGCTTGGTGATAGGTCGCGTCTTTCTCAGTCGAGTAGAGTCAGACATAATTAACCTGATAAACACTTTACTGCAGCTTCAAACGTGACCTTTGATTAGTGGCTTTAATTGCAATATAACACTTACCACTAACTTTATTCACTCTTAGTTTTATTGGCTTCGTAAAAGTCCGTAAATGATGGTAAATTTGCATTTAACGTTGTACTTGTTATTGCTGATTAATTTATAAAAAGTGTATTACTTATGTTAAGAACTACCATTACTCCATAGACGTCAACAAGCCGCATAATATTGGTGATGGTTACTCGGTTTTGTAAATTTCAAATTGGTCATTTACAAAAATACTCACTTTAATTCTTAAGAATGTGGTTTTTTATTATTAGCAAATTTCCACAGGCAGTAAGACTATTCACTAAAAGTTAAACACAAAATCTGATAAATAGATATTTAATAGTTAAAAATATATGGTGTACACAAACGTCGAAAAGAAATAAAACATAACTGTAGACATTGTAAGAATTTTAGCAAAAAAATAAAAGGTGGTTTCAAAAGGAAATATGGACATTGCAGCGCCATTTTCAAAGAGTATACTTAATTTCTTCCCGGGAAAAACGTATGTACTATTTAATATATGTTCTTCCTGTCATAATCACTTGACCCATGAATAAATACATTATGACAACACTTATTGTTAGGAAAGTGTAAGCAGTTACTACAGAATACTTCCCGTGGTCGTTGTTCATACCAACCAATATCATACATTCATCGTCTTGAGGAAACTAGGATGAAGGTGTTAAATTCATTGTAGTAGCTCTTCGTGGCGTATACATTGCAAATGTGTCTAGCACAAAAACGCATCTCAAGAAAACCTATACTTTATTTATTTATTTACAAACGGCATACGCCAATTACAATATAAGTTACAATATTGAGCAATTTAATTACATAAAATATTATTTAACAAAGACAAAGACTTGTGCGCACTAGAGGATATTATGATAGTATACTGCAATAATAATAATACAATATAACAATAACATGCAAATAGAATATACAAGAATAACAATAACATAATTTATGAGTTAAAGTCTAAAGCGGCTCAGATAGTCTCAGTTATCATCTGATGATACCCGCATCAAATCCCACCATCGTTTAGACATATCAGACCATCACCGCGTGGTTCGGAAGTCACGTTGCCGTTGGTCCTTGTATTTCCCTTGGCCATTGGGCTATTAATTAATGACCCATTCTAAGAAGAGTCGGCCTTAGTTTGTACAGAAGACTCATAACTCATTATCACTCATCACACTCATCCTTCACCACATATTTGCCTTAAAATACCTCATGAGAGTGGTCGGCATAACAAATAGTGATTTAGTGATTTAACATAACTTTGAGTAACAATGATAACAATTTGTATAACGATATAAAACTAATAAAACGTGCAAAGAAATTTGTAACAGTAAATAATATTTGAAGGTGTAACGACAATATAATTTGTACAATTTATCGGAGCAGGCGGACCCCAACCTGCTTATCGATGACTTATGATGTATATAGATATTATTGTATCTTTTTACTTTATTGCTTTTAGATAATCTTTCTAAAAGAAGATTGGATGCGCTGTTGCCAGCAGAACTATCTTTTAAACACAGAGACTAATGTAATCTGTTCCTTAGTGCTGTTTATTACAAACTAAATAAATAGACAACGTGTTTATCTGGAAATAAAATGGCGTTACATTAGTGGTTTCAGTTTTGGTATGATGCAATCTACCAACCGTGAACGTGACATTGACCTTGGACATTAGAGAGGTTACGTAGTCCACCACAAACACCAACCACTCCAGCCACTTCACTTTGTCTTGTCACGAGACCTACGAATTACAGGCAGATTTCATTCCTATCTTGTAATTGAAAGAGTTGGCTACATAATTTTCTGCAGCTCTTGACACCTCACCCACTCGATCACTTGAATGATAAACTCTTAAGATTATGTTTAACTTATTTCCCACTAAATTCGTTTACTTTTTTACAGAAATGAAGACAAAAGAGAAACGTATTCTATTTTGTGGCGGTCTCACGCCTTACAAATGTTTAGTTCCATTTATGAATAAATAGATTTAGAAAGTGTCCAAAAGAAATTTGATAACTAGAAACCATACTGGTAAGAATTACCAAATTAAGAATTCCAAATGTTGAAGCCTTCCTTAATACTTTTGTTAAATTTTAAACAGCAGTTTTATTGAATTTTGGTTTCTTTTAAATAAAATTACCCCTCTAGAAAGGTGTATAGAAGGGAACGGCAATAACCCATGATTTTACATTCTGTGGATTATTTTAAGATTTTTTAATTTCTTAGTCATAATATTAAATTCAAATCATCTTATAAATTACCACGCTTAGTTCAGTGGGCCATAGCGTTTAATGTGCTTTCAGCTGAAGGAAGAAGACATCAATTAGCAATTAATTCATAATCGCTTCTTGCGCCCCCAACAGAGCAGGCATTTTCATTCCATTATATTAACTTGGTTGCAAGAGCAGCTGTATCTGTGGGGGATGAAGACGTTGCAATCAGCTGTTTATATCCATCAGCTGTTGACGTTAGGTGGTCACGTGACGCTAACCATGTTACCCGCGCGCGTGTCACTCCCGCCCCTCGCCCCTCTTCACCACCCTCCGTTATGCTAATCTAGGACTTTGTTGCTTGCAGCTGTTACAGTATACTCTCCTCTCCAAATTGTTGTCATCTGATAGTCTTGTTTTTGATATGTCGCACCTTTGCGAGCTTGTTTGTTTACGATAACAGTCTGAGTTCTCACGCTACGGTTCAGGGTGAGAACTGTGCTTGAGCTGTTGGAACTGCTCAACACGGTAAATTTATAATAATTATGTGGAAAGACGTGAGGTTTTAAAGCTTTTTTATCTATTTATTCTTCACCATTTACAATAAGAAATTCCTAAAAGAGGTTAACATGGTTGAAACTTGAAAAGCTTTTAAACTTATCCAACCCCATAAGATAATTACTGCGTCGTCTTAGACAGTTAAGATGTCAAATTTAGTCTCGGGTACTCATCTTACGATTGACACAACTTTGAAACTATCTAGTGTGACTTGTCAAGGTAGATTTACGGCTAATTTAGATTTGTAATAAAGCGGGAATTTCCAAAATCAAAATATAACCGTACAGCTAAATTGTCGTGGTTTGATTTGGGTTAATATATGTGTTTGTGTTCGTTTGACTACTCTAGTGAGTAGAATCAACTGTAAAAACTAATACACTCAGTAGAAACTTACCCTGTGTTTAAATTGTATTTGATTTCAACAACTGCATATAAGTGTAAATAAGCATATTGCTCTGAAATTGAACATATTTTGGCCTTTTTTGTGTAGTGTTAAAAACTGACTATTTTCATTGTTTTAGTATTTTTTTCTTTTAACGGTTTGAAACGGTTTATTTGAATCACGAGTTTATAGACCAAAATAAATAAACCTTTTATATCAAAGTTTTACCTAATTTAGAATTAATTGTAATTAAATTCTTGTTTAGTTGATATCCGTGACTTTAGTTTTTATGTTTTTGTAAATATGTTTTGTTTAATGTTGTATGTTTCTTTGTCAACACAAAAGTATTTGTATATTGGCAAATAAATTGTTAAATCTTTATGGTCGCAGGACTACACTATAAAGCCAACACCATGGACAAAATATTGCAAAATTTAAACTCACAAAGGATAAAAACAAAAGCTGTTAAGAGGTTTTGTAAAAACCTCTTATGAGTAAATTTTTTTAAACTTTCTTGTCTTTAAATTGCAAAATAGTGCCACCAGTGACCCATAAAACTTCCAAGACGTGTCTTTTTGAAGAATGTTGTCAGTTTACAAAGTGAATGTCCTCTGAAGACGGGTGGAGTTTTTAACCACCCGAAACGTTAGGAGTAGCTTTTCTCCTACGGAAAAGTCCGTTTCTTTCCTTTTACTAAAACGTGAATGTGTTCTGTCAATATCGATACAGACACTAAATCCATGGTGGATTTATTCCACACACCTACACAGAGCGCAAGTGAACTCGATTAGATTTCGGTAATGAAATCTGTTGAGGGAATGATTAACGGAGCCAAACTTGCAGCGTTGTTGGTCCATAAATAATGCGAGATATATCGCTCCCCTGCTCGAATACCGTACACTAATTGTTTTACCTTTACTAATTTAACATTAAATTGCATTACTCAGGTTTACAGTTTCAATGTGTTCAATAAACCACCCATCCTTGCACGAGGCAACGCTTGTGTGTACGTGGTTGATACAGTTTTTAATTGACTATGGTAGTTACTTTTTTCACTACGGACATTATTATTGTTTAATTAAGTCTTGATTGGGAGTGATAACTGTGTGGATTTAGGATTATTAGAAAAATCGCAATACAGATTAAATGCCATGGATTAAATCTTTCTTTCAGGATATTATTGATTGATTGGTTACAACTGACTGCTGCGCTCCCTCAAAATATTGGCCCAAAACTATTCAATAAACTACCCAGAAACATTAAATTATAAACTAACCCCAACAAGTTTAAAATTTTAGTTAAAGAGTGACTTTTAGAAAATGCCTGTTTCAGTTGACAAGTTCTTGTTAGATCAGTAAACACTATAACAATAAAATCCAGAGTAATATATTTATTATGCTTTCTATTAATTTTTAGCCTTTATTATTAAAAAATATATATAGTATAACAAATAAGTCAACATAGCACCCTGGTTTGAAAAACTTTATATTTCCGCGACCGGTTTCGACTTAAAGTTATCTTCACGGCGAGTACAACTAACAAAATAATATGTCTTAGTATAAACACAAAATAATACATATGGTATAAATAAAATCATTAATTAAATTGTAGAGTAAACAGTTGAAAATATTTTAAACTTATACGTAATGACATGTTCTGAAGAACTCCTATTTTTATTTTACTAATTTTATCTAATATTGGATTTCTGGCATGTACGTTAGTTGTATTTAGAATATTTCCTGGGTCTTTTAAATTACTTAGGTAGATGTGTAAATATCCCTTGCAGTTCATTAATCATCCTTGCAGTTCAGGATGCTATGTTGACTTATTTGTTATACTATACAATTCTAGCAACCCTAAGTGAGTCTTTGTGTAATAACTAAAAAATATATATATTTTAGTACAGAAGTTGTAAATATTAATAAATATAACGATTGTTATGCAATTTATTAAGTCAAACTTAAATAGTCAATTTTTACTGCAGTTATTTCAGTCACTGGTCCATAAACTCATCAACAATCTAATAAGACCACTTTTTAAACAACATTTAGGTGTATCTTAAAAAGTAGCCATGTTAAGTTATGACCTATAATAAAGCAAAACTACACACAGGACTAAACCATCTTCACTCATGTCGCCTTAGTTCGAAATGTTTAAATAAGACTTATAAAAGTCTAAAAACATGAACTCGTCCATTTATTTGCGTTATTACATTTACATCAAACATATTATCTTACAATTAAAGTGAAAAAGTGAAAACTATGTACCCTTTGATTAACATTTTATTCACACTACCGGTTTCAGAGATGACTTCATCTTCGGTGTGCGTACAGTTAATGAAGCCTTAAAATATTTGTCAACAAAAACTATAAATCAAATTATTAGTAAAATTAATAAACCATCATATGGTAAATATGGAAGACTATTTTGAAAAATTCCTTGGTGTTAATACTATATGACTAAACTTGTTTCATTTTGTAGATGTAATCAAAAATAGGATTCTTGTAGTTGTAATGCGTGTTGTTCAATAATCCCCTTCATCTCTTTGTTTACTCATTTATATATATATGCAGATCTTCCTTACAATCCATCTTCTCTCCTTTCTTCGCTAGCTCGACTATTTGCATATTGTGTTCCATATTTGTGTAAGAATGGTTCGAGTCTAGAAGGTGTTCAGCGTAGGAAGATTTCATGGTCGTGCTGTTGTTCGATCTTAGGGCCTGGATGTGTTCCCGAAATCTGCATAACAATAACAATTTATTAGTCATTTTACAAAAAATAATTGTGTTGACTATAAAATAAAACAAACAAACTATAACTAATCATTAACATAACAAAAATGATAAAATTTTGATAAAACCTATGGTACCGGGACAGGCCGAGTTGAGGTGTAATATTGTAAGTTATAATATTAAATCCAATTGTATTACGTTTGATTGTCATGCATAAATTCACCCACACTGTAAAATGATTTATTAATTAAATATGCATTTAAATGACCTTCCCGTTTGCCCTATGTAATATTTGTTACAATCATCGCAACATAATTTGTAAATTTCAGATTGCATGTACTTGTCGTTGTTTCAGTTGTTTGAGTCTTTTTGAGAGAATCTATTTATCATTGAAAACACGTTGTTCTTGGTTCTGTAGCCGACATTGAAGTTTGTACCTTGAAAGGTTTTTCGTACAGCGTTCTGAATTGATTTGTTGAATGGGGCACAGATGTATTCTTTAGTGACATTTTCCTTTCTTTGGTTTTCGGTGTGCTTCTTCTTTGATCTTTTCTTAATCATATTATCAATCATTTTTCTTTATAACCGTTTTTACAATTATTACACCACAAAATGAATTAAAGAACTTACAATGAACTACATTCAACTCTTACCCAGGTAAGTATTTTACGCCTTCAAACATTACTGCCTTTGTCATATTTTAGCTTCGTAGCAATACAAGTACCTATGAATACAAGTAGCAATACAAGTATTATGAAACAAACTTAAGCGTGAGCCTCTCAATAGACCAATCGGCTTAAACTAAGAAGCAAATTATAACTTCGTGTTTTATTTGGCACAAACTATTATCGCCGAATTCTGAAACTATTCTTGTTATTTAATGTTTATTGTAAATGTTCGCGTAAGTATTGTGAGATTTTTCCGAGCGCACATTGTTAATTTACACGAAGAAAATATTACACTTGAATTTATAAGTAGAAGAAAATTTGTCTTAAAATTTTGTTATTCACCATTGTTGTTGATAGTTAATCTTCAAGGCCAAATATATATCATTAATAGTTTTTATGTTAAACGTCAACTGAATACTTTATTTTCGAACATTTATAGCGTATTTAAAATAAGTTCGCGATTCTTTATCAAGAAGTACGTTGAGAGGTTTTATTAATATTTGAAACATAATATCTTTGTCGTTAGGTGTTTCTTTCTTAACTTGACCTACAAGTATTTGAGTTTATGGCGTTATTGCGCTTTGTTTACTTCACAGTGCCAGAAAGTGAAGACCAGTCAGAGAGTTTGACGACGGACGAATATGCCTTATTTTTTTAGATAATGAAGCTGTCTACACTTATATATTCATAATAACTAATTTACGATTTAAAATGTATACATACATTTGTAAAAGATACTTGAAAATTTAGACTGGTGGTTTTAACAATAAAGTTACTTTTACAACGATACATGGTTGTTTAATACTTATATCAAACTTTTCGAAATGTTTTGTTAAAAGGTATTTTCGATCCGAATACTAATTAAGTGAATTTAGGGCGTCGCCGTAGTTTTATAGAGTTCATTATTTACTTTACCATAATTTAATAATGTGTTTGTAAGTTTAAATAACTGCACAACTTCGTGAACAACGTCTCTGAATCAACTAATAACTGACGCAGTTGCATTTAATCCCGCTAGAGTTCTCCCCATACCGATCTGAGTAGATTGTGTTCCATATCTACGCGGAGACTGTTTAGTAAGTGTATGGAGACAAACCATATTCATTCAATGTTGTAATTGAAAATAACTTTAAAATTATAGATGAGAATATAGAAAATGAACCACAGTTGCTCAGTAAACCTGTAAGTTTTGCTATAACAAATTCTGCGTAGTTCCGGTTGGTATTTTCATATTTTTGGAGTGCTGAATCCGAATTTAGATTTTGCGAAAAACGTGGCCAACCTTCCTAGAAGAACACTCCATATTTCCCATATAAAATGTAATATTTATGTTTAGTTGTATCCGCTCTTCAATAACTCATTGTAGCAATTTACGCAAATACCACACGTAACATTTATTTATTGTTCAAAATATTGATTTTATAAACTATATATAGTTATAAGTGTTTATTGTTATTTATTTTTGCAAGTTATTTATTGTCCCAAAATTATTTATTTTTATGAATGTTAAAAAATAATATTTAGACATTTTATTCTTCCAATTTGCAATGTATACATGTTTTTCTTCTAAATTCCATCAACTTGTTTGAATTATTTAATATATGTATGTTAGTATTAATATAAAATATTATATGTTTATATAATATATATGCATGACGAAATTTGTAAACTTTGTTTTAGCTTTTCCCCCCAATTAGCAATAGCTAGGGGGGATAAAATGTTAACTGCATGTATAAATATGAGTTTAATAAAGAAATAAAAAACTCAAATACTCTGCCCAACAACTCGATTTACTGATAGGCCTAAAAGAATGTTATTATTAAAATATGAACAATAAATATTATTAAAATATATATCTTTCGGCACTGTCCATTGAAAATGCTAGAATACCGATGACGAGTTAGTAGCGATCAATATTGCACTACGCTCTTTGTTCCCAGCCCTTGAGTCACTACAAGCGGCAGTGCAAATAATTACAGACCCACTGCCAACTAGAGTCACTGAGGACTGAGGCGACGACATCCACTGCCATCCCGAGTCGATAATCATTGTCATCGCACATTTCCGCTTCCTGTGATCTACCGGCTCAGGATGTTGCGTATCAAGGCTGGCATCCATGTCGGTGGGAAAACCAGATCTTGACTCAAACTCAATCTACCCGCAAAGCCAATTTACTAGCAATTTCAAAATCCACCCCCATCATCAATAGTAACTTGTGGTATAGTTGGGTCCAGCAACCCCTTTGTCGGATAAAGGCCCTTACTGTGCGCTGTTAGTGAGTGACTATAAGATGTCTTTTCATAATGACGCGATTTGTCGTTTTGCAATGACTGATTAAAATTTAAAGTAAACACGAGATTGTAGATCACGTGCTATTTACATCTTCGTGGCGTATTTTTATTTATCACACAACAGAGATTTACATTGAATGAATCCTGGAGAAGGTAGATTTAACTTTTTCATATTATCATGAATTTAAAAGGTACTGTTTTTAATTTCTTAGTAAATCAACTGCTTATTACATAAATGCTGTATAACGATAACACATTTACATTGATATGACAAATTCTGTTTTTGAGCCTTGACATTTAGAAATGAGAGGATTTATTTTGTAACATTCTATACAAACAAACTTAACACCGTTATTGCGAGAGAACATAGGCTACAAAGAATTTTGAAAAAAAATAGTAACAAGTAAAGATACGTCCGGTGTAAAACGTCAAACTATTGAAAAATACAAAACAAGTCATACATGGTGTCTCATATCAAGTACACATCTAGAAAATGGTTTGACTTTTGACATTTCTTAGTAAAATATAAATTGTTCATTAAATTGACTTAAATAATAAAGGTCTATTTGCGAGTTTCAAAAGGTATTCATTCACTTTTCTTCGAATCCCATTCCGTCTAGCTCCTATGTGGTTCTATGCGGCCTACCTGTTGGGTGTCGTGAATTCGTCTTAACTATAGAATGCTTTTGCGACCAAATTTTGTTTTGGGTGGATGTGTTGGCAGAAAAGCAATTTAAGGCACTTTATTGGGAAACTTTTTAAGAGATGACCTCCTGTAGTACCGAGTTCATGCAATACCCCCCTGTGCTCCACAAGAGATCCATTACCGTGTACTGATGGGTAGAAGTGACGGTAGGACAACAGCTTTTCACAAGGACTGTGAAGTACCACCCAGGCAAAGTACGAGTATTACAGAGGAGGTAAGGTTAATGATAGAACACATAAAGTTTAACTATATTTTATTAAAAATGAGTAACATTTGAGTAGTTAGTTGGTCTCGTCCATGAGGGGTTGTGAGGGAGGGAGGTGGTGAGGCTCTGTCAAGTAGTCTGGAGAACTCTCCGTCCAGTCACACGGCCAGAACAGCTGGAACAAACATTGGCAATATTCAACACTGCTAGAAATATCTCATAAATATTAGTATTTGACTTTGGATTGCATTTAATTTTGTGTACAGCTTTTACAAGTCCTGGCAGTTCCCTCGCCAGAAGATTACAGGTCTCGAAGAGCCCAGAAATCCATCTAGTAACCTCTCGTGCCGAAAGCGGCGACGCTAATAAACGCGCCCTGAAGAGGACACTGTCTTTTCAACAAAACATATTAGAAAGCCTAATTGTTTTTAGGCATACAGTTAAGGTTGTAGTTTTGTTTTGTTAGACTATGAACGTTATTGAGGAACATTTGAAAATATATGACTATGAGCGGAACCGTACGGCATAAACTCGGATCTTTAACAAGCTTTCCACCAACCAACAAGCGGACCATTCTTGAGCGCTATTAATCACACGTGCCAGACGGACACATTCCTCTCGAGCAGAACTTTGAACTATCACCTATCCAGTTTGTACGTTTAGATTAAAATATTGTGTCGAAATTTAAGAACGTCTATAGCGTTTAAGTTCATTGAGCGATTGTAAAACATATGCCAACACTTTGGCCAGGATCTAAAATGACTACTTCAAAATTCCCTGGGTATCCAAAAATATTACAAAATATTTAAGTGCATCACCTGTGGCGTGTTCTTGCCCTCCAGGATGATCCGCAGTTTCTGCAACTGACATGCGGCCTCGCGGGGTGAAGGTACTGGAACACCACTGGAGCTGGAGGACCTCTTCCTGCCGTTAGTCCAGCCCCTGGAGTACTGGAAGGTTTGGGCTACCAGTGACCCCACCAGACAACACAACACTAGCAGCACACTCACACAACGACTCATCTTGCACCTGCAGAACATAGTGGACATGATGTTATGTATTAAATTTATTATTATAATGCATCACAATATTACAATTTCGATTTGACACATTTTTAGAATGTTGGGCACAATTCAAAACCAGAATACTAGCAATTAATTATTATGTATATCTTAATCTTTGGCACTAAGTTATATAGGTGTATTCTATAAATATTTCAGAAAACCGTTCTGGAAAAATCGATATGTCATGTTAATTATTAGTTAAACAAGTTTAGGGTGAAGTATAGCATTGAGAAGCATGCAGCATGATGTAATAGTACCAGTTAAGTAAAGTGAAAAAGTGAAAACTGTGTACCCTTTGATTAAGATTTTATTTACAATACCGGTTTCAGAGATTACTACATCGTCGGGTGTGTGTACAAATAATACATACACACCCGAAGATGGAGTCATCTCTGAAACCGGTAGTGTAAATAAAATGTTAATCAAAGGGTACATAGTTCTCACTTTTTTCACTTTAATATATCCAGTATCCTTTTTAAGTGAATCTCTCTTTTCTCATACCAGTTAATTATTTAGTATTAAACGCCACCTCTCTTAAGCAAAGAAAAATTTAACGAACTTTGGTTTCAATTACCTTTAGTTAAAGTTGAAGGATTACAATGATCTCAGAGCCAAAGTACTTTAATTTGGTTATGGAACTAAAATAAATCACTAAATCACTATTGAGATGCCGACCACTCTCATGAGGGTATTTTAAGGCAAATATGTGGTGAAGGATGAGTGTGATGAGTGGTAGTAATGAGTTATGAGGTGTAGTCTTGTTACAAACTAAGGCCGACTCTTCCTTAGAATGGGTAATTAATAGCGGATCCGTGGCGTATTGGTATCGCGCGCGTCTCTGGAGCTCATCACTCCGGTGGCGCGGGTTCGACCCCTGCAGTAACCACTTACAATTTGTCGAGGTGATAGAGAGGACTTTGTAGTCCTAACTTCGCCTCGTTAAACAAGCCAAACTTTACCTTTACCTTTTTAATTAATAGCCCAATGACCAATGGAAATACAAGGACCAACGGCTTAACGTGACTTCCGAACCACGCAGGTGATGGTCTGATATGTCTAAACGATGGTAAGAGTTGATGCGGGTATCATCAGATGATCACTGAGACTACCTGTGCCGCTTTAGACCTATATCATCCTCAAAACCTGACCTCCATGAAGCTGGATTACAGGACCACGCCACGAGTCCCAGTCATAGCATACATTAGTCAGAATAGTTAACGGTTCACTAGGAAAATGTTACGTAATTTCAAAAATAATTTAGCATCACAATGTATTTAAAAGTGAAACTTATACTGTATAACGTGCAACTGTATACATTTATCATAAAATGAATTAAGTTTATCAAAGCAGTTAGATCTCCCGTCAAAATAATTATGACCAAACTACATGAACAATATAATGAAACAACCTTCCCAAAGTCAAAGGAACCAACAAGCCATGAGATTAGTAGTACGCGTATCTGTATGTAAGTGGTCAAGCTACCTTGCCATTGTTGAAGTGACACAGAACACTGCTATCGCAGTCTCGTAACTCACAATGTTTATTGTTAACATATGTCACTTAAGGTGTTATGTTAACATGTGGACGTGTTTCCTATCTCTGACTCGTAACACTCATGGCCCATAGATAATCATGCGAACAGTTTAAATACAACACAACACGGTCGTGGCCACTAGTCGCACAACAAGGTGACGATAACGATCTTATCTGAACCTGGTTAAAGTCTCGACGATTTAAACTTTATTTAAAAACTTGTAGTTTAACCTGTCAAGGTGGGAGTTAAGACTGTGAACCCTACTGGTGGGAGTTTTTCCAGGGTTAGCCTAGGCCTATCATTTTCCTCATTTTCCTCGCTAGAGGCATCTACCCATGCAAACATTTAGTACACTATCATTGCTCTCTATTGATGTGTTGTCCCCATCAATCAAGGCATAATCTGTCTCTTCAATTTCGCTGTCAAACAGCCAGTTTTGTATTCGATCTTCTTCATTCATATTACAAGACCTACTATACTCGTACACACTTACACATCACAATAGCACAAATAACACACTAAAAGGATTACTGGATAAATAAAAGTAAACTAATAATTATAACTCAACTAAAATACACAAGCCGGCGACCGACGTTACGTCAAACTAGACATCAACAAGTGACGATAGTGTTATAAATGTAGGCAATGTTTGCATGGATGTAGATGCATCTAGCGAGGAAGATGAGGAAAATGATAGGCCTAGGCTAACCCTGGAAAAAAATGCCACAAGTAGGGTTCACAGTCCCGGCTTAACTTCCACCTTGACAGGTTAAAAAAATAAAGTAGATAATTGAAGTGGTGAAAATATGTTTTTATTTTTAAGTACAAACACGTCATTTTTGGAACAAAAACTGTATTGTACTTCAAAGGCCTCATCACTTTTTATATTGGTGTGCCGACATAATTTCTTCATAATTGGTTATGAAGTTCTCCCAATGAATAAACTCATGCTGTGTTTTCAATTTAAATCCATATTTTTACAGCGAAAGACCAACAGTACGTTTAATCACAAAATGAAGGACTTTTTAAGAACCTTATTTGAGACGCTCTACAACTTTGACTCAGAACTTGTTTCATATCTGGTCACTAAACTTTTGGTTGTTGGTAATTTTTCGCGGCTTTTTATAGATGACACGTGCAGGCCTTAATTACTAAACTTACTGAATTTAATCCAACAAAGGTTAACTCAATTTTTGATTATTTGGAATTTAAATATTTCCGTAAAATATTAAGTGTATATTTTACAAAACCCTCAAAACAATTTTGGATATTGACGGAGGTAACTAAAAACCTATTTGATGTAAAACATACAATGGTCAGGAAGAAAGAAACTACTTTAAAAAAATAATTACAGCATCGACGCTGAGATATATTAAGATTCAAGACTTCCACGTTGTCTAACCGGTTAAATTTTTAATTTTCTTTGATTTTTTTATTTTTTACAGATGGGTTTTCAACTTAAATACTCAACATGGGTGATAAAATTCAACAAATAATTTAAATTGTGTTCAAAAATTGTAACTAACCCATTTGGGTAACTTTCTACTCCATAAAATTGTTAAAATGCATAAATATTCTCAATACAGTAAAGAAGTAGTTTATGAATTTTAAAAAGAAGACTACCGGTATTTAATTTGTCATTTTTGTAATAATCGCTTCTTGTTTAACTGACACCCATTACAATTTTACAATTATTGTTTTATATTCTATGCTTAACGTAGAGTTACTAAACCAACAATTTTACTTAAAATATTTAAACAACATAAAACATGATTTGTAATGCAGTTTTAATAATAATGTTGAGTGATTAGGAATAAATTAAATTAAATTTGTTTGTTTAATGCATGCATAAATATAAAATATGCTATGAAAATAATAAACCTGCACTAAGACCAAACTACGACAAGTAAAAATTGAATCATCAAACGGCCTATTTAAAAAATCTTATTTATAATATGATTAAACAGTATAACAACCTTCCAAATTCTATGAAAGAAGAAACAAATGTACGCAAATTCAAAAACACATTAAAATCAAAACTACAAGCGAGTGTATACTACAATTTCGAAGATTTTTTAGACAAATTCAAGATTAGCTAAGACAAAATTCAGAGTGTTTGATTATTTATACTTAGCCTTATATATTGTAATTGTCAATGCAATTTATTGTTCATGGCAATAAAACATTTTATTATTACAGTTTAAATTTATACACTAAACAATACTATAGAGATTATTATCGACTATTTATGGTCTCGATGTATATTTAGAAACTTATTATCGACTATATCGATACGGGCGCTGGTCGGCTCACCTGGGGGTGGGTGTGAGCAGGTCTCAGGGTTGGCGGAGTGTGACGCGAAGTAGGAACTTAGCCGGGTTTTATGCACAATATCAGAGCTCGTTACAAAGAGACCACACTCCCTTCTCTGTTGCTTAAATGTCAATTAATTAACAGCGTGGCACACCGCGAGACAGGTGTCATATTTAACTATGCGTTTGACTCATTTAGTCAACGTTACGTTGAGAGGTTCGCCTACGGGAAAGTTGAAGTTAAAACCGCAACAGCTCGGCTCAACTATTCTTCAAGTGGGGTTATCTGGTGAAGTCGTGTGACAAATCAAGAGTTGAATGTGTTTCTACGACTCCAATTGATTAAAGTTGTGTTATACAGGCTGTCCCATAAGTAAAGTGCCAAACTCTAGGAAAAGGTTACATGGGTCAAAATAAAGAGAAAATAAAGAATAAACATTTTAGAGGAACACAGCATTTTCTCAAGAGTTAATAACTCAGACTCTGTTAATGACCACAACAGTTCCCTAATTTTCACCAATAGAGTCTGAAACATATATCAAAATAAAATCAAACAATATTACCTCATTTAAAGCTTCTATACAGGGTGTCCAATAAGTAAAGTGCCATACTCTAGGAAAAGATTATATGGGTCACAATAAAAAGAAAATCAACAATAACATTATCCAAAAACGCTTAGTTAACCAGATATTTGCCATTTTATATTTTTCACTAATTATTTAATATCTTCCACACCATTTGCCGGATTTGGCTCAAACTTAACATGAATTTTTAGATACGATATCTAATCATTTTGGTGGTTATTATGGTAATTTTAGTGCATTTTTGGCGTTACACCTCAAATAGCGAATAAACGGTGAGTTTAACGATAAAATGTAAGATAACGTTTTGTAGTGAATTCTATTACCTATCTATTGAAACCAAGATTATAAAAGTCTATTGGGAAACAACGAAGCTTTAGGGGAAACTCTGGCTGAAAACAGATAACTTTCCACCTTATTATCTTGATGTTTGCCACGGTTTCCACTGTAACTTTGTTGATTCTTAATTGATTTTTTTACCTTGGTGTCAATAGATAGGTAATCAAATTCAATACAATACGGTATTCTCTACATTTTATCGTAAAACTCACCGTTAAATCGATATTTAAGGTGTAACGCCTAAAATGCCCTAAAAATACCATAAAATAGCCACCGTTTTAAAATGATAAGAATTAGATCATGCTGGTAATTTTCCATAAATGGTCTTACTTGGATACAAATTTATGCTGAGTTTGAGTCAAATCTGAAACGTGGTGTAGGAGATAATAAATAATTAGTAAAAATATAAAATGGCGAATATCTGGTTAACTAAGCGTTTTTGGAAAACTTTTCTCAGAGTCTGCCACTTTACTTATGGGACACCCTATATACGTACGTTTCCACTAAAGAGAACTCGAACTCGTATTACGTACCACAAACAAGTGTCAACTTTTTGGACAGGCAAAAGTAGCCTTTGCTTGTGAGCGCATGGTACGGTAGGGGCGTAGCAAACTGTTAAATCCGTCCAAAGAATTAAAAGAAACTGCAGCAATAATATTTAATATTATTCTCATGGATTAGATGAGCTTTCTAACTACAATATGTTACATGCTCAAACTTTCAAAACATGTATATAATTTGTAAATAAAACGACTGAATTGGCAATCAAAGTGTGAAAATCCACAACATGTTTCGGCTATTTGAAAGCCATTTTCTAGTGGTACAAGTAGAGAAAAAATAATAACACTATGAATTTACAAAATAAAATAAAACACATGAAAATATACAAATATAAAAAAATACAAAGATTAAGTTAGCTTTTAAAGGGTTGATTTTAAACTCCTGACTGTATTATATAATTCATTATTTCCTTGATATATTTTTCATTTAGTAATACGGTGTGGTTTCTTTAGATGCACTATAAATTTCAAAATCTTCAAAACATTTAATCTTGATAGGTTTTGGTGTGTTTCAAAATCTTCAGGTTGGTGTGTATGTCTGTATAATTATGTTATGTTGTGACTTAAGTGCTGTGCGAATTTATAATTAATTATTTAATTGTACAGACATACACACAAACCTGAAGATTTTGAAACTTGACTTATATCAAGATTAAATGTTTTAGATTTTGAAATTTATAGTGCATCTAAAAAACCAGACCATATTAGTAAATGAAAAAATATATCAAGAAAATAATACTCTATATTACTGATCAGGATAAAAATCAACAAAAACAGTTATTTTCATGTGTTTTATCAACTCAAAACTCACAGTGTTATTACTTTTGTTTCTCTACTTGTAACACTAGAAAATGGCTTTCAAATAGCCGAAACATGTTGTGGATTACACACTTTTGATTGCCAATTCAGTCGTTTTATTTACAAATTATATACATATATACTTGTGCAATCAGTGGTCGTCATGAATAATTTTCAAAACTTATCCTGACGCCAATTATTGTCTACAATTATACTAAAATAAAATCAGATATGCGCAATAATTACCTAGAGGTAAGGGGTGAAGAGTGGTGCAAGGGGTTGAAGATTTCACCGGCTTCTGATGTGTGGAGAGCTGAGAGAGGGATTATATACAAAGTCCTGCCACTCAGCTAAAGAGCTAACACAAGTTTGTATGCTAAACAAGGGCCGGTAACGATTCTCTTCAATCGCCTTCATCATGCCAATAATTTACCCTCCTTCGCGCCTCGGTTAAACAAAGAATGCTGTCATTACTTTTAGATGCTTTTGTTTAGCTTGAATTGGCTTGATAACGAAACTAAGAGTTTTTTGTTTATAATAATTACAGCTCTAACTACCCACTTGTCCGACTAGATGTGGTATAACATCTGTTACAATAAGCGTCAATGATAACAGTAGGAAACGCTCTACTAGTCCAGGGCCGTATTTCTAAATAGGCTAAAAAGGTGCAGTCAAAGAGCGGCAAATTTTCAGGGCGGCAAGTAAGAACACTTTATTAATGGAAATATTTTTATGAACAGTACAGGTCCAAGCACGGACCCTTGAGGCACACCTGACATAACTTCAAGTTTATCGGGGGATATTTTGGTTATTTCATTTTGTTTTAAAGAATTAATTTCAACATATTGAGCCCTTTTATAGAGGTAAGATTCAAACCACTTTAATACTTTGTCTCTTATTCCTATAAGGTTTAACTTTGCCAACAGGATTTTATGATTTACTGATTCAAAGCCTTAACTGTGTCAAAGAATAAACCGACTGTGTTTTGTTTAATTAATGTTTACTTGATCAAGATAAAATATTTGACTTGGAATTTGCATTAAAAGACCTAGCTACTTCAACCTAAATTGTGAAATTCTCCCTCGCCCTCGGTGTTTCATCACATGTTTATTGCCTACCTTTCCTCGGTCTCCGGTCTCGAAGGTTCATACCGAGTACATCAGAAATCACTTTCTTTTCCACCCTCGGTGTTTTCCCCTGAAGAACAATCTTTGACATGTTTCTCAACCTTCTCATCTACAATATCATGGTTTTCTCCCTTGGTATGTGTGTGCAGTGCACTCTGATGACATCCATGGTGGAATTAAATATATGTCATTTAATTATATTTAATTCCACCATGATCACATCTACCGACTCAGGTGATAACAGACACCATATCAACTGTAATAGCTCTGATAGTCTTCTGGTACTTCTAGTACCTACGTAGCTATACAGATCATTTTGAAGATTTAAAGCCGTACTGTAACACTTGATATAATAAGTTCTAATTGATCAAATAACATTACTGTATGAGATTGTGCGTAACAAGGTATAATGAAATCTCAGGTCTGATTCTAGGACCTGAGGACCCTTACTTTCTTTGCTCTTTGCAACAACTTGACCCCCTCAATTTATTTGTATGCTGCAGCACTAATGGTTCTACGCTCCCAGTGACTAATTTTCTACATTTTAATACACCAATTTACAAAACAGTTTACAAAATGCAAATTGTCCTCAAATTTAATCACTTTTGTTGTTGTTTGATAGGTTATAAGAGAGGACTTGTTAGTCCTAACTTCGCTCTAATGCATTTTCATTTCATTTTCCCGTTAGAATGCTTTCTGGGCTTTACCCGGCCACTTTATAATACAAGTCTATGAAGACTTTTGTAATTGTTTGAATTGTAACGGGCTTAGTTTGATATATTTATTTGCCCAGTAATTGTAATTATTATAAGGTACCTACTACAATTGTTTTAAAATTTTGCATTGTCTAACTATAACAACCCACTTTGCAAAGCATTCATAGAGACAGTTTATGTCCTTTTCAACAGAAAGGAAGAGAATAAGAATGTCTTTATTTTCTTGAATATTTGGTTTACAATTTTACAATATATGTTTGAAATTAAAAAAGAAACAACACATTCTTCACACTTTATCCTTAGGATGTAGAAGCAATAAAGATATCACTAACGCTAGTAAATAAAACAAAACAAATGTTAGTCTTCTAAGTAAGAAAATGAACACAAAAATAAACTGTCTTTGACCTGTCAAGCTGAATCTGATACATCTTTCCAAGCCCACTCCCCCGGACCCAGGCACACAAGCGCTCCTGGGCTGGACGCCAACACAGACACTGCCCTTGTATAAACAAAGACAGCCGGCTTTTCGCCAGCCCGTACTGATCGTGAAAACCAAGAACCGGAGAAGTGAGCACAGGAAACGAAAGAAAAAACTTAATAGATAATTGATCTCCTAGTGGGAATGTGTGATCAGTGATGGAGGAAGGTTGAGAATAAAACACTGAGTATAAATAAACTGTATTTTAACTGTTTGTATTTACATGTTATATAAATTAAAAGCATTCATTACAATGTGTACAGATTGATATTTATATGGTTTAACGTATTACAAAAGTAATACCAGTATACCTTGATTTAAATATTTGCATTTATTTACTTGGAATTAGTACTAACCGTACCTTATTTAAATTACAATTATTTTACGTTACTACTAGCTTTACTAAAAATATAACAATAATTACAAATTTCAATGCATATGAAAATTAGTAAAACTATCAAATATTTAAAGGCATTTCAAATGCAAACCTATGTCTACACACCACTGGCATTCATCCCCTCCCGTAGAATATTCTATTCAATTGGTTCTATTTCTTTACTTAAAACCACAGAATAATGATGCACAAACAGCATAAAGTTGTTGCTTTGGTACATTTTTCTCCTTTACTATTCACATATCTAATTAATTAAGTCAAATGCGGTGAAACCTTTCCATTTATTCAAAAACTAGTATTTAAGCAAAATTGTAGCCACAAAGAGCAAACTTTGGTATTTTACTTTCTGGCAAGCGTTTTTGGACTTGTCAAGTTGTCTCACTTCAAGGTCAAGACTAAAGTACAGTAGAGTCTCGATTATCCGACCTAAACCGCCGCGGCAAGGTCGGATAAGCGAAAAGGTCGGATAACACGGAAATCGGTTAAAACGACGTTGAAAATGTGTTCAAGTAATTTTATTTACTCATAAGAATCTTGAAGATTACATGTAGCGTACTAAAATATCAAAATTCACTTCGCAGTAAGTGAATTTTGACCTTTTAGTAATACACATGTTTTACAGCAGAAAAATAATGTACAGTCGGGTAGGAAAGGGGCTGCATCGTGCGGGAATCTGCATCTGCTGCGTACGAGTGTGATGAAAGGAACTGTTTCGCGCAACAGCCTTCTGCGAAAACTCGTGATAAATGACCGATAATAAATTGTCCCAGTAGGTCGGATAACTCGGAAGGTCGGATAACCGAGACTCTACTGTAGTAACAATGCTTATGTTGTAGACAGTGTTTGACCTTTACTGGTCTGCAGCTGGCCACTTGTTCAACCATACAATAGTGTATTTGTCTCATTATTTTGTCATCCCAAATGCATTTCCCCTGTATTTAGGTTAAAGAAGTTTCTGCTGTACTTGTAAAATAGATACCGCTAATATAGTTACTAAAACAATGTAAATGAATATTGTAATGCTGCTGTCATAATGCTTAATAATTGAAGGTTCTGATACTGAATAAGTAATTGTAAACTCACTAAGTATTAGTTATTATTTAGAATAATAAAAATGCCTTCATTAGAGTTTGTTGGAAAGCATATACTATTTTGAAGACAACTTCATATTAATGTGTTTCTATAAAGTGTAATTTGTAAACAAGCTGAAACCTGTACATTATTCTGTTGATGGTGTTTCAAAAAAATGTTATCTTCACCCACATTACTTTAAATTTTGTTCCACTTGCACCACACTATCATTTTATTGATTTGTTTTTAATAATCTTTAAAACACCATCGTTTACTTAGATTTTTATTTGTAGAACCAATGTTGCATAAAAAGTAAATCAATCATAACATTTCCTTATTTCCCTTTAAATGTAACAATTAGTAACTTTCGCTTGTAAGCTACAACAAATGTGGTTGTATTGGACTTTGACTGATTGAACTCCAATAATCCATATCTCTAATTTCTCAGTTTGATATTAGAACAAAATTATTTTTAAAATATAATAAAATAGGAAAAATTTAAATATTTTGAAAGTAAAAATAAAAATAAGTTAAATGCTCAAGGAATTTCTTTTATTCATAAGAATTGTAAAGAGAAGAAAATCAAATTTATTAAACAGTTAAACACACAAATTAATCAAAACCCCCTATCTTTAAAAAATATACTCAAAACATATATAAAATGTGAAACTGACATTGTAGATGCAATCTTTTGATGTCAGAAATGTTCCAGTGATAGTGATATCATAGAAGCAGAGTTTGCTTTTATGGGTGAGGAGGAAATGCATTTATGTCATGCGCAGTAAAAGGTAAAGTTTTTGTCTTGTTTAACAAGGGGAAGTTAGGTTAAGTTACAAAGTCCTCTCACCACTCAACTTTAAGTAGCATTACTGCAAAGTCACCTTACAAAATTATGTAAGTGGTGACTGCTGGGATTGAACTCACGCTACGCAAGTGATGAGCTCCAGAGTTGTGCACACTTCCAATGGTCCGGCCAGACACAATCTGTGCTTGGTCTCTCGACAGCTTGAACGGTTGTAAGCTCACTTTCGGTGTTATTTATTGCTTTGGAAAAGATCAAAAGGGCCTTAAAATTATCATTTGAACTAAATAAAGGGTTCTTAAATGCCCTAAGATCTAATATGCACATCTATTAGACATTTTAAAGGCAAACAGCAATGCTGATACAAATATTTCAAAAATTATAATTTTCAGTTTTCAAGCCAAAATTTGAATGAAATGGGTTTGAATTATTTAACTCAATTAAAACTTATCAAGTATTTAAGGTATATATTAATGTAATTGTTTTAAATAATTAACACAATTATAGAATATGGATATAAAAATGTCAACTACAATTTGAAGATATATGAGGAGATTTAACCCTCTGAATACATTGGTGGTATACGGCATATATTTCAGTATTGTCTATATATTGCTTGATGGAATATTTAGAAAACATTAAACCAAACTTAAATGCAAACCTATAATATTTCAATCATACATTTCAGGCTGCTTAAACAGTAAATGCCTAACTAACAAATGGGATATCAATTAGTTTTATTATCTCCATGAAAAGGCAGTATGAAATAATATTAATTCTCTTGTGCATAGTTATTTTAAATGATAAAGTTTTACTTATATTTAATCTCAGTGCCACTCACAGCCACACATAAACTAGTATAAAGTTTTATACATTTAAATCAAATAAAACTTATTTTATGCATATATTTGTTAAGATATTTTTTAACTTGCTAACAACTTATTAAAAAATTAGGGATCTTTCAATTTTATAAATAAACAAATAACTTTTAAAATTGTGGAAGGTAAAATTTACAACCAATGAACCATTAGTTTTTTCCAAATAAATCCTATAGTAGAAACTTTATAATTTGTAATAATAATAAAATAATCTGTTTCATAAACTAATCGTAACTGACCAATTTAAAAATAAAGTAGGATACTGATTTTATTTTTGTTAGGAATAGAACATTATTCCAAACCTAAAAAAATCTTATAAATTGAAATAAGTTGAGACACAAGCTTTAGAAACTCTTCAATGCAAATGGGGATTAAAATTTAAAAATGGAAACTGCCGCGTGAATGAATGTTGGAAGTTAGTGTGTCTCGATGGACGAGGTGTGACTGGAGAAGTGATAGTTGAAACATCGGTCACAGACACGGACCGGCTTGACGTGGCCGTAACGAAGGCAGGGGAACAGAGTTTGAGCTGCATCGTGCACAGTACACCTGCAACCAACAATTCATACACTTCACCAACAACAAAGTATTCGTTAATTAATCAGTTTGTTAATTCAGCAATTCCCAATATTTATGACTATAACTATTTATTACCTTTGTTGGTGTAATAAAATAAGTACACAAGCTAATTTACTTATATAAATCTTTTTCTATCTTTAACATAAACAAAGATCAAGCAAGAGACGTTTGCAAATGTCAAAAGCAGCCAAAAAACTATAAATATTAAATCTATAATACTAATATAAATCTATAATTGATATATATTTACGGACCGCAACAAAATGCAACCCATCACTCTTTTAACACAACCCATAATAGCTGTAATAAATTATTACAGCCGCATCTGGTACTAATCTATTCAATGGGCCTACAGGCTAATTTCTTGAGTACAATAGGAGTGCACTCAACTCTCGATTATCCGGGATAAAGTCGGGTTAAGGCTCCCGGATAATGAAATCACGATAACCCGCAGAAATGTCAAAAACAGCTGAAGGGGAAATGAAATATTTACGATAATATACAGACTATCAATTACAGTATATTTAAGTAACAGAAATGTACCTATATACTCGAGTCTAAGACGATCCATAAATTTCTCCTGAATATACGGTAAAAACTCTACACCCTAAAACTCTACACCCTCGCATAAGACGCACCCGCTTTTATAATGTCAACAGCTAGAGGGCTATGATTTGTCAGGCCCCTGACCCCTCCTTAGCAACCAGTGACGTAATTTCCAGCTGCAGCTGTCAAGAGGTAAAAGCAGAACAAAGAATGCATCACGATTGCCTTCCCTCACTCATCCCAAACCCCGCCCTGCTAGGTTCAATTCACTACGCCTCCCACAGCAAAAAAATGTTGTAAACAAGGGTCAGCAAGGAGGAGATAAGAAGGCAGGTAGAGAGATAAAGGACCACCTGGGGCTGGGGTCTGGCGAGACTATTTTTGTAGTCAGTTTTGCAGTCATTTTTATTTACCATAATCTATGTACTAGACATGACCGTTTCATTTTACTTCTGTTGAATTGTCAACACCACGCCGCTATTTTTGTTGCTTTCTGCACAATACAAGACAATGCACTTGTCACAAGGTCAGTCACGCCCATGTATACAAAGACGCGAACACGACTAATTATTGTGAAGGGTCAGTGCAGGTGTGCCGGCGATATGAGGGCGCAGCGCTGGGTGAGGAGTCAGACTGCTCATCTGTTCCCTCTACAGTCTATTACACGCCTTTATGCTATGGATCGCTGTGTTATACTGTATGTTCACTTGCGCTATGGATCGTGGTGATTTTATTTTTCTCTCCTGAACGGTCCCGTTAATCTACAACGCGTTAATCAGATCCCGTTAATCGAGAGTTGAGTGTATACCAAAACTGGGAAAGGATGAAGTCAAAGAACTAACCGAGAAGGGCTTGAGGCCAATCCCTAAAATTGAACACAGGAAACCCATAGCTACTTGTTAGATGCCACTGTATATAATAAAACTATATGAAAAATTGAAAAGGATGCCTACATACCAGGCCACAGTTTCGACAGTGGTGTCGTCTACGTATGACGGTGAACATTGCCATGCAAGACAGGCAGAAGGGAGCTGCTTCATCTGGCAACCAGAGAGGGGGCAAAACCTCGTCCTCTTCTTCCTCTTCCCCTCCTCGTTCATCCCTCCGTGTGCCCCACACCAACGCCTCCTCTCCATTCTCACACAACTCTGTACATTGCATAATACACATAACAAATACACAAAGAATGATAATAGTTTGAAGTTAATAATCTTAGTTGGAGTTGGTCTAACTACACAGAAGAGAATAGAAGAAGATTTTCAGAGCACTTGGAAAACTGGATCGCTAAACCGATGATGACGACGGTGAACAGGTTTGTATGGACGTAGTAGGATGGTGACTATTGTTTTGAGTACAATCCTACAGGACTATTTTCTTCAAGCCTTGGATGGTCTCATGTAATTATAATCAAAACAAAAACTACTGTCATAATACATCTCTATTAAAGTTATCACAGTTTATTCTAGGAACAAAAGTTTTAGTAAAATCTTAGCCTGAAAAAGGTTTTTATCTTGAGATAGGTAAAGTAAAACTTTAAAACCATTATTTTATCGCCTTGTCTCGAGTTCTTTATTAGACGTGAACTAGTTTGATCTTGACCAGTTGTTTTAGATGCATTAAATCTCTTTTGTTATATCCATGGAACGTTTAACAATCTTTCAGTTTTGTTTATTGAGTCATGTCGAAAAATTCATAAAATATTGAAAAATGTTTGTTTTGCCTGGCAGACCTGGAGGAACGTCTTCAGAGTTGTGTGGTGGTGGCAAGATGTCATGATTGATTTCCTCCTCCTGTGAGAGGCAGTCGGAAGAGTTGATGAGGAAGACACTCTTGAGGATGTGTCGCAAGTCTCCGGCAAAGTTGGTTTGAAGCTGGTCCGCCACTCCAGAGATACAAACAAACAGTCGCTGCAGTAGATCTCCACTCGACCTAACACACCATATGTTCAACTCTTTCATGTATTAGAGATCTAACCAACTTACTTGATTCATAAATTGAATAAATCACTACTACAATTAAAAACATCCGAAAACACTGCAAAGGCACTAAAAAATTATTGCTACTATTGAAATTTGAGTGTTCAGCAAATTGTTTGCATTTTATAAAATTTCATATCACTATTTGAGATGCCGACCACTCTCATGAGGGTATTTTAAGGCAAATATGTGGTGAAGGATGAGTGTGCTGAGTGGTAGTAATGAGTTATGAGGTGTAGTCTTGTTACAAACTAAGGCCGACTCATCCTTAGAATGGGTCATTAATTAAGACCAATGACCAAATACAAGGACCAACGGCCGCGTGACTTCGAACCACAGGTGATGGTCTGATATGTCTAATTGATGGTGGGAGTTGATGCGGGTGTCATCTGATGACCACTGAGACTATCTGAGCCGCTTTAGACCTATATCATCCTCAAAACCTGACCTCCATGAAGCTGGATTACATATCAACTTACTACCTAAACCTGCAAAATATGGCTGGATTTCAGAGCTCTTTTAAAGTTGTATGCAACACTCCTCTACCACTATTTTCAGGAACATTGCTGTAGTTAAAATCATTTTAATTTTCCGTTACAAAATTGCTTTTAGTTTGGATTAACTGAATACCTAAGAAAAGCTTTAAGTTGCCTTTCATGCAATTTACAATACACTCATTAATTGATTGCTAGAATATTGACTTACTTATATAAGAACAAAACAAACCTGAATTTAGCCCTTGCTTCATTCTTGGTGGCTTGTTGAACAGCTCTGAGTGCTAGAGCAACTTCTTCATTGTCCTGACACTCAGAGTTGAACGAAGATGTTTCACTGGTCAAACTGCGGCTGAAATCAATCATAGTTGGTCTAATTCTGTACTTTTGTACAGAACAAAATAGAAATATTTCAACTATACTTAGCAACTTAGTTTAACTGCATTAGAAATAATTAAATTTGAAGTTATATATGTATATATATTTTTCATGTATCAAATGATATTGGTTAAATGTTAATGTATTATTATTTCTTTTTACTCTTGATATTATTCTGTTTTGTATAAATGTCTTTTTTATACTTTAGAGTGTTACATTGTATTAAACTTAAATTTATAGTTGTAACAATAAACTGACTGACTCGTTTCTCACACACAGAGCTTTTGCCCATGTGAGAAACTAATTCATGCTTATATTATATATATTATTGTAAACACTTTTATTGTATGAATAAACCATTTCTTATTCTTTCTTATGGTTAGAGCTCTCCTTAGAGTTGAAAAAAGAGAGTTGAATTCGCTCCAGGATATTTTACTATCATTAAGAACTATTGATTCTCGCGACCAACATTTTCTTATGGACCGGACATCAGTTCATTCTTCGGAGGTAGTGATATTGAAGTTATATTTTGAAGGTGAAAAATATAATTATATCTTTTACTTATCGTATTTGTTTGACTTCAAAAGGCATTATAGCCTATTTACAAAGAACATGCAGTAATAGTAAACAGATTAAAATTAAACGTCTAACTGGAATCTATGCAATTGAGAACTGATAAACAATTGGAATTGACCCATTCCTACTAGGCAATTTAGTTTTTTAATACAACTTTATGTATGCTTGGGAAAAAACAGCCCTTATAAAACTATAGAGATCCACTCATAGGTGGGATCTTGGCCTATGTGATAATCCTGACCTGTCAGAAGTGACGCTGAAAGTGCTGTGGTAGCTGGAGCAAGAAGAAGTCAAACTTTCAGCACGATCCTCTCCATGTCTGCAAAAGTTCTTTTCATTAGATACTAATACAAAATACAACATTAATTAATTCAAATATTGAACTGACAAAGTAAGCTTTGACTGTTTTGTTAACCATGGGGTATGGATTAAATATTGCAAAAAATATCTATAAAAACTTGAGTGAGAGTGGCGATGACTGAAGTGTGGCAAGTTGTGCATCATTAGCAAAGTCCTTCGCAAAAAAGAGATATTCATGCCAACAGCATGGTGAGACCTAAACCGGGACCATGAAATGAGCTTCATACTAGAAATTATGTAAGAATTTTAAATGATGGTATCAAGGTGCCAAAAGGTCTTTTTTGTCCATCTACTACGTGGACAACTATGTAATGTAAACCTCCTGATCGAATACCAATGATTTCTTTCCAATAATCTAATGGTTGGTTATTCAGCTAAAACATTGTAACATATTAGGAATAGGGTAGGCCTTTTAATTAGGGGTGGAAGGGACCCAAAAATAGGAAAATTTCCAAAATTAAAAGCCCAAAATGGGAGGGAATTCCTAAAATTTTGGATTTTTGGGAGAATCTTCCGAACGGGAGGTATTTTTTGGTGAAAATAGAAGTTTAAAGGGAATTTTTAGCAGATCTTATAATTTGAGAAAATTTCTAAACAATCATTTTTATAATTTTATTCTGATTATAACTTTTGGCATTTTATGGCT
Organism: Matsumurasca onukii; assembly: GCA_018831715.1. NCBI lineage: Eukaryota > Metazoa > Arthropoda > Insecta > Hemiptera > Cicadellidae > Matsumurasca > Matsumurasca onukii. Next base: position 10,330,448 of record CM032062.1, read on the forward strand.
CACAATTTTCTGTAATTATTACAAAGTTTAAATGAACTCAAGATTGGGATTTGTAGGGGTTAAATATACTTTTTTTACTACAAAAACATTTTTTAATTTTCTGACCTTTTCATTTTAATTTGAAATGGCTGAAATAAGCTTTTAAACCCACCCAAAAATTTTCCCCATATCAAACAAGAAAAAATCTAATTCCGTCCACCCCTACTTTAAATTGATAAAAAGTATTTTTGTGTGTGTTACCTTACCTTTTATCACTGTCTGGCAGTTGACCAGATGAACATAAGGCCTCCCAGTTCTCAGCATATCGGACATGTAAGTCTCCTGAAACTTCGCCAACTTGCTTTTTTTTCCAGTCTTCTGATTCTCGTTTCCTATCAACTGTTCTTAAACCCTCACTCAAACTTACATTCTGCTTATAATTTACATTGTCATCACTATTAATAATATCACCGTTGGACTGTACAGAATCACTATCACTTTGTCTTACACTCTCTAAAACCGTGTCCATATCACTTTTCGGAAGGCCGGGTTCTGGCCATCTCACATCCTCTTCTTCCACTCGGTTGAGACTTTACATCTGAAGGCACATCTATATCACTGGTCTGTTTCAAACACACCTCACAAATGGTTTCAACATTTCCTAACAAGAATTCAGCGTCTTGTTGAAGACTTACACTCCGGTTCATCAGTCCTTGTTTGGTCATCGTCGCATCTTCGGAAAGTTCAACTGAGCAAGCGCAAGGAATGATCGGTAAAGTCCACTGACCGGTTAAGGCCGGGCCACCCGATAGGGAGTAGGACGAATTTGCGCCTTCACTGATTTCATCCTCATCCACCCCAAGGTAGTTCCACTCTCTTCCCTCCGTAAGTGTTCCTAGATCCTCTCTAAGTGTTCCTAACTCTTCGATAGTTCTAAGGTCTTCTCTTGTCTCTTCCTCTAGACTGTTGATTTCCAAGTTGATGTTTGATGAAGGCGAGGAATCGTTGGCAACAGGACTCTCTGAGCTATTGACACCAGAGTCCTCCATACAGGACAGATTGTTTAACTCTGGGTCAGTTTCACTGGAAGGCAGTTTTTCAACAACAGTTTCACACTCAGAAGTTTCTCCTTCTCCTCCCCAACAAGAACTTTCTTCTTCACTGTTTTCTCCTCCATTTCCGTCACTTGAAAAAAACGCACAACAGTTAATACAATGAGAAAGCCATACTAGATCCAATGATTCTCGCGACCAACATTTTCTTTATGGACTAACAACATCAGTTCATTCTTCGAGGTAGTTAGTGATATTGAAGTTATATTTTGAAGGTGAAAAATATAATTATATCTTTTACTTACCGCATTTGTTTGACTTCAAAAAGGCATTATAGCCCATTTACAAAGAACATGCAGTAATAGTAAAACAGATTAAAAATTAAACGCCTAACTGAATCTATGCAATTGAGAACTGATAAACAATTAGAATTAACCCATTCCTACTAGGCAATTTAGTTTTTAATACAACTTTAATGTATGCTTGGGAAAAACAGCCCTTATTAAAACTATAGAGATCCACTCATAGGTGGGATCTTGCCTATGTGATAACCTGACCTGTCAGAAGTGACGCTGAAAGTGCTGTGGTAGCTGAGCAAGAAGAAGTCAAACTTTCAGCACCATCCTCCCATGTCTGCAAAAGTTCTTTCATTAGATACTAATACAAAATACAACATAAATTAATTCAAATATTGAACTAACAAAGTAAGCTTGACTGTTTTGTTAACCATGGGGTATGGATTAAATATTGCAAAAAATATCTATAAAAACTTTGATGACTCTGAAGTGTGGAAGTTGTGCATCATTAGCAAAAGTCCTTCCTAAAAAAATGAGATATTCATGCCAACAGCATGGTGAGACCTAAACCCGGACCATGAAAAGAGCTTCATACTAGAAATTATGTAAGAATTTTAAATGGTACCATGTGCCAAAGGTCTTTTTGTCCATCTACTACGTGGACAACTATGTAATGTAAACCTCCTGATCAATACCAATGATTTCTTTCCAATAATCTAATGGTTGGTTATTCAGCTAAAACATTGTAACATATATTAGGAATAGGGTAGGCCTTTAACTAGTGGAAGGGACCCAAAATAACACATTACAAAGAAAATTAAATCCCAAATTATTTAAAAATCTGGAGGGTCGGTTTCTGAGATCAAAGTATCAAATAGGAAAATTTCCAAAGAAAATTAAAAGCCCAAAATTTGGGAGAATTTCTAAAATTTTGGATTTTGGAATAATCTTCCTAAACGGGAGGCATTTTTGGTGAAAATAGAAGTTTGAAGGGAATTTTACAGATTTTATAATTTAAAAAAATTTCTAAACAATCTCATTTTTTATAATTTTATTCTATTTTAACATTTTGGCATTTTATGGTTCACAATTTTCTGTAATTATTACAAAGTTTAAAAGGAACACAAGATTGGGATTTGTAGGGTAAATATACTTTCTTTTACTACAAAAAACTTTTCAATTTTCTATTCATTTTAATTTGAAATGGCTGAAATAAGCTTTTAAACCCACCCAAAATTTTCCCCATATTAACAAGAAAAATCTAATTCATCCACCCCTACTTTAAATTGATAAAAAATTATTTTTGTGTTACCTTACCTTTTATCACTGTCTGGCAGTTGACCAGATGAACATAAGGCCTCCCAGTTCTCAGCATATCGGACATGTAAGTCTCCTGAAACTTCGCCAACTTGCTTTTTTTTCCAGTCTTCTGATTCTCGTTTCCTATCAACTGTTCTTAAACCCTCACTCAAACTTACATTCTGCTTATAATTTACATTGTCATCACTATTAATAATATCACCGTTGGACTGTACAGAATCACTATCACTTTGTCTTACACTCTCTAAAACCGTGTCCATATCACACTCGGAAGGCCCGGGTTCTGGCCATCTCACATCCTCAACTTCTTCCACTCCGGATTGAGACTTTACATCTGAAGGCACATCTATATCACTGGTCTGTTTCAAACACACCTCACAAATGGTTTCAACATTTCCTAACAAGAATTCAGCGTCTTGTTGAAGACTTACACCCCGGTTCATCAGTCCTTGTTTGGTCATCGTCGCATCTTCGGAAAGTTCAACTGAGCAAGCGCAAGGAATGATCGGTAAAGTCCACTGACCGTTAAGGCCACACCGATAGGGAGTAGGATGAATTTGCGCCTTCACTGATTTCATCCTCATCCACCCCAAGGTAGTTCCACTCTATTTATTGATGTACTACAAGATGTTATTATTGTATACTGTGTTAAAATAGAAAATTGTATGAAAGTTAAAGACATGTTTTATTAACATGTATTAATGATTAATAGAAAGCTGACTTGTTCACATTGAAAAACAACAACTCTGTCTACAATTATAGGAAACATGTGATAGTATATACAGTTACAGATTATATTACATCTCCCTCTCCTCTTAACATTTAAATGATAATTTGGAGGTTAAAAAAAGGTAAAGTTTGTCTTATTTAACAAGGCGAAGTTAGGACTACAAAGTCCTCTCTACCACTCAACCTCTCCCTTTACCTAGCGTTACCGTATAGTCACTTTACAAATGTAAGTGGTGACTGCGGATCAAATATACGGAGGATGGCTCGGTGCGATTTCAACCATACGGGTCCTTTTAAAATGTTAACTGAATTTTTAATTAAATACATTTTTTGCACTCTTATTGGCATGGTACGTGGTTGAGTACAAATGGTAGTGTTATACAAAGTTATTCTAAAGTCTTGGAAATATTGTATTTTATCAAGCATTGTTTTGCAGTTTGGGTCTTTGAATACAAAAGTTCTTCCGGAATGTATTCTAGTTTGGCCATCTGCCGGTATGAAGTATACTGCTGAGGTTTGTGTTCATTCACATCTTGTAGTCTAGTTGAACTTACGTTCATCTGAAGAAACTTACTCTTGCAAGGTGGTTTGAGTTTTTTTTCGTTGGGCATTTTTTTATTAATAGAAAACTGACTTGTTTGTGTACATTGTCTATTTTCTTTTATCAAATTTTGGAGTTAACTGGGTCTTTGAATACAAAAGTTCTTCGAATGTATTCTAGTTTGATTATGAAGTAATCTTTTTAGGGTTTGTGTTTATTCACATCTTGTGGTCTGAAGTTGAACTTTTCGTTCATCTGAAGAAACACTCTTGCAAGGTGGTTTGAGTTTCTTTTCAGTTAGGTGTTTTTAACAATAGAAAACTGACTTGTTTACATTGTACATTGTAAGCTAAAATTAATCAATCTCATTTGATTACCCGAAGTACCAGCTGTGCAATTGCTCCAAATTAGCAGATACCAATTAACTGATCAAATATTGAGAAACACCTGATCCGATTAAAATATTTGATCTAGGGGTGCGCGAATAGTGAGATTTAAGCTTGAATGGAAAAGAACCAAATAGTGACTTTTCAAATTGAATATACCAACAGTAAATTGTTTTCTAATAGAATACTTTGGACTGAATACCAGCATTAAATTACAACTACAAGAATGGATACTTCACTTCAAACACGATAGGAATAAAATGAACTTTGAGACTAAGGCCCATGGGGTATTTTCCAGGAGGGGCTAACATACCGGGGCGTCCTCGGGCTCTCTGGAAAAATTAAAAAATATAACCTATGAAACAAGTTTTTGTGCGTTCTGTAAGAGAAATTTGTAACCATACTTAAAGATAACAATTTTGTAGAAATATCTTCAAAATAAAATTAATAATTCAATATGATACTTTTCCTCGTGATTAAGCTCTCTCGTCTTGATCTTAAAACTATAACATTGTCTACCTTGTTTTAAATACAAAATGATAAAATACAAAACTTCCAAGTCTTTAGAATCACTTTGTATAACACTACCATTTGTACCCAATTACATACCATCTCAATGAGAGTTGTTATAGGAAACAACTTAGCTTATATGCAAAATGAATACAGGAATACATAAATTATAATACAGTATTCTCGACTAGCAATCTCAAATAGGAATTGAATACTTTCTATAAAGCATACTTACTGGCAAAAAATGTTGTCAATTGTACTGTGTCAATATAATCGATAGAATACGACATAAAGACTCAAAAATAGCATGTTAAATACTAACTGTTGGATGACAATATGGCCTGCTAGATTCTAATAAAGATAAACCTAGTATATTTAAATTTGTAAAATATACCTTATCATGGAATGTTTGTGAGCCAAGACACTTGAATCTTCAGAGGAACACAGCATTTTCTCAAGAGTTAATAACTCAGACTCTGTCAATGACCACAACAGTTCCCTAATTTTCACCAATAGAGTCTGAAACATATATCAAAATAAAATCAAACAATATTACCTCATTTAAAGCTTCTATACAGGGTGTAAGAGTAAAGTGCCATACTCTAGGATAAGATAATAATAAATAATTTATTTCCGATTGATATTTGCAATACAAACGTTTAAAATAGTCTTATAAATTAATATAGCCTAATTACATTGTTATAAACTTATTATGAAAATAGCCTCCCTCATGGGTAAAATTACCCGTGAGAGGGAGGGTTTGTCAATCTGTATTAAAATATAATTATGTAATTTTGATTGTGCTATTATTTGCTAAGGTTTTAATTAAATTATTGTGGTATAATTTATGTAAAACTTGGATTTAACAATAAAATGATACATGCAAAGCTATACTTTATATTTTGTATATTAAATTTTGAGCCAAGAGTATTAGTAATTTGAATTAATATAGTCATTGACAGTGTGTATGTTAACTTGTAATAACTATTGATTGATTTTCATTTTGTAAAGCTGAAGCCTAATATTGTGGGTGACTTTTAGATCTGCTGGTAGTTTGTTGTATAAATGATGAGCAATGTAAAATGAATTAGTAGAATTTAAAGATGTGTATGGCAGCGGCATATTGACTCCTAAAAGCCTTGAATTCCTTCTACAGTACTTATGATTTATTTTTGAAAACATGTGTTTATTTTTATGAGTAAACATTTTTAACACTCGTACATAAAGCTGTGTAATATTAAATACTAAAAATGCATCAAAAAGAAGGTCTCTTGGACATTTAGTTGCTTTCTGTAATGCTGTATTTTTTAATACATTTTTGAGTTATCAGTTTTGGTAAACAACTCCTCTCCCCCTTACATCCACTGTGTGTTCATTCAAGGCCATAGAGCCTGACTCTTAAAGCAAATGAGCTCACCCACCTCACACAGTGCTGTCGTGCAGGCTAATTGGAGGTTAATGTTGTATTGCTTATTTTCAATTTGGGAAAATCTAATGCTTAACAAAAGTTAAATAAAATCTATCAAATTTCACATTTTAATAATATATTTGTAAATTATACAGGGTCATCGAAAAAGGTGTACGGGATTTGAAAGTGAAATAAAACTTTAATATAATTGGTAGAATTTTGATTTTTACATCAAAAGACACAGCAAATCTTAAATTTTTAATGTATTTAAAAAAGTTTCAATGTGAGCTCCCCATTGCACGACAGACATCTAGCCGATAGTCAACCTTTTGCCAGGTGTTTTGGAGCATTTCAGGAGTCACCGTTGAAATGGCTACGTTGATTCTTCTTCTCAGGTGCCGTAGATCACGTATTTTCTCAGCAAAAACTAAGTTTTAAATGTAACCCTAAAAGAAGAAATCTAAAGGCGTCAAATCAAGACTCCTAGGTAGCCACAAAACAGGACCATTCCTCCCAATCCAACGATCAGGAAATCTGTTGTTGAGAGCTTCTTGGACGATTAGACTGTAGTGACATGGAGCTCCATCCTGCTGGAAAATGACATTAATGCCCTTTCCCCTTTCAATTTCTTCATTTTGAGGGAACAGATGAGAAGAAGAATCAACGTAGCCATTTCAACTGTAACTCAAGAAATGCTCCAAAACACCTGGCGGGAGGTTGACTATCGGCTAGATGTCTGTCGCAACGCCCCTCGCTGTGCCGCTCAGAGCTCACATTAAAACATTTTCAATTACACAAAAAATTTAAGATTTGCTGTGTCTTTTGATGTAAAAATCAAAATTCTACCAATTATATTAACATTTTTATTTCACTTTCAAATCCCGTACACCTTTTTCGATGACCCTGTATAAAATAAATCTAAAAGTATTTATTTAACATTTGGTTGTTAACTCCACTACTAATAATAGCTTTACTTAGTGAACAGTGAAAAGACAAATTTGAATTGTAAAAGGAAATCAACGATGGATCTCCTCCAAAATGGAAGAAAACGATTTCATATTCAATTGCAAAATATTACCTTAAATGGCCTGAACATTTCAGACATATTGTGAGAAGTGGTGTCGATATTGAGAGGGCCCTCTGGGTGGATAAGAAGGCCGGTGACGATTGCTAGGCGAGGTATTGTGAACATGAGGGCAGGGTCGCATTGGTCTACCATCTCTTGGGTCAACAGGTTTAACTTTAATGCTCTGCAAACAAACACTTAACATTTACTAAATTGTAATATTGTCTAATTGATAAAGAGAGAAACGGTAGGATTGGTCACCTCTGTTGTGAATTCACAGATATATATAATATGAATATACAGATATATATGTGTGTGTGTGTCTGTGAGACCACTCTTCAAATCGCATTTTTGGTCCGATTGTCATGAAATTTGGTAAACAGCTAGATCGGATCAGCCGTTATAAAATGGTGGCCGTTCAGTTTTGTTTTGCCTATAAATGAATACACAGTTCAACCTGTATAATAGATTTTTACCTCCTCAATAGATCAAAACAACTCCTGTCGCTCTAGAACCTATGTTTTTAAAGTTATTTATTTTAGTTTTACTATTAAGTCAGAATGTTTTAATTTTTTTGCTTGTGGCTACGTGTTGGCTATGTTTTATCCTTTTCATTTCCTGCCGAACGTTTTGAACCTGTGGCTGGGCCAACACCTCAAAACCACCAATCAATATGCCTAATAAAATTGTGCAACTATTTATCTGATTACAAATTCGTCAAAACACAAAACTTAGCAAAGAGACACACCTATTTCTCATATTTATGTCATATGAATAAATAACTTATTCATGCATATAACACACAACGCACACACACACCTAATTTTATTCATATGAGTGACATACACACCTATCCAAAGTCTCTGAAAAGAGAACAATAACATCTTGTTGTAGCTGGTATTCATGAACAGACTTGACTGGAACCATCGCACTGACATAACACAGCTCAAAGTCAGCCAAGAGCCGGTCAAACATCTTGAGTGACTCGATGAGACGGTCGTGGGTCAACTCGGACGGTGGATGAGAGCGCATGCTTGCCTCACGAAGCAAGTTACGCACATTCTCCAGTGACTTAGTGAGAGCTTTAGCCAGCGGCCTCATTGCTCCACTTTCCGCTTCACGGTTCATTATATTTGAGCCAGCAGCCAGGCACTGAAACCAGATTTATGGGTATTAGGGGTTTGGCCAGCGTTTTCACTTCAGAGATTGTCTATAAGCCTCAGGCCAAATTTGGGTCAGGTCGGAAAAACCTGTGATTCACAAGATCCTACCCTACTACCAACGGTTGGTATGATGCACTTTTAACCCTATGAGGTCATGCGGTCGGTATATGCTTCGACAAACGCTATTTCCTTTTGAACGCTTTGGAATGTCCAGTATAGGTTGGCGTGTTGAAACAGTATATGCAAGAACTACTATTGACTAACGACACCTAGCAGAGAACACCGAAACTACCACTCCCTCCCCTCCCCGCCAACTCACAAGTGTGAGTTTGAAAGCCCAAGACAAAACAGCCCGGTGGTTTAGTGGTTATAGTGACGGATAGTTGGCCCTGTCATCACAGCATGGGTTCAATCCTACCCAGGCCACGGTACAATGCTAGTCACTGGATCATTCCGGGTGCGGGGGCCACAATGACTCGCTGAGGATCACTGAAGAGAAAATGGCTCATCAAATCCAGTGAGGCGGCGAGTGGCACTTTTGAGCTTAGGAGGCTTAAACTCCACTTAGAGGAGTGGTTCAATGACTGGTAATGCACCGTACCAGAGAGCGGTTTTGCTGAAATTTTGCTTACAGGGGACTAGGGCGACCCATACGAGAGGCTTTTCACAAAATTTAAAAATAAAATGAGACCACAAAGGGTTCAAACTTGTTTTAACTAGTAACGTACTACTAGCTTCCTCTGCTGGGACTGATTGTGTACAAGCCGTCTTCATTGCTTAAGGATTGAAGCCAAGTATGATGAAATTGTAACGGCGCCTTATTGTTCCAACAGTTAAACAATTGTGTATTACCATAAATTAGGAGATATAATAAAAACCTCACTGACTATCTACAGTCTTCTAGAACCTACCAGACAACAGGAATGGACTTAAGATAATTGACAACCTATTGAAACACAATTTAAATTTACATATGTTTGTGAAGAGGATGAGTTCTTTGTCACATTGACCTTTTATACATTTGTGAGTTTACAAATAAATATATAATTAAACAGCAATTTTAATCAAATAATCTTTAGTGAGTGCCAAATTAATAATATTTGTGTACATAAAAAAAATAGTGTTATATTCTTTTACGTTTGAATACACTGACTAACATACACAGGTCTGTAACAAAATCAACATTCCTTTAAATATTGCTTGTTTTTTAGTAGTTTTAAGCCATGACACACCTATTACATTGTTATTGTTGAATGGAATAAATTATTTGAATTTTGAAGTGAACGCTCACAACAGGACCTCACTCTGATTTATGGGCTCATTTCAAAAAAGCTGCTTAGCTAGAACCTTCCTAATAATACATTTTGGCTCTTATGAGAATTGGTAACAAATAAAAAATGTATCTAAAATTATAATAAATAGGTAGTGTAAATTAGAAACTTACTTCAGCACCAAACCAAAGCTGTCCTGACAAGTTATCCTGCATGACATCATCTGGAAACTTGACTCTGAAGTCTCTGTCTGCTCTTTCGTTAGGAATCAGTTCGTCCATGATGTGATTGCAGATGGTCAACACCTGTAATACAGTTTGTTTTCGTTATTGTAAGCGTTTTTTATCCTATCAAGTTTGTTTTTTATTTTCTCACGTTGGAATTGTATACCTTTTGTAAAGTTTTTTCAAGGAGTAACAAATTATCAGATGACAATTTAGAAAAAGTAGCAAGCTGAAATTATTATAAAAACTTAGCTAGCAACTTTTGGACGAAAAGCTAATTTTAGAACATTGTTTAGAGCAGGAGTGGTAAGTTAGGCTTTAAGTATTTTGTCGGGCTTTCCTATGGGCTCTTGTGACACAATGTTCAAGTGAATCCAGCAAGATTTACATCACATGAACGATGCTTGTATTATTTTGTGGACTATTTTAAAACCCAAAGGAATCAGCATGACTAACGCCAAAGAATCCCTCCAATTATAAAAACTAACCATAAAAGAAATAGCATGCCGCTACTTCCTGAGCTACAAATAAGTAGATGCCAGCACCCAACACTACCTCACCTTGTCCTGACACTGTCTCAAATGGTTGACCAGGGAGGTGCATCTCTCTTGATCCTTCCGGCCATGTCCAAAACTGTCCAGCTCTGCCGCCACCATGTTGAGAGCTTCGTCGGCATAGAAAAACTGAGCCAGCAGCGATGTGTCATCTCTCTAGAACACCACATTCATCCAACATACAAAACCATACTTGACTAGCAGCTTAAAAACTAACTAAGGTAGAATGGAAGGCTAAACTGTGAAAATTGTTATTAAAACTGATGTAGTAACTAATGACAATTTTAATTAATTAAAACAAATAGTAACCTCAAAAATATTTTCCAGTATTCTACCTAAAATGGCAGCTTATGAGATCAATTAACCAAAGTGCTGAATAAAATAAAACCTTCCAAAAAAGGTCTAAAAACAAAACTTAAGGATTAAAAGTTTACAAAAAAACTCTTTCGTACATTAGATGGAACAAACATAATTCTACACCAACACAAAAACCTCTATCTAGATTCAGGTCACCAACAAAAGAACACAATCAAATTGCATTGGGAGGTACGTCAAAGCTACCCAACCCCCCGACTGGTATTAGTATGGTTGCGAAAATTTTAAATTGATTTGAAAGTGCTAGGCAAACGCACATCCTTCAAATAAAGCTTTTAGCCTGAGATAAAAATAAAATTATAATTTAGTAGGAATAAGTAAGATGGGGTAGGTTGTGGTAAGATAGAGTCAATTGAGTAATGTTAACCTTCCAGAGGTTGCATCACGGAGGTTACATCCGAGTGTATGTGTGTTCGTTAATCAAATCGCCACACACAAACCAAAAACCTGTGGCAGGTACCTTCCGCCCTTCTTTCTTGGAACACAATAAAATATAATTTTGCCACTTACAGCTTCGATTTAGTTAGTTTTAACTGTTTATATTAGAGCTCAGAGGTAACTTTCGTAAGGTGACTTCCCACCTTATGCTATTCAGCCAGGATGCGCTGCTTGCAGCAGATGAATTCATCATATCATTTTTTTTTAGTTTTATGGTTTTTGTGTTTCACTTCACCATTTGCATTTAATTAAAGTAAAATGATGATACAAATGCTTTATTGTAAGAACAACGATGTTTTGCCATTTTCACTAAGGTTTATCCCACTTTGAAGTAACCTCCGGGTGCGCCCTCTCACGTTTTGAAAACCTATGCCCTCTGGAAGGTTAAGTGACAGTCGACATTTGCTGAGAGGTTTTTCTCTTGAGAACAGCCCAGCATTTTCACATATTTAATATGGTTCATTCCAAACCATTTCCAATTGCTGGTGGATTGCAGTCATTTTTGCAGATACTAAACTTAAATTAATTAACTAATTTATTAATTTACTAGCACTTTTGAGCTTAGGGAGGCGCTAAATCCCCGCGCTTAGAGGAGTGGTTGAATGACCGGTAATGCACCGTAGAGAGCGGTTTTGCTGAAATTTTGCTTACAGGGAACTGGGGCAACCCATACAGGAGACTTTCACAAAATTTAAAAATCCAATGAGACCGCGAAGGGTAGGCTAAACAAATATTTTTAAACTACACAAATATGAACCTCGGTACCTGTACCGGAACAAACTTGCCGCCTTGGCGGTGCTGTGTGTTTATATAAGAGAAGCAGTGACAGAGAGTGAGAAATGTAGCATGACCGAGGTAAAGTGTTGTACATAGCATGCACCAGTGACCATGTCCTTGTGTGACATAACCTCTCACAGACGCAACTATCTCTCTCTCTACACCAGGTCTCGTTGCCTGAAATCTGCTTGACTGGCAACAGTTACATGACAGTATTTTTATAGCCCCTTAACTGCAATCTGTTGAATTCAGCTTGAGTGTTTCACTACCTTTGTCCTCTCTTTTTGACCGAAGTTTCAAAACTTAGGGTTGCTGTTGGAACTAGTATTTTGAAAAGTATATAAAAATGCTTAGTTTTGTAGTAAACATTTATAAAAATTTAGGAAAATACTAAAAACTGAAAGGAAAAAAAGGTAACTTTAAAAACTATAAAACATCATATATTTCGGTTTCAAACCGTCTTCAGTAAAATAAATAGCATAAATGAACAAACAATAATAATTGAGGTGTTTTACAAAATAATAATGTATAATCATATGTGGTTGAAATATGGAATTTTAGGTTTGCGGCACTTGGAACAAGCCCATCAAATAGTCACCAAGTCCAAAGCGCCTATGGGGCTAAATTTAACAACAAGAACTAAAAATCAATACACAAATACACGTTATACATAGAATACAAGGACATCTACACTTACACAAGAAACTTCAATAGTTTTAGCCACATATGATTATACATTTTATTTTGTAAACACCTCAATTATTATTGTTTGTTCATTTATGCTATGTATTTTACTGAAGACGGTTTGAAACCAAATATGATGTTTTATAGTTTTTAAAGTTACCTTTCTTCCCTTTCAGTTTTAATTGTCAGTCTATTGGCTTTTGTTTACTTTTTTCTAATTTAGGAAAATAATAAGTTAAAAAAGTGGTTGTTATTTAGCCTAGCTCATCATTAATACGGCAGTGCGTTTGAAATATCAATTTCGTGTCATCCTCTTGTATTGATAAACTTGTGGAGTTTTAAACCATGTTGTACATCAATTATTGTTCAGTTCAGGCTAACTTAAAAAAAATGCCTGTAATCTAATGTAGCCTAACTTTAGTTTTATTTTTTGTTAGTGATGAAGTTTCCTTACATGAGTTGATATCAGGTTACAACTTCAGATAACAAGTTTAGCTTATTAGATAGGTATTAAATAAACTACAGAGACCTTAAATATTGTATCAAGACATAACTTATCAGTTAGTTATAAACAGAATCAATATGTCTAAGAATGTTACTAAAGGTTAATAGTAGTTTTATATGAGGTTTCAATTACTGTTCAGGAATGTTTCTGATTCATTTATATTTATGAGACAATTGATATCCAACTTCTGTGCCAGATCTACTTTTCCTGTTTGTAATCTAAGAATGACTCATTTTAAGCTATCTTATTGACAATACAAATAAAACATGGTATCTGCTTCAAAGTCTGTAACAGTTGGTGATTTCAGAGTAATAAAACCAAGAAAAATTCAGTGAATATTAATACAGTTATAAAAGGCAGTAACTATAACATTAGAACGTTAATAGTTTGACACCCCCTTTGGTTTGACACCTTACATGGTGACTTTATAACAACAAAAAGGAAATTTGCTAAAAATGATAGAAAGAAAGTTTTAAAAATTGTGTACTGTAGTAATGATGGATGCAAGCTACAATTGGCAGGTATAATTGGTTTGTCTCACATTGTAACACTTTACTCATTGATTAAACTAAGTTAATTCAATACCTATCTCTGATAAAATCTTATGTATGCTGGATAGTTCAACATTTCATGCCCTTCAATCCACAAATAGTCAAATTATCGGGTTTCTACCGTACAACAAAACATAGCCAAAGCGCTACCTAACCTTTTATTTTGTGACGCACTTTTCAGTGTGGGGTAAAATTCACATGTCGAAAGTATGTGCACATACGGTAGCCCTGGGTGTCGCTCGGTCCGGAGATGGGATACTTCCAGGGGTTGGAAGGGGAGAGGGGAGGGATTTAGGATTCAACTCAGTCCAAGGAGCGAGCTTCACTGTTGACCTGTTAGTTTTATCATCGCTGGATCAGAAAGGGAACAGGTTAGGAGAGGTGAGGGAAGGGTGGGTTTGTGACGGTTGTTGTGCTGCGTCTACGGTAGCATATGTTAGCGCTGACATGGATCGGGAGGGATTATACGTCTGAAACTACGCCAGTGGCAAAAGCCAAAAGGGTAGACACTACATACAACGGTGGAACGAGGACACTATCGTGACCAGATACCAGTGGAGACCTCAACTGGATGCATATTGGACAGGCAGGAAGTTGTGCGGTCCGGACACTGTATAGCGTTGATGGTGTGATAGCTTATTTGGATGTGGCGTGTTGTAAGGAAACTATTAAAATGGATACGAGGAAAAGTTAAAGTTAAGTATAATTTTTCATCTAAGTTAGAAAAGTTGAAAAGTATATTTAAATAAAAGGTTCCAGCCCCTATAAATCGTAAGTCTAATCGTAAGTAATTTTCATGTGTTAGAACAATTCCTGAAGTTAGTTGTTGAAAAAGTTACTTGTACCGGCTACAATCACAATTCACGAATCACCCAGCATATTCCTGCACAGAATGGCATGAATCTATATTAAAAATAGTTACGACCAACAATTCGTACGGAGTAAGGGGATATCTTAGAAAATGTTGAAATACAAATTTATTCGAAAATAACTATTTTACAAACTAAAATATTAAAACTAAACGAGAGGAACGACATAGTAAGTGAATAGTCTACTAACTTGCGAAGGCGAACCGAACTTGGCAAGTTGAAAGTATTAGCGGGCATACCATATATCTTTAGCTCTTGCAGCCTTCTACAGACATGGGAGGGGGAGTACAAGCGGAGAGGCTCAGTGAGCTTACGTGTTTACTGCACTGATGGACAAGCTTGTAATGACTGTTTCCTTGAGTAGCTCTACGTGGGTTGCAGGCATAGCCACAGCAGCGCTAGTGTGGGCCTCCCACTACATGGTAGGGGTAATGTGGCCGGGAGTTCAAATTATGCTATGTGCACAATTTTACCCTTCACAAAAAGTGGCTTGTTACAATTTACCTTAAAGAGAGCCATTTTAAAGGGGAGTGTTCCCCCCAAAATTGGGTTTTCATGTTCTAAAAACTGCAATTATCATCAAATTTCAAAATTTAATCTTACAATATACATTTGTGTCAACATGTGTCAACTCCAATCAACCAAACCAAGATGCAAGCAAATATTGTTGCCTTCTTGCCTATGTATTTGGCGAGAATCAGCTGATATGCTACTGTGGGTGAGGGTGGATCTGAGTCCATGCTGCACTCACAACCAACATTGGATGTTTACATGTCATTGGCGCACAAAGGGTTAATTAATATAAATTTTGGCGTAGTTACGTGGTACTTCCTATAATTTTTTTAAAGCTTTCATTTATATTCTTCCAAAATAAACATTAATTATCGTCCAAGCAAATAACCTAATAAGAAGAATAATTGTCTATTAACTAATATGAAAATCCTGAAATAATTGGGCATTACAATATCAAGTAACCTTAACTGGAGTACACATAATGATAACATTGCCAAAATATTAATCTTAGTGTGTTGCCTGATTCAGAGGTTAAAAAAATAGCCTATAGTTGATCAGGAGGTATATTATATATCAAGAATATATTATATATCAAGAATAATTTCCCGGTTCGGTCCAAACATTTTTGTCTTCAAATTTCTTTAGTAATATCAAGATATTATATATATATTATTATCTTGAGGTATGTTACTCAAGATATATCATGGATGCTTTCTTAGTGTCATCACCTACGGAGCAGCGTTCTGGGACCTAATAGTCCCATGGTTATGAGAATATTCATACTTCAAAAAAGAATAATTAGAAACATATGTAAGGTAGGTACACTAAACCACTTTTTAAGCAATTAAATATCCTCACATTAAAGTCAAACTATATATTGGAGGTATTAATTTTAATCAGGAAGAACAATAAATTTTTCCAAAACAACAATGAAATTCATCACTACAATACTGTCAGACAATCCAAAAACATCCATGTCTAGAGAATATAAACGGAACAGAATAAAAAGTGACTAACAGGTAAAAGGAACTTATGAATAGAAAAGAAAGTATTAACAAAATAAAAGAAAAGCTGAAAACTGAAAATTTAAAATAGTATTTTGAAACAGGACAAGTATTACAAACATTCTAATAAAAAGAAAGAGAAAATTACAGATAGTGAGATAGAATTAAAGAAAAATATGAGTGAAAAGGACTTCAAAGGACTCTATGGGATTATGTTATGGAGCTGTGATGTTTCGCTCATTATATTTTCAAGAAAAATTTGCCATACAAAAATTGTAACTTATGTGAAATGTGTTATTTTAAACCTGATTTCTTGTAAACTTTAAATAAGTATTACAATAAAACGAGTGGGGATAAAAAAGTTTTCTTTGCATCGTAAATGTGTGTTAAAGTTCCCTTTCTTAAGAAGTGCCACAAGGAGGGGGAGGTTGTATTTAAAAAATTTAGGGGCACCCCCCAACCTGGTTTTTGGATATGGGGTGGGTGACGCAAAGTATGTAAAAACAAACTTCAGGATCCTACAAAAACATTCCCCAAAGGATTTTCATAAGATTACATTTTTCAAAAACTAAGGAGAGGGGACATTTAAAACTCATTTTGTATACTCATTGTATACTGGCATTTGCCGTTAATAAAATAAATAAATAGTCCATTAGTACACCACTGTCCCAACCTAAGTTAATCCAAACTAGCAAGTGGGAAGAAAATGTGTAGGCTACTTTCCTAAAAATTTTAGAGAAATTTTTCGTTGTCTCAAGGAAGAAACGAAACAAAATACTAACTTTCAGAATACATTTTGATGAAACCGTTTGAATACAAAAACAGTACAGATAGCTAACATGTTAAATCGTCAATGAAGCATTGCAGCACCAAACGGCCGTCTTTATGAGAAAGCAATAATAAAATGCGGTGGTTGGGGGGGTTGGTGAGGGAGGGGCTCTCATACGCAATAAGCGACACAGACGCAACTATGACGCCGCACCGCAGCAGTGCCGTGTACTATAATACCTGACCTTGAACCTGCACCCCAGTCAGTCGCGACAGTGACAGGTTGCTGTGCATGCAGCTAACCTCACATTAAAGTATCGTGTTTACAATGCAATAACCCAACATTTAGGCCTATACAGTACTAATAAATAAAATGTAATATAGGTTAGTGGCCTTGTTTAATTAGACGTTATTTTGCATAAAAGATGTTAATTTTCGTTGATCGTTTAGCGTCTTTTCCAATTAATACAAACTTTCGCTAATCCAACTGGGTCCGGCCCCAATTAGTTTGGATTAACGGGACTGTGGTGTATTGTCTTGGGTTTTCTTAGCATTTTTAATATGTGTAGGGAATTTGCACTAATTTTAATCTTGGATCAGATTTGACTTTGATCCACGGAAGTAAGACCTATGTTTACTGTACAACTTAAAATAAATAACCTATTTGATGTTACAGTGCAGTGGTACAAGGTTGACCTGCGGCTAGGTCCCCAAAACGCAAAACAGTATTCCTGCATATAGGCCTAGTATCGTCCATGTATCAGTTAAGTAAAGCCCATTTCCTTATCACAAATAAAATTAGTCCTCCAGAACTAATGTGTAGCAATAACTAGGTCAAAATGTTGACATCGTAACTCACCCTAGGCTTGTAAAACCACTTTCTTATTGAATCCATATTAGTGTTATTATCCGTTGAAACTGCTAAGAAACTGCAAAATTATAAAGCCTTTTGTCCGACTCAACATGCATAACTTTTCTTTAAAAGCTAAACTTGACAACCAAATATCTATTTTTAATAAATTTAAACACGGGAAAACATCAAAATCTTCACCAACACTACACATCCATTACTCAATTCTTTTCTCGTACACTTCACTTTGTGTTCGTCAGTTCGAGATCTATCACCTGACGTTCCTTGTTCAGTATTTTTATCCAGTATTTGCGTTTGTTATCTTTTTCTAATAGTGTACTATATTACGTACGCTGTGGACTAAAATTAGTTAATCTAAAGATTTTGTGTCGTATATAATATTTTGGCTCAGCTAGATTTTTTCTAGGGAGTTGACCAGAAGGTTATATTCGCTAGATATTCCTTAAAAATACCCTTCGTGCATTTTTCTGTATCGTTCTTAAACCCATTATTTCTGGGCGTAGTTGGGTATAATTATTAAGTCGCAGGCCAACTCGTCGCTCAAGCACCACTGATATTAGTAAACCAAACTTTCTCTGCAATCCTACAAACTCGAACATTTGTTTATGTTGTAGCCCCTAGAATAAGTTTCTAGTTTCTTTGATGATTTCTTTACAGCAGACTTTATAGGACTGCATTATTACAAATTTTGTACATTACAAAGTGGTGTAACGTTGTGCCTAAAGGGCCCCTCTACCGTGGTCGCGGCGCGTTTTAAGTCAAAAAGCTCCAAAACCGCCAGTGTGTGGGCGATTCCGAGCCGAGCCGATCCAAAACAATCCAGTCCGAGCCGGGACCGTCAGTGCCTTCTGTGTAGATCGCCTCGGACCGTGTGTCAATTTCCAAGTGTATGGGGGCACCACGGCCCGGGGCCGGCTCTCAAACTCCCCTCTACCTTCTCTTCGGTACACAATCTTCGAGTAGCAGTAGCTACGGAGACGCCTGAGTAGTTGGTTTTCAGCAGGTTGCTTCGTTGTTTTTTGTTGAAGAGTGGACTATTAAAACCAAATACAATAAAATAATTAAGGACGAGGCTTGGGAGCTTCCTTCAAATTACGAAAGAGAAACCCACAAGTGCGGACATTAGTTTACAAAAAAACAGGGTGGATAGAATCTAGGGTACTTTCTGAAAAAAATCACAGAAGTGCGAAATTGGTTTGTCCGCGGATGAGACATACCCACCAAAGTTGTGGTAACTTCTAACTTGACCGAGACTTGATCACTGCCTCTGCAACTTGCTTCGACAAACTCATCTTTCCAACTTTTTTGCAACGGGTGTAGTGAAGTAGTCACAGTCCAGACCATTGATTTTAAATGTATATTTAAAGTCAATGGTCCAGACCCGTGGACATAAATACAAGTGAGTGATGAAAACCTCTCGATCTGTGATGAAACCCAGCGAGCTAGGACCGCGGTCCGAGACCGTAGTGTATGACTGTATGGGGCCCTTAACTCTTCTCCGCCACGTACCGTAACGCAACAACTTTATTTAAAAGACTTTTAAGGACTTTTCTTCAGGATTTTCGTATAGATTAAAATTGTCCATGCTACGTATTGATTTTTTTAACTCCCCACATAAATAACGTGCAGTAACGCTACGCCAAACCCCCGTAGATCTTTTTGTAGTATGTCTTGTTCTTTTCATCAGTTCTTATCCTGGCTGACTGCCTAGTATGGGTCATAATTCAGAATTCTGTGAATAGTGAATACCATGACGGAAAAATAATTTCGTCTACAAGTAACTTATGAGATGTAGTGTTTTGGACTTTGGTTTTGCAAGACAATGTTGATTTTATGTTTAATAATAAGTCGGACTAGAGACTGAACTGCGGAGTTTTCAGTGTGTTTCTCTTACGTGTGTAAAGAATTAGTTTTGATTATATAACCTACCGAAATCATTTGTTCTATGTGAAGCAGGAGCTTGTGAAAATGGTATCATCGACTGTGCCAGTGTCAACTCTAAAACTGTTAGATTATAAATCTTCATTTTACCACTAAAATGACATAATATTCTTTGGCTATGGTCTGTAAATAAATATTTATGTCCAAGGCCTTCGTTCTTTCATAATGGTAGATTTCAGTTGGCATGGTAGTTGTCACTAGTGTACCGATTTGCCCTACTCATAAATTTTCTCATTTTATTGTCTTAGCATTGAACGCAGTGCTTCTCTTTGTCTACCAAAACATATTAGAGTTTGTAAATTTCAGTTCTGTTTACTGTGGATCCCCAAGTAAATTTATCGAACGATTCAAACTAGACATGTGGTTTTCTGGCAGTAGTAACAAAACAGACTTAACAAATCAGAAAGATACAGTTTTTACTCATCTAATAGAGGAATGTAAGTATACACCTCCAGGCGCTAGGCTATCTTACCCCGTCAGAACAAAATTAGAGCGCTATTCGAGAGAAGATAGGAAAGAAATTGTGTGCCGACTTAAAGATGGATGTGCGCCACTGTTCATTGCATGTAAGAGAGGTCATTTAGAAATTGTGGAGTATCTGATCAACACATGTGGTGCTGATATTGAACAACGAGGTTTATATGAGGTACAAGATGATAGGTCTGTTCACAGTGTTACCCCTCTTTGGTGCGCGTCAGTTTCAGGAAAATTACACGTCATCCGTTGCCTAGTTACACATGGTGCTGATGTTAATGCCGTTTCCGATACGGGTTCCACTCCTGTAAGAAGTGCTTGTTTCATGACTCACTTGAACATTGTTTCTTATTTAGTAGAATGTGGTGCAGACATTTTGAAAGCAAATTACAATGGTGGAACATGTTTGATCAATTCAGTTCAGAGTGTTCAGTTATGTCAATATCTGCTCAAAGGGGCTCATGTAAATGCTCGTGACATTCAAAACAAGACAGCCTTGCACTACGCCATTCAAGAACACAGATTTGAAACCACCAAACTACTGTTGGATCATGGGGCAGATCCGCATGCCCGGAGTAGGTACAATGATGATGCTTTACAAACTGCTTGTTTGAAAGGTGCAGCACAAATATTCATGTACCTGATTGACAGAATACCATATGATCCAGAAAGATTAGCAGATGCACATGAACTAATGGGAACAACCTTCTTGGACGAGCATACTGATTCTCAGGTAAGCTAGTTGTAAGTTAACTCTCTGGTTCATAATAATATCAACTATTTGGCTGTATATGAGCAGTAGCATGAGCTTTGTATGGATGGGGTGTCCCTGTGCTTTTGTTACTTCTTTGTTTACAACATTAGGGTGTCTTGGACCAAGGGTGTGAGCTCAGAAACGTTTTTGAGATGGGCAATATAGAATAAGCAATTTAAAATACAATCTGGAACTTCTAATTTGTAACTAACTTTGTCTATCACATTGTATTTGCCAGCTTTGATATTGAAGGTTAGAAAATTGTTCAAAATTCGTTTCAAGGACCCATTATAACTGGATCATTATAAATCCAGTTATAATCTATATAAATAAAATAAGACTTGTCTGTACATTGCAAAGAATCCATCAGTTTTTGGCTATTTGGTGATCATATACTTTGCATAGACCAAAACTGGTGTCAAAAAAATTCCTGTCTGTCTGTCTGTAACGTTTTTAAGGCATCTTGGACCGCTTATAACTCAGAATCGACTGAAGCTATGGCGATGAAACTTTGTTTTGGGTTAAGACCATAACGCAGTGTGTCTTTAACTATATTTTATATCCATACAACATCCAAAAAATACATTCCAAAGAATCCATTGATTTTGGTTATTCGGTGTTTATATACTTTGGATGGACCGAAACTGGCATCAAAAAAAATCCTGTCCCTCTGTAACGTTTTTTAGGTGTCTTGGACCGCTTATAACTCAGAATCGACTGATGCTAGGGCGATGAAACTTCCTTTAAGGGTTTAGCTTATTATACAGTGTGTCTTTAGCTGTATTTTATACTCATACATCATCCAAAAAATATCTATATATTTAAACACGTTTTTTTAGGCGTTTCAAACCACTTATAAGTCAAAATTGGCTAAAACTATAGGGGTCATATCCATGCAACATCCACAAAATAAATGGCAGAAGGAGAAGATGGTGAACTAACAGGCTAACTAAATGGTTTTCTAGGGATATATAGGAAATTATTTTTTTTTATTTTAAATTTGCAATTTTCTTAAAATATATACACAGCTTTATAAAATGATACTAAATTATTTTAATTAAAATAAAGATAAAAAATAATTTTAACAAGCTAAAGTTATAAGGATTATGAAAGTTAGTTAATTAACCAAAAAAACAAATGACAATTTTGAACAAAAATTTTATTTTATGCAAGTAACGTCTAATGAAACAAAACAACAGCGTACATTATATTTTATTTATCGGTTGCTGTATAAAGGTCATTGCATCATGAAGGACTGCAATACTTGTGTGTGAGTTAGTTACATGCACAGCGACTTGTCACTGCACGGTGCAACATCATTAGCGTCTGTGTTGCTTACTGCGCATGACAGTCCCTACCCCTCCAACTCACGCCCGTTGCTACTTTGACGATTTAATGTGTTACTACTATCTGTACTGTTTTTGTATTCAAACTGTTTCATTAAAGTGTGTTCTAAAAGTTAGTATTTGTTTTGTTTTCTTCCTTGTGACAACGAAAAATGTCTAAACATTTCTATAAAAGTTCAAATTTGTTTCCCAACTGCTAGTTTGGATTAGTGTGGTGTACATATGTATCATACTGGTGAGGAAGAGTTGAATGAATAATTTAACCATATTTTATGGATTTCCACCTGACTTTTCTCTTGTCTGTCATCTATAATTAACATTTTAGGTTAGCTCTTCCTAACTATTACAGGCCCCACTTAAATACTAAAATGCTCTTATAGAGTTGTTAATTGATTTCAGATGGGCCTGTTACACTGGCAAATGGCAGCAAATCTGAGACGCTTGCACGGGACAAATGGTGAACCCCTACCAAAGCGCTGAAATGCCTCCAAGAGCAGCATTCGGGTTCGCCAAAGAGTTCCGAACTGAGGAAGATCTACAGAATATCTCTCCGGATGTGGATGCAATGAGGATACAAAGTCTTCTTGTCTGTGAAAGAGTTCTTGGGCCAACTCACAAGGACACAGTGTTCCGATTGATGTACAGAGGAGCAGCTTATGCAGACGACTTGATGTATCAGAGGTGCATTGATCTTTGGAGGAGAGCCTTGGAACTGAGGGTGGAAAAAGACTCGGTAAGTGTACTTTAGTATCTTAACTCTTATTGAAGAGTGTGATAGAGATAATGGCTTCGGGTGACAGAATTGTTATTTGGGAGATGAAATTTTTTGGGAGGGATTTTTGGGGAATTTGAGACAGGAGGGAATTTGCCGAGCTTTCCGTGCGGGTGGGATTTGTTAACGAAAAGGCAGATTTTTGGCAGATCTTATAATCTGAGAAGATTTCTAAACAATCTCATCTTTTGATAATTCTACTCTGATCGATGATCAGTTCTAGATAAATTAATATTGAAAATTCCCCCAATTACAAAACAAATACAAATGAAAATTTTAAAATTATGTTTAAATGTTCACATCTTTTCAAGGAGTAAATCAGTTATTATTTTAATCCTTTTTGGCAATTTAATGTGACACAACTATATGTCACAAAGTTTAATTATATGTCAATATCAATAATAATATAAAATCAAAGGACAATCATGCTGTACCATAATTATTTCTTATAAAACTCACAAAAGGAACACACGATTGGGATTTGTAGGTAAATATACTTTCTTTTACTGTAAAAAAACCTTTTTCAATTGTCTGACCTTTAATTTTTTATTTGTAATGGCTGAAATAAGCTTTTAATCCGCTCAAAATTTTCTTGATATCAAGCAAGTCATACTTAATTTGTATATCAAATTCAGTAACCGTTGACACACTATGTGAGGGTTCCATGGGAATATACATAGAAATTATTACAGTTTTCTGTTTTATCATGTCAATCGGAGTGAAGGTAATGAAATGGGACAATTAGTGTAGGCATCCTTACCTTGTTAACGGAAAGGTCAAGGGCACCTAGGAGTGTCTTAAGTTCTAGGCTGTTTTAATAAAGACCCTTACAAGGTTAACATTTAATCAGGTTACAGCAAGTTAAGGCATATCAACTATAAAGAAAATGCCTAATGAACAGTGTTCGTGACAAGAACTGTGGTTCGCATTTAGTTTGTTTCCATGTCGCTTATTTTTAATTTAACGCCACATCTTTAAATGGAAGTAAATTGAAAAAAATCCAATAATAATATTTTTGTTTTTCTAGACACAGAACCACTGTCTCAAACTTATGAATAAATGTGCCCAAAAGCATTTTTTTTTTTGAATCTACACAACACCTGACTTTAATTTAGCCTAATATTCTAGTAGATTATTGACCATAATTAGTGCCAAAATATGGGGCATGATTGTTATATGTATATGTTATATGTCAAAATGTGGAGTATGTAATATGGGATATGTATGATTGTTATAGATGTTATTCAGTGATACTTGTTTCACGGCTCAAGCCCTTGTGCGGCTTTTTGTGGACTTAAATGAGAAAAATGTCTAATATCTTGGAAATGCTCGATAGACGAACCAACCTCGCCAATGGATGTTCTGGCTCACCTTCACTCTCTCCTTGCTAGCAAACTACCTGATTGCAGACAGCTTCTTCATGGGCTTGGCTTGTTTTGACGCTAATTAGGCAAGTTATGATCTGTCACACATATTCTACTCTATACCTATACTTCAAAACACCTGTTTGCATGCATTAAATTCTATAATGCCGCTCTAATCTTGGACACATCCAGTAATTGCGCTGGGATCTCGTCAGTCACCTGCTTTTTGTAGTCTTGACTTGTCTGTAAAGTGTGTGTATCAATTACTTTAGTTCACTGCAGACAGCCTGAAAGTATATTATTGTTTGTTGCTAATCTGAGATGTCGCAAAACGAACATGTTACTTTGACAATTGATAAAAGTAATGGATTTTAAAAAAAAATTTGGAAAGTGGTGATAATGCCTAGTTACTATTCAAGGAGTTCAATAAATATATACAAGAAAACAATGAAATTGAATAATTTTAAGAGTAGTGAATCATCTAATGGAAGAAAGATTTTTCCTGGCAAATTGAACCTGAAAATTTTTTTCCTGGTCTTTTTTTTTAGTGAACCTCCAGGGGTGCCCGATCCATATAGGGTCGGATTAGTGAGATCCAGATTGTACTTGAAATTGAATACTAGCATGGGCCTATTCAATACTGCACAAAGTATTTTTGTACTGGTTTTTGTTAGGTGAGGCCAGTCTACAAGCGGCAACAAGAAAGTTTCGATCGCATCTTAAAGTGCATCACACACCTGATCTACCTGCTGGTCGAGACAAGTCGGACGTCAGAACAGCAAGCCCAAGTGCAAGACTCTGTGCGAGCATTGGTGCTGGCCAACCCGAGGTCAGCGACCACTGGTGACACACTGTTGCATCTCTGCGTCTCTAGACTCAACACCATCAAGAGCAGCTACTTCAGTGATGATAACCAAGTAAGCAATCATCAGCATACAAGCTCATATCTTTGCATGTCAGTTTTGGCCGTACACCCCTGAAATTGGATTATAATAGTTTGCAATTTAACATGATTTTATTCAGATGAAAGTCAACAGTGTTTTTGAACCAGGTTTTAGCAAGGTGTATCTTAATTATGTTAAATTGAAAATGAGGTTAGTTCTTTGAATGGAAGCTCTAGTTTCTTCAAAATTATTTGCAGGTTGAAAAGAAAAACACTCATCAACTATAATAATTAAAAGAGCAAGCTCAAAACCATTTTTGAAAACATGCAAATTCTGCCTGTTTTTCAGAGTGGCTGAAAAGTAACTTGAAAATGGTTGCTGTTCTGAAATACTGTTCAAAAACTAGTTCAGTGTATTCCTGAATTTCACTCAGTAGAATTAATCATATAACATCATTCTGTTAAGTACCAATAGGATAAAAAACTCACAATTTAAATTGACAGTTTCTAATTTTTTAGTAATAAGACCATTATTAGAGTGAGAAAACTTCAGAGAGAAGAAAACCAGACCTTACATAAAATTCTGAATATTATTTCAGGGTGAACCGTCTACATGACCTATTCCTACTTTCTAGGATAAGTTAAAAATTCTGTAACCTATGAGTTATTATTATTGTAACCTAGTTATATTATTTTCAAGGTCAGGCTAGCATTGTGTTTATATTTATTGTTGGTTTAATCAACATAATTTGTTGTAACATAAATTGTGTTTAATTTGTGGCAAATGTAATAGAATTAGGGAAAGAAAGAAATTGTGTTATTATTTTACTTGTAACATTTTCCTTGATGCAACATTAAAGCTCTGACATTGTATTTGCAGCTGATTTTTCCAAATATGAAAGTTATCAAACTACTATTGGACTGTGGAGCTCCCGTGAATGCCAGAAATGAGTCCAAGTCCACACCTCTACATGTTGCTGCCAACCCCTACAATTTCTATGCACCTGTAAGTAGGCCATACACTGTTCAGTCTATTTCCAACGGCATAGGTTAGCATGTGTGTTGGTTCTTAAATCTGTTCTAAATTTAACAAAGTCATATTTTCTTATTTAGGCTTCAAAAATAAGGGAAGAGCAACCAACCTGCAAGATGAGTTTGATATTTAGTGATAAGAGTCAAATAGACAAGTGTAATGTTTATGCCAAGTTAACTCTTAAGTCTGCTTTACAGGGTAAGGGTGAACAAAAGGCAGAGCTGCAAACCATTATTCACTGAAGGCCAGACCTGGTTAGTGCAAATGCCAACCTAGAGGCCAAGTGCCAACTCAGGTGTAGAATTTGTTCTTACTGATATATATGTGTGTGTTTAAAGTTGGTAGAGATGCTGTTGGAAGCGGGGGCACACCTGGATCAGCCGAACAAGGCCGGTGACTGTCCTGCCTTGCTCATCTCCGTCAACCCTCACAACAACATCAATCTGGTCAAGTACTCGAGTCTGCGCTGCTTAGCCGCCACTGCCGTCTGTAGATACCGCATCCTGTACTCGGGCCAGATCCCTGTCACACTCGAGTCCTTTGTCTCCTTCCATCAAGAATAGAACTCCCCCGTTATACTCGTACCATCTCCCATTCTTATTCTTTTCTTTTCAGGCAGAGTTTTAAAATGATAGTACTTTCTGGGTTTAGTCATTTTTTGCTCATATATACTAAGAATATTGTCAACAGTTGTTTTGACACTTTGTGAAATTAAGTTCTTACACCCTTGTTTTAAAGCTGAGCACTGGCATATTTGATTTAAAAGTCAAAATATTTATTAGGGGTCAACAGGTCCAAAAATCAGAAAATGCCAAACAAAAATTAAAATCCCAAAAATCAGGCGGGTAAAAGGTAAAGATGAGTTTTTTTTCAAGTGGAAAAGACTTTTGGAGATTTTTCTGGGCTGGAAAGATGTTTTGGGGTGTTTAACGGGTGGGAGCAGATTTTTGGCAGAAAGGGACATTCAAAAGAATTTTTAGCAGATCTGAAAATTTGGACAATTTTCCAAACAATTTCATTTGTTGATAATATTAATTTTACTTTGATTATCAGTTTTCTTATGAAGAATTCCTTTTAAAAATTCCCCTGATCACAAAACAAATCCAAATAAATACTTTAAAACTAATGTAAAATTTTTACATTTTTTTCAAGAAGCAAATATTTTTTGTAAAGTAAAAATGTACATATTTTAATGAACTGTTTTAATTTTTTGACTATTTCATATTGTAATGGCTGAAATGAACTATTATTCCCGCCTGAAGATTTCTCAAAATCAAGCAAGAAAGGAGGGTCTTTTCAAAAGGAAAAATACTCCTAATAAATAATTATAGTAATTCCCCTAATTATTAATTATTACTACTCACACTCAAAAAATCCCACCACAAAGCTGATTACTCGTTATACTCTATATTGTTGTATATTATGTACCTATTATTGTAATTGTTTGCACATAACAAAATATAACTTTCAAGAAAAATCATATTCATTATTTTCCTGTTTGAACCTTAGGTATATATAACTTTTACAAATATATGGTGAACGTTTTAATCCAGTTTTTGACCATAGATATGTTATCACCTCCACCTTCACTCTACGAGGGCTGTTTGATAAGTTGTACCCGTGTTAATATAAAGTGTAAAACTGTACTTGTTACAACAACTATGTAAACCACAGCTGGCTAAGTTTTGAGCCGAAAAATGATTTTTTATGTTTTGAAAGCTGTTTTAAGAAATCAACTCCTGAACCTTTGCTAACATGGAAAAAGAATCTTGATTCGATCTGTGACTTTTGTGTGTTTGGACGGGAAAAATAAGAGGAAATCCGACAAAACTTATGGAGGTGTATAAGGATATAAGGTAATGTGTCGGATTTCCTCACATTTCTCCTTATCTAAACACAAAAGTCTAATCACAGAACAATACGGTTCTTTTTCTATGTTGGCAAAATTCTAAAACATTAAAAAGTAATTTTTGCTTAAAATTTAACCAGCTGTTGTTTACATAGTTGCAACTGACAATATGAAAAAGAATTTACCGTTAAATTTCGGGTACTTATCAAACAGCCCTCCTATACGGTTATAATCATATTAAAGTAGGTAACACTTGGGGCCGTTTTTTCAATTCAGCCTTAATCGGCGGTTAAAATTAGGACTGGCAGCCAACCAATAGGAAAGCTGGATATTTTTGAGGTTAAGTTACATTGTCTGTTTTAATTTTGCATTTTGATGTTATGGTTTATATTTAACTATAATGACATAATGTGTACATGTTAAATTCAATAAAAAATGGTAAATTAATACCTTTATTCCATAAATGATCTTCATGAACTTTGCGTGAAAATGTAAACATTTCAGACTGTAAACAACTTAACCGGCGGTTAGTTAACCAGCAATTGAAAAAACGGCCCTTGGAATTTTCTTAACCTTTTCTAGTGATGATGAACTGGTTAATCCAAGCAGGCGCTGATAACTTTTTTTATTACGAGGACTCTAATGGCTTGTCTAGGCTTGAATATGGTAACTAATTTGTAATTTACTAAATAATTTAATAAAACAACAGCAATTTTTGGTAATATTATATTTAAGTATTTGAACCATTAACTTTTGAAGTTGACTGAGTATCCACCACTGTTAGGATCTTGAGTCATTTGAAAACTGTCTGTAGATAACCCGAATGGTCTTAAAAACATGTTCCCAAGATCTTTCAGCTTACCTGAAACAAATAATAGTAGTTTATAAAATAAACTTGGGGTTAAAAACAAATTTATGTCTAAAAAACTTGTTATAGAGTTAAAGGAAAAGGGGGGCTTCAAAACTATGCTCAGGGTTCATACGCCTCCTGGAAAACCTGGAGTTTTAAGGGTTGCCTGGAATACCTGGAATTGTCCTTTGTTTAAAGGTAAAACTGTGTAATCGTAACTTATTCATGATTCCAATTATTTATTCTAAATCAATAGAAATTTTTAAGCGAAACCTCTTAGAAAATTTACTAATTATTGTCTATGGTTCCTTAACCTGTGTACAAGTAACTAAGTTGAATACTAAAGAAACGTAAGAACTGAAAAGGTAAAAATGCTTAGCCACCGCTGACTGTGCTGAGTCCATGGCAACCTTCCTCGAAGTTCTTTTTCATCTTAGATCTGATGTGCTATAAATTTCTCTTTGTTTGTAAAAATTTGCATCGTATAACAGAAAATACATTATTGCTGTGGGCTGAGCGACCTGCATACATTCCAAACACAGACAGATGAAAGCAAATCTTAACAATCAAAAGATTTTACCAAAGGAAACTTATCAACAGATTTTGGTAATCTGAGTGCTATGTAAGGACATAATACCGTTTCACCCACTGGAAATGCGCGTTTAGTGACCTGGAAACGTCCTGGAATTTTTTCTGAAAACCAGTATGAACCCAGATGTTACAGAACGAGGCTATTTGCTGCTCTCAAAGTCTTGCTTCAGCCTTTGGCCTCAGATTTATAGTCTATCAACCCTGTTAGTTTCCTCATAAAATTTTTAGATGAGTAGCTCCTCCTCGGGAGAACACACTCCCAACAGCTGCCACTAATCAGGAGACATGTGCATTGTTCAGTGTTTGCAGAGCTGAGATTTCTAGTAGAGTGTTGGATTCTATCAGCTAAGTCTTTTATTTGGTACAGTACAAATGTGAGGTTAGTAGAAAGAGAGAAGGTTGACGTTTGTCCTATTTTGTGCATCAGTACACTAAGATCTCGCGAGATGTCACTCAGTGACCTGGATTTTCATTGCAAACCAAAGATTGAATAAAATGAATTAAGTTACAAACAGCTGGACACTTACTAGAAGGAAGAGAGGGATACTGGCTGCAAGAAATTAAGAAAGCCTGGAGGCCTGACAGGTGAGAAGACATTTTCAAGACAAAAAGGATGGTAGATCTGAATGAATTTGTTTCAGGTGAAAAACATGACACAGAACATTAGAAAATAGGCTAGCCTAAAGTGAAGCTTAGCTGACCAGTCATGACAGCTGACTAACAAACTAGCTCAGTTCGTGTTCTTAGTTCAAGTTTTCACTGAAACTGAGATCAGGCAGATTCAGCGTTCCTGGAAATATACAATGGCTATGAAGCAAATCAAAGGCAAGAGATGGTAAATGAAGTTGAAAGACATGAGGAGGCTTGGAACTACTGAGAAGTGAGTCCAGTGGAGAGCTTACACAATACCCTTCGATATAAATGGCCCTTAAGAGTAGTAAGTTACAAACAGTCTAAATATACATTACCTTACTTAACTAATATAATTTTTATTCCTTACCCAGCATTTCTGTTTTCAATTTTTCGTTTCTTTCATGAATTTGGTCAGGTAACCTCTGGAACAGGAAAAATCAAAGTAAATCAACATGAAATGTTACAGTTACACACCTGTTCGTTAATAAACAAAAACTGACAAATACTTCTCTTTCATCATAGCTACTGTTACGTTCCTTTCAGAATTGTATATAGGCAAGCTCTTTAGCTTGAAAAGAAAATTCTAGCAGTTTCTAACTGTAACACTTGACTTGAGGTATTCTGAAATTGCACCCTTGAAATAACAGAAACCTTAGGTGGACCTTTTTAACTGAAATGTTCTATACAGTATAAAATCCCTCTGCCCATTGGCTTCAATGATTGAGAAAGATTCTACAATAGATAGCTTCTGCTGTTCTGAAAAATCCTCTTCTCTAACATTAACAGCAAATTGCGTTAGCAAGTATTACCTTTGATGCATACAAAGCATCTCTATGAAGAGGGTCAATCTCCAAAATTTTTTTATAGTCTTCTAGTGCTTCATCTAATTTGTCTGTTGTCTCATAAAGCTGAGCGCGTCTGAATAAGGCTTTCATATACCTCTCCTCAAGCTCCAATGCTTTGGTACAGTCTTCAATAGCTGATTCATTCATATCCTGAAAGAATAAATAGCTCTTTACAATCTTCTCCATAGAAAAAAACTTGTCATGAGACATAAGGTAAGTTTTGATGGTGTTTATTTGCATCGGAATCTTGTAATGCAAGTGCTAATTTCAAAGCAGGTCAAACTGACACATTTCAATTATTCTGTTTACACATTAATGTTATGAGATATGGTATAAACGAACCTCCAGAATTCACTCAGAGTGGATGAGTGTGTGTAAGTAAGGTTAGGGTATAAGTCAAGTCTCCGAGTGACTTGTACATTGTATGTATATATTAATTAAATAATTAAACTGTAAGAATATTAAAACACTTATTTTAATTAACTAATCCAACATGTCCTTGGTACATAATTATTACATTGTACTGTGTATGTAGGGGCTCATCCTTACAGGAGTTTTCCTATATGAGGATTATTTTATATTCTGAATGACAAAAAATGAAATAGATGCTCATGCCGTCAGCATGTAGGACCCAGGCCCGGGACGATGAAATGAGCACCAATTTTGACCCCAGAACACGTTTTGAGCATTTTTTTCAAAACTTTATAATTTATATACGTGTACTCTCTACAGGTAGCATTGTTTGACTTAAACAATGTAACCCGTTTACTGTAAAAACTAATTAAATTTGGCAGATTGAGCAAAGTCTCCCAAAGTAAAACAAGGGTACCCAAACCTATCTATTATCTAATATTTCATATAATTTCTAAAGAAAACGTTATTACTAAATTATGTTTTATTTACCAATTTCATTTTTGCTGCAGCACGGTTTGAGTAAAATATGGCCCTGTCATTTGAAAAAGCCAGAGGACAAGTTCGCAGAGCCTTTGTGTAAGCAAGTGCAGATTCTCGAAATTCTCCTGCTTTAAAAAGTTCATTACCAAGTTGTTTACAAACTTCAGCCTCTTTTTGTAACCTCTGAAAAGGAAATACTGGTTTTAGAAGGGAGTTACATCAATAATCGCAAAAATTTATGTCCACATTTAAACTTTCTAAAAGAATCATTATTATCAAATTTCCTTTGGAAAAATGAGATATTCATGCCATCAGCATGGTAAGACCCAGACCCGGGACCATGAAATGAGCACCAATCCAGACCCCCAAAACACATTTTGAGAATTTTTTCAACTATTATATTCCCAATGTATATATGTGTGTACTCTCTACAGGTCGCATTTTGTGTCCAATTTTCATGAAATTTGGTACAATTAATGTTCTTTTTGTAAATATCTCGGTCAAGTTCATTAGCAAGCCAATTCGGGCTGCAGGAAGTACCCTTTTGGGGATAGTTTTGGTCCAAAAAGTGGTTTTAATGGCCTAAAATGTTATCCAATTTTGATGAAATTAGGAATAATTATGTATTTTAATAATATCCATCAGTGTATCAAAATGTAAGAAAATCCATTGAGTTTTTCAATGGCGGCCTTAAAAGTGATTTTTTGCTATAACAGCCTTCAATAAAATAAAAAATACAATTTCAATAAAATTTTAAATACGTTTTCCTTCATATGTAATAAAACTTGCAGTGAAAGAACACACAGGTCTGAGGCTCAAGGGAGACTGTATTGCTCGTGCT
This sequence comes from Matsumurasca onukii, assembly GCA_018831715.1. NCBI lineage: Eukaryota > Metazoa > Arthropoda > Insecta > Hemiptera > Cicadellidae > Matsumurasca > Matsumurasca onukii. The sequence goes on from CM032062.1 coordinate 10,363,372, forward strand.
CATGTAACACGTAAGGCTGAGGCGGAAGCAGGGCTGTGAGCAGAACGAACAGCCTCGTAACGCCCGTGATCACACAGGAAGCTAGGCTGAGAGCAGAGCGAACAGCCTCGTAATGCCCGTGATCACACAGGAAGCTAGGCTGAGAGCTTAGCGAACAGCCTGCATGCGCCATGGTAATAGAATGGCTGGGCGAGGCTAGTGCGTAAGAGTGACAAATTGCAAAGAAAATTTGATTCACTCATGCAAGCTTTAGCTAAAGCTTCGATGTCACCTGGTTTTTATATATTTTTGTTGTATCATGTATAGTTAGGCTGTCTTGTGATACTTCAATCCATTATATGTTTAAAGGTAAACATAGTGGTTGACAACAATAATATAAAACATCTTTAAAGTATTTGTCTACAATTTTCCAAAACATTAGCTTAAACAAAACCTTAGAAAACTTGGGCCATAGTATTGGAATAACTTTTAAACAAAAACCTTATTATTGAAATATGGGTCATCAACCGTGCAATTAACACACAACTTGTTTAGAATAAAATTAAGGTATTCATTTTCAATTAGCTTGGACAGTTTCTGTTCAACCCTGACGCCTATTACAGCTCAGTAATGCAAAGTTTCCACAGTCTAGAATGAACACATTCATAGTTTAGCACAAATAATAAACACACTATTAGGTTGAAATAATTTTGAACAAAATAAAATTGGTTGTTTGAAAAAAAAAACTACTTACATGTTTATCTTCGTCACTTAGATTAACTTCTAAATCTTTCATAGCTAATTCATCAACAAGATCATCTTCAGGAGAGGGAATATTTTCATTGCTTTCAGATGTTTCATCTTCAAGATTTTCACTATCTACAGCTGACCTCTTATCAAAACTCAGCTCAGTGTCCGCATTGTCCAAACTTGTCTTAGGTAAATCCGTACCTTTGAAAACACTTCCAGGTTCATCTAACTCAGGTTTGTTTTCATTTCCTTCTATTAAACATTCTTTTTCTAAGTTGGATACCAAAGAATCAATGATACCTCCATTTGAAGGACTTGGAGTTATGTTGGAATCTAAATCTGAGGATTTCATGTTTTCGGCCATTTGCTGGAAACAAAGAAGTGATGTTACATAACAAATTTAATTAGAAACTGATAATTTGAAACATTGATAATATGACGACAGTCAAATCTAAAAACAGCTTTACTTTTCTGTCCAGTACGTTCCAGTCAGTTCTGCTGAATATTTATATAAATAAAATATGACTTGTCTGTACATTGCAATGAATCCATCGGTTTTTGGGTTATTTGGAGTTTAAGGCGTCAAAATTCCTGTCGGTCTGTATGTAACGTTTTTAAGGCATCTTGGACCACTTATAACTGAAAAACAGCTGAAGCTATGGTGGTGAAACTTTGTTTAACGGGTTAGCCTATTACGCAGTGTGTCTTTGGCTATACTTTATACCCATAAAACATCTACAAAATAAATGGCGAAGGGCCAAAAAGGGTACTGAACACGTTTTTAAGGCATATTGGACCGCTTATAACTGAAAATCGACTGAAGCTATGGTTGTGAAACTTTATATTTAAATGACATGTTTATTAGTGAAACTTTGTTTAAGGTCCTACAGTTGAAAGTAAAGTGGATGCGCATTTTGCCCTGCTTGTGGGGCATCGTCAGCACTCATGCTTATTGTCCTTATTTAAAACATAATATGGTACACTATTTATTGTCTATACACACGGGGTGGGGAGGGAGGACGGGTGGGGGAGGGGACACCTACAATTTTACGGTGACTGACACTTTACTTTCAACTGTAGGATCTAAAGGCACAATACAAGGTAATTAATAATTTGAACTTTGGTCCTACACTGGGTTTCACTACTAGTAATTTGTTTAAGGGTTTACGCAAACCCATTACGCAACAGTAAATATACCCAAGGCGAAATATATAGCAGCATGTAACCTCAGGATTATTATTACACATAAGCATTTTAAGGAGTGAAATTTAATAACAGCTCATTCACTTACCAAATTATGCAAAAATTAAGATTAGTCAATCAAACATGAATAAACTCAAAGTCCTTAACTGAGTTATTAAATTTTCTCATACAATGATCAGAGACTAAATAGTTAGGATTTAGCCTCTTAGTATTACATGAGTCTTGCAAACCTTACGTTACATACCAATTGCTTGCACTAAACAAAAATATAACCAACATGTATCCTGTCAACGCCTGACAATCACTGACTTTTAGTTTTGACTTTTGACACTTCTTGTGAGTTGTGAGCAAAAACAAAACCGAAATCTAAACAAGGCTTGTGTTAATGGCACGAAACAGACATTATAAAAATTGTTGTGAATAATTTGTGAGAAGTAATCATTATTAAACCCAAATTATTATTGTGTGGACTTAGATTTTATATATAAACACAACCCATTGACTTTAAAATAAAACGTCAAAATATGGACAAATCTTACTGACCCTACAACTTACTTTACCAAAAAGTTAACTATCATTAATTCGGTCCATTCCTCTTCCATCATGCTGGATAGATAGCGTTACTTAAGATCTATTTTAAATAAGAAAATAAATTCTTAGAAATGATTTCTTAAAATTTAAAATAGCGTTTATGAGCAAAAGTATTACTAAGATATTATTGCGGCAAGATCGTTAACAAGGATGACGCCTGTTTCAAACTCTAAAATTCTCTCATCGTCAATGGGAAGATTTGCAAACGATGGTTTACATAGGTTAATAAACAAATATATGGAGAATTGTTCTCTAAAAGCATAGAGTTTTTGGTGTGACAGCATATAAATACAAAAACGTTAAGTTGAGTATGAAAGTATAATATTTATTTAAAACTTCAAAATCAATATTCTTATGGAAAAAACTAATTTTTCTACGACATAAAAAATTTATTTGTTGATAATAGTACTCACATTTTGGGGTTTTATGCAGCAAAATCAATATATTTATGCTTCTATTGAAAAAATTTGCACATTGAAGTATAAAAAGCAGATTAAAACATCGTTTGCAGTTTTGACTCATTGTTATAAGCTGTATCCAGAGTTGGACCCGCAGCCGTTAAATCCAGCCGTCCCTCAACACTACATTTTGGACCACAGAGTATTTATTGTTTTGTACTCGCGACATCTGATCATTGACTTTAAATATCTACATTTTAAAATCAATGTCTATGATTCAAAATTATTAAATGTTTCTGCTCAAACTATATAATAAAATAATACTCTGTGGCTCAAACTGTCTTACTTGTGCACCAGACTAGTAAATTTTTTGTTTTTTCTGAGGAAATCATTTCACTTGGAAATTTGGAATTTGTCAAGTTGAATTTGCCTACTCTATCTATTTTCAAGCAGTTTTGCCCGGACCGATAGTGATTTTAGGCTTCTCCTTTGTAACAATATAATCTTAACTTAATTAAAATGACGAAGCCAAATGAAAACCAACCGGAAGAACTAGTAAGTTAAAAGTCTTAACAGTACAATCTTGTTTCAAAACTTCTTATTGAGGTTAGGTTCGAATCGGATTTTCATTCATTGATCAAACAATTATTATTCCTAATGCAGCTATCTTAATTAATGAAATATGACTTATTCTTATACATTACATTTTTCTTACAATACCTTGGCTTTTGAGTAGCATAAGCCTTTGTACAACAACTTTCCTACATCCGTTTTGTGCTTAGTCATCCTAACTAAACATTGAATAATTTTTGTATGTAGGTGAGGTTTAATTTTTAAAGTTTAGTTCCTCATGATGTTATGATACTTATTGAAGGTTTAACTCTGTAAAATTACCAAAAATTAATTATTGTTTGTAAAAATAACATGGTGAAGCGGCATTAACCAAAGCCTCAGACTTGCAGGATTTTTACTGCAAGTTTTACTACATATCTTAAAGGAAAAGCACCATTTTGAAACAACTAAATGGATTTGAATTATTTTTTGTTTGTTGATGAGTGACATAAAACATATATTTGTTTTAAATGTCAGCAAATCAAATGTAGGCTACTGATTTAGATAATTAAAACCGCTTTATTGGTGAAAACTCCCTTTCCCAAGAGGGGACTTTAGGCGGTCCAATTTTGCTGGCTAACAAACTTGACCAACATATATACAAAAGAAATATTTGTACCAAATTTTATGAAAATCAGAAAAAATACAACCTGTAGAGAGTACACACGTAAATACATATGCATATAACTTGTATGTACAGTGTTGAACTAATTCTTAAAACAAGTTCTAGGCGTCAGGATTGGGACTCATTTCATGGTCCCAGGCCTGGGTCTTACCATGCTCATGAACATCTCATTTTTCAAAGGAAATCCACTGATAAACGTACTTTTTGTGCTCTGAGTCTGTTTAGTAGCAAACTACATTAACTCAAAGTCAAAATACCCAAAAGCGTTATTCATGGTAAAATATCTTTTATATGAAACAGTGTCAATAGTAAAAAAAAGTATACAATAATCTTCCGTTTCTGATGTGTTGAGGGCTAAAAATATCCTTTATCGGGTTTAAAGAACTGTGTGAACCCAATGTTTTTTGTTTCAGTCAGAGGATGACAAGCGACTTCAAGAGGAACTGAACATGTTGGTTGAGAAGATTACGGTAATTTATTTATACAATCACCTCACCATTCACCGCGATAAAGTCGGGTTGAGGCTTCCTGGATAAGCAAAATTGCGGTTAATCCGCAAAACTCAAATTTAATGTACAATGAGACGTAAACAAATTTAAAGAAGTAAACAACTAAAAATGGGGTTAACAGATTCCAATGAGCTGTATGGAATCTAGTCATTAGTTCTCATGTATTTGAACATTGCGCGGATGGACTCGCATCTCAAGGAGCGCTAGCGTCAAACTCTTGACAGGTCACGTGACTTGGAAAATGCCAGGAAAAACTAGGAAATATGTGTGGGCCTTCTGAAGCTTGTGGCCACCCAGCAGAAATATTGATAGTAATTTGACACATTATGGAGAAATCTATTTTTTGTTTATTTCATTGTGGCCAAACTATTAGTATTAATATTTACACTGAGAGTCATAGCTTTTTCAACCAAGTTGGCTGCAAGTAGATTTTCCAATAATTTTCGTTGCCAATTGTCATATTGATAAGAGTTATAATGATGCTTGTAAAGTAGCTAAAATCGCAACAAAAACATTTTTAGGACTATTACTTATTCTGTGATAATTTTACTCGTTCTGCTTTGGGGCTGTGTGCAAAAGATTTTAGTCAGCTGACATTCCTACTGGTACTTAAAATGATCAATACTGCTTCATCACAGGGCCCAGAGGAAAATCTGTTCAAAGCTGCACTGGAAAGCATGCGAGACTTGATTCGAAGCTCTACGACATCGATGACCAGTGTACCTATGCCGCTGAAATTCCTGCGGTCTCACTACGGAGCATTGAAGGAGGCTCACGAGAAGATGAGCCAGACAGAGGCTAAGGAGTTGTGTGCCAGTATTGTGTCCGTGCTTGCCATGAGCCAAGATCAGCCAGGCGCTCGAGAGTGTCTCAAGTATTGTCGGTTGAGTAACAAGCACGATGTAGGTGACTGGGGACACGAGTATGTCAGGTAAACTATAGGCCTAGTCTATTTGTTATAACCTAATCGCAACAAACCATCATTTTTACAACATTTGTTGTGAAATGTTTTTTTTTATCTGAAACTACGCCGATTTGCCATGGGTTTCAATATTTGATGTGAAGTTGAGTAAAGGCTATTTATTTTTTATTTTAGTGCCTATTGAAAAGGGCCATATTTATGCAAGTTTATAAAGTTTAGGTATTACGCAAGTTTTTTCTAGTTGCTCAGCCTGATTCTGTTCAAAGTGTCTATTCTTAGATGACATGATTTGTAACTTACAGTTAGAAAAATACAGTTTTAATTAGCTCTTAATTTAAAAATAGAGCATTAGGGTTGAGATTTCAGAAAAAATGTTCTTTATACTTTAACCCCAGCAAGTATTTTAGGTTGGCATACCAAGGGTTGGTTTTTTGGGATTTGAAAATTAATCCAAAGTTAAAAATAAATCCCCTTAACAACCTATATAACTAGTCAGTGTGAAATCAGCAGATTTGGAACCGGAAATGAATAGTATACTTTTATTGTGTATGTGTTTCATATGAATTCAACATATGGTAATTCGCAATAATTTCAAGTGGCAATTTATGAGCATATTTGTAAAGGATTAACAATGGTTCTTGTCCTGTGGTTTCAGGCAGTTGGAAGGAGAGATCGCAGAGGAGTGTGCACAAGCGACAGAAGTTGAGGAGGTTAAGAGCAAACTGTTCGCCATCGAAAGCATTGTCAAGTTTGACATGAAACACAACGCAGAGATCCAAGCCTGCGATCTGCTCATGGAGATCGATCGCCTGGACATTATCGAGCGACATATGGACTCTTCTAATTATCTAAGAGTTTGCCTCTACATTTCCAGGTATTACGGGAAAGCTACTAAGAGCTGCATAAGTATGTACACTAGAGTCCCGCTAATCCGAACCCCGTTAATCCAAAAATCCACCTAATCTAGACTGACAAAACACTCAAGACCCGACTAAAAACACAAATAAAACTAAAGAATTGTAATTTCTTAAGCAAGCTTAGGCCCTACAGCTTTAGTTTAGATTACTATTTTATTGTAGCCTTGTAGGCCATCTAAGAGCAATTTAGCCTAGTGGAGTAGTAGACCAATGAGGTCAACCAAGGCGTAACAATTTAGAAGATTCTAACCATGTCTTTGCCTTTTATCCGTCCAAAAATATTGTAGTTCTGTAGCTGAAAACCACACAGAATAGAAATAATAAACAATGTAATTTGAAGCCATGTTAGTTTAATATTAAACTTTATAGTTAAATATTGTTTTAGTGCACTTTCCATGTTGATTGCGCATCTGGTTCTTGCGAGAGTAACTTGTAACTGGTCAGTTACATTTTAGAGTAACTGTAACATTGGTAATCAGTTACATTAGTTTTTGGGTAACTTGTAACTGTAGTCAGTTACATTTGATAAAGGGTAACTGTAACCAGTTACTTTTTTAAAGTAACTTCCCCAAGTATGGTTGTCGCAGCACAACAAACTTGGTCTTAAAATGTTATTAAAAGAATTTGCCCCATATTGTTAGTCTTGTGTATTGCCATAAAGTTTAAGGGTTTTGAGTTATTAAGCTTAAGCAATTTAATATGGCCGCCATTTTTAAACTGAAAGTGAAAATTAGACAATTTTATTTTCTAAGTATTGGTATTAATTATACTAACAAATATGCAAAGTTTTAAGTTTGTAACAATTGACTTCAAAGATAAAAATTATTTAGTGATAAACAGAGCAGACAGAAAACTAAGATAGACCTGTGTTTTAGGACATTTTTGTTTATTATGTGATAAATTTGATCCGTAATTACTGGACACCCTGCTTTGGCTTTGAGTGTGTGAGTAACATCGTCCAGGTCATGTTCAAACTTAGTCCAAAATTGACAATTATAAAGTAAACATTAAAAAGCTCTTTTTAAACACATTTAATTTCTTTTGTTTGGTTGGTGTAGCTCAGCGGGGTATGTAGACGAGACTGAGAGAGACGTGATTCTGCGTTCAGTCATCGACTACTATCTGAAATTCAATGAGTACCCGCGAGCTCTCTGTATTGCAATGGAGCTCAACGACACAGACGCAATGCAGCGCATCTTCAAGGATTGTGCTGACCCGTAAGTCAAATATTGCTAACTTAACATTAATGGAAAAAAAGTTGTTTTCCAGTCCGAAAGATCAATTTAGTATATCATCCAGAGTAGCCCTTATATATATTTTGTCATTTGATGACTACATAATATGTGGCATTAGTTGTACAGTACAGTCTATAATCCGGCCGTTCGCCACTCGACGTCGGTAATCTGGCATGTAACCGTCAACTAGCCACCTGTTTTCCAGTCTCCACTTGTCTGTGGCGTGACATATACGTCTGTATTGATTTCTTCAGTTCACTGCTGCAGAAACACAGAGACAAGTCGTTGTTCAGGCGTTCGCGACTTTTCAACGTAATGATAAGCCGGCTGAGTGAGTTTTGATGTGGCAATGCAAATTAACGGCGATGGGCGGTGCGTCTTAACAGCTCCATGTGCTATTGTAATCAATCTCACTTTCGCGCCGTTATCCGCTCTCGGCAAAAGTGCGTAGCGTCTGAAAGCGGCCTAATACTAATCTGTGCTTTAGTTCAGTATGGCGTGAGATGTTGCAAAAGCGTAAAATAGCTAAGTTACTTTGGTAATAAAAAGTATGTGATGATAAAAAGATTAGAAAGTGGTGATAAGTTAGCTACTTTATCCAAGGAATTCAGAATCAACAGATGAAATATTCATGCACATAAGGAAGAAAAAGAATGAAATTAAATCATCCATCAACGTAAGAAAGATTATTTCTGGCAAATTGAGCCTTTTTAGTTAACCTCCACTAATTCGCATTTCTGCTAATCCGGCTTCTGATACCGATATAGGACCGGTTTAGTGAGATCGTACTGTACTTAAGTTTTATGTCTTTAGAAGAAACCCCTGTTTTTAACTGTTTTTGATGTAAGGCTATTTTTCAGGTCTGTAAGAAAGCAGTTGGCATACATGGTCGGCAGACAACAGCTGTGCTTGGAGCTCAGTGACGACCTGGTGGATAAGGCAGACCTTGCTACCATCATGTCAAACTCCCACGTCAATGACCACTTCCACGGCTTGGCTAGAGAAGTATGTCAGTCTTATCATCAACCTTTTTGTCCAATAAAAGATACAGACAAAAAGTTCCGGGAATTTACTTCTAGAGACACCTAGCGCGGTCCCTTATGGGAAATCCCGTCTGCATCAGTTGTCAATCCCTCCTTCTGGGAAGGGGGACGGGTGGTGGGGGGGGGCTGTGGCCGTGGCACTGCCGACCGCGCTAGGTGTATATAGAAATAAATTCTGGGAACTTTTTGAATGTACCTCTATCACTGATGTTAACATTGTTTAGAGTTTGTTTTAGGGAATTTGTTCTATTAATTATTTGTTGTTGATTTCAGCTTGATATTATGGAACCAAAAACTCCTGAGGAAGTCTATAAAACTTGGTTGGAAGGTTTAGTGCTTCGCCCAACATACAACCTAGATGTTCCAGTTGATTCAGCTAGACATAACCTCGCTTCTACATTTGTTAATGCTTTCGTCAATGCAGGATTTTCTCGTGATAAGCTTGTCTCAGTAGAAGACGGCAACAAATGGATGTACAAAAACAAACAACACGGTAAGATAATACTTGTACAACATTCAATAATCAAAATGAATGTTACATTGTAGTTGAATTGTAACCTGTTATGTCGCATTATAAAATAAATAAATAAAATCTAATATGATTTTTGATAAAATTTTGTAAAGCAACTCCAAGATGTATAAAGATTTTCAATAAATTGCCATCGGAAGTCAAGGACATACAAGATCTATCTAAATTCTAAAAGACCTTGAAGAAAACCTTAGAAGAAAAAGCCTACTATTCGCTAGGGGAATATGAAGAAGAAATAGGCTAATTCAAACCACTGACGACAACGGCACTAGATGCTACTAGTCGGATCTACAAAGTATAAAGCAAGAACGGAGAGGGATCCTAACTACAAGTTTGCCAGCACCTATCAGGAGTATCAGAACAATGAATATTCAGGGGTTATTTGTGGTTTTTGGAATGGTTTCTTTTTTCATACGTGATAACATGATTTGAAGTACATTCCGGCTGTTTTACTAAGTGTGGTGATGTTAGCTGGCTCTGTACCATTTACAGGCACTTTTTATAGTGCATCGTGACTTAATTTAAAGTATACTTGAAAAATTGGATTTTTTGCCTGAGCACCATACTTAAGGTCCTGGCCGTACCAGAACAGCAAGCCTTAAACTGGCTTAGTCCAACGGGTATACATAAAAAAGTTTAGCTGATTAAATTAAAAATTTGTTATAAGTTAAAATGTGTTAAAACTTAGAAAGTAGATAAAAATTATTATTTTACTACCAAATCAAAAATTGAAATGTGGACTTAGATTATTATTAGGATTAAGATTGTTAAGTATAAGTTCTTCATGTAAATCTTGGGCTGATTATTGGGCTGTGTGTAGCAAAACTTGACGAAACCTGAGCCAAATCACAACCCTATAAATATGTTATAAAATGAGAACATACCAAACAACCTTGTAACCTGAGGTATAACTCTAAAATCTGAGGCTATCAGTGTTTCAAAAACCTATTCCCTTTAGCTGTGACTGCCTTAATATTAGACTCATAATTTGTATAGCTTAAGATTATGAACTCGTAAGGGATGTACACCTCACTCGCACCAACACTGACTGGTTTACCTGTAGGTTAGCATGACTGGTTTTAGATTACATGTTTGTGTGTTTGAAGGTATGTTGAGTGCTGCTGCTTCACTTGGCCTGATTCATCTCTGGGATGTGGACGGCGGCCTGACTCCCATCGACAAGTACTTGTACACGTCAGAAGAAAATATCAAGGCAAGTAACTATCAGTAATTTAGCCAACACATTGACAAGAAAATTTTAACTTGTTTTAAGTTTTTATTTTTGTCTAAAAGTTAACGCACAAAAAACATGTATAACAAGTAATAATGTAATATACATATATAATTTACATTCTTGGTTGAAATTAATTGTTAGTTCAGGTAGTAGGGTTTTGAAGGAAGCAGGCTTACTTTTTAAAATTTGGATTCTTTAAGGCAGTTTTCCCTGCCAAAATCCGAATAGGAGAACCGGAGCAAGAGTACCACACCAGACAAAGGCTGGTACCAATTCTAAATGTAAATTATTAGGTACCTATCTTCCATTTTTGGGAGGAACCATTTTTTTGATTCCCAAAAGTGTGGTTCAAAAGGAGTCAAAGGTGAAAAGCCTAAAGCTTGTGATGTATCAAATTAAGGGCTTTGTAAGTCAAATCAAATGCCACAAATTGTAGATAAGGATGATATAACAAAATGGCGGTGATTTAAAGTCTAAAAGAGTTGGACTAAGAAACGACGCCTTTTTGGTCAGAGTGACCAATTAAGACTAGATTTGCTGCATTTTCTACAACTAAATAAAACCTTTTTAATATGGTACAAAACTCCACATAGGCCCTTCTAGGAACTGTTCTTAATAAGTTCTAGTCAATCAGTAACTGAAGATAATACTCCACAGCAAGATTGAAATATTTCAAACTAATTATTATGATTAGGGATGGCCCGATACCGATACTTAAAAGCATTCTATACCAGTGGTATTGAGGTATCAACGATACTCGATACTTCCTGGGTTTGGATTTGATATTGATACTGTTTAAAACCTAACCCTTACGGTTTGGAAGTCGTGATTTTGTCACAGGCACTAGCGTGAGTCAGAGATCGCCGTGAACAATAACGTAAGCCATGATTTCGTCGCCATTGCCAGAAAAAGTCGTGGTTTGTCAAAATAACCCGAAATGAAGTGAGAGTAACTATAACATAAGGTAGCTAAATCCGGGAAATCAGTGAAATTTATTTGGAAAATTACGGGAATTTTGTTTTCCTGAACACTGGAAACCCTGAATATATACTTTTGGGGTAAAATAAACAAACATTTGTTATATGTCGTTTTTTTTTAACAAAAAAACAAATTAATTTATGTTATTCCACAAAAATGTTATTGCAAAATTGTAAAAAAATCATTATTTCTAACCAGGCATATTCAACCTCACTTAATTAATCTGACTATTCCTCAAAAATTAAATTAGTGCTTTGGTGTAATACTAACCACTTGGCAAAATGTAGTATTTTTCTATAAATGTTGTGTTAACATTCAGGACTAAAACTCATCTAATGTTTTTATTGTCCATTTACAATGTTACATCCTCTAGTGAAAATGATAACTGTTGTCTTACTATACTATGCTTAGTTAAAATTTGTACACGTTATGTTTTATTTTAGGCCCATTTTAAAGGTATTGAGGGGTATCGTGAATATTTTCACAGTATCGGTATCGAGAATTCTGGTATCGGCCCATCCCTAATTATGATGTTTTGATGCTGTGTGAACCGGAAGAACTAGTATATTGTTGTGACACCGGCCGCAAAAGCCTAAGAGTTAATTTTGATATTTTGAATCCTAAATGTTAAGTAATTTTACTGCTCAACATGTCAAATAATGTTTAATTTTATAGATACATTTTGTTTCGCCTCATTGTGAAATTTAAAACGGATGCAAAGTCCACTCACTGTGGATGCAATGGTTTTGTGTTAATGTTTGGTTTTGTTTGTTTGGTTGATTCAGTCTGGTGCTCTGCTTGCCCTGGGGATTGTCAACTGCAAAAGCGGAATGAATGTGATCCTGCACTCGCCTTACTGTCTGATTATGTATTTTTCACATTGACAAGTCACACTCAGAACTGGAGCGGTTCTCGGTAACACATCTCTAACTTATTTCATTTACTTATATTGAATTCAATTCCTTGAGGGCTGCTTAATTATAGGCCTAATAAACGCCATTTCCTTTTGAAGCTTTGATGTGCAGTATAGGGAGACGGTTGAACAGTCTCTGATATCAGGGACCACGCAACACTAACGGGCTTCTTGCAAGAAGAAAGCAAAACTACCACTCAATCTCCCCGGCAACTCAAGTGTGAGTTTGACAGCCCACACAAACAGCCCGGTGGTTTAGTGGTTATATCGGACAGCTGGCTCCTGTCTTGTCACAGCGCAAGTCTTCAATCCCACCCTGGTGCGTTTGTACGGTGCAATGCTGAGCATTGATCATTCAGCAATACAATGACCCGCTTTGAGGATCACTGAAGAGAAATGGCTCATCAAATCCAGTGAAAGGCGGAGAGTGGCAACTCTTTTTGAGTTTAGGGAGGCGCTAAATCCTCACGCTTAGAAGAGTGATTCAAGGATTGGTAAATGCAATCGGTAATTAAGAGCCGCATTTTTTGTTGGAAATTTTGCTTACAATAGGGACTGGAGAAACCCATATCAGGGTTTTTTTGAAACTTTAAAAAATAAATTGAGCTAAAGGGTTAATAGTAGATCAGTCTTTGACCTGGAATCGTATGTAGCAAGTCTGGTAAACAAAATTTCGTCAGGGCTATATATTTTACTAAATATGGCCAAATTTTGCTCAATTGACATACTCAAGATGGTATATTACCACATACATTCACACATATCGTATGGTATTGTACTGTATGGAGCTACAAGCAATCAAAACTTACACAAATTACTAGTTTTGCAAAAAATCATTGAAAATTATGCTACATCTAAACTTTATTGATTCTGTGCAACAGGACTTTGCTAAGTTGGGAATACTAACTGTCTATGGACTATATGTGTTGGAAACAGTTTTAGCGTAAAATCAGCTGAAGCCAGTTTGCCAAAGCTAGGCACTAATCATTATTACAACACTAGAAACAAAGATACAATAGCATTCGAGTCATTCACGTAATTTTTCTGGAAATCTCCTAAAAGAGCAGGAATACAATTTTATGATAAGATACCTCAGAACATAAAAGATATAACTAATATAAACGTTTTCAAACAAAAACTAAAAACCTATTTAATAAAGAAGGCTCTGTACAAATTTGAAGAATTGTAGAATTTAAAGAGAATAATAATTGTAGAATAGAGTTTAATAATTAATACTTTATAAATTTTAAAAAATACCAAAAGGTTATATATAAATGGAAGGGGAGCTCACAGTTGCAGATTGGCTAGTTTGGTGATGTTTCGGCATCGCCATTGTCAAGCCAATGCATAGACAAATATAAATATAACATCCGTTTAGTCTTTATATTTGTTTGTGTATTGGTTTGATAGTGGCGAAGCCGAAATTGCCCAAGTTGGTTGGTTTGCAACTGTGAGTTCTTTTTCTATATAATAAATAATTTGTATACAGTAATTTGAAAGTCATTTTTATTTTATAGCATAGACAAATTAATTTTAACGCCATTCGATATTTGTATATGCATCTATGTATTGTACAATTTGTGAATAAAGATTATTTGAATTGAATTGACTCATCTCCTTCAAAGTGAAAAGATAACTTTACATTAAATATCAAACTCCAGTACCTACTGTTTTGTTGTTAAATGCTCGGTTGATATGTTTGGTGTAGGTCTAGGCCTAGCCTACGCTGGCACCAGGCGCCAGGATGTTGTGTCTCTTCTGCTACCAGTACTGTCGGACAAGAAGTCTTCACCTGAAGTGGTTGCGTTGGCAGCCCTGGCTTGTGGCTTGATCACTGTCGGAGCAGCTGATTCCGAGGTGTTGTCTACTGTTCTGCAGACACTGCTTGATCTACCGGTCTCTGAGCTACAGGAGGGCCAGTACTCCAGGTTCCTCCCCCTAGCCATTGGATTGTGTTATCTAGGTAATTTATTATGTATTAAAAAAAAATTTCAATAGGCTTAATAGGGCCAGTCTTTCCTAAATGTGCAAAATTAGGTAGCTGCATACAATTTTGTGTGTGTTTAAATAGTACCAGTATTATAACTATTTTTAAAGTCAATTATTTAAGGAATTTGTGGACTGAACAGGGACTTGAACCTGAATCTCTCACTTCCCAGGCAAAAATGCTGAGTGTCATTACATAGCAATATAACCTCGCAAGTGAGAAATCCAGGGTCAAGTCCCGGTCGGTCCATAAATTTTGTATTCAGATTTCTTTAGTAATAAACTAACTATTAAGTGTTTATACAAATTTAGAAATATTTTAAAAATCAAAACACACTTTAACGGGGAAGTAAAAAGCTTAATGCTGATGCCCCGAAAGATTGTTTAATGAAATGAAATCAGTCTATTATTTTGTGGTAATGTTAGGACTATAAAGTCCTCTCTTCCGCTTAACCACCATTCATCATAAATATACAATAATTTACAATATATTACAACATATTCAATACACATATAACTTTAACCGCCATAAATAAAATAAATATTTAGCAAAGAAATTGAATTTAATAATGATTATCAAAGAGTTTTTTAACAAGGACATGAAATACTTGTTCATATTGTACAACTGAAATTAGATTTAGTTGTTTAACTGTACATACATTGTAATTAAGTAGCTACAAAAAAGCATTTTAAGTCAAATGATGTATATGATAACTCTTAATAGTACTTTATATTGTACAATAGGCCAGAAAGAAGCAACTGAAGCAACAAAGGCTGCTCTAGAAGTGTTGCCGGATCCTTTCCGCTCGATGGCGCAGCAGATGTTGAAGATGTGTGCGTACGCAGGTACTGGTAACGTGCTGGTGGTTCAACAACAACTGCAGATCTGTAGTGAACACTACACTCCTGTGGTCAGTCAACCTTCTTCTTGTTAGGGTTTAAATAAATAAATAAATAATGTTTTATTATTAAAGTAAAACATATACATGCACATTGACAAAGTTACAATATGCAGTTATAAGCCATTGTCAGTAAAAATAAGTATTTTAACAATACAAATTAGATAAAAGGTAAATAGACATGAGAAGAAATATAATAAGCTTACATAATTACAACCCTTAAAATTACAAGTGATTTACAGGTGTATCAAAAAACTCAGTTAAGAGTAGAACAGATTATTCAAAGCCTTTTTTAAATTTTAGTTTAAAGTTATTCAGGGAGTATTTTGTTGTACATCTAAAGTTTATTATATATTTTCAGTGAAATTAAAATATGGCTATTTAAGGTTTTGGTCAATCTGAAAAAGTCAATAGTAGCAACTGTTTTATTCCTTGTATTGTAAATGTGAGAGTTCTGCCTAATTAGGTGGGGATTTTTTAGAATATATGGGAAACTGGAGTCGGAAATATATAAAGTATTCAATAACTGTAGGTATTTCTTCATATAAAAGAGGTTTGCAAATGTTCTAAAAGGGGAACAGATGGACATAATTCTAATTAGTTTCTTTTGCAGGATTAAGACTTCCTCTATCTATTGCGATTTCAACAAAAGTAATATTGTACCTAAAATGGATTGAAAGGAAAGCAAAATAGGCAGTTTTATGTAATTTTGATTTATACATTGTGTAAGTTTATTGTGAGAAAGATTACTCTTGAAAGCTTGGGGTAATATAATCAATGTATGGTCCCCAAAGAAGGGTTGAAGAATTGGTCCCAAAGAGGAACAAAACTTAAACTCAAGTTTAGTACAAATGTAATGAACAAGTGAATTAGTTCTGTGTTGTAAGTTGTAAAGTAAAGATGAACTTATTTTATACTGATTCATATTTGTGTCCAGTATCTTTGCTAAATAAGTTCAACTAACTGTATCAAAATTGAGTTTTCTCTCGGTTTCCTTTTTCTGTTACCCCTCTAAATTTACCTACAGTATGTATGACGGTGATATTATGAATAGTTGTTTGATTGCAGTGATTGTGAGAGTAGTGTTTTATGTAAATCACAAGTTAATTTTTAATAGAAGGAATGCCAATTTTCGTATCATTATTGTACTATGTAAATCAAATTTTTTTTATTTAAAGATATAAGCTTTATTTATTTAAATTTGAAATAGAGTTATGTTTTTGTACAGATTTTGATTATGTATATATAGGTTAAGTGTAAGAGAGGACTCGCTAGTCCTAACTTCGCCTAATAAAGCCATTTTTCATTTCATTTCAGATAGTAAATTAAGTAATAGGCCTTTGATTTGAGCGTTTTTCAGTACAGTAGAAAAACTTACACACTTTTATTGTTATTTGATTTATTTAGTTATTACTTATATATTTATTGGTATGGATAATATTATTTAACACTAACATTCAGTTTATATTTTGGTTATTGCACTTTGTACCTCTGGCGGCTGAGTATAATATGGATGTGATAAACAACTTTTGAGCGATTCTTGGTGAAAATTGGCTGTTCAAAAATGCTCATTACAAAGTTTGGGGAACAGAGATGAAGAAAATATACCTACATGATTATTTTATTACATTTTTTTTGACCCAACTCAAAGTTGGCTTGAGATCACTTCTGGCATTTGACTCAACCCGACCTAACCTTACATGTCCCTGCAGCCCCTTGAAATGCCGAATAGTCTGAATTGTGCAAGAAATCTCTATTCTTTTGATTTAAATGGATTACGTTTGAGTCTACAGGCTATTAGTAGTCATCAACTTATCAGGTTATTTATTGCTTTTCATTACAGAAGGAAGACAGTAAAAAAGACGACAAAGACAAAAAGGAGGACAAGAAGGAAAAAGAGAAGGAGAAGGCCAAGGACCTAACATCCATGCAAGCTGTGGCTGCACTCTCAGTGGCTGTCATCGCAATGGGTGAAGAGATTGGAAGTGAAATGTGCACTAGGATATTTGCTCAGCTGGTAATGTATAATAAACAACTTTGTTAAACCTGTTTGACAATATTAAAGTGATCAAAGCAGATGAAGTTTGCACTGCATACACTGTAAATACACAATGTCGGTTCCAACCCTCTGAGGGCCTTTGTCAAGACAAAAGAATAATTTAAAAGAGTAGTGATAAAACAAGAAGTATTCTATGTAAATAAACAGAGAAAAGGCTCTAATAGTCAGTTCAACCTTTGGCTCCCCCTATCAAGACAAAATAACACTCCGGCATAAGAGCTTTAATGGATGGAGCTGTATTTTCCATAGTGTACCTTCTCATATAAAATATAGCAGTATTTTACTAAATAAATTTGAAGACAAAATATTTGGACCGAACAGTTTGAACCCGGTCTCCAGCTGCCAATGATTGCTAATGCTAAACCACTACACCATCCGTGACCTTTATTTCTACCTTCAAATAGGTACTTAAATCTGAATGTTTATCAGAAACATGTGACTGTCAAATAGTGACTTTAAATCAACAAGTTGGAAATATTACAAACAATTTGTGCATGTCCAAATGACTTATTATAGATCTTAATTTGTATAAAGATTCCTTTTATAGTGGCTCTCCATACTATTATGAACTTTCAAACTAACATTTCTCTTGTTCACCAGTCAGTCACCTATATTGTGTTTTGATCTGCAGGGTAGATGCGAGGGGCGACGGTGAGGGAGGCAATGCAGCTGGGTATCGCACTGACATACATCTCCAACCCTGAGCTCAGCATCATCGATGTACTCAACAAGAGTATTCACCGACTGTGAGGAAGTGGCTCATGCTTAGCGATCTTTGCCATGGGTCTGGTCGGTGCTGGCACCAACAATGCTAAAATAACTTAGGTCAAGACTTAATTAGTGCAAGCAGTTAAAACATTTGTAGCGTTTTGCCCCTTAAAAGCATGGATGCTTTCGTAGGCACAGAAAAAAGTCTTTTATTCATTATACCTTTCAAATCATGTTTTTGGTAAATGCATTTTTAACATGTTTTACTAGAAAGTAGTTTAACAAAGAAAAAATAACAAACTCTAATTTTAAGGACTAAAAGCCATTTTATGACAATTTATTTGTCAATCATAACAAGTTTTCATATAGTGGCTCTTTTTGCAAGTTTTGAAATTAGTTTGATTTCTCTTCATTCTCAGGTTGAATATTAACTCTCTCTAGCTCAAACTTGTGTCAATGTACACTATAATTTTCAGGTTGGCAACAATGCTGAGGCAGCTGGCTCAATACCATGCAAAGAACACTGGCCATCTGTTCATGGTGAGGATCGCGCAGGGCTTGACTCACTTAGGCAAGGGAACTCTCTCCCTGTCTCCTTTCCACACAGACCGACAGATCATGAACCCTGTAGCGGTGGCAGGCCTGCTTATCACTCTCACAGCGTTCCTCGACACCAAGAACAGTAAGTTTCCATTATGAAACCTGAAATGCTGTATGACAATTGAAGTGCCAATAAACTATTTACAGTGTCAGTGCCAAACATTTCAGAATCGATCGCTCAGTGGACTTGCTGAGACGCTGCTGAATGCTAGATTGTAAAATGAGCAAAACGTTTGGCATTGTAAATAGTTTATTGAGTGACGCTGTCTGTACAGGAAGCTTTGGATGATAGTCATGACTCCGGCCGCTTAAGCCTTCATTCTCATCTAAAAATTGTACTGTTTAATGATTAGTACCTTTTAAACAATCTAAGATAGCTTTAGAAAAATGGTTAAAAGGCAATGTTTTTCCCATGAGCAATGTTCTGTTATATTAACCTTTTGCGCTCCAATGGCGACTGAGTCCGACATCGCTATTTTGCCGTTCTGCTCTGATGTCGGATCTAGTCCGACACATCGTTAATTGCATATAGCGCAAACGATAGGCAAGGACTACGCTACACTAACGGCACCTAGCAGAGAGCAGAGAACACGAAACTACCCTCTCCCCGAACCAACTCACGTGCGAGTTTGACAGCCCACGACAAACAGCCTGGTGGTTTAGTTGAAGGACAGTTGGCCCCTGTCTGTCACAGCGGGTTTCGAATCCCACCATGCGCTCTGGTACGGTGCAATGCTAATCATTGGATCATTCGGGGTGGGCCACAATGACCGGCTGAGGATCACTGAAGAAAAAAATGGCAAATCCAGTGAGGCGGAGGTGGCACTTTTGAGCTTAGGAGGCTAATTCCAGCAGAGAGGTGGTTCAATGACTGGTAATGCACCAAACCAGAGGCGGTTTTGCTGAAATTTTGCTTACAGGGACTGGGGAAACCCATAGGGAGGCTTTTACAAAAATTTAAAATAAAGTGAGAGCATAAGGGTTAAAGTTAACTTCATAGACTGTTTTGTTTATTGGTGGACAATTATTTACTTAAGTATTTGACATGCTCTATTTAAAGCTGTAAATAGCTTCAAAACAGTAGCTGGTAAATGGTTAAAGCAGCAATAAAAAGTAAACTGGAACAGTTTTTATTGGAAGTTACTACTTTCTTTTGCCTGAGCTACCGTTATACTGGGTGACTCAGTTGATGAAAACAATCCCGATACAACAAAGTGACCGGGAGTGTATGCAGTTTTCTGGGTGAATAATGTCTCAAGGTACTATGCTGTTACTACCCTGTTCACTGCTATTTCTGACGTAATGTTAGCCGAGGCAATGGCTGGTATTGATGGCCTGAATTGAGGACAAAATCCTGACATAGTCCCGTTGTCAGAGTGATCGCATTAGTAATGGACAAGCGACTTTTGTTACAATGTTAATCATCTGGCAAAGATTTGATTAATAATTTTTCATGCTATATCCATTTTCTGAGGTTATCGATTGTTTTAAAACAAAACTTGCCGTTAGGTGTGTACCATTATAGGGCATAAGCTTTTAGTGTGGACTAACTATAACTTAAGCCTAGTAGCTACAAGCAATTTTTCACACTTTTAATGTTAATACATAATTATTTAGTGAAATTAAAACTGGACCAATATTTATTTATGTGTTCAATACTTAAACTAAGGATCACTCAGGAAAATTAATACATTGCATTTTCAATATTACAATAATATACTAGAACAACTAGCAAACTACTCAATAACATCAAAAAACAGCAAATGGGGAAAAAATTATGAAGATTAAAATATCTTCTCGACCTTAAAACCTGCTTAGCACCTCTAAAAAATATATATATTTTATCTCTTATAAGGCATTATACATCCAGTAATCCGGTAGCTGGAATGCAGTCAAATAGTCACCTGTTTTCAAGTCTCGACTTGTCTGTAAAAGCGTGTGTTGTATGTATCGATTACTTCAACTAACTGCAGTCAGCCTGAAAAAGTCGTTGTTTGCTAGCTAATCTGTCGTCCATTCAGTGACCATGAGATGTCATAAAAGCGTAAACATGTTACTTTGACAATTTGATAAAAAGTACAAATTTTAAAAGATTAGAAAGAGGTGATAAGCTAGCTATTTTCAGAATTCAACAAACTCACAAAAAATACTGAAATTGAATAATTTTTTTTAGTGAGTCATCTTCCAATGTAAGAAAGGTTTTTCCTGGCAAATTGAGTCTTTTAGTGAACCTCCACTAATCCGGCATTTTCGCTAATCTGGCGCTTCCGATCCCGATATAGGGCCGGATTAGTGAGATCATACTGTATTTTTCTTTTTTGTATAACTTATTTTGATTCTCTTTTTCAATTTTATCACGAAAGTTTACCATACCAGCTCAATCTGTTCCTCGTCGTACTCAACATTTTTTGTAAAGACTGCTCAATACTGATTACCACTGTGTGTTTGGTAGGCTGTCGACGTGATAGGCAAGGCAGGCACACCCAAGACTATCGCCGGAGTACACACTCACACTACACCTGTCCTGTTGGCTGTGGGCGAGAGAGCCGAACTTGCTACTGAAGAATTCATCCCACTAACTCCTGTCATGGAAGGCTTTGTCATACTGCGTAAGAAACCTGTCACCACTAACTGAAATTTATAATTATTTTGTATTTTATTGATTAAATTATCTTCTTTTTTGTAATCCAAAGTGTTCTCATTTCCTCAACACTTTTTTAAAATCTGACAAATATTATTGTATGAGGGTCATCCAGAAAGAAAAGAACGATTGCATTTGTTCTATGCATTTGTAAATAAAGTTTTCTGTTGATATATTTATTTTTTATTTGACCATGCCAAAACTTTCTTTACTTTCTGGATGACCCTCGTATCTACATCTAGTAGAACTCGTTATTCGATTTATAATTTTTAACTTGGAATAAAAACAAATTATCCAATAAAAAATATAAAAAAACTGTATAGCTGGTGAGGCCTCACCAGCTATACAAGTTTTTTTTTATTGGATAATTTGTCTTTATTTCAAGTTGAAAATTATTGTATCTATTTAATGACTACAGCCTGTGGATGATCACTTCACCTATGTTTTAGAGGGGAAAATATAAAACTTAAACATTTATTTAATCCGTTACCAAAGTCCGTGGGATCACTCATCAACGACGACAGTGAGTGTGATACAAGCTCGATAGCAACAATCGATGGTTGCCTCGATAGTCGCCACAGAAAGTTAGTTTGCCTCAATGGTTGCCACTGGCTGCTTCGTAAATTATCAGAATACCTGATAATTTAAATGTCATGGTGAGTCTTTATAAGTGAAAAAAATGTTCTTCTCAGCCATTTCACTTAAGCAAGTCTCCTTTTTAAAAGGCTTGATTGAACTTGAAAGTCCTAAAAAGGATTGGAAAAAATAGAATTCAAATGTAGAGTTGAAACTGCTAACCATAGAGGGTAATAAAAACACAATTTTAGCATACCAAATTTATATTAGTTTTTTGTCACACAAGTATTTACAAAAAATATGTACATTGATTTATCATAGTTCAACAACTTATCACATAATTTGCTTAACTTACTAATCAACAAATCCAGTTAATTACAAGTTAGCCCTAGTAAGAAAAACAAAATATATTTGAACTACACTAAACTAAAATTCATATAAAATTGTAAACCAAATACAACACTGTCTTTATTGGATTAGTGGTTGTGTCTACCCTATTCTTTAAAAAGCTAATTCAAATTTGGAAATATTTTTATGATGAATAAAAATACAATACTTCCCAAAATATTCCATTGGAAATAAAAAATAAAATTGTTGGAATATGTTTTATGAATTTTTCAATAGAATACCTGCGGTATTAATACATATTGAACTTTGACTCTAATATACAGTACAACGTAATCATAACCTGTATTTATTTTACTACAGTTGGTGATGTGTGCCCAGTAAAATTTGTAGGGGTTCCAATTTAAGTTTAAACAAATTAATAAATTGTGTATCTATTTAAGTTGGCTTTGATTAAGTCAGGTGAGCTATTTGTATCGGATATCCAATTTTTCCTGGCCAATTACCAAAGAATTAGTATCTAATACCATCAACTTAACATTGATCCAGTGTCCTTTGCTATTCAGCAGGTTGCAATGACAAAATTGTCTTTCAAATTCTGGCAACGTACTTTAAAAGCACATTTTTTGTGTCCCGGTTAAAAGATAACTTTGCCAAGGGCGTCTTTGGGCAGTTGCTGTGTCACTCTCAAACTGAAGTCGCAAGGTCATCCGCAAAAGCTAACAGTCAACTTTGATACTGGCTCTACCTAATTTGATGAGTTGATCCAATGTTTTTCATCATTGAAAGAATTTAACATATCGAAGGCAAAGCCCTCAAAGGACAATTGCGTTATCCTAAGGACCTTTCCTGCCACTTGACATCAGAGTGATGCTGGTAAAGGCTCTAATTTCTCCCCATTTCAATTTTGTGACGTAGTGTCGAATGACATGACTGTTAAACTCTTGGACAACTATTCTATCATGACGTTGAATAAACTTAACAAGCACCATATCATCTTGTTATTGTATTATTTAGTTAATATAAAAGAGCTCTTCTATTTGTCCGTAAGTGTTTTAAGTTTTCAAGTCATCTCCAAGCCAGTCCCATTATACCACACTGCTCTGTACAATCAATCTTTCAGTCACTGCTGTTTACGGTATCACTCCCTAACAGCATCAGAAGTAATTATCCTAGGTTTAAGTATATCAGCAGCCACTATTCCCTTTTTGTTAAGGTCATTGTGCACGGAGTCAGTTGTGGCTTCCATTTTGGCAGGCATATACCGGAGACCACTATTTTTAGTGGTCAGTACGCTTATTAACAGTGGCTTCCAATATCTCCTCTTAGTGGTCGCCAGTTTGA
This sequence comes from Matsumurasca onukii, assembly GCA_018831715.1. Classification (NCBI taxonomy): domain Eukaryota; kingdom Metazoa; phylum Arthropoda; class Insecta; order Hemiptera; family Cicadellidae; genus Matsumurasca; species Matsumurasca onukii. The sequence goes on from CM032062.1 coordinate 10,386,968, forward strand.
TGTAGGCCTAGAGGTGTTGTTTTGTTGACAAAATAAATTTAACAAATATTAAGTAACTATGGAGAGTGACAGTTAGTTTGAAGAATCTTTTGACGTTCCGATGAATAAATGTGAAGAAGTTTCATAAGAAGAGTTGAAAACCATTTTAAATAAACAAAGAGTATAAACAAAAACGTAGGCTAAACAATAACAGAGACTGTCTGCACGGCTCCTCCCACTATTGAAAACACTACTGACGGCCATGCCACTTTAAGATTCAGCCAATCACCGGCTGTCACTAGATCACGTGACCTGTAACTTGAACTTCAACAGGTTCAACTTCAATGGCCGGGAAAAGCGCCAGGAGCCCTATACACATGGCCAAAAGTGCAATAATTGATGACGGCTAGAACATTGGATGTCACTATAGACCCCGTGTACAACAACCTTTACCCATAACCACCCAGAACATTAAATCGTTTTCATTAAGAGTACAAAAAATAAAATATCACAAAAGTAGGGATAGATTGGAAGAAATCACCAACTATTATTTTTCAATTTTCATACGCACGAGCTTGTGTTTGTTTTTTTCAGCTCAACACTTATTGTCTATTTATATATAATATATATTGTAAAAATGGTGTTTACTCTGTATAAATAAATCAAATCAAAGTGGAACCTTGCTTCATCGGCTCGTGGGCACGGAGGTTGTCCTAGAACTGTGAGTGATGTTTGAATGGTTGTTTGATTGCATGAGTGATACTGATGTCTTTTCCTTTTGTATTTGTTAAAATAAATTACAAGTTAAACCAAGGACATTTGTTAATGAGGCATTTTTAATAGTCTCTGGTCAGTGCCTTTACAATGAAGCCTAGACTTACCAATATTGACATCATATTGTGTCCAAAGCTAATACCTAAATGTAGATTGTACTGGAAGTAATAGTAAAGTTTGATGCAGAATATGCATTAACAAAGGAAATTAAAATCTGGTTGTCTTTTGTTCTGTCTACTTACATATTGAGGGATTGTTTTTGGAAATAGGGGGAAATATACACATAAATGTTTGCAAAAAAATAGTATTTATCTTATCATTAATGTAAGTCAGAGTGTACCTTCATAAGCATAATTGCCTAAAATTTCATAATAATCATTTCTATTATCTAAGAGATCAAGCGTATAATTATGAATAACCTCCATTTTGATACAAATTGATGAACCCAAATCTAATCCTAGTAATAAGACAGAAATATATCTACAATGTTATAATAGAGAGTGTACGTTTTATTTTATAAGCCACGGAAATAAACAAATAATAAAGTAAGATTACACTCATTTCATTGGCTTCATTTGATCGAACCTGTCGGATAGTACGTAGAGTGACTGCAGGCTCTTGCTCTGTCCACCTCTTACGAAGTTTCAGGTAATACAGAGGTACTCAGCTGTTTTTTGTGGGTATTACACGATTTCTTAGAGCTCTGCAGCTATCAATTCTATACAAAGCTGGAATTAACAAAATGGTGAATAGGAATTTACAACGCCATGTAACAGTTCTTCCAGTTCTCAGTACGCTGAGGCTCCCATTTGATGCAAAGAATAAGCAGTTTTGAAATCTCAGAATAGAATATTATTTTATTTTGATTTTTTCTCCATTTTTCTAGCTCTATGGGTTTTTGACAATCTTTTAATCAAACCCTTTTCACACTATTTTATCTATTTGAAACCACTGTTGAGGTCACAACTCTCTGAGTGTATATCATTTTGTTTTAATGCTTCATCTAACTAGAGGTGGTTTGGTTGGACCTCTTGAGTACCCCTATAGTATGCAAACTACAGGTTGGGAGACAGATGGCATATCATTTGGGGTATTTTGGAAAATCCTCTCTGCAGTATTTCACAAGGGAATGTATGCCTAGTTAGGCTATAATATTCTACAAACCTTCAAAGAAAATGTGTTTAAATAGCAAAATGAAATAATAATCTATATACAGTAAGAGGTGAAAACCCTTCGTTGAGTACTTGATGAAACTTGTTTGGATTTAAATAATTATTCATTTTAAAACTATGAAAATAAAATTTTTTCTTTCCTGGAATTCTGCCGGGAATGTGAACTGATTAGTTGCTTGTACTTACCCTAATGCGCCACATACGCAGCATACGTACAAATGGTTCACTTGGCATAACACACTGACAGGGCAAGTCGTGAACCAGCTGTCATTAATGCACTAAGAAAGGGAAGAGTACCCAAGATCAAGTGCTATTGTACAGTCAAAACAAATACTACTCAGCCATGGTCAGACACTTCTGGTTAAAAATGGAGTAGAGGGGGGGATTAACGTTAACAGCACTCACAGATATGTTAAACGAGGTGTGAATTCCCACTTTGGGTGCACGAAGGGTTAAATGTCTTAACAATAATTTAAAACAAGAACTGATAACTCATCTTTTCACTAAGTGAAATTAAAACAATGTAAATCCCAAACCAAAAATAGCAACTAAAATATATTAATAACAATCAGTAATAATCATCATATAATAATAATACAACATTATCTTTGTTATACCAATCTAAAAAAAATTCTAAAAACTAAAACTTTTAACAAAAATAAATTTGATGAAATAAGTATGAATAACAATCATTTAGTGGCTTTGATTGATGGCAAATGTAAATTATAAAAAATAGCTAGGCCTACATACTGACCATAAAAGAAACTCTTTTTACTAATCAATAGCAGTTTTACTGTAAAAAATCTAAAATATCTCGTTAGAAAACTGTGACTTAGGAACACTGTTTCTAGGCAGACTGGGACTTCCTGTAAAGAAATATAAAACATTTTATTAGAATAAACTTGACTGTCAGATCAATCAATTATTGTAGTTAGTCCTTGAGTATAAGTAGGAATAAAACCTTCTACGATGGTAATTGGTAAAACGATGTGGCAGCAGCAAACGTTAAGGGAAGCTAAGATTTAGTGAGCCGACATGTACAGTGATTTTTCTTTTATAAGATTACAACAATTAAACCATATGACCACAAAACAAGGTTTAGAAAACTTACTTGAACTTTCAAGCTTGTTGTAAAACTCAATTTAACCTAACTTACAAAGGCCGAAACAATATAAAACAAGGAGCTTCACACAATTGCCCAGCCGCCACTTCTACCGTCACAGTTCCTGTGTGTCCTTAGGCAAATAGAAAAGGACTGCATACATTAAAAATCGTTCAAAAAGGTAACTCAAGACACAGGGGAAAATATCGCAGGACAAGTGCTGACCTGAGTAAGGAAGTACTGTAGTGTTACGTAGACTGCTGCTGCTGAGGCAGGTTGAGACTGTTGGCCGGGATCGTCACAGTCTGCGCCTGATTGGCTAACTGTGACTCGTCCAACTCTCGGTACTTCTGGATCCGCTTCCACTCGCCAGTGTTGTAGTTCATCTGGAAGTGAGTCTCCACCAGCATCGTCAGGTAAGTATCGTCTGGCTGTTTAACATTCTCCTGGTTCTCACTCAGTTTTATTGTCACAATGTTACCAAGGCGTGGACAAGGGTTTTCTGCAACAGTTTAAATTCAGCATAATTGGTAAACTGTATTCAATTCAAAATATCTGTGTCTTTTTCTTTTACACAAATAACTCATTAAATATTGTAAAAATATAATAATAAATTAACATATTGCAAACTTTCTACCGTTTCATTCTGATTTTAAAATTCTTAATTTATTTTTTGTAGTCATATTGCTTAGTGTTCAGTATAAAGTGTGGTGCAAATGGTTAATGGTCAGTACAAAATATTGTTGTATTATACATGATTTCAAATCTAATGATCAGGTAAAAAGTCATAAATTTAAGATTTGTGTGTTAAATGTTGACTGCCACATTACTACATAGTCAAAGTCACAACTGCTGAGTTTAGTGAGTCATACATGCAGAAGCGGCTCGAGGACCCGGCAACCCGGGCGGCTGACCAGAGGCGCAAGGAGGCAGCTAAAAATGAGTACTTATAGAGGGAAAAACTTTTAGAGAATTAACGATACTCAGAACAAAAAGAGAATTATATTTGATTAATTAACTATGCGAAAAGGGTGGACTGCAACAATGCATAGTACATATGTCAACAAGCGTGAGGTGAGCCATTGCCGGTAGCCACTAACTTCAGTCAAAACACACAAAACATAACCATAAGCATCTGCCACAAGGCCAGCCTATCTCCTATCCTTCTTTCAAGCCCCTCTTTCCGACTCACACTCCGTCTTGGGCTTCAAGCATGTGTTCTCTCTACAACAAAATTGTAATAATTAAAATAGGTATTTTTAAATAGTTATTGCAAAAATGTAATAACTATTTTGACCTACCACATCCGTAGGTCCGTCCAGTTTTCTTGTCTTAAGATAGCTTTTAATTTTAGTAAGTTTTTGTTGGTGATGTGTCTTCTTTTGGTTGTTGGAGCTAGTGGCTGGTCTGTGTTTGTATTGATGATTTCGCGCATATTTGGCCTGTGTGGTCAGATATACAGGTATTGAGGATTTCTCCATTGAGTTCATCTGCCAGAAGATTGGTGCAAACAGAGTCTATGGATGTTTGGGATGTAGGTGTGATTCTGGTTGGGGGAAGCTCAACTCTATACATGCTGTAGCTACTAAGTTTGTCTAATAGTTTTGGTTGGTCGTTTTTTATAAATTTTGGAGAAACACAAGGATCAATTTTGGGACCATTACTATTTTTATGTTATTTAAAAAACATGCCCTTTGTATTAAAACAAGGTCTTGAAAAAAATATATGCTTGTATGCAGATGATGCTAATCTTAAAATTTCATCTACAACGGATTAAACGGTAGATGAAATTGAGTTTGTGTCCTCAGTTGAACTATTAAATATCAATAGTTTTCAAACCACCATAATTTGTTAATCCATAATTAACACATCCGATTGGACTCCATATTAAGTGTTTAAGTTTTCTCTTCTTGAAATCTTCTGTTAAATCCGTAAAGACAGCCTCATAATCCTTACAAGTACTAAATTTGGGGATATAAAATGGGTTAATAATGGAAATAGAATCATGTTTAAACAAACTTACCATCAAAGAGAGACTGGGCCTGGTGGTGGTGGTTGTGGTGGTCGTGGTTGCAGGTCGGGCAACATTCACTTCGCCGTTTGCCGAACCTGGGCTGCCGGCACCGCAGCTGATACCTGTTATAAAGAAAAGAATAATCAAAAGCACATTTTATTTAAAAATCAGGAATCTTGTTAGGCTCTTATTGAATGGGAGCCCTAGTAGGTAGACTCTAGCCTCCATGAATGAGAGCTGTCGACAATATACCAGCGCTCCTGGCAGCCAAGTGTGTGACTACCTCGTCTCAAGGCTAAGGCTCTTCCTAAGGCTTAGCCATGGATTGGATTCACAACACCCGGGAATGCAGCATGGTGCAATGTCAAAGTTCCAGGAACTCAAAAGACCCATGATGATGGCTTACCCAATACTGTAAAATACCGCTACATCATAGAAATTTTCATAAAACTCCTATAACGTGCCCTCATTTTACTTGTTTATATTTGTAATTGTAATTTTGACAAGCCATCAATTTTTATGATGTAGCTGTATTTTCAAATATTGGTTGGAATAGTCTTAGGTTAGATCTTAAGTTAAGATATTAATTAAATGTAGTTCCTAGATTAGTGTAGTCCCTGAAGACGGGTGGAGTTTTTAACTACCCAAACGTTAGGAGTAGTTTTCTCCTGGAAGTGGCAGGAAAAGTCCGTCTTTCCTTTTACTAATACTTCAGGAAATTGAAAATACGCTAAATCCATAGGCTTATGATGATTAATAATTATGGTTTATTTATTTTTTGTTATGGAATGAAGCTACTCACTATTGTATCATAGGTTTGACAAGATTGACGAGAGTCAACTGTAATTGTTACCTGTACAAGTGGAGGAGGCGCTGGGGAGGCCGGGACTGTGACAGTCTCTGCTGTGAGTGCCGGTCCGGTCGTAACCACTGTAGCTGCGTTCCCGGCTGCAACCAAGTCAAGCCTTTAGTCAAGTACTGTACATACTCATTGCAACAATCTAGCTAACTTTTCCACAACTATCAAGATCATCAAGAGTATAGTCAGTAGTTTTGCTATCCGTTGCTTATTGTTCTAATAGAATTATTTTATGGAGCAGTGGATATTATGGCAGAGAAGGTCTGATAATGGTGAAAGACTTGGAAGAGGGGGGCTGGAGGGTCATGTTTAAAATAAAGTTGATCGATACACATTTTTTAATACCAGTAATTTTTGTTTGATCTGTTCACCGCTATAGCTTCAGTCGATTCTGAGTTATAAGCGGTCCAAGATGCCTTAAAAACATTACAGACGGACAGGAATTTTATTGACATCAGTTTCGGTCTATGCAAAGTATATGAACACCAAATAACCAAAAAATGATGGAGATGGATTCTTTGCAATGTACAGACAAAAGTCTCATTTTATTTATATAGGTAGATACTACTATTTTATATATGTTTATTTTCTACTCATGTTATATTTGTTACATCTTATTACCATAGGATTCCTTCAAAGTAGATTCTGGCCTACTATTTACAAACAATACTGAAACTAAATAATTCTGAAAATCAAACTACTGAACAGACAACTTTACCTACTGGAACTTTACCTATTGATTATACAAAGCTTGTCCAGAAACTGTAAACCATTCAAGTAGTGATGGATTGAATCTCAAATCCCAAATCTACCAAATGTTGGGTAAAACTTTAAATTCGAGATTCGGTTGGTTCATGTTGAATTTCTAAATTCGAATTCAACTTTGAATTTGACCAAATAAATGGCATACAACTATACATTGGTTTATGCATAATATTCTACATACAATACGATTAGCATATTCCTTTAATTTTAATAGGCCTAGTTTTTGGTTTTATCAGATCAGTTAATTTTATTAGGATAAATGCCGTCTTATCTCAACAAGTTTGACAGCCATTATAGGCTATAGCTATTCGCCACTACTACAAAGTAGTAGTCCGCTTTTGAAACGTAAAATAATAAGTTGTAACTAACTACGCAAAGACCGTTTCTGTGCATAGACAATCTGAATTGATTTATTAACTAGCAGTGAACGTTAATAAATTGAATTCAACCTTCAACAATATTCAAATGTGCATTCTTGCAGCGTAACACCACTGTTGTGTTTCCTTTATTTTCTCGCACTTGGCTTTGTTTGACATTTGCGTTTGACAGGCGCAAATGGTACCTTGACAGCTTTCGTGACGTTGAAAAAGTATGTTTTAGTATGACAAAATATAAAATTATTCTAGTAAACCAGTTAATATTTTAATTTAACAACTTATTAAAAGACAAACACTTTGTGTGTAACCTGCATTTTTTCAATTTGCCAAGTACAAAACATCAACACATTGTTATTTTTATTGTCACTCAATGGTAAATGGCGAATTCAAAACTAGCATAAATTAGTTATTAGCCCTGGTTGAATCGCCCGCGTCTGTCTTTCCCTGACGATTACAGAAATATACTCAGTGCTCAGTAACAACACAAATGTCATGTTATTTGCGTTAGTTTGTGCGAGTGTGGTTCGACATAATTACGTTTTCACCAGTGCAGTATTACGTGATTACTGATTTTTCATTTAAGACTTTATCTTGGTAGGTAGCTTACTTTGTCGTGAACAACCAAAACTATGCTATATGAAACTTGGGCTTACACAGTAGCTGAGGAATTTTTCTGACTGTCATTTTTATTTTAAATATGCTTAGAGCTAAAAGCTCACAAAATGGCACCTTTTTTATTTTTGGCATGGATGTACAACAGTACGCCAGGGTGAGACGTGTATAATTTACATCCAAGGCTTAACTCCTGAACGGTACTTATTTTCTAGTTTCTAGACAAGCCTCGTATTGTACATTCAATACTATTATTGTGTCTAACATCTTCAAAATGTTTACAAACTTTATTAGAAACTCTACTTACATTGGCTTTGAAAAGTTCACTTACTCATGCATTTATCAGGGAATATATATTGCATCATAAAAGGTGAAGTGAGCATTGGGTTAATATCTAAATAAACAAAATAATAATATATTGACAAGCAGGAATGTTGCATTAAACATAGTCTTATCAAACAATCTCACTAACAGAAATAATCAATTTTTACTCATTTTGTACCATAGCCAAAATAGTTCTTCCCCCACCGAATTAGCTGCCAGACATGGAGCTGAAATTATGTAAAACTTACTGACTAAATTGAATAGGTTGAAACAATATAAATAAATATTAGAGGACAATTCCTGATTTGTATCGTGGGAATGTGAAGGAAACATTTTGGCTGATTTTGATGGTTGAGAAAGTAAGTAAAGATAGTTAGGAAGGCTAGAACTTTGTTCTACAGTTAAAGTTAACTCTGGAGGACTCGTACTAACTTTGGAAAATAAAAACTTACATTGATAACATTATATGTAAGAAATAATGGCGTTTTTAAGTACTGTATGTTTAAAACGACAACATAATAACGGCTGACTGTGAATTAAGCTGTCAAAACAATGTGTAAGAAAATTAATATGCTCTGTATAGTCCTAAAACTCTCATACAAAAAAATAGATCTAAAAGAAAAAAGTACAGGATCATTCTAAGAATGCAAATTTACCCTGAAATATAGACAAACTGAAGATAAAGCATGATACAACCGATATCTTTGACATATATACATTTGTGTGGTTTTCAATCATCGGGCACTGCATACACCTCGAAGTCTAAGCAGCATTTGCAAAATCTAAACGCCCCATAAATTTCCCTGAATATACGTGTAAAAACTCTACACCCTCGCCGGCAGATAAGAAAGGCAGGTAGATAAAGGACCACCTGGGTCTGGCGAGGGACTATTTTTGTAGTCAGTTAGTTCATGTTTTTGCCACTGGTGATTGCCCCATATTTCCAAGCTAGCTAGTGTTTGCTTTGAATAGAATGCAATCTCCTTCTTGTATGCTACTGTTTCCCTCTCTTCCTTCTTTTCCCCACCAACCTACAGACAAGGAGGGAGGGGAAGAAGGATGGAGAACACAATAAGAAGCAATTCTGAGTCCTCTAGTCACAAAAATTCTTTCATTCCACTCTTCAAAACAGGCAATGCATATGCAACCCTGTTGTGTTTCCTCACTCGTGGCTATCTGAATGTTTTGTTGATGTTTTGAGGGTTTTGTAACTCTTAAAATAACTCAATATTTTTATCGTATTGTGCGAGTCTAAGATGCACCAAGATATAAGATGCACCCTTATTTTAGAGCCTAAAATATGGTAAATAAAGTGCGTCTTAGATTCGAATATATACGGCGGTATACACCCGGAGGTAACTTGTGCGGTGTTAGATCTCTAGGGTTGTGAGCGACATGCACTAGTACTGGATACTGACGTGCTGTGGTAGCGGTGTTGGGTGTGTAGATGGTAGGCTGAGGTGTGGCCGGGTTGAGAGAAGTCGTCGGCTGAAGCGAGTCTGGTGAGCTCCTGCAGCAGCTTGGCCACCACTGAGCCGACTCTCTCCGGGCCAGCTCTTCCATTTCTTCAACACACATATCACATGCATATGTAACTTTTTATTGTTATGGATCTTAATTTGTATAAACACTAAATAGCTAATTTATAAAATAGTGTTTATAAAAATTAAGATCTATATTAAGTTATTAATCTAAATTAGGAGGGTGAGTGGTTTATGTAATAGTTGTGATGTACTTTGAGAATTTTGATTTTAAAACTGCACATGTTGTGAGCCACAAACAACCGATTGATTGATCAATTTTAGTTAATATTTCTTTAATATGTCTATTTTTACAGCTTTTCCCGTTTCAACCCGGATTATTGCAAAACCCCCATCCTCAGACAGCTCTAGTGTTTTATAGTATGAAATTTACAGTAATTGTCCATTTCTTGGTACAAATAATTAGTATAGGTATCAAAGGAGGAACACTTATCAATTATCTAGCCAAGGCATATGATTTTCGGCGCAGTTGCATGACATTCTGAAGCCAGGGTCCCTAAGGAAAAGTGGGTGCAATTTACTACTTTAGTTAGAAAGACGCTGGATTAAATGCAACTTTTAAAGTTAATAGCGAAACTCAAAATGTTTAGCAAAACAAGGGTTCTTGAAAACCATTTGAAAATCAAATGTCAAACATAATTTTTTAAGTCGAAAAAGCTATTACTTGATCAGTGAGAATATTACGTGTTTAGATCATTTTGTTTTAACGTAGGAGATTATAAACAAAATAAAATGTTAAGCCTACAGAATAAAAAAACCACACTTTAACTTATACCTAAATAAAAAATAATACAAATGAATTTAAACACAACAATCCAGTTACAATGAAAATTATTGTGGGTTTCAATGGTAAAAATTGTTTTCTAAGGAAATTTGAACAATTCAAACATGTTTAATAAATACAAATATTTTCATAATGGTCTCCTCCTTACCTTGCATCCTTTTACGCTTCTTAGCTTGAGCATATCCCAAAGGTTGCTCATTAATGTCCAACAGCTTGATTCCACCATCTTTGCGGCAGGTGTTCTGGAGAGCGAAGGTCGAGACAGCAGAGAGTTGTTGAGGTTAGGAGAGCGAAACCCACCAGTTGGCACTCCAGCCGGGATGCCTTTCAGAGGAGCTGCATCATCACAACACATATCTTCACAACTGACCTTTTCATATTAACGCTAATCACCGGCTTCCTAATTATTTAGTAATGTTGAAAATATATGACACAAGCAAAGTGCAAAATATGTGTATACTAGGGATGGGTCGGTTCCGTTACTCGGTTATCAGTTTCACCGCTTGTCAGACTGATAACCGATGACCGACACGACATGATATTTTAGGTGCAGGTTTTAACCCTTTGCGGTCTCATTTTATTTTTTAAATTTTTAGTAGAAGCCTCCCATTATGGGTTTCCCAGTCCCATTTAACAGTAAGCAAAATTCGCTCTCGGTGCGGTGCATTACCAGTCATTCCTCCTCTGTAGCGTGAGTTTAGCGCCTCCCATCCAAAAGTACCACTCTCTCCTCACTGGATTTGATGAGCCATTTTCTCTTCAGTGATCCTCAGCGGGTCATTGTGGCCCCGCACCGGAATGATCAATGCACTAGCATTGCACCATACCAAGCGCGCAGGTGGGATTGAACCGCTGTGACAGACTGGGGCCAACTGTCGTCCACTATAACCACTAAACCACCTGGCGCTGTTTGTCATGGTTGTAGTGCGCGAGTTGCCGTGGAGGGGAGGGAGTGGTAGTTTAGCTCTCTTCTCTGCTAGGCGCCCGTTAGTGTTGTGTAGTCCTCGCATATCAGAGACTGTTTCAACCGTCTCTATACTGCATCCTAAGCGTTCAAGGGAAATGGCGTTTAATAGGCCTATAGTGCATTACAGCGACAAGGGTTAAGATAAGAATAGTGTCATACAATATAGCTGAAGACCATACAGGACACCTTTAACTCCTTGATTGATTCATCATATCGTGAACTTCACATTCAATCCTGTAAAGTAACTGGAAGTCAAGAATACAATATATTTTCAAGAAAAAACAGGACATTTAATCAAAATTTTCTCATTGATTAAGGATTGTTTAACAAAACCCAATAAAGATAAGCACCTTATGTAACTGATACACTGTAAAGTTTTTGCAGTCCTGAAACTTTTTCAAATATTATTCTGCATTTTTGGTTATTTGTTCTTTCTACCAGTCTACCAACTTTATGACTAGAATTTTATCTTACTTGTATCAGTCATTTTCCTAGGCATCCCTCTCGACCTGACAGGCACTGCTGGTGTTGTACTCTTTTTCATATTGCTCATTGCGTCAGCTGACTTCTGTAGCAGATCTGCCCTCAAAGCAGCCGATTTAGGTTTTCTCTTCAACGTAAAATGTTTTGCTGATGTTGGCTGAAAACATCCCACACAAATTTTAAACTATTGTACTTTGATTTCAGCAAGACATAGCTAAAATATTAACCCTTCTCAATCGCAGGTTTTCGAAGGATCTTGGGTTTGACGGTGAGTAGTCACCTGTAAATGAGGGTGCACAATAAGCCAACGGCTGCGAGGCAATTACTAGGAGTCACATTAATGCACAAACCTAGCCCTCAAAAAAAAATGCTCCCTGTATGCAAGCACAAATCTACAGCTAGTCTGTAATTTATAAGTCATTAATTTTACTTGAATGATTAATGAATTTTGTAAACCCAGGTTTTCTTGAATTTTTGTTGAAAGGAATGGCTTTTTCACTGTTTTTTAAACCTTGTTATTCACAGTAGGGTGAGCATTCTTAAAATAAGCAAGGTTCTGGAACTGCTTTACTGGTCTGATACTAACCTGCTGACCAACCACACTGATGAGGGCTGACTTGTTTAAATAGTGACACTCGAGGGGTAACATTCCCAGCTCCACACTCTTCCGCACTGTCCAAAACAAAAACCAAAATATTAAGTAACAGAAAAGCAAACAGAGAACTGAATTGAGAAAATCTTTGTTTTATTAATTTGTTTACACCAACCTTTGAGCTGATATTATGAGGTGAAGAGCCAGCTGGTGATGACAGCCAGAAAGTGAATCAATTGATTCTGTAGGCCTATAGGGTGGTGTGGTCATTATCAATACCTAGTTATTTTATCTAACGCTATTACGAAGTTCATCAGAATGCTGACAATTTACAATTTGTTGTTTGTTAAGTGGTATTTGGAATTTCTATTTATATCTGCTTTTTCAACATATGCTAGATTTTCATGAGAGTTATTTAGGATAAAAGATGCCATTTCCTGCCCCAATGAAACTGGGGCAGGATTAACTAGTCAATTGATAGATCTTACATAGAACTTACAGTTATTGTGCTAAATAATACTGTGTACATTCATTCAGAAACATAAGTGTTTTGTTCATACAAACTTGTGCTCTTGAGTAAAAAGGTTTACATTAAGGATACAAGAAACACTTACGGTACGTCAAATATTTAAGATGTGTATAAACATAGTTTGAACTACCAAAAGTTTGGATTAATTAATGTCTTTTCAACTTACCAAGCTTGCGTAGATCATTCACTAGATCAGCAAATATTCTTCGGTTTTCTTCATTTTCAGTAATCTCGTCATTAAAAGAACCAGAGCTGGGAATGGTCCTCATCATCTCCGCCAACATTGAAACCCACTGTTCACTATCAACTTGTGCAACTTCTAAAATTTCTTCCAACTCAACACGCCACTGAAATGTTAAGTTTGTAATACATCAGCATAGTGAACATGACGCGAATGGATAGGTGTTCTAAGTAAACCATGTCTGGGGTCTACTCAAGGACTTAGTTAACTTAGCTAATCATAGGTAACCTAAGATTGTTTAGAATACAAATGGCTTAATGGATGTGATTAATTTAATTGGGTGGATCTGCATACAATTCTTTGTTTACCCCAGCTACAGCCTCAAATTTAACCTCATTGGAACATAGGCTTTCCATTATAGGTTATTAACTGGAGTCACAATTCCAAGCTGATTTACTGGGAGTTAGTTAGGCCTACACTTTTTCAGTCTAAAGCTACTCCAGGATATAATTAGTCTGAGGAGCTACTCCTAGCTAAGTTCTTAGCCTAGGAATAAGGTAAGCCTGTGTTGTACAGATTAAAAGTTACTAGTTATATTTAGACCAACCTGTATAAATTATAAAACTGTTTAGGAAAAACAAATTAGGCACACACTAAATCTAAAATATAATTATACACAAAGTTATTAACCCATACCTCATCTAAGTTTCTTCTTGGAATATGAAAGAACGATAACAATAATTTCAGTTTAACCTGAGTTTGGAGGTCAGGAAAACAGTCCTTAATATTCCTCAATACTTCAGCATTTAACTGAGAACAAATAGAACCTCCTGTCCAAGAATCGTTCGACGTCCCAAGTTTGTTATGAAGCCACAGTGAAGTATCGCTATCTCTGACATTGGCCATGTTGGATAACTCCCTCCTATCCTCTTCGATGAAGCTCTTGTTGACGAATGAGTTGAGTGGAAAGCTAAAAAGTGTGTCTGCCGCCTGACCACAGAGAAGTGAGCTTCAGACACAGATAACATCACATCTATACCTTTCAAAAGTCAATGTCGATACCATCAATGCTGTATTACAGGTACAACATTATCGTATATTAAGGCAGCTGTCACGTCTCAACGGTGTTATTATTATCGAATTTCCTTTGGAATATTCAAGCCATCAGCATGGTAAGAGTGTTAAGACCCAGGCCCGGGATCATGAAATGAGCACCAATCGTGACTCCTAGTACACGTTTTGAGCATTTGTTCAAAAGTTTATATACATATGTATACATGCGTATCATATGTATATATATACAGGTCGAATTTTTGTCCGATTTTACCAAATTAGGTACACTATTTTGTAAATATCTCGGACAAGTTTGTTAACCAGCAAAATCGGACCATCGGGGCACCGGAACCCCATTTGAGGGGGTGGATTTGGGACTTTTCAACAAAAGGGTGTTTTAATTATCTAAAAAAACAGTACATTTCATCCGATTTTGATGAAAATGCATTTTGTTGTTAAACAACAATATACTAAAACTATGAAAATCCGTCAAGTCGTATAAAAATGAAGGGCAAAAATTTATTTTTTCACTATAACAACGGAATGAGTAGTCCGATTTTATTGAAATTTAAAATGTGATTTCCTTTCATGATATGTAGTATAACTTCCAATAAAAACCTCGTAAATCATACAGGAAACCAAGCTGAGGCTGAAAGCGGAAGCGCGAACAGCCTCGTAACACTCATTGTAACAGAACACAAAATTCTGAGGCTGTGAGCGCAGCGAACTAAAGTAACAAATTACAAAAATCGATTCACTCATGCTAGAAGCGCTTTACCACTTGGCGCTGCTTCTTGGCCTAAGTTATAAACATTCTTGCTCTCTCTGCTTATTTACAATTTTGGGACCGTTCATATATTACGTATCATGGCATTTTGAATCCCCATCACCTAACGCTGTAACGTAACGCAACTCAAATTAGGACCTCTTCCTCTACTTACTAAACATTCTCACAAGAACTAACTTTTGTAATTTTAGATATATGTAAAAGAGTTTGTATTAAAATTCCCTTTCTTTTAAGGTGCCACAAGAGGGGCTTGTACTTAAAAAATTTGGGAGCCCTCCCGTTTTTGGGTGGGGGACGCAAACTACGTCAAAACAAAACAACTATATAAAACATTTTCTAAAGGGTCTTTTAAAGGGAACATTTAAAACTTACCCTGTAAATCAAACCAATACACCGCGACGTACCAAAAGTCACTTTACCGAATAACACTTTTAAATTTTAATGTTTATAGCAACGCTGACGTTTCGTTTGGGGTCCGATGAAACTATGCTGTTTGTCATTAGAACGGTTGTGCTTGCACACAAACCATCAAACAGGACAGTTGAGATAAATTTGAAGTTTAAATAATAGTAAAGCTGTGTGTAAAGAATCTATTCTCAGTGTAGAAAATCTATTATTAATGCATGGAACTGGAAGTAGGAGGGAAGCATTTTGAATAGTGAATGTAGTTGTAAAACTCTTCCTCTTACTAACAGAGTTTAGTATTTAAATCAAATAAATAGTTGAAACAATTGCACAGGCTTCCTTACTTTCTCTTTGTAACTCGGGTAAAGTGATTTCAATATGGTACTAATGCACTTACACCAGGTGTCCAAAACCGACACCCCACTGTAACCTTTTATGTGCTTCAGCAATGAGATAAAGTCAGTTGGTTACTTTTGGGATATTTGTGGGTTTGCACCCCAACCCAAAATAAAGGAAATTGGGGGTGACCCTTTAAAATGTTTATTTTACCACATAAAGTGACCCCTTGTTTAAAAGAGTATAAAACTCATTAATGCCATTAAAAAGATGTTCCGATTGCCATGTTCAAAATGGCAGCTGAAAATGTGTGTCCATTGTGGATTTTAGCTACATGATAACTTCAGCAGTCTCAGAGCTTCTAGCGACATTTCATATTGAAAGGATTCCTTTGCCTCCAACTAGAATAACTCCAACCTCAGCTACATCAATCGACATTGTTGGAACTGATCTTACTCTTGATAGAGTGGATGTAGAAGTTGTTCAAACAGGCTTCTCGGACCATCTAGGCCAATTTTGCCGTTTTAATGTAGCTAAAGAAGTAAAGAAACCTAACACAACATTCTCTAGGAATCTCTGCAGGGAAAACCTTCAAAAACTCAAACAACAATTGAGAATGGCATCCTGGGACACAGTTTACAAAGCTCCTGAAGAAGCTTATTCTGCATTTATCAAGGTATTCACTCAAGAAATTGACATAACTTGTCCACTAAAAAACTCCCGTCGTATCAAGAGAAAGCAAAGCTGTACACAACGCAAGTGTGGTTAAGTGGAAGAGAGGATTTTATAGTCCTAACTTCGTCACCAATAAAGACAATTTTCATTTCATTTCAAAGCTGTCGGACAGCAAGAAATCTCGAATCAGACAATCTACGATCAATCTTTCTTGAAGCGCATGAAAAATTCTTGATGAGGGGAAAAGAAGAGGATAGAACGGATGCATTTCACATGAAAAAGACTTATGACTTAAAGCTAAAAGCCCTCAAGAAAGAAGCAAATGAACGTAATCAATTAAGCTCAATCAAGTAATAAGAGCAAGACAATTTGAAATATTATTAATAGTGAGAGAGTGTATAGAGAGTATATTATTAAATAGCCTTTTAATATAAAATTCTTTTGTATTTTGACGCCATTACAATTCTCCAACAATTTGTAAATAAAGATACTGTATTATTATTATTATAGGGTTTGAAAAATTATTCATATTAATAATGGCAAAACCTGACAACATTCCATAGAAAATGTGTTCAATGATCTGTACTATGCCCCTAGCTTTTACAAACGAACGACAAGTTTATTTTACAAAATACTATTACCAATAAATTTGGATTTGTAGTTTTTTTAACCTGATAAAAATTATCTGATAATTAATTTTTATTCTTAAAAGCTACATGGAAATATGCTTGTGGTAAATTCATCTAACTGCTGACGTGCTCCTTGGTCATATAGATCATGTGGTTACCATGGAAACAAATCGGTTTATTGCCATAACAACCAATAATAAATAAATTTAACAACCATTATTCAGTATGGTGTAGTTTATCAACACTATTCGGCAAATTGTATCTGAAGTTCTAATAGTAGTTTAGATTAAGGCAAATGGGCCCAATTAAAAACTAAAATATACATTCATACTTTGATGTCAATTAGTTATTTTTTTAAAGATTACCCAAACATTAAATCCTGCCTTGCTCTGTCTTCTAGGTTTCCTTGAAGTTCTCAGTGCTTCAGTTTAAACTCATCAAAGCAGAATTTGTAAGTGAATAAATATTAAAAATGGTAAACAATGACAGATCAAGTTCTGCAAACTCTGAAGACTTTGACTGGAAAATATTTTTAAAATCCGTGAGGGATGGGAATAGTCTAGACTTAAGCAAAAAAAATATAGCTGAAATCCCTAACAAGTTTTTTGAACTATACTCAAATTTACAGGTATGTAGCTATGTATGTCTTTGAAGCTAGGTAAACAAACTCAATGGTTGACCAATGTACCAATAAAGTATAATACATAAAAATAATTAAAATATATATTTACAAGAAAATCTTTTTGAATTAGAAGTGTAAATTTAAAATTTTATTAGTAGAAAAATACTTCTCTAAGAAAAAAGTCTGAATTGCATATGTGTGATAGAATTTTTATTTGGATTATGGGGTATTGAGATAATAGACAATGGGAAAACCAGTGGCGTAAATAACACCCATGACCCATGGCTTGAGGGGGCAGCAGTTCAGAGGCGTGGCGCGATCCTTTGCTATGTGACTTGCCAATCATCAGCGATCGGCGTCAGAATAAAATTTTATTTGCATATTGCATAATTGAAGTACACTTTAACAAATAAAAAATACCCCAAAATCATAAAACACTGTAAGTTATTATTGAAAGTTAGTTACACCTTCACTTTTAATATACAAAATATTTTTATTGAAAAAGGTGTGAAGCCAACTAACTTTCAATCATGAATGAACCACCTTCAATACCATATCGACAGAAACTGAGACAACTGTAAGTTATATTTGTTTGTTGGAGAGTAAGTAAAAATAATTAGCCTAGAGTTGGATTTGAGTGGAATGAGATTTTGGCTCTGTGCTAGCAAGGACTCGTCATCACCCGTCAGGCGTCACCTCTCAGCTCTGTTCTGTTGGTACTGCCGAAGCGTGAGTGCACATTACAATTTCACAACCACTGGTCACTGATGAACCTAGGCATACTGTCTAATGGTGTATGTGTTTTTTACCTACAAGTTATATAGTGTGTGTGATTTTTTATATAGTGTGAAAACTATTTGCAAAATGTAAACTTTATTTTTATTGTTTATTTGTATGAAAAATATATGATTTTAATGCGAAAAAGGTGCTGCCTGGCCCCATGTTAGGAATTATGGGCAATATTATATGTGTACATTCCATTCTGTTTTAGTATCTATATTTGGAGGGGAATGAATTGACTGAACTTAATGAAAAGTTATTCATAACTTTAAGAAAACTGAAATGGCTTGATGTAAGAAATAATAAACTCACAACCATTCCAATCACTATAGCAGATCATCCTTCACTTCAAGTTCTACTTCTGGAAGGAAACCAAATTGAAACACTTCCTGCTGAAATAGGTAAAGTGATTTTTCCATACAAGTAGATTAGAACCTCTGTATATTCAGACTAACACTTTGCAGTGTCCACTTTCTGAATAATTGAGAATCCTGATATTAACAGTAAAACAGGTACCTATTTTACAAGATGGCCATTACTTTTCACATAAAGTTAGGCGTTTATACCATAGATGCCACTTATCTTAGATATAACATTATAAAGATATTTTGCCTTTGACTTACAATTGACAAATTAGGGTTACAAATTGCAAAATTCAGTTTCATTCCCATTTGGCATTTGAGCTTAGCTGTGAGTCAGCCTGTTTTAAATAAGTATTGTTTGTCAACAAAAATATGTTTTGTAAATTGAGCAATAAATTATTATTAGTGAACTTTCATAGGAATAAATTAATTTCTCTCGCCAAAGAGAACAAAACGTCATAAAGCAAGACATTGGGCAGTGAAGAGTGAAGGGCAGTTTTGATCTTCTCATCACCTCCTGAGTCAAATGACATAACTTGAGTTGTATATTTGTAAAATTCAAATCGGTCCAGCATCAGGATGGCGACAGAAACCCAATTTCCTTCGCCATCTTGAGTCTGCCTGGTTTCATTTTGTTCATTTTTGGAACACATATTTGGTATTCAGTAGTACCTAATATAAGTGTGCAAAGTTTCATCACTATTGGATTACAAATACAGTTTTATTGCATAAAAACCCATTTTGGTTTTCAGCCACAGTTTTCCCTAAAGCTCTGTTGTTTCTCAATCAATTTTTATGACCTTAGTGTCAACAGATAGGTAATACAATTTTCTTTGAATGTTATTCTTTTACATTTTGATTGTAAACCATGCGTTTATATTCTAACTAGCGGACCCGACAGACTTCGTGATGTCAAAAGATTTGTAATGTGGCAGTTTTTGTTCCTAGTATTTTATAGTCGGGGCAAAAATTCTCCTGAACAGAACCATCACCCTGGTGATAGGCGTTGTGAATAGTAATTAAATAATATAGGGAAATCAGCTGGCAGCGAATAGCAAAAGCTTAAATTGACTACGCTTTAGTTAGAAAACGTTTGTATGGAAAAAGAAAGGGCTGTTTTAAGAGGTTTTCCGCAATTATTCAAATTTTTCTCGCTGTAAAACCATCCTTGAACTCCAACGAACATTTAAAAAATTTTCAAAATTGGTCCAGGCGTTGTTGAGTTATGAAACACCAACACATTTTGCATTCATTTTTATATTATAGATAGATTAAGGTATAATACCAAATATGCCCTAAAAATACCATAACACAGTTACCATTTTGAAATGGTAAGATTGTTCATGCTTGTAATGGTTTCCATAGATTGTCTTACTTAGGTAGATACAAATTTATATTAAGTTTTAACAGAATCCTATAATTGTTGTGTGGGAGTTAATAAAATACTGTAGTTAAATAAAGGCAAATATTTTATTAAAAACGTTAATCCTCATTTTCTTTTTATTTTGACCTAATAAACCTAACCCCAAAGTTTGTAACACCCGTTTATGAGCATTTTTACTTTAAGTTTTTAACCATAAAAACCATTGTTTTAATATAACAGCAACAAGAAAATACATTGAAAATACAATCATTTCTTGTATAATTTTAATCAAAAACTATATTGAAACTTTTAACAATCTGTTCTCAATGACAAAACTTTGAATTTGCTTCTTTCAAAAGTAGGAATATAGTTGCAAATTGCAATCCAATCAAACTTTCCAGTTCCGTTGTGATTAAATTATAGTGCTTCTTCTATTGAAAAATTAACATTCACTCGGCCGAGCTATCAGTCCACATAACAGCTCCACGTGTGGTTTTCAAGGAAATGAATAAGAAGGTTCATTGTATTTACAGTTCACGAGTTATTGAATGTTGATCAAACTGTTTCTTGTCAAAACTAATTTATGAGCCAATTGTTGAATTTCCAGGTTCTTTAGAGGGACTGAGAGGTATACAACTGGCACGTAATCCTCTCACCTACCCACCACCTCATGTAGTCAGTGAGGGAGTTGAGAGCACCATAGACTTCCTCCGTAGACAGTGGCAACAGTGTCAGTCTCCTGAGAACATTCAGCTCATCTCGGAGTCCCACAACCAACCCAACTCTGCAGCTAACCCTAGTTTGTATCTACCGTTTCAGCTTTATAATTAAATAAATGACAATAGTTAGTTGTAACAATAGAATGTAGGAAAATTGTGTAAAATCTAATAAGAATTTGAGTTTAACCCTTCAGCGTCTTAAACCGTTACAGTAACTTGGCAGTTAGTGTTATATCGGACGGTGTCAGTTACAGTAATGTGCCGAGTCCATAGAGTATGCTTTCTAGCATCTAGCAAAGAATATCACCACCCTCACTGTTGGATTTATTATAATATTATTTATGTTCCTGAACACTCTCTCAAAGACAACAAGTCATATGTTTTATTGTTTACTTGTAGTCAAGCAATATTAATGTGTGTGTGAGTTGCAATAAAAGTTATTTTGTTTCATGTCTTCATATTTAAAGTTATTCTTAAACTGAAGAAAACTACTGCAGTCAATTAAAAGTTATAATAACTAAGTTATATACTGTAATCTGCTACCAATACTCACCTCCCCAACTCACGTGGGATGACTCCCTACGGAAAACAGTCTGGTGGTCTAGTGGTTATAGTGACGGACAGTTGGACCCTGTCTGTCACAGCGTGGGTTCGATTCCCACACGGGCGCGCTCTGGTACGGTGCAATGCTAGTCATTGAATCACTCCAGGCGTGGGGGGCCGGGAGCCACAATGATCTGCTGAGGATCACTGAAGAGAAAATGGCTCATCAAATCCAATGAGGCGGGGAGTGCCAGTTTTGAGCTTAGGGAGGCACTAAATCCCCAAGCTTAGAGGAGTGATTCTATGACTGGTAATGTACCGTACAGAGAGAGCAGTTTTGCTGACATTTTGTTCACACAGGGTCAACCCATACAATAAGCTTTTAGTAAAAATTTAAAAATAAAGTAAGACGCTGAGGGGTTAATCTCATCAAAGAACCATATAGTTTTATACTTAAAACCATATTATAGTAAGCTTTGTTAAATGCTACTTATTGAAACTTCCCGTGGTTTGAAAGTCACGTTAAGACGTTGGTCCATTCCATTGGTCGTTGGGCTATTATTTAATGACCCAATCTGGGGATCAGTTGGCCCTAGTTTGTAACAGGACTACACCTCATCAAAACACTCACCATCATTCCATATTCACCTTAAAATACCCTCTAAGAATGGTCGGTGTCTCAAAGCAAAGTACCAAAGTAGTTATATTTAGTTCTTATGTTTGTAAAAGCCAGCTAGTTGATTTAAGATCATTATGACTAGGCTATTTGACATATTAAAAACCTATGTCCTAATTAAATACTTGAAAATTTCAAGATATAAACAGGTTGGTCCGATTACACAATTATTGTAGCATTCTTATGCTACAGCAAGTACCCCCACGATGTTCCTGCTTGGTGCACGCCGCCTCTGAAATCACATTCTGCCGCAGACTTCACACCCTCTGACATTTTTCTATTGGAATATCTCAAGTCCAAAGTGTACCTACATCACTTTCAAACATTAAAAGAACTCAAGGGGAAAAATCCAAGAAATTCAGGACATAACTTGTAGATTGATGGACAACTACAGGGAATGGCTCAACCAGTGCATAAACAATGGTGGCAGGCATTTGAGTGATATTTTGTTTGAAATATAACAATATTGCCAGGTATAAAACTCAATGATACATGCTTTCTTTTAATAAAAAAATTATTTTCAAATCTTACATGGTTTAGTTTTTATTAGCTTTCCTTTCTCTCTTGTTCAGCAAGTAAGATATCTGAAATTATTTAAGGACCATAGTTTTCTCTACAAGTTTATTTTAACAATTAATGCTGAAACTTACACAATAAACTAACCCCTCCTAGCACCTTTATCCATATCTTAAAACTTGGCTGTTTTGTATGTAATTTTTAGCTAAAGTAATGTACCAATATAAAACACTCAATATATTCTGTGACGTAGATGATATTTTGACAAAGTCTTTTGTACAAATATAGGCACCTCATGACGAATAAAGATGGTGATATCATAAATACTTTAGTGTTAAGTTTAAATTTAATAATTTTGTTGTAAAAATGTCTACTTTTGTATTACAGTATAAAATTATACATTATGTTTCAGTAAAAACTTTCAAGAAATCTAAATCAAGTAGAAGCAAGTCATCTACAAGGTTGAAATCTACAAACCCGCAAAGCCTGAGGCACAAATCTCAGATGAGAGAATCAAATTTAACAACTTGCATTTGTGTGAGGCCCTTCTCAAACTCTGTTCACAAACGGCCGACAGGGGACACCATGGCTGTTGAAGGCTGGCCACTCGCAGATCAGGCAAGATACCCATTTTCTTGTTTTGTTCACTACTTACTACTTTACTGCTGAGGCGTCGCAAATGAGAAGATGGCCACTCCTCGTGGTTCGGAAGTCACATTGAGCCGTTGGTCCATTCCATTGGTCGTTGCTATTAATCAATGATCCAATCTGGGGATCAATCGGCCCTAGTTTGTAATAAGACCACATCTCAACATCCATCAAAAACACTGACCATCATCCCATATTCACCTTAAAATACCCTCTAAGAGTGGTCGGTGGCTCAAAACAAAGTATCAAAGATCAGTGGCGCTCTCAGAGGAGACAACAGAGGCCTGGCCTCCCTAACACCCTCAGCCAAAAGAAAATATAACTCCTAGCATTTTTAGTATTTGGAAAAGAACATTTTAATATCTAAGTACTATAATATCTAAGTTTAGTAAGAAAGGCCATGAAATGTACATTTGATTTACTACCTTGATTTGGTCCTAGGAACAGTACTTAAATTACACGATGGGAGTTTTAAAACGCCCTCTATAATCAAAATATTAAAAAACACAAAAACCATTATTTTATAGAATTTAACTGTCAAAAAAAATAAAATCAGTTTCTTTATTTTTTAGATTTACAAAAATATTACTTATGAAAGTGAAGAAAGAACTCAATACAAGAAAAAAAAGTCAAATTACAAAACTCAAAGGTAATAACGCTTAGTTTATTCATAAATTAATATTTATTCTGTTTCAAGGAAAATAAAATAGTTGGCAGTGATAAAAAAGTTACAACTTTTCATTAATGAAATTTGTATACAAAATGACTAAACCGTTGTGGATAGGCTTTAGATCTTTTGGTTTTTGAGTGGTGCAAGATGAGACACCAACTTTGCCATACCATCATTACTAGTGATATATATTTCTTACAGTAATTAGTGAACAAAAGTTAATTTTAACACCACTGAGGTAAAATCCGTGAAGAGTAAGATTAAATAAGAGCACAAGTCATGTGGCACTTGAAAATTCAAAACAAAGGTGTAAAAAGAGTATAATCCCGCAAACCGGATCTTAATACCTAAGTTGACCCTATCCAAATTGGTGGCAATTTGAAGCTTGAAGACTTAAGTTTTAACTTTGTAACTCTGTTATGTCTGTTGGGGTCTAACTTCGGTTTAAGACATTCTGGTACACTAAATAAGAACTTTAGTCTAAAATACAACTTAGCCCCTTACTCCCTTCCTATCACCTTTCTTCCAAATTGTAAGTGGAAGCGGAAAAGTTGTTGGAAGTGAGAGACTAAGAAGTTGTAAATATAATTAAAGGTATTAGTTAGTATATTAAAATGCTAAAAACCAGACCTCAAAAGGTTGGAACAGAACTTTACAGTTCTTAATCCTCTAACCAACGCAATTTTGAATAAGGTCAACCTGACGTATTGAAATCCTTTTTGCAGCAAAGTATTCTTCTGACAACCTTTGTTTTAATACGCTACAGGACCTGTGCTCTCGTTTAAGATTTCTTTAGACTCCTAGCGGACTATACCCTGGTGGTTGTTAGGGGCGGATCCAGGAACTTAGTTTAGAGAGAACTTAGTCAGAGCAACTCAGGGATTATGAAATAACACCCAGTTATGAGTACACAGTACTTGTCGGCCATTTTGTTTTTGTCCCATAGCAACAAAAACAAACATTTTCTTGAGACGCCTCATGCCTGCAATTTTTATCAGATCTTTTGAAATAGGTTTTATTTTATAGATGACGATGTGCTGCAGTGACTTCGCTGTCCACTTTGTTGAAAATATTATTATTTAACTAGTAAAATCAAGAAATTCAAATACAAAGATTCTGTAGTTTTTGAGTTTATGTCACAATTTTATAAATGAGAAAATGGAAATTCAGCTCAGCGGAGCCACTAAAACATTTAATGCACTTTAAAACAAAGTTTATTTTGTAAAAGTACAATGAAAACTGAAAGTGTGAGGTGTCCCAAGAAAATGTATGTTTTTACATCGCTCTTATGGGACGAAATTCAAGGTTACAGCCACTACTGTGCCCTCTTAAGGGAGCACTGGGAACCTCGTACAAATGTTTTTTAAATATGAAGACAAAACATAACATACTTTAAGTACATTTTACTGTGTGCTAAATTTATTGGTTTAAGAAAGTCCAATTCTTAAATTTGTTTTTCTGAAATGTTCAATTGATTAAAAAAAGTCAACCTTCTCTTGTGTTTTTGAGTAAACAACAAATTTAGATCGTAGTTAGTTGTGTACTAATTTCATATTAGGCAAAACAATACAGTTTATTTCAAGTATACAGTTTATTGTAGTTATTGACATTGTACTGAACATTTCCAATTAGTTGCATGGAGTTGCATTAATGACAGTTTTCATTTTATCGCCCTGGTGGTGATTCTGATAAATAATTACTGTCAGGTGTCAAGTTTAGTAGTACAAGTAATTATGAAGCAAATTTGGTATCTTTCTTGTCAGTTTCACAAGGTATAAAGCTGGACATTTTTTGTAACTAAATATTGTATTGTTTCATTTATTCCATAAAGTTTGTTGTAATAATTATTAACCTCACGTTAGCACATTTAAACAAACTTTTCTCACGCATGTTTACAACAAAATATAAAAGCACATAAGGAAAATAGAAAATAATGAGAATTCTTACATAAATAGATTAGTTTTTAAATGTTCATAAAAATATACATATAATTATAAGGTGGACATCTATTATAAAATTCTCTAACATATGAAATTGAAAAAAAACACGTTTCAGGCAAGACTCCGGAGATCAAGTGCTTCCTAAGCAGCTGAGAGATGTATGGATTGAGAAGATACGTAACATGTTAATCGCTCAAGAAACAATTCTGCAGCGGAGAAGGTTTTTTATTTGATACCACTAATATAACACATTTAGAGGTTTTAAATATTTTTGGTCAGGCTTCGCTAGAGTGATATTTATTTAATTCCAAATGGATCACACAATGTTACAGAAAAATTTAGTGTGTTATCCTGGCACATTAATAAACTTATTTGTTTGTACAAAACTTACTAAATTATTAACTAAGTGTGTAAAACTAGATAAGTACTTTATCCGAAAATATTGAGTAAAAATTAATTGGGCTAATAAAATTAATTTGTCATAGATGCATTAAATCAAATGAGTTAACAAAATCCATTAACTAATACAAAGAGAATAAACATGGCAAATATGGCTTTAAATTGTTTTTGCATTTTACATTTACTTAGTTCTTAAAATAAATTAACACAAATTTGTCAATTTTACAACATTATTGTAAAAGAATGTCTTGGATTATTTTTATAAAAGCCAAACTGGCCTGCTTTACTAACAAATCTGATTAAAATCAAACTCTAATAAAATATCAATATAACTTAAAGGAACCAAGAGGCAATGCAGCAGTGGCAAGATGAAGCAAAAGCTCAAGAAAATACTCATATCAAGAAAGGTAGGAATATAAAAATAAGTTCACAGATTATCTCTTTTACCTAATTAACTGAAATCATTAAACAAGATTTTTGTAAGACTTTCTCAAAGAAGTACAGTACCGCCAAAATAAACAAGTGAAAGTGTTAGATTTTATTTGCATGACCTTACTAATATATAAACAAAGAAAATGAAGCGAAATCCATTAGGTTCGGGTTAGAATATGTTGAATAAGTCCTTTGTCCATTTTTAGGCAATATTCATATCGTTAATGAAGGTTTTGCGCCATTTCCGTAAAGAGAGGTTGTGCCATGTTCCTCATACATAGACGTATTTTTTCTTTAAGTTGGACGATCGTAGTTGGTGGATCCTCGCGAAAATTTCTTGTATCTTGAAGGCAAAACCACCAAGGTTTTTAAACATTCTTCTTAAAGAGGTACAACTTGAATGTAAGTATTTCCTTTGCAATTGATTACTTTAACTACAACAGCCTTGCTTCGGCCTTTGACCCCAGCTTTTCATACTCTATCATCATGGGCTACACAGGGCCCAGAGGGTTCACTACACTCATCGTCTCACTGCAGCCTCTGATTTACGCTAAATCCCACATAATTTAATTAATATATCTTTAATCAGGGCCGGCTTAAGGAATATTGTGCTTGCCAGCGGTAGCGAGGGGTGATGACCAAACAAGAGAGCACAAAATTTTGTTTACATTTAATATTTGTAAACAACTTTCTAGTGTAAATTTATTTTGTACACTTTATTACAAAATTTTCAACTAACACCAAACCACACTGTGTATATATTGCAAGCCATTGAATGTGCTGAGAAAGTGTTTTACTCAGATTACTGACTCTCTACCTGACTGTGATTGGCCGATTCGCCTGTCTCAAGTCCGCTAGGCAAACACCCCCTGTCTCTATTGTGGACTTGTTTTGTCGCCCATTCTCAGTAGTGTGAAACGTCTTATAAATTACAGTTCTTGCATTATAGTATCAGTTTACAAATCAGTGTTGCAATTATCGGCCAGTGTTCGGCAAGTTTCAATAGAGATCATAAAGGGAATATTCAAACCATATTTCATCGAAATTGTATTAGCCATCTTGCTTATATGACAGAAAATCTTTATTTTGAGAACGCTTTAACAGATTTTGATGTTTTTATATACTGATAGGTGACATTATGATCCATGTGTATTTCAATTTTCACTAAAATCAAATGAAATTAACTAGTTTTAGATAATTGAAACCATTTATAAAAGATAAAACTAACAGGCTCATTGATATGGACTGCGTGTCCATACTCAGTGTGTTTCAAATTGTTTACAGTTTATAAACATACAATGATTACATAGCAATTTTGTATTACAGACTTTGACACTCCTATGACTTTCCCCTATGATACTGATCCAGATTACTTGAAGATGCGTTCACGACGAGATCTCACTTTTACGGTAAGTAGATTGAACCGTGAACATAAATCAATTAACCTTTAAGCACTTTTGCCAAAGAAGGTGACAATACTACACTAGTATGTTTTCTTGTTTATTTTTTACTCATTAGTTCTTGGGGCTCTATTATTCTTTGTGTAGTATACTGTTAAGTAGATTTAGTATTACAGGTCAGTCTGGGTTTATTGAGTTGTATATGTATTAATAAATTAGTGATTTTTAATGTATATATGTATTGGATTGTAAAAAAAAGAAAATATCGATTCTTATATAGTATGTAAAAGATTGAACTTTGAAAACCATCAAAACTAATATACATATTCGTAATTTTATTTTCAAAAAACTAATAGTCAATTTTGTTTAGTATTTTCCATGTCTTAAGTACTAATTTATAATTTTAATGTTTTCTTTCTGGAGTCAATTTAGTTGTTCTGAAACCGTGTTAAAAGTGCATTGTTTAATTTTAACTTAGAAAACAAATAAAAGAATTGAAAAACAACAAGTCGTCTGGTGAAGACGGTATTGCAACAGACCACTTAAACTTAGCTGGTCCTAATGCTGAACTAATAGTGCACTAAAACTAATAGCAGAACCTGGGAATTCCTGCTAAATGGAAGAATATTTGAATCTATCCACTCTAGCTGCATTGAATGCTGTTGTAATTGGCTGAATGGTATATATTTTAATTTCAGTTTCTCTTGTATTGGTTTTGTATTTAATATTGGTCATTATTATATATTGGTATATTTCAAATAAGAATTGTTTAGGTAGCGGAAAGGCGGAGGGATTCTTCACTTCATTTCACTCGCCATGAGGAGTAAGTGTGTGTTCCTTTATTCTCATTAGATCCACAACAGCAGTTTCCTTTGTGACTTTAGATTGGTAGTAGGATGGAACTCTTAAAGTTCAACCAATTAGTATTATAAGGCTAGTGGCTTGTATAATAGGATTTTCTTATTATTTTAATGTACCTATGCAATTTTATATTGTTCGGTAATAAAGAATACATACATTGTGTTCTTTGTTATTGTTTTTGTGAGTGTAAATACAGAACTACCTATAAAATTTAAAATATTCAAGTAGTTATTCTTAGATTGAAAGCATCATTGTTTATAACTTTGGTTAGGGTAAAATATACTACGAGGGTCATCCAGAAAGTAAGGAACGATTAGCATGCATGGCGCCAGACCCTTCTCCACTACAAGTGCGCGTGCAGTTGCTAGCTCCATCCTTCCTCTTCAGTTTGAGTGTAGGTTCGTTGCCGTGTGATTACGTGTCTCGTTTCCACAGTGATAAATAATAACGACGACAATTGAAAAACCCGCTAAATGTAAAGTGTGAAGTGTCGTTCGTCAAAAACGCTCAAAACGTTAAACCTATTCAAATTTATAGGCAAATAAAGTGTTCACACCTCAATGTAATCAAAATACTGTATAATATATTTGACTGTTATACTTTAATCTGAGGAAATTTAATTATAAATTTAAAAGTTGATTTAATTTAAAATAAGGAAGGTGCGTAGCCAAAATAAATGTTCTAAAATGGATAAATCACCTTCAGAACGTCATTTTGACAGAAACACAGATAACTTATGCATTTCTTTGAACATTTCAAAGACAACAAGATAGAACATCCTTACTAATCTGGTGCCAAGAAGACGGCACAATGACATATACAGTATGACCCACACAAGTGGTGTGTTTAAGCATCGGTCGACCGATCTAACCAGAGCGGGTCTAGAGGGAACCTAATATAAATTCAGCAAATACATTACATAACTTTCTTTCATAAAACTTAACTATTAAAATAAAATTAAGTTTGGTCCCAGTTTATTTTTCTGTCGATTTTTCTAAATGTTTGTTTACTAATTGTATTGTTATGAATAATAAAATTGAGTATATTACAGGCCTATCAATAGCAAGATAATATCAATCATGGAAGCTTTGCAGAGTCTTCAGAAATCTCAGAATGTGGGATCAAGTCCGAGGAGCGAGCAAAGAATTCTTTCTCAAGAAATTTGCAAGGTTATACCAACTATATTTAATTATCATTAGAGAGGATAGTATTTAAATACCATGCTTATTTTGTTAGATAATGACTAAAGTAATATTTTCCATCCAAATTAACAAGAAGGACAAGTTACAAACTAAACAGTCATTAAATAAATTTGTGGATTCGGTCTTAACACCACGTTTTGTTTCAGATCAAGGAGATACAAAGAAGTCTGAATGCTTTGAAGTTAAAAAACTTCGGTCAAATGAGCCTCCCTATATAGATTATTACTATACTTTACTTGACAACTCAATTATTCAATTGCTCAAGAATTGGTGATTTAAAATTATTGCACACTTATCTTTGTAGAGAGTAAGATGGCAATGTTACTCAGATAATAAATTTGTGTTTCTGTGCACAATGGTGTATTTATTCTAACTGTTCACTAAACCAGAGCATGAGCTACCACTGCACAGAATATCACACTAGAAGTTAGCTTCTATAACATTTGTGACATATCGGCCAGAACCAAAGTTATTGAGGTAAACATCATCACTATACCATTGTAGAACTTGTGCTTTAAGGTGCATTGTCACTGGTGCGGCTGGAGCGTATCGTTGCGTCAGTCGTTGGGCGATGTCGCTTCGGAGATTATTGTTGTATTGATTGTTGTCACTGGTGCGATTTTCTCACGGTAGTCGTTAGCTCAGTTGCTTCTAATAACTTTCGGTGAGTGTACTGTTCTATGATGAATTCGAAAAATCTTATTATATTATTTGTTGATTGAAGATATAGAAGATGAAACAACTTTAGAAATGATAAGTACACCACGACTTAGCATGCATAATATATTTTAAAACAAGAACAGAAGGAGGATACTTCAAAATGTTAATAAATAATCATTTGCAAGCTGATGAGAGAATGTTTTCTGAGTTCTTCAGACTTTCTAAACTCTGATTTAAGTTCGTGTTTAGCTTGATCAATGAGGACCTGAAGGAAAATCTACAAACTACATACCGTATCCAATTACAGGAGATGAAAAGTTTGCTCATACGTTAAAGTAGGTTTGGGTTTAAGCTACTCATTGAATGTAGCTTAATAGGCTATATCGTTTAGAACCTGCAATATAGGGCTAGTAAGATAAGCAAAATTCATAACTGAGCAGGCTCTCATAGCGTTCAGAACTGGTGAAAGTTAGACGTTCAACCCTTTCCAGTGACATAAAAAGTCAAATCAGTAGTCCAGTCAAGCAGGGGGAGGGTGTAGTAAAGGTGCTCTCCATTGTACTTCTGTAAATTGACCAGGATTTTCAAAGGAAATAAATATTGAAAATAATAATTTTTTATTTTTACAAAATATTGATTTATTAGCACAACATTTACCAGTAAAAACACAGTTTTAAACAGTCTTTGTCATTTTCTTAATTTTATAATTTATTACCTTGCTTGGTTAACAGAAATAAATAACATACAAACAAAGCTTTTTAAATGTAACCAGGATTTGTGCCTGGCTGGTTTACAGGAGTAGGCAAAGTTATGAAATAAAGCTACTTCTTGATAGCTGATTTAAAATTACAATTCTATTCGTACAGGAGGTAAACCTGCTTCCATGCCTCAAATTCTTTGTATCTGGCAATTACCTTATCTCCATAAAGATACTATTCCAAATTGAAATGCAAGTACCCTGAACAAGACAAACAGTAATCGGCAGTTGGTGGAATTCAACAACAGAATCACAGCACATTTTGTTTAAACATGAATATCACATGAATAACCTTAAAGGGAAGTTTCAGTCCCCTGGTGATTTTTGAACTATTTCTGCACAAAAGTGTAGACTTGGCAATAATTATTCTTTCAAGAACTTTGCTATACCAACTTTTCGTTTAGTGGGTTTACCGTCTTTGTGGAATGGCAAGTGAAGTGTTTTGTATAACCTGGAAGCTTTCTGAGGGCCGAGACCCGGACACAGGGCAAGAGAGTCTTGACTGGCATTCACTAGCTTTCCCAAACTGCCAAACGTAGACAAGAGAGTGGTAGCATCAGTCTTGTTGATTGAACGTAGGATGTCAGAGCACTTACAAGCTGGAACAAGACACACGGTGACTGTGTGAGGTATGACATAATATTTAACTTATCAAAAATAGTGACTGCTTGAACATCATGAGTTTTTAAACTTTGTATTGGGCTGTGCAATCTACTTAATTGCTATAATTAGTAATTGCGTATGGGTTAGTCCTTAGAAATTAATTAAACATTGTTTTGTATGCTATCTTTTAAAACCTATGGTGTCAACTTCTTCTCAGCTCAGGAAAGGATAACATATTTTTTACAGTCGCTTTTCCAAACCCATTCTCTAATTTTTTATGTGGCTAAAACATTTTATCAGTAAGATGATATTTTTATTATAGGTAGTTGTCATTGTTTATTTATTTATAAAATACATAACATGAGATCATGAGATTTTATGGCTTTAAGTTTTACAGCCACATATTTTAGTGCTTTTGGTTGTAATTATGTGAGGTATTTGAGAAATATTAAACAAAGAAATCACTTAATCAGATTTCAAATAGTTAGTTTAGATTGCTTTACAATCCCAGTTGTAGGACCTTTATATAAATAATTATTATTTTAGGTCAACATTTGAAAATAATTGAAAATTTCCATTTTTTCAAACGTATATTGATGGTGCAATATAAAACCACCATAAACAATACATACACATGTGTTTGTCAACTATAATTATTTGAAAATCTTGTAAAAACGTAACAATGAGTATAAAGCTAAGTCTTTGACGAATATTACATATTCAAAACATCAGCTAATAGTGGGAGGGACTTGTTACTTAATATTAATAGAAAACTAAGACACTGATAGATCATCACACTTATCAACTGTATGGGAAACTGACCACAGACACCAAAAATACAGGTTACTAAAAACCTTCCAACCCTCCTCCAACAAACTCTACAGTAGGCCTACAGGATCTGTACCTACAGACTGTAAATACGAGTATTGAGTATTTTATGTAATTCTTTTTCTTCCGCTTGCATGTTTGTATGACTAGTATGGTTTTATCTATTTTAATGAAAACTATGTTGCTTGGGACATGTATTAATTCATTTATTCAACTTTAAAACTTTTGACAACAATTTATGGCAAGGATGGAAAGCAGATGAATATGTGCGGTAAAACACATGAAACCGGTCCTGCAAACTAAGGATGACTTAAATACCTCAGGCAAGTAATACTTATTTTATTTCAACCAAAACTTATCTTTGGACTACCTTAACATGAGGATCAGATTCCTGACGTTCCATTATCATGTCAGGAGGTTTGTGTTCAAAGATCTTGTAGGTCTCGATGATTTTGCCAGCCTCCTCTGAACTCCAAGCAAGCATCAGGGTGAGATCAGCCAGAAGACAAACTCTAGTCAAATGCTTCAAAGGGTTGTAAGGATCTTTCAGATCCACCTAACAGATCAAGAAAATACAAAGATTCAGTGTGTCTCATACTGCAAGGAATTTACATAAGTTTTACATGCTTACCAGTATACAAAGTTCGGGAACTGGTTCAATATGGTGGCCTTGAGACGACGTAAAGCGATATTTTCTGAACAGGAAGACGTAGACCAATGAAACGTTGCACCTTTTCAAAATAAAATGTTCTGACAATTTTATGACATTTTAATTTTCGAAGCATGGGGCGTCCGTCCAGGGGTTGGTATGAAATCTTAAATGGAAGCCTATGTCGAGTTTGGTATCAAAATAAAGCTTTATTTAAGTGTGATTGAATTCCGCAAATTTGACTTCAAAAGATTGACCCTGTCCAAAGTTATGGACGTTTGAAATTATTAAATAACTGAATTGATGAAACCATTGTAAACATGGGTGTACTAGAGCTTGCAGAGCTTTGCTGGATTTTATCCATAGTTCCCATTCAAATTTTAATTACTCTTGCAGTTCAAAATAATGTGCAATTTATAAAGATGTTTTGAATTGAATTGAATATAAAGTGTTTTTATTTTATTTTTGTCAAATACAATTAAAATTGTGTAGACATTATTAAAATAACATAAGTTAAAATAAAGTGTGGTAAGCCACTGGTTTCTTGCATTTGAGTGAAAAGGTAAATTATTATGTAAAACCAACATTTATGTGTAACAAAAAATGTGGTTGTATTGTAAATACGAGGGCTATCCAGAAAGTAAGTTGCTGGAATAAAAATTCTACGAAGAATAGGAACAGATTTTTATTATATACATTTGAAAGCCACACTAAAATACTACTTTTTCTACATAATCGCCATACAAAATTAGGCAATTATCATACCGATGGACGAGCTTTAAAATTTCTTCGCCATACAATTCTGCCGCTTGTTCCTACAACCATTTTGTTACTTCTTCCTGCAGCCGCTCATCATCACAAACGCTAGCGTTGCCAGCCACTTCTTCATAGTTGGGAACAAGTGGTAGTGCTTGGTGCAAGATCCGACTGTACGGTGGATAAGGAAACAACTCCCACTCGTATGGTCACCCATAATCTTCCTTATCGACATCATTTGCATGCATTTCTTTGTTTCTGAGGAAAATTTGTGTGTCTCCACTGCATTCGCTGCTGGGTCTTCCACCGCTTCGCCGCGGCAATATTTGTTCGGCCATTTTTAAAGTTTAATGCTCCATTGATCGCATCCACCTTCTGTGATGGTATTGTCCCCTTACTCTTCACATAGCGCCGATAGATTTCAATCGGTTTACAGTTTTGCAGCCAAAACCTTATTACTACACGACTTTACAGCTCACGGATTTTCAATTGACAAAGACATTTCCAGTTTTACACTGTAACGCAGTACGACACAGACCTGAGAGTTGATCGCTAGATGCAGACTGAACTGGGGAACAACCACATATCAAGATGGCCGCAGTTAGCTTCGCCCCTAGTGGAGATAACTGAAAACGTAACTTACTTTCTGATAACCCTCGTACTTAGTAGCTAAACAAAATTTTTAAAAATTGCCAGGCCGGCTTGACGTTAGCTCTTACTTAAAGGGCAATTGTGTTTATATTATTTTGTTGAGGATAAAATTTCCTGTAAAATCTGTATTTGGATGAACCCCTCGTCTGTAACACTTAAAACCTCTATAATATGCAATTTAAAGAGTTTTTACATTTTTTAAATTTTACACTAATTGCTGCAATATTTTAGATATGTTGTGTAAAAAACCTGTTTATTACTGTTAGTTATGGTTAGTCTCCTTCAGAAATTTCAAAGATCAGGTACTGTAACGTTTTGAGTCAAGTAATCGGCTGTACCCAACTTAATAATTTCTGTTCACATGAATATCCCAGTATATTTTGTAGCAACATCAACAATTGCTTAAAAAGTTGTTTTCTAATAGAATTTGCTATTTACGGTAGGAGTGTTGTCTTAAAATAAATGGAGTTTATAGTGATTAAATAATTAAACTAATACAACTTATTCAGACTCTTCTTTTTGTTTGTGTAAGTTAGTAAAAACAGCACAAATAAACACTTACACTTCTGTGAGTACAAGTTTGTTGGTGCATCCTGAATATTTGAAATATTTAAATTTCAATTTATACTAAAAGCTGGTGTAAAAAGTAAAAGTTACCTGAACTAAGAGAACCCTTAAGTCGTAGAGTTTCCCTAGTAGTCTAAGCCACTCGTTGATGTAGTCAGGTTTGAGATTATGATATTTCAGAGAAAGGAATAGTGCACAAGTAGTTCGCCCCATAACGTAATCAGGCACAATAGATTCATCAAACTCCCAGGGGACACTACTTATTGATTTTAAAAGAGGATTTCCTCTCTGGAAAAAGTGTAAAAAGACAAAAATAAGTTCACATTATACTTTGCATTTTATTTTATGTTCTAAAAAAGTATACGAATATGTGATTTTTTTATACACTCTGAAATTGAAATGAAAATTAATAAAGGAAAGTTTATTTCTGAAATGCATTTATGATACATCAAATACATAATTCAGTAATTACATTTTATTAGGTTTAAATAAATGATAGTGCAAACTACATTTACTATAATGACTAAAACTTACAAAACTAATTTCAAACTTCCAATGAACACTTGACAAAGATTACAATACATAGTGAATATATTGACTGTCTACAGTCAGTTTGTATATACTAGCCTACTGGCCATCAAAAGCAATGACCACAAGTACACCAAAAGAGAGGACTATCATACGTATAACACCAAACAAGCCCGCAAACTGGACGTACTGCAGGTTAAGCCATACGCACAAAGGATTCCCGGGGTAAGATGTTCAACAGGCTGCCATTAAGTGTACAAGAGCTCGACAATAAGCCTTTAAAACCAAACTCAAAAAATATCTTGTGGAGAGACCGCTCTATTCTCTCCAGGAGCTTAGTGAGGTGCCACTCTTTGGTGACCAAGCCTCCGCCAACTATATAGTAAATTGTATAATGTATAAAGTGTAAATAGTTTAGTTTTTGACGCAATCTATTCGACAATGTCGGTCAACGATGTAGCACTCAAGTATTTCAAGTAAGTAAGTATTTCAAGTAACCCCTTTGCCCTCCAAATCAAAATATTAGCTTACCTGTTTGGGACTAACAAGTACAGAATTTCCACTTGATAATTTGGAAGTTGGAGGTTTTAAACCTGAAGTGCTAGGTGATTCTGAGTCAGTTATAACTTTCTCCGCTTCTGAATGAACTGACCCATAAATGTCTGTCTTTTTCAGTTTTGCAAAGGCAGCTAAAACATAAAAATGAACTTACTTAATGAAAGTCGTCATTAATTAAATATAATTATGTTGAAAGGCCTCGTCCTCAATAAAAGTTACAATATTGGTTTTTAATATTTTTAAATTAGTTTTTTTACACTGTATTATATGTGTTAAATTATAATACAACACAATAGTTATACTTTAAATTAATTGAAACATAATAATAATTTAAAATCCAAATAGTAAAGGCCAATTAAAATTAAGTAGTGTATTGACAATATTCCTTTTTGTTTTCACAATTTTTTGAATTTTGAGAATTTCTAAGTAAACTATTAAGTTTTATGCCTTTTGTATTGAAAATATGGTTTGCAAAGTTTGAAGCATTAAAGGATATTAATGGTCAAATGCAAACACTGCCATTGGTCAGGCGAAACCGATGAGCAGTCTGTTATTATCTGTAGCAGAGGTGAGAAAACTGAGGTATCGTCCGCTCCCCATCTAGAGAGCGGACTACACATCTCCATGGCGCATCAGTTGCGCGCACTTCGCAAAGGTACCGAATTTGATGCGTGCACAGCATCGGAGAAACCGCTCTCCCAATGATCTTGTATTAGGGGCTAGCTGTGTTGGGGGGGGGTTGAGTGTGGAGTACTAACTTAAATGGCAGGCTGTGGAGCACTGCGCTGACAAAACATTTTAAAATCCATTTTGGTCCCTTGCATTTTTTGTGGATATCTAAAGACACACTGCCTAATGGGATAAACCCTCAAACATACGAGGGTCATCCAGATAGTAAAGAACGTTTTGGCGTGGTCAAATAAAAAATAAAGATATCAGCACAAAACTTTATTTACAAATGCATAGAACCTTCCTCTACTTTTCTACGCAGTCGCCATGGATTTCAAGACACTGCTTTAACGTGGGACCAGCTTTTCCATACCCATGTTCTACTCATTTGCCGCCAAAATCATGAGCCAGGATTTCTTAGCTTCTTTGAGTTCCTTATCGTTAGCAAACTGTTTTTTACCAAAAAATCTTAAGCTTTGGGAATAAGTGATAGTCACTCGGCACCAAGTCAGGGCTGCAGTCGTTTCTTTTCTTGGCTTAAATTCGACATGGATTAAGCCCTTTCGATCCCAAATTACAGTTGCCATGACTTTTCGAGTGTTTAAATTTCACACTTTACATTTAGCGGGGTTTTCAATTGTCGATGCCATTATTAATCACTGTGGACACGACGCCAGTATCACACAGCAACGAACCTATACTCAAACTGAAGAGGAAGAATGTAGCTAGCAGCTACGCTGCCAGCTGTGGTGGTGAGGGGCGCGCATGCTGATGCAAAGTTCTTTACTTTCTGGATGACCCTCGTAGTTTCACTGCCATAGCTTCAGCCTATTTTGAGTTATAATCGTTCCAATATGCCTTAAAAACGTTTTCAGTTCCTAATTTGGTCTCTCGCTATTTTATGTGTGGATGTTGTATGGATATAAAATATAGCTAAAACCACACTGAGTAATGGATTAAACCCTTAAACGAAGTTTCACTACCATAGCCTCAGCTGATTTTGAGTAAAACCAAGTGTTCCAATATGCGTTAAAAATGTGTTTAGTGCCCACTGGCTTAAAAGTGTTATAGACAGACTAGATTTTTTTAAACGCCAGTTTTGGTCTTTACAAAGTGTAAGAAAAGGGTAATAACCAAAAGCCGGTGGATTCATTTCAATGTACAGACGAAAGAAAACCAAATTCTTCCTTTTTTCTTTCAGCTCTCTTGTGCTAATTCCATGGAGGAACACATAGAGCTAGTACTTTCCAGGCTCCAATGAAAAGTCAACGCTTCTAGCCATTCCCAGTACTGTATAATCATTGATTTTATTTCTTTAAAGTCCATGGTATAATCCATCATTGGCTTGGGGAGGACAAATTTACACGCAAAATGTAGACGCTGTCAGTCTACATGGAACAATTTTTGCGGGTTTTATTTGGCGTCATTTTTATCAAATTTCGTGTTACCTTGACAAAGGAATAATTATTGTTCATTGTTCGAAATAAAATTCACGGTTTAATTTAAAATGATAGTTCGTTTAACAAGTTGTTATTTTACTTACTATAATGATAGAGAACATTGTCTGTAAAGTAATCCTGTGAATTAATACTGAAATAAAAATATAAATTGAGACTTTTATACGTAAACGCCTCCTAAATGTGTATCATGCAATGTTTTTCAATCTCAACTTTTGACTTTGAAGTAAAATTACAAACTCATTCCTTAAGTGAAACTATGAAACTTTTCTTTGAACGAAAATTTGAAATTTCCTCTTTAAAACGGGTACTTTTAAACGTATAATTAATAATCAAAAATAAAAACTTTTCTTGATCCCTAACCTTTATCATAGTTTTTTCGAACTAAAAAAGGTTGTTACATTT
Source organism: Matsumurasca onukii (assembly GCA_018831715.1). NCBI lineage: Eukaryota > Metazoa > Arthropoda > Insecta > Hemiptera > Cicadellidae > Matsumurasca > Matsumurasca onukii. The sequence goes on from CM032062.1 coordinate 10,426,129, forward strand.
TTTTACTTTTAAAATTTACGAAAGTTAGGAATATACTTGATATGCATATCGTTGTAAAGCCCATTTCCTCTTGAAGAAAAATATATAAATATGAAAGTACGCAAAATTCTGGTTACGTTGCCATGAGCGAGTACAGTATTTAACGCGCTGTGAAAGTTGAGCTGGGCGGCAATTCCCGGAGAACTGCAGTGACATAAAGTAGACAAAACTGATTTTTCAGCGAGTGGGCCAACCTCCTATATATGAAGAAAATTTAATAAATAAATAAATTTACATCTTCTTACACATTGTAAGTTGCTTAACAAAGAATACTATAACAAATTTTGACTGTAGTTGTTTAAATGATTTCGTAAAATTGCAATCGAACTTTTGATACAAATGATTGGTATAAAATTTAATGACTCTTGTTTAAAATTTTGATTCTTCGAGAAATCACGAAAAAATTTTGATATTGTTCCCCTTGATCCAATAAATAATCCAGCAACTTTAAAATTTGGAATTTGATATTTGGAGGAATAATAATTAATTGTGGAATCGTATATAGCTTGCTTTTCTAACCTTGTCACCATCCAACCTTCCGCCCTCAATTTAGAATGTTCAAATTTAAAATACTTCATTAACTTAAAATATTTTCACCATTTTCCTCATTTGCTTCTACGTTACGAAATAAAGTCATAGAACAACTTGTTTTAGAACAATGAATGTTAACAGATAAAAGATCTACGCAGTTCTAAAAATACGTCTTAAAAGTGGTGAGGGCACTGCCATTACGCTTGGCCCATAAAATCCACCTCTGCATGTTACTTCCAACATATAAACCCTTATTGAAAGGTTTGAAGAGGACATCTGAGTGCAGGTAACTTGGCATGTCAACCGAAGCTGTTTGTAACTTATATAGTAAGCCTTGATATTTTCATCCGTGTAGGTTTTTGTTCTCTTTGGGTGACGTAATTTTGACTTTGAATTGAACTACGCCATCACGCCAACGCCAACCACGCTAACGGCCAACTCCGAAGATTAGAGGAAATAGTTCAAAAATCGTTTGGAACTCAAACAAGATGGCGTCCTTTGATTTAGGTAGATCTGTGTGAATTTGTGGAGGCATCTCTGTATCTTTACTCTTTAGGCACGATTTGTTGGCGCGTTTCATGTTGAGTACAATTTTAACCAAACCTACTGAAGTTATTACAAATTTAATTGTTCATTTTAAAAGTTCTAATATAGACAGTCTGTGAAATATATTCAAATTTTCTTCCAACATCAGATTGCGGTAAGTAAAGTAGCGCCTAATCACGGAATATCCGGAAAAATGAAACCACTCCTTAGTCAAGATAAATGTTTTTTAGGTTGCAACTATAATTTAGTCTTTGTATGATAAGTTAAGAGGCAATTTCTTACAGGCCAAATTCTACAAAACCTAGGAGTCATTGAACTAGGCCTTTCTTGCCTAAAATGGCTTGTTTTATCTGTCAGGTTTGCCAGCACCAGCGTTTAAATCGCCAACACAGTTTACACCTATCGTTATCCAAATTATCCTGTCTATCTAATTCATGTTCGATTGCAATGACCCTTCTATAAAGTTCAATGTCAACTTCATTGCTTGCTGGATGTCTCCAGCTTTTGTTACTTTCAAGTGAAATATATTCAATCTTACCATCGTTGCTATCGAACAGACAATTTAAAATCGCATTCTCTTCATTCATTGTCACTCATTCCCTAAGAAAACATGTTTATTCACCCACACAATAATTATAATATTAAAACACGAGGTAGGCCTACTTACTCAAAACAGGATGATCAACACTAATCTAGCCTATGTGGCCCTATTTTGTATCATGGACGACTTTTCAAAATTAAAAATCTCTAAAACACAAAATTTTTCTTACTTGCTACTAAGAAGTCTGTTGATTAAATGTTAGTAATAAGCTGTATTTTTAATTAAATTTGCTGTAGTGGCTTGTAGTTTTCTGATTTAATTATTTTTGTATTCTTTATAATCCCAACACAAATAATTTTGTATATTGGTGATAATAAATAAAACTCCTGACTAAAGTTTCTTTTAACTATAACTGAAAGTGAAACGGTGGCATTAGCTGTTGAATTTGATGTAATTTCACTTTGCTGAAATTGTCTGATCACAGACTAAAATGCTGGCGTTAGTTAGTGTATCTGTGTAAGTTTGAAATTCAAAGAGATAAATAATTGGCTTTAAGAATGCAGCAGCTAGGCAGCACTGTAAAGAGTTTCACTCGTCAAATCCTAAATAGCGTAGTACAGGCTGTGCTGAAGCTGGCTAGTCCGCTATCGACTAACCGTAAGTGCACCAGCCGGCCATAATCCAATTCCTAGGGAGTTGGCTAGTCTTTAGCAAAGATTGCCTGTTTTTAGTTATTAATTCTATACGTGTCAACGACCAAATGGGTCAACTCCTGAAAAAGAAATGGGATTGCCCTTGAATTTCAATAACATTCAACGGTTGCTGCTCAACAGCCAAAGAATAGACAGTGCTCGAATTCTAACGGAAAGGATGAGGGGTTTCTATCTATGGAATGAGGAGGATAGAACACTTCTTGGAAGAAACGGTCTGAGTATTGCCTCCTGAAAAATTTGACGTTTTGAGTTCTGTGTAGAGAATTTTATTGTAATTTGGGAGTTTTGGAGACTCCAATTAAGACAAAACCTAGTAAAGCCAAGGGTTGTCCTAAAAAAAAAAGATTTAGTTTCTTAGTAGGCTACGTTTGCGTAATTTAGGTTAATCAAACTAATTTTTATTATTGCTAACAGCTACACTAAAAACAATATTGAATGAATACTGTACACCTTGTAACAAAGTAAAGCTGTGTTGAAGTTGGCCTAGAAATGGTGTTAACATGCAAGTACTTCCCGCTACTTGTATGTTGGCAACATTAGCGCTGCAAGTTTTCCCGTAGCATACGATGATTCAGCTAAGCTAAATTTATACCGTTGAAGAGAAATATGCCATTTAACAACATGGGTGGGACACCACCGCCTCATTTAATATGTGGCAATAGTCTATCATAATAACTACAAGCGCTGAAAATAGGCAGTGTCAGTCCGATATATAAGAACCTGGGCTAAATAATAAGTGGCGGTGGATATGGTAAGGTATGGACTTATTTTCGTAATGGTGATAGTGAACAAGTTAACCTGGCACTCTGATGACACTTGTTCACAATTTTACCCCAGAAATTGTAGTGAACACTGGTGTCATTATCATCACTGCCGATGAATAACCTGTAGTTTAAATTAAATATCTGATGATGAGTATAGTTATATAGTTAAGTTTAGTAAATTTATGCCTCTTTTACTTGATTATACTACAATAGTTATGGTTCAAAATTATTTTAAATTTGTCAAAAATATTAGATGTGTTGCATTTATTATTCAGAATGAACTTTTAGAACAAAACCGGTTTGTAAAAGTGCTTTGTTTGTATAAGTGATTTAAAACAAATATAAAAGGTTTTTATTTTAATCAGCAAACTACAACAGAGTTAATGAATCAAGAATCTGTAGTGAATCTAAATGTGTATAATTATTTAGTCATATAAACCCTTAAACTGGCTCAATTAATGTAAACTTTATTGTATTTTAACCCCTCAGCGTCTCAAACCGTTATAGTAACGCACGGCTAGTGTGCCCACATAGGACAGCGTCAGTTACAGTAACGTCCAAGGTCCGCCCGGTAGATGCTGCTTTCTAGCGGATTTATTTAGAACTTGTTGGAATAGAAACTTTGCTGAAAGTTGTATCAATTATTTCTCGACTTTTTTATTCGTTCCTCCTTTATTCTGGCTATTCCAGCTAAGGAAAAAAGCAAAACTGAACGGTATTGTTTCACGATCAAATTCAGCTGTCAGTCACGCTGTATAACCTGTGTTTATTGAATCTTACCGATGTTTACTAAGTTGTTTTATTAGTTTTGTAAACAAATGTGATTTGTTAGTTAGTGTTATGAATTAGTAAAGTTATAATTGGATGATTGTGTATGTGTTGAGATCGTGGGTAATAGTGAAATGGGTTGATAATTCCAGCAGCTGGAAAAAGGCAGACTGTAGGTGTAGGTCTACTGTTAATAAGTCTGGGCTTGAGGGGTTAAAGCAGACACATTTTCATAGTAAACACTTTAACCTACAAGAAGATGGTGATACCCCAAATAGAGCCTTGTTATGACCTACCAACATTGGACTTGTTATCTTACAATGTACAAAAAAACTATAAATCATCTGTAAGCAAATTTATTTTATTTCAGTGATCATCCTGGACCTGTAGTAAATTGGAAAAGTGTAATTAGTTTTAATTTTTAAAACTACGTATTTTGTGGTTATTATTTGTCTCAGGAGTACTTATCCAGATTTCCCATTACAACATGTGATGAATCCATGGTCTTATACCTTTTTCCTTTTAACATATTCACAGAACCCGTGTGTGGCCGCCTAATTAGGAAATTGCTGGTTATGAAATACTGCAATCTAAATATGCGTTTGTTGGCATGTGTCCGAAAACTGTGACACCTAATTATTTGTGCCTCAAACAACCAATGCTTTAGGAAAGCAGGTCAGGTCTAGTAGCTGGTTGTTTAAAAGGCAAGAATCTCAGACCACATTGATAAGCTAAGAAGTGCATTCCTGTGATGCTTTAGCTAATATCCCCACGGCCAGAAACTGAGTTCAGTTTTAAAAACTACTACAAAGACCAGAAAACAAAGTAGTTGATGGCTTAAAACTGGAAATTTACCAGCTAATGATAAGCCTAACAGAACCTATTCAAATCAACACTTCACTTTAGAAAACTGGTATTACCTTCAAAGCACAGACAATGGAAAAAGAAGTTATAAAAGTCTAAGAATATTGTATTGTTGTACTACATTGGAATAAAACCATGTTTAATGTATACGCTGAAAAATAAGATAAAAAAGTATATGTACAAATAACATTATTGAATTTTAATAACATTGATTAAAATCAGACAATTGTGTGGGGTGTTTTAATGAATAGTTGGAGAATTGGCAAACACAGAAATGGATGAATCCTTGGGCAGTTCCCTCTTAGTTTTGGACAATTTATTATAATTAAATGAAAAGATATTTCATACTCACAAAAAAATTGGAAGTCTTCTTTCGTGTTAGAAAATGAATAACTATTGTATTTTAAAGTTTAATTTCCAGCTTGTATCATTCTTAAAAAAGTGTGAAATGCTTGTTTGTCTGTTTACTAAATAGTCTGGGTTTTTTTGTAATGATACTGCCATACTATAAGATTCTTTCAATACACTACAACTAGAAAATGACTTTAAAACGGCGTTTTTGACTTACTTTCAAAAAAAATCCAGTTCTGCATAGTGCGGTGCACATTTTTGTGACGCCCCTGTATGTGTGTACTTACAAGTCATATTTTTGGTCGGAGTTTCATAATATTTGGTACAACTGTTCCTTTTATAAATATTTTGGTGAAGTTCGTTATTCAGCACCCTCAGACTACCGGAAGTTCCCTTTTGGAGAGGAGTTTTGATCTAAGTGGTTTTAATGATCTAAAAACAGTAAATGTCTTCTAATTTTGATAAAATTTGAAATAAATTAGTCAGAGCTGTACAGTTGTTTTAAAATCCGTATTGATCCATTTTGTTCTTTAGAGGAGTAAATGAGTCCAAATCACCAAATTATAGGATGCTAAAACATTATACAACTATCAAATTTAACAAGCAATAACAATTTCAAACTTATTTGGTCGAACCGTTCTGGAAATAAAACCAACCAGGCCGACATTTGCACATTCGATGATCCCATGGTTTAAAGCACCTCATACTCCTTAGTCTGAATGGCTGCATCCATCCTTGTTTGCCTTTTCAGTCCTTCATTTTCATAACGGTGACATTTTATGTAATTTTCATTATGCCATGGGGAACATGATTTGGTGAGAATGTGTCGTGAGGAAGGGTTGTCTAACGCACTGAGATGGCTTCGTGGGCAGGCGCATTATCATGATGAAAGAACCAGTCTCCATATCGCCACAATTTAGGTTAGGTTAGGTCTGGAGTGAATTTTTCTAAACTGAATTTCAACACACTCCAAAGCAAAGAAGCATTCTCAATGATCTACCACAGTCTTCTCGCAGTTTCTCACAATATTGACGGTTTTTTCTGAACAATTTCACCAGACCGAGAATTTAAAAGTCATCCGGGACTAGGCTTGTCTTCAATTGACATGGAGCCATCTTGAATTTGGGAAAAATAATCGTTACACTCTGGTTTTGCTCAAAACATCGTCTTTTTTAATAATTGCAACAGTTTCTGACGTGTGCTTACCGAGAAGAAAACAAATGTTCACTGCTGAACTTTGCTCATTTAATTACACTATCAAAACAAAACGAGGCAGAACAAAAACTACTTTTAAAAAACGCATGCGAATCCTCTTCACGACCTCTCAGACTGACCACAGTCTGAGTGTCCTGAACTCAGGAAGAGTTGCGCTTTCATCTCCTAATGGCCAAAATACGTACTATGTGCTCCCCACCTCGCCATTGACCGATTTCCAATACTTTTGGGTACCCCCTCGTATATACATAGGTACATAAAGTCTTGTAAAAATCCTTAAAACGTGTTCTGGAGGTCAGAATCGCATCATTCATGTTTTTTTCTAAATTTAGGTAGATATTATCATTCAATAACACAATTTTCATTTTGCAGATGATGCTGATAAAAGTACTCATTTCCAAACAGAAGGAAAACGTTGGAAAGAATATTGGATATTGAGGAGTTTATCTAAGTCTCAATATAGGATGTTAATTCAATATCTGCAATTGCATTAATTTATCATACAAAAAGGAAAAGTTAAAAGCATAAATATAATCATGGAAGAAGACTCTTTAACTTTATTTAAATTTCCCATAAAGTCTGAACACTGTGATGAAGAGGAAAATGTTTATTTTTATGTTCCACTTGAAACTGAGGAAGGTACTAATATCGTTCAAGCAATAAAAGAAGAAATAATTGAAGAACTACCTGTTTTAGAAGAGGTAGAAATAGACGCACAAGGCAATGAAAAAGCAATAATAGGTGATTACGTAGAGCTAAGGGAAGAGATATTGTCTCCAGCTTTTGATAAACATAAGTCGAAGGCATCGAAGAAAGAAGTGAAAGTCATACTTCTTCAACGAATACCAGTAGAAAATGAAGGAGAGCAAGAGGTATTTCTGTGTCCGCAATGCAATAAATATTTCAACTCTCAGCAAGAGCTAATGAAACATCAACAGGGTCACATTAAGGTTGGGAAACATTTGTGCTACGTTTGCGGGAAGTCTTTTGATAAACTGAAAAACTTTCAAAGACATATGCAGACGCGTTGTGAAAATCCTTTTAGTTGCAGCAATTGTTCACTGCGTTTTAAAACAGGTGTTGCATTAAAGATCCACACTTACACAACTCACATTGCTCGTAGATCTCTCGAGTGTCCATTTTGTTACAGAAGATTTTCCAAACGAAACATTCTTAAAGGCCATATTGTCTGTCATATTGGAGGAGAGCCGTTTAAGTGTTCTTATTGCGTTAAGACTTTCCATGGATCGTGGCTTTTAAAATCCCATCTCAAAGAAGAACACATTGAAAGTACAAAAACAGATTTAAAATGTTGTGATTGTAATCAGTATTTTACCTCTGAAAATATTTTGATAGAACATTTGAAACATCATTCAGTTGTCAGATCTAACTTATGCCACATTTGCGGGAAAGTACTCGGATCGGAAGTTATATTGGCAAAACATATGGCATTACATTTTAATAACAAAAAGTGGAGCTGTGGTGTTTGCCAAAAACGATACTTCAGAGAAACAAAGTTGAGAAATCACATGAGAAGACATTCTGTGCTGAGGCCTTTTAGATGCACTCTCTGTGGCGTTCGTTTAGCAAATGAGGGAAACTTAAAACACCACGCCCAGACACATTTGAACGTCAAAAGGCACCAGTGTAAAAATTGTGGTAAGATTTTTAATCAGAAACAATCCTTGAACTACCACACAAAAAAATGCAACTACGCTTTTAGCGTGGAATCACGACAGTGTGCAATATGTAATACTTTTGTCAGTGATATGGATTGCTCTTTAATTGAGCATTTAAGGCGTCATGAAAGCGACCAAAATAAGAAAGGGAAAAAGCCTCCCATACTTTGCCCGATTTGTTCTAGACCCGTTCATTCTAAAGAGTACTTGAAGCTACATATGAATTCCCATTCCGGCATAAAGCCATTTGCCTGTGAAAAGTGCGATAGATGTTTTAGCACGCCGAGCAACCTACTCAGACACAAGGAGATTCATTCAGAGGTAAAGCAGTTCTTGTGCAGTATGTGCGGTCGTCGTTTCTCACAGAAACAAACACTTAGTGCCCATATAAGAAGTCACCTTGGAATAAAAAGGTACCAGTGCCAAATTTGTGAAAGAAGGTTTTCAGAGAGCCGATCTCTGAAGAGACATTTAGCACGTCACGACACTCCGATAAAAGAACCTGAAAATATATTCCAATGTACCGGCTGTGAACAAAAGTTTTACTGTGAAGAAACTGTTCTTGAACACATCCAAATCTGTCAAGAATCTGAGGATATCTAAGAAATCTTGGTTGTTGAATGAAGTCCTCTGAATTATTTTTGAACAGACAAGGTAAATAACTGTTAAATCTTAAACTTTAAACCTAACTATTAGGGTCAACAGCATAAATTGTTCAGTATAAGAAAAAGAAAAAAGGTTACACATATATTTTTAACCACAATAATTTCTTTACACACATTGAGAGCTATATACAGGGTGTCACAAAAATGTGTAGCAGCTATGCAGAACCGGATTCTACATACAAAAGTAAGTCAAAAATAACAAGTAACATTTTTTTATTTTGGCTTAGTTTAGCATTTTTAGTATAGTTTAGTATTTTTTGACAATGTTATTAGGAAAACAATTAAGGTTTATACCAAGTTTCACAAAAATATCTCAAAGGGGTTTTGAACTATTAAATATTTTCAAAAGTTTACAAATTGGCAGATTACGGCTAAGCTAAGCCGAAAAAAAAAATGTTACTTGTTATTTTCGACTTACTTTTGTATGTAGAATCCGGTTCTGCATAGCGTGCTACACATTTTTGTGACACCCTGTTTACAGGGTGAGTTTTAAATTCCCCTCCTACCTTATTTTTTGAAAAAGGAAAAAGTTTTTAAAATCCTCTAGGGAATGTTTTTATAGGATTTTGAAAGTTTGTTTTGTTGTACTTTGCATCTCCCAACCCCTCCAGAAAACCTGGGTACTACGGCGCCCCAAAATACAAACCCCCTCTTTCTGACACCTCAAAAGGAAAGAAATTTTAATACAAATTCAACGCAAAGAAAAATTTGTTATCTTGACTCGTTTGTTCATAGGGTATTTAAAGATTGAAAGAAGTCAGATTTAAATTCCACATACAATATTTTTAATGACAATATTCCTTGAAAATCTTTTGAGGGAAACATCCCATAGGGTATTTTGAAGAAAAATGTGTCATAACATTTTTTTAGGTGAAATGTAGCATTTTAAACCTGATTTCTTGTGAACTTTAAATGGGTATTAAAAAAATAGTTGAGATAAAAATTTTCTTGCGTTGTTGAATTAGTTTTAAAATTCCCTTTCTTAAACGGTGCCATAAGAGGGGGTTTGTAATTAAAAAATTTGGGGGCCCTCCCTCGAAAGGAAGTTGTGGGGTCCACACAGGTTTGGGTGTGGGGTACAAAACAAGCTTTAAAAAAACATTCCCGAAAGGGTTTTAACAATATTTTTTTTCAAAAGTTAAGGTGGGTGGGGACATTCAAAACTCACCTGGTCCACGTTTCTACAACATAGTTGATATCACATGGTAGAAAACAAATTATTAATAGTAATACGTCTTTTTAATATCAAAAAGGTTTGTAACTTTTATGAATCGTGTGCTTTTGTAAAGAAGGAAAGTGTTGAATGTAGTTATTACTCAACCAACCGTAATACAATTTAATACATGTTTGCACAATAGCTGTATTTTGCTAATACTGAGAGTTTCATGCTTTCTTTTAGTACTTAATTTTTCAAATGCCATTAAAATTTCAACTTGGAAAAAATACATTTTATTTTCGAAAGCTAGTCCAAAATCAACAAATTATATAAAACGTTTGTAATATATTACTACTTGCAATTACTAATTTTTATCATTGACCTTTAAAGTTTTACAGCATGTTGATTTGATAACAGTTTATTTTTAAATTAATACTTTTAACTTAAAGTTGGTTAGTAAAATGTTTTTTATTTAGATAATAAATTGGAGCTCTGTTTGAAATTTTACTAGTAAATAAAGTAGTAAAAGGGGGATGTTTTGTATTTCATTTCGAGATAGTTGAATATAGTCATACTTTAACTAGTAGGTAGAATATAAGTATTTCCAGTGGAAATTAAGTGTAGTGTGTCGACACATTAAAAGGTATCATCTGTCTTCTTCTAGTTCAATTGATAAGGTTATATCTTTCCCTCATGGGAAAAGTTTCAAGAGATTTTATTGTGGTCAGGTTTTATGTAGCCATTGAGTATGACCATATATTTTATGTAGAGACATTGCTTTGAAGCTAATCTATAGTGAATAAATGCAAAGGGACCCAAAAGTTACCACAATTAGTTTCTAAAACTATTTGCCAATTTTTTCTAAACAGCCTTACTGTCTTCAAAATAATCACCCTTACAATAAATACATTTCTCCCAGGAGCCTTCCACTGTCCAAAACATATTTTGAACTCATCTTCAGATATGATTATCCCTGAAATTGTTCTTTCAGCGAAAAAGAAGGGTCCCACAACTCTGTCATTAAGTAAACCGCACCACACATTCAATTTTGGTGAGTCTCGAACATGTTCATGAATCTCGTTAGGTTGTTGTGATCCCCATATTCGACAGTTGTGCCATTAACACCCATTTATGTGAAATGTTGCTTCATCCGTAAACATCACTCGTTTCAAAATCAGGATCGTCATCGATTTGCTCAAGCATAAAACAAGCAAATTCTTCTCGCTTAGGCCTGTCTGTTAATTTTATCTGTTGTCTGAGCTGAATTTTGTAGGCGTGGAGTGGTAATCGTTTGTGCAGAATGTTTTGAATTGTTGTTTTGGGTATTTGGAGTTCAAGGCTTCTTCGAGGTATTGATTTTTTTGGACTCTAACACAGGACTGGCAGATGCGTTCGACATTTTCCTCAGAGGTTCTCGGCCGGCCTGTTGAGTGTTTTTTCTCAACGTTTCCTGTTTCTAGAAACTGGTTGAACCATCGACTGTATTATCAACCATTGAACTATGACAAACAAATGAAAAAAAAAGTCTAAAGAAAATCACGTATTTAAATTCTTGCTAAATATTTTGTGTTGTGTTACATTGGTTTCTTTCATGTTTTGTTCATATTTATTCAATAGAACAATGTTGTTAACAGATAAAAGATACAATTATTATAACCTATTTAAGTTTTAAATGGATTTTTTAAGGTTTCCTATTATCTAGCATTTTGGTTATCCGCCCTTCTGCTGTTTGTGACGGATAAGTGAGACTCTACTGAAATTGTTTTGGTCCTCTGTAAAGGTTTACTCAGCCAGTTAGTAGTAGTAGGTGAAGCCGGCTGCTACTGAAATAACATTAGTATCTTGCTAGTGAAATTTGTTCATAGCAAGGATAAATTTAAGGCACCTGACTATAAAACAGATCATACCCCTGGTTTTATTTGTATTAAAAATTGGTTTATATTATCAATTATTTTATTGCACAGCTTCTTAAATTGACACTATCACTGCCATCATCATATTAAAACATGAAAAATGCATTAATGCTCATAGGCACCCGGCGCAGTGAAAGTAATAAGTCGTGTGTTTATTTGTTATTTAGTACATACGTCAATTATACAGCAAATTAATTAAATACAGCCACAGTCAGATATTAATATGATATTGTTAAAGGCAAATAAGAAACTAAATGAGAATTGCAAGCCGGTCATATTTGTGATTTTAGAATTACATAATGAAAATATGGTTATGCTATAAGAAATGATCTTGGCACTTTGGAAACAATTTGTTCATATTGATGATTAAAATTGATATTTGAGTTTGCTAAACTATAATATTACCTTTACCCCTCTACTGTGATAGCACTCACCCAAACTACATTTTGTTTCATTAAAAAAACATTCATAGCATTTTTTCTTTTGCAGATGGCGGTTGGTGTCCATACAAATTTAATCTAAGGACGAATTGAAATACAAATTAATATGGAAGAAGACACAGGTACTTTTAATCAACAATCAGAAAATAACGAGGGTTCTGAAAATGTGTATTTTTATGTTCCATTCAAATCTGAGGAAGGAATTGATTCTGCCCCAGGAATCACTATTAAAGGAGAGGTAATTGAAGAACTTCCTGTTGTAGAAGAAGTTGAAATTGATACTGAAGGCACAGCTGAAGTAGTAAGCGAATTTGTAGATATCAAACCTAAAAATAAAAATGAGGAGCTGAAAAAAGAACATGTTCCAGATATCATTACTGAAAACCAACCAAATAGCACCAAAAGAAATGAATTGAAAGTTATACTTCTTCAACGAATCCCAGTAGAAAGTAATCTAGAAAATCAAGTTTTTCTGTGCCAGAAGTGTAATTGTTATTTCAAAAGCTATGATGAACTCTTAAAACATGATGCAACTCATGTTTTGGAGAATCATTTATGTTATGTTTGTGGCAAATCTTTTAGGAAATTTAAGATGTATGAAAAGCATATGCAATTCCGTTGTGGTAAACCTTTTAAGTGCAACAATTGCACGTTGCGTTATGAGAAAGAAAATGAATTGAAGAGTCATTTCTTCAAAACTCATGTTGCTCGAAGATCTCTTGAATGCCCTTTTTGCTACAGAAGGTTTTCTAGACGTGATATTTTAAAAGGTCATGTAGTTTGTCACGTTGGTGGAGAGCCATTCAAATGCACTTTGTGTAGTAAATCCTTTTATGGTTCATGGCAATTGAAATCCCACTATAAAGATGATCACGAAGTTGACAAACATTCAAATACCAAGTGCTTTGATTGCAATCTGGTTTTTCCATCAGAGAAACATTTAATGGCGCATTTGAAAAATCATTTACAACCCAAGCCTATTCTTTGTCACATTTGTGGTAAAATCCTCGCTTCTGAAGAAATGTTGTCTACACACATGGGAACACATTTCAGTAACCATAAGTGGCACTGTACTTCATGTCCTAAAAGTTTTAATAAAGAGACAATGTTGAAAAAGAACATGTTCCAGATATCATTACTGAAAACCAACCAAATAGCACCAAAAGAAATGAATTGAAAGTTATACTTCTTCAACGAATCCCAGTAGAAAGTAATCTAGAAAATCAAGTTTTTCTGTGCCAGAAGTGTAATTGTTATTTCAAAAGCTATGATGAACTCTTAAAACATGATGCAACTCATGTTTTGGAGAATCATTTATGTTATGTTTGTGGCAAATCTTTTAGGAAATTTAAGATGTATGAAAAGCATATGCAATTCCGTTGTGGTAAACCTTTTAAGTGCAACAATTGCACGTTGCGTTATGAGAAAGAAAATGAATTGAAGAGTCATTTCTTCAAAACTCATGTTGCTCGAAGATCTCTTGAATGCCCTTTTGCTACAGAAGGTTTTCTAGGCGGATATTTTAAAAGGTCATGTAGTTTGTCACGTTGGTGGAGAGCCATTCAAATGCACTTTGTGTAGTAAATCCTTTTATGGTTCATGGCAATTGAAATCCCACTATAAAGATGATCACGGTTGACAAACATTCAAATACCAAGTGCTTTGATTGCAATCTGGTTTTTCCATCAGAGAAACATTTAATGGCGCATTTGAAAAATCATTTACAACCCAAGCCTATTCTTTGTCACATTTGTGGTAAAATCCTCGCTTCTGAAGAAATGTTGTCTACACACATGGGAACACATTTCAGTAACCATAAGTGGCACTGTACTTCATGTCCTAAAAGTTTTAATAAAGAGACAATGTTGAAAAATCACATGAGAAAACATTTTATTGATAGACCATTCCTGTGCAATGTTTGTGGGAAAGGTTTTGGAAGTGTAGCTCATTTGAGTCGACATTCCCAGATTCATTCAAAAGACAATGTGTTCAAGTGTACCAACTGTAAGAAAGAATTTAATCAAAAACAATCTTTAAGCTATCACCTTAAAAAATGTAATTATGCTCGCAGTTTAGAAAGTCAAACGTGTTACCGATGCGGAATTTCCTTCGAACAGATGGATTGCTCTTTCAGTGAGCATATAAAAAACCACGAGCAACTAGATAGACAAGCCAAGAGAGATAGAAAGAAACCAATCAAATGTCCACTTTGTTTGAAAGTTGTACACTGTGAAAAATACTTGAAGCTCCACATGAACTCTCATTCTGGTTTGAAGCCATTTCCTTGTGAAGTGTGCAAGAGATCCTTTAGCACACCAGGCAATCTTCTCAGACATAAGGAAATACATACAGAAGTCAAGCAGTTCTTGTGTAGCAAGTGCGGTCGCAGATTTCATCAAAAGCAAACCCTTAGTAACCACATAAGGAGTCACCTAGGTATAAAACGCTACCAATGCCAAATCTGTGATAGAAGATTTTCAGAAGGCCGTTCACTGAAGAGACACATCTCTCGGCACGAGGCAGAAGCAGAAAGCCATGAAAACGTGTACCAATGTACAGGGTGTGATCAAAAGTTCTACACAGAAGAAAGTGTTCTAGAACACATTCAAACATGTCAGGGTGAAGACTAGCAAACAGAACACAATGTAAATGTATCATATGTATAAGAATATTTAACGTGTTTGTGTGTTTATAATAATAATTAGTATCTATATTTGTTTTGACTTTTGAAGTTAGTTCATGGAGGGCTTTACAAACCCATAGTTATTTAAGTAATTTGTTTCTTACTGTAAACACTAAATTTAATTGCAACTAATTTTTTATGTAAGACTTCAATACTGTATATTAAATTACTTAATAATTTTCTACTCATAAGCACATCTAATTACATTGTCATTTCCATAAATAACATGTTTTTAATAATGTACATACTAAAGAATTCAGTAGAGTTATGTAAATAAGGATGTAAATAATTAGTTTGAAAATAATTAAAAGCGTGTTGTAAATTTTGGATTTTTATTTGCCCTCTTGAAAGTGCCTTGAAAATGGTTTGCTATCATTAGTTCTAGACTCATTTTTAGAGAACTTTTAAACAAACTATTATGAACAAAAATGTAGCTTCAGACCAGTGGCTAAAAGCAAACTTGTTTGTAATATAATGAGTTTTAATTAGTAATTTTCCATAGGAAATAGAGTTTTTCATTTCTGTCACCAGACTGAACAAATCAGAAAGCAGTTTAGAGGTACCCTACAAATTGTGAAAAACGTGGCAAACCTTTTGTATACAGGGTGTTTGGCTCTGATTGTAAAAGTGTTACATGAATACACTACAGTACCTAAAACTCATTTTCACATACACTTTTGAAATGTCTAATTTTGTTTGTTAGTGAGGTGTTATACCAGGGGCTATAAATGAGTATAATTTAATTATAGCCGAATGTTGACGGCATTTCATTAATATTGACAAAGCTACTAAGATTTCTCTTACAACACTTATATAGGTTATGGCAATTTCCCATAGTAAACAAGACAAATCTTAGGAACTGTGTCAGCGCAGCTACATAAATGAGCTTCACCCATCATTCTTAAAGCTATAACCCGATTATTACAGAATTTCTTTTAGAAAAATGAGATACCCATGCCGTCCTCATGGTAAGACCCGGGACCTAAATGTGCACCAATCCTGACCCCAGAACACGTTTTGAGCATTTTTTCAAAACTGTATATGCATATGTACATATGTGTGTACCCTCTAAAGACCGTACTTTTTGTCCGATTTTCATGAAATTTGGTACAAATGTTCCTTTAGTAAATATCTCCATCAGGTTTGTAAGTCAGCAAAATCGGCCTACCGGAGGTATCCTTTTGGGAGGAACTTTTCACCAAATAAGAGGTTTTAATTATCTAAAAACAGTAAATTTTATCAGATTTTGATGAAATTTTAAAATAAACATGTATTTTGTTGTTATACATGAATATACTAAAAATTATAAAACCTCTAAAGTCGTTTCAGAATGGCGCCCAAAAAACTATAACAATGGAGTGAGTGGTTGTATTCTATTGAAATTTAAAATGAGATTACCTTTCATGATCTATAGTAACAATAAAAAACCCGTAAATCTGGGGCTGCAGGCAAAGTGAGGAAACAGCTTTCAGAATCTAAAACATAAAAATCTGAGGCCAAAGCTAGGCTGTGAGTGTAGCGAATTAGAGTAACAAGTTACAAAGGAAATTCGATTCATTCATGCCAGCGGCGCTTAGCTGCGGTCGGCCTGGTTATTGATCGATTTAAACAAACTTAGTGTCCTTTCCATCCCTTTATATTAATTTTATGATTCTATTCTTTTTCTGCATTAATAAAGGCAGTTTAACACAAGGCATTGAAATTCATAGTCATGATGCTCAGTAACTAGTTATAGAATTGACTATCATCGACTTGAATTATTCAAAAAACTGCCACCTTAGGCAAGAATCTACTGTTTCAAAATCTTCCTAACAAAATTCTCCAAACACACAAAAATTATTTCAATCGCCAACACAGTTTACACCTATCGTTATCCAAATTATCCTGTCTATCTAATTCATGTTCGATTGCAATGACCCTTCTATAAAGTTCAATGTCAACTTCATTGCTTGCTGGATGTCTCCAGCTTTTGTTACTTTCAAGTGAAATATATTACCTACTATCGCAGTATCTAACAGACAATTTTCAATCGCCAACACAGTTTACACCTATCGTTATCCAAATTATCCTGTCTATCTAATTCATGTTCGATTGCAATGACCCTTCTATAAAGTTCAATGTCAACTTCATTGCTTGCTGGATGTATCCGGCTTTAGTTACTTTCAAGTGAAATATATTCAATCTTACCATCGTTGCTATCGAACAGACAATTTAAAATCTCTTCATTCATTGTTACTCATTCCCCTAACATGTTTATTTACCCAACACAATTATAATATTAAAACACGAGGTACTTACTCAAAACAGGATGATCAACACTAATCTAGCCTATGTGGCCTTATTTTGTATCATGGGCGAATTTTCAAAATTAAAAATTTCTAAAACACAACATTATTTCAAAAAGAGCTTAGAAGTTATCTGGTCACCGGAGGGTTTTACAGTGTTCAGGAGTTTATGGACCACTCACTTGCCACTAAGAAGTCTGTTGATTAAATGTTATTAATAAGCTGTATTTTTAATTAAATTTGATGTAGTGGCTTGTAGTTTTCTGATTTAATTATTTTTTGTAGTCTTTTTAATGCCAACACAAATAATTTTGTATATTGGTGATAATAAATAAATAAAATACGTTTTACCTTATGATATGTACGAGGGTAGTAAAACTTGCAATAAAAGAAAACGTAAGTTCGAGGACGAAGCAAGGCTGTGAGCGTAGTAAACAGCCTCGTAAAGCCAGTGGCGATAGAACAGCCCAATGCCATAGCGTGGCTTTAGAACAGAGCGAATAAGAGTAGCAAATTGCAAAGGAAATTCAATTCACACATGCAAGCGGTGCTTTAGCGCTTAGCTGCGTGTCGGTTTGGATGTTCTTGAAAAAAAACGCTTTACGGTAAATTGTTGTAAAATGTTTCTGTAGGAGTATTTCAGCACATGTATTGATAATATCAAAGAACATGAGTGTAAATAACCTAATTCAAATTTTATATATACAGTGTATCACATAAAAAAAGACGAAAAATTACAGCTCAACATATAGGAGGGGGTACCCAAAAATAGCAGGAATTTGCTTTAAAAAATATATTTTACTAATTTTGCACAAATTTGTATGTATACTTTCCATTTAATGCAATGCATTTGTCCACTCGGTGCTCCTATGGTTTAAAGCACCCTTCACACTCCTTGAGAATGAAGCCATTCTGAATGGCTTCATGCTCCATCCTCGTTTGCCTTTTCATTTCTTTAGTTTCCTCATAACGGACTCTTTTATATAATTTTTTATTCTAGGAAACAGAAAAAAGTTGTGTTGGGTAAGGTTTGCTGAGTATAGAGTGTGGTTATGCTGGTATTGGCCAACTAGTGCACTAAGATGGCTGCGAACAGGCGCATTGTCATGGTGAAAGATCCAGTCTCCAGATCGCCACAGTTCAGGTCTTTTTTCCCCAAATCGTCAGTTGAAATTTGCTGCACTAAACTCAAACTCACTCCAGACAGCAAAGAGGTATACAATACAATTGACAACAAATGTTCCAACAATTTTTAATCTCACCAATTAGCCAAGTACAAAATTTGGCTTTAGGGTATATACATTTGCTTTATACATTTTTTTTACACAATCGATAATTTATTTTAAACTTGGTAGTTGATATAGTGAAATTGTCTAATAATTTACTTTGTATTGGAGTTTTAAGGTAACAAATGTAGGGTATTAACACATTTACTTTTAATATTACTAAAGTGTCCTGATATTAATTGTATAAGCCAATAAAACATTTCTCACAGAACCTCAAGATTCATTTAAATATTTAAAAAAAACCATGTAGTAGAAGCAGGAACAAGAGACTAAACAATTTATCAGAAACACTCATGCATTTTTATAGGTTCCAAGATCATGAAACTTGATATCCTCCAGTAAAGTCTTAATTTTGAAAGATATAAATAGCTTATTAGACCAAAACACAAAACATAGTTTACAATACCTACTACTGCATCTGGCCTAATGGTATTTTTACTTTTACAACTATATTTTTTATATAAACAGAGTAAGTTTAATAATAAAAGTTGGTTCTTAAACTACCACAAAATTGTAGCCTATTTTACATAATGTTACATGATAAATACCAAAAACCAAGTTTATGTACTTCTTCCTAGGTTCCCTGAATTCCAAAATTTGACTCTGGTTTAGTTGGGGTGAAACATATCCATGTTCTGGAATCTCTGAAAATCATACAAATAAGTCAAATTAAATCTCATTATGATCACTTTAGATATAAAACTTTTTGATGATAAGAATGAATTTATGTTGGTAGCTTCTAAATTATTTATACAATGAACGTTTTACCACAAAATGAAGAGATAAAATATCCAAGTGAGAGAATCAGAATATTTTATTTGCATAAATATTCTATATCAAACTGAGAAATCTTACTTTGCTTTAAAACATAGATGCAAAGCCTAGTAATATGGTCATTACTGTATAGTGCACAATATCACGGGTCACATCTAGTGAAATAGTACATTTAAACTTGTCATCATACAAACTTGATTTTAGACACCAACCACTCATGGAGGTTATTTTAAGATCAATGAGGGGTAAGTGTGATGAATATTTGGTTGAATGATTGGGCCTATGTGTAGTATTGATACAGACAGTTCCCTAAGATTGGGTTATTAATTACTAGCCAAACGTCTAATGGCAATGGACCAACAAGTTGACGTGACTTTCAGATTATGGGAAGTAGCCATCATGAAAGGTTATTACGGAAAAGCCAGTGCCAAAAGTTTAACCCTGGTTGCTTTGGTGCTAAGAATGCATTAAACCACAATTAATAACATAAGATGGTCAAGTATGTTGCTGAGAAGCTGTTGTAACCAGCATAGCTTTGTAACAGAAAATAAAGGTTTGTTTCAGCTTTTTGGTGAAAACACTACTTAAAAACCAAAATTCAACACTCGATGTCGTCAACATTCTGAAGGAGATGGAGCACGCTTTTGCGCAACTTGAGTTAATCTCTTTTTCAATTTACCTTAGTAGTTACATGCAAATATTCACACTGAACTTATGGCTACTTAAGCTATGGTTTTCAACCTGGCATTGAGTACTATTCAAAAATCAATTGTACTCTAAACTAGCCAAGGTTCCTTTTTATTCAATATCAGAATATTTTGAAACTAGACTTAAATAGCTGTGTGGGTAATTGTAAGGAAAATGTTTCTCATCTTAATTATTACAAGCCTAATATGTTGTTATTTATAGATATTGTAATATGTGTTTGGATAATTATACTATATTTAGTCTATTTTACTTTAAATGTTTAGGATATATATTTGACTTTGTCTATTGCTTGTATAAGTTCAATGACAATAAAATTTTTATTTATTTATTTTACAACCGTAATGTGACGGTGAAGTAATTTCCTATGCAACCTTGAGGGTTCACTATTTGATATGCCGACCACTCTCATGAGGGTATTTTAAGGCGAATATGTGGTGAGAGATGAGTGTGATGGGTGGTAGTAATGAGTTATGAGGTGTAGTCTTGTTACAAACTTAGGCCGACTCTTCCTTAGAATGGGTCATTAATTAATAGCCCAATGACCGATGGAAATACAAGGGCCACCGGCTTAACGTGACTTTCGATCCATGCAGGTGATGGTCTGATATGTCTAAACGATGGTGTTGACGCGGGTATCATCAGATGATCACTGAGACTATCTGAGCCGCTTTAGACCTATATCATCCGCAAAACCTGACCTCCATGAAGCTGGATTACAGGACCACGCCACGAGCCCCAGTCAATGATGAATGGTCAAATTTGACTGTATTAACTTGTTTAATGCTACAAACAAACAGGCATTAACATGAAACTTACGATTTGATTAAACGTTATGATCATCGCATGCTTTCCAACACATGCTAGTGCAAATGTGTTAAAACAAAAATGACTGCAGAAAGCAGCCACTGAATTACTAAACTGTATTAAGATACAAGAAATTACTTACATTATTGCAGATTCTATTGAAACACTATGTCAGCTCAATTACTAAGGGCTTCGATTTTCTTTGAGCTGAATTGATCTGGAACTGGTGATACAGGACTGGAATTCATTCACAACTTTACTGCAATTAAGTGTGTGATTTGCATTATTTTTGAAACAGTCCACTACCATTGATTTGTAATCTTGACATGGTTCAGCACGCTCTTTCGGGGCAAGAGTTGGAAATTTAGTTTCAACTTCTTTGCAAGCCTTGTTAAACTCCATCTCTAAGGCATGGCCTATTCTGTTTTGATTGTCTTGTAAAGTTTTGATCCTTCTCTCCCAGTATCTATCATTCTTTTCTAGTTCTTTCTCTACTTCTTCTCTGATCATGGAGGATGTCACATAAGGCTGAGGCATGTACACAGTTCCTGATGATTGTTGGTAGGCAACAGGATTTTTGACATTTGATTCAGTTTGAATAGGTTGGCCGATACTTGGCCCATTTTGCTTACCGTCATTATTTATATTCTTCAACCTTTGGGCGACATTCTCTGACACTCGGATAACTCCTATGGGTTCTCCATTATCAAACCCAACTTTACGAACACTTTGAGAACCCCCCATAAATTAACAATTGTAGCCACAGACAGAAATAGTTAATTATTAATAAAGTTATTACAGGTTAAACCTGTTAAAAACGTTATCTATAAACTACTATGAAGCAGGCTTTAAAAATGAAATTGATGTAGAAGGCAAAATGACACAAGAAGAAAGATTTCCAAAAAGAACGAAAAGTCAAGAAAAGTAGTTAGGAAATGTCAGCTGACAGCCGTGTGAGCCGACTGACTTGTAATAGTTCTAATATACAGGTACAAAGAAAAGTACTGTACGTTTGATTATTTAGACACTAAGTACTATAATAACAACAATAATACTATCATGTTCAATTAAAATACTTCAATCTTTCTGACCATGGCCTTTGGCAAGAAAACCATACATATTCTTATTTTCTAGGTTACTTTAAGATGTAAATAGTATATTATTGATAAATTACTAATTAGACATTTTTAAACTGTTCACTGAATTTTTAGTTAAAAGAGTTAGCTTTTGCCGGCTTATGCATCTTCAGAGTTCAGTGTAATAATAAAAGACAGAGCATCTGTATAATTAAGATGAATATCAAAAAACATATGCACACCCAACAAAATAAAATGTATAAATTTAGATATAACAATGTATAAACTATCAGTCAAAAATTGTCCTTGAGTTTCTAACTTTTTCTTCAATTTGATCTTTCACTATAATTGGTATAAATATATTACTAAAATTTACAGAAGGTTGAGTAATGCAATTATTTGGTTTCACGCACAAACTTTCAATTTGGTTTCAATTAGTCCAGGAAGGTTCCCAGGGGCGGCTCGAGCATGCATGCGCCCTTGGGCAGACTCAACGGCAGCGCTCCCAGAGGCGGTCTGGGGGCATCCCCTAGCCCAAGGTGGGGTCCGGTCCCCTAAAAAGTTTTGAAATTTCAAAGCAAAATAACGTGTTTTAAAGTGAATTCTTAAAGAACGGCCTCCTCTTGTTGTTGCTTTTCAGCCGCCCTTTTCTGAAATCCAGTCCACCCTTTCGCATACTTAATTAATAAAATATAATTCCCTTTTTGTTCTGGGTATCGTTAATTCTCTAAAAGTATTTTCCCTTTTCTTTCCATAAGAATTCCATTTTTAGCTGCATGAACCCAGCGCCCCCCAAAATTGTCGCCCTCCTTGCGCCCCTGGGCGGCCGCCCGGGCCGCCTCTGAAGGTTCCTTAAAAGCTAAGTTGACGATTCAAATTTGATAGAGTGGTTATCGACTTTAAATATACATTTAAAATCATCGGTTATATTTAAAATAAATGTATCATTCAATCATCTATATTCTTTTATGAAATGGTGTTTTTTTTGTGTATGTAAATAAAAAAAAAAAAAAAATTGAAACTCTAGTTTTTTTGCAGGGTTTTTTCACGTTTATTTTTACATTCTGCAAACAAAACCAATATAATAAATTATTTGTATTGTGTTTCATAAAATGTAATATTCTTTTTGTTTTATAATCCATTCTACGAGCGTTAAGTTTGGTTTTGGTAAGTTGTATACATTCAGATTGTTAATTATTTTACAGTCCTTTAGAATAGCCTATGTAAGTTCATACAATTGGAACACTCAAAGACTAGGCCTAGCTATTAGTAGTTGGCTAGGTTGACAGGCACATGTCTTTTTTTATTGGTTGTCTACCCTTATCTTTAAACTTTTTGAAATGACAATAGTCCTACCAAGAAATATATATTGGTAATCCTTTGTCTCTTCGTAGAGGTATATTACGTTGGCCTACTGTATGTTGATTGTTGTCAGGGTTGTAGGCCTACCATACAGGTATTTGTCCAGAACAGTGACTTTTAATCTCATGAGCTATAACTGATTTAACATGATGTGGAGGAGGCCCCTAAACATATAAAAATTGGTTTTGGGTTGCGGAACTTATTTAAAAGTGGCTTTAAAGTTGGGACTATTGTATGATCGGGAGACACGCAGTGCACGCGGCACTCTGTGACAGACGACAGACAGTCTCTGTCACCCACTTCAAATTAACTTAAAGGTGAATAAGTTATTATCGTGAAGTTAGGTTAGGGTAGTTTATTTTTTATGTTGAACATATTTAAAAGTGGCTTTAAAGTTGGGACTATTTTACAAGCGAAAGACGCGCGGCACTTTGTAGCAGACTACAGTCTCTGTCACCCACTTCAAATAAACCTAAAGGCTGAATAAGGTATTATTGTGAAGTTAGGTTAGCTTAAGCTAAGTTGATTGGTAAAAATCTAGAAGAGTGACGTATGGATTTTTAGCACTTTTCCAAATGTAAACCTTCCAAAAAGGCCAAAAAACGATGTTTTAAATTCGGGAAAGTTGCGGAAACCATTAAAAACGATGTTTTTACTAAAAGAAATAAACTAACTTAACTTTTGCTAACCTAACTTCACGATAACACCTTATTCAGCCTTTGGAATAAGTGAGTGACAATAGATCTGCAATGGGCTGTGGCACAGCGTCCGTCGCGTCTTCATTCATTAAAATAGTCCCTACTTTAAAGCCACTTTTAAACATGTTCAACATAAAAAATAAACTAATCTAACTTAACCTAACCTAACTTCACGATAATAACTTATTCACCTTTAAGTTAATTTGAAGTGGGTGACAGAACTGTAATGCTCTGCCACAGAGTTCAGCGTGCATTCGTCGCCCATTCGAAAATAGTCCCAACTTTAAAGCCACTTAAATAAGTTCCGCCCCAAATAAATTATATATTTAGGAGCCTCCCCACATTGTTTAAATCAGCTTTATCATGAAATCATAAGTCACTCTTCTAGACAAATACCAGTTGATTAATTTCTTATTGTAAAAACATCGTTTTAATGGTTTCCGCAACTTTCCCGAAGTTAAAATATTGTTTTTTGGCCTTTTTGGAAGGTTTTAACTTAAAAAGTTCTAAAATTCAAAAGTCACTGTTCTGTAATTTTATCCAAACTGTACCTGTCTTAACAATAGGGGTTTTAAATTTCAATAAAAAAACGGCTTGTTATTTGATTACAGAAAACAAACAACATACTTAAACTTCATAGTCTATATTATGGTAAATTACAAACTTTTACGATTATGTAAAGCTAATACTTGTTATAGCAAAGCTCATACTGATCCATCTCCGTGTGGGATTTCTTATCAAAA
This sequence comes from Matsumurasca onukii, assembly GCA_018831715.1. NCBI lineage: Eukaryota > Metazoa > Arthropoda > Insecta > Hemiptera > Cicadellidae > Matsumurasca > Matsumurasca onukii. Next base: position 10,450,733 of record CM032062.1, read on the forward strand.
ACTGTAACAACTGCAGCTGTTTGGCTAAAGTTGTATTGTGAATTTTTGCCATATATTTAAATATACCGCTTTTCTAAGGCGAAGTCTCAATCCATGCAACTAGATGGAGGCAACTCAAGCCACGCGGCTGGACTCTTAAGGAACAGCGGCTTAGCTGGAATGTTTTCTAGCTAAGCCTTTAGTATGACATGAACGATTCAAAGCTCATTGTGCAAGTCTGTCCATATATCTATAACCCAAAGCACCACAACTAAAAGAACACAGTGTTTGAAAAATATAAGTTGAGTTGAAATTGTATGTGTTGTGAAAATGCCTGATTCTCTTCTATAAAAAATAATGAAAGTAATACTCTTTCCTCCTCTTTCTTCTCATGAAAAAGGTAGACTGCTATAATAGATCCATCAGCAAGTGAAAATCACAACAAAATTGGAGTCTCGTTTCATTTCATATTAAAACTCTATTTCCTATGGAAATTTGCTGAAATTGTCTATATTTATTTCTATGTATTCTTTCTATCTTTAAAAACAAATGTCTATCTGTTGAAGTTATATGGCACCTGAAGATACCTACAGATAAAACATTTGACCAGATACTTAACATTATAATATTCACCGTTAGTATTTTAATGTTAAGTGTTCTACGCTTACCTCCATCGTTCATTAGAAATTAGAATGTTTAAAAGTTTGAATTTTCAACACATTGTTGTGTGCAAGTAGTTTTTATTCTAAATGGCTTTGTTACAGATGAGTCCAACAATTAAGTTAAGAAATTCAAACAAAGATGCCAACAATCACTGCTTCACCACAAATGACTATTCCTATACCAACAATTCCAGATGTTAATCTCTCTGCTGACACAAGTGGTAATCATCAATCAATTTTTAGTAATGTGCCTCAGTGCCACAATCAGTAGCCTAATGTAAATAAAGGTTACATCCAGCTGTCTTGGCAGACATTAAAAAATAAAACATGATTCAATGCAATTTCACCTGCAGGGTTCCCAAGGGGTAAAGTTTACTTCCGTGCAACTTGAGTTCAGAAGGGGATCCAGCTAGGGGCGCACTTACCCCCCTCAAACCTTTTTTATTTCCTGCAATAAATAACAGCCACTGCACAATAAAAAAAAGTTAAAGTTTGTCTTGTTCAACGAGGCGAAGTTAGGACTACAAAGTTCTCTCTACCACTCAACCTCGACCTTTACCTAGCGTTACCGTATTAGTCACATTACAAATTGTAAGTGGTGACTGCGGGGATCAAACCCGCGCCACCGGTGTGAGCTCCGGAGTTGCGCGCGATACCAATCCGCCACGGATCCGCTAAACATGGACAAACAGTAATTTCCAAATTCCTAAATATCACTAAAGAAATTTGAAGACAAAATGTGCGGACTGAACCAGGACGTGAACCCGGACCTCTCACTTGCCGGGAGATTATCTTATTTTCCAAATTCTAAAATAGTTAGTATGGCCTTGGTATTACGAGTGATACCTTGGTTAGTCTGTGGAGTGAGACTATGAGAGAGCCAGGGATGGTTTTGCTAGACTTGGGGAAATTACTTGAAAAAGGTAAGTCATTACAGTTACAACTATTTATGCCCTCAGATAAACATTCAGATTTAAGTACTTATTTGAGTTGGTGAGCATAACCGCCATGGCGGAGACCGGATCCAAGTCCCAGTTCGGTCCAAACATTTTTGTCTTCAAATTAATTTAGTGATAAATTAGTTATTTAGCGATTATACAAATTAAGATCTATGCTTACAGTTACAATTACCCAGTTAGAAATATTCCATACTCCCCTCGTTTACCTCCCCCCCTCAATCAAGATAATCTCGGACACGCCCATGTTTGAGTTTATTATTCTCACCTGTTTTATTCTATTAACCTTGCTGAGCTCACCCTGTATTGTCATATGTTTTCTAACGATTAAACATTATTTTTCTTACTTAGAAGTAAGTATAAAGGAAGAAATCATGAGTTCCTTAAAATAGTACAAGTAGTATTTGTAAAAAGTGCAATGCTTACTTAAATAAATGGTTTTAGACAGTCGAAGTGTTGTGGAGAGTATCGGCAGTCACAGTGATGTGTTGTCATCTCAACGCCCCACAATGGATGTCGTCTGCATCATCGACTTGCATCAACCACAACACCTGGCCCATCGGAAACGTGCACTGGATGAGATTAAGCAAGCTTGTAACACAGTCAATGCTATTCTACACCTAATCCAGGTAACCGTTATTTTTGTTGATGATTTGTTTGATCTAGGAGGTCTGTCCAATAAGTTCGCGAACTGGTTCAATATGGCGGCCCGGTGGCGGCGCATAGCTCCGCCAACTACATCACGTGACTTCTGGACATCCAATGAAGCGTCATTGCTCGTTTGACAGTCGAGCTGTGCCTATAAAGCTGTCGGGGTTAGTTTAAATTTTATTTGTTTTTCTTGTTCGTCGAAAAATGCAGATTGATCAAATTACTGAACAATGAATCAACATAAAGTTGATCCAGTGACGCCCTCTCATAATTTTTTGCATTTTGGAAAAAGGACGAAAAGACAGGGGGCAAGATCTGGCGAATAGGGTGGGTGGTCAAGGAGGGTGATGGAATTTGTTGCCAAAAATTCACGAACAATCAAAGCAGAATGTGCAGAGGCGTTGTCATGGTGGAGATTCCATCCATCACCTTGACACAAATTCCGCCTCACTTGACGCACGCGATCTCTCAAGCACCTAAGGACGTCAACATAGAGTTCAGATGTTCATCTGCAATCGTTCTAACAGTTTTCCGACGATCATCAGACACCAGGGCTCGCACACGATCAATGTTTTCATTCTCACATGAGGTTGAAGGTGGTCCCTGCCTTGCATCATCTTTAGCGTCTTGGCGGCCATCTTTGAAACGTTTAATCCGTTTGAAAATGGGCGTTTCTTTAAAACATTATCTCCGTAAACAGCCCTCAACATATCTGTAATTTTTGGGAGCTTTTGCCTGATTTTTGAAAATTTTGATGTTGATTCGTTGTTTAGTGATTTCATCAATCTCAATTTTGACAACAGCAAAACAAAACAAAATGACTGACTGAACAGCTTGATAGGTCTAGCTCGACTGTCAAACGAGCACTGGCCGTTGGATGTCAGTATTCACGCGTGATGTAGTGGTAGAGCTTTATGTCGCCTCAGGGCCACCATATTGAACCAGTTCGCGAACTTATTGGACAGACCTCGTATGTTAGTCCCGTGACTGCCCTGCAGCAAACACTCAACTGCCAGGCCGCTTTGTAAGAGTTATTTGTGAAATTCATTACAAATAGGTTTTATTAGTCAGTTATAATATGTCGTACATAACGCTTAGCTATGTAACTTCAAAAGAAGAAGTAAAACTTTGTTTTGTAGATTTTACAGTTGAACAGCAATATTTTAATGGGTGTTAAACAAGTTTTGAGGAGAGAACAAATCATAGAAAAGAAATTTGTATATGGTATATTTAATTAAAAATAATAGCCAAAGTGTTACAAATTAGATGATATAAAGGTAAGTTCTTTTTCAAGAAACATACAAATTTAAATTCAAAGTAAAATTGTGCTGTGGCCCAACTAGGGCTTTCATTAAGATGTTTTCTGTTTATCTATTAACAAAATAATGCATTAACAAAATGTAATTTATGCCACAACATGTGTCGCTAAAGCAAAACGCATATGCTGGCGTAGTAAGCGGCTACCCACTCGGTATAGCGCGGTGATGAGTCATTGATTGTTTTAAACGGATCTTCTACCGGTACTCTGTAGAAGTTGGGGAGGAAAGGCCGTGGCCCCTGCGCCACATCATCTTAAGTACTCCGTCTGTTTGAGGTTAGACTGTTTTGTATTTCAGTGTACACAGTTGTATTCAATACACAGTTTCTTACACATTAAATATAAAATATTAATTAGCTCAAATCAATATAAGCCTTATAAGGTCAATATACATTGATGTCTCTCATAATATATGCTAAAGTCCGCTTAATCAATTTTATTTAATCGAACGGGTTAGGTCCCAATTAGGATAAGCAGCTCCACTATATTGAATAAATAGTTGGGCGGTATGGTGTAGTGGTGAGCATTGCAACAAGCCAGGCGGGGAGACCCGATCAAGTCAGTTAGGTCCAAACATTTTTTGTCTTCAAATTAATTTGATGATAAATTAGTTGTAATTATACAAATTAAGATCTATGCTTACAGTTACAATTACTCAGTTAAAAATGTTCCATACTCCTCTAACGTTTTCCCCCTCAAGATAATAATAATCTTGGACAAGCCCATGTTTGAGTTTATTCTTACCTGTTTATTCTATTAACTTGCAGGCTCACCCTGTATTGTCATATGTTTCTAACGATTAAACATTATTTTTCTTACTTAGAGTAAGTATAAAGGAAGAAGAAATCATGAGTTCCTTAAAATAGTACAAGTAGTATTTGTAAAAGTTATGCAATGCTTACTAAATAAATGGTTTTAGACAGTCGAGTGTTGTGGAAGTATCGGCAGTCACAGTGATGTGTTGTCATCTCAGCACGCCCACAATGGATGTCGTCTGCATCATCGACTTGCATCAACCACAACACCTGACTCATCGAAACGTACACTGGATGAGATTAAGCAAGCTTGTAACACAGTCAATGCTATTCTACACTAATCCAGGTAACCGCTATTTTGTTGATGATTTGTTTGATCTAGAGGTCTGTCCAATAAGTTCGCGAACTGGTTCAATATGGCGACCCGGTGGCGCATAGCTCCATAACTACATCACGTGACTTCTGGACATCCAATGAAGCGTCATTGCTCGTTTGACAGTCGAGCTGTGCCTATAAAGCTGTCGGGGTTAGTTTAAATTTTATTTGTCTTGTTCGTCGAAAAAATGCAGATTGATCAAATTACTGAACAATGAATCAACATAAAGTTGATCCAGTGGCCTCTCATAATTTTTGCATTTTGGAAAAAGGGCGAAAAGACAGGGGCAAGATCTGGCGAAATAGGGTGGGTGGTCAAGGAGGGTGATGGAATTTGTTGCCAAAAATTCACGAACAATCAAAGCAGAATGTGCAGAGGCGTTGTCATGGTGGAGATTCCATCCATCACCTTGACACAAATTCCGCCTCACTTGACGCGCGATCTCTCAAGCACCTAGGGACGTCAACATAGAGTTCAGATGTTCATCTGCAATCGTTCTAACAGTTTTCCGACGATCATCAGACACCAGGGCTCGCACACGATCAATGTTTTCATTCTCACATGAGGTTGAAGGTGGTCCCTGCCTTGCATCATCTTTAGCGTCTTCGCGGCCATCTTTGAAACGTTTAATCCGTTTGAAAATGGACGTTTTCTTTAAAACATTATCTCCGTAAACAGCCCTCAACATATCTGTAATTTTTGGGAGCTTTTGCCTGATTTTTTGAAAATTTTGATGTTGATTCGTTGTTTAGTGATTTCATCAATCTCAATTTTTCGACAAACAGCAAAACAACAAAAATGAACTGACACCGACAGCTTGATAGGTCTAGCTTTCGGCCGAGCACTGACGCTTCGTTGGATGTCCAGTATTCACGTGATGTAGTGGGCGGAGCTTTATGTCGCCTCAGGGCCACCATATTGAACCAGTTCGCGAACTTATTGGACAGACCTCGTATGTTAGTCCCGTGACTGCCCTGCAGCAAACACTCAACTGCCAGGCCTTTGTAAGAGTTATTTGTGAAATTCATTACAAATAGGTTTTATTAGTCAGTTATAATATGTCGTACATAACGCTTAGCTATGTAACTTCAAAAGAAGAAGTAAAACTTTGTTTGTAGATTTTACAGTTGAACAGCAATATTTTATGGGTGTTAAACAAGTTTTGAGGAGAGAACAAATCATAAAAAGAAATTTGTATATGGTATATTTAATTAAAAAATATAGCCAAAGTGTTACAAATTAGATGATATAAAAGTAAGTTCTAAGAAACATACAAATTTAAATTCAAAGTAAAATTGTGCGCTGTCGCCCAACTAGGAATTGCTCATTAAGATGTTTTCTGTTTATCTATTAACAAAATAATGCATTAACAAAATGTAATGTATTACACATCATTTTGATAATTGAAACTATCCTTGGTTTAATGCATTATTATAGCAAGCTATACCAGGTTTAATGCATTACATTGAGTTAGCAAGCACCAGGTATTATTGTTCAGTTTAGCTATTAATTGATTTTGGCAGTTGGCTATAGTTGTACGGCAGTTGCTGAGTTAAGAATATTTCAGTTAAGTTGAAAGTTAAAAGTAACACTAGCATTTATAAAATTAAGAGCTTCAAAAAGAGTTATTTGGTTTAGAACTAGGAAAATGCAAAATGGAATCTCTTAAAAATCACTAAACACTTAAAAAGTAGTCTCTTGAAATGAAGGCATAAAAGGTTCAACATTTATAAATCTTAGTTTTACAAGTTCTTTGTCATTGTTCTCTGCCAACTAATATTGGGTGTTCACTATGTTTTAAATAGTGAATGCTTCTTAATACTATTTGGAATCTTGTCTCATATTATGTGATTGTTTGATACAGTTTGAAAAGCTGGATTTTGGCGAGGCTAATGTTCTGACAACATTTTACAATGCGGATGTTGCCATTGTCGACCTGTCAGTGCAGATTCAGCAGAGAGTGCTTATCTATCATCTTGGTGTGAGGGAGAGCTTTGGCATGAAGGAGAATTGGTTAACCTACAATGACATTGACAGTGAGACCACTTTAAGACTCAAGGTAAAATAGCATATTCATAATTAAAATTTTAAATAAGCCTGTATGAGAAGCTTGTTGATGGATTTTTTCGAGGCAAGTATCTTTGACTTGAAAACTAGATCACTAAAATGGAAACTATATATTTTGAGTCTTAGATATTCCTACCAGTAAAATTAACATTGCAACACCAATGAGAGCTGATTAGTAGTTGAGGGTTGAAACAATGTTGAACAGCAATTAAGCCAATAAAAGCCAAACGGTGGATGAGGATTATAAGAGGGCTGTTTGTCAGTCAACGAGTAGACGGGAGCCAATCAATAGAAGTGGAAGAGGTGGAGCTGAGCATTGGCACTGATCGGAATCGGCGTAATAACGCTGATTGGTAGACACAGACCATAATGAGGACAAGCAGCAGTTGTGCAAACTAGCTAAAGCCAATTGTAATCACTGATAAGTTCGTGGTGATTGTTGATTGAAGGTAATGAACATTGGCTAAACAGTAGCAAACAGGAGTATTGTCGTGGGTAACAAAAGTCACGCCACCAACGGTCTCAAGATCGCTGCTGTCTTCCCAGAAAACTTTTCGCTGCTGTATCTTGACAGGAGTAACTATTTTACTACCTATATTAATTAGTTTCTTATGATATTTGTAACATTTTCATTTTTATTTGATGTTAAATACTGATTTTATAAAGATATACAGAAAATATTATATATCTTCTTGATGCCATGTGCTGTCTATAAATAAAGTTTGGTTTGACTTTGTGACTCTCTTATAATAGCATTACACAGCTTTTGTAAAGTTAAACATTATTTGAAGCCTAAATGTATTGTACTACAAAACCAGGAAATGGGCAAAACTTATGTGTGAACAAATCGGCAAATTGAATGGTAATTGTTTTTCTGAAAGCTGGACACCCTGGAACTGATAAATCACAACTCCTTTGGCTTTAATTTTAAACCTATTTTAGTTGTGTTCCATTGGTCATTGGGCTATCAATTAATGACCCATTCTAAGGAAGAGTCGGCCTTAGTTTGTAACAAGACTTCACCTCATAACTCATTACTACCACTCATCACACTCATCCTTCACCACATATTTGCCTTAAAATACCCTCACGAGAGTGGTCGGCATCTCAAATAGTGATTTAGTGATATGCTTACTTATTCCATATCTGAAATGTTTGTATTCTAGCTATCATGTGGAAACTACGTGTTCTTGTCGTATCGCCTTGTGGACAACTGCTGCCTAGCCACGACTCCGGCCGTGGCACTAGCAACGGACAAGGATGCTGATGCAGCCTCCACCTCTCAACCACCACTCAACAGCAAGCTGTGCAAGCTCCTTTTGGATGTCCAGGTTCAAGCCAAGTAAGATAAGTGTTCTCTCGGCATTAGCTTTCTTTAGGGCTGGACAGTATTAAGATGGAGAAACACTTTTTCTTGCCTGATTTCGGGACATTTTTCGGAGGGTTAAAAGCTACTTTTAGTCATTACTAATTAGTAAGAGAAAGTTGAAACATTTAAAAGGGTTTTACAGTTTCTATTAATAAGTAAATCTACCCAACAATTCCCAAACTTTCGTTCCATTTGTGAAGAAAAAATGTGTATGGTACAGCATGGTATATTATTGTCCTTAGATCTGATGTTATTATTTATCATGTTACCTAATAATAAAACTGTGTAATAACTACAAGCAATTGTTATCATGAAAATTTCAAAAAGGGTTGTAATAATAACTCATTCACTCCTTAAAATAATGTTAAAATTCTGACTTTTCAAGTACAATTACCGTTACCTGTTTCAGAGTGCACATCAAGGAAAAGTTCCTGTTGGATTTGAGGAAGGCGAGGGACACATTGACGGGGGAGGAATTAAAGACCGCTTTGCACAACATTAGGAAGCGCTTAGACGACCCTCACGTGCTCTGTGGTGAGGCAGTGCTGAGCATGCTCATCTCTTTCCGAGACATACAGGTAGCAGTCATGTTTGTATGGATGATTGGCAATTGCTTAACACTCCCACTGTAAAAATAAGTTTTGGGAGGGGTGAATATTGGAGAGTTGAGAGAGAATGTTGGAGTCTTAGTTACTGAATGTTTCCAAAGATGATTACTAATAGCCTATTATGCGTTATAATTAGTGATGGGTTAAATTCTAATCTCAAATCCCGAATCTACCGAATTTCGGGTAAAAATTCAAATTTGAGATTCAGTCGGTTCATGTCGAATTTCTAAATTAAATTTGACTTTGTATTTAACCAAATATACGGCATACAACTATTCATTGGTTTGCGTACGTGAATATTCTACATACGATACGATTACCATATTCCTTTAATTTTAATAGGCCTCGTACTTGGTTTATCAGCGATCAGTTAACTTTATTAGGATAGGTGCTTTTTTATCAGAACAAGTTTGGCAGCCATTATAGGCTATAGTTATTCGACAGTATTACGCTAAAAATTAGTCTGCGTTTGAAACGTAATATAATTTCTTAGTTATTGGTTATAACAAAGGGAAGACGGTTTCTGCGCATAGACAATCTGAAATGATATATTTAATATCTTGGTTGACTGATAACCAAGAACCGGAACCGACCCATCCCCAAAATATTTTTACATTTTCCGTTTCAATTTGAATAACTTTATCTATAGCTTTCAGGGTTTTCAAATTTTGGTTGTTTCTGATCATTTATATGTTGATTGTCTGTTGTCTTTATGGTTTTAGTTTTTATTTAAAATACAGTCCTGAAGGATGGTCAGGTTGTACACAATAACGTACAAATGATTATTATGGTGTTGCCCTGGCGAATATGTAGTGTGGCTATTTATTTGATACATCTAATGATATTTACAATTAAATTGAATAGCTTAGATACAATTTGTAATCATGTACAACGTCACCATATAATTCAGAAATTTCCCAAATTGATCAAAACAAAAGCGTATTTGGCTCAGGTCAAGTCCAAATGAAAATATCAAATCTCGCCTTGATGTAATTTGTAGTACTGTACAAATTTGTCATGGGTGTAAATGTTTTTATATTCTCTTCTTTTCTTTTTTAGGATTATGATGCCATGGTGCAACTTGTAGAAGATTTAAAAACAATACCGAACAAGAATAACTACATTCAAACTCCTGTAATAAGATTTCTTTATCCGTTTGCTCTCAACAGGTTAGTACATTGCACCTTAATCGATCAGCATTACAAAATCTACCTTACCTAACCAGTGCCAAGGAATATCCCTAGTGGCAAAGATATGAACTACAGTGGAACCCCTCAAATCCGAACCCCGCAAATCCGAAATCCCGGCAAATCCAAACAGGCTTTGAGTGAAAAAGTTGTTAAAAAATATACAATTTCAGTAGCATTTCAACATTTTTATTTACAGTTTACATACTACGGGTGGAGGGAGGAGGAGGGGATGTCAGGTGAGTGAGAGTGGTCTATTTATAGCTCATGGGCACAGAGTTTCCGTGCAAGGTCACTCACCCCTCACTGCAGCGCTCACTTTCAGTAATCACCCTTCGTGCTACTGCTGTGCTAATCTTGATGTTACTACAGTACTGTACTGTGTTGGGATAATAATACTACACATATATTTTGATCCCTACATTTAATTGCAATAATATGGACTGCATTCGTATGCAGTATTAATTTTACCACAGTACGATCTCACTAATCCGGCCCTATATAGGGATCGGGCCAAATGGCGAATGCGGATTAGTGGAGGTTCACTAAAAGACTCAATTTGCCAGGAATAATCTTTCTTACGTTAGAGGATGACTCAAAGAATGATTCAATTTCACTCTTGTTCTTCCTTTTGTCTGTGAATTTTTGATCTGCCGAGTTAACTTATCACCACCTTCTAATCCTTTAAAATCAGCGATACTTTTAATCCATGTCAAAGTATCATGGATTTACGTTTTAGCGACATCTCCACGGCTTGTACTGAGCGGAAGCACTGATTAGCAATAAACAGCATACGCTTTACAGACAAGTAGAGACTTGAAAGCAGTGTAAATGCGGTCACAGCGAATTACTGGGGCGTGTCGAATAGAACGGCCGGATTATAGAACTGTACTGTATGTACTTCAGTTTAACATTGTTGAGTAACTAATAGATGCATTTTCATTTCGATTGTTCGTTCAATTTGAGGCGTGAAGATTAACTTAATGACTGGTCAGTTACATTTTGGAGTAACTGTATCAGTAATCAGTTATTATAGTCAGTTACTCTTTTAAATGCTTCAAGTCTGCCAATTACAGAATTTTTGTTTATAGGTATGTGATATAATGGAGTGTGGCTTTGAGAAAAGTGTATGGTTTTGATTATGTTCCAGGCTAAATTTGAAGGTCTACCCGTCCCTAACCATATCTCAGGTTGTCCAGCATACAAATTCGAAGAAACTGGGAATCATACACGAATTTTCTATATACAGGATAAGTTGGGAATTATGCGGAATATCATCCCTAAACCGGGAAATTTTAGAGATGAAGGTCGCGAAAGTCGTGATTTTGTCACGGACAATAACGGAAGTCTAGTATCGCCGTGAAAGGTATTGAAAGTCGTTATTTCACTGCAGATGCTAGTGGGAGTCTTGACTGTAATTTGTCAATGTTCTCCTTGTAAGTCTCTTGAGATGTAGCCAGTAACAAAGTCATAATTTGCCGCAGATGCTAGTTGGAGTCAAAGTCGCGCCAAACGGTATTGACAGTGTAATTTTTTGAAGGCTAAAAAATTGAGGTTTGTCATTTTGACTCTTAAGGTAGCCAAAACCAGGAAATCAGCAACATTTCCTGGGAAAATACGGGATTTTGTTTTCTGAATGCTGGACACTCTGTATCTCTAAGTAACACTATTTGCTTACTGATGAAAAAAAATTTCGGTTTATCAGTGGTAACTTCCTGCAACTTTGCTACTATGGGCAGGAGCATGAGAAAGATGGCGTCAATCCTGTCCCGGTACCAAAACTTGGGAAACCCCAAAAGTGAGAAGCTTCTTGACTAGTATTACTATTACTAGGGTTCATTAGTTTATTATTGCTAATCATTTTGTTAACAGACGAAACAAAGAAGGAGATAGAAAAGGCTTTACAAGTAATAGAAAAAGCACTTGAAAAAAAGGAAAACCACATCCCAGATATGGTCTGTCTTTGTGGACGAATCTACAAGGTAAAAATATTCTAGATTTTGTACAATCATTATGTCTTTGTTAGAGTTTATAGTGTATATTATTCTTGAATAAATGGTACCTTGACACCATTTTCATATTAAAGTAGTTAGTAATTATTACTTGCCTGTAGGTGTCAAATATAAAATTTTGTTAAACTTGGGAGGTTTTGGTAATCACAACCTTATCTTCTGCTGCCTTTTCTTCTTATTTTCTATATAAGTGAACCATGTTGGTTGTTGTCACAATTTTAATAAATAGTTACTTCATTTATGTATGCGTCATGTTTAAATTAAAATAAATAAATAAAGAACAAGTGCTAGACAGTTACTACACACACAAAATGACAAAATATACACTGATGAACCGGTCACAACACAAGTTGTAATCTACTGGAGCATTGGCTGGTTAAAAATTGTTTCAGCTGATGGATGGAACTTTGATTTCTTCTCTATAAAATATTCCATCTTCTAACCTTGAACAGTTTGCTACTTGCCTGGTCCAGCTTATGTACATTTGATATGTGATTTTGTCTTGAAAGTCATCTTTTTCTGTTTTTAGCATGTTGTTTTCCACTTGTAGGTTTTGTAAATAAAATATTCTTCATATAGCTGCTTTAAACCTGTTACTACATTTTGTTTAATTTGCATGGAGTCATCAAAATTTATTTTATGTTCTGGGTGCTTTAAGATGTTGGGCTACAACTGATGAGGACATTTGACAATTGGTGTGTTCCTTAAATCTAGTTTTGAAGGATTAGTTTGAGGAGTATCAAAATATAAGGCTAAACTAAGAACTAGTATCAAAGCCTGAATTGAGTCTAAGATTAGGCAAATAAAAAGTGCTGTAATGAACTAGCTAGACATACAGCTACAAGGAAATATCAGAAATGCCACTGGTGCAAAACTGCAAATTCTGAACTAACTAACAGCAGTCAAGAATGCTTTGCAACAATGACAACAACACAGAACTGGGTTCAGTGTTTTGCCTTTGAAGGTGAATTTCTACTTCCAGGGAAATTGGTCCATAAAATGGAAAAGAAATGAGATTTTTATATCTTAAGAACGGAAAAAGGTCCAAAAACAAAGTGGTGACACTAAAATAGGATGAATGTTATGAAGAAGAAACTACCTTATAATTTATTTCCAGCTGAGTTTTTTGTTGGAGAGAAGGAATAACTAAAAAAAACACAAAACTAAAAACTTTATTGTTGGATGAACATTTCTCTGTTTAGTGTATGTTCCCTTGCTCATCAGTTTTGACCTTATCTTCTGATAGCAACAGTGCTAATACATCACTGATTCCAAAGGAAGCAGGGTTTGCTTGGCTAACCACACCCTATCTCCTTTTTGATTGTACATTTGGGGTGTGGCTACGAGTACTGGATAATAGCTCGAATAGACTATTATCTAATCTCCTGCACCTCATAGTAGAGTCCGTTTCTTCGTGGCGCTTGACCTTGATGACTAAAACCAGTTACAACTGGGTTTTCAAGGGTGGGGGTAACCAACTGTTCAGTCTCTCCATGGCACTCGTACTGTGAGGAAAGGCTATTACTGTACTTTTTGAAAACATCGATTTGTTCCCCACTCTGACCCCTCACCAAGCGCCACGAAGAAACGCACGGACTCCATGTAGGTGTAGGCTTTTACTACGTATTCAGGTGAAATTAATAGGGATGTTTTACATTCACATGGGGCTTACTTTTTAGTTATATGTACTGTACTTAAAGATGCAGATATTGTTAATAAAGTTTAACATGATTTGTTTTTAACTTTCAGGATAAATTTGTTGAATCCCAATACACAGATAAGACAAGTCTTGCCAGTGCAATACATTGGTACCTCAAGGGTTTTGAGGTTCAACCTAATGAGTACGCTGGAATAAACCTTGCCACTTTGCTAGTAATAGATGGCAGCGAGTTCTCTAAATCTGATGAACTTCAACACATTGGTAAGTATTTTCTTACTGTTAGTTACTCTCTTTAAAAAATTCTGTTGATCTTTATTAGTACCATATCATATTAGAAAGAAATTAACTAGAACATAGTTGAATCTAATTGAAAACATTTAAGCTTAAATTAGGTAAAATATTGAATTAAATCTAAATTGTAAAAGGTAAAGTTTGTCTTGTCTATCAAAACGAAGTTAGCACTGCAAAGTCCTCTCTACCACTCAGCCATGACCTTTACCTAGCGTTACTGTAAAGTCACTTAACAAATTGTAAGTGGTGACTGCAATGATCGAACCTGCACCACCGCAGTGATAAGCTCCGGAGCCGCTTGTGATCCGCCAAAGTCAAATCTTTATTCATTTTGTACATACATACGAGGGGGTACCCAAAAGTACCAGGAATTGGTCGGAGGTGGGGAGCGCATAGTTCGCATTTCGGCCGCTAGGGGATGAAAGTGCAACTCTTCCTGAGTTCAGGACACTCACTGTGGTCAGTCTGCGAGGTCGTGAAGAGGAGTTGCATCGTTTTTTCTAAAGTAGTTTTTGTTCTGCCTCGTTTTTTGATGGTGTAATTAAATGAACAAAGTTCAGCAATGAGGTTTTGCTTTTTTCTCGGTAAGAACGCGTCAGAAACGGTTGCAATGATTAAAAAAGCTAGGATAACAGTTATAGTGTTGAAACTTGGCAACTCTTACTATGGTGTTGTTAAAGTTAAAACAATATTTCAAATACTGTACTATTTGAGTAAACTGTGTGATTTTGGTAAAGTGTAACTTACACCCTAACATCTAACGGGGTTTATAGGAATGGTGTTAAACAACTTGATAGGCAAGAAAGGCAGTTTGTCTTCACTACAAGACTACTGGGACGTTGCTACGTTTTTTGAGATCAGTGTTCTGGCCGAGGATTATGCCAAGGCCATACAAGCAGCTGAGTGCATGTTCAAGTTGAAACCTCCTAATTGGTAAGTAACAGTTTTGGCACATTGAGTATGAAATAAAATATGAAGAAGTAAATAAGGTGGCAGTACAAATCTACAAAAGTCCTGCAACAAATACTGTGTCTCAAAAAAAGCAACATACTTTGTCATCACTGTTGAGTCAACGTAAGTTGTAGAGTTTCAATGTTGTACATAGTGAGTAATATTAATGTTGTGAAGGTAAAGGGGTTAATGAAGATGTGTGGCATCTAGGATTATCACTTAAAGCTACCATTTGCAAATGTAAAGAAGTAGTCTGTTTTGTCTATTGTCTACCATCTTGAATGTTAACTAGTAATTGCTTGAATGCTATTATTAACCTCGTGTAATTGTTTTTACACCTCCAAGAGTAAAAATTGTAATCTTAATTTTAACCTTTCCCCACTTAAAGAATTTATATTTTGCAGGTATTTGAAATCTACAATTGGTAATATTTCTCTAATTGACCGATTCAGAAAGAAGAACGAAGATGTTCCTACTTCTCCAGAAGAACAAGTGTTTTCCTTCTGGATGGATTACTTTGTTGAGGCTACGAGAACTGAAGTTGAAGACAATATCCGGTTTCCAGTAAGTTCATACACCTGATTTTTAGTTCTAATTGTTAAATGGCTTAACCTGCGGTACCTTCGGTACTAGAATTTTGAGCACCATACAGTGAAAGGCTAAGAACCACAAAAATTTGTATGCAAAAAGGTCAAGGCTAATTTTATTTTCCCATTTCTAACTGTATAATACAACACCAGGAGAAAAACAATGTTCTCCCAAAAACTGCATTATTGTCATAAACTAAAATAATGCTAAATTTAAAAATATCTGGGGTACAAAATAACAGAATTTCATTATAAAAATCATATTTTTTTTTTTACTAATTTACGTAATACCTTTAGTATACTCCCCATTTAGTGTAATGCGTTATTTGATCCTCCTGGTTTTAAACACCCCTCATCATGCCTCTGAATGGCTTCACGGCTCCATCCTCGTTTGCTTTTTTAGATCCTTCATTTCTGTCATACTTGGTGATCTTTTTATGTAATTTACGTCATTATGGGGAACATAAAAAGTGGGTGTGGGGCAAAGATTTGGTGAGTATGGGTCGTGGGGAAGGAGGTCATGCTGGTATTGACCAAAACTAAGCGCACTGAGATGGCTCGTGGGCAGGCGCATTGTCTTGATGAAAGAACCAGTCTCCATATCACCAAAATTTATGTCACCTGAGAATTTGAGAAGGGCGTCCGGGACAAGGCTTGTCTTTAATCGATGTAGCATTTTGGTTGGGGAAAATACTAAGATTACGCTGGGTTTTGCTGATAATAACATCGTCATGTAAGCATTTCATAATTGCAACCGTTTCTGGCGTTCCTACGAGAAATCGCAAAAATCTCACTGCTGAACTTTGTTCATTTAATTAAACCATCAAAACAAAGCGAGGCAGAACAAAACTACTTTTAAGCAGCTCCCTTTTCACAGCCTCTCAGACTGGCCACACCGGTGCACTGAACTCAGGGCGAGTTAACTCATCCCCTATCGGCCAAAATGTAAACTATGGCTCTTACCTAGCCATCAACTGATTCCGATACTTTTGGGTACCCCCTCATTATATTGTACAACATATGTCAACATGACTTTTGAATACCTAAATACCAAATACCATATTTCTGATGATGACGGCTGCAGAAAGAAGTAAAAAATGGTTGAAGGAGGCTAAACAACAGAATTTTTATGGCGAAGAAATTTTAAAAGCTTGTCCATCGGGATAATTGCCTGAATGTGTATGGCAATTATGTAGAAAAGTAGTATTTTAGTGAGGCTTTTCAAATGTATATAATAAAATCTTTTCCTATTCTTAATTTGTACAGTAGAGTCCCGCTAATCGAACTAGTGAGACCGAACCCGGTTAAATTATTAGCAAAAGGTCAGTTAAAGCGGATTTTAGGCATATGCTGATATGGTTATCATATATTGACAAGGTCATATATATCATTTGGCGACTAATATTTTATATTTAAATGTAAGAAACTGTATGTTTGAATGCTTAGTACATTTGGAATACAAAACAGTGCAGAAGTAGCGTGCGCCCAGATATGGCCGGGCAGTACAAAGATGATGTGGCGGCAGGATGTGTACTGTACTTCTGGTGAAGAAGATAAGATAAGGAACTAGTGGCAGAGCAGTTCCAAGTAAACCCTCTACCCCATCCCGCTGAGTGCATTTTCAATGGAGGCTGCAGCCATTATCAGGTTGGCTGATAGCGATCTCAGAACAGAACCAAACATCCATTTTGTACACATACTAAAAACCAAATTCTAGATTTTTATTGTACTAAATCCTTTGCAATTTACTGTAATTCAAAACTAGTACCCGGTATAAAAACATTATTTGTCAAAATGAAATTAATCATTGAGTGAATAGAGATGAGATGAGGAAATAGCCGCCTCAGGTCAGATGTTACAAGCATTCAGAAAAATGCTGTGATTGGCTATGTTAACCCAGCCCCTGCCGTAGTTGTTCAGCAGCAATATGCGTGTGGGCAGCTGATAAGGAGTGCAGCTGCCCTCACTGACAACCTGGCACTGCCTTCCCCTCCCCTGCTGAGCAGCAGCTGCTCTCTTCCCTCTCTGCTTTCCTTCTCTTCCCTGTCCTTTCCACCTGTCATCTCTGTCTTTGCCTTCACCCCTCATCTCTGTGGAGCTCGTAGCTGGCCATCTGATTTCTTCTCTCTCATTCCCTTACGTGGTTTGGTGATTGGAGGCGTAGCGTCTTTCCTAGTAGAAGCACTTAACCTCCATTATTATCGAGTTTTAGGTATCCGAGGTGGTCTTGGTCTAGTACCTCAGATAAGTTTGTTATTAAACACATGGTATGATACAGTAATTGGAAAACCAGTTTTATTTTTTTTCCATTAACTCAAATGCATTATGATTTTCCCCTCAACAGTGTTTGGATCAAATGGGTTAGGATAAAGCGGGGACTCTAATTATTGCTCAAAACGTAATTTACTTTCTGGATAGCCCTCGTATTTAAACGTTTTGCCATTTGATTCAACATGTGTTGGGAAACTCAAAATTGCTTTTTGTTTTGTTCTACAATGTTTCGTTGTATGTGGCAGTAGAAATGAATAGCTCTGTTTTCTATGGACATTCGGCAACAACAGTGCCAAATGTTAGCTATTGGTTTGTTTCAGATAGTGGTGCTAGAGCACAGCAAGGTGTGGATGCCGAGTTACGTAAATGTGAACCTAGGTGCCGAGGAGAAGTCTATGCAAGTGTGGAACCTCTGCACTGACAGCATGAAAGGCCTATGCAGACAAGTTCACGAGTGGCTATTCACAGCTAGCATGATCCGCTGTGTTAGGTACAATCAATTTCCACAAATGAAATTATAAGTTGCAGAGTATCATGTTATCTCAATTAAAAAATTATTAAAGAATCAATGAATTACTTAAAGCATAATTTATAAAAATCACTTTATTTCTCACTTGCCTGAAAGTTTAAAGTAGCCTCTTGAACCCTTTTGAAATGACAGCAGTTGTTTCTTCTGTGACCAAAGATATACACAGTAGTTCGGCATAATCAATATTCAATGTATGAAGACAGTATTTACAGCATGACCATAATAAGCTGTCCCCAACCAAAGCTGTATTATAAACACTTATTGTCCTAGATAGAAGAACTTTATCCCTACTAAATCGCACATAAGGAATCCAGGAAAAATAGTTTCAAGCTTCTTGTTTTACCCGGTATATTGAAAACTGTAGGTTAAGCATTCGAATATCAGGGTTTCAGGCTGAAGCTCATATCCTGCAAGGCTGAAGCTCAAGTCCTGCAAGGCTGAAGCTCAAGTCCTGCAAGGCTGAAGCTCAAGTCCTGCAAGGCTGAAGCTCAAGTCCTGCAAGGCTGAAGCTCAAGTCCTGCAAGGCTGAAGCTCAAGTCCTGCAAGGCTGAAGCTCACCCAGCGTGCAAGGCTGAAGCTCAAGTCCTGCAAGGCTGAAGCTCAAGTCCTGCAAGGCTGAAGCTCAAGTCCTGCAAGGCTGAAGCTCAAGTCCTGCAAGGCTGAAGCTCAAGTCCTGCAAGGCTGAAGCTCAAGGTGTGAGAATGTGTCGTGTGGCAAGTCAGCTGACAAGCTGGCTGGCAGGTCACTGGGTTGTCGCAGGTTGAAAAAACCTGCGATGGGAGCAATCAATTTTTAGCTCTCTTACGTGTGGTTTAGTGATGGGAAGGCCCATCTTAAATAAACGGTGACCGGCAGAGGTGGAAGTTCAATATGGATTATTAAAACACCAGTTTTGCTAGAGGAGCAGGACAAGTTTTTCGTTGTTTTGGAGTTGGTTAGATTTTTAATAAGAGTTTGCAAAAGAGGGCTTGTGAGAAAGTCACGGCATAAGTAAAATAAACAAAAGAGACGGAAAACTGTAATTTTATAAAAATAAGCCAGTCTTCAAAATGTTGATTTCAGACTTTTATGCAAAAACATAACTCAATAATGGTAAACCACTTCAAAATGGAGGTTATAAATGTGACACTTTGAGGTAAAGTATTAAAGTTTAAGTGGATAGTTTGTGAAGTTTAAGGGTTCCGCTCTTAATAATATTTGAAAACATTTTTATTTTGATATTATTTTACGATTTATGTTTTAGCTTGTACAAAAGGGATGAGCGTTGTCTTTTTCTGTACGTACACCAAAACTCAGATGACTTCCAGATGTATTTTCCTACTGGAGAGTGGAGACAAATGTTCTATGAGCTAGTGCTAGAGATGACAGCAGACCAAGAAGGCATGGTCACTGGACTTGACCAAGACCTCACTGAAGATCAGATTAAGGTACAATACTACCTTAATACCGTAGAAGACAGAATTAAGTTGAGGTGACGTCAAGAGACAAGGAGAGATGTCCTGCTTAAAAGCTTTGGGGGCATAGTTCCTTGTCGTCAGTTTTCAGCTATTCAGAGTGTTCACACAGTTTGAGATCAAATCGGTGACTCTTGCCTTGATTCTCATGGGAATAGAGGTATCAAGTAGTATACAATGTGGTGGTTATGGAATTTTGCCTCTGGTTAGTTTTCTCCTATGAGCTAAATACTAGTGATATCTTGAAAGTGGTGTTTTTTCCATGCCACTGATTACCATTTAATTTCAGAGAAACCGCAGTATTTCTAAAATAGTTAAGAATTTTATTTAGTTCAGTCAACTTCCGATTAACCGTAATAAAGTCGGGTTGAGGCTTCCCAAAATTATTGTACAATAAGGTATATAAAGAGTAAACAACTAAAAATGAGGATAACAGATTTCAGTGAGCAGTGCATGTGGAATCTAGTCATTAGTTCTAATGTATTTTAGCACCCTTGTGATCAGGCGTTACAATAGCCTTGGTTTCATGGTTTTAGTTAACTACTGAGCAATCAGGAGCGCTAGCGTCGAACTCTTGACAGGTCACGTGACTTGGTTACCACAGCAACCAGAAAATGGCGACAGTATTGTGTTTACGCTGTTATTGTCATCTTACTTTCGTATATCACCGTGACACTGTTGTATCACCAATGCGCAATGTTATACTGGTTGCACATTTGTTTACTGTTGAA
Organism: Matsumurasca onukii; assembly: GCA_018831715.1. Taxonomy (NCBI): domain Eukaryota; kingdom Metazoa; phylum Arthropoda; class Insecta; order Hemiptera; family Cicadellidae; genus Matsumurasca; species Matsumurasca onukii. The sequence continues at coordinate 10,471,147 of CM032062.1, forward strand.
CCACGATCAATGTTTTGCATCATGTCGAGTTTTGCTGTATTGCCAATACGACCCGTTTGTGTTTAGTAGACATCGTTTCGCAATCACTAATAACCACTCCGATAACAAAAACAACTCCTGCAACCAGAAAATGGCACTTCAGAAAATTATATGCCCTCTTGTACCACTGTCAAAGCTTGAATAGGCCTAATTAGTCAGATTTATCGGTGAGGGGGATGGTCTGTGAGATTATAGTCTGTTTTGTGAGGGATGGCAGCATTGTATTTTTTCTCCATTTGGTGTCGGGGTTAATCCGATTACGGTTAATCGGGAGTTGACTGTAGTAGAAACTTTAAATTTAGTTTTAAAACATTTGAATCAATTTTTTCAGTTTGAATACGAGTTGGATGAGATGAACAAGAGAATCATTCTAGGAAAAGGCACTTACGGTGTTGTTTACCAAGCGAGGGACCTCAACACACAAGTGAGAATAGCTGTCAAGGAAATTCCAGAAAAGAATCTGGGGTGAGTTTTTATCAAAGTGGCTACTGTTACATACTAAAGTTGTAGTCTCTAACCAACCAATGGTGGAAGGTAAATGTTAAGATATTTTAGAGTTACCACATTGTCATTTGAACAACAGACAGCACTTGGTGACTGACAAAGATTAAACTTATGACCTAGGACTATCTTACTTCTAGGGCCAGTACAGTTGTCAAGGTTTCAGTTGTTGAACCCCATCGTTCTGGGTGTCAAAATCCTGATATCCATACCTCTGTCATTACTTTAAACTAGTTTTCCTATTGCTGTGATAATCTGTTAAAATATTATGTACAGACAATTTTTTGAGGCGATGGCTTAACTTTCAAGACCGGCCGTGCAGTCTATTAAAATATGAAAAAGAGTACTACTATGTTTTACTTGTCTTTGCTAATAACATCAGTAGCCCTAAGTTAACTTTTTCTTTTATTATCCTGCAAGGCTGAAGCTCAAGTCCTGCAAGGCTGAAGTTCAAGTCCTGCAAGCTCAAGCCCCAGGTTGCTGAAGCTCAAGTCCTGCAAGGCTGAAGCTCAAGTCCTGCAAGGCTGAAGCCTCAAGTCCTGCAAGGCTTGCTCAAGTCCTGCAAGGCTGAAGCTCAAGTCCTGCAAGGCTGAAGCCTCAAGTCCTGCAAGGCTGGGCCTGGCTGCGTGAGAATCGCTGTGGTTTAAGGCGTCAGCTGACAAGCTGGCAATTTAGGTCACCTCGCTGTCGCAGGTTCAATCCCGCGCATGGGGAGCATTCTATTTTAGTTTTATAAAAGCCAGTGATGCAGTCCATCTTAAACAAACGGTGACCGCAGAGGTGGAAGTTCAATATGGATTACAACAAACATACTTGCTTTTGTATAGAGTGGTCAGCGACAAGTTTTTGTTGTTTTGGAGTTGGATTAGATTTTAATAAGAGATGGGTGAGGGCGGTGAGAAAGTCACGGATAAGTAAAATAAAACAAAAGAGACGGAAAGCTGTAAATTTTAAAAAAATGCCAGCTTCAAAATGTTGATTCAGACTTTTATGCTAAAACATAACTTAAAATGGTAACCACTTCAAAATGGAGGCTATAAATGTGACACTTTGAGGTAAAGTATTAAAGTTCGCAATGTAGAAGTTTAAGGGTTCCGCTCTTAATAATATTTGAAAACATTTTTATTTTGATATTATTTGAGATTTATTTTAGCTTAGGCCAAAAGGATGAACGCGGTCTTTTCTGCACGCATAACCAAAAACTCAGATGACTTCCAGATGTATTTTCCTACTGGAGAGTGGAGACAAATGTTCTATGAGCTAGTGCTAGAGATGACAGCAGACCAAGAAGGCATGGTCACTGGACTTGACCAAGACCTCACTGAAGAGATCAGATTAAGGTACAATAACCTTAATACCGTGAATACAGAATTAAGTTGAGGTGGACGCCAAGAGACAAGGAGAGATGTCCTGCTTAAAAGCTTTGGGGCATAGTTCCTCATCGTTTTAGCTATTTTCAGAGTGTTCACACAGTTTGAGATAAAATTGGTGACTCTGCCTTGATTCTCATGGGAATAGAGGTATCAAGTAGTATACAATGTGGTGGTTATGGAATTTCTCTGGTTAGTTTTCTCCTATGAGCTAAATACTTCAAAATCTTCATGGAGCAAGTGCCTGGAGGTCAGTTAACATTTAGTTGTTAAAATGTATTTCATAAGTCATTTTGTTTCTTCATAGAACAAAAACATTTTACTATATATCAAATACAAATAAATACAGCCTAAGAGGCAGATAATATGATGTTTTTTCTTTTGCATACATACCTTATATAATCTTTAAAAGAACATGTAAACATTCTTAAACATTCGGACTGAAGAGTGTATAACATCTGGATTATGGGTAGCCAGGTCTTAGAGTCGGGGCTGTAGTCTCTGAGTCATTTAAGTTCCAATAGCTCAGAACATGCCAATGTGTACGAAGTGCAGTTGTATACAAAAAATGGTTATCTTAGAGTTGCATGTGAAATGATGCTTGGGCTTCGGCCGGTATGGTAAGCAGGCGGTATTAAGGGTGTGTGCCAACCTGCGGGGGTTTCCTTGCAGGGAAGTCGAGAGGGGTAATCAACCGTTCCGCGGAAAGTTCCAAGTATTTCAAATTTCCGGTTTTGAAATAGAAAACAAAAATCCCGTCCACCCCTAGCCTAATTAATCTAATTAACTCTAGTGTCTTGACTATACCAATTTCTTATGGTTCTTGTTTAGTATAAACCTTTCAACCAATAAGATAACACTTTGTGATCAGCTTTGACTCTTAATAATTAACCTTTAATTTGTTGCTCACCTCAGTTAGTTAATGAGCTGTATCTTGATTTATAATATTCTCACTACAGTTGCTCTGTTAATCCTTACAGGAAGTTTATCTGCTCTTCTACGCTCAAAGTGGGGGCCTTTAAAAGAGAACGAGTCGACTATTCAGTATTACACCAAACAAATCTTGGAGGGTCTCAAGTACTTACATGATCAAAAGATTGTTCACCGAGATATAAAAGGTATTTATTTGTATTTTATTTATTTAATTAATACCCTCTGGTCATCATTAGTGTTATTGGACTATTTTATAGAAGGAAATAATATTAGATCCAAGTTATCCAATACTTATTTTAAATACAATTAAGAACAACTTTTTGATAGTTCTACCTATCAACCCCAAGTTTTAACCCTTTGCGGTCTCATTTTATTTTTAAATTTTCGTAAAAAGCCTCCAGTATGGGTTTCCCAGTCCCTATAAGCAAAATTTCAGCAAAACCCCTCTCGGTGCGGTGCATTACCAGTCATTGAACCACACCTCTAAGCGCGGGGATTTAAGCGCTTCCCTAAGCTCAAAAGTGCCACTCTCGCTCACTGGATTTGATGAGCCATTTTCTGGCCCCGCTTTACCCGGCATGATCAACAACTAGCATTGCACGTACCGGCGCACTGGTGGGATTCAAACCACGCTGTGACAGACAGGGGCCAGCTGTCGTCACTATAACCACTAAACCACCGGGCTGTTTGTAGGTGGGCTGTCAAAGTCACACTTGAGGTTGCCGTGGAGGGAGGGAGTGGTAGTTTCATCTTCTCTGCTAAGTGGATTAGTGTTGCGTGGTCTCATATATCAGAGACTGTTTCAACCGTCTCCTATACTGCACATCAAGCGTTCAAAGGAAATAGCGTTTGTCGACCTATGAACCGCAGCGACCTCAAAGGGTTAACAATGAGTAAAATATTATTTAAGCTGAACCTGCAATAATATATGAAATGTTTTTTTGTTTAAAACTTTAGAAAAATGAATCAAGTTAAATACATTTAATTGATATCATTTGTCTAGGCTCTCTTGTTAGTGTCAATAGAAAGATTTATAGGCTTAAATTAAAACCGTTTTCCCAAATTTGACCTTTTATAAATTCAATTATTTCTTTAAAGAATACTTACTAAACGCAAGTAATTTATTTTTTCAGGTGACAATGTGTTGGTTAACACTTACAGTGGAGTTGTAAAGATTTCTGATTTTGGAACATCAAAACGTCTCTCTGGTCTTTGTTCTAATACAGAAACTTTCACTGGAACTTTGCAGTACATGGCTCCAGAGGTCATTGATAAGGGGCAGCGAGGTTATGGTGCTCCGGTTAGTATTCAAATTTACATGGTATACAATATTTGAATATTTCCTCTACTAATAGTTCTAGCTTCTCCTTCATAGAACTATGATGAGTGAGTGGACATTTGTTTTGACAAAATTACAGTAAAGTTTACTTACTTTACTCTTACAGGGCCATTTATATCGAGTTGGTATTTAGCGGCGTGCGTATCCCCTCCACCTGGACCGGTCTTCAGCGTCTTCTCAGTAGCTCAAGCCTCTCATGTCTTTCAATACTTCATTCCACCATCTCTGTCTTGGTGCCCCTGGGTCTTCTACCTTCAGGCCTCCCTTTCATAATTTCTTGCAGCCAGTATCCCTCTTCCCTTCTTAGTAAGTGTCAGCCCACCTCAGTCGTCTGCATCGTATTTGCGATTATGTCGGTGCTTTATTTTACAGTAAAGTTTACATTAGGTAAATTTTACAAGGAGAGAGAGGATAGTAGCTAGCTTACTCAGAAAAACAAGTTTATGGGCCAACAAAAAGGCACACAGAAGAGTCACAAAAATTCACTGATATTTGCCCTTACCAAGGGCTTTATCAAAGCACAAGTTCCTAACACTAAACACAAAAAAGGCTGACTGGGACTCATGGTGGTCCTATAATCCAGCTTCATGGAGGTCAGGTTTTGGATGTATAGGTCTCAGATAGTCAGTGATCATCTGATGATACCGCATCAACTCCACCATCGTTTAGACATATAAGACTATCACCTGTGTGGTTAGAGTTGTTGGTGCTTGTATTTCTATTGGTCATTGGGCTATTAATTAATGACCCATTCTAAGGAAGAGTGGCCTTAGTTTGTAACAAGACTACACCTCATAACTCATTACTACCACTCATCACACTCATCCTTCACCACATATTTGCCTTAAAATACCCTCATGAGAGTGGTGGGCATCTCAAATAGTGATATGAGTGAAAGTATCGCATCTCAATAGTATTTGAAAGTAGTTCATTTTAGTCCTTGTGTCATAAAGTGTCACTTTAGGACCTAGTGATGAAATATACTATAATTGACATAACCAGGTAACTTTCACAGTTTTGTATAATCTTAGATAGTCAATAACTAATTTATAAAAAGTAAATCAATTGAATCAAAGGTTATCCCCAAAAAGTTGACAGAACTTTTTGCCTGCATATTCAAACAGGTCATTTGGAAAATGTTCAAGAGTAAATAGAATACTTTGGGTCTTGGTTTCATTCAATAAAAACACATTAGTCCTAAACCATTCAACTGAGCTTTTGAGAATGTCATCAACAATTACTTCAAGATGATTTAAGTTATCGTTTAAATGAAAAAGTCAAAAACGTAGTATCATCAGTGTAAAGAAATGCTTTTGATCGTATAAAGAGCTGGAGATCAAAAATACAGATTAAATAAATGTAGGCCTGATCCTTGAGGAACACCCACTTGATATTAATTAGTTCTGACCAATTGCCCTTTGCATAAACTCTATGAGATCAGTTACCGGTTACTAAAATATGACTTGACACATTTCTAAGGTTACGTACCGCATTGTACTGAACAAGACTGTACTGTTTAGGCAGACATCTGGTCGCTAGGTTGTACTATTGTAGAGATGGCGACAGGGAAGCCTCCGTTCATAGAGCTGGGCTCGCCCGAGGCTGCTGTCTTCAAGGTGGGTTTCTACAAGGTACATCCAGAAATACCATCCGAGCTCTCAGACAAGGCTAAGAACTTCATCCTGCGCTGCTTCGAGCCGGACGCTGCTCACAGAGCCTTGGCCACTGAACTGCTGGAGGACAACTTCCTTACTGAGTATGGCTACTACATTCAAGTAGAATATACTAATTTAGTAAGGAAAGGATGTAAACAACGATTTAAGATCAAGTATAACTTGGTAGTTGTGGGAGACAAATTAAGGAAATAAAACACATGTTAGACAATTTGATTTCCTGTTTTATGGACGAATCGGTCCCAAAACTTTTGCCGATTGCTGGTTCTCTAGCTATCAGTTACCGGTTATTATCAGTTATCGGTTTTTTGCTAAATAAAACCAGTTGATCACTAAAGTTACAAGTGAAACTAGGAGGTCCAATAATTGTTTAATAGCTTGGCCTTGGTAAATTCGGGGATTAGCCAATACAAATTACTTAGCTATCCATAGGTTGTTCAGAATTGTCAAGCTGCAGAAAGTTAGAATCTAAGCTTTAGGCTAGGCTATAACAACAGCATTAAAACCTAATAAGTTAGGAGTCAAATCCAAGATGTGAACGTTTGAGTCGAATATAGTCCTGTTACACTTGGCTAAATGCGTAGGGAATTAAAGGTCATTAAAAAACCTGTTTACTTTAATTAAACATAAGTGCTTGTCGTACGACACAAATCCATGTTTTAAAGTTATACAAAACCATATGTAAATAACTAAATATTATTGCATTAGAGCCATGCGACAATAAGTATTGTTCATCACTCGTCCCACTAGATGGATTGGCTGCGCTTCAGACGTTAATCGTTAGTTCGTATCAACAAGCTTTCCTTTAGGACCTAGTGATAAAATGTAATATTTCATTAGGCTACAAACATAGAAACAAAAAAAGTTATCTTGTTATTAATAAAAGTTATTTTTGGTATTAATGTTAAAATTTTCATAGGAAGGATTTTTGTTTAAGTTTAACCACTTAAGAAGTATAAACAAAAACCCTCAACAACCTCACTAATATAGAGTTCTAACAAAGAATAAATGAATCAAGGTTTTATTTAATTTTCTAAAATACCTGTTATTAATCTGAACTGAAAACCTTGCATCTTTTTTTATTTCATATATTTGTTTAATCTTTATCTAATCTTTATGTTAGCTAAGCTCCAATAAGTATGAGTAAATGAGGTTTTAAAATACAACTTCAGTCTGTACTAGTATTACCAGATGTTCCAAAAGTATGAATCTGAGTTGTTCTCTTGTTGTAGTTATGTCGTGTTGTTTTAGAAAGAAGAAAACGTCACGAGCTTTGGTCGCACCTCAAGAGTTCAACCGAAGTATTTCTGTGCCAGCTGATAAGTCAGTGGCCAAGACTGCGGCTAACACTTCCCACAATACGGTGACTAACTCAACAACAACCACTTGTATTCAGCCAATCTCCCCGACGGATGAAACGTAAGTCTCAACATGAGATTGAACTACAATTGTTTTATTACAAGATTTTTTGCTTTATTAATATTATACTCAAATTGGAACTTTAAAAATACCTTAAGTTTAAGACATTACGTAGGATTTTAACTGGCTTTGAGGGTTTTATTTTTTATTCTACCTCTTTTAATATGCATGTGTATGGAGTAGAACTGTAAGGAACGAGACAGTGTGGGACAGAAACTGGGATTTGGGAGCGGGGAAAAAGCTGGCAAATAGGCATATTTTATAGCAAGCACTTGTTAATAAAGAAATATTAACTAAAATTGAGTTTCTTCAATCAAATAATTTTGTTTATAATCAATTGGTTTGTTTGTGACTCAATTGTTGTGTCGATCTACACAACACAGTACAGTTTGTTTAAATCAAAACTTCGTAAAGTACATCACAACTCACAACTATTACATAAACCACTAAGAGGGGTTGTTTACTTGAAACTGCTCGCCCTAGTTCCTTATCTCCACCAGAAGTACAGTACACACTAACACAACAATACTTTGAAGTACAAAACACGAGGTTAAATTAGTGTTTTCAGCATTTTAGAAGGAAACATTTAATATATCAGGATGTTTTCCCGTCCTGAAATTTCAGTACTAGGGGAGGAGATCGGGAAATTATCTCAATCCTGTCCCGGTACCGGAATCCCGCACAGTTCTAGTATGGACATTTACTAATTTTAATGTTCTTGCAGAAACTAAGAAAAATATTTTTAAGCCCCCTTTACTGTTTTAAATTTAAACTTTCAAAAATGCTTCATTACTCTGTGGGTAATGTTATTAAGGTGATCCAAAGAACAAGTTTAAGAGTTATTTATGCTTTGCTAAATAAAAATAATGTTCTAGGAAAACTAAGTTTTCTTTACCAGCTCTATTTTTACTTCATCATTTAGTGTCCTACGTATGTGTCCTGTCATCTTCTATTCCATTCCAACCAAAATGATTAAAGATTTAAAAAAAGTTCAATGACATTTAACAAATTTGAAATTTGAAAAACATATAATTTTAAAGTTTGGTTTGTTGTGTGGTGCGTGTTGCTTGTGTGGTGGACTGCAGTGACAGTGAACTTGATCTCAAAACCCAATCTCAACCGGCCCACATACGGAACCGAAATGCATCACTACTAGCACCCATCTGTATGCCGTCTGCTCTCTCATACAACAGGTAAATCAGGCTCTCAGTAGCAGATGACAACTAGACTAGAGCTACTTAAAGTTTACACACCCTGCACTAAAGGAACCTTTTGGAGCACAAGACAGGCTGGAAGCAAACATGTGTCGGGAGGTATAGAAAGTGTTAAGGAAGAAAAAGCTAAGCAAATGTCTTTTTGAGGCTAAATCCCACAGTGAAAACAAAACCCAGGCCTAAGAGCTGATGACAAATAGTAAGTACCATATTAACCGGAGACCCTTTTCATTATTTTTATGTTAGGCTCAAAAACAAGGTGTCTATGCCGTCAGCATTACACTCGCACATTTACGATGAAAGCACTAAATTAGTTTTAACCGCTGGAAAAAACCACTCAAAACATTGAAAAATTCCTTCAAGAGAGCCTAAAATCGGCAGGTGTACGTCAGTTACGATTACAACAGAAGCATAAATCAACCTAGGGTTGTGTCTGTGTGCTGTGAGGAGTGGAGGAAGGAGAATTGATGGGAAGCCAGTGAAAGTTAGGACTGTATAGAGCTGTGAAGAAGAGTAAGGGAGGAGAAGAGAAGGAAATGCCAGAAAGAAGCAAACACATACAGCTACTAGCTTTATATAGTTGACTTCACAATGAAGTGCCTTCTACATAAATGTGCGAGTGGTAGCGGTAGCCCCTTGTTTTTAACTTTTATGCCTAAATATGGTAAAAATGGGCAACTTAGACTAAAGTGTATACAGTAATTTCAAGTTGGAATAACATTGTTTACCAACAGGTAAAAATAATCAATCATATTAGGTAGATAAAAATAATCAACCGTTAGTATTTTATGTCTAACAAGTTGATATTTTTATTGACATATGCCTTCATAAGTCCATTGTCTTCTGCAGGTCTAAAAGTTGTCCTGGAGTTTTAATAAGGTAAACTAATTTGTATGTCTGGCTTGCAGTTTTGTTTTACAGTAATTTTGATTTCCTTATTGTAATACAGTAGAACTTTGTAAGTCTATGCTTCGGATTATCCTTTTATGTTCCAATATAATGTTTTAACATATTTATTTGGATTTATATATGTTAAACATATATTTATTGATGAAATCTGGAAAATTAAATACAAACCATGTACATAAAATACTAAATATCCACATTGACACCCAAAATACCAGGAGTGTTTTATTCACCTGAAATGCTGTAAGTGTAAACTAAATCTATAAGTGTTTGATTAGTCATCGATACTGTATTGTTGTTCCCGGTAAGTCTCTAGGAGCGAGGTTATATTGTTAAAAGTATAAACAGGACCGTCGCGTGGTTTGTTGGCCGGGAAGATTTTGTCAGGCAATCCCCTTCCCCAAATTATTCTCCAGCTTATCCATTATCAAAATCTTTGTGCCATTAGAAATACCAAAAAAGCCCAATCAGTTACCAGTTACCTTTCAAGAATACCAGTGGCAGGACTTAATATCCATTTACAAAATGCTTTAATATAAGAATTGTACTAAAAATGCACTATACTATAAGTGCAATCCACAGATTTATAAATAAGTCTTTGCTCTCGGTTTTCTTGACTGACCGTAACGTCAATAGGTTGAACTTTTTCACAGCATCTGGGCGTGGGTTCAAATCCCACTTCTGACACCATGTAAACTTGAGATAGAATAGAAAATTGTATGAAAGTTAAAGACATGTTTTATTAAAACTGACTTGTTTACATTGAAAAACAACAACTCTGTCAACAATAGGAAACATTTGCTATAAACAAACACAGATTATGTTACAAACGCCTTTAGCACCTCACTGACCGCAGTCCGCGGCGCCCCCCCTGGTCGCAGCACCCAGGGAAATTGCCTCGCCACCCCCCCAATGGACGATCCTGAGAATAAAGTAGTTATTGGTTCTGTAATGGAGCAAAATCAGTATAGTAATGAGTTTACAAGATAAAAGGACAATTATAACAAAAAAACCCAAAGTGAAATAAAAAATGTATGTACTAAACACAATTTTTTACATTACATTAAAAGAAGATACAGTATAACCTCGATTAACCGTCACATTTGAGACCGGGACGGGGACAGATAATAGAATAGACAGATAACAGAAATCGTCTTTAAAATTACCAAATTGGTACTTTGTATGTAGTAAATTCATAGAAAACCATATTTTAAGGTGGATAAAGGAATAAAAGTACAAATTAAAACATTGTTCAATGAATAATAAAGACGTGTTTGTATTGCACAATAAATAATACAGTACAGTATGTAACAAAAAATTTACATAATTTTAAATTTTTTTGCTACACTTTAATTTTACGCCTGACGGTTAATCAAAGTCCTATTGTAGTTGAAGAATTTTATGTTAAGGCAAAATTGTCAGTGTTTTTAATTATTGCTAGTACATTCTTATGTTTTATGCAATACAGAGTTATTATGAATGCTAAGGAAGTTGCTTGTGTACTTGTAGTTTGGTGTCACCGATGATCGACGACGGAGAACATGCAGGAGTGTCACGACGTCGCAGCTCCAGTGGTGCTTTGCTCTCCCCCGAGGTGCAAGGTGCAGAGCTGGAGCAGGACGGCTTCTATCTGCTGAAGAAGGATTCACAACGTCGTACGACCTTGTCCCGGGTCCTCACACAAGACCAGACCAAGGTCTGCCAACTGTGGATACAACGCATCCGTCAGGACATCCCCGACTCTGTTCTCAACATTGTTAGTATCACAAGGTTCAAATTTCAATTATATCTTGCTTTCTCCTAGTGCAGGTGAAAATGGGTTCAGCTTGGATTCAAGTTTTAAAGCTTTCAGGAGATTATTTTGAGTAAAATAGGTTCTTTTAAAATAGACAATACGAGGAGTGTTTTTAAAGTAAGTTCCGTTTTGGAATTCCGCCGCTTCAGCTGCCGTCGCCGTGCCGGCAGGTGTTGTGTACCTGCATCTCTTGGTTTCCAGACAGCAGTACTGTCATTTTAGTTGATGCGTACACTTGTCTGTGACCGTTTAAAATGCCTCCGCCTATCGAAAGTCCCGCTGACTTTGAAATCGATCAGTGATTCGTTTTCTTAGTGCCAAAGGCCTAAAAGCAGTCGATATTTATCGTGAGATCAGTGCAGTGTATGGAGAAAAACATTATGAGTGAAGGAATGGTAAGAAAATGGGTTAGGGCGTTTAAAGATGGCCTCTTTAATGTTCATGACGAGGAACGCAGTGGTCGCCCTTCACGAGAGTTGATTGGAAAAGTTGATGAAAAAATTCAAGAGAACAGACGTTTCACGATCTCATCATTATCTGAACAGATTCCTCAAGTATCTCGAAGTGTCATTTACACGACATTGTGATGGAACGGTTGCAATATCGGAAGTTGTATTACGCTGGGTTCCAAAAATGCTGACTGAAATGCACAAAACGAAAAGTTTGGGCAGTGCTTTGGCTTTCCTTTCTCGGTACGATGAAGAAGGTGATGATTTTTTAAGCCAAATAGTGACAGGCGATGAAACATGGGTCGCTTACAATACATTAGAATCAAGCAGCGACGAATGCAGAATGAAATGGTGATATTCGACCTCGCCCAGGAAAGTCAAGTTCAAACAAATGATTGCTGCCCAAAAATCATGTGCACAGTGTTTTGGGACAGGTAGGGGTGTTGTTGGTGGGGTTTTTGCCTCGTGGGGACACAATCAATTCAAATGTCTTACTGTGACACTTTGAGCAAACTCTGCTGTGCTATCCAGAACAAAAGGCGAGGCATGCTGACTAAAGGTGTCATTTTGCTTCACGACAATGCCCTTTCACATGTTTCAAACAGAATCCAAGATTTGTTGTGAAAATTTGGTTGGAACAATTTGAACACCCTCCCTACAGTCCAGATCTTGCGCCGTGTGCGACTTCCACATGTTCCTTCAATTGAAGAAGCACCTGGGCAGCGTGTGCCAGACGACGACAAAATCAAAACGGCTGTGTTGAATTTTTTGTCAAGTCAGACGGCAGAGTTCTATGACAAAGGAATTCAAATGCTATTTGGACGATAAGTGCCACAATATTGGTGGCAGTTATGTAGAAAAATAGTTTAAAGTACAGTTGAAAATTAAGGTAAAAATTCTTCAAAATACGTTATTTTAGCACTAAACCTTGGCTCAACTGGATTCTATTTTATCCTGCCAGCCCCTCTGCCAGATTAGGCCGGATAGGGGAGGTTCTACTGTTTATCCATACCATCTTAGAGTACTTAGAATAATTAGATTCCAATTCCTTATTCTGGCAATAAATGTTCCACAGATTGAATCTTTGCTCGTAAAATTTAAAGATTGTTTTGGCCAGACTATTGATTTGAACGTTAGGTTAGACAGTGTACAACGATCTACTGTGTCTTGAGTCCACTAATCAGCTATGTGCCTTGCAGTACCAGTTAGAGACTCTGATGGTGGGTCTGCGGGAACACATCGGCGGTCAGAGCAAGGACCAGCTGGAGGCTGCAATACACTCGGTCAGGGAAGACTTGGAGTTCGACTCCGGAGCCATCAACCAACTACATCTTGCCATTTACCTCTTCCAGGAAGCTGTAAGAAAAATACTAAATCAAACATTGCCAAATTTTGTTTTAAACGATTTTTAGTTGACCTGGTTCAGTTTTCAAGGTTTCTCCTTAAATCCCTTATTAAGGTCAAAGGGTTAAAAACTTCAGTCAAGTAGAGTTACGTGTCGTATAAATTGGATCAGTCATTTGCAATTTATCAAACTTGATCCACAAACCTGAACAAATTACTTGTTCTCCTTTTGTGTAAGGATTTACTCATTTATTACATTTGCTCACCCGATTATATTATGACAAACTACTAGCGTGTTATATTCTCAGGTAAACGTTGTGCTCCGTTCTCACAGCATCAAGCCCCACTGGATGTTTGCCTTGGACAACCTTGTACGCAATTCTGTCCAAGCTGCAATCACCATTCTGTCTCCAGGTTTGTACATCTAATTCAAAAGTAAAGAACCAAACAACTATTTTTACTTGTCACAATACAGCAAGACTTTATTGATTTTTAATCAGCACATCATAAAATAACATTAACAAATCATATTTGCTATTACCATTTAATCTACCCATGATATTCTCAATCAAATCATCCCCCTGGTGTGTTCTTCTTTACACCAGGACTTGTCTAATATTTTAGTAATTGTGATGATTGAAAGTTGTCAACTGTACACATTTGCAATGTTATATGTATGTTTACAGAGCTGGGAGCGAATCTTCTAGGTCACGAGATGGGAGGAGGAGGGTGAGATGTGGGACGAGGGGGAGGAGGTCTGGTGGGGAGGAGGGGATGCTACAGCCTCAGCTCCGTCTACTGTCAACTCTCTCAAGTCTGAGGTGACGAGTGTGGACAGCTTTGCCAGCAGCGTGAAACTCAGACACGACTACCGTGAACAAGTCAACTCCCTTCGTTCCGAGAACAACAGGTCGGTTTATACAAACAAATTGATGTTACTGTTTCAATATGTCAATGCAGTCGTTAAATGTTTAACTTTGCTTTCACGTCAATAACACAGTACGGTTTATAGCTGAAACTGCTCTGTGACGTATGTAATTTTTTTACACTATGTTTAGACTGATGCAAGAACTCCTGGAGGGTCAGAAGCAGTACCAGAGCCTATTGAAGCAGTCGCTGGAGGATCAAAGATTGCAGATCAAAACTTTCCAGCAGGTGGTAGAGCAGATGAGTCTTGTCAAGACTTTGGTCACCAATCTCCACCAGTCTTCCTGGTAAATAACGGAACGTATTATTATTTATCAACTTGTAGAGAAACACAGAAAACGATGTCTGTCTCGCTGGGTCTCAATTTTGTCCGCTGATGACATTTAGCAAAGTCATTTTATGTGTAACAAAAATAGCTCAAATAGATTAATCCAGTAAAAGGTTTTATAAAGCTGGTTAAACAAATATTTTGTTCTTGAATTCCAAATGGAAAATTTATTCTATTAAGGCCGATCTGAAGGTTTTTTATAAAACATGTGATATCTAGTTTTGATACCAAATGTATTTCTGTATAAACAATTAATATACTTTTGGATATAATGTTGATTGAATAAAAATCATGAAAAAACTCCTCTAAAACATAGCATTTTGAGCATTTTAAAAGGTGGGGTGAAACAATTTACCAAATCCAAAATTTAGCTGTGAGAACACTCCGTCAGTATTTTTTGCCCTCAACAAATATTGTCTCTTGGAGCACACTATTAGCAAATGCCTTGTCTGCCTAGTGGTACCTCTGGGCTTGAAAGTGGCAGTGAGATGAGTTCCCCGGAAGCCAATGGTCCGACTGACGTAAGAAACAGGTACAGCCGGCTGGTGCCTCAGATCAGCGTCACGGAGGTAGTCTCCGACCAACGACTCGTAGAGTGGCTTCAAGCTCTCAGGCTGGACCAACAATCCATCGACAAGGTACCTTACCACTACTTCCATCAACAAGTTTGTAAGTTAGAACAGTAGGATGCCAATTATCTAGACTAATAGGTACCAAACCTTACTCAGATAACTAGATATTCTACATTAAAGGTTAGGTTTCTAAATTGTATAGGATTGACTTGAATTTTAAAGAACCAAGTACCATATATACTTGAGTCCAAGGTGCCCTTTTTCTACCATAAAACATATTGTTTCAGGGGTTTTATAGGAAACATGTGGTTTACCAAAATTGGATACTTTTGGTACTAGAAGGAAGAGTACGGGAAAAGATGTCACTCTTGTCCTATAACCGAACATCTGGGATCCCGTACAACAATATTTTCGCCATACCTACCAGAAAAAATGTCTGGAAAATCCAAAAAATTATGGGATGTATCCGTTTATAATTATGTTATTTGTGAGTTATTCTGTTTCAGTTTCTCATTGAAGAGTACAGTCTGGACGATGTTCTTCACTATATTAATAGAGAAGATCTTGGCAAACTCAACCTTAAGTAAGTGAAATTTGTCATAACACAGCTATGAAGTTATCAAGGAGAGCAGGCCCAACCTGGATAAAGTAGAAACACATAAGAGAACACTACTGTCAAATTTTCAGCCCTACTCGGACCTTTGTCAAGACAAAAAGAACTTTATCGGGGCCTAGTGCCTTATTTCCTAAATCTTAAAAAATAATAAGGGTAAAACATCTCAAATAAATTGATATGTTATATTGAAAACTAAAACTATTATATCACTATTTGAGATGCAGACCACTCTCATGAGCGTATTTTAAGGCAAATATGTGGTGAAGGATGAGTGTGATGAGTGGTAGTAATGAGTTATTAGGTGTAGTCTTGTTACAAATTAAGGCCGACTCTTCCTTAGAATGGGTCATTAATTAATAGCCCAATGACCAATTGAAATACAAGGACCAACGGCTTAACGTGACTTCCGAACCACCCAGGTGATGGTCTGATATGTCTAAAGTTGATGTTGCATGAGTTGATGCGGGTATCATCAGATGTTTACTGAGACTATCTGAGCCGCTTTAGACCTACATCATCCTCAAAACCTGACCTCCATGAAGCTGGATTACAGGACCACGCCACGAGTCCCAGTCGTGAACTACTTGTTACAGTATTGAAATACTCACTAACATCTAAAATATAAATAAGAGAATTCTCTTATAGACAATGTTACAAATTACAATTGACAGTATCAGGAGCTTATATTCTAACAACTTGGTTAAGCAGATGTCAAATATGTCGCGGATGTGGGATTACAAATTTTGGGAGGGAGGTGTATTTCTACAGTTGTTTTTTTCTCATTACTTTTGTTCTGGACCCAGTTTGAGTTAAGCAGATTTTTGGATTAGCAGGGTTTTGTCTAATGTAAGTCAAAGTCAAAATATCTTTATTACAATTTCTTCAAGAAATGTAGGTACTGGCCTCAAATTTTACAGAGTAATTTAAAATTCTAATGGTCTTCGCAGTCTCTGTGAAGAAATTCTTCCAGTGTGTAGAACGGTCTATCCACCAGCCAGTAGTTCATACTGGAAGAATTTCTTCGCAGATTAAATAGAAGTTCTATAGTCAGTCTGTGTTGAATTATTAAAACGTAAGTGGCTTGAAAGAAGCTAAATTATTGTAACAAGTTATCTTACATATCTCTTTATATGAAATCTTATTTACCCTACTTTATGCTGCATGTTTGTAGCTATCTAGTATCAACATAGAATAGTTGGTTTGTTCATTGTAGATGTAGCAAGTGTGGAATTACCGGTATGTTTGCTCAGGGGAGGTGTTGAGATCAGAGTGTGGAAAGCGATAGTGAGTTGGCGCAAGAAGCACAGACCCGGCACTCCCGTCCACCCTACACCAACACAGTTGATCACTGACAACAACCACAACCGAATTTGATACTCAACACTTGCTTGCTGATTACCGTAGTCTTCTTTCAGACTACTTCTAGTTTGTAATATATTTAAAAATACGAGGGTCATCCAGAAAGTAAAGAACGTTTCGGCATGGTAAAATAAAAAATAAAGATATCAACACAAAACTTTATTTACAAATGCATAGAACCTTCCTCTACCTTTTTACTCAGTCGCCATGGATTTCAAGACACTGGTTGTAACATGGGACTAGTTTTTCCATACCCATGTTCTACTCATTTGCCGCCAAAAAAATGAGCCAGGATTTAGCTTCTTAGCATTAGCTTCTTGGAGTTTCTCATCGTTAGCAAACTGTTTTTTACCCAAAAAATCCTTAAGCTTTGGGAATAAGTGATAATCACTTGGCACCAAGTCAGGGCTGTAAGGTGGATGACTAAAATTTCCAATGTAGACGTTGAGGTTCTTGTAGCGTTCTTGCAGGCATGAGGTAAGCATTGTCAGCAACACTTTTTCTGACAGCATTATTCGTCTCTTGTTTTGGATGGTGCGTCGAAGTTGTTGGAGGGTTTCACAGTAGGCTTCTGAGTTAATTGTTTCTTGGATTAAGTTAACATTAATTCAACATGGATTAAACCCTTTAGGTCCCAAAACAGTTGCCATGACTTTTCGACTGTTAAAATTTCACACTTTACATTTAGCGGGGTTTTCAATTGTCGAGGCCATTATTAATCACTGTGAAATGGAGACCGCGTTAATCATACAGCGAACCTACACTCAAACTGTAGGGGAAGAATGTAGCTTCAGCTGCACGCCTAGTAGCAGGAGGGGTGTCGCGGCGTTTGATCTTATGTCGTTCTTTACTTTTGGATGACCCTCGTATTAATCACTCTATGTACAATATTATTGAAAGAAAAAGATGTGTCCAATATTTTTAAACAAATTGGTCTACTTTGGAACCTTTTTTATTTGCTAGAAAACATTTTGTAAACAAACCTTCTTACACAACAGAACTGTCTTTTTATTTTTATTAAATATAATGTTATGGTAGCCATTCAGCAGTTCCACGATTTATTATTACATTATTTACTGTTGTCTGTTAGTTATAGAGCCCAAAATTAAAAATTTTGAATGTGGTTACCGATAAGTATACTTTTGGGTTTTAAATCTTGTGTGCCTTATTTTTGAAATGTTGAAATAGATGCCTGTAAGGATTTGTAGTAATATACTGATTGTTATATTAAGTTTAGTAATAAGTCCTATCGTAGACTACGATAGTATGCTACTTTTATTCTGTTTGCCATATTAGTAATTTAGTTGTTAATTCATAACATTGGTTTTACCTCTCGTTTGTTGAAACTGAACAAAAATATTAAATACAAATTGTATATTAGATTTACTATAAAACATGCATAGATATTTTCTTATTTTGTTTGTTATGTGTTTTATGTAAGTTGATATTTTGATGTCAAATTAGCCTTACCAATATTTATTGTGAGTAAACAAATTACTACTAGTCGAGAGATTACATATACTAACAAAATTCATTATACTACCATATTTTCTAATATTTTACAGTTAAGTGTTTGATTTTTTCTCAAATCAAGTTTATGGCATATAATTATATTTATTTGTTTTTGTTACTTGTTCAATATTCATCATGAACAGTCTCTTTTAAATGATTAAAAGATCACTATTGTGATTCGAGCACAAATTGTTATACTGATTAATATTTTATAATTATATATTGTTGAATATATTGATAAATTGTTTTTAATGTGCTGTTAATTTATGTATGTATTATATATTTTTATTGTTCTCGTTGAAAGTTTTATTAATTATAGAGCAGAGTTTTATAATCATGTTTATGGATTGAAAAAACATTTTTTTTAATATAACTAATTTATACCACACAAGCCCTAAACAATAAAAAGGCAACAAATTAAAATAATCATACAAACGGAAATTTTTACAAACGGGGTGGGAATTTTTGGCGAAAAAGGAAGTTTAAAGGGAATTTTTGGCAGATCTTATAATTTGAGAAGATTTCCAAACAATCTCATTTTTGATCATTTCACTCTGATTAATGATCAGTTTTCTAGGTGAATTTCTATTAAAAATTCCCTCAATTACAATCCAAATTAAAATTTTAAAATTATGTTTACATTATTTTAACCTATTTTGACATTTTATTGTTTACAATTCCCTGTAATAATTGCAAAGTTTAATTTTATATTAATATCACTAATATGATCAATAATAATTTCTAATCGAAGGACAATCATGCTGTACCATACACATTTCTTTTAAAACTCACAAATGGAACACAAGATTGGGATTTGTAGGGTAAATAAACGTTTTTTATGTCATAAATCTTTTTCAATTTTCTGACCTTTTCTTTATAGTTTTTCTACAATTTTCTTGCCTGATTCCCGCCCGAAGGGAAAAATCCAATCATGTCCACCCCTAATATCTAATTAACTTTACTTTGATTATCGCTGAATGAGAACTTGCGTTTGAAATAGATTTTTCTGTAAATACCCTTTAGGAAATTAACTATAGCTCATCATTAGTAGAATATCATTAAATTTTAAACCATTCATTAGTGGTTAGACACATCCTTTCATTGTCAAAGTTTCTTTTTATTTGATAAACATTAAAAAAAGCCTTTGTGAAAGTAACAGTTTTTAACCTTGAATGTAAACATCTTGAATGTAAACAGGATCTAGAAGCACCCAATCTGTGGTAAGTATCGTGCCTTAACGCACACAGGCAATTCAAAGCATTTGAATCGAATTCAAAAGAATATGCTAAAGTTCATCCAATGTGTGCTAGTAGAAATGTGGCTTTTAATTGTAGTTTAAATATATATAAAATACTTTACCAATTCTGTAGCCTATGGCCACTTATTTTGATAACAATTGTAAATAAATATTATATTTTATAGTGCTACCCTTCACTGTTAAAAGGTATTTCAAGGACACCAATGTTGGTTTTGTGCCAAATTGTATTTAGCTGTAAGGTTTCATGTTAGAGTCAGTCTGTTTTGGTTTAATTATAGCTTACTTAGCTAACCTCTGATTGACTAAGTATATCATACATTTAAAAATAAAATAGATTCCATTAATAAAAAGTTCACTACATAACTAGTTTCAACATTTTCAAGTCATTTTTAAGTACTTATATTACACTTTTAGTTATTTATATATTCCTACATAAATGATTAAATTGTGTATTATTTTATTTGGACAATGTCATCATCATTTTGTAGTAAATGCCTTATGTTATTTTTAAATACTTTTTAATTAGTTTTATTTTCAAATTTAATGTTTATGTTTTAAATTTTACCTTGCTGGAATGATCAGGTTAAAAATTCTGAATAAACTAAAGTCATAGTGCAGGCTAAGTTTTATGGATATTATATCAGATATCTATTAATTTTCTTTTATTAATGTTATGCATAAATTTCTATGATATAAAATTACTAATGAAAACTCTAACAATACTTCCCATTTTTGTTAGTTTTTACCTTAGGAAACTCAAACCACAAACTTAACCCCAAAGATTGACTTAATTGAAAATGGTAGTACTTTAATGTTTTAAAGTTCTCAATATCAGTGCTCGAATAGCCACCTTTTAAGGTCAAGTTAGCAGCATTGTACTCCCCTTGTGACAACATGTATTTTTGATGTACCACATGACCCAATGGTCTCATTAAATATTTTTGTTAACACTTATACTGAAACGTCGGTCTCACAGACCGCCGGACACTTCAGCGGAAGTATAATTCCTATACTCTCATGCTTGTATTGTCCATCAATATAGTACCTTCTTCCAACCTCTTTCACTAGCTAGAGATAATATTTTTGTTTAATTTCATTAAAATTTGTGACCTGACTGAACGATCTCATGAAGCTATGCACGTAGCTTGCGTAGAGCTCTCCGGCCAAAGCTTATGGAAGGTCTCTCAGACTGAATGTTTCGGTTATTGCTACTACTGAAAAACTCAATGCATTTATATGGGGCCTATCAGGGCGAAGTGTTTCGGTTAGTGCTACGAGACTATGGTTTCGGTATAAGTGTTAAATGACTTAAATTCTTGCAGATTGTAACTCGCAGGTTGATCCTACTTGAACTACTGTTAAATGTTAACACTAGAAATGGAGTAGAAAATTTGGTGACTTATCTTGTACCAAAAAAGTTATTAACTATAAAAATGTTTCCCTACTTTTCTTCCACAATGTAGATTGAACAGCTTAGGAGGTGGCTGGAATAGAGGAATTTGAACATAAGAAATATTTGCAAATGGTGTTTAAGTACTAAAATGTGGAAAGTCTTTCTCTGGAAGCACAAAATATTTAGTGCCACAGCATATAAAAAACCCCTAAGACTCATTACAAAATAAAAATTGAGTTTTAAATTTGTATATCACTGTACAGGTTTTAGTGATTAAAAGCAGCAGCATCACCAATAGGTCTATACTTCCAGAGAAAGGGTTTTCCCGTTTAAGTACATAAACTATGGTTTAAATCGTCTGCAGTTTACTTCATGTTTTAAGTCGATCCAGAGTTCACCACCTCTTAATAAGTTATTGTTAAAAAGTAATTAAAACTTGAGTAGTTTTCTAGCTTTGATCAATATGTTTTTGTATCTGAGGGAATACTTTTTCTGTTTATTGGAACAGCAACTGCAGCTACCGGCAAAAACCACCAGTATGAAAGCAGCTTAACGTATACTATTTGTACTTGGAGCATTAAAGAAAATGAAATTTGAAAAGGTATTTTCATTTGACTTGAGAGATACTGTCTCAGGTAACATATCTAACTAAATACTTTTGTAGTAACATTTAGTTATATTTTGTTTTAAGTTTAAAACTTAAAACACTTAACGACAAGAAATAAACTTTCTTTTTCAATTAAATACAGTGTTATTATTTTGAACTTTTGTACCATAATTGCAGTTTTATACTCTGTGACATACTACTGTTATGAAGGCACCAATATGGTCACAGTAAAACCATGAATTCGTAGACCTGGCAAGAGGAAAATATGTCATGTTAGAAATTTAGACAGGTTTCAGAGAATTCAGGCAGGGAGACAGTAACATAGTTTGCCGTTGGTGATAGAAATGTTACATGTACAGGGTCATCGAAAAAGGTGTACGGGATTTGAAAGTCAAATAAAATTTTAATATAATTGGTAGAATGTTGATTTTTGCATCAAAAGACACAGCAAATCCTAAAGTTTTTTATGTAATTTAAAACGTTTCAATGTGAGCTCCCCGTTGCACGACAGACATCTAGCCAATAGTCAACCTCCCGCCAGGTGTTTTGGAGCATTTCAGGAGTCACCGTTAAAATGTCTACGTTGATTATTTGAAATGTTAGAAATGTATGTGTTCCTCAAGTTGAAGAAATTGAAAGGGAAAGAACATTAATGTCATTTTCAGCAGGATGGAGCTCCATGTCACTACAGTCTAATCGCCCAAATTGAAGTTCTCAACAACAGATTCTGATAGTTGGATTGGGAGGAATGGTCCTGTTTGTACACCTAGGAGTCCTGATTTCTTTAGATCTTCTTTTGGTGTTACATTAAAAAGTTAGTTTATGCTGAGGAAATACTGTATCTACAGCACCTGACAAGAAGAATCAACATAGACATTTCAACGGTGAGTCCTGAAATGCTCCAAAACACCTGGCGGGAGGTTGACTATCAGCTAGATGTCTGTCGTGCAACTGTGGGAGCTCACATCAAAACTTTTTAAATTACATAAAAAAATTTAAGATTTGCTGTGTCTTTTTTAATGTAAAAATCAACATTCTACCAGTTATATTAAAATTTGTATTTCACTTTCAAATCCTGTACACCTTTTTCGATAACCCTGTATATTCTACGGGCTCTGGGCTGAGATCTGCTCAGAACTACTCTGCTTCTCCTCCCTTGCCCACAGTTAGCGTCCCTCTCTTCGCCCCTAACCCTTGAGGCGTGTAAGGATATTTATACACCTTGTCTCTCTTGCTAACCTTGTGACTCTCTTATTCAAAAAGTTCCAAGATAGCTTTATCCCCGTCTCTCATCTCCTGTGCATATTATTAAAATTGTAACACTTATTATTAAATTAAACACTTCACTTGGCCAATATTTTCATTAAAAGAACAATATCGTTTAAAAAATGTATTCAGATGGTAAAGATAAAATTAATGAAGTTTTAAATTATGTAAACAGATAAAATACAAACAAAACATAGCCGTTCCACCAAGCGCTCAAATGACCAAGCAAAACTTCCTGTAATGATTTTCCTAAAAAACTATATTCTGATATATAGTAGGTGTATTTAAATCTGTCTATCCGTCGTTTCTTCTAAAAATATAAAATTAAAACTAATGTCCGATTTTCGAAAATCAAAATGTCATTTTCTATGGGAAATTATTATTAATTTTAACTTCAAATTTAAAACAGTATTTAAAATGTTCAAGTTAATAACTCTTACTTTCAAACTTAACGTTGCAATTATTTTTAGTGTATTTATTTGTCTTCCCAAAAATGTATACACTTTGAAAATCGATTGAGAAACAACGAAGTTATTGTAATTTCTGTTTTACCATGCCCGCCGCCATTCCTCTAGTCAGCTAACGCAACAACAATAGAACTGACTACGTTATTTTGATTCAGATGTTCCATTCGTTAGGACACCTCTACAGTCAATAACAAGTCTTTCCGGTGTCGAATGTCGTCATTTTTAACAGCTCTTGCAAGAACAAATAAATAACATTTTATGTCCTCTGTTTTGGAAGACAAATAGAAATAAACTGTTAACTAAGATAACTATATAATTGACCCCAAGTATATAAGTATTAGCTTATTAGATGACGAGATTAGATTAACCCATTACATTTGCTCTTCCAACAAGTCTCTCTGTCATCCCAAGAATGATGCTCTGGATCGATGTAACAACCTAATTCGTAAGAAGATGTTAGAAAACGACATCATCAGACATCCTATGCTTTATATGCTAAAATATCTTCCATTGATTAAGTGAAATTACTAGCCTTTAGGTCTAACAGTTGTTGATGAATTCTCGAGGTTTTCGTTTGCTTTTTCTGTTAGGTATGGCTCAAAGACTGTACTCAAACAGCTCTCTAGTATATGTTCAATATTTGGCAAGCCCTCTTTTGTTCACGAGATGGAGGAACTTCTTTCATTTCTGAAGACTTAAAGACCTTTTCTACTTGTTGATGATATTGCTACAAGTCCCACTTCACCGTACACATCTCGCGGTAACGAGCAAGTCTAGTGTTATAACGGCATTCTAAAGAACAATCTTGCTACATCTCAAAGAACATGCTACATCCAAAGTACATGCTACATCTCAAAGAACATGCTACATCTCAAAGCACATGCTACATCTCAAAGACATCTCAAAGCACATGCTACATCTCAAAGCACATGCTACATTTCATGTCACTCACTGAGAAGAGGCTTTCCCTCAAGCATTAAATGCAATATTATCTATCCTGTGTTCAGCGACTAATGCCCCTCCCAATGAACTAACCCATGCGACCATGCCCTCCCATAGAAAAAGGGTAGGAACAACAGTCTCCTTGCTTCCTCAGTTAACTGTTCTGGGTCCTCTTCATTAGGAAATAAAATGAATACCTGAATGAAAATAGTAGACAAAATGGGTGTCAGGAAGTAATTCTCAAAAAAGAGGTTTTTGTCACAATCATGCAATGTACCTACCATTGAGTGCTCTCTTAGTCAAACTAGTCTATAGATATGCAACAAATTTCACCTCAAAACTGAAGCACCGGTATGAATTTGGTTGTAAACTTTGCAATGCCACCATTTTGAATCGAATGAACTCTTAGTTTATGAGTTGTAACATAAGGACTGTAGGTTTGTGAAGTGTGATCATGTTGTTACTTGACTGGTAGACGATATGGTTATGTGAGCGACTCAGCGTATAACGCGAAAATAACAGCATGCCCCATATGTTTGTCATTCACTGACTCAGACTACTTTATTTCATCAATGCAAACACGTTCCTTGAATAGAGAATGTGGCAAGCAAAGCAACTGCTGTATGAATCGTTCTCTTGTAGGCCTAACTCATGCCTTACTTAAAACTATCGATACATTTTCGTTACAAAGCAATTTTTCAATTTTCTTTATTGACGGAAAATCTATTTTAATTGTATACATAATAGTTACAATAATTTATCCATTTCAGTTATAATACGTAATACTTACTAATATATAAAAATGAGGTGTGTGTTTGTTTGTCTGTCTGTTCCTCAATCACGCCAATACCAATTTAGATGAAGTTTTAGAATGAAGTTTTACAAACATTTATACTGTATACCAAGCCAACACATAGGCTATTAACATATGTTTGATAATTTAATATTTTCAATATGGCGGTTATTGATAAGACCTTATACAAATGAAATATGTAAAGCCCATATGTAACGTGAAATTTTAGAAAACCCGTAAAAGTCTATATAAATAAATGTACTTTGTGATTTGCAATGAATCGATCGGTTTTAATAATCTGGTGTTTATATACTTCTCAAAGACCAGAAACTGCAAAAGTATTGCAAAATAAATTACAAATATGTGAAAATGGACTCTGAACATTTTAGGCATTTTGGACCGCTTACAAGTCAAAATCGGCTGAAACTATGGCAATGAAACTTTGTTTGAGTTAAGCTAATCACGCAGTGTGTCTTTAGTTACATTTGAAGTCCATATAACATCCTCAAAATAAATTGCAAAAACAAAGCGGCTCTAAAACGGTCGGAACGGAAGAAGTAATTATGAATCTCACAAGGTAGCAAACACTTATAAAGAGAGTTGGTGAACTAAGAGGCAATCTAAATAGTTTTCCTAAGGATTTAAAAGAAACGATTTTTTTGTTTACTTTAAATTTGCAATTATCTTAAAATATACACAATATGTTAATAAAGCCCCGAGGCGAAGCGCGGGTACTTTCAGCTAGTAGTTACAATAATTTATAGAAAGTTACAAGAGCGCAACAACAAGATCTTTGAGCAATAATGCAATAATAATGATAATAAATGCGATAGGCTAATAATGATAAGTGAACAATTGAATAGATATAAAACAGTAAATAATAGATAGATAAATATAAACATACAATAAAATATATAAAAGATAACAATAAGTCGATGAGTAACAATAAATATATGATTATCGTAACAATAAATAAAAACAATAAATATATGAAAATAACTTAATAAATATTTCATATTCATTTCATAGTACTGGTCATATTTGTTATTGTTTAAGGGGCTTGAAATGCTGGGCAATTTCCCTTATACCAAAAATGGAGCCAGTATGAGCAGCTGTTGTCTGGCTTACTCCGACGAACGCTCCATTGGAGCCCGCGAGGATTCGGGATAAAAGAGCGTGTTAGTATACCAAAATGTAAATATTTATTGGTAACACAGGGTCAAAATTTTTTTGTTAAGGGTTCTTCAAGCAGTCCAAAATACGTGGTGGTAGATTAAGGTGTTTTAGACCAAACACGTAGGTACCAACACAAGTTATAACATGTAAGTACCTAGACCATTTTTAAGGTCTAGCAATTGTGAATTTTGTGTTTTATTAATTCAAGAGTTCATCTAGCCTATACAGAGATTGATACTTGTACATTATTGTGTTTTGCAATATAAAACGATAAGAAATGTGCTTCAGTATTTCGGTTTGATGCTAAACAACTAACCTTTGTTAGAGCTAAACCGGGATTAAAAAATCTATTAAGAGTTTTGAAATAGCACCGATTCAAACATATAGAATTTTGGTTATAACTGTCGTCTAACGTCAAAAAATATGAGCTAGGGATGATGAAACAAATACTCGTTATTTGAATTTCAAAAGTCTGTGAAATAAATTGAACAAAATCATAACATTTTCATCTTAGCCTATAAAAAGCTATTACTGTAGAATAAAGTTAGTGAATACGATAGGTATTGTCTTTTCTTTGTTTACGCGAAAGTCTCGACCACTCTATTTTGATTTGTTTCGGGTAAAACGTTTACCGTCCTGCATGAAGCGGAAATGTTTAGTTTCGATAAATGCCACCAGACTTCAGCACTCTTCCTGTTGCATAATCAGCCGTTGTCCCGGGCTCTAGTCACGGGTCGTCCAGCAGCAGCCAGCTCGTTCGTGTAGAAAAACTAATTTGTAGCAATCTAAGTGTAAAGACAGAGAGGTGCCTCAGTCTGTCATCACAATGGAACAATTAACTTACAATTTGTCGAGAGAAGAATTTGAGAAAGTGCGGCAAGGATGATGCAGTTTTTGTCGATTGTGCACAGATGTTCACAACGAAAGGTCGTAGAAAAAACATTACTCAATTTTGAGCTTCCCAAAAAGTTCTGAAATGGCAAAATTTTATAGTCTATCCCTTACTTACCGGACGAGTGTACTACAATTATGGCATCCGACCCATTTATTAGCGTCTGTAGGCAGAATTAAGGATCCCTTTTATGTCCTCAGCGTCTGACTAGACGGGATTCTAACACTTAAAACGGCTGCAGCTTTTGGCCTTTTCACATACAATTTCACATACTCATGTAACTTCTCAACCCCCCAAAAAATATAGAATTTCAATAATTGGGGTTTAAAATATAAGGGGAAAATTCGTTTATACAGTTTACAATGTGTAACTTCATTTTACTCGCGCACATATTTAACAAAGAGACACATGTCAAACCATAATTAGTCTCCTTGTTAAAACTGTGTGCGAGTAAAATGAAGTTAACTATTAAAAAACTGTTATATTTTAAACCGGAATAATTCTATACTTTTTGGGGGTTTGAGAAGTTACATGAGTATGTGAAATTGTATGTGAAAAGGCCAAATACTGCAGCCGTTTTAAGTGTTAGAATCCCGTCTAGTCAGACGCCGAGGACATAAAAGGGATCCTTAATTCTGCCTACAGACCCTAATAAATGGGTCGGATGCCATAATTGTAGTTCACTCGTCCGGTACGTTAGGGATAGACTATAAAACTTTGCCATTTCAGAACTTGTTTGTTCTTGTGAGGCTACATGTAAAATACAAACAGACAACAAACATCTTTTTAGTACCCAGTCAAGCCTATAGTATACAGTACAGTTCGTTTCAATAGTGCACCGGAGATTTACAACTAACTACCCGCTGATATTAACGACCTTGGCAGTAGACAGCTGACAGCTGATGTTTAACTAACAGCTGATTGGACTGTGTGACAGCGGGGGAGGGAGACTGGAGAGTAATGAATCTGTGTGTCGCGGGAGTCAGCTGTTCAGTCTCCGCACTCGACTCCCAGCCACCAGCCCGCCAGCAGCTAGTCATGGCCAATGTAAGTATCATACACCTCTCACCGATCCAGTCGCAAAATATTGCAACCATAAAATATACTAGTTGGGAAAATATCTTCGTAAAATCATTAAAATTTACCACTTTGTATTCAACAACCAAATACATAAAAATAATTTTAAAAACTTCGAAGCCACTATTAAAGTTATTATTTGTTTGTCAACCTAAATAAAGATTAACACCTTCTTTGAACTTTTAAGTTTAAAAAATTATATTCATACTTACCAATATTGGAGCACTTAACCCTTTTAACCAAATGCATATAAAATATAAACTCTCGTTTTTAAAATGTGTGTATTTTTAAATTTTAATCATTGCATAACAAAACTTATTGTGGTTGAATGTTGGGAATGTTTGAATGTTGAATATTAGGACTAATTGTTTAGGTGAAATATGTTAATATTGTACTTATATAAATTTTCTGTATGTAAATGTTTTAAGAATTTATTTAATACAGACGCCTTTATTTGTTTTAAGTCTTTTTAAACGCTATTAAACTAAGTAACTACCTCAATAAATAAAATTTGAAGACAACCTGTCAAAATTACAAAAGAAATTATAAAATCTATATATCATATCCAATTAGTAAGACTCATTACTCCATCAATGATTATTTGGAGAATACTGAAGAATACATGTTTTGTCTAGTTTTAAATTTCGTTGTAATTGCTTATACAATTTTACCGTCTACAGCAATAAATATTTATTTATCTATAAAATACAATAGGTTTGTTTATATTTTAAATTGAGCAGAAATTATAGTAGCAGGTTACAGTTGATGAGAATAATGGAGAATAAGGAAACAGTTGAAAACTAAAGAATAAAAGTGAATACAATAAGGCGTAGTTCTCCAGTCGTCTTCCAAAAAATTACTAATTTCCAAAGATTTCTCCTCTAACCGTTTATTGCTGTTTTGGCTTTTGAAATTTTGAGGGTAGCCTACATTTTAGAAGGTAAAATATAATACATTAATATTTGGCGGCTTATCAAATTGCACATTTAAACCTTTCAACGTTTATTTATGCGTAATCCATCAGTAAACTATTGAATTTTAAATTAATAGAATTTCACTAAGTGCTTTCAAGTATGTTGGTCACAGAAGAGTTTTCATAAATTAAAAGAATACTAATGATACATAATGTATTGGAATGTTTAACGATATTAGCATGCCGTCGGTAAGGGAAGACCCAGGACCCGGGACCATGAAATAAACACCGATCAGACAGCTGTTTTCAATACTTTTTATATACATATGGTTATATGTGTGTACTCTCTACAGGTGGCATCTTAGTCAGATGGTCGCTAAGTTTGGTGCACATGTTCCTTATGTAAATATCTTGGTCAAGTTTGTTAGCCAAGCAAAATAGGAACGAACGCCCAATTAAGGGAGGAGTTTTCGCTAAAAAAGCTGTTTTAATTATATAAAAACTTTAAATTTCATCAGATTTGAATGGAATATGTACGTATTTGAATTTTATCTATTTTTATAGGAAAATATATAAATCCGTTGAGTTGTTTCAAAATTTTGACCAAAACTGATTTTTCGCTGTAACAGGAGAATAAGTGGTCCGATTTTAATGACATTTGAGATTAGTTTCCCTTAATGATACGTTGTATAACTTCACTATCACTATATCACTATTTGAGATGCCGACCACTCTCATGAGGGTATTTTAAGGCAAATATGTGGTGAAGGATGAGTGTGATGAGTGGTAGTAATGAGTTATGAGGTGTAGTCTTGTTACAAACTAAGGCAGACTCTTCCTTAGAATAGGTCATTAATTAATAGCCCAATGACCAATAAAAATACAAGGACCTACGGCTTAATGTGACTTCCGAACCACGCAGGTGATGGTCTGATATGTCTAAACGATGGTGGGAGTTGATGCGGGTATCATCAGATGATCACTGAGACTATCTGAGCCGCTTTAGACCTATATCATCCTCAAAACCTGACCTCCATGAAGCTTACTTAATAAGACCACGTAAAACTGAGACCGAAGGCTGTGAGCTTAGCGAAGTGCCAGCGGCACTTTAGCGCTTAGCTGCGTGTCGGCCTGGTTGTGAATTGTGCCAAATCTAGATTCATATTGGTCTTTTGGGTCTAAGCGTGTTTTATATATACTGTGAAACAAAAATTTTTATTTCGGTAATGTCAATAAATTATCTAAAATGTAGTAAAGCTAAGTATGATTGTCTCCAGTGATAGACACAGCTCCTAAAACATGAACGGACAGTTCACCACAAGTAGGCTACAGTCAAGTATACGTGTTATTCACAACACACGGTAAGGTCGAGTCCAGGGGTTGTGTGTAACAACAGTGAAGTCTCCGCGGTTGTCTGGTGTTGTGGAGACATCAACGCGCGGTCAACTCGATCTCCTGCGCCGTTCAACAGAATACTGTACAAGCTAGACCGTGTACTAACGAATTTACTTTGGAAATATGAGATATTCATGCCATCAGCATGGTAACCCCAGGTCCAGTACCTTGAAATGAGCATCGATACTTACCCCAGAACACGTTTTGAGCATGCTTTCAAAGCTTTACTAAATACTAGCTGCGCTCGCTTCGCTCGTGAGCCAAGCACCTCGGCCTACGGCCTCGGTGCCCGCTTTGTAAAACTTTATTTCACCAAACTTTTTAACCCTCCCTTCCTCCCCCCAAACAATTTGGTAGACAACCAATATATTTTTGAAATCAGCATAATATTCCCTTTTTTTGATACCCCACATCGATGTTTATGATTTTAATTTCTTGCCCCCTTTAACCCCAAATCCATATTGTGCCCCCGAACCCTAAAATCAGTAGGGTCTTGGGGTAATGGTATACAACTATGTGTCGAGTTTCAAACAAATCCGTTGATATTTACTAATAAATATTTACTAAAAATTAAATATAACATGGAAAATTGGGGACCTCGAAAACCATAAAAATAAAAATCTATATAATTTTATTCGTTTCCCCACCCTCCACACTAAGGACCATTTCTATTCAAATTCTGAATTACCCCAGCCAGATTCCGAGATCTCAACACTCCGGACAACCCTAACCGAAATACTAATAGTATAGATGTAAGTTATACAGTATGTAAGCATTATATTATATCGAGCGCTTGGTTGCGTGTTGACCTGGTCATATTCAAGCCTCTATACATAATTCTTCTTTTTTATCACGTACATCAGTTCTATACTTAAGTTAAATGGCAGTTTAAAATGTGTAGGAATTTAAGAAGAAACACTGGAAGCTAAAATAATTAATTGAAAATAAAAGTAAGCTATAGTATATAGTTCAGATTTCAAGACTTCCCAAATTGAGGATCAACTTTTGATATATCTTAGGAATGACCATGGGTTGTACCTTTGGTCTGATTCAATTATTTGTTTGAAGTTTGTCGTTGACGATGGTACAATTTCTAAGGTTGAAATATTATTACGGACGTTTTCCATAGTTTTTGAGCGAAACATCGTTGCTTTTTGTTCACTCAAAAACTGTGGAAAACGCAGCACGTAATTATAATTCAACCTCAGGTATGATTCAGTTGAAACCAATCAACCTTAAAGTATTTGATTGAAAAGGCTTTTTGGCACTTTTGAGAAATTCTAGCTTTAGTTTAGAAGGAGCTAGTTTCTTTTTAAACGATTTTACAAATGATAGCTCATCTTTTCTAAATACTCAACTGGCCTCATCCATCAGTCTAGGTAATAGGATTGAATATCTAATCAGCTAATATTTTGCGATCATGCTTTGCCTCTATCGTCCACTTACCCGGCCTACACACTGGGTATAGACACTGGATGTTCACTGTTCATGGTTTGCTCTATTGACCTTTGCGTCGCGTGACTGATGTTTCGGATCCCAGGCTGGCCACGCTCTGCCTCCACTCTACGAAACCTTTTGTTTGCCAACAATTAGAGGCAAGCCCTCACGACTTTGCGCAACTACTGACCTTAAACCGGGCTTACCATTTTCCGTATTTGGGCGGATCAAACGATTTGATCTGGGTTAACGGTTGAAAATCAATTTGATCCACGAACAAAGTAGAATACATAATAATGTGTCTGCAACAACATCTATCAACGGGGGTGGAGATAACTTCGTTCATCCACGACGCGAAGGTGTCTCAGCGCTTCATTTCGTTACTGATATTATTAGAAATTGCTATACAATTCTGATATTGTATCAGACTTTGTCGCTTGACTTGCGAAGCCTTACCTCTTACAATGTGAGGCTTTCAGCACTCAGGTCGCGTTTAAAAGCTGTAATATTGGCTACGAGAATTCAGTATACTTCTATGTTGCACGCAGATAAATATAACTTCCATCCTAATAGTCTCTGAACGCATTGTCTTTCACATTGTCATCTGACTCTCATTGTGTTTGGGTTAGTAAAAGTAGAAAATGTGTAAGCGTGAAACAACCACAAATTAAAATTCAACATTTTCAATAAACTAAGGAGTACGAATTAACGAAGTAAATAAATACAGTGTTTTTTGCAATCTATGATTTGTATAATAAAATGTTCTTTGGTCAAATTGTTAGTTTATGTACATAAATACACACATTTGACATTAATTAGCTCAGTTTAGATGTTCAAACAATACACCTTTCAACATTTATGCAAGTTAAACAACGCAAGTTGATGCACCTCTTGCTAACACAATTCACGTATGAAATTTATTTCAACTATAATATGTTTCATCTTTGCTTTAAGATGTTCAATATTTTGTGTTTTTTTCTGTAAGCCGTATTTTTCAAACTTGACTTCGAACGTCTCTTGTCACAAAGAAAATTATCTTGGTAGGTATTCAGCAACAACTAACACTCTTTGATCTTTGCCAAAATCATTGTTGGTTTTTACAATAACGTCAAATTAGGACATCAAAGTCACAATATTACTTCAACAATACAGACTAGCCGATAGAAATTGAAGCGAACAAACCAGTGATGCAAACTTATAAACATATATTGCTCGTATGGCTTTGAAAATTGGGTTGCGTTAAAAAACTCCCTGTATTCTGTATAAACAAATAAATTCTTCACGCCATCATCCTGAAGTAGTCCTTCGCATATTGTATTTGGAAGGATACAATAATAATTGATGTGTCGTTTTTTGTTGTTAAAGCTATGATTAAGCAAATTAAAATTTGCGAAATATAAGCATATTTTAGAATTGTTTTGTGTATGTTTTTATATATGAGCCGTTTGGCATAACTTCCAAGTATATATATATATATATATATATGTATTTTGGATGTTGTAAAACGCATTCTCCGCATTAAGTACTTTACAATGTTGTGAAAACACATCATTGTTCGTAATGTTGAACGTATAATTGTCTAAAATAATATAACAGTTATGATTTGAACCCGATTGTCTTAGGATCAAGGTTATGAAATAATATGCACTCCTGGACAAAATTAACGCATCACCGGTTAAATGTCAATCAACCCATAAACACTCATAAGATTAGTACCATCTATTTTCTCATAGTATAACTGTATTGCATATTTCGTCGTTGCTGTTTAGTTAAATTAAATTTTACTGGAATTTAGCCCAAAAGTTCCCAATTTTGAAACAAAAGACGGATGATTAAAATTATCAGAAAAAGCGATTCGTTAACTTTGTCCAGGAGTGTATGTTGTACTTTATCATACGGAAAGATCCGTACAGGTGATGTGCGAAGACCAGATGTGCTCGTTGCTTTGATGTTTGGGTGTGGTTTAGGTTTGTTTTGGTCAAGGATGTTTAAAATCAGGTCATCAACGCATTGTAGATGGTCCTGAACCAAAACCTAACCTAAGTTCTAGAGGTAGTTAATTTTATACTCTTGACCTTTACGTTGGGCGTGCCTCTTGAAGGTATCAATAGCATAGAGCAAGAAATGAATTCTCTCGTAGAGCTAGTGCAAGGGGAAAGTCTATAAGTGGGGCTTGATAATGGCCCATAATTGACGTAAAAACCGTTAACACTTTGCTTATTACTGTTAAAGGTTACGTTTTTCCTACTGGTGACTGACATTTTTAAAACGTATGCAAAGGGCAGCTAGGTTAAAATGTAAGAATCAAACATGCTCGATATTATAGTAATCATTCTATAAATATTTCGAAAGTCTTCACCTGTCAACATTTTTATACTAAAATTAGTGACTTGAGTTTAATATACAGGGTCAGGCAAAAGTGTGGAAACGCCTTTATAACTTTGTAACCAGTTTTTCAGAGCAACCGAAATTGGTAACTTAAAATCAACGCCATTTATTTCTGGGTTAAGATAGAGACGTCTAATTTTCAGCATTCATCAACATTTTCTAAGACCTTCAAAATGAGGTGTCATTTGATGGGGCTTCTCTATGAAAATTATGGGACTTTTGGTTCATCTAATTAAATGTACCGAGTTCGGCTGCGCTGGAAAACTGGTTAAAAAGTTATAAAGGCGTTTTCACACTTTCGCATAATAACGGGTGAGCCAAAAACAGGGACATTTTTAAATGAAACAAGTCGATAACAAAACATAGTTTAATGTTACAAATCACACTATAAAAGACACATTGTATTGCCATTTTT
This sequence comes from Matsumurasca onukii, assembly GCA_018831715.1. Lineage (NCBI taxonomy): Eukaryota > Metazoa > Arthropoda > Insecta > Hemiptera > Cicadellidae > Matsumurasca > Matsumurasca onukii. Next base: position 10,505,862 of record CM032062.1, read on the forward strand.
ACTTAAGGAAGATAATGTCTCCCAAGTGACGTCCTTCCTCACTCACGCAGGCCTCCCGTCTGTTTTCGCCTACCTGATGCAATCTCCACAACAAGGATTGAGGAATCGCAGCGATTTCGCGTCTTATGCAGTGCTTCAATTCAGCAACGGTCTGGGGCTTTGAAACTAACTCTTTCCTCTTTAGAAAGCTCCACAGCCCCACATCAAGAGGAGTGTTCCGAATTGGAATAGCTCCGTGACGGCCGATGTTGAAATGAGCTCGAAACTGACGTTGAGCAGAAAAACGTTTCATTACACTTAAAAATGTTTTTATTACAAATGCACGATGATGCGCTAACCAGTGAAGAGTCATGGTAACTAACCTCTAAATGGCAATACATGAACATTCATCACCAGCGGCCATAATAGCTGAGAAATAACAGATTAAAATTATTGTTTCTGTTTTTTGGCTCACCCAGTACAAATCCGTGTAACTTAAAATCGACGCCATTTCTTTCTGGATTAAGATAGAAACTTCTAGTTTTCAGCATTCATCAACATTTTTAATACCTTCAAAATGAGGTGTCACTCGATGGGGCTTCCCTATGAAAATTATCGGGCTACCGCCCCAATCCCCCATCTTGAAAACTGGGGCAAAGTGTCAGTGTGCATTAAAAGGTACTTTTGGTTCCTCTAATAAAATGTACCTAGTTGTGTTGTGCTGAAAAACCCGGTTAAAAGTTATAAAGGCGTTTCCACACTTTTGCCTGACCCTAATATTTCATATCTTTACGGTTTTCAAATAATGGTTTCGAGTATGAGCGCTTAAACTTGTTATAAAAGCTGCGAATAAACACATTTGTAACAAAAAATAATGGCAAACACGCTGAAAGATATGGCACAACATTTGAATGGTTTCGATTTTAAGTTTCGTCAATTTGTAAGTATGGGCCACACATCCATATTGTAATTTTGTATGATGTACAAAACCATGTACAATTTTATGTACAAACCATCGGACCATTCTTTAAACTTAACATAATACACACCTACATCGATACATAGGTACTACTATTCAACAGGCATGAGCTGATTATTTTTCAACTTTATAAATTGGATTTTTCTAAATTGGACAACCCCTGGTCTTCGGTCTCAGATTATCAGTGTAATTTTGTCCCATTTCGTCGACCTTCAAAATCCATCCTGGAATTCGCGGATGTTTACAAATACGTTCCTTGTTGTTCGCTTATATTATAATCACAAGAATTGAATTTGCAGATAAAAGTTTAAATGAATGCTAACACTTGTTCGCAGCCAACTGTCAGTGTTTTGCATAGTTCGGGATTGATGCCTGTAGGAGCGCCACAGCTGGTAATTTTAATAGACTCTGTTCTGTATTTATCAAATGTCAAAAGATTTATGGGGGCGGACCCTACCTTGGGTTAGGGGACCCTAGACCACCTCTGGGGGCGCTGCCGTTGAGTCAGCCCGAGGGCGAATGCATGCTCGAGTCGCCCCTGCGTTCAACCCATATTTATCCGTCAACCAACTTTTAAATCAGCAGCGCCTCACAGATTGCCTTTAGCAACAGAAGCCAGATTGAATAAAAGCGATTGACATAAGTACTCATGTCTCACTGCGACTATTCGCAAAGAGAGAGGCCGGGATTTATACGTCTTTTTCATTAATATTTCGAGGAATATTTACTCCCCACAATGTTATTTCAAACGTATCTTATACTATTTGGTATACTTTAAATATCATCGCTTATCATTCCTAAGTGTAAATACGACTGTTATAAACGAAGGCCGATTATAAACTATTACATTACAAAGAAAAGTTAAAACACAAAGCACCTATATACATAACTATAAAGTCAAATATGCCGCTTAAAATCTTCACAAATTGATGGTCGTCGGCGCAGAATCGTCAGGCTTGACGAGTCGATCTCCTGAGTGTTCTTAGACTTAGGCCGATGCTTTACAACCAGAGCCTTTGGGAAGCAAAAGCAGGGTGGCTTAAAAAAAACGTTTCCTAAACAACATGGACGATTTTAAGAATCGTATAAATTTCAGTGGTTGATAACCTTTGGGCAAAGTCCTACAAACCAAAGAAAATTGTTTTGGTAAATTGCTGTCCTCTTATAAACTTTTGAAATTTAAAAGATAGCTAAAAACAATACACTGTAGAATCGCAAACTGATGTATAGTTTCGAGTAGAAGATTTCACAACCGATATTTAATTCAGGATCAGCTGACAAGGCCTTGTCTGTCTTGTGTCACGACTGCGTGTCTGCGCGTGATCTAGCTCGACCTCCGCGTCACACGGTGGCGTATCAGTTCTACCACTACTGACACACTAACTAACAGAGTATAAACAACGTACTGTATGTACAATTTATCTTTTAAGTTACAAGAAGAAATATAGTACATCTTCTGGCCCAACCTTTCGGCTGACGCATCATTATTCGTGTGACGTGACACGTGAGCATATTCATTGGGGTTCAAAATGAACGGTTGTTGGAGGTTAGATTTAACCGGATCTTGTTGCAGTCTTGGTTTAAATGTTTTCCCGAAATCTATGGAGTAAAACATAAGCTTTAAAGCATATATCGTTTTGTTTAAAATAAAATGTTATGTCGTGGTTCATCCAAAAGAGTCATTTGAATCGTATAGCACACAAAAGCCAATCGTGCAATTTGTTTTGTGATATCTTGAAAATAATAGCGTTGTCAGCCAATTCTCTGTTTCGAGTACCACACACGTTTCAATAACCATTTTAGATATGATACCTTATATGTTGTAAAATTGTTTAAAGGCTATCACGGGGTTTTCACTACCTTAAAATAGATGGTCCACTCGATTGAGTACCTATAAAATATAATGACTATTTGATTATTTACTCTAATAGGATGGCTTCAGGCATAAATAGTTGCTCGGGCTCAACCAGATTTATACGGAGTATACGATTAACTTCACCGCGTGAGAAAGTCTCGCTCAACTATGTCTAGATGAAAGTAATTTGAACTAAAACACGCGCTGAATGTGGTCTATGGGAATGAACTTTGATAGTTACTCAAGAACTAACGAGTGAAGACGTCTCAGGACTACGAATGAATGTGACAGACGCTTGTTTACCTCCTTGGCGGGAACCGGTTGAGATCAGCTGGCAGTAAGGTCACTGTATCTGTGTGTAGCTGGTCCAAATGTTGAGGTCGAACAAACCAGACAAGAACACTATATTAATGTTACCCATCTGCTGAGTAGTAAGTGATAATACGTTGGAGTGTTTTAAACCTACAACAAAAACGACAGTAAAGTGCTAATCACTTAGGATTGAGTTTAACTTAGTATTGAGTCTATAACAGCAAAAGTTTAATCTTAAAGAGAGCCAAACCAAATTAAATCTTCAAACGTATATACGGGTGTCTTTTTTGGGACGCTTCCCCACCGAAAAATGGGTTTGTATGCTATAAACAACTGTATTGATGGTCCGATTTTTATTTAGTTTGGTATAAACATTTATGACACCGTACCTAACTTGTGTAACTTACCAAAAATTAACAATATCCGATCACTCAAATCAAGATGACATCTAAATATCGTTTTTCGCCGCCATCTTGATCTAGCTCATTGGATTTTGTTGATTTTCAGTATACATGTTAAATACGGTACCATAAAGACCATGCTTAATTGAAATTGGATCATGAACACAGTGTTTATAGCATAAAAACTCATATTTTGGGAGGAAACGTCTCTCAAAAGGTCACATCCGGTCGATTTATTAGTGATTTTGCTAGTTAACGTGCTTAATATAGAGATTTGCAAAAGAAAAGTTTGTACCAAATTTCGTAAGAAATGGACAGAAAAGGACCTGCTGAGTACTCTTATGGCACATCTTTACGACTGACAATTCCGTTAAGTTTCATTATATTTACAATATGTTTCAATATCAAAAGTTACGTCTCAATCGAGTTGTTTCCTCGGTCAGGTACTCAATTGGAATGAATTGTATTCTAAACCTACATAAAGAACCTAAAATGGATCCATCCTGTTCCGTAACCTAGCCAAACTACGCCACAACAGAATGCGGAACGAACTGATTTCACGTGCACATCCGTCCACTACCATCCAATATCACTCTCTTATGACAAAGTGTCTCCAACACAATCTCGTGCTGCCACAACAAGTGCTGCACGGTTGCGTAAAGTGCCAATATCCGCCACGTAAAGAAAACCGCCATTGTTATCGAAAGTGCACCGAGAATGAAATAACAACCTAATGACTATCCAATAAAACAATGATTTGGATGAGTTATTGCAGCGAACACTCTGTTCCCCAGTGTTTACTGTGTTACTGCAGATATGAGGTAATAGAATGTGCACGTCGCTAGCCCAGCCATCATGGATTTGAAAAATTATGTCAATTTATTACCACCATTAAAACATTTAGTATCTCAAAGGTAAACGAGCTATTATAAAGAATGGCTAGATTTGCCATCTTGGATTCTGGTGGAAAACATATACCACGATTTAGCATTATTATTGATTTTTCATACCACCCATGGATGTGTTATACTATAAGAAAGAATGGCACACGTGTTTATAGTGTGAGAATTTTGATGTGCCATTGCTAGCCCGCTACACCACCAAGAGGGATTTTGCTCTTGGAAATCTATTTTACGGACTTACAATATAATCCTAAAAGTAAAACCTGCGGAAAGGCTACAATAATGGAGTACAAATATCATACACCTACAAAACGAGTTCCATCCCTCTGTAGAATTCCAAAACGTTTACAGGTGGTATGAACAATCAAAGGTACTATCATAGAAAGTACCTCAAAGGTTACCGAGCTATTATAAAAAACAATAACCGGACCAGGAACGTGCTAACCCAATCTTATCCAATTTTCAAAAAGAATGATACTCCCATCTCTTTTGTTATTATATTGTGAAATTTGTCTACGCATCGTGAGTATGGTTCACAAAGAGATATTGGCTACATACAGCACTCACGTGCAGCTCGCATGACAGACGTATTGTAAAGTGCTCAGTTTGTTACGTGTACGTGTTGCAACGCCATGATGTCAAGGGAAGCTAATGACGCGAGATGGATTGCTACTTGTGTGGGTTAGTTAGTTGTCACCCATAACACTATTTTTATCACTGTTGTTATTCGTTGTCATAACGCATTTCGTGGCGCTAATATGCTGAGTGTACGGTAAGGAAAGGGAGACAATCGAACACGTACGATAATCAACGTTATTTGTATCGAATCACCTTATACGACGGTGTCTAATCAATCAAATCGCCTTGCATAACAACGTCCAAAAGATCTCACCACTTCTCCAACTTTCGGAACCGTCTGACACCCTTCTTAGTCTGTAGCTAATTTTTTTTTGCACTTTATGTTGATTGTCCAACTGTAAAGGTCTTGGGGAAGTGTGATATCAGACTAAACTGCGGTACTAATGCAATAATCTTTAAAATAAACACACGACATTTTTGCGAGAGGAATGATGAGACGTGGCTCCTGCCCTTCCGAAAATTTCAAATAATTCTGTGCCTGCCTATTCTCGATTAAAATTTGTCGCCAATGTTTAGAATATTTAAAAACTTTGGTTATAAAGACATTGGGGTTTGTACGCGTCCCATACGAGTATTAAACAAACAACTACGTCGTGGTTCTGCATGGCAACTTCCCTCCAATCTTGAATATTTTTCTTATGTAAGCATTCTGATTCACGTGTAAAGCATTCTGACTTCAAGAATTTTTAACTTTAGGGGAACTTAGAAGGAATAAAGTGGCAAAAGCAAAACTACTGACGTCTACGTGTACACATCACAGGACCTCCAATGGTGGAAAATAAATTAGTGAACAATAAAGTTTAGTCTTAACTATTTTGTTTAGTGCCTTCGTGACGATTCTTTATCTGGCTTCCATAAACATTCTTGTAAAAACACACTTTACTTTTATTCTTAAAGAATCGTTTAGTCGCTAAATGTGTGAGGCGCGAGAAGTGTGTCAGTCGACCACTCCCCATCACTCGCCGATGAAGACATGGATGTGCCGGCTGCTGTAGATGGCCACGACCGGACAACTCTCTATACCCAGCTCACTGTTCAGTGTTCACACATTGTCAACCAACTCACACACGCGCACTTTCGTTCACAATCATCTCTTCTATGTGGTGAAAAGCTATTCTTTACACGCTAGTTAATCACTCGTAGAAAGGGATTCCCGACTTTAGAGAGGTAGGCTTGAGAAATCACATAAATATCATGGTGATAAATATATTATATGTTATGTATATCTTTCTCAGACGGTTAAAGCTAGAAACCTCTTAATTTAGTAGAACCACTTCATTAAAGTTAATGTACCGATTATCGAGAGTCACATCCGTCCACTACCATCCAATATCACTCTCTTATGACAAAGTGTCTCCAACACAATCTCGTGCTGCCACAACAAGTGCTGCAGGTTGCGGTTGCGTAAAGTGCCAATATCCGCCACGTAAAGAAAACCGCCATTGTTATCGAAAGTGCACCGAGAATGAAATAACAACCTAATGACTATCCAATAAAACAATGATTTGGATGAGTTATTGCAGCGAACACTCTGTTCCCCAGTGTTTACTGTGTTACTGCAGATATGAGGTAATAGAATGTGCACGTCGCTAGCCCCAGCCATCATGGATTTGAAAAATTATGTCAATTTATTACCACCATTAAAAATTTTGTATCTCAAAGGTAAACGAGCTATTATAAAGATAATGGCTAGATTTGCCATCTTGGATTCTGGTGGAAAACATATACCACGATTTAGCATTATTATTGATTTTTCATACCACCCATGGATGTGTTATACTATAAGAAAGAATGGCACACGTGTTTATAGTGTGAGAATTTTGATGTGCCATTGCTAGCGCTACACACCACCAAGAGGGATTTTGCTCTTGGAAATCTATTTTACGGACTTACAATATAATCCTAAAAGTAAAACCTGCGAAAAGGCTACAATAATGGAGTACAAATATCATACACCTACAAAACGAGTTCCATCCCTCTGTAGAATTCCAAAACGTTTACAGGTGGTATGAACAATCAAAGGTACTATCATAGAAAGTACCTCAAAGGTTACCGAGCTATTATAAAAAACAATAACCGGACCAGGAACGTGCTAACCCAATCTTATCCAATTTTCAAAAAGAATGATACTCCCATCTCTTTTGTTATTATATTGTGAAATTTGTCTACGCATCGTGAGTATGGTTCACAAAGAGATATTGGCTACACCTCTGACAGAATTGAAAACGCACTCACGTGCAGCTCGCATGACAGACGTATTGTAAAGTGCTCAGTTTGTTACGTGTACGTGTTGCAACGCCATGATGTCAAGGGAAGCTAATGACGCGAGATGGATTGCTACTTGTGTGGGTTAGTTAGTTGTCACCCATAACACTATTTTTATCACTGTTGTTATTCGTTGTCATAACGCATTTCGTGGCGCTAATATGCTGAGTGTACGGTAAGGAAAGGGAGACAATCGAACACGTACGATAATCAACGTTATTTGTATCGAATCACCTTATACGACGGTGTCTAATCAATCAAATCGCCTTGCATAACAACGTCCAAAAGATCTCACCACTTCTCCAACTTTCGGAACCGTCTGACACCCTTCTTAGTCTGTAGCTAATTTGTTTTGCCAACTTTATGTTGATTGTCCAACTGTAAAGGTCTTGGGGAAGTGTGATATCAGACTAAACTGCGGTACTAATGCAATAATCTTTAAAATAAACACACGACATTTTTGCGAGAGGAATGATGAGACGTGGCTCCTGCCCTTCCGAAAATTTCAAATAATTCTGTGCCTGCCTATTCTCGATTAAAATTTGTCGCCAATGTTTAAATATATTTTGAAAAACTTTGGTTATAAAGACGCGTCCCATACGAGTATTAAACAAACACATACGTCGTGGTTCTGCATGGCAACTTCCCTCCAATCTTGAATATTTTTCTTATGTAAGCATTCTGATTCGAATAAAGGACTTCGAGAATTTTTCATTTTGGGGAACTTAGAAGGAATAAAGTGGCAAAAGCAAAACTACTGACGTCTGCGTGTACACATCACAGGACCTCCAATGGTGGAAAATAATTAGTGAACAATAAAGTTTAGTCTTAACTTCTTTGTTTAGTGCCTTCGTGACGATTCTTTATCTGGCTTCCATAAACATTCTTGTAAAAACACACTTTACTTTTATTCTTAAAGAATCGTTTAGTCGCTAAATGTGTGAGGCGCGAGAAGTGTGTCAGTCGACCACTCCCCATCACTCTCGCCGATGAAGACATGGATGTGCCGGCTGCTGTAGATGGCCACGACCGGACAACTCTCTATACCCAGCTCACTGTTCAGTGTTCACACATTGTCAACCAACTCACACACGCGCACTTTCGTTCACAATCATCCTCTTCTATGTGGTGAAAAGCTATTCTTTACACGCAAGTAGTTAATCACTCGTAGAAAGGGATTCCCTTAGACTTTAGAGGTAGGCTTGAGAAATCACAGATAAATATCATGGTGATAAATATATTATATGTTATGTATATCTTTTCTCAGACGGTTAAAGCTAGAAACCTCTTAATTTAGTAGAACCACTTTCATTAAAGTTAATGTACCGATTATGAGAGTCAAATATCAAGTCCCACCCACTCCTTTATCAAACGTGACAGACCATCATTTCGTTGAGATTTCAAAGAGCTCATCACAACTATGATTTTGTCTATCTTCTTTCATGAACTATCTTTTAACATAATAATGCCTGATAGTCTATATACTAGTAACCTATTCCAAATATAATTGTGATAGTTGTAATGCCAAGATAGAGGATGGTTTGGGTACCTTGGTAACTAATCTGTCCAGAAGGAACATTAAGGTTATGGTATCATACTCACTCTACGATAGGTTTAAACCTCGGCGCATAAACGTTTTAATAATTTGCCCACGGCCACGGTTCACGCGTAACGTAGGTGCAGATCTGGCTGATAAAATCTCGTAAACAATGGGTTCCATCAGCTGTTTATCATGGATGGCCTTGAGAACGCAAGAGGTCAGCTGTTTCTCTCGACCTTGTCGGGTCCTGCCTCGAGCTCTCTGTGAACCTTTCCTTTCCTTCCTTAGTTCCTTCCTGACTGACACTGTCACGACATTTGACTATTTACACTGCCATTAAAGTGAGATCATTTTACTTCATTCAGGTCAGTCAAACAAGTGTTTACCCTTGAAAATAAGTTAAAATGAAAAGACTTACGGCATCTTGGAAACCCGTGGGGGAAATTAGTGTTCACTATTCAAAGTTCAAATGTATGTATATTTACAAAAGATTTGTCGACAAGCTTTAATTTAGACGGTAAATTCCCGTGATAAAGGCCTGGTGGTAGTCTGGTGGCATATGGTTTACATTGATCTTGAGACAAACCGGTAGTTTGTTGTATCAAATTGAATTGACACAAACTAAGTTTGTTATGGGATGTTTGTGTGTCTGAAGTATTAAATGTCACCTTGCCTATATTTTCTCTTGAAGAACGAGTTTTACAAGGTAAGCATGGAGTAGTGTTTGTACACTGGTTCGACGTTATCTCCAATTTTGGAGACAATTCCTAAACCTGGCTTTAGTGTGTTTCTTTTCTTCACATCAATTTACAGCTAGACAATTAACGTTTCATTATATAATAATGTTTACGATGCATACATGGAATTCAATCGTAGACCTATTGTTTGTACTACTCGAAAGTCACACTAACCTCCATAGAAATAGGTCAAACCACGGGGTTATCAATTTCAACTTAAAGTAAATATTGAAGATTTCATTGTTTGTCCCAGGTTAACACAGTTTAAAATGTTTAAACTTGTAAGATGACTACCAATAAAAGACAGATGAGCTATGTAGTGGTCCCATCGACCTTTGTATAATATTTAAACTGTCGCTTTCATTGATAGATGGCGCGGTTAGAGTTGATATATAAAACCCGAGAGGTTGTTACTTGTTGTTGAGCAACGCGACTGATTATAAGATTTCTCTAAAAGTTCACGGCCGGCAAAATGTCACATATGTGCCATTGCAGAGAAGACGTCGATTGAATAGTCACTCTTCCCAATTGCTGTCGTGGTATTTCACTATGTGGTCTATGTAATACCTGTTATGCATTTTCCTAGTTTAAATGGAAGGTTTTTGAGTCACGCTTACTTATCTCTTGCCATAATTCATAAACATAAAAATCTATTCTACGGTTTGGTTAAATTGCAAGGTTATCTTTGAAATTGATTGATATATCATAGATGCGCATGTTAGCGGTATACTAGAGTAGTTTAATGAGCAAGGTAGTTGTATTGTACCCAGTATACTGTAATATTTGTTGTACAAACAGTATTTCGTACAGTATTTATACAAGTCAATATATTTAAAAACTCTAATTTGCAATAAAAATCAAATTTTAAATTTTTTGGATTTTCACGAAACAATGTATTTTATTTTTAAAACAACAATAATTTATATACTATACTTGGAAGACACTATATTGTACACTTTCACCAAAGTTAACTAAAAACTTTACTCGTGGTGGACAAATTAAAAACTAAAAGGTAGGTTTAAAGTATCCTATATTACTAACAGAGATGCAATTTTTCATCAAAAGATACATAGAAAGCGTGTATTATTATTTTGTAATAAAATATTTCCTACTACTTTCATATTTAAATTAGTTTGATCGAACACCTTGGTTAACCTAAATCCGTGCCCTAAATGGTTAACCTAATTACTTTAGCGCCCCCTCCCTTCCCACACTTACCTTCGGTTCAATTTTTGTTTTACCACTGTCTATCATCTAACCTAAAACGTCTAACCATTTATGTACTGTTTAGAATGTTTCAAATTTTGAATTTGGAAACGGGTATCGCCCTGTTGTACTGACTGAACTGATATGCCAAACTTTGTTTCAGAAAGTATACGTGTTATACCTGCTCCTGCCATTGGCTTCCGTCCTAGCCAGACAAGATACCAACTCTGCATCCGGCGTCCAAGTAAGAGTGAATTGACACAACTACACTGGAGATCGTCTCTCGTGCAAGCTCGTGTGCCTTTAAAACACTGTCTTGTTACTCGAAATTCATATAATATTTATGCAGTTGTTAACCCCAAGTGAGACTGTTTAAAACTAACAGTCCTGTAATTTGTTAGTTAGCACCATTATCAGGACAGTTAGCACCATTATTAGAATTAACCATATATTGTAAATTTGTGTTCCAAAAAATGTCAAACGCCGCAACATTGTAAAAAACTATTTAAATTAGTAATTTCATAAAACAAAGTAACGGAATTACGGTGTTCAAAATCCGATAGATGTCATGATTTAAACGGTCTTTCAATGACGATGATTTCTAAACTGATATATCAGTTTAGTAAGAAAGAGTGAGAAATGAATTAAATGCGACTATCGCCTTAAGTGGTTTGTAATGATAAATTAAAATAAATGTTGTACTAAAGCCATGTAAATTTCCATTTTAACTAAAGAAGAGTAGATTTAAAACTTATGTGGTTTGTCATGATAAATTAAAATAATTGTAGTACTATAAGGTAGCCAACACTTATAAGAAGAAACTGGTGAACTAACAGGCAAACTAAATGGGTTTTCTAAGGATAAATAGGAAACTGTTTTGTTTACTTTAAATTTGCAGTTTTATTAAAATATACACAAAGCTATGTTAAGAAAGCCCCGAGGCGAAGCGCGGGTACTCTCAGCTAGCTATTTAAAATCTAGTTCTTCCCGTTCACAACACGTCAAAACATCATAATTAGCTTGAGATATTTCGGTCTCGCTATGGAGCCAATCTACCAACTGAACCCTGATGGTACCCCACAGCGATACCGAAATATCTCAAGCTAATTATGATGTTTTGACGCAGTGTGAACCTTAGAAGTAGATTATAGTTGTGACACCGGCCGTGAAAATCTGAAGAATTGGTACTGTTTTCAGGATCAAGAGTTAGCCAATGACAAAGTGCATCTTGATCCAGCCAGGCCCCGCAGGTCCTAGACACGTGATATTATCTGACGAACACCAGGTATGATGACGCTGACCATTCTATTTAATTGCACCATTCCTCCGAAATCTTATTGTTTTATGTTCGGCAGTGTATTGCGGTTTTGGTTGTATGTGATTTTCCGTTAATAAACGTCTTACTGACTGGATGACATAAGTATTAAAGTTGCAATTAAAACAGATTGTTAGACACCCGACTGAAAACATTGGTTTTGTCCAGGTTAGTGCTCGGAGTTTGTCTGAGGTCTGCATTACATTCCGAAGGAGGTTGTTTTTAAACTATTTCAGGTTTGGACCATAATGATAAATTAAAATAAATGTTGTACTATAGCCATGTAAATTTCCATTTTTAACTAAAGAAGAGTAGTTTATTTTGGATTTAAAACTTATGTGGTTTGTCATGATAAATTAAAATAATTGTAGTACTATAAGGTAGCCAACACTTATAAGAAGAAACTGGTGAACTAACAGGCAAACTAAATGGTTTTTCTAAGGATAAATAGGAAACTGTTTTGTTTACTTTAAATTTGCAGTTTTATTAAAATATACACAAAGCTATGTTAAGAAAGCCCCGAGGCGAAGCGCGGGTACTCAGCTAGCTATTTAAAATCTAGTTCTTCCGCACAACACGTCAAAACATCATTAATTGAGATATTTCGGTCTCGCTATGGAGCCAATCTACCAACTGAACCCTGATGGTACCCCACAGCGATACCGAAATATCTCAAGCTAATTATGATGTTTTGACGCAGTGTGAACCTTAGAAGTAGATTATAGTTGTGACACCGGCCGTGAAAATCTGAAGAATTGGTACTGTTTTCAGGATCAAGAGTTAGCCAATGACAAAGTGACCTCCATCTTGATCCAGCCAGGCCCCGCAGGTCCTAGACACGTGATATTATCTGACGAACACCAGGTATGATGACGCTTTCTGACCATTCTATTTAATTGCACCATTCCTCCGAAATCTTATTGTTTTATGTTCGGCAGTGTATTGCGGTTTTGGTTGTATGTGATTTTCCGTTAATAAACGTCTTACTGACAGGATGACATAAGTATTAAAGTTGCAATTAAAACAGATTGTTAGACACCCGACTGAAAACATTGGTTTTGTCCAAGGTTAGTGCTCGGAGTTTGTCTGAGGTCTGCATTACATTCCGAAGGAGGTTGTTTTAAACTATTTCAGGTTTGGACCATAATTATATTTATGTAAATTAAATTTGAAACTAATTAAACTGTCTAATAAAGAACGTTATTTGTGTCTATACAAGCGTTTCATGGACCAGGTTTATATCTTCAGAGGCTATTTGACATGAAAATTTTTAGGCCAAAATACATTTTTTTTTTTTATTGACAGTTTACACTTTGTAAATTGCCTCCAATAAGAAGAGAACTCTCCCAATGAATAAGTATACTTTAATGAATAATAAGCCCGTAATACGTCTTATACTTTATGTTGATAATTTTATTGTTATTTGCAGATACCAGCCAGTTGAGAAAATGTCGCACTCAAAGTTGAATAAAGAAGAGTCAAAGACGTACCCAGATGCTATTTCAAAGTATGCTGCATTTACAAAGCACGAAAAGCCCAAACAGTCTAAAAGTCGACTCGGTGTAAAAGGTTACACCAGTAGAAATTATGAAAACCCGGATTTTTCTGTGACTGTACCAGAAAGAGACTACAGGAGACCTCAGTACGACGAAGGTTACGATTACCAGGAAAATTTCCATGACGATGAAGAGGCAAAATTTAAGGAGAGCATCGGAGAATTCGACCACGGCAGTAAAGAAGATTACTCGTCCGAGAAAAAATACAGACCACATCATTCAAAACCATACACAAAACATAAACATGCTCATCACGAAAACAAATATTACTCTCCGGTGAAAAACTACCAGACGTATGATTCCCAAGACGACGAAGAACCTTATCACGATCATCCGAGTGGATTTGATGACACGAACGGAGGTCATGTTGTACCTTTGGTCGCCAGATTCTACAAACAACCTCTCCCCATTATCCAGACACAACTGCCGATAGACAACAGCGGTCTGTACGTACAGTACGTGTACCCCCACACAGCAGCATACGACCACGAGCAAGTCACTAACAACTACTACGACTATCCTCAGAGAAGGTCTTCAGGTGGAGTTGCAGAGAGGAACGTCTACCCGAGCCCGTCTGAGTCCGAGTGGATCCCCATCAACGCTCCTGCGGGAACTGTGCCTGCCAGGAGCTACGACATCCCTTCCCCTGACCTGTCACAGAGCAAACTGGCAAGTAGACCGTCTGAGAGCTCCAGTGTTGTCGTTGGCAAAATGAAGTCACCTGGTCTCCAACTGAATCATCACTTGAGTGAGAACTCCGAGGGTGTGGTGTCTGCTGTTGTAAGAGTGAAACAGTGAACTAATAATGCTCCAGAAGCTAATTATTTTCGCTAACGTGAATAAATATATTTAAGCACAAATCGCTCAAATTTTAATTTAAAATATTTTTTATATGTATGTGTGATATACCATCAGCCAATTAGTTTGACACTTTTTTAGAACAGGAAGATGTACGTAAAATTAGATTTTTAAGAGGGTTCCTTTATCAATAATAATTTATTAAGAATTCAGTGAGTTTGTAATAGGTGTTTTCAAGCATAGTGGTGTAATATTTTCAGTCTTATTTATTTATCCAAATACTTTGATATTTATAGACCTGCAAAAATAGCAAAAATTCAACCTTAAATACTCGATGCGGTCTTTATGTCGATTTTCTATAAATACGAGTAGATTGATTTATACTTACACTACCTATACAGTATAGGCCTGTAGATCACTGGACAAGCAAAGTGGTGGATTCATGAAGAGTTTTGAAGCTAGTGTAACTGTAATTGAATTAGAGAAACCCTAAACAATATCGGTAAAAGGGGAAATAACCTTTTTTCAGAACCATTTAGAAAAAATACGTCACCTTACAGAAAAACGCTGCACTCATAATATTCACCGTTTTACGATGATAACGACCATTTTATTGTTTAAAATGTATTATTAGTTTGTAGCTTTTACGATGAAAAATACAACGGAGTAAATAGATAATACATTGCATTTCTGATAAATCCTAATACTGGGTTTGATAGATTTTCTCAAGTAGTTTTGAAGGAATCAAGTGTTCTTGTATTTTTCAATTTCCTAATTACAAGTATTTATGTTAAGTTAATTTACTTCATACATTTCTAATGTTTAGTCTGATAAGCTACTGTAAATAGTCTGTATTAAGTGTATTTATTTTAATACTGAAATGTGTTACAGTAAAAGGATTTCACGTTCGTAAACCCCTTGTTTTATTTTACTAGCCTACCTTTTAATTCGTGTACCAACATATCCTTTAAAAATTTTAAGTTTTAAAATTATTTGGAATATTTTTCAATTCAATTACATAGTTATTTTCTTACATGTACAAAGGTAAGTACATATAGAATAACAACATATTGGCAAAATACTGTTTGGGCTACACACCCGTGAGCAAGCAAGAGAGCAAAAAACTTTTAATAACAAACTGCAACAACCTAACATAACCTAAACACACTCAAATATAACCAGGTCGACACGCAGCTAAGCGCTGAAGCGCCGCTGGCATGAGTGAATTGAATTGTCTTTGAAAATTGTTTCTCTAACTGGGATTCATCTTTTCGTAATGGTGTATCACGGGTGCTGTGAGGCTATTCGCTGAGCTCACAGGCTCACTTCGGCCTTCGGCCTCAGGCTTATGGAGGTTTTTGTACTGGCAGTTATACTACACATCATAAAAGGAAAGTGCATATACATTCCACTAAAATCGGACTATTCATTCCGCTGTTACAGCGGAAAACCACATTTCTTGCCGCTATTTTGGAAACTGATTCATGGATTTTCATAACTTTTAGTATATCGATGTTTAACAACTAAATACCATATGGCCCCATTTCAAATTTCTGTTAAAATTGGATAAATGCTGTTTTTAGATAGCTATAAAACTTTTTTGGTGAAAACGTTTTATAAATTCTGAAGCTTTGTTGACGTACTTTCGTCACCCCAATTTGGGGTTAGAGTCCTCCAAATTTTTAAATACAACCCCTCCCCTTGTGAAATATAACTTCAAAAGAAAGGTAATTTCTACGCAAATTCAACATTTTTATCTCAACTCGTTTTAGAGCCATCAGGTATAATGCTGATTTTAACAGTGATCGTCCAGAGCCCCCGCTGCGAATGTCTTGGTCGGCCCATTCGCTACCCAGTTGATTGAGTTTTAAAATTGTCTTAATAATACTCTGAGGGAAACATCAAAACCTTATAACATAATCCTATTGAGTATTCTGAAGAAAATGATGCCATTCAATATAAATTGTACGGTATGTGAAATGTGGGATGTGAACGACTTTCCCTGGATGTTATTGATCAAAGGTTTACAATCTTTACCGATCATAAATTTTGGTCTCTTTGTTAGGAAATAAACCTTTAGAGGGTCTTCCATCACATATACTTCGTTTTCGTCTCAGACTACTTGGTTTCAACTTTAACTTGATTCACGTTCCAGAGAAGAAATGTTACGTTCCTGATATTCTTTCTAGAATCGAAGGTCTGAAAATTAGTGAAGTGGAGATAGAAGAATGTGCGTATTTAGAAGTGGACATTTTAAATGTAAAACACTTTACCAGTGTCAGACGTCCTTCACCAACAAATAGAAAAAGCATCAGCAACTGATTTAACAATTAACATGGTAAGAGATGCTTTAGAAAATGTATGGGTAACTTCAGGGAAAATTAGTAACAAATTATTACCGTTCTACAAGTTTCATGATTATTTTTCTTGGAACAATGTAATGCTTATGATGGCTGATCGTATTGTTATTCCTCGAATTTTAAAGCTAGAAACTTCATTCTGGACATTCTGGGATAACTAAATATGGACGTCTTGCCTTAAGATACAGTATGATAGCCTGGCATCTCCAGTGACATTGTGCGAAAAGTAACTGACTGTTTCAACTGCTCTATTTATCGGACTCAGAGAAAGGAACCTCACGCCGTTCCCAGATTTACCTTGGTCTACCCTGGGTTGTGATATCCTAACTGTAAAGGGTCAGCTTTACTTTGTTTTACAAGACTTTTACTCGAGGTTCATTTCTAGAGATCATACCTACTAAGTCAACTTCAGCTCGTGCATCAATTGACCTTTTAAAGGGAACATTCGCACGCCTAGTCATTCCTCACGCTCTAAGGTGCTTTAATGAACCTTTGTTTAACAGTCAGGAGCTTCGCAAAGGAATGGTGATTTACAGTATAACAACAAGTAGCCCTTCATAATTATCTACAGTCAAATGGTCAATGCTAAGAAAATAGTTCTGAAATGTGAAGATTTGTTCATGGGTCTCCTTGCTTACAGATCAACCCCATTGGAGAATGCAACTCGCCTTCAAAGTTGCTCATGAGCGGAAGCTGAGAGGAGGAGTACCAATCGCCCCTATCAACCTTGTTCCAAAACTGCCAAATCAATATGTTCTGAAATATCGAGAAGAAAATTTAAGAGCAAGAAGAAAAGTGTACTTCAACAACAGACAGGCACTAAGGAGAGAGATCCAATAACGTTAGTCTTCGTAAATGGTAAGGGAGTAACTGGTCGAATAGTTCGACCACACAGTTAATCAAAAGGTTGTTGAGACGGAAAACAGCAGAGTTAAGAGAAATAAAAATTACACTTGTATGGAGCTGGCCCAACAATTATAAACATTGAAAACAAGTGTTAATAAAACATAAAGTTGAAAAGCAATTATAATTGAAAACGAATATTATTGATGTGTATAATAACATAGTAACTTTATTAATTTGAATTACTTCATTAAATAACAATACATCAACCACCTGAATCAATTTTTTATTTAAAAGAAATGTACTTTAATAAGGTACCTTCTATTTAATTTCAACCTAACCATGATAGCTGATTTTGTAACATTTGACAAAATGGTGTCACTATCGCAAAAGTCCAGTTGCCAGGTTATACTCCTGGTTGAGTTATAGTACGAGTTTAGAATATGCTCACCAGCTTAGCCGTGTAGTCAGAGATAATCTGTGACATTTCGATCACATGATCAGTCATATGATTTGCTCAAATTTTCACTTTCTTCTTCCCTTGCAGACAGCACCAGTAATCTGTATTCCGTAAAGATGGCATCCGTTCCAGTGATTTTGTGTATTATTTTATCTCTATTTAACTTAGTTCTAAGTAACGTTCCAGTTTTACTATGGGAGTCGAGTGCTAGTGAAAAAGTGAATTCTTTCCCCGCGCTGCATAGGCTTAGGAATGAGGATTTTCAACAGTACTTACTGAAGAAAGTTCATGGCGAACAACCCGTACCATTGATTGCAGTTTTTGTTGAAGAAAGCCTTTCAATGGAAGATTTTAGCTGGCAAGACTCACAAGGACAGAGTTATTTCCCTCAACTTAAGTATATAACAGATAATTCAGCTAACATTGAGTTTTTGCCTTCCGTTCAAGACCCTATCCAAGCAACGAAACATCTGTCAGAATTCGGTTACACTCTTCAAGACATCGATTCTGAAAAAAGCCTTGAACAATCTGACGTTTGTGGTAAAATATTGCTAGTAAAGCTGCCAGAGTCCAAAGTTGATGAAGACAGACCTGAGTTACTGCGTCGCCACGATGTTAAAATATCAGAAATTTACAGCCAACTCCTGGCTAGATGCAGTCATGTAATTGGGGTGTTATCAGGACAACAGTCATCATGGGTGGAACCCGAAGAAATCACTAGAGTTAGGAGAGCTGTCAATGATCCTAATGCAACAGTCTTAAATGGAAATGCTAGTATTTTTCAAGATAACAAAGCCATCGCTCTCATCTATTCAAAAGCAGGACCCAAGCTCTCTATTGGCGGAAAGGAAACAGATTTGGGAGGATACAACTCGGTTGTTGTTGTAAGTTTTAAACTGCCCTCTCCTATTAAACCTAATATGTAATATTAGATTATGTGTATCTAGATTTTATTATTCAACTACAGTAGACTCTCGCAAGAGCGGATCGCGATAATTCGAACACCAGCTAATCCGAACTATTCGGCAAAAGTAGCGAATTTAATGTTGATATCTTTAATAAATAACTAAACGTTTTCTCTGCTGGGGTTAAAAGCATAGACCTACAATGGAGTGCATTTATCAGCCAGGGTTTGAATCGTCAGTACATACAGCACTGGACTGCAAGTCTACAATATGACGGCTCGGCTCCCTACTTCAGGGTGGCACTGGGCACATTAATGCCAGGAAGTGCCATGCGTAACATAGAGAGTTTAAAAATCTTTACCACCAATTGACTGTTCACTCCATGTGTATAGGCTGGCTCCTGCGGCCACTTGTACACAGAGATACGTAGTTTGTAACGTAAATAAAGCAGTGCCGTGCTGAACAATGCATCCTACTATATTAAAGAATAGTTATTACTGCAAAGAATAATTAATAGTTGAAATGTGTTAAGGGTGCGCAGTAGTGGCTGTGACCTTGAATTTAATAATTCTCAAACTCAAATTTTGTCATCTCAAGTTTATTTTTATTGTGAACAGGATGTGAGTTACCATTAAACTTCTTAATGCGTAGGCTTGAGCAGCCGGAGTCATCATTACTTTCTAGGCTTTTGATTGTCAAACCCGCGTCAGTGGACTAATTCTAAATTGTCAAAGCGTTTGCCCATTCTATGATATCCTCAGTGACTGCACATGGGACTCTGCGCTGAGACATTAAACTTGCGCAAATCCAGATTTTTCTAATCCGGACGACCTTTCCGCGACATTAGTTTGTTCAAGTGAGAGCCTACTGTACTGAAGAATTGTTTAATTAAATGCTAGAGAATACTTACCAATTTTGTATGAATAGTTCAAGTAAGTTATGAAGGAGAGTATACCGCTCCGACAACAAATCAAGGTCTGAGGGGCTATATTTTATTTTACATCTCAGGATATCTTCAGGTAGGTCTACTTGTGTAGGTAAAACTACAGATCCCAGAAAAAAACCCATTACACTGTGAAAAAAAGAAAGCCTCGGGGCAAAAATTAAAGAATTGTTAAAAAATGGTTGTGTACACTAGCTTCCAATTTCAGGTCTAACTTAATTGTTTTTCTTTTCAGACGGGTGATAATGCCAAGCCAACGGACATCAGGTTATTTGTAAAGTACGCCAATGACTACCGGCTGACATTCAACTTTGACAGCAAGACAAATGGTTACTGGAATTTACGATCAGTTGATGTTCAAAGCCAGCAAGATCAAGAAATAGTTCTGAAGTCTAACCTAGAAATCGCAGCTCCACTTGATATGTCTTATCACAGTGGACAACCGGTGGTATTCCTCAACACTTCTGCTGATGCAGTTCTCACCTTTTCCGACTTTCAGGTACATATTTAATTTTGAAAATGATATTTTAGGCAACCCTGACAACAGTTTAGAGGAAATACATCATTGTATTTTCTGAAACATTATGTCATCTATATTATTGACTTTGGGGTTTATGAGGAATTTAAAATTTAGAGAGTAACGTCAAATAAATTAAAGTATCACACTGCGAAATCACAAGCGCCAGTGTTCAATGAAAAACAAATGTTTCTTACAACACAAACCCAAGCTATTTTTTTTTTTTTTATAATTTGAGTTTTGTGCATTATTATTTCATCTAGGATTAATTTTAAAGAGATAATGCATGACACTTAATTGTTTGGCTAAAATATCATCAAAAAGAAAATTGATTTAGTTTTGAAATATATTTGGTTATAATGTTAGTAGTGAACGATATTAATGTTTAAGAGAATATTGATATATTTTATTGGTTTTATTATTATACATTGTGTCTTTCACTGCACTATTATTTCAAAGACAAGAAGATTACTCAAACAACCATATTGCTTTTCAGGTTCAGCCATTCTTTGTGAACCCTGGCTCAAAATCCTTTGCTTCTGCAATCGACGCTGTGGAGTTCTTCACCCCCGCGATCTGGTCTGGACTCTTTGTCACCTTCCTGCTCCTGCTCATCTTCACCTGGGGCCTTTCCATGATCATGGATATTCGCACAATGGACCAGTTTGATGACCCCAAAGGAAAAACCATTACCGTCACAGCCACAGACTAAGTTCTCAACACAAAACTTGAAAAAAAAAAACCGTTATAAGTCTCATGTAAAAAGCATATTCCATTAAAAAACATAATTTAGTTGATTGTTTATTCACAAATTTTTAGATGGTAAAGAAGTGTATTGCTTGTAAATTTAAATTCAATTTGTTAACATTGACATATATCTAATTTTTTCAGTGGACAGAAATTTAGTCAACCCTATTTGTTATACTACCATTGTTAAAAATATATTAGTTGTTAAGAGTAAACCTTGAAATGCAACCTAATTGAAGCACATTCCTTTTCACTCTTGTTTGTAGATGTTGTTCTATGTGATTGTAAATAATAGTAGTAGATTCTGTCATATACTCTAGTAAAACCTATTTTAACTGTTGTGTGATAACAGTTATGTATTATAAGTGTAGAAATATTTAAATAGTGCAGTGCAAAATTGGGTTCTTTGTAAAAAATATTTAATTTCTGCTAGAATATAGTTAAACATAATGATTGTTCCTTTTTATTATACAATAATTAAAAAATGTTCAATTTAAAATTAAACTGTTTATTTTGTATGTTTATTAAATGGGGAGTAATATAAATTATATTATCAAATTCTGCCCACATTCTATTTATAATTACTTAAACGTCAGGAGACAATTTGTCTTTTTGTTACCATGCGTTATGTATAGCACGGAAGGGGTTTCAAAAATTGTTCACAAACAACTTTCTCAACTTTAAACTGGGTTTTGGTTCTTATCTAAAATGTGAAAAATATATATCTCAATTATTCAGCGTTGTGTAATAATTATGGGGTTGGGTTTAGCATTCTGTTGTGTCCTGTTGAATGGGAAGATTAAAATTGCTTAAAGTTTATTGAGTAATAAACCACTCTTAAGGTGTTGGGGACTCAAAAGGATGTTCTTATTTTATCTGACATCATGCAAGTTTTCTCTGATGAATCACAGTCACACATAACTATTGAAGATTAACTAAGGACAAGGTCACATAAGCACTTGACCCTCTAATATCTAATGTGAATGTGGGCTAAAAGACTTAGCTTTAAATTTTAATGATATTGTATCAATTGTAATGTTTGATTTGTATAAAAATAATTTAAATATTGGATTGCAGTATTATTATTTTTGTTTATTATGAAGTTAGTTAACTGCCTTGTGTACATCTTAGTTAGGTGTTGGATCAGAAACAATTAAAACTATCAAGCCTATATTTGACATTAATAACTAACCTTATCCAACTTTGAAAAAGAGGACAATTTGAATACACTGCTTGGAACTCCAATTGTTACCTTGAATGGTGACGCCCAAATTAATTTTACAAGCAAACATAGCTAATGTCTAGCCACTAGCGCTACTGTGAATCCTAGTAAGTTTTCTATAACCGGGGAATAAAGTACACCGGAAGTGCTCTCTTTGAATGGGGCGTTTCCCCCAAAACAGGTGTTTATGCTGTTCAAATTATAAGTATGATCCGATAATGGTTAAACTTTGCTTAATCATTTAACAATAAGTGTAGATAACACGATTAATCAAAATCGGATTATAAAAACATGTTTTATAGCCTAATAACCCATTTTTGGTGGAAAAAATTATATTAAAACGACTTTAAGATGCCGCCCTACCCTTAATTGTTCGAAATGGATGCCCACAGCAACTGCTTGTTCTCTTCCAACTTTGTTTTTATAAAAGCTACAAACAAATTATATGTTTCAGACATCTACTTCATTAGCTATTATTCAGATATACTATATACGAGGGTCATCCAGAAAGTAAAACGTTTGCGCATCACGCCAGCGCACACCCTCCGTTACTCTGAGTCTGCAGCTGCAGCTGTACATTCTTCCTCTTCAGTTTGGGTATAGGTTCGTTGCTGTGCAGCGTCTCGTTTCCACAGTGATTAATAATGGCATCGACAATGAAAACCCGCTAAATGTAAAGTGTAAATGAACTTTTCGGAGAGTCATGGCAACTGTTTTGGAGAAAGGCTTAATGTAATTTATGCCAAGAAAAGCGATTAACTCAGAAGCCTACTGTGAAACCCTCCAACAACCGACGCATTATCAAAACAAAAGGCGAATAATGCTGTCAGAAGGTTTTTCTGACAATGCCGGCCCTCATCTGCAAGAACGCGTCCACGAACTCAAGCGTCTATGTTGAAATTTTTAGTCATCCACCTTACAGCTGACTTGGTGCCAAGTGATTATCACTTATTCCCAAAGCTTAAGGATGTTTTGGGTAAAACAGTTTGCTAACGATGAGGAACTCCATGAGCTAAGTAATCTGGCTCATGTTTTTGGTGGCAAATGAGTAGAACATGGGTATGGAAAAACTGGTCCCCGCTACAACCAATGTCTTGAAATCCATGGCGATTCGTGTAAAATGGGAAAGTTCTATGAATTTGTGAATAAAGTTTTGTGTTGATATCTTTATTTTTTATTTAACCATGTCAAATCGTTCTTTACTTTCTGGATGACCCTCGTACACAAATTAAATACTAGTAAAAAGAGCACTTTTCAAAGTTTGTCTCCCTTGGTACACATCTATAAATCCCTGACTGCTCGGCCAAAATCTACCCGATAATAAACTCATCCCACACATCAGAAACAAATATTGATTTGTGATACGGTTCTGCAGGACAACTAGATTTCTTGGCTGAAGGGATACACTTTCTTTTTAACATAGCCCCACATGAAAAAGTCACGACGAAATCTCGAAATTATACCCACACTGAAGGTTGGCCTCCGGACTAAGAACTCCAGCCTCAACATGAACTAAAAACATAAAACTATATTTTACACTACATTGGAAGGCTAAGGCAAGCTATATAATGTCCTCATTTTTATTTATTTATTTACCAACGGCATACGTCAATTACAATATAAGTTACAATATTGAGCAATGTAATTAGTCTTGTCCTAATTTATATTGAGCTTGTTGATCGTGAACCATGCTTTGGCTTGTTCGAGAAGATATTAGGCATATTAGACTACGGGATAATAAATTACATAGATCTGAGGCCGAAGCCAGGTTTTGAAGTTCTGAACTACAGTTTACAGAGCTTGTAAGCCTAAGGGGTCACAGAAATACGTCAACCCCATAATTCACGTAATAATAGATTAATAGGACACGAAACTGCTGAAAGCTTAATTAATGAACATCAGCCTCGTAATGTCGGGGGTTTAGGGCTACGTAAATCTGAGATCAAAGACGAAGCGAGGCTGGGTCAACATGACCTGGGCAAACGTAGCAAACAGCCTCGTAACGTCTTTGGCTACGGGACTTTTTCGTAAACCTGAGGCCAAAATGAGGCTGTGAGCGTAGCGGGCTTGCGCTTATATAGCCGCGTGTTGATCTAGTTTATTTATATTTTTGCACCCGAAAGATATTTTCCCTAATGAAATAAATACGGATAATGCTATGTTGAAAGAAAAATTTTAGTTTTTGTAGTGTAAAACTAATAGGATTTCTATACAGTTATTAAAAGGTACCCTTTCACGAGTTAATAAGAAGTACTCTGTGGTATCTCTTTTCCCTGTTATGTTTGATGTTTATTTATACTTTGCTTATTGATGACACTTTGGCTTGCTCTTGTCTTTGGCTCTTTCCATTTTGTAAACATTCAAAATATTGGTTTCGTTATTATTCTTTAGGATTTTAACAGGTAGACGCAAAAGCTTGAGTGCAGCGTTAAGCTATTACTAACTAAAAAGCTAAACTCAACTTCGTAAGTACTTAAATACTAGCATGTTTTTAATTCGTTTAAGGTTGAATGGTAGTTATTTTTGTTTAAGTTTAATAGATATATTTGGGAGGCCTAAGCCTTTCCAAGTACAGTACATTTTACAGCCAACCCATCTTTGTATGATATTTTGGTATGGCTGAAATCTAAGTGACAACAATAAAAGCTGTCCATTAATGACCCTTTTGTTACTGTCTTTGGACTTGCCTCATTCATGAGCAGACCCTAAATTTGTGTTCTAGGCTTAGTTGGATACACGTGAAACGCCTGTTTTTGTTTGCATATTAACCTTTTCACCGGTAGATATTATA
Organism: Matsumurasca onukii; assembly: GCA_018831715.1. NCBI lineage: Eukaryota > Metazoa > Arthropoda > Insecta > Hemiptera > Cicadellidae > Matsumurasca > Matsumurasca onukii. Next base: position 10,531,134 of record CM032062.1, read on the forward strand.
CTTCACCCTTGATCTAAAAAAAAACCATTATTTGTTATTTGAAGTGGTTTTCTAAGTTGAAACAATTTTTTATGTTTTGTTTATTTTTACAAGTTGCATTTTTATATTTCATTTGTTATATTTTGTTGTATTAAATATAATAGACAAATTCAGTCTCAGAAAAACCTACATCAAAATATTCTGTGATTTATAGGTTGTAGCAGAGTCTTCACTACAACCTCGGTATTACAGTACATAAATATATGTCCCAGTTCTTTCCCTCGGTCTCAGTATTTCTCTTGTAGTTAAACATTACTTGTCTTACCTTTAGACTGTAGCTCGGAGCTCGATCACATAGTTAGGCATCATGTACTCCTTTTTCCTAGCTATCGCCCTTGACATTTCACCACATAATTACAAGTTAATGTCGCTGATTTTCAAGTCCAATCTGTACGATTTATGTCAAGCTCAGGTTGAAAAGTATACCTTAAAACTATCTTGCTCCTTGGCCTTCCTTCATAGATTTACTATAATTCATGTTTTTATCTTATATGTTACAAACTGTCATTGCAGAAAATGACAACTGTAAGTGCTGGAGTAGCCAGTCCTGCTGATGGATTAGTTTGTTTCGTCTGTGACGGAACAGTTGTTGGCCGTTACTACAACCTAGCTTCGTGTAAAACTCAAGTTACCAAGCAAAGACTAGTTGAGAAACTTGGCCTTCTAGTTGGTGAACAGTGAGTATCATGTTGATATGTTAAAGATTTAAGTTAATGTATGATCATAAACTGACATTTGATTTAAAGGAATGTTTGAACGCTTAACCTTTTAAACATTATAAAAAAACTATTCTTCTGACAATTCTTAACGTTTATAAAGTTAACGTAATTTTTGTCACACTTTCCATGCTATAAAAACCCTCACTGTTGTGTAATCCTCATGTTCAAAATTCAAAATATCTTAAATACGTTATTATCAAGATATATAAATATAAACTGTGTTTAGTTTTACAAAATGCACCTAAGTGTAAAACTAAAAGGTGTTCACTTTAAGGGGATGATACATTTAAGAAAAGAAAGAATTTGTAGATGTAAGAGTCAATTCAGCTTTCCTTAAGAGTTGAAGAGATGAGAAAAGAGTCATCTCATCAAAATTCCCCTGGAAAAATAGCTTGTTTATTTTACTTTTATATTTTTTTATTACCACTTTGTAGTATTTTTATTCTTTCTTTAATTTTAAAATCAAACCGAAGATGTCTGCCAAAATACAGACGAAGCGTCTTTAAAAAACTTCTTTTTCATTTATGCCTGCTTCGGTCCAATCATTTTGTCTTCAAATTTGTTAGTAATAAATTAGCTATTTAGCGTTTATACAAATTAAAATCCATAATAAGTCATTTGTCATAGCATTTAAATTCTGTTTGTAATATGAAAAACAACTTTAGTTAGAACAACTAAAAAACACTATGCGGAAAAAATGTAAAAAATTAAATTTTGCCGTTAAATATCTTATATACGCATTCAGCGGCCGTGAGTCGCAATGTCATGAGCACAGCGAGTGGCCTTATTTTATCAAGTGAGGCCAGGCGGCTGGAGTCTGGGGCGCAGCGAGTCCTGAAGCGTCCCATTTTATTGACATTTAAAATGTGTTTTCCTTTCATGATATGCAGTATAACTTCTAGTAAAAAACGCCGTAAGTCTGAGGCCGAAGGCTGAAGCGAGGCTGTGAGCGTGGTGAACAGTTTTGAAAAGTTGTGGCCGAAGCTCGAGCAGAACATAAAACTGAGGCCGAAAGTCAAAGTGAAGCTGTGAGTGGAGCCGATTAGATTAAAAAATTGCAAAGGAAATTCAATTCACTCATGCCAGCGGCGCTTAAGCGCTTAGCTGCGTGTCGGCCTGGTTTCGTATTGAATTGAGTTAAAAAAGTATTTGTTTTGTGCTATATAAACTAAATTTAATAAATAAATAAAAAAATAATTAATATCTTCTTACACAATGTAAGTGCATATAACAAAGAACACTTACCAGTTTAGACTATTGTTGGTATAAAGATGGTTTCTTAAAATGGTGTTAAATATATTAATTGTTCTGTCGTTTGTTTAACAAAGTGTGACATTCACAGCTGTATTAATGTATTACCAACAGAATCTGGGCCAAAAAATGGTTTGTAAAACAGCTGATAGGAGCTGTAGAGTTTCTCTTGGGTCAAAGATAAATTATTACGTACAAAATTAGAAGTTATTAATATTTCAAATCAAAAACTTTCTACAGCTTGTGTGAACTACATTATATGTGGAACTGTTTTTGCTAAAGGTACATGGTGGTTGTCTCCGAGGATGACATCATTTGCAGAAGTTGCACAACGATGCTGAACAACTTAGATCGGCTGGAGAAGGAGATGAGTTCGGTTCGCTCTGTTATTTTACGCTTCCTTGAGAAGAAGTATGAACTTGATGACGGAGAGCTTTTTCAGAGTAAAATAGTCTTACCTCCTCCGACAAATCAGCCTGATATAATGCACGGTAAGCACCATCTAGATATTACTGAAATGATTAAATCACTATTTGAGATGCTGACCACTCTCATGAGCGTATTTTAAGGCAAATATGTGGTGAAGGATGAGTGGTAGTAATGAGTTATGAGGTGTAGTCTTGTTACAAACTAAGGCAGACTCTTCCTTAGAATGGGTTATTAATTAATAGCCCAATGGAAATACAAGGACCAACAGCTTAACGTGACTTCAGAACCACGCAGGTGATGGTCTGATATGTCTAAACGATGGTGGGAGTTGATGCGGTATCATCAGATGATCACTGAGACTATCTGAGCCGCTTTAGACCTATATCATCCTCAAAGCCTGACCTCCATGAAGCTGGATTACAGGACCACGCCACAAGTCCCAGTCAAGCTAATATGTATAACGACATGTATATATATATATGATTGACAAGCTAATATGTTTATTTTAGAAAAGTGCTGTTATATTTTCTGAAATTCCATAACAGTTCTCAATTTTATATTTAATCTGGAAGACCTGTACTATTGAAACATTTATTTTACTCATTAATAATATTTTTTCTTTTGTTTTAGCTTTTCAAAAGACAGAGGGGCCAATAACATTCCAAGTAAGTAAACCACCTGTACAGTTTTTAGTAATTAGTTTGATTACTCTGCACTCAAGAGGCACATAGAGCAAGCATTGGCACAACTCTTGAGTCCTGCTTAATAAGTTAATATGTTTAAGTTTACGCTAGGAACAACGTTTTAAGCTAGTCAATGTATGCTTAATTTTACCCTGGAACCGTAGAGCTTTAAAAATGCTGTATATAAACACTAAAACTTGTACTTTCATCAACAATTATTTATTTTATTTTAAAGATTAAAAACTAATTGTTTGTAAGAACATAGAACTTGAAATTAATATTTGACTTTGTAGTGAAAATTGGCATTTTTGTTTTGATATGCTGCGGCACTTAATGGTTTATGCTTACAGCAAAAAACTTTCTACAATTTAGTAAACTAACATATTTAAAATATAATTTGCAAATTTTCTTCATGTTAAAATTCCTATCCTGTTAAAAGCCCCTGGGGCAGCGTGGAAGAAAAGCATGGAAACATTTTTAATGGTAATAGCTTCTCAACTATACAAGGAGGGATGGCAAATCCATTCAACATACTAGATCAACAATATAAGATCAAACATCACATGCCTTGTATGTCGAACAATTATTTATACTACAAATTCAATTAAAAGCTTTTTACAAAACCTATTTGTCTTACTTAACAAACTAAATACAAAGGTTCGGACAAATTTTTGAATTGAGGCTTGATATAGCTTCAAATTTGGTAAACAATTAAATACCATTATACAAAATCCATTTTTACTTTTCATTTCCTTTAGTCTTTACCAGACCATAACATACATGAAGTGACCATTTGAACCTTAGGTAAAATGGAAAGTTTAAGACTGACTCCTTAAAATCAAATTATCTACATTTTTATTAGACATTTACTTAATCTGTAACAGTGAAGTAAATAGTCCGTTTAACTCATTAGGTGTAGATTTAATGAACATTATGTGTTATAATTATGTTCAGATATACTCTGAAATATAAACCAGTATACAATAAAAATTGTCATTGTTTGAAGTTTGTTGGTATGATGGGAGAATTTCTGGGTTTGAAATATGATTGCGGAAATTTTTCCATCGTTAGTGAGCTAGAAGAACACCATTTTCGGCACTCTTCTTGTTCAGAAACAATGGAAAATGTTTGTAATAATAATTCAATCTCAAAGTTATAATATTTTTTTTATAAAATATATACAAGTATAACATTAAACCTGTTAATCCAACTAATTGGGACCTGACCCAGTTCGGATTAGCAAAAGTTCGGATTAACCGAAAAAAGACGCTAAATGACAAGTTTGAATGAAAATTCACATTTTATGCAAAATAACGTCTAATTAAACAAGAACAACAATGTACATTACATTTTATTCATTAGTACTGTATAAATGTTGGGTCAATGCATCGCGAAGGGCTGCAATACTTGTGTGAGGTTAGCTCATGCACAGCTTAATTCTTTCGCATCAATGAATGACTGGGACTCAAGGTCAGTATATTACATACACGCACCGCCAGAGGTATGGCTCGAGGACCCGCAACCTGGCTGCCGCCTAGGCCAAGGAGGGCGGCATTTTTTGGGGGGGCTTAGGGTAATGCAGCTAAAAAAGAGGAATTCTTATATAGAGAAGAGGGAAAAGACTTGTTTAGAGAATTAACGATATCCAAAACAAAAAGGGAATTATATTTTATTAATTAACTATGCGAAAAGGTGACTGTAACATGCACAGTGTCAATATGTAAACAGGAAGCATGAGGTGAGTTATTATACAAGAACCACTGACTTCAGTCAAAACATAACTCAGACGCTACCATTGCTAGTCCGCAGATCGCTTATCTCCTATGCCCGGCCCACGGTTCACCAGCTGTTTACTTTTCAAGGTGTAACACCTAAAAAACAATTCCTCATTTTGTTTGTGTGACATGTTCTCTTTATCTCAAGAGTTGAGCAATGATTATTCGTTTGAGTTTTGTGTAAATGTGTTGGTGCCTGGAGGTGTAAAGGGCAGGGCAATTTAACATGAGCTTTTCTAACCAAGAAGGGCAACATTTCGAAAAGGGTGACTACACAAAATAACTGGTTCTTTTAAATTATGAGTGCTAGTCAAAAGATTTCATAAACATTTTATATATATACAAAAAATAATGCTTTATTCATAGTCATATTACTGTAATGAATAGTTGTTTGTGTTATGTCAAGTTACCACTAGGCATTTTAAAACGCTAATAAATCGCAAGTCTTATGTAACAAAATAATGTAATGTTCAGGAGCGAAAAAACCAATCAGCCAAAGCACTGTTAGACAGTGATGGAAAGTCTAACGTTTGGATGCAGTGTGACCGTTGCAAGTACACGACTCCGTACAGCTCCTTCATGATCAACCACATTCACAAGCATAGTCATCCTGTCAAGCCAGACCCATCGACTCAGGTACAGTATAATACTAGATCTAAATTTGGCAGTCAGTAAGAAACAAGGGTAATCACTGACTGTTGGTACAAGGTGAAGCCCGTTTTCCCCCTTGAATGACCACCGCAAGTCATGGACTTGTATGCCATTTTGGCTTGTCACCCAGCTTTTCATAAAGAGGACAGAGAAGGTAAACATTGTGATAGCTAAGAACTGTGTCCACTCTACCATGAAACCCATGAATAACCCGTAAAAATCCAGTAATTCACCGTGAATTTCTGCATAAAACTGGTAAAACAAATTGGAATAAAACGGCTTTTGGATTTTCAGTATGCGAAAGTAAAACCTAGTGAACCTAGGAACCTTCTCCTCTTACTGTTATCTATATCTTCCAAGTATCAGGTTATCTATACAGGTGAATAGCCAGTCAGGCTAACTGACTAATCACTGAGTAAAGTAATCACTAAGGCTAAGAAACCATACAACTTAAAATTATGTAAATTTTAGAGACAATTTTAACCTGTTAACAAAATATTTTAAGGGACGATGAGCAATTAAAGGCGGAGATTTTAAGACATCTTTGAACAGCTCCAAATCGTAAATTAATTCTTTCTCTTCTTCACTCAGTATAAAGTAATAAAATATCCTTTTGGACAATAATAGGCTATTTTAGTTGGAAGTGTTTTTTTTAACAGTCAATAATTGTTTAAAAAGGTCAAACCTATATTATTTGTTTCACAGAACACTTCAGAAACAGGTGATAGTCTACAAAACCAGTTGGAACCGGAAATGCCTGTTTCAAGAAGTACAGAAGTACAATTAGACGTAGCAGACAATGTAAAAGCCACCACATCACCTGAAACTGGCCAAGTACAAGATGATGAAGGCCTAGACTCTGAAACTAGCCTGTCAGAAGCTGTGATCGAGATGGACATGGGTGAAGACAATGATGAAAATGGAATGGTCTGCATGGTGGATGAAAATGGAATGGTATTGCAAAAGGTACATTTTTCCGTATTACAAAGAGTTAGAACAACCAAATTTTGATCAAGAGTTGATCTTTAAGAAAGTTAGGATAAAGAGTGAATAGTCAATAGTGTCAGCACTGTAAGATCTTAGTCACATCATGTTAAATTTATATCTAGTAAGACGTATCAGGATGGCCACCGTTACTTAAACTCCACGTAAGGGAGGAAAGCGTTGATAAATTGTCTGTTTTTTTAATACCAACTCACAAAAAAAAAAACTGAAATTATGCGTTAGAAATGCTACAGAGTAAAATCTAAAATTACTAACCTTTCACAAACACACTACATTACAAGTTGTAATAACAGTAAAAAATCAATACTGTATTATCATAGGAAACCCAAGTATGCGTGAAAGCTTTTCAGTCCATCACTCTGTTGATTTTGGATTTTGTTGAATTGACACTGGCTTCAACTGTTTAGGAGCTGACGGGAGAGGGCTAAAAGCCAAATTCCCAGGGTCTGGATCCAGATTCTTAGCTTTGCAAATTAGCCTCAACTAATAATAACTGTAGCTTTGCAACTAGTCCTATTACTTAGCTTAAACTAGCCTGACCTGAAAGTGTTGTCCAAATTTAATAAATACAGTATTTTTGACTAGTTAAAACTGAAAATGAATTAGTCAATTTTAATTTTGTTTGTCTCTTACCTAAACCGGTATTATTCTATATTTTTGGCCATAGTGAGTAAAGTTTAATTTTAAAAATATTACATTAGTATTTTCTGTAACTGCTCAAAAAAGGCCGTTCTTGCCTCTGGCTAGCACACACTCGAATCTTCTGTGGACCAATTCTATTAATGCCACGCTTACTACCACAATTTTGGTTGTAGACGACTACAGTAAGTCCGTAAGTCTATGGTGGTTGATTTTTAATTAAGATGCTCAAAATCTGACAGATCGATGTTTTCTGAGGATATATTTCAACCTAACTGAAGTTGAAACATAAATAGTCTTATGGGAAAATATGACTTAGATCAGATTAAGTCTGGAATTTTGAGGTATTTGACAGACTTGTTATTGATATAAAACTCTGATCATTATGTTTTTAATCCTGTTGATCAGTTTATAATAAATATGTAGGATTATACTTGTTACATTCATTTGGGTTAAAGCTCCTGTTACATTGTTGACTGAGAAGAGATTTGTGGTTTACAGGTTCAGCAGGCAGAGGATGGGCAGTTCTACGTTGTGGAAGGGGATGATGATAGTGTGAAGCAGATGTTGTCGGTGTCGGAGGACGGAACAGTGCAGATGGTTCCAGTCACGTGGAACGACATAGAAGACGCCGTCTCAGTTGACAATCAAATTCAATTTTAAATGTATTTTTATGATATTTTAAAATATCATAAAAATAAACTTTGGTCTCCAAAGTTTCAAGGTTTACTCATTTTCTTATTTAAAGATTTCTGTCTTGATTCAACACAGATTTTCGACCTAGGAAAGATTTAGATTTTCTATTCTTATTTAATGAAGGCTTTCTTTCAACTGTCATCTTTCGCTTTCGTTTATCCTTTTTCCTAGATTCCTTTCCTTGGTGAGGTTCAGAATCACTCTCCCCTGGGTATAAAATGTTTTTGGGCTTCCTCACCCTCTTCTCTCTTACGTTAAGATGACTTTTATCGAACTGAGGCGTTGGGAGAAGTATTTTAAAGTAATACTTCCACTTGTAAGTTGTATTCTTTTATTCAACCAAAACCAACATATTTAAAAATACTAATTTTGTTAAAGCATATACAGTGAACTCCCGATTAACCGCGATAAAGTCGGGTTGAGGCTTCCCGGATAAGCAAAACCACGGTAATTCCGCAAAATCTCAAATTTAATGTACAATAAGGTATATAAAGATGTAAACAACTAAAATTGAGGATAACAGATTCCAGTGAGTGGGGGTTGATGGAGGAATGGTCAGTGTCCACGCGTTGCGCGACGCAAGCCCTACTGCCACAGCCATCTGTGTACCGTCAGTCACATTCGCGCATCGCTTGATTATTTCACATTGTTTATTATTGCAGAGTACTACCAGGACATACACACATGGCTTCTTACATTTAAATATAAAATATTAGTAGCTCAAAGTCAATATATGACCTTATAAGGTCAATAGATGCCAAAAAATATTCACACCATATATGCAAAAACTGAATATTTGCTAATCCAAACAGGGTCCGTTCCCAATTAGTTCGGATTAGCGGGACTCTAGTGTATCTAGATTTTTCAAATTCCTCAAGCAGGGTTATAGTGTAGAATGGGAACTTAATTAAAAGTTAAAACATCTATTGGAAAACTAAATTTTATTAACAATCTTAATAAATTAATTACAATATATTGTGTATTTATTTATTAACCAAAATTGAGTTGATTCTGTCAGAACAGATTCCTGCATATTGGGCATGTTGATTTGTTGCTTGTTGTAAACCATTTGTACTGAAACAATAAGAAAATAAATAATACCACAGTCAGATTTCTGCATTGTTGAAAAGTGTCTAATACATTACTCTCAAATGCAAGGTTTGCTTTCTATTATCAGTTGATTGTTATAAAGTTTTTTATTTTATTCTCTCTCTGTTGAATTTCAGTGGAAACTAGAAAGATAATGTTTTGAGGTGTTTTAAGGGAGACATTGGGTTTATCAGCAAATTTTGGAACTTAGGAAACAAGAAATGTCTTGTACAAGAACTGTTGTCGAGGTAATTTTTAAATATTTTTCAAGATTTTACTGTTCTATAAATTCCTATCTAGGAGCTATTCAAGCTCAAAATAATAGTTAATGAATGCTTGTCTTGGTTTGAATTTAATGATGTTATGAAAATCAAAAATAAGCATCCAGAAGATTTCAGCCAGTTGATACTTACCAGACAGTGTGTGTGGAACTTCTTGCGACATGTCTGACAGGAGAGTTTGGGCAGCTGATGGCTGACACAGTGCAACACAGCGAAGCAGATGTAACACTCCTCAACACCATCAAACCTCTTGTCAAGGCTGGTCTTCCATAGTTCCAGAGCATCCCGGATAGATCCATTCTGCACATTAAGTATATAGTTATTTACACTTGTTTTTAACCCAGCTGCTATTCTCAAAATGAGTACAGTTGAGAATACTCATTCAAAACCAATTTTCAATACCCTAGACACCGTCTTAAGTTAGTCAAGAGGACTACATCACATATTGGGAAAAAATTGTTCAACAAGTTGCCTCTCAGTATAAAATTGTTAATAGCCCCTTGCTAAAAACAATTGCAGCTGTAAAATGGAAACGGTTATTAAAATGTGTTCATACACGTTATTGCAACGTCAAGAAAACGTTATGCCATGCGGCTGTAACTTGTGAGACGTTATTTATGTTGATTTTTCACTGTTTACATGTTGATGAATATGATAATAACTATAGTTGCATTACTATAGTTTTTAGGATCTCAACCAAGAATGAGCTCATGATTACTGCCTACAGTATTAATGAAAGGTGGCATGTTATATTTAAATTTTAGTATGGGTCACACGCGGGCATAGTCTACAAACTCAAATGTTAACATAGGCCTATTTCTTTTCATAATTAATACAATTAAATTGCAGGGTTGTGTTACTTCAAGCTGTGTTCCATTTGACCTGGGCTAGGCCTTCCAATATTATGTAGTTATTTGCGCTAGATTGGCTATTGTATCTGAGATAAAATAATAGAATCATCCCCACGCTTAAGGCTAGTTATTAGCATGACAGAACACAACATTAGGTATATATTACATGCTTAAGCAGCTTTTGATACATTTCAAAATCATGGATTTGTTCTGGTAAAGACCGTTCCAGAAAAAATAAAATTAAGAGAAATTTAAGTTATTTTTGCTGAAAATTGAGGTGATGCTATGTAGGGCATACTTCAATTTAATTGCACACGATTGTACAAGGTCAAGTTGGTACTTCGGTTATTGCGAAACATGATATGTAACTAATAACGTTACATTATAGAACGTTGATTGAACCAGCTTGAAATTTGCCAGTTACCAAACTAGTGAGGGAACTCGTAATCCTGTCCTGAGACAGCTGCAAAAAATACTACAAAATAAGTGAATTTTTTAACGACTCATTATAATTTTTGTATTTCACTCATACTTGTATTATAATGCTAATAGTTTAGATATACTAATTAGATAATACTTAGAAATTCCCGTTATTTTTTGGTACCCTCTCGTATAGTATCAAAAGGGAAAAAGTACTAAATTTGTTTTTACAGTCTACAGGTACAAAAACATGCACAAAAACTAATCAGGAGTGGCATGATCATAAGTGGGGAAGAGAGGATAGTTGGAAAGCCAGGGAAAGATATGTGTGTGAATGAAGAAGAGGATTGCCAGTAAAGAGAAATATTTCCCTTTTTATGAAAATTAAACCAAAACATTAAAAATTAAAGGATGTGACATACTTGAGAAAAAAAAAACGTATCTTTGATACATGAATAAAAGTATTAACTGCTCAAAAATTAATATAATATATTTATGACCAAACTTCATCTAAGTGGAGTTTGTAAATACAATAATTATGTGAAACCTCTGGGAATACAAATTATTTTTTATTAAATTATTTTTATATTGTAATTTGGCAACAAATTGGTAATCTTAGCAATTTTGGAAGGATTTTAGCTACTTTATTTACAAAATTAAAATTATTATTTAAGATGCATTTGAGTTAATTTAATATTTGTACGGTACTATTTCTTAGACAAATACTTTGAACTAGTGCTTGAGTGTGACCTGGTGAGTGAGGAAGATGGTGATCTGGAGCAGCCACTGCCTGGTCTGTGCCGTGGACACCATACTCTGTCCACTCTTGACCTTGACCAAGCCGAGTGGGTGGTTAGGAGCCAACTCTATCACCAGTTCCATTCTAGACTCTTCTAGAGTGTACACTGCATACACTTCCTTGGCTGATGGCAGTACATGCACCTACACATTTAACCAACTATAATTTTCATCTTAAAAATCAACTAAACTGAGTTAATTTAACCACAAAGTATTGAAAAACATAAAATATGATGGAAAGGGAAAATATGATCGTTAGTTGTCATTACTGCTATAATGACAAACTTTGGTAGTTTCAGCAAAGCTATAAGAACCTGTGGTAGTCACACTGACCTGCTGAACTCATAGATAAATCCCTTCAAGGTCAGTTTTTAGAAAAAATATGTACCAGTAATTTAAGTTCCACTGGTGGCTAGACGAGGTTAAAATATTCAATGACCCTAAATCTTGGTGACTCATTCTCTACTCTACTGAATAAATCGTTTTGGGTAATTTCTTCTACCTGTTGGTACTGTACCAGAGATTTTATCATTTCTAAATTATCTGTAAACTTAATTTAAGCGTACATGTCAACACAATTCATTTGTAAAATGACATTAAACGTATGTAATGTTACTCTTGTAGATGAACAGCTAGTGATAATATTTGCTCTAAAGCCAAAATAAACTTTTAATATTTGAACTAATTCAGCCTCGATAGTAACTTTTCCTTGTGGTAGCTGTTATCGCAGTAAGAAAGGTTTATTATAGTTAATTTTCACATACAATGTAAGTTTACAAAACTCGTTTTGACTAATTTACATATTTTTCTATTTTTCAAGCCAGTTTAGAACAGCTGCTTTTAAAAGTATTAACAATTAAATATTATAACATCTATGGGGTAACAATAATAAATGACTACTCACAGTCATGTTCTCCAACTTGTCCTGGGTTTGTATGGAGCCGAGCTCCTCAGCACACAGCTCGGAACTGACGTAAGTCCTTGTTACATATTCTACCAGGTTGTAAACCTTGTGTTCAGCTTCATTCCACCACTGTCGTATGGCAGCCGGCAGACGACGCAGACTCCTTGCATACACCCAGCAACTCAGCTGAGCCAGCTTATCACTGTCCCATACACCTGTCATACCATAATAATAGACTGTCATATCAACTGGTGAAACAACCCCCTCAGCACCTCGTCTCCTCCTGCTGCCATGGTACTCCGAGGGATTCATTATTTTTCTCCCTTGTTTTACACATATCTTTCCACTTTCAAAATAAAATCAGAGCTTTTATTTCAAGTAATGAATAAATAAATAAATATATCTTTATTTGTCATTAGGATTTTACAATCATTGACAATTGTCATGCACAAGGCTACTTACTTTAACAGGTTAGACATTTTTAATGAAATTTGAAATTGTTACGAATTTCCAAAATGTAAGAAGATTGACACGAAAAGAGATTCAAATTTCTGTATCATTAGATTAGTTAACATTTCAGGATTATAATTTGAACCACGACGTAGGGATACTGATATTTGAAACAAAACTGTTACAATTAAAACACTTAGTACCCTGAATATTTTATTGTTTCACGACCGGTTTCGAACAGAGCTCATCTTCGGATGATGCAAATGACCTGTTTTAGTTAATATTTATTATTTTTTATGTCTCAATGTTACTAAAAATAGTATCGAACTGTATTCTATCCATCATCAGCTGGTAGATTAATTTTTAAACAAGTTTTACATTAAAATGCATTAAAAGTTTTTTTATTTAATCCGGCAATTGATTTTAAATAGGTGGTATAGGTTCAAACCCAACTTGATTTACCTGAATCAAACTGAGGAGGTTTATTAAAAAACCGAGAAATACGTTGACTTGGCAAGTCTCCATGCAGAGCAGACTCTGGCATCAAACAGAAAACTGTCTTCATAAAAACTGACAGATATTCTTCTCTAAAACAAACATTAAAATGTTTCAGGACAGCATTTTCGTATTATGGATGTAGTGCAACAGTAATTGAGATTATTAAATCAGGGTGTCCAGCGTTTAGGAAAAACAAAATTCCTGTGTAATTCTCGTATATTCCCGGGTATATATCACTGGCTACCTTAAAAGAGTCATAGTTACTCTCACCTGTTTCAGTATTTTTTATGAAACCACAACTTTCTTTTAGCGCCCGCAACAAAGTAACAACTTTTGTTACCGTTTACAACGACCTCTTGAACCCTACCAGCTTCGGGCGCGCAATAATCCACTACATACCGACACGGAAAACTCCTCGCTAGCCCGTAAAGAAAACACGACTTTCTTTACCGTTAACGACAATCTTTTACCAGCGCCAGCGGCGAAATAACGAATACAATACCATTCGCGGCAATCTCCTGACTCGCATAGCCCACAACGAAATTACGACTTTGGTTACTGTTAACAACAATTTCATGACTTCCGCTAGTGTCTGCGGTGAAATAACGACTTCGATACTATTCGCGACGATAGCTAGACTCGTCCATGACATGATCACTACTATCGTGATCCCTTTTAAAATTTTCTGGTGTAGGGACGAGATTCCCGTATAATTCCCGCATTTTCCTGTATATCAATAATTCCTGTATAATTCCCGGAATTCCATATGCTGGACACCCAGTAAATGTACAAATAAAAAAAATGTATGCTTAACGAAACTGTCTGCTAGTTTAAAAATGTCACAATAAGCAAACTCAGCATTTCTAAAGCAAGAATAACGGTTTATTTTACTAGTTATGATTAGATTCAATTCCCGTCTGTATTTTCATGTATTAGCAGAGGCCTACCCAACTTTTAGGTATTGTTGGGTAGCTGAGAATTGAAAAATCACCTGTGCATTAAAAGTATCAAGCAAATCATTGGTTGCTGGAAAGGATGTTTGCCATTTCAATTGTCAGTTCCGGCAGAACCCATCTCTAGTTATTAGGGGTTATTCAACATTTTCAAATGTAAACCATATAAAGTAGAATACTATCTTTAAGGACATCAAAGACAAAAGTAAAAACTAATAATGCCCTTAAAAGTTTTTTATGAGTTAGTAGGTATGAAATATGAATTATAGCACAGAGAAGGGACATTTGTTATTATTTTATCTGGGACTTAGTTATTTTAGATATTATAATTTATTAACATTAAACTTTGCCATGAAATTAATTTTGTGCTAGGTTAGTTGATACGTTAAATTTATCCACTAGAAAGACTTAACTCCAAATTCACAAATTGATTATTATCCATTACTCCATACTCACTTGAGCCAAGTGGTGTACAAAGCTCTGAGTTGCGAGCCAGCGTTGCCACACAGCTCCAGCAGAGCGCTCCACAACAGCAAGTACGAGCGAGTGTAGAAGTAACTGTCAGTGAACGGCTCTACTGTGCACGAAGTCTCGCTGGCAAACAACAACACAGCTGTAGTATATTAGGCGGCGATAGCTAGACTCGTCCATGACATGATCACTACTATCGTGATCCCTTTTAAAATTTTCTGGTGTAGGACGAGATTCCGTTATAATTCCACATTTTCCTGTATATCAATAATTCTGTATAATTCCGAATTCCATATGCTGGACACCCAGTAAATGTACAAATAAAAAATGTATGCTTAACAGAAAACTGTCTGCTAGTTTAAAAATGTCACAATAAGCAAACTCAGCATTTCTAAAGCAAGAATAACGGTTTATTTTACTAGTTATGATTAGATTCAATACCCGTCTGTATTTTCATGTATTAGCAGAGGCCTACCCAACTTTTAGGTATTGTTGGGTAGCTGAGAATTGAAAAATCACCTGTGCATTAAAAGTATCAAGCAAATCATTGGTTGCTGGAAAGGATGTTTGCCATTTCAATTGTCAGTTCCGGCAGAACCCATCTCTAGTTATTAGGGGTTATTCAACATTTTCAAATGTAAACCATATAAAGTAGAATACTATCTCTAAGGATATCAAAGACAAAAGTAAAAACTAATAATGCCCTTAAAAGTTTTTTAATGAGTTAGTAGGTATGAAATATGAATAATAGCACAGAGAAGGGACATTTGTTATTATTGTTATCTGGGACTTAGTTATTTTAGAATATTATAATTTATTAACATTAAACTTTGCCATGAAATTAATTTTGTGCTAGGTTAGTTGATCGTTAAATTTATCCACTAGAAAGACTTAACTCCAAATTCACAAATTGATTATTATCCATTACTCCATACTCACTTGAGCCAAGTGGTGTACAAAGCTCTGAGTTGCGAGCCAGCGTTGCCACACAGCTCCAGCAGAGCGCTCCACAACAGCAAGTACGAGCGAGTGTAGAAGTAACTGTCAGTGAACGGCTCTACTGTGCACGAGTCTCCGAAGCTGGCAAACAACAACACAGCTGTAGTATATTAAACTGCATTTTATCTAGACCAGTTTCATTGATTTTGAACATAAACAAATGTGATTATCCAAAGTATTTTGTATTGAAGGTTCACTTTGTAAATGTATATGTATACAAATAATAAATTTTAAAATTAGGTATGTACAACCATATTCATGTTTACTTGCAAAGTTCTCAGAACTTGAATGCGTGGCTCCAGTTTTCGGTACACCCTTTTATATAAAAATGCTTAAAGACATTTTATCAAGCCTCATGAATGTTTTGCTATTTTTCTGGGGAAAAGATTTTCTCATATTTTTTAGTTTACTAGTTTGTTCCTAATTTGTTTGATACAGCTAGTGTGATAGTCTGGACTTGTTTTAAAGAAGACCATCAATAAATAAATAATAGTTAATTTATCTGTATTGGGCTAAAATTAGGCAGTTGCAAATTTGCTAGAAAATTATTGAACTCCGATTAAATAACTATTGAAGAAATAGGTTTGAAAGGAAGAGCCTTATGGCTAAACTAGGTGAATTTTACAAGGAGAGAGAGGATAGTAGCTAGCTTACCTAAGAAAAACAAGTTTAGGGGCCAACAAAAATAGGCACACAGAAGAGTCACACACAAAATTCACGGATATTTCGCCCTTACTAAGGGTTTCATCAAAGCACAGAGTTCCTAACACTTAACACAAAAAACAAAATGGCCACTTGTTGTCTCAGACAACAAGGCCTTTTCTCTATTGAAGAAATAGGTGTTTTATGAAATGAAAATAATCTTTATTCACATATTGTACAAAATACAATGAATGCCGTCAAACAATTCTTAATTACTAGTATAAAGATAAGGAGAGAGACAAGAGAAAGATAGGCCCAGTTTAACAGAAAAACTCACTGATTGAATATAAAGGTCTAGTCAAAAAGTATTTTTTAAGATTATTTTAAAATTGTATTAAATTTGAAGTGTTTTTTAATAGCATTAAATATTTGATTCCTATATATGTTGTCTTTTTTTCAAAAATCTTAATCTATGTGATGGTATTGAAAAATTATTTCTGTTTCTAGTAAAATATTGATGAAAATCACCAATCAGTGAGATAGAGTAAAAAAATGAGTTTAAAAATGAGTAGAGTAGACAGTAGATGATAGACTCACCTGAGCCCCTGCAGTATCACTTCAATGATTGACTGTGTAAAGAGTAGTGACTTATCCATTTGCTGACAGCTCAGCGCAACATTGTCTGTCTCACACTCCTTCATGTCCAGTTCAATCATTGCTGGGATCAGCCTGTCAAGCAAAGTATTCACAAATGAATAAGTGAATAATAAAGCCTATAGCTATCCAAGACTCAAAACAACCTGCGCAGACACAGGAGGGGAACCGGTATTGCGGTAGTGGAGGGGGAAGTGACCTTGGAGTGGTAACAGAAAAGTCCAAAATTGCTGAACATAGTTGGTCTGAAAATCACTGTGAACTGGAATGAGGCTAGTATAATACATCGAGAACCTCACTTCTTAAAGAAAAATAAATGAGGCCTCATACATAAAATTAGCCAATATTGTCCAATCAGTCAAGCTTCAGTTGAAATAAGGCCCCTTCTGGCTACCAATCATTAAAATGAACTTAGAAGCTGGGACAACACATATCTGTTAATTTTCAACAAGTTAATTTTCAACAAACAACTAAAAAACTCATAGCATGGTATTGGGACGCAAAACAGGCCACAGAGAACTTAACTCACGTAGGCCGTCCCCTTCTCCCATTGGCTGTGCATAAATAAATTTTTTGTGTTTCTTTGTTACAGTTGGCTAGCCTGCTGCTAGTGTGTGTGATTGGCCTGTCACCGGCCAACCAGTCAGTCTAGGGTTATTTCGTTCAGTTAGTGGACGTGTTTGTGATTCGTTTTGAATTTACTCCGTGACTTGTTTACTTTCATAGTGTGGCTTGTTGTAATATTGTAGTTTTGTTTTCCTAGGCTATTTAAATTCTAAGATTTAATGTGTTTGACTTTTAACAACTACATGTTGTTTGGTAGAGTTTGACTGGTCAGCTACGCTGACTACTTTAAACTAGCTCATTTTCTAATGTTCTGTGTTATGTTTTAGGTTATTTTCACCTGAAAGACGGATCAGATTGCAGATCGAAACCGTCATTGATCCTTTGTTCACTAACGATGAAAATGTCCGCAATAATAGTTCAACTTCTGAAATCCTCCCATCGTCAACAACAAACTTCAAACAAACAAATTCAATGCTTATTCAAGACTGGGTGGACAGTGCCGAGGGATTTGTTGTGAGGCGGCGAGTTGCACCGAGGTCTCTGGAGACTGAAGCAGAGTGCAGCACGTGTGCAGACATCCGAGAGTGTCGTTGTTGACAAAGTGTGGATACTGCACGTGCTTGGCGACCGTGTTACTCAGAGTGTCCAACATAACCACACTTACAGGCCTCTCACACTCCACACCTACACACAAGTAATCACTCGCACTTTACATTGTCATTAGTCGTTACTAGATTTCATTCAAACAACGTTTTTTGTGCGGAAGGAATTACGATTGCAGGCTCCAAGGTATAACAGAAATCTGGTTTCATCTTTCGTAGCCTAAGTGCTATTTAGGCAAGTGCAATTTGGTTAAATTAATCTGGCATAAAATTGAAAAACCATTTGCCGTTTAGGTAAACTAATTAAAAAAATAGCATGGTTAAACCAGATCAACTTTTCTAAAATTCCTTTGTTAAAACTAATGCTGATTTAAAAAATAACTAATTCTGATAAAACATTAGTGAGTTAAACCTATAAGCTAGAAAAAAGTATAGGTTTTTTCAACTAGAGGGGGATAGTAATCTCAATCTTGCAGTGTTTTAGTAAAAATTTGGAACTAACGCGGCTTAGCGTGCTTGTCGTCCCGTGACACAATATTTAGCACATTCTGTTGCAGCGCCTATTATGTTTATTTGGGGCAGAAGGTATTACCACCAAAAGTAACCAAAGGAATCAGCTAGGGATAGTCGCTCAAACTGTATAGCAATGACACTAATAGTAAACAGTTTTAATAAATAGCACCGAACTTCTTAAAAAATAACAAAGTAGGATCAGACAACAGTGCTTTACTATTTATTCTGCCAGCACGTTGTCATTCTGACATTATTCAACAATCGTAGCAGAACACTAGGTTCAACTGACCGGCAAGGTTAAACCAAGCTTGCGCGAGTGCTTTGTGAGCGCCGGGCAGAAACACCTCAGTCCACTCGGCCTGTCTCGTCACTTCTGCCTTCTGCTCCGAGCTCACTCCTGCCATGTACTCGGACACCGTACAGAACAAGCGGCACACTGAACAGATCACTCGTGCCAACTGCAACAAAAACAAGTTACATGTTACAAGGGTCATCCAGAAAGTAAAGAACAATTAGCATCAGGCGTAGCACACCACTCGGCTCTACGGTGGTAGCTGCTAGCCATTCTTCCTCTTCGTTTGAGGTATAGGTTCGTTGCTGTGTGATTACGCGTCTAGTGTCCACAGTGATTAACAATGGCACGACAATTGAAAACCTGCTAAATGTAAAGTGTGAAATTTAAACACTCGGACACGCATGGCAACTGTTTTTGGGATCGACTTAATCCATGTTGAATTTATGCCAAAAAAAGAAACGACTTCCACCTGTCTTGGTGCCGAAAGTGATTATAACTTATATTCGGTTAATGATTTTCGGTAAAAACAGTTTGCTGACATAAGGAACTCAAAAGAAGCTAAGAAATCCTGGCTCCTTGTTTTTGCCGCAAATGAGTAGAACATGGGTATGGAAAACTCGTCCCAAGTTAAACCAGTGTCTTGAAATCCATGGCTTACCGCGAAAGGTAGAGGAAGGTTCTATGCATTTGTAACAAAGTTTTGTGTTGATATCTTTATTTTTTATTTGACCATGCTAAAACGTTCTTTACTTTCTGGATGACCCTCGTACAATGATTTCACCATTATTTTCAAAGATGCCTTTTTACCAGAGAGCAATAACCGCCTGCCAATCAGCCTGCGATAGCGATCAAGGCAATAAAGGTTTTGAACTGATGCCCCTTAAATGTCACTGAACATAACTTTAGTAGACTAGAGGCTACATTGGCGATCTTTTGAAGTAGTAAACATACACATAATAAATTATATAAAATGAATCCGAAAATGTGTTTCTAAGCCGCATAACTCAAATACGCTTGAACCAATTTGGCCAATTTTAAAATGTTCGTTGAGTTCAAGGATGGTTTTGATGGCGAGAAAAATTAATAATTGCCGGAACCCTCTTTTTAACAGCTCCTTTTTTCCCATACAAACTTGTTCTAACTAAACGTAAACAATTTGAGAGGTTTTCATTGATATTCGTCAGCTAATATCCCTATTTTATAGTAAAACATTTGTATTGTAAAAAACAAAAAACAAACATTACATTACAAATTTTTTTGACAGGACGGTCTGTCGAGTCAGCTAGTAAATTATAAAATTTTAGCAAGTAAGAAAACTTCTTCCTGTCTATTGATTCCAATATAAAATATCACAAATACAGTTAATAGCTCTAGTTTATAAAAATAGAAAAGTTGATCAATAACTTTTTTATTTGTTTTTGTCTTTATGTATAAACATAAATAGTAAAGCTGTGTGGGATCTTAGATTTCATTTCTGGTAGGTCCCTTGGCGGGTCTGCGATAACCCTCTGTTAGGTCCCTTGGTCAGGTCTGCCAATAACCTCTGTTAGGTCCTGGGCTGGGTCTGCGATAACCCTCTTAGGTCCCTTGGCTGGGTCTGCGATAACCCTCTGTTAGGTCCCTTGGTCAGGTCTGCCAGCCAACTCCTGTTAGGTCCTAGGCTGGGTCTGCCAATAACCTCCTGTTAGGTCCTGGGTTGGGTCTGCCAGGCAACCTCTGTTGGGTCACTTGGACAGGTTAGCTAACTCCTGTGTGGGTCCCTTGGTCAGGTCACCTTGTAACCTCCTGTTAGGTCCCTGGGCTGGGTCTGCCAATAACCTCCTGTTAGGTCCCTGGGCTGGATGCCCGATAACCCTGTTAGGTCCTTGGTCCAGGTCTGTAACCCCTGTTAGGTCCCTTGGCTGGGTCTGCCGATAACCCCCTGTTAGGTCCCTTGGTCAGGTCTGCCAATAACCTCCTGTTAGGTCCCTGGGCGGGTCTGCGATAACCCTCTGTTGGGTCCCTTGGTCAGGTCTGAATAACCTCCTGTTAGGTCCCTGGGCTGGGTCTGCCAACCTCCTGTTAGGTCCCTTGGCTGGTCTGCCCGATAACCCCTGTTAGGTCCCTTGGCGGGTCTGCCGATAACCCCTGTTAGGTCCCTTGGTCAGGTCTGCCAATAACCTCCTGTTGGTCCCTGGGCTGGGTCTGCTGATAACCCCTGTTAGGTCCTTGGTGGTCTGCCGATAACCCTGTTAGGTCCTTGGTCAGGTCTGCCAATAACTCCCATTGGGTCCCTTGGCCGGGTCTGCGATAACCCCTGTTGGGTCCCTTGGTGGGGTCTGGTGATAACCCTCTGTTAGTTCCCTTGGCGAGTCTGCGATAACCCTCTGTGGGTCCTGGGCCCGGTCTGCTGATAACCCCTGTTAGGTCCCTTGGTCGGATCTGCGATAACCCCTGTTAGGTCCCTAGTAGGATCCCGATAACCCCCTGTTAGGTCCCTTGGCGGTCTGCCGATAACCCCTATTGGGTCCTTGGCGGACAGCCGATAATCCCTGTTAGGTCTCTTGGCGGGTCTGCCGATAACCCCTGTTAGGTCCTTGGTGGGTCTGCTGATAACCCCCTATTAGGTCCCTTGGTCAGGTCCCTTCCCTAGGAGGTGGGTTTTACAGTTTAACACCTCTTAAAATAAAAACACAAAACTCAATTTTATCCGCTAAGCCGGTGGCAAGCGGGACTTCGACAGCGAGGAGGAGGGAGGAGTATCAACCTCGATAAAACCGGAGGTCATCTGGCCCAGATGACAGTTTCTCTGTAAGGGCCTTGCCAGGGGTGTGGCCAAGTTCTCAACGGTGGATCAGGTGGACCAATCATCTTCGAGAGCTGTGACACTTGGACTGGTGGTGCAGAGTGGTGACCTATGCTACTGCGGACCCGATCTGACATGGGAGTCTTGCCTCGAGGCAGGAGGGACGGATTGAGCAAGGTGAAAATCATCAAGTATAAACTTTAAAGTGGGATTACAAGAAGAACCAATCCCCGACATGTAAAACAAACGGTTAGAAAGAAAAAGAGGACTGAAGGTACCAGAGGAAGTCAATAGCAGGGCTATTTCTCTAGGAGAATCAATGTGACCCGTACCTATACCTAGCTGTGTATCCGTGCTTTGCCACGGATAAAATATAGTACAACATCATGACTGTGGTGTTACAGTATCATAGTATTTTTTAAGGTAAAAACTTAAAAACTAGTACTTAGTTGTACTTGTACTTATTAGACCTTAGTATGTACTTAGTTATCACATCTAATATTACGTTCAGTGTTTTTGTCACGTATTTGAAAAAAGGCAGACCATTGTTCTCAGTACTGGCATCAAACTACTGGCCCTTGATACACCTGTTCCTGTACTTTGAAAGTGGGCATAAAGTTTCCTAGCTGAGCTGGCCCGTTCTTTAGCGGTTTTGTTTAATTTTTAGTTATTTTGCTTCTTGGTTGGTAACACGCAGACAATAGACATTTGACCCACCACTATTTTGGATGAAACTAATCTTATTTTTAATAAAAGTGTTTTTGAACCAATAAAAATTATTACCTTTTGAACTTTGCTCATTTAACGTGCGAGGCTGTGCCTAGAATTCGAACTTTTTTTGTATCAAAGCATCACATTTAAACTTAGTAATGAAATACCCTAAAACTTACCTCCAAGAAGGATAACTATCCTTTGTTTAGTCTAATACAACTTTCAATTTCTTTAATGAGAGACAGAGGCCGTTTTGTGCTGTGAGGGTTCAGAGTGTTTGCGAGTTTCTACTGAAAAGTCTGGTAGTGACTTCTCCTTCCACTCTTCTAGTGTAGTGCTGACACTGAGTGTCAAGGCGGCGGCAGCGACCATGCAGGCGTCCCACGACGACTGCTTCAAGTGTTCACTGCTGTACGCTACACTGTAATGTGTGAAATCCGCTACATCTGCTATGTGAACAAGTTCTTCCCCTGTCATATTCAACAGAGATCTGCAAACAAACGTATGATTATTGTAAAAAGTATATATTTTTAATTATTACTTCATTTTTATGCATTTCTTTGATTCCTAACATAATATGTAATGATTTGTACTTTGATTGTATAGTAGCAAAATATTAGTTGTATAATAAATACAGTCAACTCGATTAACGGTGCTTATTATCCGGGTTTTGGATAAACCAGGTTAGCTACTAGAAAACCAAAATTGAAATAATGAGCAACTACCATAGGAGCGGATGTCTTGAAAGAAAAGAAATTTCCAATACAGTAAAGGGATCACATACTGGTTTCACTAATAATTACGCTCTGTGATTGTTGCGCAATATTGTGTAATCTGTGGGCTCCAAAACTGAGGCTACTTCAAGGACAGCGGATCGATACAGCTGAAACTACACCAGCACGTTGTATCCTCCAAGCCCCTAGGCACTATAACGCAAGTGGAGCAAATGAGATTGAGTCAGGATCGACCGTGCCGCGTATATTAAGCTTCCGTCTCTCAGCCAAGGTCACTGACCTTGTGGTGTCGAAAGTGTTTTGAGACTATAATTGCTTGGTGAACAGTGATGGATAAGAAAACAAACTGTCTTATCAATTCACCAAAAATTGGAAATAATTGAGAAAACGGAAAATGGCTTAACACGGTTAAATAGCTTGCTGTGCAGTACAAGGTGGGAGAGCAGGCGGTTGGCGGTATTGTAAAAAGAAGGCTGATATCGTCAATTTTTGGTCTAGTTTGGATTATCCGTGTTTTGGTTATCCGTGTCTCTCCTCCTTATTAGCCGGATAATCGAGGAGTTGGCTGTAGTTGAATAATGACTGTTTCACCTGTTTATCCAGTCTAGCTGGGACTTGCATAACTGAAAAAGGCACTTCTCAAGTTATTCTCTTGACTTTTGAATTAAAAAACATTTCTTGCTTAGGCCTAAAAGGCTTTTATATGTGTTAATAGAAGACAGATATGATAAATTTGAATAAGCTAAATCAAACCAGTTCTTAGTACAAGTACAATAAAACAGAAATGTTTTTGTTGGTAATTAATTACCAACTAATCATCAATATCTGATTTCTGATTCTGTAAATGTTAAATATTAGTGTTAAATATTTAATATTTTTATTACTAAATATTTTGATATCATAGCTTGACAGGTCGAACAGCTTTTGTTGTTCTAATTTGTTTTAGAGGACTAACATTCACTATTATGTACAAATGATAAAATTTAAAAGAAATTTATTTTAATTCAAAAAATATTGTAATACTCTGAAATTTAAGAAACTAAAGAAATTTTAATTTAACAAACATTAAACGACCATGTTATTCAAGTTAATTTGAATACATAGAATTATGTTTTCAAATAATACATACGGTTTTCCTTTAATTCAGCTACATATTTATCAAAAACTTTGTCCAAAATTGAGATTGGAATGGTTTTGGATTTACAGTAACATAAATTGATGAGAGGAAGGTCCTTATTCTCTATTGTGTCCTTGAGTGCAACATCTTCTAGGGTTGAATTCTGAAAAAATGTTACAGTTATTTGTTGTATAATTTTTAAGTAGTTATTTCCACTATAAGTGTTTGATCCCTGCTGGTCTGCTGAGAACTCCCCTTGGTCTAGGGTCCTGCCTGTGGGT
The DNA here is from genome assembly GCA_018831715.1 of Matsumurasca onukii. Classification (NCBI taxonomy): domain Eukaryota; kingdom Metazoa; phylum Arthropoda; class Insecta; order Hemiptera; family Cicadellidae; genus Matsumurasca; species Matsumurasca onukii. The sequence goes on from CM032062.1 coordinate 10,555,636, forward strand.
TCCGGCTAATAACCTCCTGTTAGGTCCCTGGGCCCGCTCTGCTGATAACCCCTGTTAGGTCCCTTGGTGGTCTGCCGATAACCCCTGTTAGGTCCCTTGGTCAGTCTGCCAATAAACTCCTGTTAGGTCCCTTGGCGGGTCTCCGATAACCCCTATTAGGTCCTTGGTCGGGTCTGCTGATAACCCTCTAGGTCCCTTTGGCTGGGTCAGCCGCTAACTCCCTTAGGTCCCTTGGCCGGGTCTGCCGATAACCCCTATTAGGTCCCTTGGTCAGGTCCCTTCCCTAGGAGAGGTGGGTTTTACAGTTTTAACACCTCTTAAAAATACAAAACACAAAACTCAATTTTAACTCCGCTAAGCCGGTGGCAAGCCGGACTCTGGCAACGAGGAGGAGGAGTCGGAGGAGTATCAACCTCGAGCAAAACGGGAGGTCATCTGGCCCAGATGACAGTTTCTCTGTAAGGGCCTTGCCAGGGTGCGGGACCAAGTTCTCAACGATTGGATCAGGTGGACCAATCATCTCGAGAGCTGTGACACTTGGACTGGTGGTGCAGAGTGGTGACCCATAACTACAGCGGACGATCTGATGTGGAGGTCTTGCCTCAGACGGAGGGACAGATTGAGCAAGGTGAAAATCAAGTATAAACTTTAAAGTGGGATTACAAGAAGAACCAATCCCCGACATGTAAAACAAACGGTTAGAAAGAAAAAGAGGACTGAAGGTACCAGAGGAAGTCAATAGCAGGGCTATTTCTCTAGGAGAATCAATGTGACCCGTACCTATACCTAGCTGTGTATCGGGCTTTGCTATGGATAAAATATAGTACAACATCATGACTGTGGTGTTACAGTATCATAGTATTTTTTAAGGTAAAAAACTTAAAAAACTAGTACTTAGTTGTACTTGTACTTATTAGACCTTAGTATGTACTTAGTTTTCACATCTAATATTACGTTCAGTGTTTTTGTCAATGCATTTGAAAAAGGCAGACCATTGTTCTCTAGGTACTGGCATCATCAAACTACTGGCCCTTGATACACCTGTTCCTGTACTTTGAAAGTGGGCATAAAGTTTCCTAGCTGAGCTGACGTACCCGTTCTTCCAACGGTTTTGTTTAATTTTTAGTTATTTTGCTTCTTGGTTGGTAACACGCAGACAATAGACATTTGACCCACCACTATTTTGGATGAAACTAATCTTATTTTTAATAAAAGTGTTTTTGAACCAATAAAAAATTATTATCTTTTGAACTTTGCTCATTTAACGTACGAGGCTGTGCCTCGAACTTGAGCTTGTATCAAAAAGCATCACATTTAAACTTAGTAATGAAATACCCTAAAACTTACCTCCAAAGAAGGATAACTATCCTTTGTTTCGTCTGTACAACTTTCAATTTCTTTAATAAGAGACAGAGGCCACGTTTTGTGCTGTGAGGGTTCAGAGTTTACGAGTTTCTACTGAAAAGTCTGGTAGTGACTTCTCCTTCCACTCTTCTAGTGTAGTGCTGACACTGAGTGTCAAGGCGGCGGCAGCGACCATGCAGGCGTCCCACGATCGACTGCTTCAAGTGTTCACTGCTGTACGCTACACTGTAATGTGAAACTACATCTGCTATGTGAACAAGTTCTTCCTGTCATATTCAACAGAGATCTGCAAACAAACGTATGATTATTGTAAACAAGTATATATTTTTAATTATTACTTCATTTTTATGCATTTCTTTGATTCCTAACATAATATGTTTAATGATTAGTAATGATTTATGCTTTGATTGTATAGTAGCAAAAATATTTAGTTGTATAATAAATACAGTCAACTCTCGATTAACCGGGTGCTTATTATCCGGGTTTTGGATAAACCAGGTTAGCTACTAGAAAACCAAAATTGAAATAATGAGCAACTACCATAGGAACGGATGTCATGAAAGAAAAAGAAATTGCCAATACAGTAAAGGGATCACATACTGGTTTCACTAATTATGCACTCTGTGATTGTTGTGCACATTGTGTAATCTGTGGGCTCCAAAACTGAGGCTACTTGGGGACAGTGGGGATCGATACAGCTGACGCCACAATGGCAAAGACGTTGTATCCTTCGCCACCAGGCACTATAACGCAAGCAGCAAATGAGATTGAGTCAGGATCAAATCGCGTCGCTATTATTCGCTCAACTTCTCAAGAAAGGTCACTGACACCTGTCGTGTCAAAGTGAAATGGTGCAGTGAGACTATAATTTGCGCGCGACGTGACCTAGTGATGATAAGAAGAGGAAACAAACTGTCTTATCAATTCACCAAAAATTGGAAATACTTGAAAAAGAAAATGGCAACACGGTTAAATGCTTGCTGTGCAGTACAGGGTGGAGAGCAGACGGTTCGCGGTATTGTAAAAAAGAAGGCTGATATCGTCAATTTTTGGTCTAGTTTGATTACCGTGCTTTTGGTTATCCTCGTGTTCTCTCCCCTTATTAGCCCGGATAATCGGGAGTTGGCTGTAGTTGAATAATGACTGTTTCACCTGTTTATCCAGCCTAGCTGGGACTTGCATAACTGAAAAAGGCACTTCTCATATTTAAGTTATTCAACTTGACTTTTGAATTGAAAAAACATTTCTTGCATAGGCCTAAAAGGCTTTTATATTTGTTTATAGAAGACAGAAGATAAATTTGAATAAGCTAAATCAAACCAGTTCTTAGTACAAGTAAAATAAAACAGAAATGTTTTGTTGTTGGTAATTAATTGTGTAAATATTTTAATTATTAAATATTTTAAATTTTAATATTTAATATTTTTAGCTAAATATTTTTGATATCATAGCTTGGGGTCGAAGACAGCTTTTTGTTGTTCTAATTTGTTTTAGAGGACTAACATTCACTATATGTACAAATGATAAAATTTAAAAGAAATTTATTTTAATTCAAAAAATATTGTAATACTGAAATTCAAGAAACTAAAGAAATTTTAATTTAACAAACATTAAACGGCCATGTTATTCAAGTTAATTTGAATACATAGAATTATGTTTTCAAATAATACATACCGGTTTTCCTTTAATTCAGCTACATATTTATCAAAAACTTTGTCCAAAATTGAGATTGGAATGGTTTTGGATTTACAGTAACATAAATTGATGAGAGGAAGGTCCTTATTCTCTATTGTGTCCTTGAGTGCAACATCTTCTAGGGTTGAATTCTGAAAAAAAATGTTACAGTTATTTGTTGTATAATTTTTAAGTAGTTATTTCCACTATAAGTGTTTTCTTTTTTTAGTCTTCCTTTCTTATTATCAAAGCGGACTAAACGGCCTGAATGGCGGGAGTAACTATGACTCACAAGGTAGCCAACACTTATAAGGAGAAGATGGTGAACTAACAGGCAAACTAAATGGTTTTCTAAGGATATATAGGACCCTTTTCGTTTACTTTAAATTTGCAGTTTTATTAAAATATACACACAACTATGCTAAGAACGCCCTGAGGCGAAGCGCGGGTACTCTCAGCTAGTTGAGAACTAAACTGAAATAATATTATGGAATACAAATGGTTTGAGGCCTAGCTCCAATTTAAAGCAAACCCCAAAGTTTTCTCAAGTCTTCTTTAGGATTTAAAGAGAAAATAGAGTTTTTCATTCTTAGATCCATCCAATTTATTTTATACCTACATCACTAATGAAAGTAAAAGAAACGTCCAAACTCCAAAGACATGTATACAAGAGAACAATACGATACTTACATGGAAAAATTGCTGACTAACAAAGGAGAGGCTTGATTTGTACGGCAAACACGCTTTTGATAAGTCATTTCGGTCAAAAATCAGTTCAAGGCTACCAATAAGAGCTTTGCACTTCAACAAGGAGTGTTTGTCAGATGAGAACCGGAGAGTGGGCTCAATCTCTTGCACACAACTGCAAAATACAGGGATTACACACAACTAAAACAGTTTTTTTATGAAATATGATACTTAATTTTAGAAGAACATCTTACTATCTTGTTGGGTTTGAAAGGAAGAGCCTTATGGCTGAACTAGGTGAATTTTACAAGGAGAGAGAGGATAGTAGCTATCTTAACTAAGAAAAACAAGTTTAGGGGCCAACAAAAATAGGCACACGGAAGAGTCACACACAAAATTCACTGATATTTCGCCCTCATGTTTCACCACCAAAGCTTTAAAATCACTACCTAAGGACCAATGCAACATCTCCATGCTCAGAAGATGGGAATTAGCCTACCAGCACATAACCAACTTCAGATCACCCCGAATTCAAAATCCTAATAAACCTATTCCCATCACATAACCCTATTCCTTTCCCCAGCTAGCTTTTTATGTATTAGTGACAATATACATTTACCAAACATTAGTGGACTTTAGTTTTTACAGTTGGTACCCCTTAGATCAGGACAGCAGAGCAGTAGAAGAAGACAGACAACAACAAGTGGCCATTTATTTTTTTTGTGTTTAGTGTTAGGAACTCTGGGATTTGATAAAGCCCTTAGTAAGGGCGAAATATCAGTGAATTTTGTGTGTGACTCTTCTGTGTGCCTATTTTTGTTGGTCCCTAAACTTGTTTTTCTTAGTTAAGCTAGCTACTATCCTCTCTCTCCTTGTAAAATTCACCTTACTATCTTGTTGGCATAAGAGAGTTCATGAAGAAAGATAAACTATAATATCAGTTTTACAAGAAGTAATTATGCAAATACAGAGAATGTTTAACGGTTTATTTCAAAAATAACATAGCATTTAACTAGATAGCAAATTTAACATTTTGTTGTAAATTAGAATTAGCTTATTACTAACCATGGAATAATGGGTTGAAATAATTAGTATTGAATTATTTTGTTTTACACAATTTCAAGACTTTCACCTCCAAAGTTCCACAATCATTTATGTGTAAAATCTTACCTTACTTGCTACTTCACTGGTGAACATTTAGTTTTCTCATTAAAAATATTTTAGTCTTTAAAGAGACTATATTTTTAACATTATTCATGACAACCACTGACTGAAAATGTATATGTGTATATAATTTCATGGTTGTAACGATTGAATTGGCAATCAAAAGTATTAAAGTGGGATTTCCACAGCTTTGATTACAATCAGTAGCTCTTTGTTTTGTTAGTTTAAAGTTCATACAGTGGCGGAGGAGCAATTAAGTAAAAGGAAAAACGGTTCTTTATTACAATAATTTATTTATAATTGTAATTTTGACAAGCCATCAATTATTATGAGTGATGTAGCATTATTTTCAGAATATTGGTTGGAATAGTCCCAGGTTATTTTCTAATCTTAAGTTAAGATATTACCATTGTGTTCCTAAATTAGTTAGATTAGTAACCGAAGACGGTTGAAGTTTTTAATGAATTAAACGCTACACAAGTAGCTTCCTCGAAGTATCAGGGAAAGTCTGTGTCTTCCTTTACTTCACTCAGTAGTTTTATTTTCAAATTATATACATAATATATTTTTAAGAGTTTCACTTGTTTAAAAATATATAATACTGGAAATGGCATTTGCTGAGTACAGAAATTTTAAAATAACTTCAGCCACAATTCAAGTATTATCATATCCATTATTTTGCTTACATATTATATTTGTTTTACCTGAGCTTTAAATACTGGACAATTTCTCTTGCTTTTATGGTATTCAGCATCCCACATTCTTCAAGAATAAAGGTGATTTTGTCTTTCAACAAGAAATATGGTTTTGTCTGAAAGCAGAAAAAAGATTGTGTGTTACTCAAATTATAATAATACATTTTAATTTCAAAGTTAATATCCATTGCTGATTTTGTATTAAATGTTGTGTCTATTCTATTAACTTTTTCTCCAGATTTTCAACCGATTCTCTGATTGAAAACTACTTACTCCTACGCTCATTTATTCAGTTAGTTGAAACCCAGTACGAGCAGTGTCTACAATTCTGCCTTTCACCACGATGAAGAAACTCTGATGGAGGTGGTGAGTCATGTGTGTTCATGGTTTCGTATCAGCACTGCAGTCGAGAAAATGCCTATCGTGCAGAAATCTCATTTACTTTTAGTGAGATTTTATTGAGCTACTGTGCAACTGAAAGTTTTCGTAAGCAAGTACACACATTACACAAGTCAAAATATCTTTACTAGATATTTCATTAAGAACAGTAATGTGCAAAAAGTACAGGTTATTATGAAAAATACTTCACTTCTGAAACTCTTCCAATTATCTGGAATTGTAATCGGCAATTTGCACCACTGCCTCCAAGTTGGGGTTGAAGTAACAAAATATGTATGTGACAATTTGAGTAACAAAAATAAAATAGAAAGAATTAAATGGATCAACAATTAAATAGACAAAAAGTATTTTATAGAAAGTTAGTCAAAGGCAGGTTACTAAATCGAGAGGAGTTGAAGAAAAAGAGCTCATTCTGAAAGGATGAAACAAGTCTAGGCACAAAGAAGAAAACGTTAACATTTCAAGAGGGTGTTAACATTATTTGCACATTCAGACTGGGCCTATACAAAAATAATAATTATCTTTCACAATAATTGTCTAATCATAATTTTGTATTGTTTGCAATAAACATTATTATTTTAATCATTAGCTTTGTTAAACATCACGGCCTTATTTGACTGGGACTCGTGGCGTGGTCCTGTAATCCAGCTTCATGGAGGTCAGGTTTTGAGGAGATATAGGTCTAAAGCTGCTCAGATAGTCTCAGTGATCATCTGATGATACACACATCAATTTCCACCATCGTTTAGACATATCAGACCATCACCATGGTTGAAGTCACGAAGTGGTTGGTCCTTGTATTTCCATTTGTCATTGGGCTATTAATTAATGACCCATTTTGTGAAGAGTCTGCCTTAGTTTGTAACAAGACTACACCTCATAACTCATTACTACCACTCATCACATTCATCCTTCACCACATATTTGCCTTAAAATACCCTCATGAGAGCGGTCGGCATCTCAAATAGTGATTTAGTGATATATTACTATCTTACAGTTAAACTTACTCTAACAAAGTGGTTCTTGAAGGAAACGCATAAAGAATGAAGTTCCAAAACCTGTAGGGTCCAAGTCGCTATTTCAGATTCCAATAAGGGTCTTAACTGAGCATAGGGGACATTGTTGTACTCTTCATCATCATCATTTTTCACAGTTTGAAGCCTGATGATCATCATCATGAACGGAATCATCCCAGTTATGTACTAAAAAAAAACATTTAAGTTGTGATGGATGCTAATTAAGTTACAGATGAATTTATTACACTAGAATTTGTTTTTGGAGCTGACTTTGGTAACTTAGGTTTCAAAAATTGCCAACTGAATTGTAGCAAGAAACAATATTATTACTTCAATATATTTTTATTGTTTGCTAAGCAATATTTTGGTTAATTTATTATTTGTTATATGGAAGTAAGAGTAAACCAGCTTAAATAGCTCAAGTTAATTCTTTTAAAATATTAGATAGCAACAAACTATGTTTTAAACTTCTTCAGTTCTCAAACCTAAAAGCACCAAAGTTGATCTCTAATATTGGTGACTATTAAAAGCAGCTTATTTAAATCTATACCTATAATTATATAAAAGAGAGTGTATTACTCACTCACTCATAATAAGACCAAAGCCCGAACTACTAGACTTACAGGCTTGAAACTTTGCACACCTATTTCTGGTAGCCTAAAATTACCCACTAAGAACCGTTTTAAAAAAAAGTCCTCGGATTTGGCAGGAGTAACTATGACTCTCATAAGGTAACAAACATCAAAAAGCACCAATCTGGTTTGCGTATGTGAATGTGATGGGCATTAGTTGATATTTTACTGGTGGTTAAGTTTTTGAGTGTCCATCCAAAGTCTATAGGTTACATTTATATTTAACTATGTAAAAAACATTTCAAGAGTATTTGGAAAATCGTTAATTTAAAAATTAGAAAAATAAAATGAGTCACATATTTTTGCACAAGAATTTCAATTACAAGTTTCTGTGGGTTCTGTTTTAGAGCTACTGTGTGTTTGTTATGAGGCATATTAAATCCTTTAGTTTAAGAATGAAAATGTCCTCTAAGGCCTCAAAACTTACCTGGTTGCATTAAAATTTAGCTAATTTTACTTAAAGCCACAAATCCCCCTTTTAAGGATGATGGGGAGTACTCCAAACCCCCAGACCACTCGGTTCTTCTAACTTAACCTTGTGAACCTGGAACCCCCACACGAAATCCTGGCTATGCTGTTGGGGGGCAAAACATTGAAAGAGGCATTAAATGTGTAAGCTGTCCACAGCTTCAAGCTAAACAGAAGATGTACAAAAGGCAAAGTTAGGGCTTTGGACTTTAGAGCCCTCTCTACATAGGTTTTATGGTTTTCTTCTCAAAGAGTACTGTACTAGGATAAAGTTAACTTCACAGTCATGATACAGTAACATATTGTATTCGTAGCGAAGCACGGCTAACCATCTAGTAATATATAAGATGAACTTATAACTTCATACTTGTTCTAAAGGTACACTGGCGAGAGGATCTTTAGCTGTGCATGACTTGAGCTGTCGATAAAGTAATTCTTCTCCGTACAAGGAGCCTTGTATTGTCTCTGCAGTGATGTACAGAGACCAGACTGCCTCGGAGTACTTTGAGAGAGTGTCAGACATTCGGCCAATCACCATAGACATCAGATATGCGGACGACTCGGCTGACGTAGATGATGCAGTTATCAGCTCCTCTAATACTGTCAGTAACTGCTGACTCTCTGACAGGCTTGTGGCTCTGGTATGACAGAGAAAATGCAATTGTACAAAGATAACATCTAATCCAAAATTTAAAAAAGAAGAGAAAATCAAGTAAGTATTGTTTCTAAGGCTTTGTGTCAGGTTTGCTATAAATGAAAGACCAGGAATTAGAAACATCTATTTTGCAAATACCTAAGGGTACAATGATGATTACAGCAAACTGTACTATTATGAGAATAGTGTCATTTGATTAAAAAAATACAGGTGCTGTACTGAAATGTTAATATACTGGAGTGGTTGGGGAGCTGTATGGGTTTGTGCGACCATTAACGGTGAAAGGTGCACAAAAACTTGTGACACTGAACACGAATCAACAACCTTTTAGCTAGCATTTTGAGCCTGTGATGTTTAATAAAGTACTTCATTTACTTTAAATTTGAAAACAAACACTTAAATAACTCATTTTTCAAAAGGGAGAAATAATAATGAACATGGCACAACAATCTCGGGACATAAATGGTTAAGTGACATGGGACCACAGGAGTGGGCTGAAAGGCCAGGTTGAGATCTCTGTCCAGGCTGGACTTTGGGGCGGGCACTGCGACAGGCGGGAGCTGCAAACAGGGGCGAAGCTGATGAACTGACGGGACAGGGATAGAGAGGGTGGTTCCCTGGGTTCTGAAGCATGCTGTGAAGCAAGTCAGCAGAGCACTCTGTCACTTCCACACTAGCTGAACTGCTCGTAAGATTCTCCTCCAGTGTCTTTAGTAAATCTTTGAGCAATGTTTTTGACAACCAAGCTGAAACCATTGACATAAATGGACTAACAGATTTGTGTGAAACAAACAAAAAACTATTTGGAGGCATGTTTGTAAAAACCTTTTTATCTGTAAATCACAATCATGGAGCTCAACAGTTCAATTCAACACTTCAATGAGCTCAACCTCAAAACTAACCCAAACAAATCGTCCTTCATTCATTTTTTACAGTCAATCTCAGATTGTAGCCCTACAGTCATGTTGGATGAAATTGTGATCGAAGATGTCTACTCGACAAAATTCCTTGGAATACACCTTGAAATGCCTCGTCCTGAATTTAAGTTACAATATTGGTTTCTGATATTTTAAAAATAATTTTTTAAATATTGAGCACCTTCTGCCATCAATATTTTCCTACCTAATTTTAAAGCCAAAACCAAAGTTTATAGTTTTTACTAGTTTGTTTTAAACTTTTAATGTTGTATTGGTTGACCCTTTTAGTTTATGGTTTGGTCCAGAGATGCAAGCCTTGCTTGAAAGAAATCTCACCAATTAAACCTCCATTTTATTAGAGTGTTTGTAATGTACCGGGTGTCCATAAAGTCCTTGACGGATTATAAAATGTTATGAAATGAAAACTAATGATGTCAGATATTTGCACTTTTATTTACATGATAAAGTGACGAATAAACTTTTATTTACGTATAAAACATTATCAGCAGACCTCCACGTGCGCCTCCTTGGTGGCCCGAAAAGATCAAGGCGATATTCTCCGTCCGATAACATGTCTCTTGTTACTGTCGACATTGCTTCAGTGATTTTTGCCCTTAAAGTGAGCATGACTGGAATAGGAGAAGTATACACAATATCTCTTATGTAGCCCCAAAAGAAAAAGTCCAAGGGTGTGATGTCAGGTGAGCGGGGAGGCCAGGATGTTGGTCCACCACGGCCATTTCAGAGGTTGGGAAAGGTTTCGTCTAGATAGTCTCTAACTTGTTTCGACCAATGTGGTGGCGCCCCGCCTTGTTGAAAAACTACCCATAACTACTTTTGATAGTATTAATGGCTGGTGGATCTCTTCTAAATCGTCTTCTGAAAAGTCTTTGATCTGTTTGGATTCATGAAACCAAAGAACAAGTTGAACTTTTTCTTGTTTTGTTGTCATTTTGAAGATTTTACAATGAATCAGTAATTGTTGTTTAATTAACAAATGGATTAGAATACAAATGCTACCAATCTTTGTAAGTAAAACTTTAAGAAATCAGCTGTTTAATGATGTATAAAACATCTACTATTACCAGCGGAAACCCGTAGTAATTTACTTTTTAATCTGGCCAAGGACTTTGTGGACACCCGGTATACAACATTATTTATAATTTCCAATAAAAATTAACTTTAAGAACAAAGATCACAATAACTAAATGTGAACAATAGGGATAGTTACAGTTTTGGCGAAGGTTTCGAAGACAGTTATGGAGAGTGTTGTACGACGAGTGTTCCCGTGTAAGTAGTCTTGCCAGCCTGCAAACCCCATCGTGGGATCCGAGCCACACCTTCACTTCAGGGGTCTGATTCTGGAGCCCCCATTCCAGCACAGCTTCCCACTTCCTCTGTGCAAACACACGTGGAAACCGTGACAACAAAGCAATACTTTCAACTTGACAAGTATTAGTATTTAGTAACAAACTGATGAATCCATGCATTTTATAATTAATTTATCTTCATCCATCACTGTGACGAATGTTAAACTGTCAGTGTGTCCGCTCAAACGTAAAAATACAATTCAATGTTTATTCTCGGATTTTCAAGTTCTGGAGGATTAATTTTCAAGATTGAAAACACTTTTCCCAAATTAATTTGACACTACAATTATATAATATTAGTGTTAATTAAAGTTATCTAATTTGGACACAGTTTTAGAGGAGATAGAAGGAAGCAAATACAGTAATTAAAATAATATTGAATCTATAATTTTGCAAATTGCCTAACAATAACTATAAATAGTAAAGGTTTGTTAACCTCGGCATACATTGAGTTGGTTGTATACAAAGGTACAATCAATTGGACAATTTGAAAACGGTGATTTTCTCAATCTTTCTACAAATAATTGAATTGGTATAGAAATAGTCCACAGCTTTTTTCTTTTTAGCCATGCTAAAAAGTAAAGTCCACAGCTCCCAAAGAGTGAAATAAACCTCTTGACAAATTTCCAATGTTAATTTGAATATAGTTCAATAAAGGCTCTCTTTATTAGATTTGCATGCGGCTTATTTGACTGGGACTCGTGGCGTGGTCCTGTAATCCAGCTTTGTGGAGGTCAGGTTTTGAGGATGATATAGGTCTAAAGCGGCTCAGATAGTCTCAGTGATCCTCTGATGATACCCGCATCAATCCCACCATCGTTTAGACATATCAGACCATCACCTGCGTGGTTTGGAAGTCACGTTAAGCCGTTGGACCTTGTATTTCCATAAGTCATTGGGCTATTAATTAATGACCCATTCTAAGGAAGAGTCGGCCTTAGTTTGTAACAAGACTACACCTCATAACCCATTATTACCACTCATCCTTCACCACATATTTGCCTTAAAATACCCTCATGAGAGTGGTCGGCATCTCAAATAGTAATTATAGTGATTTAGTAATTTACTTTCAGATATTAAAATGTGATTAAAAGCTTCAAAAGAGATCATGCATAAAAACTTACCCCGCTTAAATCCTCATGGATCATTTTGGCATCTTCTTTTTTTCAATATATTTCAAAAGCATGAAAATAAGAGGCAAACAGCAGTTGACTACAATATTTTCATCAGTCAACCAGCCAGCAAGTTCATTTCTGTAGAAATCTGCCCAGTTACTTTTTCTTGTTTCCAACATATTTTTCAAAATATCTAAAGCCTCAAATTCAGTTACTATTTTGGCAAGGTGAGCTATTATGCAAGCTTTTGTTTTGTCACCACAGTTATTTATCAAGTTAAAGCAGAGATTCAAATGCTTGTTTATAAAACGTGTTCTTTCTTGAAAAAACTTGGAAATATTTCCAACATTTGTTCATTTGGCGTAACTGTTTGATCATTATCTTCATTTTGTTTTGATTCTTTTGGAGAGACAAATTTAACCTGAAAAAGAAAAATACAGTATAAGGTAAGTATATTACAATAACTACTGTCTTGGAAGTTGAAACATCCACTTTGTTGATTTTATTTGATAGAGATCAGTTTTTGTTTCTAATCATTAAGCTGATCAAATGATAAAAAATTCCTTCAGCACACAACTACTAGTGTACTCCCCAGCTATCCAAGTAAACTGATTTCTAAAAGTAGCTTGCTGAAAGTAAAAAGCTTAAAAAATAAGCTTACTAAACTGATTTTATATAAAAACCAGGCTGACGTGCAGCTAAGCGCTAAAGTGCCGCTTGCATGAGTGAATCGAATTTCCTTTGGGTTCCATTTTGCTTTCCCTTGGGAATTCTTTTGTGGTGTCACAAGAAGAGGGTTTAAAAAAATTTGGGGAGCCCTTCCCAGTTTCAGGTAAGAGGTGGTTGGCCTTAAGAAATGCGTCAAAACAAACTTCAGAAACATTTCCCAAAGGGTTTTTAAAAAATGTTTCCTTTTCCAAAAGCTAAGGTGGGGGAGGACATTTAAAACTCACCCTGTATAAAGTCTAGTAAAAATGCTCAAAACGTGTTCTGAGGGTCAGTGCTCATTTCACGGCCTCGGATCTGGGTCTTACCATGCTGACAGCATGAATATCTCATTATTCCAAAGGAAATTTGATAAGAAACAAATTCAAGCTATTGAATAACGTAGCTAGCCACTTTCACGCTAGTTTTGAGCTAATTTCAAAACTGTGTTTAGAGCTGGATGGCGATGGTTTGTAATAAACCCATGATTTGTTGGCGGTTATTGCTTGGTGCCGCCACACTCATTGTCACACAACGCAATGTTTGGTATATCCCATGTTTGCATCATAAATATAATAGACCCATACAGTTCCACTTTTAGAATACCAACAATATCAGAAGTAATCAGTCTAATTCATGTAGAAGAATCACTCTAATTATAATGTGCACCAATCAACTTAAAGCATACCTTAAATGTTTAAATAATAGGCACAAGGCTAAAACGTTGTTAAAACACAATTATGTGCTTACGGTAATCTCAAATCAGTACTTCTAAAGCACATACAGTAGACCTTGATAAAGCGGACTAATGTGGCAAGGTGGTCGGTTGGCAAAATCCGGGCGTCGAGGATACCGATTTAAGCATATCCTGGTGCGGTAGGATCAAATAAAATAGACTCAAGATGGCGTGGTGAGGGTCCAGATCGGTTACTGGCGTGTTTAGCTGAGCCACATACCTTAAAACCACTCTCTGAAACAGGCGAGTACTCACTGAAGGTCTTCACGATATAAAAACACATTTAAAGTTCGACAATGTATTTATTTTGTTCAAAATACTGTATTTTCACAAATTATGTACAATTCATATTTACAGTAAAAAAGGTTTCTAATTTTAATAAATTCCTCCACTGAATAGACATCTACTTGCTAGCGTTTTTTGTCATCGTAATCACACAATTTAATCCCCGACACACTAACACAAGTTATCACAATACAGATATCACCTCATAATCAGCTGCCGCGTAACTCACTGTTGTTTACATTTGTGACAGTGCAGGGGCAAGAGGGAGTGACTTCGCCCAAAGTGCAGTAGATATCTGACATTGTCGATCCTCCTGCTCCGGTCTGTGCTTGATTGTATCCTGACAACCCAACATCGTTCGCCAAACTCAGAACTCAGTTAGCGTTTCTCGCGCATAACTCGGTATTGACAGCGTTAGTCTTTCTTGATCATTAAATATTGTTTAGAATTACTAGGCGTTTGGCGTTGATGTTAAATACTTTAATGTAACAAAAAAAATATGTTTTAGTATATTTAAATTTAAATTTTTTTTTTTTACCGCGATTAGTCGGACCATCAATCGATGTACAAGATCACGTTCAGCATCTACTGTATATCATTTTTAAAGAATTTTAGTGTGCTTTGCAATGGAGAAGTAGGGGAATGAAAAATATTTTTTAGTTGGTAGGGAATACACCAAAGCAACAGTTTTGAAGTCTCTGGTATATTTTGTTTTTACATTTTGTAAAAAAATAACAATAATAATACCCACTTTGAAGTGTTTCTTTGGTTGATACTGAGGGTTTTTTATAGCTGACAGTAATGTCTCTATAGCTGCAGCATTGTTGCTGAGGATTGCAGAGTCAAGAACATTATCTTCTATCAGCAGCTGACACAGTTGGCTGAGCTTGCTCCAGAATGTCGAGATCAGATCAGTGTGTGTGGGGGTAAGGGGGGGCTTGGACCAGGAGTTGATCAGCTGAGCCAGTCCACAGAATAAACCTGACCTGGCCTGATGCAGTTTAGAGTCCTTTATAACATTCTCTATAAGTGGAAACATCTGCACAAACATAAACAAACATAATATTAAAATATGCAAAAAAATACTTTTCAATTTTTATTTACAATCTGTTTTATTGACATTACAGCTTAAAAGGCCACAGAAAATAAGTTGAGCTAGCCAAAAGTCTGTAGTTACACCGAGTTAATTGGCTAGTAAATGGCTGTGTGATAAGGGTTTGTGAACTACAGAAGGAAGACATTTTTCTGATTAAGTAAATCGCACTTGAAATTTTGTTACTGATTTTGTTGATATGTTGTTGAAAATTTAAGTTTTCGTCTAATGTTATTCCTAAAAATTTCCCTTCAGTAGATTGTTCTATTGGATTATCTTCTATAAATATGTTCAATTTTGACTCATTCTCAGTGTGGTTAGCGTGAACAAATTCGATATATGTAGATTTAGAGTAATTTATATTCAAGCCATTGTTTATAACCGTTCAAACAAAATGTTAAAGTCTATGTATGATTCAATTTCCAAATTTTGAAGATTTCGATTAGTTATGAACAGTTAAGTATCGTCAGCAAACGATAGTTCAATTTAAAGTAAATTAAAAAGAGAACGGGGCCGAGTACACTACCCTGTGGCACTCCTGAAATGGTTTTGAGTTCTTTTGATGTAGCGAATTTTACACAATTTCCGTTTTCCATTAATGGGACTCTAACACATTGAATTCCGTCTTCTAGGTATGATCTAAACCAATCCAGTGCAATTCCTCTTACGCCAATATTTTCTAGTTTTTCAAGTATTAATGAATGTTGTACTGAATCGAAAAGCCTTCTCACATCAAGAAAAATACCCAGTGTAATTTTATTCTGATCGGCCGATTCAACTATACTATTAATAAGGTGAAAGAATGTGTGTGTTGTAGTTGTGTTCTTTTGGAATCTAAACTAACTATATATTCTGGAGTTACAAGAAAACTATGCAATTTTAATATCAATATAAATCTAATTCAAATAACATTTTAAGATAAAGGTATAGTTAAAATATATTACTTGATCTGTCAAAAGTGAAAGGCACAATTGAGTGTCATCAATATTGATTTTTATCAGGTAGCGCATACATTCCAAAAAAGCTGTAACTACAGCATTGGTTTCCTTTCCACTTATCTGGATACTGCGAACTGTTAGCCTGAAATAAAGAAAACTGTCAGTTATTGAAGATCAGTTAATGTCAAAATAGATGCAATAGCAGAACTGAATGACTTACAAAACTGTAAATATAATGTAATATGTATATTTCTAAACACAAAAATGTTTCCTAAATTATAAAAGACTATTAAATGGAATAGTACTCTCCTTTTTTTTATGGCACAGAGCCAATTTTAGGAACTGAGCCCCATCAGCGCTGTACATAAAATAATCCTCTGACCTAGTTTACAAAATCACTATTTGAGATACCCACTCTCTTGGAGGGTATTTTAAGGCAAATATGTGGTGAAGGATGAGTGTGATGAGTGGTAGTAATGAGTTATGAGGTGTAGTCTTGTTACAAACTAAGGCAGACTCTTTCCTTAGAATGGGTCATTAATTAATAGCCCAATGACCAATGGAAATACAAGGAACAACGGCTTATGACTATATCACTATTTGAGATGCCGAACTCTGAGGGTATTTTGCAAATATGGTGAGGGATGAGTGATGATGGTAGTAAGAGTTATGAGGTGACTCGACCACAGGTGATGGTCTGATATGTCTAAACGATGGTGGAGTTGATGATCATACTGAGACTATCTGAGCCGCTTTAGACCTATATCATCCTCAAAACCTGACCTCCATGAAGCTGGATTACAGGACCACGCCACTAGTCCCAGTCAATAAAAACAAAGTCAGTAAATAAAAACAAGTCAGTCCATCAAGTGGTTAAAAATTATAAGCTTGAAGAAAATAGTGTTACAGGTATCAACATTTCAGAAAAAATAAAGTATAAAATAAAAATAATAATACAATAAAAAAGCAAATACTGTAATTAAAAATAATAACAAAATAATAGAAAAAAATATATAAAATATATATACTTAAAATAAATGTGTATAAGCTATAGATAAAATATATGTCCCAGCTTCCTCTTCTGTGGCAAGGACGAGAGGATAGTGGCAGAATTTCCTCTTTGGATCGCCATGCTAATCATTTGAACCAGGTAGGATGTTGATTTTGCTTCACCTGATTTTTTCGTCAGTTTCCTGATGTTCTGGTTAAACATTAAGAAGAGGTCTAGATCATAGAATTTAGTGTATTCTTATTTCTGATACACAGCAGGTGTGAATCTGATCTTCAAATACATATTCAAAATAAAAAACACTACTTTCTACGATTAAGACTTTTATGTTAATTTGTAATCACCTGATATAATTACCTGTTTTTATTTTATCAACTAGGTAACTCTTTAAGGTACAGCACTGAGACCATGAGCTTGGTTCCGGGGTTGGTTGTCGTAGAATTAAATCATAAAGGGGGTACTCTGTTTACTTGTCTTTGCTAAAAATATTTATAGCAAACAATATCCTTGAGTTATTTGAAAACTTTTGAATTAACTTATTAAAAATGAACTTTCTATTGTAATAGAACACGTGTATTCCACTTATAGATTACTGACCCAGAATGAAGATTGTCGAAAAACTTAGAATAAAAGACACCCTTGTCTTTTACCAGTGTGGGTGGTATTTTGCTAATGAGTGGTAGTAGATTGGGATAAACCAAACTAGCATTTCCATCTGCACCATCTTTCAGAACTTTCCACAATTTGGCTAGAACTAATTTGTCCAAACTGACAAAGCTCCATACGTCCTAAAACATTTGAAAATCATAACAAGAAATATAGGTACAGTATATTCAAATATTTAGGAAGGGACTTACTGGATTTTAAGAAGGAACTATGACCTATCTATTTTGTACGTCAAATTCAAAGTCTTAATTAGAATACCTCATTCATCAAAACAGAAACAGGTTTGACTGTAATACACAAACTTATTGATTTGTACAACTGTAACAAGCAACTTTTACAACACACTTTAATGAACAAAAGAGATCTTTATTAGTTTTATAATGAGAAAAGTTTTAGCAAAGTTAAGCTAGGAAAATTAAGTAAATTACTAGTTTTTAATAACTGATGCTTTCAAACACTAAGACACATTTTCATGAATTAGTAAATTATCAGGTTTTTCAACTGAAACCTAATCAATGCTACAAAACGCCTAGTTTTGTTTATATATCTGATAAAATGTACAAAGCTTGCATAAAACTTGTAATAGTAAAGGTAAGTTTGTCTTGTTTAACGAGGCGAAGTTAGGACTACAAAGTCCTCTCTACCACTCAACCTCGACCTTTACCTAGCGTCACCCAGATAGTCACATTACAAATGTAAGTGGTGACTGCGGGGATCGAACCCGCTACCGGAGTGATGAGCTCGGAGTCGCTTGATGTCAATCCGCCACGGATCCGCTATAGTACACACACAAAATAACGGATTCGAAGAGGTTTTCAATTTAACTCACCTCTACAACAGTAAAGGACAGAAGTACAGCTTGCCATATTTTGTGTACAACTGCGAGTTGTGAGGCCACAGACATCCAGGTCTCCGAACCATGAAATGCTTCTCTCCCGAAGTCCACACAATGCAACCACACGCTGCCAAGTACCTGAAATCCACATCATTTCACGTCATGGTTTTGTTTGTGATCGCTGTGAACGATTTTTCATATAATGTTCCTTGACAGTAACAGTAAGAAATTCTTGACAACCTAATACAATTGAAAATCAGTCTCTTAAAAGTGCATTAGAGTGGTTTAAAACAAATTTTTAATGGTTAATGCACAAAAGACTGAAAAATTACATTTAGCTTAAACAGTCTAGTTAATAAAGAAAGTGCACCAATTAAGTTACTAGGCATACATTTAGATAATAAGCTAAATTGAACCACCATGTAGACCAATTGTAGAAAGCTATCAAGAGGTTTACCTTCTTGAACATTAAGGAATTGTGTCTCTGTTATGTTAACTGTATACAATGCTCTGTTCCAGTCACAATTAAGGTATGGTGTGGTTTTGTGGGGCAACAGTAGCAGTGCTCAGAGCATTTATTTGGCAAAAAAAACGGTGCTTAGGTAATTAAAAAATATACTTGATAGGGAAACATGTACCAATATTTAAAGAGTACCAAATAATGTCCTTACCTAATTTATACATATATTGTTGTTTGATAAGTGTCAGGAATCTAAGCAGCCTTACCATGAGCAAGAAATACATAGCTATAGCACAAGAAAAATTATTTACTTAATACTCTTCAAGTAAGATTGAACAAAACTAAGTGTAGTCATGTTTACATGAAAATTTCCTGTATAATAAGTTACCTAGTGCATGGTCAGTACCTTTAAAAAGTTCAAAACAGTGCTTGAAAATGGTTAAAAGATCATGTTTTTACACTGTCTCTGAATTATAGCCTGTGATATGAAGTTTAAATTTTGTATAATAACATTTGTTGTATTATGTGTCACATAATGTTTAATATTTATTTGTAACTTGTTGAACGTTTACTTTTTTGTTGTAAAGTATTAAATAATGTAAATATTGTCTGTTTTAAATAATGTAAGTATTTATTTATTTTATTGTGCTTAATTGGATGTCAACAAAATTGTTTTGACTTTATTTATAAGACTGACGTTGTCTATTGCTGTAAACAAAGCTTAATGACAATAAAAATTTCTCATTCTCATTTAATACAAGAGGTAAAACAATGTTAGTAATGAAAATGTTGTGCATTGTTCACTTCTTATATCTTTTCATCAAATTTGTACTGTAGGTAAAACTAACAGCGTTTATTGTCTCTTCCTCACGTGTTTATTTTTATTTATCTTCCGTAAGCAAAGAAGTAACATGCAGACAATATTCCACTTTAAACGATGGTTTCAGAAAGACTGTTGAACTTATCAGTCTTCCTGGTTTTTTCCTTGTAAATGTATTATATTTCTCTATTGGCTAACACCTTTGTTTTAAATACTGATCAAGCAGAACATTAATGGTTAAATTCAATTACCATAAGTAAGTTTCAAATATAAATAAAAATAACATTTTTACAGGCTGAAATATTACTCTTAAACATTATTTCAGCCACTATGTGACCTACATATTCAAGCTATGTATATAGTACTATAATAATAATGATAACCCCAGAATATATACAATTACCTTTAATGTTACAACAGGTGCTAGTTGGATTTCTAGCCCAGTAAACACAGTCCGTCAGGTTTAAATTTAAAAGAATCCTGATTCTGCTCGTTACATTTCAGACCAATCTGTAAACTAGGCTTTTGAAGTAAAAGGGGACAACTGGTGCACCTGCATTTTCAACTGGTGGTAGTAAATAAAAATATTGAATGATGGTTCCACCCATTGTAAATTTGGTGGTATTGAAAATATGGAGAGCCTAGCCCATGCGCCTTCAGATGCACCACTTCAACGTTAGGAATGCAACAGCACTAAACACCACCAGATATCGTCTCTCAAAGACAAGAGATAGTTTTCCAAACTGTTTCACTCAACAACGCTCTTCATACAACAAATGGAGGCCTAGAGAGCAGGGTGTTACGGTTAGAGTAAAGACTGGCCCTGAGAATGTTATTCTCTGCAGAGTAATAATGCACCAAGTCAGCCACTTTCAGCTGAACTAACCGTGCCGCCATCTAATTGTACATAAGTTTCTTAGTTTTAATTATTGTGTAACAGTCAATCTGACCCTGGTCAGTCTCAGACGAAGAAGGAGGTAATTCAGGTAGCTTACAATAGGAGCAGAATCCTTGTTGAACTTCCAAAACTTCGAAGAAGACACCAACTCAAGATTAGCGTCCTGGGCTTTTTTCAAGTGCTCACTCGGCAGATGTTGCAGGTAAAGTGCGTAACCGTTTAGACAGCTGACAATCACCCGTTGGTATCGAGCATCTTTCACTTCTTGGCTCACATTTCTGTACAACAAAGAAGGAAAATTTTCACACAAAGCCAAAGTTTATAAATCAATGAGACAATTAATTTTTCAGATTAACTGACAACGACAGCTTTGATGGTCAAAGACGCCTCATATTAGGTTAAGTTTTTAATATTGGCATCACTCCCTCGATACCCTCATGGTGCAGTTTTACTAATGCAAAATATATTGAATGCTGTTAGAGTCCCGTGATATGTTTGTTGTGCCATTATTGTTCCGTTATAATTTCCAAGTTCGGTTTTACTCCCACAATCACTTCAAATGCATTTATATTCTCGCCATGCGTTCTTAGCACTGTTTTAGGGCCTCGATATGATTGTTTTGAGTTCTGCGATACTTTCCCACTGTGATTTCAGCTCTGCATTACTTAGTTTCAGTTGAACAGTATGAACAAAATCAAAATTCAAAAGCTCTTTTACTCAAGCAAGATGCAATTGGTAAATACAGTAGAGTCTCGGTTATCCGACCTTCCGATTTATCCGACCTACTGGGACAATTTATTATCGGTCATTTATCACGAGTTTTCGCAGAAGGCTTTAAACAGCCCCTTTCATCACACCGACTGTACGCGACAGCAGATTCCCGCACGATGCAGCCCCTTTCCTAATTCACTGTACGCGTTGTTTTAGTACGCTACATGTATTTTAAAAGATTTGTATGTGTAAATAAAATTACTTTAACATATTTTCAACGTCGTTTTTACCGATTTCCGTGTTATTCGACCTTTTGGATCATCCAACCTTGCCGCGGCCGGATTAGGTAGGATAATCGAGACTCTACTGTATGACTTAAAAAATAGCTTCAAATGGCAGAAATTCATGGCTCATACCCGGTTTCTTCACACTTGACTAAATTCATGCCTTTTCATGGTTGAGTACCCAATTCTATTTCAATAGGAGTTTTAATTTAAAGCTTCGTTATGTCAAAATAGCTTTAGTTAGAATTCTGAAGCCAAGAAAATAATGATTATGTTTTCTTACGGATTGCTGTTAAGAGTTTGTGGAGTCTGATTGAGTAGATTGTTGCTTATGTAACTGAGGATTTCATGCTGGCAGAAAATTATTGCTTCTGTCATCTTGGTTGGAGGAAATGTATCCTGCAAAAAATAAGGAAAAATTGATACTGCTCAAGGTTTAGCCTATAGAAAACGTAAATACTAAAATATATTTGATTCAACAGTTATACAACAGTAATGTTCGCCAATCAAGCATGTGCAGTAATCTGGAATTCTGACACTGCAGAGTCAAATGTTTTTATGTTTTAAATCAAGCTGCAGTGAACATAACTTAAAGACAATGTTGCAAATGTATCTGCTACTGCAAACAATGATATAATGTATATCAAACTACTGTGTTTTATAAATACATTTTTCCAACTGTACATTCCAAAAACTATAAATTGTGTCCTTAATTTTCACTTATTTTGTAGTTTGACATCTTTTGTTTTCCAGTTCTATCAATTTTGATGTATGAGACTTGATTAACACAATCACACTGTAAAGTTAGATGGCATTTTAACCACTCTTTTTTATCTAACCACCACAAAGAATTGTAACTTGGATATAAATTTGAATGTCTTTTCGGATATAAATTTGAACTTGGTACAATTTGAATGTCTGTGTGAGGGTAACAGAGGCCTCAAACTCTAAAATTGGCTAGTTAACTTACACAATTGATACAATTCCAAAGCTTAAGAAAATGTTAGGACAATCCGTAAATTAAATGTGTTATGTTTACCTGAAACGAAGCCTCAGCCATTGAAGCGGCTGGTGGGTACGTATCGTGCTGCCCAGTGAACCAAGGGCCGACCAGCTGCTTGAGGTAGGGAGCGACATTACGCCCAGCTTTAGTGACAAGAGCGGTGCAGGCATGAGCTGCCTCTCTCACTCTGTGTTCCTCGTCTGTCGACAGAGTTGTAAATAGCCTTGGCCAGAACGGCAAAACTGGTTTCAATACTTCTACGTCACAATCTTGACACAACTTTTTAAACTCATCCAGGGCCTGTAATTTTAAAACATTCATTTAGTATAAGGCATCAGCTGTGTATTCACATGTTACTATGTAACTTTTATGAATAAAGAATATTTGACTTTGACTATTCTAAGCGTATAGGGCTAACTCTTTAACATTCTTTAAACCACCTTACCTTTAGCTTTGTTGTGGGATCTTTCTTGTTCATCTTTTTCCAAACTAATCTAAAGTCTTCATTAATATTAACATCTAGCTCGTCTCCTATGCCAGATAGAATGGGAATAAAACCTCCTTCTTTAAGTGTGGTAAATCCAGCAAATGGAATAGTAGATGATGACTGGAGTAGTTCAGCACTGCGCCCGCTGCTTGCTGGCTAAAATTTTGATTAAATATTATTTACCTCACCAAAAATTAATTTCTGGAACATCAAACTATTTTGTATAGTATAAGTTCTAATTGCACTCATTGAATGGGTGATTTCACTTTAATTAACAGTGGATGAAATACTGGAGTCAAACAAGTTTTGGGGAGTTTTGTGCCTACGTCATTTTGGTGTCAGGTGTGACAGGCGAGTTAATTATGGTTGATGAAATTCAGGATCGCCAGGCTGGAATTGTCTGTTTTCCAGGCCTTTTGGCTATCTTAATGGCATAAGTTGACCAATTTGAATGGTTATTTTTGTTTTACTCCGTTTTTCAGCCAAGGAGACATTAGCCTAGACTGAAAATCCTAGCCTAATCAAACTTGATCCAACTTTTCCTAATTTGACCCCTTAGCTTAAATCAACCGGTTTTGCATTGGAAGTACAGTAGACTACCGCTAGAGCAGATCATGGTTATCCGGTTATAGGCTTGTCCATACTTTCAGCAGAAAACAATTTTTAAACATACAAAAAGGTTGAAAATGTCACATTTTTTATGTTTATATTTTTGGTAAATGATAATGTTTCTGTATGGTCAAAAGCATAGACTTACAATACAGTGCATATTTATGAACCAAGGTTTAAATCATTGGTTCATCCTGCACTGTACTGCAATACAGGAACTACAAACAGCAACTGTACGAGGTAATCAAAAGTATCGGGAATCGGTGGCGAGGTGGGCAAGATAGTTTGCATTTTGGCCGCTAGGGGATGAAAGCGCAACTCTTCATGAGTTCGAGCGCACAGTTCGCTGTGGTCACTCTGCGAGGTTGTGAAGAGGAGTTGCAAGTAGTTTTTGTTCTGCCTCGTTTTGTTTTGATGGTGTAATTAAATGAACAAAGTTCAGCAGTGAAGTTTTGCTTTTTTCTCGGTAAGAACGTGTCAGAAACGGTTGCAATTATTAAAAAAGCTTACAAAGACCATGTTTTGAGCAATACCAGAGAGTTTCCCATAATCAAGATTGGCCCCGATGTCAATTGAAGACAAGCCTGAGTTTCAGTTTTTTCATGAAATTCAGTTTTGCGAATTTCAACACACTCCAGACCTAAATTGTGGCGATATGGAGACATATTTTTGAATTGAAATTGAATTTTTGAATTGAAATTGAATTGGTCCTTTCATCATGACAATGTGCCTGCCCACGTAGCCATCTCAGTGCGCTAGTTTCTGCCCAATACCAGCATGACCACCTTTCCCCACGACCCCATACTCACCAAATCCTGCTCCATGCGACTTTTTTATGTTCCCCAAAATAAAAAGATCATCAAGTTATGACAAAAATGAAGGAGTGAAAAGGCAAACGAGATGGAGCGTGCAGCCATTCAGACTAAGGGGTATGAGGGGTGCCTTAACCATAGGAGCATCGAATGGACAAATGCATTACACTAAATGGAGAGTATACAAAAGGTATTGTATACATGTAAATTTGTAAACAAAATAATAAAATATGGTTTTTATGATGGAATTCTTGTTATTTTTGGGTACCCCTCAGTATGTTAGGTCGGCTGTCAGCACTCTAATAAGATGTGTCAAGCAAACTATAGTTTACAGAAAAATTAATACCATCAGCTGACTATGCACTCCTGCGAGCAGTGGAAAGCTCTCTGACTCTTCCCACACAGTGCTATGCTGTTTTAATGTAAACAAAACAGTGCAGTGCTGACAAGAGCATCCCTATTGAGTTAATTTAATTGGGTAGTGATCGAATAGAGTTGGGGTGTTTGGGGTGAACAAGAAACAACTCAAAAAACTCATAGCATGGTATTAAGGACGCAAAACAGGCCACAAAGAACTTAACTCACGTAAGCCGCCCACTTCTCCCATTGGCTGTGCATAAATAGGGATTTTTGTGTTTCTTTGTTACAATTGGCTAGCCTGCTGCTAGTGTGTGTGTTTGGCCTGTCACCGGCCAACCAGTTAGTCTAGGGTTAGCTCGTTCAGTTAGTGGATGTGTTTTGTGATTCGTTTTGAATTTACTCCGGTGACTTGTCTACTTTCATAGTGTGGCTTGTGTTTGTAATATTGTAGTTTTGTTTTCTCTAGGCTATTCCTAAATTCTAAGATTTAATTTGTTGTTTGACTTAACAACTACATGTTGTTTGGTAGAGTTTGACTGGTCAGCTACGCTTACTACTTTAGGCTAGCTCATTTTCTAATGTTCTGTGTTATGTTTTAGGTTATTTTCACCTGAAGACGGGATCAGATTGCAGATCCCAAAATGTCGTGATCCTTTTTGTTCACTAACGATGGAAAATGTCCGCAATAATAGTTCAACTTCTGAAATCCTCCCATCGTCAACAACAAACTTCAAACAAAGAGTTGGCCTTAGTTTGTAACAAGACTACAACTCATAACTCATTACTACCACTCATCACACTCATCCTTCACCACATATTTGCCTTAAAATACCCTCATGAGAGTGGTCGGCATCTCAAATTGTGATTGGTGACCTCGAAAATATTTGTAGAAATCTGCCTGGTAGTCGGTATAGTCAATGTCAGGCTTAACTGAACACATATTCATGCACTGCAACTGGCACTTATTGCAGTAGATTTAGTGCAACGCTCGAGGTATGAGATATTCAGATTTAGAGATAAATCTTAACTCTCGTTGCCATAGTTAAACAGCATAACATGGATAGAAGCTGGATAACAACACAGCCTTCAGCAGTGACATATGGTATGGCATTTTAAAATATCAAGTGACTATGGAAAACCATGTGGTAAACCATAAGCAAATGCTCCCTATTCAGTTTTAGCAAGCAAAAAGCATCCTCGGGCCAATAATTACACCCTAGTCGCCCACCTTTTGTACATGGAAATCTCAATTATTATCATTGAGGTGTTCCCAAAATCTTGTTATGTGTATCCTTAGAGATAAAATAAACATGAACTCTAAGCTTTTTATGTGTATAAATCCTTCACTATGATCAATCCATTTATTGCTATTGATCACATTAACGAAATAGTCATTCCCAGTCCTAGCAAAGCTCATTTGTTTTGGCAAAATCAATAAGCAATGAGTTTTCTTTAGAAAGAGTTTAAATCCTACTTGTAGAATCAGAAAAACGTTTAGTCAATCAATTTTGTATGTTACAAAAAATGGCAATAGAAAAGCATAGGCCTTACTGTACGTTGCTTACCACGACATTGTTTTTAGTCCGTTGAGCTTGCTTCTTTTTACCCATTGCTGGAAAGTGTTAATTTTGGTTTAAAGTAGACGTTTACTCAAAAACAAAGTTTTCATTGAAAATCAACACCGTACACTAAGTTCGAATGAAACACCAACTTTGATCATTATCTGACATAACCTAAGAGTATTTTGTAGTGTCAAACGACCAGACGTCACAATATATACTCTGTGGTCAGTTAGCGTAGAGGAAATATTAGCACAGACACTATTTTAAACATAACAGCTTAACACCGAAATCTTTTAACCCATTAACTTTTAGCTAAATGTTTTAGATATATAAAATTCAATTATTAAAAACAAAGACAATAAGGTAACCTTTAACATTTTTAATAACCACACTACCGGTTTTCGCGACTTAACCCATCATCTAGGTGTTAAGGGTTAATACAAATATTTACAAAAACAACAAACTTATAAAACAAAAAATATGATGGGCTAAGTCCCGAAACCGGTAGTGTGGTTATTAAAAAAGATGCTTAAAGGGTACTTTATTGTCTTTTGTTCTTTAATAATATTACAAGTAGCCCTGTGTGACAAACCTTTTCAAATAAAAAAAATAAATTCAATGGTTTAACAATACATTATTAATCAATAACATTTAAAATTTTAGGGTAACAGTTGTGAGAAGGTACATGAAAGTAGGTCATAAAAAAATTAACTAATTTTAAAACTCAAACTTTTCTACCGATGCTTGAACCACTCGCGAATAATGTCCAACAACATGAGAATAATTGTGGGCCGCGGACATAAAAATAGATCTTTATGCCCAATTTTATCCTTACACAATTTGCGGCCACAAATTTGAAATTAAAAATTTCTCGTTAAAAAATGTTTGTGACCATGGCTCAGAGGATAGTAGTCACGGCTTGCAATGTGTGAGGTCGTGGGTGTGATTTCCGGCACAGGCACATGGGTTTTGACTGCTTTCCCAAAAGCTTTGGTGGAGTCCACAAACCCTAGGGTTATAGCTAAGACGCCATTGCCATAAAAACAACTTTTGGACACCCAGCTTGACATCGAGAATATCATGCCGGAGCATCATAAATGGTTTCCGGAATCCTGTCATCCTTAAATTTTCATTATCGAGCTCTAAATCGACTGGGGCTCGTGGCGTGGTCCTGTAATCCAGCTTCATGGAGGTCAGGTTTTGAGATGATATATATAGGTCTAAGCGGCTCAGATAGTCTTGGTGATCATCATTATTCGCATCAACTCCCACCATCGTTTGAGACAAATCAGACACCAGCTGCGTGGTTCGGAAGTCACAGTAAAAGCGTTAATCCTTGTATTTCCATTGGTCATTGGGCTATTAATTAATGATCCATTCTAAGGAAGAGTCAGCCTTAGTTTGTAACAACTAACAAGACTACACCTCATAACTCAAACACTACCACTCATCCTTCACCACATATTTGCCCTAAAATACCCTCATGAAATGTCGGCATCTCAAATAGTAAAAACCTCACTAAAGTTATTCACCACACAGACAATGTTTCTTAAGCCCGAACCTTTTACTTACAAAATAATATGACTCATAATTATTTAAAAGTCAATGTCAAGTTTATATACCAGATGTACGGAGTTCAATCGTTTTCTCGTCCCAGCGATAAATCCTCCCCCATCCTGGGATATATATGTACAGGGAGATCTATGTCACCAAATGTAATAACAATCCTACTTCTTCACCCAATTCTTTCCATCTGTCGTACCATGCACATTTGATTCATTTCCTATCATTAGTCTGGCTATAATATTTGGTAGACTGTCCTCGCCCCAAGTTAAAAGTTTATAAAATAAGACAGGGTCAGTTTTAACATACCATATGATATAATACTTTCAATGTTGGTTTCCAAATAAATCGCATAGTTCGGTGTGTTGTGTGGAAGCCGGAATAATCTCTTGATAATGTCTCTTTGCACTGTCTCAACTGCATTACTTTCCAAACACCCCCAAACTTAATTGTGTTCCGTAGCAAAGTATTGCTGTCGAAATTGACTCGAAACATTTAAATTTTGCACTAATTGGTACCTTAGGGTTATATCTATCAAACTTCTCTACACTGTATTTATTGCCAAGATTGCAGTTCTAGAATTTTCCTCTCAAATTGTTGGTTGAAAGATAATGACACAATAAACATCATACCTAAATATGTATAACTGTTAACCAGATCTATTCTGTTTCCTTTGAACCACCACTTACAAACAAAGCAACCTTCCTCCTTCCCTAAACACCATTATTTTAGATTTATTCTGATTTACTACAACATTTCAGTTTTCGCAGCAATTTTGAATCTCTTATCATATTTGTAAGATTTTGGTTCACAAGAAGGGCTACTTATTGTATTAACAAATAAAAAGATTAACTTTGAAGATTAACATATGATTTTCTCTTATCATATGTTGTAAACCAGTTGCTGATGGGGTGATTATTACAATGTCGTCCACATACATAAGCATATTCACTGTAATAATTGCTCCACCAACAATTCACCCTCCTTCTAACACCTCTGACAGATCATTAATAAACAGTGAAAACATTACAGGACTTAGGTTGCAGCCTTGTCTCAAGCCCATTTTTGTGTGGAAGCTGTCTGTGACTCCATCCTTGCACAAAACCCCTGCAGTTCCAGTTGTTCCATTATATGGAGCTTTTTATCAGGTTAATCATTTTTGTTGACGCTCTAATGTTTGAACTTATATATTAAAACTTTCTATCATTAGAAGTGAAAACCAGTGTAGGACCAAGTTCAATTATTAATTACCTTTGTATTAGGCCTGGTCGGTGAAATCATCCACAATTACACAACAGCGGTTTGGGATCTTTCTGACCTGAGATTGATTAGTAGTTTAACTGGTTAGACATGATTGATGATGGTTTACTAGTTTAAACTAAACAGTGGTCGTTATCCAAGGCATTGGATCCGTATTTCATGGGTTTGTCGACTTGATAAGATGGCGCAGTATGAATGCAAGGAACACCTACTTAAACATTGTATGCACTGGCCTGTACCTGTCTTGTTTAAGCCAGAATTTTGAATGTGGCTTTTAAACAGCATAACTTTGTTGTATATTTAAATGTACATATTTGGGGATTATATTGGGCTGCAAACAAAACTAATTGAAGTTTATGTTACATATTGTGTTCATGAGTTTTAATTTTACAAACCAGGGTTGCTGAAACGATACATTGTTGCTGGTTGTAACTTG
Organism: Matsumurasca onukii; assembly: GCA_018831715.1. Taxonomy (NCBI): domain Eukaryota; kingdom Metazoa; phylum Arthropoda; class Insecta; order Hemiptera; family Cicadellidae; genus Matsumurasca; species Matsumurasca onukii. The sequence continues at coordinate 10,585,325 of CM032062.1, forward strand.
CAAGGAAAATTTAATATTACCATTACTTTGAGGCAATTTGTCATGTATTAAAAAAATATAAGATAAATAAATAAACATGTGATTTGTTTTGTTGTTTAAATATCAATGGTTTCAACTGTTGTAAACTCAATAAAACACAAACAAAATTTGTCCCTTTTAAAACCTTAATATTTCTTTAGAGTTTTTTAGTTTTCAAGTATTACATTTTAAATTTGTATTCTGAGGACATTTCTAAGACATTGATATATCTCTATACTATAAAGCTCGAAGCTCGAGCGGCGTGATCACTGACTCACTGACTCACTGACATAAATGTTTGGGTACTTCCAGATGAGATGGAAACTTGAAATTTGGCATGTAGGTTGGTCTTGGCCTGTAACTAACTGGAAAATTCCAAAAAAAGAATTTCAAATTGGGGGGCCCGTTTTGGGGGGTTTAAAAATAGCGCAAAATTCGGGTATGTAGAAGTGTACTGTTTTGACCGTAGAGCCTAAACAAGTGGTCAGATCTTAAATTTGACGAAAAATTGTTCTGTGAAATTAAACTGTCTACAAGGAAAATTCCAAAAAATCAGAATTTCAAATGTGGGGGCCCGATTTGGGGGTTTAAAAATAGCGCGAAATTCGGGTATGTAGAGGTGTACTATTTTGACCGTAGACCCTAAACAAGTGGTCAGATATTAAATTTGAGGAAAATTGTTCTTTGAAATTAAATTTCCTACAACTTTTGTATTTAGCATTATTTTCTATCTCTATACTATAAAGCTCGAAGCTCGAACGGCGTGATCACTGACTCACTCACTCACTCACTGACATAAATGTTTGGGTACTTCCAGATGAGATAGAAATTTGAAATTTTGCATGTAGGTTGGTCTTGGCCTGTAACCAACTGGAAAATTCCAAAAAACCAGAATTTCAAATTGGGGGGCCCGTTTTGGAGGGTTTAAAATAGTGCGAAATCCGGGTATGTAGAGGTGTACTGTTTTGACCGTAGAGCCTAAAAGGTGGTCAGATCTTAAATTTGACGAAAAATTGTTCTGTGAAATTAAATTTTTCAAAAAAAATAATTTAATTAAAAAAATTGTCAACAAAGGAAAATTCAAAATTAATTTCAAATGTGGGGGCCGTTTTGGGGGGTTTTAAAATAGCGCGAAATGCGGGTATGTAGAGGTGTACTATTTTGATCGTAGAGCCTAAACAAGTAGTCGGATCTTAAATTTGACGAAAAAAACGCCTTGTGGAATTAAGTTATCTACAACTTTTGTTTTCAACACTTTTTTCTATCTTCAACGGGAAAATGATACTACGCCTTAAAGTTGATCTGAACAAAAAAATCACATTTTCTGTGTGTTTGGCTATTGTATCAGCTAAAATCTATTAGTTTCGTCTTATAAAATCAATTAAGTTCAGAGAAACTAATTGACACAACACAAGAAAATTGAAACCAGGTATAACAAAATTCTAAATAGTGTGACGAATTCCAATAAGAATAATATTTATAATTGATCTTTGGATAGCTATCGCTCTTAAACCGTAGGTTTATTAATTAAAAATATTGCAAGTATACAATTTACAATTCTGTACTATTTATCAAAACTTTCTATTGTATAGTTAGTAGGTTAACGGGATTTTGAAAGTGTTTGTTTATTTGGTAAGTTCCCAGGAAGTTTTGGTTTATTTAAAATATAACTGCGGTTTCTTCAATTATGCGGCATTCCCTCTACGAATCTTTACAATATCCACTTCTTTAGTCTCTTGGTACGCCTAGCTGGAATGTCGGTATCACTGACAATGAAGGTAGAAAATAGTTACAAATGTTTACCGCCGGCTTTTATTGGGTGAGCCAGGACACTCCCAGCTGGGCAGACTGTCGGCGAAATGGTTAGTGATATGCATTGCCGAGGAGAAGAGGAAAGACAGAGATTTATAAGCAATATTCAACAAGAAATATAAGTGAATGATTGCGAACTGATACATTAACTGAGCTTCTGTTAAAGCTCTCGAAGGCTGTCAGAGTGGTCACAACTCTGATGAAACCATTCAAGGCGAAGGTTTCAGGCTCGGTTCCTGATCGTATACCCCTTCCAAATACCTTTACTAATTCTCAGCGTTATAACAACTAAGTATATTGACGCAATGCCTGTGTGGCCAGGATGGGAAAACCTTCCTACTTCGTTACCGTTACCTAGGATTTAAAGTGGCCGGAAATATTTGAGTCAACCCTCTCGGAACTAAATTGTCTTACAGTCTGTTATGTCGTGTTTTTAGATTGAGACTCTCTCCACACTCACACATTTTTTTATTGTAGAAGGAAGAAGATCTATGCAAAATGTAGACATTGACAAGGTCGTTCGTGCAGATATACCGACGCTGAGGAGGCCTATGGCAGACTATAGGAAACAGTACTGAGCCATACGATACATGGTCCCTATGGCACTGACCACCAAAGTGATATTCTCTGCTGGGAAAGTAAAATATTAAAATATTCCAAGTATTTCCCGAATTCAAATTCAGATATAACTCTGGGGGATCAGAATGGATTTGTTTATTACAAGCGTGATTCAACAAACACCACTTGAATCAAGTATAGAAACAAATCTATAATCATCAATTATACGTAAGTAGTGCCCTAAACCCTGCTCTCCTGCTAAAATATGACTGTCAAAGATGTCAAGATGAACCTTGCAATTGGCTCTACGCGGAAGATAGTCAAGTACCTGTTTAGTGACATAATTAAAGATCCTGACGAAGAGGGTGTTGTTCTGATAGGTGAAACTGGTACAAACCATGAAGACAAAATGTATAAAACCAAACGCTATTATTAGCCTGCACTACAGCTTGGAGGGTGATAGAGTTTGAAAATGCCCTAACTGAAAAAGTATAGTCATTAGCGGCGAATGCATAAACAGAGGCCGAAGCAGAACCGTGAGCGAAGCGAACGAACTGAGCCCGCAGGCTGAGCCTTGAGGGGTCTGGGCTGAAGCCTTGTCAACTTAGAAAGGCTAGTTATATACTATAAATGTTCACGAAATCAACCTAAACATCGTAAATCAAAATCAAGAACTTCAAAGTGAGGTTAGTACCATACAACATGAAGAAATTGTTATTGTTTTCCATATTTTTATTAAGTGTAAACTATTTATGCTGTGTTTTCTTGTTTAACACAAATAGAAATTTACCAACCCTACGGTACCTCTTTGTAGGGATAGTTTGGAGTTCTTTCAGTACAAATCACATCTGGGCTATGTTGAGTTCAAACACAAGCAATTTCAATCACATCAATTTCACCATAAGAGGAAAATAAAATACCAATCAAAAAAACTGCAACTTATCTTTTATGCTATTGTGGATTTTAATTTTATGTGGTGGTGGAACTTAACCCAGGACCTACAGGACGTAATGAAGAAACCCCTTTAAATAACCATGATATAGCTATGCCAGGTACATCCAGTGGTTTGACATTCAATTTGAGCCCTATCATTAGTCTAATATAATATTTGGTAAACTGTCCTCGCCCCAAGTTAAAGTTTATAAAATAAGACAGGGCTGTTTTAACATACCATATGATATATACTTCAAGTGTTGGTTTCCAAATAAATGCATAGTTCGGTTCGGTTGTGTGAAGCCGGAACACCCTTGATAATGTCCCTAACAGTCTGTCTCTAACTGCATGACCCTGGGACAGTGGTGGTCCTGTAATCCAGCTTCATGGAAGTAGCTCTGAGGATGATATAGTCTAAAGTGCTCAGATAGTCTCAGTGATCATCTGATGATGTCCGCATCAACTTCCACCATCGTTTAGGACATACTGTGACCACCAAGTGGTTCGGAAGTCACGTTGCCTTGGTCCCTTGTATTTCCACCGGTTGGGGTATTAATTAATGACCCATTCTAAGGAAGAGTCGGCCTTAGTTTGAACAAGACTGGCACCCCAAACTCTATTAATACCACCATCAATCATCCTTCACACATTATTCCTTTAAAATACCCTCAAGAGTGGTTTGCACAAATAGTAGTATTACTTTCCAACACCCCCAACCAATTGTGCTCAGTAGCAGTATTGCTGTCGAAATGACTCTGAAAGATTAAATTTTGTAAATTAATTGGCACCTTAAGGTTATTCATCAAACTTTAGACTGTATTTATTGCCAAGCCAAGATTGCAGCTCTGAAATTTTCCTCTCAAATGAGCATTGGTTGAAAGATAATGACAAGACATGACACGAAATATAAGAACTGTTAACCAGATCTTGTTTCCTTGAACCACCACTACAACAAATCAAAACCTTCATCCTAAACATTTATTATTTTTAGATTCTGATTATTTACAATAACATTTCAATTTTGTTGTACATATAGTAATTCAATTAGGTTTTGCGCTATACTGTTTATAAAATAAACAGCTTGGTCTGTACAGATAAATTGGTGTGGTGTGTTCTTCTTTTTAGTTTCCAAATAATTTGTTCGTTTTACTCTCTCACTAGCCCATGTAATCTTGTGTTGTAATTCAACACTGTGCGCTTTGATAAATAAAATGATAGTTAACTTCAAATGTGTACTGTTTATTCCAAGTGGTTATGGATCCAGACACCCAGACATAAATAGTCTGTGGTAGTTCGAGTGAGTGAGAGTAATAGTTGAGTTCAAGTGAAGTGTCAGTTTTGAGGTTAGGAGCAACATGAGGCGATAAGTGGAACCTAAATATTCATGTAGCCTAAATCTCAAGATGGAACACGTTACAACTGTAATTGACAAGTTGGAGGCCAAGGCAACTGGTCAGATTGAATCAAATCAAGATTCAGTTGGAAGGAAATGTGATGAATTCGGTAGAAAAGGAATATAAGATCTCTGACGAGCCTAGTGATACTGAAGAGGAGAAAGACAAAGAAAACTACAAGAAGATAGTTGTTCAAAGAAAAGGAAATGAGTTTGCCCAAATATAATTGTATCTCTGTATCAACCTAGGTGAGTAAGTAATTCATCAACATGTGCACCACAGCCCATGATGTGTGGGAAAAACTTCATAGTATTCTGAACAGAGGACAGAACAGAGGCAAGATAGGACTATTTAACCAATCTTTGGAATCAAAGTCACAGCCCCACGCCAAGCATATTGCTAAGCTAGAAAACTCTGTCCCAGCTACAAGACTAAACATGGAAGGAGGATAAGTAAAATTACCTGACTTACAGGAACAGAGTATTGAACACTCCATGCCAGATTATTTTGAATTCTTAATGCTGGGAATCAGTTCCATGAACAGCCATTTTTAAAGAACTATGGAAAGGCTATGTATTGTGGAAAATAGGTCACTGAGAAACAAAATCTTTCGGAGGAAACATTTTGAGCTAAATGGAAGAGTCCAAAGTATTTTCACAAAGGATAAACCTTTTCAAGTCAAAATGGACCTATATACCTGTGGGAAATTTGGACATCAAGAAGTTTTGGTACAAGTAAGTCTAGCAGTGATAGTCAGGAGTAACAAGCAAGCCTATAGTGAAAATCAAAATTCACTAAGAAAAAGGCTGAATCTCTTTGAGTATTGTGGCTAATAATTGTAACATTATAGGCCTAAATGGATAATCGACTCAGGTGCTACAACACACATGTCACCTGATAAAAGTGCTTTTGAAGAATATGGAGGATAAATCATTGAAGACAGCAGAAATAAACAATCAGACAATAACTTCTTGAAGGTATCAATGTCAGAGTAAAACCGAAATCTATACATTTTAGATGAAAAGATTTTTCTTTTTATGACAATTGCGTCAAACCAAAAATAGATTACCTTTTGGCATGAGGTTAGGCCACCTCAACAGGGTAGGAATGCATTTGCTGAATAAGAGTGAAGGTTATGGAATATCCTTTTCTAAAGAAATCGATGACTCCAGGTGGCATGTTTAGAAGGCAAACAAGCCAGAATTCCCTTTAAGGGGAAAGGTGGTAAGCGAAGAAGAAATTCTGTCCAGTTAGTTCATTCTGACTTGAAGCGGTCCTATGCCCAGTGCATCGTATGGACTTAAATAATTTTTAACATTCATCGATGACCATTCAAGAAAAGGTGTATGTATTCATGCTTAAGTTCAGTTTAGGTGTTTGATGTATTCAAGAAGTTTCAAGCCTCGTTGAAAATCAAACTGAAAGAAAAATCAAAATTTTAGAACAGACACCGTGGCAGAAAGTGAATAAGTTCAATGAATGAAAAAAAAAAAAAAAAAAAAAAAAGTCATTTGAAAATGTGGAATAAACATCAGACGATCTATTCCATACCTCCAGCCAAAATGGTTTATTGAGGACAAATCCGAACGCTATTGAAAGGCCAGATGTATGATGAAAGAAGCAATCAGATGAGCGCTATTGGCAGAAGCGGTGAAACAGCAGCTCACTTGAAGAACCGATCAAAGCAATCACAGATGAAACAACTGAAGAAATATGAAAGGGAAGAAGAGAATTTAGGATACTTTATGTATTGGATGGTTAGAATTGTTCATGTTCTAAATAACAGGAAGAAATGGACTTAAAGTGTACCATATTGATATTTATTATACCATGAATAGAGTAAGGTTACCCACTTTTAGATCCTAACAACACTTCTAGGGACAAGTTCTAATGACAAGAGACGCCACATTCTTAGAAAACGTTTTCATTGACAATGGATAGTAATCAAAGGAGTGTCTTGACCTTATTGATGAAGAAGTTCCATAAATGAAGAAGCAGACCTTAAACAGAAAGGTGGAAAGGTCAAGGCCAATTTCTGAAGATGAAACAGACCAGCACCAGAATGAAGATGGGATAGGTCTAGGCCAAACCGTTTGATGATGAAGGCTTATGGCAGTAAAGAAGATGGCAGACAGCACGGAGACTTGAGTGTTACTGACCAGAACCGAAGATGAGGTTAACAGTTCAATGGCAGAGGAGAGTTAAAAAACCACTCGCGGCGTTCTCCGACTGGCCATCTTGTACCAGTCTTCAATGCTTCCAGAGAAGTTCCTACCACCCACCCAGAGGCGCTACAGTGACTGCTGTCAATCTCCGAGGGCGAAGAAGGAACGGCTATCTCCAACTACATTTGTGGAGTTAGTGGATCCACGGGTGATCAAAGAAGGTAAATGGGTTTACAGTGTAAAAGCAAAACAAAGTGGAAGTAGTGAACACAAAGTTCAGCTTATGCGGTATTGCCCACGTAAGAATTAAAATGCATTGCCAGCAAGTACGCCAGTTGTATGTAAGTCAAGTCTTAGAATTTTATTTGGCCTTAGTTTGAAGTGGACAAGAACCAAGCCATGACAGTAAATGAAGAGAAACAAAATTTATGAACCCACATCGGACTATTTCAAAGAACATTTCAAAATTACAAAATTAGAAGTTATTGGTTTGTTTATTGGTTCAAGAGGAACGTTGACAAAATTTTTTGTGGATTTTTGGAAACAATTTAATTTGGACAAACATATTTTAAAAATTATTATTCGTGAGACTTTAAAAGGTTCTACTGGAATAATTAGAAACCATTTATATAAGAACTAACAAAATTTTCTGTGTCAAAATTGTACTACATACTAGTTTGTTTATATTTGTTCCGTGTATTAACAACCCCAAAAAGGGGCGGATAATTTTTATTTTAATAAAGATTTTTATATATATTGCCATGAACAAAAGAAAAAAGCCTTTTGGGGAAAAGTACACATTGGATATTTGACTCAAAAGTTTCAGAATGGTGGGTTTTCAGGAAGATGGCAGATTATTGGGGGGCCTTTATGAAGGAAGTGTGGAATTATAAGTTCCATTTTAAATTGTAACAAAACAAAGAACATGTATGTAATTATTATGTAATGTATAATGAGTTTTTAGAATGGTACTTATTACAGAGTTTAAACTATTGACTAGCAGGACATTTTTCCATTGGACATAGTGAGCAAGATGAAAAATGTGTTCATTATTGTATTAATAAAAAATATGATCATATAATGTATAATTATACTAATAAATTAATATGTTTTTTAAAAATAAAATTATAGTAATTTACAAATTAAAAGTCATTAATTTTATTTTCTTTAAAGATAAGAATTGGGTGTTAATTTATACTGTACTAGCTGAGAGTACCCCCCGGCAAGCCTCGGGACTTTCTTATAATTGCTGTGTGTCTATTTTAATAAAACAAATTTAAGTAAAAAAAAAGTTTTCTATACCCATATTTGTCAAACTCATTTGGTTATACCTGTTAGTTCACCATCTCCTCCTTATAAGTGTTAGCTACCTTGTGAGAGTCATAGTTACTCCGGCTATTCTGGCCGTTTTAGGCCTTTTGCAATTTATTTTGAGGATGTTATATTGACATCAAATGTAGCTAACACGACACATTGTGTGATTAGCTTAACCTAAAACAAAGTTTCACATACATAGTTTCATCACGATTTTGACTTATAAGCGGTCCAAAATATCTAAACATTTTCAGAGACCACTTTGGTCCTTGCTAATTTTTTGGATGTTGTATGAATATAATATATAGCTAAGACACACTGAGTAATGGGGGAAGTTTCAGTGAAAGAAGTGGGGTACCAATTCGCCGGACACACGCCAGGAAACCTTACCAATGGGCTTTCTTTTCATAGCCAATTTGGATAGGCTGGAATTCAAAATGGCTTAAGTTCACATACCACAGACAGGAATTTTTTCTTAACGTCAGTTTAGCACTTTACAAGGTGCAAGAATAATAACCAAACGTCGATGGATTCATTTCAATGTACAGACAAACTTAAACCAAATAAGTGTTTATCGATGTTGACTACCGCAATGAGTCGTAGTAATCCCGATCATTCCGACGTTTTCAGAGCTTAGTTTGGTTCCTATTTATTTTTTGTGTATGTTATATGGATACAAAATATAGCTAAATGCACATGCGTAGTGGGTTAACCCTTAAACGAAGTTTCACTACCATATCTTCAGCCGATTTTCAGTTTTAAGCGATTAGAATATGCGTAAAAATGTTCAGTGCCTACTTTGGTTCGCCATTTATTTTGTGGTTGTTGTGGGATATAAAAATATAGCTAAAACACACTGCATAATAGGCTTTACCCTTAAGCAATTTTTCACCACAATAGTTTCAGCTGATTTTGAGTTAAAGTACGGTCATTAAAACCATTTTTATTAAACTAATTTTGAATTAAAATTAAACTTCTGGTCGACCACAATAAAGCAATGTTTATTGTAATCTGTTGTTGACCAAAGGTTTTATTTTGAATTTACCAAATTTCATAAGTTTGAAGTCCAAAATAAACTACTCTGGTTTAGTTGAAAATAAAAAATTACATGGCTAAAGTACATTTATTTTAAATGTCATGACAAACCACATACTTTTAAATCCAAAATAAACTAATTTTGTTTAGTTGAAAATGGAAAACTACATGGCTATAGTACAACACTTCGTAAAGCATGAATAGTAAGTAATATGGTAACAAACACTGTCGGTCAGGCGTCTGTACGGCCGAGGAGAGGTACAACCCGTTAGAATTCTGCCGGTTTGAGCGTGCAGCGGCGCATCATGAGCCTGTTTTTTTCCACAGCTGAAGCAAGCTTTCGAGCAAACGGTTGAAGATCTCGACAAAGTGCTCAGGATCATTTATGTAAAATTAATTTTAAAGCTCGTATGTGCTGTCAAAATTAAAATCTGTTACGGTTTTTCTAGAATTTTAAGTGGCAGTTTTGAGTTATAAATTTTCACATGTAGTAAAGGATCCTACAATGTGACGCCATCTTGAAAATAATTAAACTTTCAAACATATTAATAGCCTATGTGTTAACCAGGTATATAAGCCACATTCATGTAAAATTTCATTAAATTGATCCAGTGGTATTGAGTGATTGAGATTGAGGAACAGACACACACACATCTCATTTTTATATATTAGTATAGATTTTTGAAGAAAAGTTGCCATCCACCTGGCGATTATCTGAACCAATGTTAAATAAGAGTTTTTTTAAGAAATAAGTAAAATAAACCAATTTTCATTTTACCTTATTGTCAGGTCCAGGACACCTATGTCACTTATTCTTGAAGCGTAATGCATTGTACAAGATTGTTATGAATATATTGTAAATGCGCTTTGGAAATAAATAAACTGATACAAGCAAGATGAGGCAACAGCCTTGAGCTGAGTACTTTTGGATCATGGGTAATAGTTTTAACTTTGTACTCAGGGTTAAGACTACTGAGACAAGATTATAGAATAGAGAGAAACACTTGTCACAGTTCTGAGATCCAGTATGTTTAACATTGGTTTCATAATGAGATTTCTATTTGTGGCAATTCATTTAAGTGTAAGTAAAACAAAGTTTTAAATTTAAACAGATTGTTATCTTACATCATTTAAAACATGTTAAATAAGTGGCAACATGATTTAGACAGTCAAATTCTGGGAAAAATTACAGAATTCGGTGAACTCTAAAACTGTCTAAGACACCTCATCAATATAACTATGGCAATTTGTGGATGTTCTTTGTTGGTAACAGGGAAGAAAAGGAAATAAAGCTCTATTTATAAATCTAAAATATATTTATTGGTAAACAATAGATAGCTTATTAGATTACCAGTCTCTAACATTACTTGATAAGCTTATTTACAAAATGAGGTATTGCTAACAACCCTGACTGAACAAATTTGTCACCAAAGATGGTGGATCCAGGATTCAGGGAACTGAGACATTTACCCAACAGTACGAAGAAACACCCATGCTTGTGTAACAAGAGTTACAAGGTACTTCTCTTCACCTCCTTCCAGCAAAGTGTTTATGATTTATTTACAGTGAATGGGGGTAAGAATATTCCTGAACCATCACCCGGTAAAAATTTAAGTTACTTAGACAGCATTTGTGTATTTTTAAAATTTTGAATTAGCAAATTTTAAAAGCTTTGAATAACTGTTAAAGTACACACACTAAACTACATACTTAGTTGTAATTTATTTTCTTTACTTCATGTTCGTAGTACAATGAATAACATCTGACAACTTATTTTTTTATACCTAAAGATATTGGAGACTTCCACGGGTTAGAAGGAGGCTGATTAGGAGACTTCCACTAATCTCCTTAATTATAAAAGCAATAATAAATGAAGCCAAATATTAACAATATTATGTTTGCTGTTAGTGTTTATTTTGTTACACCTTAGATTTAGAAACAAGGAACATAACACTGTAAGCACTCCTGTGACGAGGTTACATTGGTAGGTAATTGCTAATTCCAACACTTTCTATATATAAACTTAAAAACATTGCAAAAAGTAAAACATGTTGTTTTTAAGGTTCAGGATACTCAACTCAAAGTAAAAGATATCAGTGGTTATATTTTTCTGTTTGATTAATATTTTTTAGAGTTTTACAGCTAGTTGGTAACGTTTCAAGATACTGGTAACTTGATGGAGACAAATTTAAACAGGTTGTACACCATATCAATAAGAACTAATAATAACAACAATATTTTTATTAAATTTATTGGTGGCTTTGTTGATAAAAACTACTTATTGGGAGATTCGGTCTAAGTCAATATTATTAAGATGAGAAGTCCTGTGGATCCGTCCCGAGGTGGCACAGATAGTTCCGTTACTTGCCTGGCTCATGTGCATTTGCCTTGTTGTACTCTCTGTGCCAGTCCATGTTCATCTTGCCCACACTCTCGCCTAACTCCGCCTTCTTCTTGCCAGTGTACACCATGTACAGACAACCGAGAGCAGTCATAGCCATCATAATGTTGGCCACCTTGATACGCACCAAGTTCCGTGCTTTATCAACAGTCTCAAATCTAAAACCAAATCGTACAAAATTAAATAAAACTATTTTAATTGTGTGACAGCTTCTAACTTTACTTGACAAACTTACTAATAGAATGAGTTATGCAAACATCGCAAACTGTAAAATACAGCACCAGATTATTTGTTTGATGTTTGTTAGATTGTGATGGAGGTTATGTATTTAAAACATTATTACAGAAGTTTTCCATCATTAGTGATCCAGATGTTTTAATGTTTTCAATGTTATTTTTAATATTTTCTTAAGGCTCTTTTAATGAAATTTTTCAAGTATTTTTAATACACTTTGTATTTTGACACCATTAACATACTCTATGTTTGTGTGAGTAAAGAAACTTTGTCTTGGCTTGTCAGAAGAACACAACTTTCGGTACCTGGAATCTGATCACTTAAGGAAACAGTAGCCTTAACCTTTTGGGCTCCAATGGCTAACTGAGTCCGACATCGCTATTTTGCTGTTCCGCTCTGATGTCGGATCTAGTCCCACACATCGTTTATTGCATATAGCACAAACGATAGGCAGGTTATGCTTCACTAACGGTACCTAGCAGAGAACACTGAAACTCCACTTACCCCCGCCCGACGCCAACTCACGTGTGAGTTTGACAGCCCACGACAAACAGCCTGGTGGTTTAGTGGTTATAGTGACGGACAGTTGGCTGTCTGTCACAGCGTGGTTTGAATCCCACCGGGTGCACACTGGTGCGGTGCAATGCTAATCATTGGATCATTTATTAGTGCAGGGGCCACAATGACCAGCTGAGGATGACTGAAGAAAATGGATCATCAAATCCAGTGGTAGTGGCACTTTTGAGCTTAGGGAGCGCTAAATCCCCAGCTTAGAGGAGTGGTTCAATGACTGGTAATGCACGTACCAAAGCGATTTTGCTAAAATTTTGCTTACAGGGGACTGGGAAAACCCATACGGGAAGCTTTTTACGAAAATTTAAAAATAAAATGAGACTGCAAAGGGTTAAACATGACACCAGACATTAGAAAATGAGCTACAATAAAGTAAGCAGTGTAAGCTGACCAGCCGAAACAACCAAACACAAGCGTGTGTTTTTATTTTTCCACCTGACAATGGGATCAGATTCCAGATCCTGAAATGTCGTATTCTTCTGGATCACTAACAATAGAAAAAATCTGAAGTAATATTTCAAACACACATCGCCAGAGGTGAATACAGGAAATTAAGGCATTTACTCGGCAGCATGACTGAAAAATGTGCATATCTGGCATTATCATTTGAGTGGTTGCGGTCATAAAAATGTCGACCATGTTTTTGCCTCCAGAGGGATGCAGTACGTACTTTGGGAAAGTTGAAATTCAGTTGTGGGACTTTTACACTGGGACGTTTGACTCTTTACACTTTTGGGACTGTCCCCTTCCCAGGGCTACTTAATACACTAGCACAACACACAATTAGGAAGGATTTGCTTTTTCAAATACACTTAGGACCAAAATATATAGTAAACTTTCCTTTCAAGCTGGCATAAAATTATTTAATTTATTACCAGCAGAGATAAGTCATGAAAATAAAACCAAGTTGTTTAAAGCATGATTTAAGCTACATTCAGTGTCCTATGTATTTTACAAAGTAGCTGAAATCCACCTAAACCCATCCAAACGTAGACAATTACCTTTACGATTTTTACATGAATTTTTTATTTTTAAGACTGACTTTGCTTTGACAAATTTTGATACCATTCATACATTTTTATGTAATGAGTTGAAAAAGTCATCAAATTTTATGCAGTAATATCAATTTACACTTTTAGGCCCTACCTGAAACTAAAATAACAATGTCTGTCAAAGGTTATGTAGTGATAGCAAAACATAGTGTATCCAACTATAATGTTAAAACTTTTAGTGCCAACTATTAGTATTATTTGCCAAAGCATGTGGGACTTATCTTGCGTTTCAAGATTGCACCAGGGTTTGAATCCTTTTAAGACATACAAGTAGCAAATACAGTACTTACGGCAAATATTCAGGAATTTCAGCCATTGATTTGAATTTGCCAGAAAATACTAGCAGTCTTTTGTTCCAGTCAGAAACCTTCACAGTGTTCTTGACTGGAAAATACAATTGACTCATAAGTTAGATTGTTGAACCAAAATGTGAACAAATTTTTTTGGAACCTACCAAATATTCATTTGTTGCAACTTTATGATATTAGCATTAAAACTCTGTATTTTTATAAATATTTGTACAATACAAGTGAAGTACTTTCTCTTCATGTCTAACAAAGTTATTTTTGCTGTATTTAAACCCAATATTAAATGTTCATCAATGTTAATCCGAATGTGATTTGCTTTTTACTTGGGTCAATACTTTTTTTTCTCGATTCGATACCAGGATATTGATCCGATTCTGGTCTTTGATTCCCGATACCAGGGACCTCCAGAAGGAATCGGTATCGACTTTAACAGCCTATTCTGAATTGTAGGCAATCGGTTGTAACTTACTACTTGTGGGTATTTCTACCTTCATTTTTCTTGAAAATTGTGCCACTGCACTCCGTAAAGAATATATGACCGATTAAAAGTCAACAAAGTGATGGGTTTCACCAGTTTAAAAATAAAGTTTACTATTCAATTCTCAACAATACAAAACACATGCACGTGCGTCGCGATCCGATCAAAACAACCGTCCTCCGGCTAGCTCCCTCCCCTCACTTTGCAGGAGAGTGGTTTGATCCACCTGCACAGGGTTTAGTTAGCAACTCTCAATTGACCGGTTTCAATTCCGGAATTCATTTCCAACCGATTACTGATCCTCGATTCTAAAACCGATTCCCGATCCTTGATTCCAAAACCGATTCCCGATTCTTTCTATAATATCAATCGGAATCAATTCCCGATTCTGTGGTATCTGAATCGATTTTACTGACCCGATTACTGACACCAATTCATGACCCCAAGAATCGGTGTAATTGAGAATTGGGAATCGGTATTGACCCAACACTACTTGAGAAATATCTGCCAATTTGTGAAATAATTTTTGTAACAACGGTGGCTAAAAGTAAAAGTACAGTAGTGAAATGTGTTTAATTAAAACAGCTGTATTAAATTAAACATTTAATATACAGGCTAATGGGTGTGTTATAACTATTTACTCCGTTCCATCTTAACTTTTGAACCACTGATGCACTTGAAAATTTGTTTTGACTGTGCTTACCAGAAAGACAGTCTAAAACTTGAAAGAGTTTTAGGGCAGTATATTGGATGCTAGGGCTTAATAGATTCAGTTTTGGGAGGCAACAACATTTTTTTCATAATTGTGAAATAGGACAAATCTAGAGCACCTCCTTTTTATGGTTTAAACATTGATTTTCCATACAAAGTTTAGTTATTAGTATTAATTAAAGTGTTTATATCAGACAAAATGTTTCCCAAATCACTAAAGCTGGTAGGGCAGTGGCGGCTCATGAGTATTATGACAGAGGAGGCCTGACAATAGTGTTAGACCACTAGGATTTTACCAGGTCTAAAGCGGGTATAAGGGTTATCTCCCACAAAATTTTAATAATAGAGTCGCCCAAAATGCGCTTTTGAGCACTTAAAATACCAGTAATTTACTTTTCATTTAATTCTAAAATCTGTGACTTAGTTAAGACTCGTAATGCTTCTAACAATCATTTAGGAGATATTGTAATATTATGTTAACAAAATAATATATACACAAATTTGGAGGTCAATGGTCACACTAGCTTATCATTACGTAAAGTAGTCTGTAGAGTACACTCAACACAGTGACAATTATCCTAGATTAAAGTGATACAAACTACACAGCGCTAGGAACAAACACAACCTCAACACAGCTGGCAGTGTTGACCCAGTGGCACTGCTTTATAACCGGCGACTGCTCCCTCCCCACCACTGCACCACTCCCCGCCAGCCTATCTCACGAGCTTCCAGTAGACCAGATTAAAAGCAGACACTGAGACGTTGATGATTGTCATGATAGATTGTATCTGTCAGTTGTCAAACTGGATTTAATATGCTTTCTAGGATATGTTATGTTAAAAGGAAATATTTGTTTGCAAATACAAGTACATTTTACATTAAAGAACTTTTACCTTTCTATTATCTGAGGGTATTAGGGAGTCCTGGCCTCTGTTGCCTGACGAGCCGCCACTGTGGTAGGGTTTTGTGAAAATGTAACTACCTAATAGAATAGTTTAATTACCTAGTTCCGTTGCAGACATTGAAGCTATTTTTTCAGAGGTTGACACCTTAGATTCAGACATATTCCTCAAAGACTGCTGAACTATCTTTCTACAAAAAGTCTTCAGATTTGAGTTGACAAACATTGTAGGTTTAAGTTAACCAATTTGGTCCAACAGCTAGAACACTGGGCCTTCCTAGAAAAAAATTGAGTTAATACACTCCCAGAACAACTTGGCAGATTACTTGAGGGCCAAGTAGTAGAAGAATAATTACTAAATTCTTAGAAGGTCACAATGTCATTTAGTTAACAAAAACATATTAAGTCCAAAACAAAACCCAACCAAAGTAAAAACTGCTCTAAAACAATAGTAAATATTCATAATTTACACTACCAAAGCGCAAACAAGTTAGCCTGGTGTTATAACTAGGCTGACTTTTAAACTGTACAATCAAAGCGACTGCAACTACAACACTGAAATAAAGCAGTTAAACACTTAAACACCAGTCACAACATAAACGATGTCAACAAACCGAAGACGTGCCCTTGAAACCTCCCCTCCACACCATCTGTGATCTGTCATGGAAAACACCAAACGAATAATATTCGGAAAATATGAGCAAAAACAGCTGAAAATGGAAAATTTGCACAGCCACAGATTATTACAATAATGAATCGCTATGTGATGAACTAAGTATTAAATTATCACCTCTTGCAAAAGTGGAAAATAACTCAATATTAATTTTTATTGAGCTCATATCTAAGACATGACATGAGTCACGTACGCACTACTACGCACAGAGAACTGGTTTTATGATTTTGATCATTGATATTGGGTGTGCGTGTGCCTGGAATCACGTAGTCCATTGTCCTACATTGAGGTAGTGAACTTTATGTACAATTATTAGACATGTGTACATATTTCTAATATTCCCTAAATAATTATTGAGCTATAATTTCACGAAAAACATCCAGGGTCCTTCTGCTTTCATTGTTTCTGGTTGTACTCCCTCAATAGTAACCTTTCATATATAAAAAACGCGTATATTTTTACCAGAGTTACACGTCCCTCCTCTAAAGTAGCGGGCCTAACATTGGGCTAACCCCCACCCACGTAAAATAACGCAAAATAATTGTTCTTAAAATGGCTTGCGGAATTCAATATTTAACCATAACTATTTATGTATTGTAAGCGTGAACCTTAGAAGTGTAACCCCTTCCCCTTCACGTAACGCACAGGAACACTACTTGGGACCCATAATTTACGTAATTTATGTCGGGTCGGAAGGAGATCGGCCTACTGTACGATGTAATTACCTTAATTTGCTCCACCTCCGTCGTTGGCCACAGCTGAGGATAGACTGTGTCAAATGTCAAAAATTAATGTAGAAATTCCAGCGGTACCGCTGGTGGCCATTCCATATTGCCTGAGTCAACTCGTAAAATTCACTCAGTTTATAACAAGGATTGTGACCCAAGACAGCTCGTATAGCTTTGGTTTAAATTTTAATGATATTTAACATCCTCTGGGAGGCAGTTGAAGAAGCTGATAGCCCTCTGAGGAAAGCGCTCCTCTGTTAATCCTAGACGGCATCTGTCCTTGTTGAAGTTGTTGCCACTTCTCAAACTCTTTCCATAAACTTCTTTCCTTCTTGAAAAATATTCAAAATTCTGCTTGATGAGCAATAGGCTATTAAGAATGTACTGGTTTGTGACTGTAAGTATTTTTAAACTTTTGAAAAGAGGGTGACAGTGTTCTCTATTTGGTGATTCATTCGGAATACGAACTGGCGCTGCTTTTTGGAGAACCAGTAACTTTAGAGTATTATGTGCGTGTTTCCAAAGAATGATACCATACAGCAAGTGTCTGTAAAAAGGCTATGGAAAACTGGAATTAAAAATATTCTGTTATTTGTGCTTTTAGTTTTCGAAGGAGGCAGAGTGCTCTGGAAAGTTTGATGCTAACACAGTAACACTATTAATATGTTCATTTCAGGACAATACGGGTCGAGGACAAATCCAAGAAGTGCCATTTTACGTTTGTATCCACCGGAGGAATGTTTCGTTTTAGTGAGCATAACATATGTTGCGTGTCTTATTGGTATTCAATAACCAGTCGGAAGCCCTCCTCAAAAGGGTGTTCGCCTCCTCTGTAGCGCCCCGTCTCAACTACCAGAGTAGTATCGTCAGCAAAAGGGTGATGCCATCCAAATTGAGGTCATTAATAACAATCAGGACGAGGTTGTCTGTTTGTAATATTTCCAGCTTGTTGATTTAAAGTCTTTATTTGACAGTCACATGTTTCGGATAAACATTCAGATTTAAGTACTTCTCTAAATTTAAAGGCAGAAATTGTTGGGCCGGATGGTGTAGTGGTTTAGCATAACCGCCCGGCAAGCGGGAGACCCGGGTTCAAGTCCCGGTTCGGTCCAAACATTTTTATATGTACTCATATTTATCCATTTGCCATTATCCGATTGTCATTGGACAAGGCTAAACCATTGGCTTTAAATGTATATTTAAAATCAATGGCTAAACAAAACAAGGAGGTTTTGCAAACGTCCAAACCACAGAGTATTTATTATATAGACAACAGAGTACTTTTTTAAAATTATGTTTTTGAAGGAATATGTTAATAGGATAGGTTAGGTTTTATGTTTACATTTTCTTCCCTAACCGCAGTCTAGGCCTAGCATTGTGTTTCAACGAGATAATATATTATTCATACCGTGGGCTAAAATTTCATTGCATTAATAAAAAATAAATCAAGTGATACATACAAAACTACAACTTGCAGTGATAACATGAGTTGTAAATGTTGTTGCATTTCAGTGGACTACTCAAGTGTTTCCAACTTTATTCGAAGATATTCGTCAAGGACTAATAAAAGGTAAAGTGTTGCATAGTTTTGTAGCGTTTAAGCCGTCTAAACATATGTATTACCCTGTCATAGCACAGGGTTACTAAAAAGAATGTACCTATTCAATTTACTCTACAGTTAAGATTTAAATAGGCTATTGTTTACTTACTCACTCACTAATCATGAGTTTTAATAACCACTAACACAACCTGGAAATGGGAAAATTGGCATTGATATTTTTTTTAAATACCCAAAGATAGTGTGACAAACTTGTCGCAAGGATTGTGTGCACAGAGTGTGCACTATCTCAAGTAATGACTACCCAACATTATCACTTTTATTAAGGACCAAGTCGTGGAAGGTATTAAGGGTACACTCTTCTAGGCTGCGTATCAGGATAATCAACTGCTCGATTATTAAAAATGTGTTAATATTTAACATTTTTATACTAACTTAAACAAATGTGCATTTGTTCTTTATTTCTTTTACCTTTATAAATAATTATTACAAGCTTTCATAGTGTTTACATACAAATATTAATTTGCCGTTTTTAATGCTTTTGGAAGAGTGTACAGCAAAAGTGTCTATTGTAAGTGTTAATTATAGACTTAATTAATGGTGCTTCTTTTAACATCTGCTGATCCGGCCATTCTTTAGTTGGCCAAAATTGTGCAACAAGAAATAGTCTATTTAGTAAAAAGAAAGAAACAGACTTTTCTTGCCACTTCGGAGAAAAACTACTCCTAACGTTTCGGGTAGTTAAAAACTCCAAGAAATAGTCTACTGTACATTAATAGGGGTTTAAGAATAGTTGTAATTTTTCTTCTCATATTTTGCAATAATTGAGTTTTATATTTTTCCAGAAAAATTGTTTTGCTTCTGGTGGGGTTGGACAATGCTGGGAAATCATGTACAGCAAAAAGACTTGCTCAAGGTGATAATATGATTAATTCTTTAATCGTGTTAAAAATAACATTTCAATGGTAAATTAGGTTAGGTTAGTCAAACATATCTTACTATCACAAAGCCTCGCACCTATAATATCCGTGCATGTCACTAGTGGAGAAATATGGTGGCTGCATGAGTCGATGAGATTTATGCTCTGCGCTATACACAATTCCTTATCTTCAGTATTGCGTGGGCATGGGGGCATGCTTTTTTAAGGAGTTTGGCAGCACAAGTATAGTGTTGGGTCGGACCTCTCAGCTGGTTTTTGGTACTACAAAGATTTGGGGGATAGACTTGTAGTGAGAATTGATATGAAATCTCGTTGTCGAGTTGGATCCGAGTCTGTTCAAGTCGGATATTTAGTTTTCAGTTGGAGGTGAAGTAATCGAGTGGATCTGAGCCTGTTCTCGATGCTGAGTCTATTGACGTAAAGGTAGATATCGGTTCAAGTCTGTTCTCAGTTAGGATCTAACTTGACCAAAAATTGTGGATCTGGCTCCGATGTTGGGACCAAAAATATTTTTGGATCCGACCTATCTCAATTCTTTACAGGTAGTTTTGAGTCAAAAAGGACTATTTAGCAATCAGCACATAGGCTATACACTTAAACAGTTATACTTTGAACTTAATGGTCTTGGTCCATGTTCCTAGAGAACAGTATGGGCGTCAAAAATGTCTTCTTCCGATTTTAAGTTCGCTTGAGATATTCCACAATAAGTAGAATTCCTCTTCCATGAGCTTATCTTTAAAGTTTTTGAGTGAGCTTGTTGTTTCAATCTGAGAGGAAGTTTGTTAAACAGCTTAGTACCGATGAAAGAGGGTTTCTTTTCGTATGCAGTAAGGCATCGGGACTGCAGGCTGTATTTTTTCCTATTCTTCGTGTTGTAGGATTTTGTCTCTGAGAGATGGGGAAGACTTTTTGACAACGTGCACAACTGCTTCTCCAATGAACAGATTTGTCATAGTTTGTATTGAGTCTTCGGAAGAAGTCACGGAATCCTATCCCAGCGAGTACTCTGGCAGCTGCTTTTTGAAGGACCAATACTCTGCGTAGGTTTCCTTGTGAGGAGTAGCCCCAGACAATCAGCCCATAGCGATGTGTGACTCAAAGAGAGCGAAGTAGGTTGTTATTGATGTTTTAGTGCTGATATGATTGAGTACGGTAGTTTTATCACGTATTAGGCTGTACTGAGTCTCTTGCAGAGTTGGTCGACTTGGGGTTACCAGTTAAGCCTGTCATCAATTATCATTCCCAGGTACTTGACTTCAGTATTTACGTGAGTGAGTAGCAGCTCATAGGCAGTGTCTTTTCAAGGGTCAAAAAATAACTGTTGGTTTTCTGTTCATTGAGTACTAGGTCATTTTCCTGGTTGTATTGCTTTGCCATGCTGGCAGCTGTGTAGGTTCTTACTTCCAGCTCTTCAAGGTTTTATTTCAGATGAGTAGGGTTGTATCGTCAGCGAAGAGAAAAGGCTCGCAGAAGTTCTTGAGCACCGACACATTATCCTTATTGTAGAGTATGAATAGTACCAGGCCCAGAACTAAGCCCTGTGGGACTCCTTTTGTGGTTGGATTTTGCGAGGAGCTGGTTTTGGTTTGTATTTTTTTTGTCCTGCACATGGGTCAGCTCCGTCATCTGGATTCTGTCATTGAGGTAGCTCTGAAACCACTGAAGGACCGTGTCTTTAATGCCTAGAGTCTCCAGTTGGTCCAAAAGATTTGTTGGCTGAGGCTGTCAAACGCCTTGCTAAAATCCAGAAAGATACTTGACGTTGTAGCTCCAGCTTCTGATGATTCTAGTACAGTTTCCACTCAGTATATTATGGCAGTGATGGTAATTTGTCCTTTTGTTAATGGTAACTTTTGTTTAACTTTTAATTGTTGTTAATGTATTGTAAGTTAGCCTCATGGATTCTTGTGATTATAATCAATATTTTAATGTTAATTCCAATGTTTAACTATGTTTGACTTTGTCCATTGCATGTATTTGCTTAGTGACAAATAAAAAGATTTGATTTGATTTTAAACTTTGATTTCAAATCATTTGTAACTTTCTTGCAGAACCACCAGAAGGTACCGTAGCTACAGTTGGGTTCGATATGATAAAGTTGAAACACTGTGGGTTTTCCGTCATCATATATGATCTTGGTGGTAGCTCACAGATCAGAGGCATATGGCCGAGGTATTTTAGTGATGTAAGTATTCTTTAACTAAACTCAATTGTGAGAGATTATATTTAAAAAATACAAACAAGCCAATAATTGTGATTTATTTTCTAATACCGGTATATCAATTGTGAGACACTATTTATAATTAGAGACTTCCCCACCTCTTCATTTATAACTGGAAAAGGTATGTCTACAGCTGATTTCTGCTTCAAGTAAAAGGATACTCATGTCTCTTTTAAACAGAAGTACAAGAAATGAGGAGGTGAAGACATTTAAATGTAGCAAGGCAGGGAACATTTGAAATCATAGATTCGACATCCTTTGATTCTAGAAAAAACTTTGAATCATGGAAAAATTCATATACAGTATAGAATTTTAATCTAAACGATGTTTATTTTACACAAACCCATTCCTGAGTTTAGTATTATGGTCCCTTTTTTATTGTACATTACAAGGATGTGTACTAGGTTTCGGTTGAAAAAGGTATTTGTCTTCACTATCCTCATAGCCGTCTCTAATACAAGGTGTGGCACTCTAACTGGAAACAGCCTCTCAAAGGGAGATCTGCAGGGGATCTGAAGGTTGCAATTTAAACTCTGTCATTTATTTAATTTTCAGTTTTAAGCGTATTGATCGTGTCTCTCCATATAGAGATGCTGCTGAGATGATAAAGTTGGAGACTGTCATCATTCACAAGGATTTAATCCACCAAACATCCCAGTAACTTAGAGGCTCTCATAGTGGACAACCTGCCATTGAGTGCAACTTCACTTTGTAATACAAGTGATAATATACAGTACGATCTCACTAATCCGCCTTATATCGGGTTTGGAAACGCCGGATTAGCGATGCGGATTAGTGGAGGTTCACTAAAAGATTCACTCTGCCAGGAATAATATTTCTTACTTTAGAGGACGATTCACTACTCTTAAAGAATGTTTCAATTTCATTTTTGTTCTTCCTTATGTCTGTGAATTTTCGATCTGGCGATGTTAACTTATCATCACCTTCTAATCATTTTAAAATCCGTGCTTTTAATCTATGTCAAAGTAACATGATTAAGTTTTTGCGACATCTCGGCCTTTGATGAGCGGAAGCTTACCGATTAGCAATAAAGAATGCACGCTTTACAGACAAGTAGATACTTGAAACAGGACCTAAATGGCGCGGTCACAGCGCCGGATTACTGGACTTGTCAGAGTGGCGAACGGCCGGATTATAGAGACTTTACTGTAGTACGTAAACCTAGAATATAATATAGAACGTAAGGCCGAAGCGAGGCTGCAAGGAAGTGAACGGTCTTGTAATGCAACTGTTAATAATGCATATTGGTATTTCATCTTAGACTTGTCGAAATGAAGATAAAGATACTTGAACATCATTATAAACCAGATTTGGTCTTTTAAACCAGTTTTTGATCTTTAAAATCTTTTTTAGGTCCATGGAGTGATATTTGTTGTAGATGCCAGTGATTTAAAAAGGATTGATGAGAGCCGAAAGGTTTTGGAAGAACTATTAGAAAGTGAAAAGTTAGCTGGTAAACCCCTGCTTTTGTGAGTATAATTTACTTTATTCAATTTAACGTTCAAACTAAAGAAAATTAA
Organism: Matsumurasca onukii; assembly: GCA_018831715.1. NCBI lineage: Eukaryota > Metazoa > Arthropoda > Insecta > Hemiptera > Cicadellidae > Matsumurasca > Matsumurasca onukii. The sequence goes on from CM032062.1 coordinate 10,608,873, forward strand.
CATTTATAACTGTCAACTCTGTACTTTTGTCAATGTTTAATACAAAATTGATGTAGGCTAGCAAACAAGCAAGATAGAGTGGGAGCTCTTGACGAAATCGACATTGTAGAGAGGTTGAACCTGGAGGCGCTAGTCAACCATAAAAGGTGTCCGACTATGGTAGAGACTTGCTCGGCAACCGGAGTCTCTACTGGCAACTGTACTACAATGGACCCAGGCATTGACAATGGATACAGGTGATTGTTTATAAATAAGAAAATACAAACAAACTGAAATTGTGTGTAATCCTAAAAACCATATAGGCCTCAATCGCCTTTACTGTCACTGACCAATTGAGCAAACGAGTTACCAAAATGTCTTGGCGTATTTTATTGATGAAACCTTGTCATGGAAGCAGCATACAAATAAATTTCAAGCATGATTACGGCAGAAAACTTAGACAATTTTGTTTTTTGATAAATTATGTTACAGAAAATATATTTCACATCCTTTATTTTGCCCTAGTAAATTTTGCATTACAATATGGCACAGATCTCTGGAAAAAAAAAAATAATCTTTGTCTGTTGGAAATAACTTGGAAGCATTTTCTAGAATTCTAGCTTTCAAGTCAAAACAAGAACCAACCTTTGCTTCTACTTAAATGTACAAAGTATAACTTTTCACTTCTAGAGTATGTTTGTTGTCTTGAAAGTAATGGAACTCTTGTATGTTTGGAGTGGTAAAGAAAGCTTCAAACCATTTCAATTTTACATAAGAGCTACTTTAAATAAACATTTTGCAAATCCCAAAGTCTAAAGAGTTATATCAAAACATATTTCATTTTTTGGCAAAAAAGTCTTTCTAATTTCATCAACTCAGTTATTTGTGTTGTCCAGTTAAAAATTGGGAAAAGTTTGAAGAAAAAAGTGTCAAAATTCAGTAAACTGATTGGCTTGACTGGTTTTGCAGATGGATTCTGAGGCGTGTGCGAGCGAACTATGAAGAGTTGAATGCGCGCGTAGAGCGGATTCGGAGGTGCAGCGGCTCGCGGACGAGAAGGAGAGACTGGAGCGTGTGCGCAGGCAAGACACAGAGGATCAGACACTTGACAGTCTCCCAACCGATAACGACGACATCACAAGCAACCCATTCAAGCCTATAAACACGCTGGTAACCTAGCCCAGTAACCACACTCTGATCTGACTTGTCAAGCTCTGCAGATCACAGTTCTGACTAGTAGATGACTGGACTGTGTATTCAATAACTAAATTCAACAATAGAAACTAAACATAGATCTATCATAAACCATAGTAAACTAGAATATAACATGTATAGAAAACCAACTAATTCTAAACTATTCATGCAACCTCCTCCCATAAAGTGATGATAAACATCTTCTCTACAGATTGATAGAAAATAGACTTTTAAACGTACCTCATGGGTAGCAAAACTTTAAAAAGGATTAACTGTTATTAAACACTTTCAGGATATAATCTACTTCTTCCGGTGCACACCGCGCAAAAACTTATAATTAGCCTGAGATATTTCGGTCGTTTCAGCCAATCAGTGACTGAAAATGGTACTCCACAGCGAGACCAAAATATTTCAGGCTAATCATGAAGTTTGGATGTGGTGGGAACCGGAAGAACTAGATTATAGTTGTGACACCGCCGCGAAAGCCTAAGAGTTAACTTTCAGGCCGATGCAGAGAAACAAGAAAGAGGGTCAACAATTTTCCAAAAACACAATTTTCAGTAGGAAATGAAAGAACCCGCTTCTAACCATGTCAACAACCAATCTACGAATAATAACCATTAATAATGCAATGCAATAATTACCAAATGCACAGAACTATAAACACCTATTCACATTTCACATCTTGGCAGAAGACTCCATCTGCTGTTAATTTTCAATTGTAACAGCAAGAATCATGTACTGTATGTGTTTTTCATCATACTTCCTTCCACTTTTTGAATTTTCTATTTGTATTTTAGATTGTACGTGAACAAAACGGCCATGCGGTCAAAGGGTTAAATAATAAAAAAGTGGGAAAGAGTGTTGCGTTAGTGGAAAACTATTCCTCTGGGTCAACCAGTGACAGTCCTGACGGCAGCAGTCACACCATAGACAGTGACAGTAACGACCATGTGTACATCCCCTTACACAGTCCGACAAACAAACGCTTAGGCACGCCAATGAATCAAGAATCTGACGTAGTAATAGTCGACCAAGCAGTTGATGTTAATGTTGTTAACGCAGTCAGAGGTGAGTTTTATTTTATTTTAATTTTAGGTTGTTGTTTAGTAATCTTTTAAAACAATTGATTCAGAAACAAGAAAAAACTAAAAATGCCATGACAATAAATATTGCTAGTGCTTACTTTGTAAATAACAAATCATTATGAAGTATGCAAGTGTTTGCTCTTACTAATGTTAAAAAGAAACCTTGTGTTAGCGTCATTATAGTAAGCATTTTTGTCAACCTAAGGAAATCTTTAACCCTTTGCGGTCTCATTTTAATGTTTAAATTTTTGTAAAAAGCCTCCCTTATGGGTTTCCCCAGTCCCCTGTAAGCAAAATTTCAGCAAAACCGCTCTGGTACGGTGCATTACCAGTCATTGAACCACTCCTCCGCTGGGGATTTAGCACCTCCTAAGCTCAAAAGTGCCACTCTCAGCCTCACTGGATTTGATGAGCCATTTTTCTTCAGTAATACTCAGCGGTCATTGTGGCCCCGCACCCGAATGATCCAACAACTAGCATTGCACCGCACCAGAGCGCACCCGGTGGGATTCGAACCCTCGCTGTGACAGACAGGGGCCAACTGTCCGTCACTATAACCACTAAACCACCGGCCTGTTTGTCGTGGGCTGTCAAACTCACACTTGAGTTGCCGTCGAGGGGGGAGGGATTGGTAGTTTCGGTGTTCTCAGCTAGGTGTCGTTAGTGTAGCGTATTCCTCGCATATCAGAGACTGAATCAACCGCAACCTATACTGGACATCCAAGCGTTCAAAAAGAAATAGCGTTTGTCGACCTATAGTGGACACGAGACCTCAAAGGGTTAACCATCTTTAAGTCCATAATTCTTTAACTGTATTAGATGTTAAACTGTGTACATTAGAATCATTAAAACTAGTATATTTTGCCCATATTAACTCACAATTGTCTTTTGGATTAAGTATCTACGGTGGAACTTCACAGAGTAATATGGATAGACTTTTGACTCTTCAAAAGCGAGCAATTTGTATTATGTCAAAATAAATTGGTTAGACTCTGTAAGGGTAAATTCATAGATTTTTAATATATTGACTATTTACAGCATTTTGTACACTGTCCATGACAAAAACTCATGTTTTACTGGTAGGTGATTTTCACCTATACCATACACGTAATAGAAATAGTTTTGCAACACTTGTACATAAATTAAGGGTTTTTAAAAAAAGTCAACATACATAGAAATTAAATGTTTTAATACTCTTCCGTCTGAAATTAAAAACGCTACAAATGTTTTAAAATTTAAGTCAGGACTATAAAGTTATTTGTTATCAAGACCTCTGTACTCAATTAGAGAATTTTTTTAATTCAAACTTTAAAGCTATCTAAAAAGGTTTTGATAGTGTGTTTTGTAGATAGCCTGATCGAAACACTAACAAACTTAAGTATTATAGAAGTCATATTGAAATGGTATGACAGAACATACAAGTCGAAAGGATTAGAGGAGTTAAAAAATAGTTACGGCAACCGAAGTAGGTTGAACAAAATGTACCGTATTTAATAATCATTAAATTATTGTATTATTTGTTTTACAAACAGAACAGCTGGAATGGAAGATGCAAAAACAAAAGAAAAAAAAGAAAGGTTTGCTGAAGCGTAACAATCGCACAGCTCCCGTCCCTGACTCAGGTGGTGGGGACATGGAACGCAAGCTACCTCCACTCCGCACCAGACCAGGCACCTCTACGTCACTCCCTTCACAAGGTAGGAATCAAAATCAGCCAACTGTCACAGTCATAACTATAAAATTGTTAAAATTTGTTTGAAAAGTTTAATTTATCATTGTTAATTGTAGTACCAGTTAACTTGTGGAGTGTTAGATATGAAATAAATTTATTGTTAAATTTGTACAATCCACTTTGGTATCAAATTTCCTTTGAAAAAACGAGATATACATGCCGTCAGCATGGTAAGACCCAGGCTCAGGACCATGAAATGAGCACCGATCCTGACCCAAAGAACATGTTTTGAGCATTTTTTCAACAGTTTATAATTTATGTATACCTATATGTGTGTATTCTCTACAGGTCGCATTTTGTCCAATTTTCACGAAATTTGGTACAACTGTACCTATTATAAGTATTTTGGTCAGTTTGATAGCCAGAAAAATAAGACCACCGCAAGTCCTCTTTGGGGAGGGGGAGAAGGGAGTTTTCTCTTTGGTCCTTTTAAGTTTAATTTTCCTCAAGATGTAATCACCCTTTAAGGGTCATTGTCCTTGTGGAGTAATCTTTTGTCAATTGATCCCTTTGACTGGTCAAGCGGCATTGTTCTTGTTGTGTATTCTCACATCAACTGATCGCTTTAACCTGTTTTAGGCTGGGGGTTGAGTTTAGAGCTAGAACAAGTTTCATCTGTTGAAGCCAAAGAATCCGTTGTTGTAGAAGTGTTAAAGTCACCAAAGTCACTCAACTTGTCACATTCAGATGATGATGATGATGTCGTTGTGTCAAGATACTAACTGATGATGGAGGAAGTATCTGTTTTCAGGTGAGCATTCAAGCGGATTGGTTTAACATGTGTGTTTTAACATAAACTACGCTAAGGGGCAGATCAAGATAAATTAGATGATTTGATATTGTTACCTTTTGGTTTGGCCTCTAGACCCTACTATTTTATAGTAGGATCTAAAGGTCTAACCAAAAGGTAAGAATTATTTCAAAGAAGGTCCTACAACTGGGAATATAAAATTCTTTAGATTTAATATTAGGTAGTTAAACAAGTTATATTGACAAGAGAAATACTAGAACGTAGGAAGTAATAAAATGCCACCACGTTTTGGATACATGAAAAATTATCCAAAAATCAAATAGACTAAAAAACCCTACGGTTATTTTAGATGTAGTTTAGACATTTATATAGAGTAGAAACTAGTTGTAAAGCTCTTGACACCCTAAAACCAAATTTGCCATCAATTGGGCTTTTAGTACTTGTATCTATAATTATTTAGTATCTTGTAAACTGAACCATTGGCAGCCATTAATCTGATGAAAAGATTGTAGACCAGGTTTTCCAACATACAGGAATTCAAGGAAAACACTAAGAACTTTTGATGTTTGGAAGAAATTAGGTATTATGCAGGAATTTATCCTTAAACCAAGAAGTTTTGAGAAGAGTGGTCACAGACACACGGCAGTCTAGAATTGCCGCAATTTGTAAAAAATTGTGATTTTCTCACCAATGCTATAGAGGATCTAAATATCATCGCAAACAGTAACCAGTCATGATTATGTCTCAGAACCTATCCAAAGTGTAGGGACACAGCAAAAGTAACGTAAGTTTTTATATTGTTGCCAGTGTTAGCAAAAAATGTGATTTACTTGCGGATACTAACAGAAGTCGTGATTTTGCAGTAACAATAGTCTAGATCTTAAGAGTCTGAAAAACAAATTTTTTGTTTAAAAATGTGTATGTGAAATTATGTTGCAGGTATACAAAAGAGCTGCCACGCTATGCTATTCTAGTCAATTGGAGATCTCGATTATGTTAGTTCTTAATGCTAGTAATACAGAGTTTCTTATTTTTGTATATTTTAAAATTAAAAGACATTTTGTTAACCTGTGATTTTATTACCTTTTTTATTTTAATATTGATAAAGATGTATCTTTAGAAATTATTATCTTTTGATCAAATTGTAGTTGATAAAGGTGTTTATCACTTCAGCTCTGTTTTTACTTTTTACACTGATTTGAGTTCCTCAGGAAATATAATTTGTTAATTACAAGTACACTTTTTGCCACTTCCCTGCATATGGCTCTGGCGTGTTGTGGTTGCATGTTCGTAGGAAGACCTTGATGTCCACCGTGACATGCCGCGAGTGCCACGACCCAGCTGTCGCCGCAGTCCGTCTGCGTAACCGCAACTGCCAGACACTTTGCCTCCGTGTTCATGTGCCTCTCCTCCTTGTCTCCTAACGCAGGATCGTAACTCCTGGAGCACGCCGGTTGCTCTATTAGTGTTCCTTTTTTCAAATATCCCAACAGATGTGATTTCTCGTCATAGAGAGGTAAATCTTCCATCAGAATGGTCTGTCGGCTCTGGTCACGATAAATTTTTCGGCAAGTACAATTTTTCAACAAACAGCAGCAAACGTCACAGAATCTTTTCTCCGGATCGAGTTCTTTTGCAGTGTACTTATTGACTGCAGGTGCATCTATAGTTTGATAGTTTCGCCTGTCTTCAAGTCGAGGGCTTTTGATTCCAGGTTTTTTGTTATCTGAAGTCCCTATTTTTGCTTGTAACTGCAGTATTTATGTGCATAGCAACAACAGTGGTTTTTCAGATAGCAGTCTTTATTTGAGTGATCACCTTTGGTTTTACAGACGCTTTCATATTGTTTGCCTGATTCTTTTGTATACTTATAATTTACCATTTTTAGTGTTACACAATTTGAAATTTCATCACAGTACTATTTGTGGCATAAATTCATTATACAAAGCTACATTTCTCAATAACCTAGCAACATAATAAAAACTAATCAAACACAATGTGACCTTTAGGACACCTGGCAGATTGACCAAATAAAATTTAAATATATATAAAAAGGAACAAACCTTTTTTCACATTCGGTGACAACCTTCATAACATTTCCTTTGCTGCACTCAGAATCTAGATACTATGTACTTCGTTGCTCACCTTTTTCATACCACCTTGCTTGCTCACTTTTACAGTAAATTTGCTTGCTGCATTTTATAGTACTGTAATGAAATGTGCTACGCTGTTGGCAAAGTAGTTTTCCTAAATTCTGCCCAAGAGACCCAAAGTGGGAATCTTTGCAAAAATCCAGATTTCTAACTTGTTTTAGAATACATAACTTTTTCTATACTAGTGAATAAAAAGAAATTTGTAATACCTAAAATCATTTAATTAAAAGTAACACTTGATAAATGTTACTTATTTGTGAAACCGTTCCTACTTCTGGCCTGTCATTGACAAAGTTTATATTACTTAATACCAAATAATAAACTTTGATAGTGTATTGGAAGGATAGGCATCAAGGCTATTGGGTCACAAATAAGACTTTTAAGTTTATCTTAATTATCGCTGCTTTATATACAAGTTATACAATTTCTATTAAATGATCGTCGTCAGTCAATACCTCGTTTGAATGTTTCTCTGAAACAGAAAAGATTCATTAAATCAAACAAAATCTTTTCAATATTAGTTATTTTCTGAGGTTACATGCTCTCTACGCACAAGATAAACATGATAACTCAGGAAGTATAAAACTGTCCAGGGTTATATAATTTTTTCAATTAAAACATGTATAGAAATATTCAGTTTTCTAAGAAATATATAGGAAAGTAATTTTTTGTTTAAAATTATTTGCAATTTTCTTAAAAAATACACGCAGCTATGTTGACAAAGCCCCAAGGTGAAGCACTGGTACTTTCAGCTAGTAATTTATAAAATAAAAACATTTTCAATGAGACTTTTTAGTCACTTACCTCCTTTAAAAACAATGTGATGACTCCCAACCAAGCAGTCCTTGAGTTCACATCCACTCTCAACCATTGCATCATCACAGAGGACACAGTTGTCCAGTTTACATCTGTGAAAACAAGTATTCTTAAATCATCACCAAACTACTTTATTTCTAAATTTGACCTTGAGGGTGTAGTGGATTTTATAAAGTGTGAGCAAGACTTGTTTAGCCCTAAAATATAGTGATTTGCTGAAAAATATTGCTCATATCGTGATCTTACACATAAATTAATAATATACAAAAGTAACACAACTATTTTCCTAGCTACATAAAAAGTAGCTTGCGTAGTGTATTTGTAATACAGGGGCCTTCGCCAGATGAATGGAACAGTGGTTTTAGGTCTCATGGGTGGAAGGCAATGAGGAAGAGAGCTTTGAGTTTTGAAAACTATTTTAGGAAAGGAATGTTTGAAAACATGTAGCGTTAAAGCAAAGATTATGTTATGGTAGGTAGATTGCGCATATATGCCGCATGGATGAAGCAGGAAAATCAACATAGTTACGGCAGCCCAAGTACAGATAGCGCTGCGAAGGAATTCTTTTAAGAGTCAAGTAGAGCCACTGACGCACGCGCATGTTTGTTCATTCTCAAAAATCGCATTTGGTCACATTTAAGTCATCGACGTCGGACAAACTCGAGCATGTGGAGCCGAGGTGGGAGAAAGACGGCAAGAGATGGCAGCCCTATCTGTGCTTGGGCTGCCGCAACTATGTTGATTTTACTGCCTCAGCCATGTGGCAATCTACCTTAATATAATCTTTGGTTAAAGTGCAAAACTCTGTAAAGTCAAATTTCCTTTTAAATTTCTCTAGACTTCATCACATTAAACTGATAGGTACCTTCAAAGAATGAAAAAGTAAATTCCCATATTTGTGAGAATAAGTTCCACCACAATCCTAGATCCCCTGTACAATTTATTTGTCATCCATTCATTTCACCACTTGTATGGTTAAGTGAATGGAACGATTCAGCTCCACACCAATGGCTCCCACTATTCAACGAAAGAAAAGATCAGAACCATTTGGCGAGAAAGACCTGGGTGACGTTGAACAGAGTCAGAGCCAACCATGGACGATGTGGGGAACAGCTACACAGGTGGGGCTGGTCGGAGTAGAGCGAATGTGATTGTCACACGGATTAAGCCCTTTCGATCCCAAAAAAAAGTTGCCATGACTTTTCAAGTGTTTAAATTTCACACTTTACATTTACGGGTTTTCAATTATCGATGCCATTATTAATCACTGTGGACACGAGGCAGCGTAATCACACAGCAACGAACCTATACTCAAACTGAAGAGGAAGAATATAGCTAGCAGCTGCACGGCCGTAGTGGTGAGGGTGATGCTAATCGTTCTTTACTTTCTGGATGACCCTCGTATTATTGTTTTTTATGTTATATTTTATACATTATTTTTATATTCAAGCATAGCATGAAAAAGCCAAACGATAAATAAATACTACTTGTATCACTTTTATTTGTTAATAAAATTTTATATTGTACTCTGTCAAAATAAAAATCCACAAACTTAATAATATTTGAATAGAAAAGAGAGCAGGCTCTCCTGGATTAAGAAACTAGATTAGAAACACATAAGAGAACATTACGTGCTTTTACTTTATCCAGGTGAGCCTGCTTTCCTTTCTATTCCTTTTTGATAGCACATCCTGGCCTAGTGCCCTATTTCCTAAATATATTTGATGTAGTACATACCCTTCCCCAACTTGAGCTCCGCTCATGAGCACGCTGTTAACTACTCGAGTCTTGGGTTTTATGGAGGTGAGAGGTCCTAAAACTGAGCACTTGACAGACGTCCTCTCACACACCTCAGCTTTCTCCCCGACAAAGCAAGTCTCTCTCTCCAGCTGAGAGCTAGATATTGTTGCTGTTGCTGAGATGTTCTGTTGCTCTAGACCTCCCGAAAGTGCTGGCCAGCCCGACACAATCTGCCCAAGAACATCTCCAAAATTAGACAAAAGTACTATTTAATTGATAACTTATCTTTAACCTTTCCCTTCCTGAACGTTGTTGATATTATTTAATTTCTGAGGTCTGAAAAATAGAATAACTTCTTTTAAAGCTTTTGCAAAACATGAAATTTTTTATTTGATATTTTTTTATTGATTATAAAATGGGTTTTGAAACTATCCTTTTTTCCTGTTTTACAAACAAACCTTTTTTAACAGGGGGTGTTGATAACAACAACATTTGTTGCCAACATTATTACAAACAATGACATAACAATAAATCTATAGAGAGAAAAACAAAACAATTAACATTAAAATTTTAAGCATCCATAAATTTTCTTAAATTATAAAATGACATTTGATAAAGATATTTTTTAAGTGTGTTTTAAATATTTTTGATTCTCTTGACATTAACTTTTGTTGTTATAATTTCTTCAAAAATAGATCTGTGCGATTTGTAAAAGTAAACTACCCTAGAAAGTTCCCTACAACAAAATTTTGCTATTGACTAAAATTCCTCCAGAAACTCTACTCTCAAGAAACCTTCACTAAAGGCAAATTCCTGCCTTAAAAAAAACAATTCTCTTAGAGTTTGCAAATCTTTAGAATCCCTTTGCTTCTTTCTACTTGTTGTTAAATGAGATTTTTAATCAAGAAGTTTACGCTAAATTGTGTTGTTTTTGAAAAACAGGAACAGCTGGTATGTGGTTGCACCTCTCTATTGATGCGGCAGTACTCCTGCAGAGTGTTGGCCCGGGTGGCAAAAGTGTCTCGTGGTGCGACATGACTGTAGCAGCGGATCACATCTCCGTGGTAGGCTCCACCATTGTCTCCACTGTGGTCTGTGTAGCACGACATACTCCGACTTTCTCAGCCAAAGCATGCTCTTCCGCCAGATCCTGCAGTTCTGTCAACATCACAGACATATCAGATTTCAGCTTAAATGTGTGGAGGCCCCATACTGCTAACTGGGGACCGGCTGTTTTCACTACACACTTGTATTACTTTCCACGGTCCTGGCTCGTGACTCCAGGAGTCCAATAACTCAAACTGTCCAATAACATTTTGTCCTGGGGTCTTTAGCACAACTAATTAAGTACGAGGGTCATCCAGAAAGTAAAGAACGTTTTGGCATGGTCAAAAAAAAAGATATCAACACAAAAGTTTATTTACAAATGCTTAGAACCTCTACTTTTCTACATAGTCACCATGGATTTCAAGAAACTTGTTGTAATGTGGGACCAGTTTTTCCTTACCCATGTTGTACTCTTTGCCGCCAAAGACTTGAGCCAGGTTTTTTACTGTCTACGCTAGTGGCATTTTAATTTTGAGACTTAACCTAAGTTTTTGTGGCCATTACCAAACGCTTTTGGGAAGCGTCCAAACCCATGTTTCATGGTTTCACACCTTCTTGAATTCCTCATCGCTAGCAAACTTTTACCCATAAAAATCTTAAGCTTTGGGAATAAGTGATAATCACTTACGCCAAATCAGGGCCAGGTGGATGGAAAAAATCCCAACGGAGACGTTGAAGTTCGTGGACGTGTTCTTGCAGATGCATGAGGCCGAAGCATTGTCATGGATCAGCAACAATTTTTCTGAAAGCATTCCCGCCTCTTGTTTTGATGGCACGTTGAAGTCGCTTGGAGGGTTTCACCATAGGCTTCTGACTTAATCGTTTCCTCTCGAACACTTTATTTGCCTATAAATTTCAATAGGTTTAACGTTTTGAGCGTTCAGAAAACTAACCACACTTCACATTTAGCGGGTTTTACAATTGTCGATGTCATTATTAATCACTGTAGAAACGAGGCGCGTAATTCCACAGCAACGAACCTACACTCAAACTGAAGAGGAAGGATGGAGCTAGCAGCTGCACGCATTCTGTAGTTGTGAGGGTATGCGTGGCTGCGGATGCTAATCGTTCCTTACGCCCTGGATGACCCTCGTACAAAAGTCAACATGAGTAAAACAAAAAACTGTTATTGAACTATTTGAAATTGCATCAATAAAAATTAGTTTTCTTTTGTAGATACTAGATACAGGTAAAAACTTGAAATGTACGATAATAAAAACACCTCTTTACAAAATGTGCAAAACCTATTTCCAAATAATTCAATTTATAAATCACCTGTTTTTGGACAAGAAATAACAACTGATGCAGCTTTCTCCTGATCCTTGTGAGATCCTGGGGAACGGGTAAATTGTTTCTTGACAGTATAAGGAACCAGTTCTCCTTTCAAGGTACTCATATTCCTAGAACGAAAAGAAATTAAGAATTAAATAAATATTTAAGTGTTGTGTCTATGATAATTGTATTTGTTAGGACTTTTTGGCCAGGTGGGGATTTAAAACTGTTCTTTTAAATAACAAAAATTTAAAGAAGATTAAAGTAATAAATTGTTTAATGCTTACTAAGAAAAATTGAATAAAAGATTGTCAGCTTTTTCCCTCATATACATGTTTTGTATCATTTCCTCTCTGATTTATGATTTCGCAGTTTATGAAATCTTATTTACAAAATGTCAGAGCTTACAAAACAGTATTCTTTAGTTCAATAGTCTTTTGTACCTTACTTATAAAATGTAAGCTTGTATATGAAAAACCCTATTTTGGCTCAAATCAGGTCAAAATCCAATGTATATAGGTTGTTAAATGTAAATTGAAGAACACTTATTTTCTTTGAGTTACAAACATGTTGATTTATCTTTTAATCTTAAACTTCCTAATTAAGTTTTGGATATCCAGCAGGGAACTATACAAGTTTGGAAAATTATTTGGATAACATTTTTGGAAGGGTGTAAAAGCTGAAATTTTAAGAACTTAATAAAAATTTCAACCTGTTGTGAACAAGGTACTGGCAAAGCCATCGCTTCATAACGTAGACATGGGCGTCCAGCAGCCTAGAGTAGAGACGCATGCGGCTGTGTTTGCGTAGCATCCCACTCGACAAGGGGACCGTTTCTTCATAATCACTTGCCGAGGCCAGAAACATTAACCGGGAAGTCTCCGGATCAATGCCAACCAGGTCTCTTTCTGCAAACGTTAATCATTCAAATTTCATTTATGGCATTTACTGAAATACCAATATATTAGGTTTGTCACATCATTTAGTAAATTGTTTGGATTAGGTGCCCCATTTAAGCAATAAAATTACAAACATTCAAGTTTACATTATCTTTTTTAATGAATTACAACTTTTTTCTTACCAGTTAACCAGGTGTTAACTTTCAGCACTTTACATATTGCAGTTTGATTTTCATTGATTATTTTAATGTGTTTTAACATTAGTTAATTATACTGTAGGCTGTCACCTTCTTTGTTATGTAAGTGAAACTTGAAGTTTGAGAAAGTTGTTTTAGTTAGAGAGCAGGCTGACAAAAGTCCAAATTTGGCTTAGTTACCCTCTCAGACATATTATTTGTTAAATGAAATATGTCACCGAATTAGGACTCAAACCCGGGTCTCTCACTTGCCGGGTAATTATGCTGACCACTACACCATCCAGCCCACCTTTTTGTCTCTTCAAATTTAGAGACATGCTTAAATCTGAATGTTTATTCGAAACATGTGATTGTCAATAGTGACTTCGGTCCACACATTTTTATCTTCAAATTTCTTTAGTAATAAATTATCTGTTTGGCTTTTATACAAATTAAGATGTAGATTTATGGAATTGTAACGTACACCAAACTCAGCAATGGTGCCCTTGGCAGCACTGGGGATTAAAAGTGCCAAAATTTGGTCGATTACAAAGGTTGATCTCAAAGCTGGAATTGTTTATTTTGTTGAATAAAACCCCTAGTTTTTATACATAACAATAATGGAAATATACTAATGATTATTTACTTACTTATTATGTACAATAAGGTAATGACTGATTAGAGATTATGTAGACAAGTTGTGAGTTGATATTGTGCTGGAGGAAATTACTAATACTCAAAAAAACAATCGCAGACCTCTTACGTAGGCCTGTTTTAAGTGCTGTTTCACTCCCATGATAAACTCTGAATAATGATTCACTCCCGCAATATCTTCTGACCTTTTTACCATCCGGATTAACTTCTTCCAAGTTAGCTTTTCTCCTGGCTTCATGCAGAAATTCACTGATTTTTTTCCCGGTTCACCAAGTTCACAGCTTATTCATGATTCCACCGTTTTCTCGGCCAAGTGGACACCCTTACTTTCAACAATAATTTAGAAAAAGAACAGTTGTATGATACCATTTAGAAAGGTTTTGATTATTAGAACTAAACCTACGCATTTTAAATTTACTCCAAAAAGCTTAGATTTTATGAGTGGTTTTCAGATTACCAGTCTTGTCCTTAGATTTCGGACCAGGGGTTGGAAGAGAAACCAGGGGCGATACAGGCTGGAAAAACAGAGTAGAAAGAGCAGCTGCATGCTGCAGAAAGAGATTCAGAACAGCTGCAAGATCCACATCTGTTATCAAGTCACAGCTCACAACCAAAATGTCGGACTGAAAAAAAAAAAGGAATCGGTTGCACTTATAAAACCTTTCTAAATATATAACTGATTAAACTGTTGGCAAACCAAGAAATTTGCCCTGAATCTTTTAGCTGTGAAATATTCTATTTTGTGACAAGACTACACTTCACCATCCGTCAAAAAACTCATCACAGTCACGATTCACCGCACATTCACCTTAAAATATCCTCTAAGAGTGGTTGGTGTCAAGTCAAGTATCAATATACTAATTATATAATTGTTTACCCTTTAATACTGCAACAGGATTCTGTTGGGAAATTAACTAAAAAATTATGTGTAAATAATGGGCAAATAATACTTGTTCTGCTTCGATCTAAGATGACATCTTTCACCCAATATTAAGACCATCACTTCAGCTAAACTGCAGTCTCATTGACAAGCTGTGACAAGTTTTCCTTCATATTTTAATCTATGGAAACTAAAGTATATTTTTTATTTACCTTAATTTTACCACTTTCCTCTAAATAGCGTAAAGTATCAGCTGTTCCCCAATCTTCTCCAACTGGTATAGAGACATATTCAAGATGTATCTTCAAGCCTAGCTTCTCAAGAGCAGATTGAACATCACTCTTGGCTGATTCCAGTACCACAATGATAGCCTCTGCCAAAACAATGACAGAACAAATAATGTATAATAACGAGACTGGCTACAATCTATATACTGTAAGTAAAATAATACTTTTGTCTGTACATTGAAATGAATCCATCGGTTTTTGGTTACTTGGTTTTCTTATACTTTCCAAAACTGGTGTCGAAAAGTTTCCTGTCCAACTGTAATGTTTTGAAGTTGATGTTGGACCGCTTATAACTCAAGATCGGCTGAAGTTATAGAGGTGAAACTTTATTTAAGGGTTTAGCCCATTGCACAGTGTGTCTTTAGCTATATTTCATACCCATACAACACCCACAAAGTAAATGGCATGGGGACCAAAGTGGGTTCTGAAAGCATTATTTGACCAGTAATGTGTTTTCCCCTAACTACTGTAATCCCCCCCGCAGCCAGCACTCACTGCTACCTCGGCCACAGTAGCGAGTCGCGACTGCCGAGGCATACTCAGTTAGTTACTCACTACTCGGTAGACATCTTTGCTCCACGTGTACATGACAGTGGCACTAGTACTAGCATGTTTTTCTCAGTAGTAAATAAGAACACCACTACCTTTCCCACGGGTTGTAGCGATTAGAGCAGTTTCATTAGGTTTTGTTTTCGTGTAATATAGATATTGCATAAACTAAGTTTGTGTAATATAGATATTGCATAAACTAAGTAAATTTACATTGGCCTACCTATCTATCTACAGGTATAACTTAATTGACGAGGGCATTTTTTTATGTTTATTCTAGGACATCCTTTTTATGCTTTATTTTTTGTTTATTACTTCCTTACTCTTAGTTAATACCGCTGCCTTAGAATTTTTTTTAAATAAACGGTCTAGTGGTTTCTTATTAAGTTTATGAAACCCCCGGTTCAGATGATGCCTGTCTTTTCCTGGATTATCATACGCTATACGGTTCTCACAGTGTTGTCAGCTGCGTGCTGAGATTGTTGCTCACGAAAGGTTTCACATATATTCCATGAACAGAGAATGTCAAGTTTAACTCTTACTTCTATGAGGCTTCTTTTGAATTAGAAGTGGCGGCCGAAATTTATCCGTTCCAGTTCGATGTTTGTACTTTGACTTGGACAATCATTCGGCAAATCTGAGTATGCGACTGTGAGACACTTTATATTTACGGGTGAAATTACAAGGGGACACCTTGATGTATATGAACCTTCTAAAGCTGCACAATTCCTGTCGCCTTCTCAGAATGTTTCTCAAGCAAATATGCCCATCGTTTTCATGATCTCTACGAATGGATTACCGTTTTTATGTACTAAAACTATAAAATGGCGAACTAGCAGGCAAACAGTATAGTTTGCCAAACAACACAAACATAGAATTTCTTTAGAAATATTTAGGTAAATATAATGACATAAATTCAATTTTAAAACTTGTAGCGTAGCACAGATACTGTCAGCCAATTCAAATATAAATTTTATATTTGAAGCTAAAAATTGGTCACTAGAAGGTGTGAGCCCTTTTAGTGGAGGATAATCCTATTTACAAGGTGCTAGGCCTTCAAGCCTAGATGTTTAACATTGTTGTTAAAAGAATAGATAAGTGAAAACCCTAAACACTCCACTATGCCTACCTGAAAATCCAGTTTTTTCAAGCAACCTAAGTGGATACCAAACCATTGGAAAGTTGCCAACAGGTAACAAGCACTTTGGTCTTTTGGTGGTTAACTCAGTCATCCTCGATCCCTTTCCACCTGCCATTACAATTGCCTGAATTTCGTTATGTCTCATTTCTTTAATTTATAAGTACTACGGACGAATTTTAATACAGTTCAAGCTACAGTTAAGCAAGTTTAACCGAATGAAAAAGAAATACAGTATTGCAAGTACCCAAGATGTATGGAAAGTTGAAGTTACAAAAATTGAGGTTATGTTGTGACATAGTACCAAAGTGTTTTTCTTTAGATATCCAGAAGCAAAACACAGATAAGGGTATAAATGTATGCTACAGCTGATAATGTCCATTGGTTAACTGTGTTAACGTTCTTCTATACTATAGAACATAAATACTATGGAGAAAATATTACTTCGACCAATTCTACTACAGTGAATTTTGAGCTATGAGAGTCGTCCATGAGTGTTTGGTGATGATTTTGAACCTTTTTAAGTCAGGGGCGCGTATCAGAATGAGCAGAAATGAAGCATCAAACTTATCCTCGTATGCCATGAACGACCTTGCTAAACTTCATATATCATAAACATTTAAAGACAATGGTGGAGTGCACCTTAATCTGAATTGCTGCAAGCTCCATCCTCGTTTGCCTTTTCACTTCTTCAATCTCCTCAAAACGGTGACCTCTTATCTCATTTTCCATTCAGGGCAACAGAAAAAAGTCACGTGGGGCAAGAATTTACAAGTATGGGGCGTATAGGGGAAGGGTGGTCATGCTGATATTGGCTAAAAACTAGTGCACTGAGATGGCTCAGTGTCATGGCGAAAGAACCAATCTCCAGTTCGCCACAATTCAGGTATTTTTCCGCCAAATCGTCGGTTTAAATTCACTGCAATTAACTCAAAATCACTCCAGACAGCAAATAAGTATTCTTAATGGTCCTTAGACGGTCTTCTCGCCATATTGACGGATTTTATAAAAAAGTTCATCAGTTCCAGATGTTGGGGTCCGGTCTTCTGGGACGAGGCTGGTCCTCAATCGACATGTCGCGCCATCTCGAATTCAGGAAAACATACACTCTGGCTTTGCTCAAAACATCGTCTTTGCAACCTTTTTTTTATTCATTGCAACCGTTTTCGACGCGTTCTTAACTTCTTACCAAGAAGAAAGCAAAACTTCACTGCTGCATCGATTTTAAATGTTTAAAGTCAATGACTGCTGCCCGCTGTTAAAAACAGAACGAAGCAGAACAAAAACTACTTGTAGATAAACGCACGAAACTCTTCACCACCTCTCGGACTAACCACACTGAGTGCACTGAATCATTGACTTATATTAAGCAATGACTGAACATAGGAAGAGTTATACTTTCATCCCCTTCCCATAAAAGCGCTAATGCCAACTATGCGCTCGCCACCGACCGATTGCCGATTCTTTGAGTACCCCTCGTATTTAAAGTCAATAGTTTTAATTATTTAGAGATGACTAGAGTCCATAGAGTCATTCTTCTTTGGTTGAAGTTTGTTGTAGACGATGGTAGTATTTCTTATTTTTAAATATTATTGTCGACATTTTTAATTTATGTAAGGGTTTTTGTCGAGAAAACCCCTTGAATTTACAACATTTTAAGCAATGATAAAACTATGACAACTTCCATAGTTATTTTTCAAACTCCATCATTCTTGTTTCCTGAAGTGTGATATTTGAAGGTTTTGATCTTCTAGAAACCATTGATTTTAAATGTATATTTAAAGCCAATGTAGAAACTAGTGCATTTCCAAGTTCAAAAAGACTACGTCGTCAAATTGTTTGAATTTGCTTACGTTTTTTATTTGACTTGATTAGGTCCCCTTCGACCATTGATTTTAACTGTAAAGTCAATGACTGCGTCTTTTTATGATAGTTGAATTTTAATCCAGCCGCTTCAGAATCAGAAATTCTGGATGAGCCATGTTGCTCTGATGGCTTTATACATATAGTCAGAATATTATTTTGTTGCATTTCTCTTTGTTGTATTATGGCCACTTCGTCCTCTTTCAGTCTTTCTAGTTTCTACTATTTTGTACAAATGGATTGTCAATGTCAGTTTGTTGGCTTGTGATTTCACTGTTTTACGTTTGTATAGTAAATAATTATTTATTTATCCTTATCGTATCAGTTTTGTTTCGTAGTAAGTTTTTACTGATATAAGTGTGAGATGGTGTAACGGGTAATAATATCATTAGTCTTTAATACATTTTGGGCATACAAGAAGTTGTCGAATTAGGCTCACTTCAGAATGAGGTTCAATAATTTCTATCAAGATGTTCTCAATATGATTAGCCTTAGCCAGGTAAGTTTGCACCATTTCCAACATAACCCAAAGTCCTACAAAGGTACTCATACTTTTATAATGAGAGTTACTTTTTATTGGAGCTTAGACAAAGAATGACCAAAAAACATAGGTTACCTAACAAATCCAGTCCCAATTTGTTAAAGATTATTTACACTCTTGTCTCAAATTAGCCCATACATTCCTCAAGGGCGCAGCAATGCAATCAATGAAGAACTTAGTACTTGTTCCAAAAAAATGCAAATGTTAGTTGGAGTTTATGTTATGAGTACTTACTACGTTAGTAAAAGCTGATAGATGGCACTTTGGTGCCGTATAGAGAATGAATGAACAAATCAAATTCAAATCATTTATTAGCCATAAAACAGTACAGTGATACAAATATGTACAAAGTCTGCAAAGGCATCGTCAAGATTGCTAAAACTAACTTAAATTAACTAATCCTATAGGCTATTATATCATAAAACTAAAACTAAGCTATCTTTAAATTGACAATTTAAAGAAGTGAAGACGACAAGAAAAAAAGAACCTTTGAAAAATAGTCCTAGGCAGGTATGACTACAGTCGATCTCATTAGCCAGATGACTATCAAGACATTGACTTGACTGTGCTGCTACCTCTCGGAGTTTCAATAAAAACAAACTTTAACCGGCTTGTTGATTGGTGAAATTATTAATATACTATGTTGCCGGTTGTACTGGTGACTGGAGGAGTTAATGTTTAGGCACTTCCCGGCAAGCTAACCCCCTCAACCACATACTCTTTTTAAAGCTCTTGGTGTGAAACCTTCGGGAAAAATCTGAAAACATTCTTTTTTAAGGTCCTGACAAGTTGGCCACGGTGGCCAAAAAATATGTTGTCCGAAATTCACTCCTCCTACTTAGCTGATATTTTGGATCATAGCGGCAAAACAGTTGCAAATGCCCCCAAAATATGAGGCTGCAGGGCGAGTATTTACTTGTATACTTGATGTCAGCTTGCTAATACAGTAGAACTCCAATTATCCGAACTAATTGGGCCCGCACCTCATTCAGTTAATCAAATATTCGAATAATTGGAGTTTTCACCAAAAAATAGGAAATTCAGAAAAAAAACTCTTTTCACAATTTAATAGTATTATTTATTGACCTTAATTACAAAAGTAAAATACACACATCAGACTTTACTTACTAAAGGATCTTATTGCTTTGTTCTAACATTTTAATTTTGTCTGATAACGACTGAGTAAACAAACAAAAGCAGGTGCAGAATAGATAGACAACAGACATCGCCACAGTCAAGTGTCCGCCTAACTGTCTAGTACAGTCACTGCCAATACTAGTAGTGTCTTGTACTGTCACTGCCACTAGTGTATTGTACAGTCATTTGAATCGTAGTTTGAAGAAACAACGTAGCGAGCGGCTCCTAATCATCCTTCTAATAACGTAACAAAACTTCGTGTGATTTCTTTTCTCTAAAATCGGATGATCGGAGTTCGGATAGTTGGAGTTCTACTGTAGTGACATTGCCCCACATTTGTGTTTTAATTTCTAATCTTCTAAGTATTCCATCAAAATGTAGTACTGTACTGCTTTTTCAGTAGGTAAGCATTCTTAAATTTGTCTAAAGTTTCTACGTTTTTCATATGAGCTGGTTCGTATCAATTTGTACTTGATCGGGTATTTACTTGGAGATTTTTCTTAAGTAAATGTCAAGTTTTAAGACTCACCCTGTTGGTAGGGTCGAAAACAGCAAATCATCAATTGATTAATAATCTAAGATAAATTATAGAGAGGTATAATTTATTCTCTTGACAGGTAGCCTGCTAATAATACACTTTAAAAGATTTATAAACAACTAAATGGCATAGAGGAAACTTCAGTCCCATGGAGGAAACCCTGTTGCAGGGTTAAAAATGATTTTGATCAAGGTAGCTATCTCCTTGTAATTGTAAGGTAATTTCCAAAAAAATATTATTGTAATGTTTATAAACCTTAGTAATTTTTTTGTTACAGGCAGGCTTGTTGAAAAGTTGAAAAAATGGTGGAAGCTGAGTTAGTTCTACAAGACTTTTGATAATTATAACTAAAAAAAACAATTTAATGTCTGTGGAACACTTAACGTCGATTAGTTTGAAGTTTATGTTTTGTGATATCGTGAACATGCCTTTAAGATAATTAAAGTGCTATCAGCTAGGGTTGTGAACAGTTGAAGATGAGCTACAACGAAGACAGAACTTCTTTCAATGTTTTGGTAAGTAGTCATGTTGGTTAAATTTATCTATGGGTCATTTTACAATACAATAGTCTTTAATACTCACTACAGTACTAGTAAGGCAAAGCCTAATTTCCATAACTATCCAATCAAATCTATAATTTATATATTAAATAGAAGTATTGATACATTCGGCTAAGTTGTCAAACACAGTGAACTCCCGATTAACCGCGATAAAGTCAGGTTGAGGCTTCCCGGATAAGCAAAATCACAGTTAATCCGCAAAAACTCAACATTATTGTACAATGAGGTATATAAAGACGTAAACAACTAAAAATGAGGATAACAGCTTCCAGTACGCAGTGCATGTGGAGTCTAGTCATTAGTTCTCATGTATTTTAGCACCACACAGTCGGGCGCGCGTGTTACGGAAGCCTTGGTTTTAGTTAGCTACTGAACGATCAGCAGCTCTAGTGTCGAACTCTTGACAGGTCACCTGACTCGGTTACCACAGCAACCAGAAAATGGCGACAAGATGGCGTTGGATTATTGTTAGTGTTTATGTTGTTATAGTTATCTTACTTTTGTATATCACTGTGATACCGTTGTATCACCAATACTCAATGCACTGGTTGCCCATTTGTTTACTGTTGTTGAAGGACGATCAATATATCACTATTTGAGATGCCGACCACTCTCATGAGGGTATTGGAAAGGGTAAGGCAAATATGTGGTGAAGGATGAGTGTGGTGAGTAGTAATGAGTTATGAGGTGAAGTCTTGTTACAAACTAAGGCCGACTCTTCCTTAGAATGTTTTGCATCATGCTGTATTGACAATACGACCTGTTTGCGTTTAGTAGACATCGTTTCGCAATCACCAATAACCACTCCGATAACAAAAACAACTCCTGCAACCGCACTTCAGAAAGTTATGTGCCCTCTTATACCATTGTCAAAACCTTCAATAGGCCTAAATTTATCGGTGAGGGTATGGGTAATTCCGGTAGGTGGGGAGAATTGCTATTTTTGGACTAATATTCACAGAGGAGTCAGAGAAAATGAGTCAAGGTCACGCGGGACACTATTATTGTCTGTTTTGTGAGGAATGGCGACATTGTACTTTTTCAGTTGGTGTTGGGGGTTTAATTCGATTACAGTTAATCGGGAGTTGACTGTAGACTGTTTTGAGGTGATGTTTTAGATTTTTTCAAAAGAAACAAAACATTTTCAGGGTCCACTTTGGTCCCTTGCCATTTATTTTGTGAATGTTGCATTGATTCAAAACATAGGTAAAGACACATTGTGTAATCAAACCTTTAACGAAGTTTCACCGCCATAGTTTCAGCCAATTTTGACGTATTTAATGTTTCAATATGAAAGGGGAAGTAATAGTTGAAATACCTAGAAAGATAAAAGCTTAATCATCATCAGGTCTGCCTAAAACGTAAACCAAAAATTTTATTTCTGTTAAATTAAAATTCATAGTATTTTAGATTTAATAATATTATTTTATTATCTAGCTGTGTACCGGTGCTTTTTCACTACGGAAAAATGTTATGCGCATTTTGCAAAGGTACCGAATTTGATGCATGCGCAGCGGAGACCCCTCTCTCAACGGACTTGTATGACAACCTGTCGGGGGGGCTGGCTGAGTTAGAAAGGAGGGGGGGATGATTTTGAAAGACTAACTCAGATGATAGGGTGTAGAGCGTAGCACTGCACTGACCAAACATTTTCAGAGCCCACTTTAGTCCCTTGCCATTTATTTTGTGGGTATCTAAAGACACACTGCGTAATGGGCTACACCCTTAAACGCAGTTTCATCGCCAAGATTCAGCCGATTTCGAGTTATAGCGGTAAAATATGCTTTAAAAATGTGAACCCGGGTCTCTCACTTTCCGGGTGATTAGCCTAACCCCTACACCATCCGGCCCACTTTGTAAATTAGCATTTATATAGTATATCAATTTTGGATTTTAACACAAAACTTATTTGTTTCCTCCAAAATTTGATTCCCTAAAGTTCATTGATAAAACTGTATAATACTGAAATGTTCCGCTTGATGTTATTGAAGGCTGATTACATGGTTTCACAACCAAAACAAGAAAGTGATAAGTTAGATGCTCTTATGAAACCCACAAGCTCTAGGCCACATGTGTATGTCTGTGTAGGTGTAACCTTGGCTATTGTATCTTCCTGCCCACTGTGGGCAATTAGTCAGTCTCAACACCCTTCCGGTGCTCTTACATTTACCTCAGTGGTTTGCTCCATGTCCTTTGTTGTAACAAAATCCAGACCCTCTGGATAGTTTCAATTGTTTAAATTTACATTTGATGTGTGAATTTTCATTAGAAAAATCCCTTGTGTTATCCTAAAGATTAGTGTACCTGAACCCATAGACTAAATAAAACATCTTAGTCACAAACTATAAGTGAATAATAAGAATTTACTATTCTGAAGGATAATTTACACGGAAGTGTCTTTGGAGGGCGATCCCCAAATAATAAATATTCGATGAAGTAGCCTTATCCAAATCCCCCTCATAAAAATGATTGATCCTTCTATTAACATTATTCATAACGACCACTGATTGTAAAATATATGTACATATATATAAAATTTAAAATAAAAATACTGAATAAACAATCAAAAGTTGTATTGTTCTTTTTGTTGATATTATTTTGTTCTCTACTTTTCCACTAGATAATGGCTTTGAATTAGCTGAAACATGTCGTGGATATACAACTTTTGATTGTTTATTCAGTATTTTTATTTTAAATTTTATATATACTTCTATTAACATCCATCACCAGATTCAAAGATACAAATATTCTAAAGTTGAAGCTAGAAAAAGCAAAAGAAAATATTGAATTTAATTTTAACCTGTCTTGAAGAAAATTTAACACAAAATTATGTGCAAGTCAACATGTAACAGAAAATCAGATCTGCTTTGATAGAATTAGAGAAGGCCAAGCAAATGCTATTAAAGAATTAGTTTGGATTGAATTAGTAAATTAGCCTCTACAAAAAATAAAATACTCTAAAGAAAGATCACATGTAAGTTGAAGAATGTATAAAAGACCAATGCCATTCAGAAACAATCAGTGAATTTACCAATAATGATCAAAACTGGATCCACTTTAGAATGGGAAAGAAAACACTTCACAACAAAAAAAGGTAAAAATGCCTTTTGAAAATAGATTGTGAAATAAAATATGGTAGACAGTAACAAAAACAAATAATCCTAAAGTTAAAAACTAAACTGAAATTGTATTTGATAAGGATAAAGCAACTCTTTAGAATAAGACAACAAGAATATTGGTAAAAAACAATTAAATTTTTTAAAACCTTCGAATTTATTAATTATTATAGATTTAGCGTTAAGAAAAATGAGAAATATTCTCAAGACTAGTTATGCCATTTCTTTCTATATAGTGATAGAAATGAATAACTCTATTTCTGATGGAAATTCGATAGTAAAATTATAACAACTAACAAAGTTAGTCAGTGGTCATAGGGGTTCTGATTTTTTAATTTTAAAGGGCGGATAGAGCCAGGCTCACATAGGGCACTGAGGTTTATTAACATGCTCTTCATCATGCACATCAACAACCAAAATTTTTCTTTCTGCCGATGACACCAGCCCTGACATCCTGTTCTTGAACAAACTTCCTTTTTTGAGGCCAACAATCAATGCTCTGGTGCTCTGTGCTAATAATAGAACTAAGAAGGAAGCGGGTGTGGTGCCCCAGTGTGCCGGGCAACCAGGAAGAACATTTCGCTAAAGAAGAACTATGAATGGTGTAAAAATAACAGCAGTTTATTACTCTCCCCTTTTACCCCCTAGTGGAACGTCAGTGCCAGCTGATTGCACGGAACACTAGCGCTGCGTGGCGACTGGTGGCTACGGCTCGTACTTGTCTGCTGTCAGTGTCAGTGTTGTCAGGCAAGCAGACCTGGCTGTTGGCTGTCGTTGCTTGTTCCTGTGTAAAGTGTTGTGTTCGTGTTTCGTGCATGGATTATTGGTGTTTCAAGCATTCGTAGACTACCCAACCAGTTAATACCGTGCTCATGCCTATAGTTCTGGCCGAGGAATGACCCTTCTAAGGTATTTTAAACTTTGTTGTAACTTATTTCATTTAAATAGTTTGTATTTAATTTAACTAAAAAAGAAATATTATAATAATGATAATATAAGTTTTCTACATATGGCTACTTTTAACGCTATTAGTGTCACCGAACTATAAAAGAGAAGTAAAATAATTTAGATGTTCATTCAAAATTTTGAAACGTGTTATTTTATATAAAATTATTTTATAAGTATGACACTTTTCATTTGTGTATATTATTAGTTTTTACGCTTATACGATCTCCGGAGATGTACAAAGTAGCAACGTTGTATTTCTGGATCAAATTGAACGGAATTTCAATCTTGACCCTTCTATGAACCTTTTATATTGGTGGTTTGGTGCGTTTTACTTATTATTTCTTTTTAGAAAATTTGGTGGTTTTATCGAATGAGCCTTGATAATAACAATCCATTAATAGGGCAATATATATTATTAATTCCATCCAGCACTACAGGAGGTGGTGTTTGAGAATCACCGAATAACATTCGGACATCATGAAACATTGGAAATAATAAACAAGTCGATGTAAAACAATCCAATAGAGAAGTTATATTCGAATTTTTATCGGACCAAAAAATAAAACTGTTAATTTGTCATAATAATTTTGAAATGTTTTTATACATCATTATTAGAATGTAACCTTTAGACTTTATAAAAGTTCCTGATCACAAATCGACTAATGCTCACCACATGATCAGACAAACCGGTGCTTTTCGGTGTTTGGCTACCTTGCGAGAGTCATAGTTACTCTCGCCCTTTTAAGCAATCAGTTGTGAATAAGTATATGCATTACTTATTTTTTAATGATGACAAAATAGTATTATTGATAGAGTATAGCTTTGGGTTAGCATAATATGCTTTACAGTTGAACAAAACATCCACAAAATAAATTATATTGTTTATACATTATACTAAATCAGGTTGTTTTGGAGTATTCATCAACGGTCATGACCAGGAAACCCCTTGGCCCCTGCTTACTCTTTCAAACTAATCTCCCATTCAAAATAAACTGTTCAAACTAATCTCCGTTCAAAATAAATCTGCCAAATGTTCAAGAAAAATCGAGTCCTTTTGGGGTTTTTTGGGAGGTTCTCCTTTGGATATTTTAGGTATAAAGTTAGGTAAAAACAATAACAGTAAATCTAATATAGACAACATATATATAATTTCAACGAGCGAACGATAGTTCTTGTATTAAAAATCGAAGATTGCCCGATGTACGTTTAATTATATTAATTGTATTGCTGCACTGTTTCATTGCAATTGTTTCTGAAAAACTGGGGATTATCAACTGCAACTTGAAAGCACTTTATTTGCGGACAATTTTCATATCAGAAAATTTCAAATAGAGTCACTGTACAACCCTCCAACCTGAACTTCATTATTCGGAGTAATGTACTTAATATACACAACTGAAATAGGTCCTAATTTAGAATTATTTGGTCGCATTGACTGATGTCTGTAGGCCTATTTATTTTCTGGGTTTAATTTTTTTGTTATTGTACTTAACTTTGATTTGGAAGCCAGAGCACTCCCAGAGAGGGATGTACCCAAGGTGATATGGGCGTGATGAGTGTTTTGGTGGATGATGAGGTGTAGTCTTGTTACAAATTAGGGCCGACTGTTCCCCAGATTGGGTCATTAATTAATAGCCTAACGACCAATAGATCATGCTTAAACGGCTTAAAAGCTAGGATAAAAGCATACAATTGACCGTCTTAATCCAGGGAGGAAACTTACAAAATCCAATACTACAGGGACCCGGGCTGGTGACGTGGTCCTATAGTCCAACTTCATGGAGGTCAGGTTTTGGGGATGATATAGGTCTATGGCGGCTCAGATAGTCTCAGTGATCATCTGATGACCCATTGTCAACTCCCTCGTTTAGACATAACAGACCATCACCGACGTGGTTCGGAAGTCCACGTTAAGCCATTGTTGGTCCCTGACCTTGTATTTCCATTGGTTATGGGCTTGTGGTGGTGACCCATTCTAAGGAAGAGTCGGCCTTTATGGTTTGCAACAGGCTACACCTCATAACTCATCACTTGTCTTCCACCACATTTTGCCTTAAAGTAATACCCTCCTTGAGGTGGTCGGCATTTCAAATAGTGATGAGTGATTAGAGTGATACTGTAAATTTATTTAAGAATTTGTTCAAGTCAGAATTGCCGGTAACAACATACGGTGGATCTCAGACAAGAATCTCTTGCTGAGGTAGATTACGGTCAGTGAGAGAGAGAGAGAGAGATGGTGTCATGGTGATGGTGAGGGGAAGGGGAGAGGTGTGGATGAAGAGTTAATCAGTGTACAAGAGGTTTTGCATAATGAAACAATGGCCGGGAATGCGCGGGTTTCCGCCTCTTATCTAATCACTATACAAGAGCTTCTAGCGTCTACTCTGTCTTCTGTGTAGCTTAGATTAGCGATATCTCAGCAGTCAGCTGCTACAGTTCGTCAGGTTTAGCATGGCCGGTGAGATGAGCTATAGGGCCATAAGCGGCCAGCAGGAAATCTCAAGGCCATGGCCATGCTATACCTAACGAGCTGTACTTCGGGTACAACTGCCTCGTAATTATTTTAATCCAATCAGTTTCGAGTGTGCATGCTGCGGTGTTTTTATTATCAAATTTGACAGTTTGTAAACAGATTTAATGGTAGTAATCATATCTTTGAATTATGAGATAGAGGTACGCAGTCGGACATTAATAAATGACGATAAAGTCTGAACAATGTAGTTCATGGGCAAGAGAGAATGGGCGTCTTCGAGAGGCACATGACCTAGTTAGGAAAAAAACTCCATGTTGATTTTGTACACGGGTTTGTATTGCATTTTAAAAGTAAAAAGGCAGTTCAAAAAATGCTGATCTTATGCGATGACATCATGTGCGTGTATTTGTAAATGGTGTCAAAAGATAATCTGTCAAAAGATTTGTAATTTCCATTTTTACGCGGTTGTGGCAAAGCTCTAGAAGTACCATGTGAGCTTTTCCAAAATAAAAATCAGAAAATCTGGTTGCAATTGGCTTTAAAGAATATTTCTTTTAGTTTAAAACATTCAACTCCAAACGTATAACATTGTTGGACAGCAACCTTGCACTTTTTTCCACCCGAACTGCATGCACAGCCAGTGTGCAAACAAGACAGCTAATACATTTTGTACGGCTCGGATCTCGAAAATAATTTATTATGTAGACCCAGTGTAGGACCATCTATTAAAAAGATTTATTTTGTGTGGTGCCTCTTAATCCTTCAGATGATGGTTTCTTCTTAACGTTAACAAGAAACCATCATCTGTAGGATCAAGAGGCACCACACAAAGGTAAATCTTTCGAAAATAATGCGTCTCGATAACCGAATGGATGAAGCAGAACGTAAAGTAGTGCTGGGGTCCGTGGCAGACCGCAAATCTCGGGGTTTCACACTGGCAGATATTTTTAGTCATAGACGGACAGCACTTTCCCCGCGGACAGGGGTTATTAGCCCACTTGCTGACTTGCGGTCCGGCTGGCGGAGTGGCGGCGTCCCATTTCACCGGCCTAGCCGGGCCGGCCCCAGCCCAGTGTCCGGACCCTTTCTCTGCTTTGCAGTATCCCTCGGTTCAAGCTTCGAAGCTTTCAACATCTTAAAACCAGTTAAAAATTTAAAGGCACTAAAGGTGCTGTTGTACTATTTTCGTAAACCTTAGACGTCACGCCTCTGGCCACTAAAAGGACCAAGAAGTCAATAAAACAGTATTTGGGATGTTATAAGCTTAAAATATACTTACAACTTACGACAGCCTGTTAAACTTTTTCACGGAAATCGCATTAAAATAATCAAATCAGTTTTACCCGCATCAACTCCCACCATCGTTTAGACATATCAGACCATCACCTGCGTGGTTTGGATGTCACGTTAAGCCGTTGGTCCTTGTATTTCCATTGGTCATTGGGCTATTAATTAATGACCCATTAATTTAAGGAAGAGTCGGCCTTAGTGTGTAACAAGACTACACCTCATAACTCATTACTACCACTCATCACACTCATCCTTCACCACATATTTGCCTTAAAATACCCTCATGAGAGTGGTCGGTATCTCAAATAGTGATTTAGTGAGTGATTTACCCGGCTTTTGCCTCTTTAATACCGAAGACCGAGCTTATTAGTTATGTACTTTTTAAACAGACCATTCGTTCTAAAGGAATAACGTTGTAATGAACAACAGTACCAACTAAGTGAAATGGAAAATAATACTCAGACAGACAACCAAACAGAGGAAGAGCCGACGGGTGGAGTTGAAATTGAGACCGGTCACCAACTTTGAACACAGGGACAACAATCATAGGTTTTGTTTTTTTTTCAATAAAGAAGATTGATGGCTGCGAGCGCTATACAGTTCGTTAGGTATAGCATGGCCGGTGACCTTGAAATTTCTTCTTGGCGCTTATGTCCCTATAGCCCATCTCACCGGCCATGCTAAACCTGACGAACTGTAGTCAGCTTGTGTCCGGTACTTGAGTGGCCCAAGCTAGAACAGTGTAGTATGGTAATTTGAATTGAGCATTGAGCAAGCAGGTGCAGGTTGATGTGTGCCGCTAGAACTGCTGCGTTACGCTTTCTGCAACCCGCCCACACTTTCACAACACAGTACTGTATAAAGCTTCACTTCTACTAGCTTCTATACTAGTTACAGTAGATGATACACTCACTTTCATCAACTCGGCCAAAGTAAGGGATCAGTTCAAGTAAATTGACACTGCGTCAAGGTAATAAATAAATACATTTTTTATTGCAAAACATGTATTGCAATCGTCAGAAAAGTTGATTGAACCAAAATTGTCCATTCACTCTCATCTAAGTCCCTTTTATACATACAATTTTTCCCATCTCTCTCTCTCTCATTCATTCGATTATCCCTCCTAGTCTCAGTTAAACCAGGTCTCCCAGTTAAACGCCATCTCGTCTATGTTATAAAAGCTTGAGTGGACAACACATTTTTAGACGAGCTTTGAATGTCTTGGGCACTTGTGCGTTTTAAACGAATTTGGTAATCTGTTGATGAGACGAACACCTGCCTGAGAATGTAGCGCTCATGAACTACCGTCCTGTGTCTCCCAGTTCGGTAGTTGTCCCTGCCTCTGGTTTCATAAGTGTGTGTCGCAACCTCTTATGGTATTACATTTTGTTTTAAAAAAGACATGTCTCTAGAATGTAGAGGCAAGAATGTCAACAGTTGAGGTCTTTGAATGCTTGCCTGCACGACTCTCTCCAGCGCAATTTTGCGATGGTTCGAACTGCTTGTTTTTGAAGGATGAAAATTCTTGAAAAGCTTGCGTTTGCGCAACCTCCCCACAAAGTCAATCCGTAAGATAGATGTGGGTAGATTACTCCATAATACGCCGTCACCAGTACCTGAGTCGGGCAGTATTCGGACAGTTTCCTCAAAACGTAAATTCCTGAGGCTAGTTTTGAGCAAACGTGGTCTACGTGGACGTTAAGTCAACCCTCGGTCGAGGTGTATTCCAAGGAGTTTTGTTGAGTAGACTTCTTCGATCTCAGTTTCATCCAACATTACTGTGGGACTAATTGAATTGAATGTCGTCTGTATTCTGCATTGTGTTGGTGTGTGCCAGTCTATATATATGCTGTATTCGCTGAGACGGAGGTGTGAAGTTGGCCCTGAACTAAGACCTCGAGTGCAAATTGTAGGTTAGGCGCATGTCTCGAGTTTTTGTTCACTAACAATTCTGTCTGGACTCTTGAGTCCACTGAAGGGCGAAGACTAAACGTTTACAGTCTTTCTCAGTTCTGTTTAACAAAGGCAAGCTGACCATTTTAATGTAACATTTACTGGTTCAAATTTTTATTTATTTATTTATTTTATTGATTCGTAGTCATTTTTACAATGAAATTGTGTTGACTACTACCACTGGTAAGACAAGACCCAATTCTGTAACTATGTAATTTAATAATTTATACTAAATAGAAGTATTCATGAATTCGTCTAAAGTGTAAAATGGATGGTTTATTAGGTAATTGTTCAGTTTTTTCTAAATGAAACAAAGTCGTTGGTTGATCTAATATCTATTGGGAGTTTGTTAAATAATTTGTTACTAGCCTGAAGTGGAAGTTTATTAAACATTTCAAGGCGATGGGATTCAAATTTTAACATATTCCTATTGCGCATTTCGTAGTTATGAGAGGTTGCAAACATTGGAATTTTGGAAAACAAAAAATTAGAGTTTCAAATATGAAAAGGGAAGTAACGGTCAAAATACCCAAAGGTTTGTCCGAAGCGCAGCCCAAAAATCGTTCTGACTGCTGATTTTTGTTGAATCAAAACTCGTGATATTTTAGATTTAGCACAGTTCCCCAAAATACTATGCCATATAAAATGTGAGGATGTATTAATCAAAAGGTTCTTCTCAAAACATTCTCAGGAAACACCAGATGTTATCTTTTACAAATAAAATCAACATGATTATCCCAACATAGTTTTTGTGAAACAATCAGAAACTTAAAACTTTGAGCCTCATAAATGGTGTTATTATTTATACAAATGGTACGTTTTTTACATCTAAAACCCAAAACTCATAAAAAATGATTTTTCATAATTAGTTTTTAAATTTAGGCTCTCAAAGTAGTTAATACAACTGGTTACTTTCTCTTGAGTAAGTACACCTAAGTTCTCGTAGTTTTTACAACTAAAACAAAGTGGTGTCATCAGCGTAGGCTACTGAATTAGCTTACAGACTCTTAGAGAGTTGTTACTTTCAATACACTACATTGATTTACATATAGAATAAAAATACAGGTCCCAAAATGGAGCCCTGAGGAACGCCATACTCAAATGTTCGTTGACAAATAATTTTCAACAGCCACTTGTTGGGTTCTGTTCATCAAATATGATTTAACCCAATCCAACGAAGCCTCCTAATCCCACAGCGTTCTAAAATTCCAGTTAACTGTTTATGTTATAGTTAAATTGTATCTAGTTCATATTTTGACATCGTCATTGATAATTGTGTCCGATCAGAGCGTATCGCTGTCTCAAATATACTAGAAAAGTGTTAGATAACGTAAGTTGTCAATGTTATCTAACAAAGTTTTCTGGGCCAAACGTACCCAGACTTTTCCGACGGTTGACCGATGGGTTCGGGGACCCACGTCTACCCACACTTCGGCATTTTCGAATACAAGTTGATAAAGACGCGTTTCTATAATTTCCAACGGCCTTGACCCCTCTCACCTGCAAACGACCTGGATTAGAAGTAAAAATAATCCAATCGGAATATAGAATTCATGATTGAGTATAGATTAGTTGTGAGAGGGAGTACAAAAAGAATCGCGTCGTGCTGCGGAAATCGATAACCTTGAGTGCGAGACACGTTACGTAAGCCGA
The DNA here is from genome assembly GCA_018831715.1 of Matsumurasca onukii. Classification (NCBI taxonomy): domain Eukaryota; kingdom Metazoa; phylum Arthropoda; class Insecta; order Hemiptera; family Cicadellidae; genus Matsumurasca; species Matsumurasca onukii. Next base: position 10,641,360 of record CM032062.1, read on the forward strand.
GGAAGCCGTCTACAGTTTCGTCTGCTTATCTGACAACCGAACCTACAGCTGGTGTATAGATCGCTCGATAAAAAGAACGGAACCGTTTGGAAAAACCATCGCTTAAACCCTTCGACGTCAAAAACAGCAGTCAAGTACTATTATCACAAACCTATTGTTCTTCCTCCAGACAATCCCACAAGCAAAGTCAGTGGACTGCTACTGTACAAGAAATGCTATTAGTTGCGTGTACAGTAGAGTCGCGCAACGCGCACCCTGGAAGCGGACTCAGGACTGTTGTGTTCACAGCAGCGCTGTATGGTTTCCTGGAGCGAGTAGCCCAGCGAACACAGAATATATTCGATGGAGTAGCGTCACAGCGTGGTCAGCCCTGGTGTACAGTAGGTAGAGAAGGAAAACAGCTTCCAAGTGAATCTATTAGTGAAGTCGTGTCATACCAAGTACCTAGTGATAACCACAGTCGGTATTTCGTAAACAAATTCCATGCATTGTACTTCACTAGTCACAAAGGAATTAGTATGATGAATTATTATTTTAGCTAATTTACTTTTGAAGTATTATACGTCGCAGCCACAAGAAGTCGTTCTTTTCGCAGTATCATCGTTATTGTGAAAGGGAACGTATTTGCAAATGGCTCAATGTGGTTGCTTGATTCAGTTACTGGGCGAAAGACAGCACCATTGCACATCGAAAGTACTATATGTAGTTTCAATCATGATTTAAAGTGCTGGATACTTGGTTTGGGATACGTTAAGGGTATTTTAAGTTGAATATGAGGTGAGTGTGATGAGAGTTTTTTGATGGTTGATGAGGTGTAGTCTTTTTAATTCTTAAGCTTTCGCGGCCGGTGTCATCATTAATATCTAAGGCTTCCGGTTTACACCGTCACAGTTGAAATACAAATGCTAAACGTTTCGACCTCGCTGTGGAGAGTCATCCTCAGTAGCTGGTTGACTGGCTGAGACTGGATTGGCCGGCCGTGTCGTCTTCTTCTATACCCAAGCGGTGGTGGGTGGCCAATCAGGTGACAGCCCCCACCCACCACCGCTTGGGTATGAAAAACGACACGGCCGATCAACCAATCAACCAACTGAGGATGACTCTCCACAATCAGCACGTTGCTGTATTTCTTTAACGCGGTGTAACCGAAACCTTGATATAAAGGTGTAGTCTTGTCACACTCTAGGATCGACTGATCCCAAGATTGGGTCATTAATTAACAGCCCAATAGCCAATGGAAATTACCCAAATGCGACTTCCGAGCTGATATCAACTGAGTCTCCTCGCAGTGGGAGTGACTTTGTTCTCGGCTTATCGAAGGTCGGCGAAGCCCCGGCCGGTATCAGCTGACTGGCTAGGCCGTGTCGTGGTCAGGTGTCAGTTATCACGGCACACGTATCGCGGTCTTATCTGTCACTGTCTTGTCAACTCTTCCGCCTCGTAGCACTCGTCGAGTATCACGTGCCCTGGCCTACTAACGTTAACAAACTTCGTACTATTGAAAACGGTCAACAGTATCACTAATCACTGAATCACTATTTGAGATGCGCTGTAAGTTTGACATAACTTGTTTGATGTATAGAACGCACTCAAGTTTAATCGCCTTGTTATTTCCTACATTCCACATACTATTAGTAAAATGACTTACTCAACCTGTTAGCACTTTCACTTCATTACTTTGAACAAGATACTGTTTACACTCTACGGGTCGGGAACGGTAGACCATCAACGTAAGCAAGTGTTTGCCTTCCCATGCCCATGTGTATTTCCTGGTGTGATGGAGCTTTTCGGGTTCCGGAAGTCACGTTAAGCCGTTCGTCCATTCCATTGGTCGTTTGTTGATTATTGACTACCCGATCTGGTGAGCAGACGGCTCACAGTTTGTAACAAGACTGAAATCACTAGATCACTATTTGAGATGCCGACCACTCTCCTCATGAGGGTATTTTAAGGCAAATATGTGGTGGGATGAGTGTGATGAGTGGTAGTAATGAGCTATGAGGTGTAGTCTTGTTACAAACTAAGGCCGACTCTTCCTTAGGTGATTCATTAATTAGCCCAATGACCAATGGAAATACAAGGACCAACGGCTTAACGTGACTTTAGGCTGAAATGGTATGATATGTCTAAACGATGGTGGGAGTTGTTGCGGTTATCATCAGATGATCAGTAACCAGACGTTTGGATTATGTGTGTATTTGATGGGTATCGACGGAACAAAAATACTATTTTATGACCTTCAAAAGTTATATTTAGCGTGCAATTTTTTTATCTGAGGACGAGATCATCATGGACTCGCGCTTGTCCCGTGATTCTGTTGTGTCATCTGTTGCTGACAGGATAATTCTCTTAAATTGATGTCATTATTTGATTGTGACAGTTCCTGTGACTATCTACGCCCTCTCGCTTTATGGTGTCAATCTCGTTAAGTTTCCTTTTTGTGTGACTTTAAACTATGTTCCTAGAAAACCCCAATCAAAATAAGACATCGATCGCAGCTTTATAGAATTCGAAAGAGAACGGTTTATTTTAACGACAGTATCAAGAACATAAACCTAACTAACTTTTAATGCAACCAGTAACTTTTGAAAAATCGTTAGGAAACTTGTCGTTTTATTTGTTATATGCTCATGTTTGGAAATATGTACTGTAAATGCATACCCAATAAATCCACGAATATAAAACCACAATTTTTCTTTTTAAATTGTAGATGATCGTGGTGTATTTTTTACGATTTTGATCAGTTCGAATAGCTCTAGATCAGTTTTAGGCAATTTGACTGGGACTCGTGGCGTGGTCCTGTAATCCAGCTTCATGGAGGTCAGGTTTTGAGGATGATATAGGTCTAAAGCGGCTCAGATAGTCTCAGTGATCATCTGATGATACCCGCATCAACTACCACTATCGTTTAGACATATCAGACTATCACCTGCGTGGTTCGGAAGTCACGTTGGTCCTTGTATTTCCATTGGTCATTGGGATATTAATTAATGACCATTCTAAGGAAGAGTCGGCCTTAGTTTGTAACAAGACTACACCTCATAACTCATTACTACCACTCATCCTTCACCACATATTTGCCTTAAAATACCCTCATGAGAGTGGTCGGCATCTCAAATAGTGAATAGTGATTTAGTGATTTTCCCAGCAAACTCGCTATTTACTACTACAGAGACTTTGTTGCCTCATTGAGTACGGACAGAGAACTATGATGGTGTACATAAAGTCGCCCACACTCGGAACACATGTTAGCTTGTTTCACTAGGAGCTTTACAACAGCTGATTCACCCTATCCTCCCCAGCCCACAGCAGGACTAATTCAATGCGGGTGGTTTATGTAATAAGTATTTTCCCACGAGTTTTAATTACTCGATCAGTGTTTCTTCGCCGTCCGTTGTTTAATGTTCGACGGATACAATAAAACCCAAACAGGCTACTGAGACCGCTTGTTGTCGTTGATAACAGTACATACAAGTTGTGGCAGTGACCTTGAATTTCGCCTGATAAGAACAGTGTAAAAACATTCGTGTTCTTTCTTGAGACACCTAATTTCGACCGTTTCCATCGTATTATTATGAATTTAACTTAGTTTGAAAGTGTATTAAATGTTTTAGTGACAATTCATTAAGCCAAACTTCCTCCATTTTTAAACCCGTGACATAAGTTCAAATTTGAAGACATTTTGTGTTTGTATTCCTAATGTAGTTTTGAACTCATATGAGTTTAAAAAAAAAATGTTACTGCAGTACATTGTGATTTTTCAAGTCAAACCATTTCCAAAAAGACCTGATAACAATTGTAGGCTTGAGGTGTTTCGAAATGTTTGTTTTACATTGTTCTTATGGGACAACAAATGGCCGACCGGTGAGGGCACAATATTCTATTGTGCACATGAATCATAGTAATGTTGCTTTTACATTTATTTATTTATTACCAATATATGTACAACAGTGGTTTGTGTTGGTTTTTAAACAATGCAATAAATAATGAAATCAGAACATCACTAATCACTATTTGAGATGCCGACCACTCTCATGAGGGTATTTTAAGGCAAATATGTGGTGAAGGATGAGTGGTAGTAATGAGTTATGAGGTGTAGTCTTGTTACAAAGGCCGACTCTTCCTTAGAATGGGTCATTAATTAATAGCCCAATGACCAATGGAAATACAAGGACCAACGGCTTTACGTGACTTCCGAACCACGCAGGTGATGGTCTGATATGTCTAAACGATGGTGGGAGTTGATGCGGGTATCATCAGATGATCACTGAGACTATCTGAGCCGCTTTAGACCTATATCATCCTCAAAACCTGACCTCCATGAAGCTGGATTACAGGACCACGCCACGAGTCCCAGTGTCTGGTAACATACATAACGTTACAGCGTATAGGGAAATGGTTGTTTTTGTGTGTGAGAACAACACAGAATGAGGTGAATCAACTTAACTAATTAACCTCCGACACAACATATCTACTTATCTGTAGTGTTATGGCCCGGGTGGTTATCACGATAAGAAAATGACTTTGAGAGTGATACATAGAGTTCGGATAAGGAGTTTTCCGTTGCTGGAGGCTGGAGGCAGGCAGCTTCAACCACGAGCCGTCTTGTGGAGGTAGAGTTTAGAGTACATCTAAACTTACCGTATTCAAATTGACCTCCTGTATTTAACAATCGCAACACGCTCAAAATGTAACTAACCACATTTCGACGTACTTTTGGTGGTTATAAACCTGACGCACAAACTAAACCTAGATTGGTCAGTCCATGGTGTAATAAGTACCATGGGTCAGTCAACCAAGTTGTGTTCCAGTGTGACGTCTTCTTGCAGCAAGAGTTAGAGATGCGCCATTTAACTCCGGCTTGAATGTCAATTGACAGTGTGTGTCCGACGTCACGATAGTAGAGTTGACAGGATGCTGGTGGGAAGGGGGAGATTTTTAAGAGGTCATTAAGCTCTGGTCAGCTGATTGATGTGGCCTTCAGACAGCTGACTCACAATCCTGCCAACTGTGTATCACATGACTACCAAGTGCTACCAACCATCGGCTGAGAATATTTAAATACCAAGTGATTCTAACATGGTACGTGAAGTCTCTCCATCCGTTTTGGAGTTAGCCGTTGGAGTCAATGATGCAAAGTCCATGGTTCAGTAGAAGAAATAATATATACGTTGTTTTAATTTGTAAAATAAATTACATGCCATCCATGTGACGAGAATGTCACTATATCACTATTTGAGATGGCGACGACTCTCATGAGGGTATTTTAAGGCAAATATGTGGTGAAGGATGAGTGTGATGAGTGGTAGTAATGAGTTATGAGGTGTAGTCTTGTTACAAACTAAGGCCGACTCTTCCTTAGAATGGGTCATTAATTAATAGCCCAATGACCAATGGAAATACAAGGACCAACGGCTTAACGTGACTTCCGAACCACGAAGGTGATGGTCTGATATGTCTAAACGATGGTGGGAGTTGATGCGGATATCATCAGATGATCACTGAGACTATCTGAGCCGCTTTAGACCTATATCCTCCTCAAAACCTGACCTCCATGAAGCTGGATTACAGGACCACGCCACGAGTCCCAGTCCTGGGTAACATTCATCTGAACCTCGAGATAAATCCCATTGCACTCATTCGATTTACATGTTATTTTTCAAGAATATAGCCAGTTTTGCATTTCACTTGGTGTTTCTTGTCGACCGGTCAGCGTGTCTGGTAGATAGACAAAGTGGCAGTGGATAACGCTAGGCGGAAATGTGAAGGCAGGGGTTCCAGTCACCTGTGTTCGTGTTGGTGATAACGCAAATAATCGCCCTTCACGGCGGAGCAGTTTGTCCGACCTTGAGCCGCGCGACTGATACCTGAGCTGAGTCACTCCATCTCACACTGCCTGCAGACCAACTCACGTGCATGCAGCATACAACAAACATACTGTGTACGAATCCGCCCAATCCATACGCGAGACAGGCAGTGTGGTCCGTGCCAGGTCATGCAAACTTTGTACAGGGTGTCGGTGAACTCTCTGGACATACATTTGGAGACATGTTCCTTGGGTGAAAAATAATATTTTACCATATAAACACTAATAGTAATTGCTCCTCTAAGTTTGTTGTAAAAATACCCGTTTTGAGTTATTCAACTTTGAAAATTTTAAAGGGCCGCCATTTTGAAATTTGAAAGTTGAATTAATTTTTCTCTAATTAGAAAATGGCATTTTAAATTTTTGACCAAAGTTTGGTGAAAATCAGTGCATTAGTTTTATTGTCATAATTATTTTAGTAAAAAACACATCCACACAGACAGACGGACAACGAAGCGCCGGAGACCCCTGTTTATATGGTAAAATTATTTTACATAAAACAACAAAGTATGTCCAGAGAGTTCACCGACACCCTGTATACAGTAGTCTTATACTAAACCAGCATCGTAGAATATGCCCGGATAGTGATGATTACAAATCTACTCAATCATTGACTATATGTTATGATCCTTACTATAACAATTTTCAAATTTCAGCATGCGTGTATAGTTTTAATCTTGCCTAATTCCAAAATCCGCTTTCACATTTACTCTTACGTAGGATTCCATTCAATTCATACTGACCAAGGAATAAATCCACGAACATCGTTGATATTTGGTGAAAAAATCTCTTCAGCTCATTCATTCAGTTCACTACTACGTTAAGCCATACACTGTTTGTAAACTTCATTCATTACTCTTCCATTCATGATCCGTTACCTGCCCGGTAGGCGGTAGCTTACAGTCTCGGGTTTCATAGCAGTGAAATAATTTTGAACGCAAGAAAAAATTAGTTACATCTTTTAATTTTTTAATTTCAGAAGCCCTTTTTATTTGTTAAAAGCAGTGTGCACCTGAGGGTGATAGAAGGAGGATCGTGAGGTTTGACGTTAACATGAGTTGTGCAGCACTGATATGGAATTGTGGTTACTGTACAGTATTTGCATTTACAGTGGAGATATTTACGAGACACGATTACATCTGGTGGCATTTCACGTCCGCAAGTGTGTAATATACACTATACAGGTAATGTGTGTTACGTCATCGTAATTATCCCGTGGCCTTGATCCTTTTCAATTGAAAGTGTTCAATGACAGTTCGCTTATCTTTTCCCTAAGCAAATACATTGTTGAGCACCGATTTCAATGTGATTACTTTGAAATTGGTATTTTAAATTTGATTTTGTAAATTAAGGTAGTTGAATAAGATAAGAATAATGTAATTGGTCTTCTTCAGTCATGCGGGGCTCATTTTGATCTTGAGGGCTCTTGAGAGCTACTCATCAAGGGTCCCTTGGTCTAGACGGCCAAAGTTCTTTTACGTGGACCCACCTTTCCCCTGACTAACACTATTCACTATTTGAGATGCCGACCACTCTCATGAGGGTATTTTAAGGCAAATATGTGGTGAAGGATGAATGTGATGTGTGGTTGTAATGAGTTATGAGGTGTAGTCTTGTTACAAACTAAGACCGACTCTTCCTTAGAATGGGTCATTAATTAATAGCCCAATGACCAATGGAAATACAAGGCTTAACGTGACTACCGAACCACGAAGGTGATGGTCTGATATGTCTAAACTCTAAACGATGGTGGGAGTTGATGCGGGTATCATCAGATGATCACTGAGACTATCTGAGCCGTTTTAGACCTATATCATCCTCAAAACCTGACCTCCATGAAGCTGGATTACAGGACCACGCCACGAGTCCCAGTCAAATAGTGGGACAACAACGGTCTAACGCCTCATCAAATCGGTCGGTTTTCAGTTTCAATACCATAATTCGATACCATTCTAATTTCTGACGCCAAGGAACTGTTCATCAGGATAACTGCGAGCCTTGGACTGAAGAAAAGAACGTTTATAAGGAAAATATACTTTTGGTTTTATTTTTTGGAATGCACGCCGGCTGTACAATATTGGTCTCTACTAGTAGGATTGTAGCAAACACACACAGACTGTGCAGTGAGCACTCTTGATGTTGCGTTCCCTGGACAGCACGTGGCATCATGTGCGTCACTGTGCTCACATGTGACCCCAGAACTCAGTATCCGCCTTGCATACTGAGTTCACTTGAAAAACGACTATATTGCAGTTCCCCTGAAAGAATCCTGCTCAACATATTTCCGGTAAAGCTTTTTAGCCAGCCTTTCAGCAATGTAAAGTCAACACAATTTTCCAACTTAGGTGGCAAACCTAAACTTGACGTAATCTAGTTGGGCAATAAAACTAAAAGTTGAATTAACCTTAGAGACAATCTTGACGTTTGCGCAGATTCCCGTGTATTCTCGCACAAAGCAGAAGGTTTCCTCAAGACCGGAAAACAAAGAGAGAGTGAGAGAGAAGGTTAAACACGAAGTATGACTCATCAAATAAATGAGTGAACAAAAGCAGAAAGCTGAGTAAATATTGTGGAGGCTACATCAAGGCTGCAACCGCAGTAAATTCTGGGAGAGGAAAATTCTGCACAGACTCTGATAAGATAACACGGACTGCTTGCCCTTGAATGGTGGTATTCCTTCCTGAATTCAGAGGCTTCCGCTTGTTCTGGTTGTTGATTATTGACTGGGACTCGTGGCGTGGTCCTGTAATCCAGCTTCATGGAGGGCAGGTTATGAGGATGATATAGGTCTAAAGCGCCTCAGATAGTCTCAGTGATCATCTGATGATACCCGCATCAACTCACACCATCGTTTAGACATATCAGACCATCACCTGCGTGGTTCGGAAGTCACGTTAAGCCGTTGGTCCTTGTATTTCCATTGGTCATTGGGCTATTAATGAATGACACATTCTAATGAAGAGTCGGCCTTAGTTTGTAACAAGACTACACCTCATAACTCATTACTACCACTCATCACACTCATCCTTCACCACATATTTGCCTTAAAATACCCTCATGAGAGTGGTCGGCATCTTAAATAGTGATATAGTGATGTATAGAAAAACTTTGTATTTAATACCAATAACTGAAATGTTTCGTCGTTGGGGAAATGTGGTTTTGGCTGTGATTACGCGAGTATAGGTAGGTCCTATACAACTGTCTGGAAGGAAACCCTGACCGCGATGAAACTGGGGCATGAAATGTGACAGGCAAGTGTTCAGCATCTATTCATTGTCTAGCAGCTGCGCTCGCTAACTGGCTTCATTGTTGTGCACCAAAACATAATCGAACATAGAATTAAAAAACAATCGGTTGAGCTCTAGAAACCTCATTCGTACCTGCAAGGAAAACTTTTTCGTTCATATCACTCGCGAGGAAAGTGTCGTACGCGTTTCATATTCATGAAACACAATGAAATGTTGGGATTTATTCTAGATGGCGTTTTTTTTTATAAAACCCGAAATCAGCAAAAATTAACAATAAACAGTTGCATTAGTTTGGTCAACAAAGTTTCACAAAATTCTTACCAGGAGTTTGAGTCAAGTTGTTGGCTCAAATCAAGAATGAACATTTGAAATGCGGTTTAAAGGTGTGTGAAAGGAAGGAAATGCGTAGAACGCAGATGCGGCGAGTCTAAAATTGGCTACTGACCAACGCAGCTGTGAGGAATCTCGCACAATATACATGTACTAGCCTTCCCCCATCTGCCTGCGTGCGTCACGTGCTCGAGCATACATCACTAAATCACTATTTGAGATGCCGACCACTCTCATGAGGGTATTTTAAGGCAAATATGTGGTGAAGGATGAGTGTGATGAGTGGTAGTAATGAGTTATGAGGTGTAGTCTTGTTACAAACTAAGGCCGACTCTTCCTTAGAATGGGTCATTAATTAATAGCCCAATGACCAATGGAAATACAAGGACCAACGGCTTAACGTGACTTCCGAACCACGCAGGTGATGGTCTGATATGTCTAAACGATGGTGGGAGTTGATGCGGGTATCATCAGATGATCACTGGGACTGTCTGAGCCGCTTTAGACCTATATCATCCTCAAAACCTGACCTCTATGAAGCTGGATTACAGGACCACGCCACGAGTCCCAGACTTATGCTTGGCTGACACATTTATTAACGTTTTATAGTTACGAGTATGTGACACTCTTACAGTTGCAATGACCGAGTATATATTACAGACCAAAATAGTATACAAAATAATAATTGTGTAGCCTAATCTACTGTAGTCTAGCCAAAAATAAATTCCATCCAGTAAATATGTCAACATTATTTACTAAAAATACACAACTTTAAACTGTTAAAGGAAATTTCTTATTGTCATTTACTTTCTTAGGTTACCTTTAGAAGCGCACCAATGGTGGTTTATGTAAAAATACTGGACACATGTATTAAATATAGGCTGTGAAGGGATTCGTCGGAGAAACGTAGGCTGTCAGTCCTTGGATATTCAACGTATGTAGTTTTGTATAGATAAATGGTTAAAGTTTCGTCAAAATTTATTTTTATCTACGAAATAAATACATGGTCAGAACGGCAAGACAGAGCTATGAAGCAAATTTGAGATAGGGCTTCCTTTAAAATTTAATCGCCAAGTCCATGATTATTTTTGAAACATATGATGTCACACATATTGAGTTATGTGTGCGAGATACACGAAGGTTGTAGAGCGATCAGACTGCGGGCGTCTCGTGTATGCAACATAGAAATGAGCAGTAAGCTCGGGTAGCGGTGGAATCGAAACCAGTCGTGCCGTTATACCATACCCGAACCCGACCAGTCAACAACATATCCATGCAAATAACTCCAGAAATACTCTTTGGCTGATGGCTGAACTTACTGTAGCTTTGCGAGTACTTACTGAAGAGTTGGCGGTTAGCTTTGAGAATGAATTATCGAAGGTCACGGAATTCAAGCCTTTTCCCGCGCCAGGGAGTCAGTAACAGGCAGCATTTACAACAATTTACGCACTTTTGACAATAGACAATATTCTTTATTCACATATTCATGGAGAACAGTACATGCGTCAAAATGGTTTTAAGAAAAATATGTTATACAATGCAATATATGTATTCGTCATGTGTTGCTGTTCTGGAGTGGTAGAGTTCTGTTGGTCAGGAAGTCTTTCTCTGAGTAGAAGGGCTCTCCTGGAGCCACAAAGTCAGCTGTCTCTTGAGATGTTGTGGGTCTTGGGCTTTCAAGTGTTCAGGAAGGTGGTTGAAGAAGAGAGCTCCTTTGGAAGATGGTTTCATTTTGAAGAGGCTCAGGTGATGAGGTGGCAAGGAGAAGTCTGTAGCGTGTCTAGTGTTGTGTTGGTGTGTCTTGGTTGCTTTCACAACAATTTACGCATTTTGGACATTCTTATCCGGGTAAAGGGTGGGTGACTACGTCGCTTTATTTTTGGATGCTGCACCACGGAAAGATAACGAGCAATCACCCCGAAAGGTACATGATGTGCTAGATATTACGGAAGTCAGGTCAAATAAATTACCGCTTAGGCATTTAAAATGTTGAATACTTCTATTGAGAGTAGATATACTATGGTTTCTAACCGGGAAGGTAGGATTGGTGCCAATCTTGGTCTAGGTGCTGTACAGGTCAAATGGCTGTTGAACCTTGCAGTCGATCATGATCTCCTCGATTGAGTAATTCTGCTCATTCAATGTCATGCCTGCGCCGCTGCTGTTGTTCACAAGTAGATTCACCTCATCTCCCTAACTGTTCTTCATCTGGATTGATCTAACCACAGAATAACTAGAATTGTTAACTTAGCTTTGGTCTCATTAATTTTCTGAATGAGTCCAAAGTTAGCTCTTATAGCTTGTTGAGCAGATTTGATATGCCTCTGGTTAATCTTAGGTCCTTTGTTTTATGTTTGGCGATGACGATGGTAGAATTTCTGAGTTTGAAATATTATGGTGGACGTTTTTGCATAGTCCAGAAGAAGAACTCGACGGGAATTTAATCCAGAATAGTTTGTGTTCTTCTTAGTCACTAAAAAACTATCAAACTTGTCCGCAATAATATTCACTATTTGAGATGCCGACCACTCTCATGAGGGTATTTTAAGGCAAATATGTGGTGAAGGATGAGTGTGATGAGTGGTAGTAATGAGTTATGAGGTGTGGTCTTGTTACAAACTAAGGCCGACTCTTCCTTAGAATGGTCATTAACCAATGGAAATAAATGACCAACGGCTTAACGTGACTTCCGAACGCAGGTGATGGTCTGATATGTCTAAACGATGGTGGGAGTTGATGCGGGTATCATCAGATGATCACTGAGACTATCTGAGCCGCTTTAGACCTATATGATCCTCAAAACCTGACCTTCATGAAGCTGGATTACAGGACCACGCCACGAGTCCCAGTCAATCCTTGAGAACTCATTAAGCCCTTAAGTAATTCGTGCTCAACTGCTAATTTGACATACGTTTTTGAACTGGTCTCTTACTAGTAGCTCAATTCACGGATCAATAGTTTCAATTTCCGCAACCTCCACCGATAGTCGTGGAATTCACTGATGTAATCTCAACACTGTCGAGGTTAGGCTCATCTCCCCACACGATCCTTGACCTTTCCTTGACTAAAGATAACTCCCAGCACTAGCAGTCAACAGGTAATGAATAATGGATCTGTTTTGACAGATGACAGTTGACAATAACCTCTTGCCAGTGTTCCCTTTACCCATTGCTATTTGTGTGCTACAGCACGCTGAAGGTGTCGCAATGGACACTACACATATCAGAGTCTGCTTTTGTTATCTGAGTATCAAAATATTTCGAGAATATAATTTGAGCTTTCTTTGGTTAAACCTAAATGTAGTCTACAAGAGAGTATTGTAGAGAGCTTGTATTGTATCTTTACTGTTTATTGTTTTGTATAATTGCTTATTAACTCCCTTTTTTGTTCACAGGTAAGCATTACATTCCCATTACTGGCACACGTGAGTAGTTTTCACAAGTCAATCAAAGGAGTACTTCAATCTAATGGGAGTCTGGAGTTTCAATTTGCAACTTACTTATTTACTAAAACTACAGTAACTAGCAACATTTCCCTGCCGAGTATCTTTATACAAGTTAAGGTTGAAATCTGTCGAAAGTAAAGTAAACCTCCGTTTAAAATATAAATCACAATTAGAACAATATTGATAGATTGTTGATTCAGGTCTACTGAGGTATATCCTCGCAATTTGTGCTCGCAATTTCGTGTTCACTCTTTAATATCTAAGGCTTCCGGTTTACACCGCGTCACAGTTGAAATGCAAATACTGCTTAACGTTTCGACCTCGGTGTGGAGAGTCATCCTCAGTAGCTGGTTGACTGGCTGAGACTTATTTACTATCGTGTTCACTCATCGATTTGTTCATACAAAACATACTATACCTGGCGGTGTAGTACGCTTTTCTTCCTCAGCTTGAACTCCGGCAGTTTCTACTCAACTTTGTGTTTGAGCCGTGCCGGTTTTGTGCGCGATCTGTGTAGGTTGCAGGCAGACGAGGACGGATGTTTGTCCAAGTGTACACATTCGACGCGGAGTTGTGTAAACTGTAAACAAACACGCTGCCCACGCACGCGTGTAAACCTACCGGCTGTCATATTGTATCTGCATACAATCGCTTGCCGTGTAGCCTTTCAGTACTAACGGGTGAGTCGCTATTTTTGTAAAATAAAATATAAAAGCCTACGTAAATAATTGTAAACAGGAAGAAACCGTTTATAGATGCAACATATGCAAAGTGTCAATAGTTTTGTGGTTTGCCGTAAGGCCCCATTTAAAATTGCGACATTCACGGTTGTGTCCTCGCTACATGTTACAGGACCCGTTTAGCATTTGGGTCTGTCGCCAGGAGTCTGTACGTGATCATAGCGTCATGGTACGCGTGATCATAGACTAACGGACTCTATAGTAAGTCTCTAGTCAGTGGCGTGATGTTACCACTGGCTGTATTCAGCCTTCTGCATCATGCAGCCAAGTTTTCTCACCAGTGAAGATATTGGGTTGGTAGACACTACAAAGTGTCTCGTCGCCGAAGTAAAAATGGTCCTCAATAATCCAATGTTACAATAAACTCATCGGGAAGGGACAAGAATCAAGATTATAAAGGCATAAAACCCAATCGCCCAATCGGTTTAGACTTGGAAGTGTCGTGGACGGCCTTGACTACATATCAGGTCAGATCACTATTTGAGATGCCGACCACTCATGAGGGTATTTTAAGGCAAATATGTGGTGAAGGATGAGTGTGATGAGTATCGCATGTAGTGCTCCCATTCAACGCAATGTACTTAGGAGTTTTAGGATACCGTGATACATTGTCACCGCGACGTTATAGGATAATGATTTATGATCAAGTGAGAATCGCTCAAGATGTACTGTGGTGAACCATGGCGGAAGTATAACCTCTGTCGGCATTTACAAGGTATAACAAGATCCTTCCTTTACTGGTTCGGACCACGTTGACCCGTAGTGAGAGTTCAGAATAGTACGGCAGGATGGTAGGTGAGATATGCCTGATTTGGAAGTGAAACTGACGCGAAGTAGCCCCGGGTCGAAGACGCAGACCACAGTGTAGTGTGGTACCGCACAGGTGTGTTGTGGCCAAGTCAGGAGAAAGTACAATACTTAGTCTGTCCTGCTCCTGCCAACTGAGATCCTGTGGTCGTCATCTTCCTAGTTCCTTCCTTCCTACTCACTAATCCCAGTGCCAAATGAAGCGTGGTCAACAAATGTTCTTAGTTTTCCATCAATTCAGAGGTTATTTATGCAGATTTCGAAGGTTTGCTGGCAGAGAGAGTTCTTGCCAGAAATCGTCGCATCATAACCATCAAACAATTCCCACACAATTTGTCAGGGACACTTTTCATAAGGAGGTTCCCAGGCGAGAGGAAATTTCTATCCCACTAGTTACTTATATATGCGATAAATTACTAATTGTAGGTTAACTTGGTCTTAGTTAAATCTTTGAAGGTTAGCAGCTTAAAAATCAGGTGTTTCCGCTTATTTCTATATCACTTTGTTGCTTGAACTAAAACGAATCAGCTGCTGTTGGAGAAAGTTAAAATTAGTGCAAGAAGATCACGGTTTGCACTCAGTAATAACACCTTCTGTATCGCCAGCATCAACTCTTCAACCGGCCACACGATCTTTTGTTCCTGTGGTTTAATACTCTTATAGTACTCCATGCTTCTGTGGTATACATGTATTAGTATGTAGTTACTGTCCTCTGTATTGGGAAGATATTGCTTTTGTAAAGCGAACTCTTAGTTTTCCCATTAGCAATATCATTGACTTTCCATCGTGGAAAGTCAATGGCAATATTGAGCGCCTCCAAACAATTGGATCTTATTCTTTGTGGGTTTTCTTTTTTGTGTACCAATAAATGATAAGGCCAATCGGTGAATCGAGTGTGGCACCACTTGCCCAGCAATATTTAGAGAATAGTTCGAAGTTGGAGGTTGATTCCGTTGATTAGGTGCTAGCAGATCCGTGGCGGATTGGTATCGCGCGCGACTCCGGAGCTCATCACTCCGGTGGCGCGGGTTCGATCCCCGCAGTCACCACTTACAATTTGTAATGTGACTATACGGTGACGCTAGGTAAAGGTTCAGGTTGAGTGGTAGAAGGACTTTGTAGTCCCTAACGCCTCATTAAACAAGACAAACTTTACCTTTACCTTTTTTTAGGTGAACAAAGATTAAGATCTGAACATCTTAAGCATTCAACAAAGAAATTAATATAAAATTAAGTGCATCTGAACTTTAAAAAGCATTACATCCATCGAAGGGCTTCCAACAACCATGTTCAAATATTTATCATTTTGTTGAATATACTTTTGCTGGAGTAATTATCATCTCTGTCATTTCGCGGGATCCTTGGTGGATCCAGTGATGGTCTCAGAGAACGGGAAAGGCGGCTAGCTACCGACTCAGAAAGTCAGAAGGTCTATATCGCAAAGGAAAGTTGTACCGTGTAAGCGCAATGCAATTTGAAATTAATTCAATCACAAGTTGGACCAACAATCAGAAAGATCAGAACTGGTTGGTATCCATCCTCCACCGCGTCTCAGAACATTAACTGACCATTTCACTCTCTCTTTGATGGTCGGTGAAGAGTCTTCTAATGAGCACAATGATTGACCGATTTCTAACATTATCTTCCGTTGTTGATCGCTCTCTATACACACAAGGACAACAGTGTTTAGAGAGACGACAAAGTGTGTGAACCACGTATCAATGCTGGCTCATGCTTAGTGCTATATGAATTTAACTGGGACTCGTGGCGTGGTCCTGTAATCCAGCTTCATGGAGGTCAGTGTTTGAGGATGATATAGGTCTAAAGCGGCTCAGATAGTCTCAGTGATCATTTGATGATACCCGCATCAACTCCCACCATCGTTTAGACATATCAGACCATCACCTGCGTGGTTCGGAAGTCACGTTAAGCCGTTGGTAATTTATTTCCATTGGTCATTGGGCTATTAATTAATGACCCATTCTAAGGAAGAGTCGGCCTTAGTTTGTAACAAGACTACACCTCATAACTCATCACACTCATCCTTCACCACATATTTGCCTTAAAATACCCTCATGAGAGTGGTCGGCATCTCAAATAGTGATTTAGTGATATATTGTACAGTGTTAATGTTGACTGTGTGATTACGACGTACGTGACGAAGTCTCGTACACGATGCGTTCGTTATTTGTCAACTCCAAATGTATCAAGCAAGAAGATTGGTGTATGAAGTGAAATTGCTATTTTAGGATTTGAGCCTCAGCCGATTAAAAGTAAAAGTGGGACTCCCCGTGTTTTGAAATCCACTACAAGTTGCAATGATGCCAAGCACTGCCGGCGATTGGTGTAATCATTCAATTCCCTTTCTAGTTGCTGTTCAACTGTAATTACATGGTTGTACATTAATGGACCTGTTTAGTTTTGAATTGCATGCTATAAACATGGAATGTATTTTTATTCCATTGGTCATTGGGCTATTAATTAATGACCCATTCTCAGGAAGAGTCGGCCTTAGTTTTTAACAAGACTACACCTCATAACTCATTACTACCGCTCATCCTTCACCATATTTGCCTTAAAACCCTCATGAGAGTGGTCGGCATCTCAAATAGTGATTTATTATATGTTTATCGATACTTTTGATTGGTTTTACGACCTATAAATATTTACCTGTAATACCTTGTTTATGCCTATGAGCTCAATTTAAACATTAAATTTTCTGGAAACGTATGCTTGTAAAATAGTATCGATCCATAAATTCAATAAAGTATTTCATCACTAAATCACTATTTGAGATGCCGACCACTCTCATGAGGGCATAAAACAATTATGTGGTGAAATATGAGATAGTAGTAATGAGTTATGAGGTGTAGTCTTGTTACAAACTAGGCCGACGCTTCCTGAATGGATCATTAATTAATAGCCAATGACCAATAAATCAAGGACCAACGGCTTAACGTGACTTCCGAACCACGCAGGTGATGGTCTGATATGTAAAAAATCAATCTGATATTAGGAAGTAGTAATTTCAAATAAACTCGAAAACCCACACCACAAACCTCACTGAAAGAGTTTCCCCGATGACTTAACGACCGCAATTCTATCAGAAGTGAAATTCTCCTGTGCCAAAAACGCTTAGAGAAATCAATGCTTAACTGGCCATTAGACGGTGTGCTCGAATGACCAAAGAACATAACAGTACAGTTTTGTGGTACGCGGTAGCACAGCTTTCACCCGGCTGTGCTGTGCTGTGTGCCTTACTTCTGTTGTAGCTCTCGTTATATTTTATATTAGCCAATGAGCTGGCATTACAGGCTCTAACAAACTGGTTTTGTTGAGTTTCTTCCCCTACGTACACTACAAGGTAGCTACTGTACTTAACATATTCGCGCGGACCTGGGTTCCATACGGGAGGTAAGTGTTCACAGTTTTCTCACACAGCTAATCGCTAGTACTGTGTAGCACGTGACTTGACATGGGATTGGGCATGCACTTGAGTTTTACGCAGTTTCGTTTTTGATTGTTGTTTTGGTCACATCGGTGTACGTAAAACCCACGTTGTCGCCCTTTCTTTAGGATGTCGTTGGCCACAATGAACCACTCATTACTTGAACTACAACAGTAGGTTGAAGGTTCCAACAAATTAATTATACCAATGAAAATGAGTTCTTCTAAAAAGACCATTTTAAAATTGTCGTATTACCCTGGCCTTAGCTTTTGAGTAAAACCTTATTTTCTTTCCAGTTGCAACTTAAATCCCATTGACTGGGACTCGTGGCGTGGTCCTGTAATCCAGCTTCATAGAGGTCAGGTTTTGAGGATGACATAGGTCTAAAGCGGCTCAGATTGTCTCAGTGATCATCTGATGATACCCGCATCAACTCCCACCATCGTTTAGACGTATCAGACCATCACCTGCGTGGTTCGGAAGTCACGTTAAGCCGTTGGTCCTTGTATTTCCATTGGTCATTGTGCTATTAATTAATAACCCATTCTAAGGAGGAGTCGGCCTTAGTTTGTTACAAGACTACACCTCATAACTCATTACTACCACTCATCACACTCATCCTTCACCACATATTTGCCATAAAATACCCTCATGAGAGTGGTCGGCATCTCAAATAGTGATTTAGTGTTTCTTATTTTCAAGCGGGAAATCTGTTAAAATAAAAACTAAGGGAGAAACGAGATTGTCTAATGACCTTTTTTTGAATAATGTACTAGAACTGTTATTAGTGTACCCGTTTTTTCGGAACTCTCTACCAGTCTACCTACTTCTCATGTATAGTTTCCTTTTTTAGAACGTACTTGCATTGGTTTAGTAATGCTTGTTAGACCTTCTATCTACTTCCGTATACGAGTGAATAACTATGAACGCTTTAGAAATGAAGGAAAACCAAAAAGCACACGAAAAACATACATTGGAGTTTAATAATACATTGAATTGATCAATGAATGTGGAACGAAACCTTACGACGAAACCGGTTGTGATTGAGGGCGAGGATCAACCTTCATATCCAACAATGAGGTTCATGGCTTCCTCTCGCCTTGCAAGAATGAACATTGCGAAACTGAATTTGAACGAAACGTAGAACCAGTTTCATAGTAATTTGGTGCTCTTACAGTATAACCACAATAGAGTCAACATTTACGTCAACTATTACAATAAGTTCACGCAAAGTTTAGATTTTATATTTCAGCCGTGTTTTGCTCTGTAGGTTTGACATAACTTGTTTGATGTAGAACGCACTCAAGTTTAATCGCCTTGTTATTTCCTACATCCACATACTATTAGTAAAATGACTTACTCAACCTGTTAGCACTTTCACTTCATTACTTTGAACAAGATACAGTTTACACTCTACAGGTCGGGAACGGTAGGCCATCAACATGTAGCCAAAGTGTTGCCTTCCCGTGTATTTCCTGGTGTGATGGAGCAGCTTTTCATGGTTCGGAAGTCACGTTAAGCCGTTGGTCGTTTGATTATTGACTACCCAATCTGGGGAGCAGTCGGCTCTAGTTTGTAACAAGACTAAATCACTATTTGAGATGCTGACCACTCTCATGAAGGTATTTTAAGGCAAATATGTGGTGAAGGATGCGTGTGATGAGTGGTAGTAATGAGTTATGAGGTGTAGTCTTGTTACAAACTAAGGCCGACTCTTCCTTATAATTGGTTATTAATTAATAGCCCAATGACCAATGGAAATACAAGGACCAACGGCTTAACGTGACTTCAGAACCACGCAGGTGATGGTCTGATATGTCTAAACGATGGTGGGAGTTGATGCGGGTATCATCAGATGATCACTGAGACAATTTGAGCCGCTTTAGACCTATATCATCCTCAAAACCTGACCTCCATGAAGCTGGATTACAGGACCACGCCACGAGTCCCAGTCATAATCTACACATAGACTACACCTCATCATCCATCAAAACACTCATCACACTCACCATCATTCCATATTCACCTTAAAGTACCCTCTAAGAGTGGTCGGTGTCTTCAATAAGTCAAAGTATCAAAGTAATGTTATCACCAATGAAACTATTCGTAGTTTGGTATTGTATTGTGAACTATTCACATAAATAATTCGTGAGACCTTTATGATGAACACGACTCATTGATCTTTCTATTGACTCTCCTATGGTCAGTAGACAACCAACTACCATGGCATGTCTATTGGCAATTTGGTTGGTTTAGTTCAAAAGTTAGTCAAAATGCTCCATACTTTTGGAATACCACGTATATTTTCAATGCTACATGTTAGGTTATTCCTGAAAACTGAAAATGTATTTGATTTGCGCACATTGTGAGCAGATCGGGGTCGAAGACCCGTGTGTGAAGTGAGGCGTGCAAAAATTGTGTGATGATGTTAGCGCAGCGCATGAGATTATGCAGTGGAGTTATAATGTGAAGGGTGGACGCGCAGCGCTGGGCAGCGGTAGTTACAAGGTGTTTTTATTGGACAACACGTGGACAGGGGACACAATGGACGGCCCACTCACGTAACTTATTGTCAGGCATTGTGCTGCACACACACACACACTGGCGTGACAAACAAATCCTCCGTAATTGGTTCACCTACACAAACTACAATCAGAAATTTGAATAGCCAGAAAGTTTTCACTTTATTTTTCTATACTCTTGCAAAATACCGCGTTCTTGTAGTGGATGGCACCAAGAGTGGTGCAAGCATATAGCCAACCCGTCACGTGATCAAATTTAAATTCTATCGTTGTCATAAACTGCTGTCGGGCCTCCGTATAACCGTAAGCTTCTCATCTCATATACTCAGTACATGAGTATATATACAGTACAGAAGAATGCCTATATGCCTATACTCGCCCATTTAGACAGGCTTTGCAACCTTTCACTATACCATCGCCATTTTCAGCTTCAATCTACCAGTTTCGTATCATGATGAGTTATGAGGTGTAGTCTTGTTACAAACTAAGGCCGACTCTTCCTTAAAATGGGTCATTAATTAATAGCCCAATGACCAATGGAAATACAAGGACCAACGGCTTAACGTGACTTCCAAACCACGCAGGTGATGGTCTGATATGTCTAAACGATTGTGGGAGTTGATGCGGGTATCATCACATGATCACTGAGACTATCTGAGACGCTTTAGACCTATATCATCCTCAAAACCTGACCTCCATGAAGCTGGATTACAGGACCACGCCACGAGTCCCAGTCCTGTGTACTTGTTGTTTCATAAAGCTTTCTATCATAATTGGATTCTTATATGCTTGTTTATAATGTATTGTGTACGTCTTATGTACTCTTTGTATTTTTTGTTGGTGTGTTGCATATTGCGTGGTTCTTACTCTTTTAAACAAACTTTTTCTTCCGTCTACCAAAAAAAGTTAACAACAAAGAAGAAATTGGTATTGGGCAACGACGGGCGTCACGTCTTGTAACAAGGCTCGGGTGTTGAGTTTTCTCCTGTCGTGCAGCTTGTCTGCGAATTATTCAGCCATCAGCAGTGTGGGCTGATGTGACGCTTCCATCGCGACGCGTGACGTTGCCTCACTGTTCACTGTCCACTCCGCCCCGGTCCCAGTCGCTGTCATCCATCACCAGTAGTGAAAGTGTGTCGTTTGCAGATGTTGCATCTTTCAATAATAGTTGTCATAAATAACCCTCCTGTCGATAGAATCGTGTAGATAGATGTTCGTGTTTTGCTGTTACTGTACGATTGCTATTCCACCGTCTGTTTTCAAAATGTGTTATCTCTGCTGCCTGCAATTTGTTTTTCCTCAGTTTCACGATATAGCCGCTAGATTGCCTAACCTAGACTTTTCGTCAGCCACTAATTTCCCCGGGTGTATCTCTCTAATGAGTGACGTAGGTGGTGTGTGCGTGACGCGTGTAGGCCGCGGGCGGTCAACAGGATGAGCTGACAATCAGTGCGTACCGGCCGGTACAAACAGACCGGAAGTGCATAGCCCCGCCCGCGCACCATACCGGAAACACTGTTATAATCACCTACTATAACTAACATTAATATCCGCTCTGGTCAGTGCGTTGAGGTGGAGGTGTGAGATGACCCACGCCCACTGCTCCAGATGCACAACCTGCAGTTGGAAATATGGGACAGCTGGTGAACACAGACAATTGTGAAGACATCCTTTATCACTATATCACTATTTGAGATGCCGACCACTCTCATGAGGTTATTTTAAAGGCAAATATGTGGTGAAGGATGAGTGTGATGAGTGGTAGTAATGAGTTATGAGGTGTAGTCTTGTTACAAACTAAGGCCGACTCTTCCTTAGAATGGGTCATTAATTAATAGCCAATGACCAATGGAAATACAAGGACCAACGGCTTAACGTGACTTCCGAACCACGCAGGTGATGGTCTGATATGTCTAAACGATGGTGGGAGTTGATGCGGGTATCATCAGATGATCACTGAGACTATCTGAGCCGCTTTAGACCTATATCATCCTCAAAACCTGACCTCCATGAAGCTGGATTACAGGACCACGCCACGAGTCCCAGTCATATACAATAACAATACAAGACAATAGCCCGGCCATTCATAGTCACACTTCCAGAATTTAGATACGTCGATGACTGACGCTTTTTTTGCGTACGGCCGAAAAAGTTCCACAGGCGCCATTGATCTGCCTACCATTTTGAATGTTCTCATAGCCCATATACGAGTACACGCCTCTTCAGAGCTCGGCATGTCTAGTCAGGATCATGTCTCTTCTAGTAGTGCTTGAACAGTGGTAGATCTATGAGTGAACTACATTTTGCCCGCCGGGGACATCCTCGACGTCGCTTAGCTTCTTGATACTATCGACCGGTAGTGCTACCAATATGACAATCGCCTCTGCTGAGCTTACCATTTTTGTAAGCTTTAAAAAAATGAAAAGAAATTCAAATGTCTAACGTATGGGTTTAAACTATAGGTCAATAGTACTTAAATAAACCTTACTGGATTTGATTCAACGGTAGGCTAATTCCCAAGAGCGTACCCTTAGTATGAATTAAACAAGACTGCACGAGTAGAATAGTGTTGCTGTTTTCTCATATACAGACAATACCAGATGCAAACGTAGCGGCTGCGATGCCGGAGTATCTGACTTGTGCTGGTTTACTGGAGAAGTGGACCGCTGGGCGCCGAGCGCAGGGAGTGGGACTGTAATGTAGGACAATTATCACTCGGCCACATCATGGAATTATGGCACATTATCAACTCGTAGCAACCATTTCTCGTGAATTGTAACGGCATTCACGTCTGAACGACGCAATTTAACAGAGTATTTATCAGTGTATTTTTTATATTGGTTTGTACGGTACTTTAACTTAGTATACGTTTCACTTGAAGCAGTTTGCTAGGATTTAACGTTGTATTTAAACAGTGTATTTAACGTTTACACTCGATATTGTCAGTTGAGTAGATGTCACGGGTGGTGTAAACTGCATATACAGGGTGTCCCATAAGTAATTACTTATGGGACACCCTGTATACAACCCTGCCATACTTTAGGAACTTGTCACCGGGGTCCGTCGACCTAAAAGTTACAATATAAGATGGTCTTTAAATCATCAGGTAAGGAGATATCATGATAAAACTTCTTTTAAAAGTTTTCTTGTCTTAACGCCAGATTCTAGCAGAAATAAATAAAAGGACCTCTTTACTCAGCGTTACTTTGAATTGCACACATATTTTAACGGAAAGAAGGGTTTGCATATTTGTAACGTAGAACTTTCTCTACGATTGCGTTAATCAATCGGCTTTCAATTATCCAACAGGTCACTTCACTCTCTGGCTGTGATAAGTCATGATTAAGCTGTCGACTTTGGCCGAGGCATGGCTAAGTGGGAGGATGACGGAGACAAACGATCATCCAAGTGTGCCATCAGCTTCTCAAACAAACCAGTCTGCAGCAGTTGATATAGGCCGTCTACAGCACATTTCCACCTTAGTTGCGGCCAGCACATTTCACTTTCAACATATAGATCTCGTCACTGAACCTATATCACTATTTGAGATGCCGACCACTCTCATGAGGGTATTTTAAGGCAAATATGTGGTGAAGGATGAGTGTGATGAGTGGTAGTAATGATTTATGAGGTGTAGTTTTGTTACAAACTAAGGCCGACTCTTCCTTAGAATGGGTCATTAATTAATAGCCCAATGACCAATGGAAATACAAGGACCAACGGCTTAACGTGACTTCCGAACCACGCAGGTGATGGTCTGATATGTCTAAACGATGGTGGGAGTTGATGCGGGTATCATCAGATGATCACTGAGACTATCTGAGCCGCTTTAGACTATATCATCCTCAAAACCTGACCTCCATGAAGCTGGATTACAGGACCACGCCACGAGTCCCAGTCTTTACACCAGCCACCTATAGCGTCTTTACAGAGAAAAGGGTTTATATTGCTGTCTGTGGGGAATCGCTCGTATTCCCAAGAGTTATCATGAACTGTTTCAGATTGGCGATTGAAAGTGATTGTTTAGTCCTTTACAAAATATAGGATAAGAAGGAAAGTAACTTTTTGTTTGATTTTGTAACTTAGAGACGATTTGAATTGAAGCTCACAAGTTATTACCACTTTGCCTGAGCGATCTTTTCTCAAATCGTCATGGGTTCTTTTACACAGAGGAGTTGTAGTTTCTTCTCTGGACTGTGATTATGTGATTCTTTATGAAATCTTGAAGAAATATGTGCTCTTTTATATAATGCTGTACAAATGTATGTACATTGTGGTTTGTGGTTTACTTTCAGTTTAATCAATGTTAACGTAACAATAAAAGTATTGTTTACGGCTTATTTCACTGGAATCTCTCAGTGATTCAAGAGACATGTTTACGTGCACGTCGATGTGACACCGAATTTGAGAAGAATGTGGTCCAACTAGACCTGGGCACCGGGCGCCGGGCAGGTTGCCTAATCGGTCAAGGAGTTTCCTCACATTTCACTAGTGGTTTTGGTTGACTTACATATAATTTGTTTGTAAGGAACCTTACGTAACGTTGTGCGTTACACATGCAATCGAACTGAATAAAAGTTCAGCGTGATATCAGTAAAGAGCAAGTACTGACCACAGACTAGGTGTCGGTGATATCAGTTGCCTGTTGCTCGCTTCCGGTTTCACTCACCTCAATCAAGGATCAGACCGGTTAGTGACGACACTGGGAAGCAGTTTATGCTCGGCTGCCGAGTTCCTAATTAGTTGGCTTTTAAATTGTTCTGGGTCAGTGTGACGGCTTTTATGTTCAAACCGGTTTGTTGGCGTTTATAATTCAATCGATTCGGTTAAATACATGTAGTACAGGGTAGAATGATATACACATCCTCTGTGGTGAAATATCAATTTGTATGTATCTGGGTTTGTTTTTTTTTACATTAAAAACATAACTGTGGATTTCAAAAACTGATATGTTACCCACTTGGGCAATGGGCAGTTATTTTTACGTTACATACGAAACAAGTCAGGGCTTCGCCTGTTGATGATTAACATCACAAACCATTCATGTCTGTGTGTGTTGATGACGTGTCGGTGACGGCGGTGACGTCAGGCTCGAGGTCAGCTGTGTGTCGTGACGTGGCTGACCGGTTTGTGTGTGAGTCAGCTAGACCAGCTGTGACGTTGTCTCCTCCTCCTGCTCCTGCCCATGGTGTATTCTTACACCATGCTCCTGCTGACTACACTTCAAATGAGACAACATATAAGTTTGTACTTCCGGTAGGCTCTTTTCGCAAACTTCTTTTGTTTTCTTCGGTATAAAGGCTGAAACCACAGACGACCCAGAGGAAACCCCTTGTTAATGCAATTGAGTGGTTGTGGGAACCGAGAGTGAAGGAAACAGATACTGTATTCGAGAGTGAAATGTGTGCACGTGTCCAGACTTCTGCGGTTCACATGTCGTGGTCACGTGGTCAACCCTCGTGGAAACCACGTTCCGCAGAAGTAAACCGCACCGTAGACACTATCTGGACTCGTGGCGTGGTCCTGTAATCCAGCTTCATGGAGGTCAGGTTTTGAGGATGATATAGGTCTAAACGGCTCAGATAGTCTCATCTGATGATACCCGCATCAACTCCCACCATCGTTTAGACATATCAGACCATCACCTGCGTGGTTCGGAAGTCACGTTAAGCCGTTGGTCCTTGTATTTCCATTGGTCATTGGGCTATTAATTAATGACCCATTCTAAGGAAGAGTCGGCCTTAGTTTGTAACAAGACTACACCTCATAACTCATTACTACCACTCATCACACTCATCCTTCACCACATATTTGCCTTAAAATACCCTCATGAGAGTGGTCGGCATCTCAAATAGTGATTTAGTGATTTATCACACAATCCTTGTAGAACGTGTATCTAAGCTGCAGTATAAAATGTCTCTTAGTTTGTGAGACCGACTATATGAATTATATTAATATTTATGAGCCTTCACAGGCAATTAATTATAAGTTCTCCTCATTGGAAATAAGGGTGTATACAATATAATCGAAACTTGTTAAAATTGACCTCTGAAACCAATGCCAACCCTAGCAGTGAGAGACTTTCGTGTTAGTTTCAATTCAGCAATACGATCTCTACGTAGTAAACATTTTATTCTTAGACTCCTAAAATACTTAAGTCGGGAATTGATTTTGATGTGTTTATCAAGCGGATTTATACTCATCTAAAATATATCTTTAATGCATTTAAAACTATCTTTACTTATTTGTTAAATTGTTACTATCTTAAAGCCCTAGCCGTCACTGTTACATATTTAACTACTGATCATTAATATCAATAGACTTTTAGGAAGCAAATCTTGAAGTTTTCAAGTGCGTTTGAATACTGAATACAGCCACGTGAGTTCCCCAGTATTGAGTACAGTGTTGTCAGCTGTGAGCGTGTTTGTGTTGAGTATGCGACCAGTGTCTCCCAGCAGTCTCCTGACTGTTGCTTTGTTTCACGGACGCACACAAGCGTGACGTCATTACACTGCTTTGAACTGGCGCGAAACAGTCTTCTGTCTTCGAGGTTATATAAATCTCTTACACACCACGCCACCACTGACTACACTGCTCATGGAGTATCCTGATCTTGTTATTCAAAATCATACTGTACAGTCTAAATTATTAGAGATTTTACGTAGGCTGAAGTGGCAATCCCATAATCATATCAACGTCCGAACTCTAGTCTAGAGACGAACAAAGGGAATTGGAATTTATACATGCGTTCTATATGCAGTAGGCTATGTATAAATATTGGTATGATTTTTCTGTGCGTTACGAAACACGCCATGTGATTATGGTGATGGAAGAAGCTTGTCTACCTATATAGACAAATGAGATCTTTATAGTACCGCTTGTTTTTACAAGCATATCCCAAAATACGTTTCGGTCATACGTATACACAACAACAACAAAGGACTTTATTGATATATCAAAAGACGAAGTTAGGGCTTTAAAGCCCTCTCTAAACATATGTTTTTAAAAAAAACACAGCCCCTAGGATGTCACTCCCAAACCGAGCACAATAAATGGTTCAGAAATACGCTCTCTCAGAATTTAATCAGATTCTTTAATAACCTTAGCCAGTCATTAGTGCGCTTTTAAAGCCAAACTATTGGAGATCCATTGGTATAACTTGAGATCCTTGCTGAGGGGTACATGTTGGCTGTACTATATCGCGTACACAACTATGACTATGTGCTGTGGTGTTCAGCTTGAGTCACTAAATCACTATTTGAGATGCCGACCACTCTCATGAGGGTATTTTAAGGCAAATATGTGGTGAAGGATGAGTGTGATGAGTGGTAGTTATGAGTTATGAGGTGTAGTCTTGTTACAAACTAAGGCCGACTCTTCCTTAGGATGGGTCATTAATTAATAGCCAATGGAAATACAAGGACCAACGGCTTAAGGTGACTTCCGAACCTATACTCGATATGTCTAAACGATGGTGGGAGTTGATGCGGGTATCATCAGATGATCACTGAGACTATCTGAGCCGCTTTAGACCTATATCATCCTCAAAACCTGACCTCCATGAAGCTGGATTACAGGAACACACCACGAGTCCCAGTCACTAAGCTACTGGTAGGTGGGACAAGGAGGTGTGTATTGTGTGAAGATCACAAGCAGCAGTGGATGGAGTCTCTCTGTCACGCTCGGTTAGATCGGGAGAAACTGTGACACTAGATTGCCATGCGTCGCTTTTTGTTACCACCACCAGCTATCATGTTCATGTAACACTTTCCAACCACACCACACTAGCACACCTTAGTTCTCTGTGCACCCTACTAGTTGTCATTCAACATATTAGACTGGGACTCGTGGCGTGGTCCTGTAATCCAGCTTCATGGAGGTCAGGTTTTGAGGATGATATAGCGGCTCAGATAGTCTCAGTGATCATCTGATACCCGCATCAACTCCCACCATCGTTTAGACATATCAGACCATCACCTGCGTGGTTCGGAAGTCACGTTAAGCCGTTGGTCCTTGTATTTCCATTGGTCATTGGGCTATTAATTAATGACCCATTCTATAAGGAAGAGTCGGCCTTAGTTTGTAACAAGACTACACCTCATAACTCATTACTATCACTCATCCTTCACCACATATTTGCCTTAAAATACCCTCATGAGAGTGGTCGGCATCTCAAATAGTGATTTAGTGATCCTCAATGAATTGTTCACAATAAGCTCCAAGATCAAATTGTTCTCATTGATATTCATGATCTAATAATGTGATTTCTTTTCAGGTAAGCAGCTTAAAAGACTCGATTAAATTTGTAAGTATTCTGTACTGATTTAGTCTTATATAACTTATGGATTTGCCACTTCAAGAGGTATAGTCTAATATAGGTTCAATTCATTTTGTAGATGGAAATAATATTAATTAGCAAACACAGTTGAAACACATGCACCAAAATGTAGTTTGGTGTGGAGATATAGTTTAGAACTAATCGCTTGTTCTTCAAGAAACTAAATGAATCTTTTACGAGTTATGTTACTTGTATCTCTGTAATAAAGTGTCTTAAAACACGAGAGTTGATCGATGTACTCAAAATTGATTAAGAAAAGGACGTAGCAGAGTATGTCTAAACAATATGGTATGTAGTTAGTACCAACATTTACAACTTGGGAGTTGCGATTCAAGAGGAGCTGGTAAAGATATTTAAATGCACCTGTCAAGTTACGTATACCAGATTTAACTTAGAATAATTTGGATGCTACAAAATTTTAGTTCGAACCAAAATTGTCCCAATTAAGTTAAAAGTTGTCGAATTTAGAGCGTATTCGTTTCTTAATGAGATAAGTAGGCCTAAAGTAAGAACCTTTGGAATTTGTGTTTGCTGCATTAGGCTGAATTAGCCCTTCAATTTTGAATTTTATACCAAATCAATATTCTAAGCGCTTGCAAAGGTGTCTCCTCGAAGAAGTCGTCTTGGATTGAGCACATTGTGTTAAGTCTTTTCCCGATCTCATTCAAATCAACTATTTTGAAAGGAATTCGTAACATTTCATTGAACTAGTTATCAAGCTTTTTACGTACGATAATAATTATAAGAAAGATATACATCGTAAAATGCTATAATCTAAGAATTCTTTCTGACCTCATGCCCACAGTATAATCGGTATTAATACCCAAAATTTGACTATACGGGTGATTACAAATGAAATAGACAGTTTGGATAGATCATAGAAAACTTATTATTTAAACGTTTAGATCATTACTTACATGGTTATATAGAAGAATACTTTAAGTTTGTATTTATTAATGTTCTTTATTGTATTGAAAATATATCCAGATTTTCGGTGTGTGCACCATTTGCAACACGACAGATATCAACACGGTAGTAAAGTTCTGACCACACACGGCTAAGCATCTCACAGTCAACTGTAGCAAGAGCCTATTTTGTGATTAGTTGTTTAAGATCATCGATATCAACAGGAAGCGGTGGTACGAAAACTCTGTCCTTTACATAGCCCCACAAGAAATAGTCGCAGGGCGTTAGGTCCGGACTACGAGGTCGCCACGGCTGATCCATCGGTCTAGGAAGATGTTCATCCAGATACCCTCTGACGTCTGAGTGCCAGTGAAACTTGTACCAACATAAACTTTAAGAAATTTCCCACACCTATATAACTTACTATATTGAAATACACCAGTTTAATTTTGTAGAGGCTATTGAAGTTGTCTATTTCATTTGTAATCACCCGGTATTTGTTTACTCTGTAGTGGTACATTCGACATTTGTTTCATATTAGGTCCATTAAAACATTTTGGGTCGATAAACCCGTTATCAATTTTTCACGGTACTCGATTGCAAGGACTGTGTTGATACTAATATCATGTAGATGAGGTGGTGTACCGCTACAGTGTAGGCTCGAGGCACAGTATATTGTGAGAGGTATACACTACACAGCCGTGTCATCTCGTGCGATGATCCGGATTATGTAGCCAGCACAGTCGTGAGATGCATTATACATTACTACGTACTTCGTGAAGTGTAGTTGTAAAACAATAATAGTAGTGAAGCGTGACTTGACAATACCGTAAGCAGAGAAGAAGCGTCATGTGTAGTCACCAATCGAATGAACGCGAATTGCTCGATTCAGTTTATACGCATTTATTTTTATCCCCCCAAGCGTTTTCTATACATGCTTCACTAAATCACTATTTGAGATGCCGACCACTCTCATGAGGGTATTTTAAGGTAAATATGTGGTGAAGGATGAGTGTGATGAGTGGTAGTAATGAGTTATGAGGTGTAGTCTTGTTACAAACTAAGGCCGACTCTTCCTTAGAATGGGTCATTAATTAATAGCCCAACGACCAATGGAAATACAAGGACCAATGGCTTAACGTGACTTCCGAACCACGCAGGTGATGGTCTGATATGTCTAAACGATGGTGGGAGTTGATGCGGGTATCATCAGATGATCACTGAGACTATCTGAGCCGCTTTAGACCTATATCATCCTCAAAACCTTACCTACATGAAGCTGGATTACAGGACCACGCCACGAGTCCCAGTTATCTATCAAAGGTTATCTATCTATCGCTGAATTAAACACGATGTTTAAACTTTTTGACGCTACGCAAACCTAATAAAGTAAGTTAACCTAAATAAGTTCAAAGAAATAAAATTCACTAGGGATGAAGTGTTTCCCGGTTTTAATATTATAACACCACACAAACCCGGTGAATGATGTACTATTCAAAACTTGACATAGTATGGAATTGTGTGTTTGTATTGTTTGCGTTTCTCTACGGTATCGCGTGTGTTATGTTGGTACCGTCTAGCGGCAGTACCGCTCATCTCACTCAGATGCAATTATTCTTCTGTTCCTCGCTAATTGTTTCCTCGCCTCAAGTTACCGGTGGTTGGTCGTGACTCGAGGCTGTACTGCCACCGCCATCGCCACCGAGTTCCACCTTCACCGGTAGAGTCTCAGATAGTTCCAAAGTATGACCGAGCTGACGATCAACGATATCACGAGGGCCACTTCTCGTAGTTCGGAAGTCACGTTAAGCCGTTGGTCCATTCCATTAGTCGTTAGGATGTTAATTGACAGAGCCAATCTGAGGAACAGTGAGCTCTAGTTTGTAACAAGGCTACACCTCATCGACAATCAAAAGACTTATCACGCTCACCTTTTAGTTTTATCCCATATTAAACTTTACTTTAAATATCCTGTAGGAGTGGTCGTCGTCTCAAATCAAAGTATCAAATTTACGGGCTACATCACTATACAGGGTTATTACAAATGATGTTCCTGATTATGATTATAAATATTACTGGGTAGATTTGCTTTTAGACCATTTTAATTGGTACCATCGGAAAGAAAAACTCTTAAAGTTTTATTTGTACTGGTTTTGGTGCGTATCTGCTGTTTCTTAAGTCGATTGTTGTACGTGTTGTGTAATGGTTAAATTTGAAGACAGTAAAGCTTGTTGTGTAATGGATTATCTCATTAACCATTTTTTTATTAGTGTGGAACCAATTCTTAGAACCAGGGGTTTAATGAAGATCCTCTTAGTAACTAATCTAATCGCAAGTAGTATTTAAACTTTTAAATAAATGGCCGCATTTGTTAAAAGGTGTTACTAATGCACATTATTTGTGCTTGGGACATGGATCGGGCGCGGAGGTCCTAATGATGACGTACTCCTGAACTGGCCTCCAATATCTTCAGATAACACCCCGTAATATTTTTCTTGTTGGGATACATCAAAGGTAAGGTGTACACGCCACTATTACCATTAGCAAGCAAATCTGAGATCCAGCACTGGATTACCAATGCCATCGAAAAATCGGTTAAGACACTCTTATCAACGTATGGCAATAGCTTGATTATAGGATTGACATCTGTTGTAGCACAAGGAGTACCCATATCAATAATTTATATTTATGAGTACTTGTGACGAAACTTTTTGAGTTTTTCTTGAAATGTAACCATTTTATTTCTTTGTATAACATATAAAACTACATTTTATATACACTTGAAATCGTGAACATCATTTGTAATAAACCTTATTATTACAAATATGGGTTATGGGATGGAGCTATGGATTAGTCACCATCTCTGGCTCCACAGCGTTGAACATGAGAAACGTCTAAATCAACATGACCGTTGAACTTGACTTGAATCTAGTTGGATAGTTGGTGGTATCTCAATCCCTCGGTTATCTTTGTTTGTATAGTACGAGTCATTTCCTCAATCTTCACCGATAGGCTTCCAAACATATTCGAGACACAGTCGAGACATTCTACATGTTGACAGTTTACCCTCAGTGGTGTGGCACGTTACTGTGCAGTGTGTTCCGTGGTACAGTGTTGATAGTTTATCTGAAGCTTCCTCAGCCTACCAGGGTTACGTGTTGATCTTGTTCCTCGAGTCGTCTATGGAGGTAGGTGCACGCATTATGGTTCTGACTTGTGTCACATTCACTGACATCAGTTGTGCTACATGTGACTCGTAGACACTGAGTGAGGACTGAGGAGTAGACACTGAGGAGTGAGTTGAGGTAGACACTGAGGTGAGGGAGTGAGGGAGTAGACACTGAGGGTGAGGACTGAGGATTCACACTTTGCACCCCGAGCTCACGTAGTCAACGGTGCACAATTAGCCGGACAGTGTAATCTGCCAACAATCAATTACCGATTGGCCCTGGTCACAGCTCCAGCCGGACCTGGGTCTTCCCCACTGTCCATCTCACCTTTCACCGCATCCCTACTGCGTAATGTTTACATCCGATCTGCTTTCAACCATGTCCGAATTACACGTTAATTCAAATTCTAAGCTCGTATTAAAAAATATTCCGTGCACGAATTGCATAGCATCTTTTGATAACTAATGTAATCTTATACAGTTTATTTTAAGACAGTGCAATGTTATCGTTCCACTGCTACTATTAATGTCATAGTTTTCATTGTTCAGGTTAGTTTTACTTTATAGTTTGTCTTTATTCCAATCTCATCTAAAGTAGCCCTTCTGTAAATTAAGATTAGTTCCCAAATTTACTCTGAACAGCCCAAAATAATTTGTATGTTTTGAAATCGCCTCATTTACAAGTTTCACTGTTTTCAAAAATGTTATTTCACGTAATATTTTGATTTTTATTCTGTCTGAATATACAGGGTGTCCCATAAGTAAAGTGCCAGACTCTGGGAAAAGGTTATATGGGTCAAAATGAAAAGAAAATCGAGAATAAAAATGTGTCCAAAAACTCTTAGTTAACCAGATATTCGCCATTTTATATTTTTCACTAATTATTTATCATCTCCCACACCATTCATCGGATTTGACTCAAACTTAACATAAGTTTGTATCTAAGTAAGACCATTTATGGAAGAACATTACCAGGATGATCTAACTTATCATTTTAAAACAACGGCTATTTTATGGTATTTTTAGGGCATTTTTGGCGTTACACCTTAAATACTGAATAAACTGTGAGTTTTACGATAAAATGTAACGGATACCGTTTTGTAACAAGTTTTATGACCTATCTATTGACACCAAGTTCAAAGAAATCGATTAAGATTCAACAAAGTTAGTCTATAGTGGAAACTCTGGCTAAAAGCAGACAACTTTCCACCTTATTGTCTTGATGTTTGCCGCAGCAAATCCAATAAGTGTGGGAGATAATAAATAATTAGTGAAAAGTATAAAATGGCAAATATCTGGTTAACTAAGCGTTTTTGGGAAACAATTTATTCTTGATTTTATCTTCATTTTGATCCATATAACCATTTCCCAGAGTTTGGCACTTTACTTATGGGACACCCTGTATAAACTACAAGAAGGATAACATTCTTGATCAGCGTTACCGACATGAATGCAAAACGCCGCATAGGTAGGCGTATGTGTGACGGCCATGATGTCTGATACATGATTGCTCATCATATAGAGTACTCTGAGATCTAGAGTTGAGAAATGTTGTGACACGAAGCACTGTTATGTGGGTGTGGTCACTCCTCCTGGGGTCTCCGTGACCCCTTGACTTCCTTCACCTTGACCCCTGTCTGTCTGTCTGCTCAGATTTATCTCTCGGGTCATCTATACCGGGCTCAAAGTAGCTTTAATTCCCGCGTATGGTATTAGATTTTATCGGCCAGTGCTAAATTATCTTATTAATTGGGTTTCTTAGTGACTGTGATCATTATCAAAGAAAATAAACATCTTTAATACGTTTGTGTTATTACGACTTTCAATATTATTTTCAAAGTATAAGAGTAAATCTTAAGTTATTTCGAAACTCCAATCGCTAAATATGTTCTCGCAACAAGGGGTTGTCCAGCCGTTTCCCGTTAATTAAAGGGGCCCTAACTTCGTGCATTTCAGTGACGATATGTGTTTTACAAATTATGTACTGATTGGAACATCAAAGGTGACGTATAAACCCTGTTATCCTATTTCACAGTCCGCGCTTATTTTATGACCCGCCGAGTTGGTGTGCTTGATAAATCAGGAACACTAACCGCCGTGTGAGCTCTCTAGGCTGGATCAACTGACTTAGCAGCCAGCTGCTCCAAGGAATGCTTATAAAGTTTATTGGATTTATCACGAAAATAACTCCATTTTCAACACAAATGGCAACTCTAGTGCCGTAATTTAACACGACTGGGACTCGTGGCGTGGTCCTGTAATCCAGCTTCATGGAGGTCAGGTTTTGAGGATGATATATTGGTCTAAAGCGGCTCAGATAGTCTCAGTGATCATCTGATGATACCCGCATCAACTTACACCATCGTTTAGACATATCAGACCATCACCCGTGGTTCGGAAGTCACGTTAAGCCGTTGGTCTTGTATTTCCATTGGTCATTGGGCTCATTAATGACCCATTCTAAGGAAGAGTCGGCCTTAGTTTGTAACAAGACTACGCCTCATAACTCATTACTACCACTCATCACACTCATCCCTCACCACATATTTGCCTTAAAATACCTCATGAGATGGTCGGCATCTTTAATAGTGATTATTTTAATATGCCCTTCAGTTGAGAGGTGTTTGTTCGTTGAAATCGTTGAAATTAAAGTTTGTATTTTATGGAAATTTGGAGTTTGTAGACAATAATAACCATTTACACCAGTTTGCAAAATATATTTCAAAACCTGTTTGAATTACTTCTTCTCTTGGAGGGGTTTATTTTATGGGTGTTTAACAATGTTGTACCTCAATAAAAATGAGAACTTTATTAAAAAAAGGTAGCCGAAATAATTTTACTTTGTACTTAAGTTTCATACAAGTATATCGTTACCTCAGTTATTTGTTCCGGCAGTGAGTGCCGCACGATAAATCTGAACCATACACTACACAGTCGCTGACGCATGCGCATGCTGGAGAAACTCGCAGAACACTTCCGCTCTGTTAATTAATCAGTATAACAGCTGACCGGCGCCGCACTGGTGTGCCCGTCACTCCCGTACCAGCTTGTTAACTAGATCCGCCATAAGTGGGTTTACAGTACTAACAAACTGCCTATGTTCAAGCAGGCTACATATATTCGGAAGTCACGTTAAGCCGTTGGTCCTTGTGTTTCCATTGGTCATTGGGCTATGAATTAATGACCCATTCTAAGGAAGAGTCGGCCTAGTTTGTAACAAGACTACACCTCATAACTCATTACTACCACTCATCCTCCACCACATTTTTGCCTTAAAATACCCTCATGAGAGTGGTCGGCATCTTAAATAGTGATTTAGTGATTCATTTTCATTTTATTATTGAAAGTCTATAATAGTTTGCTTTTACCATGGTCCTCACGTTCGTAATGAATATAGTTTTGCCAAAGAGTTTTACCTAAGCTTATGGTGATATAAATGACAGCTTTAGAATTTTTTAAAATTAACCTACGTGTATTTTCGAACATGATCTATTGGATGTTAGCATGATGATCCTTTTAGTTTAGTTCTGTCTGACTTTAGCTCTTGTAAGGAGTGATTGCTACGGAGTGTAAATGTCGCAAATATTGTTAAACATTTCTCAGCAACTCCTTAAAAAGTGGCCCACGCTGAATAGTTTTATCGTGATGTCAATCGCGCGGTGATTTCACCACGATGAACAATGGAGGACCTCGGATGGCCGAAGCGGGACGGACGGAAGCAGATGATTTGCAGTGAAGGTGACCGCTGTCTGTCCGTCTCTCTGTTCACGAATACCCCTTGGCGTTCACTTGTTAGCACGATAGTTCTAAACCCAGGTCCGGGAACTCAACCGACCTCTCAGTATACTCCAGCTGTTTGGTCAAAATAGTTGCTTTTTGATTTTATCTTGGTTAAATTCTTGATGAAATTAAATGAAATCAAAATCGTCTTTATTGGTGGCGAAGTTAGGACTATAAAGACCTCTCTTCCACTTAACCACAAAACTTGGAAACAGACGCAAATCAGAAA
This sequence comes from Matsumurasca onukii, assembly GCA_018831715.1. Lineage (NCBI taxonomy): Eukaryota > Metazoa > Arthropoda > Insecta > Hemiptera > Cicadellidae > Matsumurasca > Matsumurasca onukii. The sequence goes on from CM032062.1 coordinate 10,678,188, forward strand.
TAAGGAAATCTTTATTGATCCAAAAGTTGTGGCTTACATAACAGTATAAATAATACATTGGTTTAAATTAAGGCTTAAATTTTGTTGTAGTCAGATACAGAAGTGTATGGCTAACTCAGGTTATCGTGTCAGCTGGGTCCAAGTAGGTGACGGATATACCGAGTGTCCCACGAAGAGGTTTAAACGTTTAATTTTATATTACGTGCCCATTCATGCACTGAACTTTTTTAAACTTTACATAGTTTACAAAGTAGGTTCTAAAAATATTCTGGGAAAATTTCAGCTCCCTAACCTTTGTAGAAACAAAATGGCAGCATGTTGAAAACGATACTTTAAAACATTAAAAAGGGTTTTGGTTTTATAAAATATTTTTATTGTTACATTCTAGGGCAATGTGACTTTTAAATAAAAAAACTAGAACATAGCCTAATGAAAACCTTAAAGTCCAACATTATTCAAACTGTAACCCATCCACAGCAACACACTGATAACAGGCTAAGAAATGATTCGTAAGCTCTTACAAAGAAACTCCGCGGTATCCGGAGAAGTTCCTCTTCTATTGATCATTTAGTTCCTCATCATTATTGAAGCTATGGGTATAAAATTGTTCCTTCAAGTAACCCCATAAAAAGAAGTCACATACAGTTAAATCTGGTGATCGGGGTGGCCAATCTAAAAATCACTTCCACGATCAGATAATAACTCATGAAAGTAGTTTTATAGGAAGCAAATTGGTAAAATTTTCAATATGCCGCCATTTTGTTACTACAAAGGTTAGGAGCTGAAATTTTCCCAGAATATATTTAGAACCACTTTGTAAACTGTGTAAAGTTTAAAAAGTTCGGTGCATGAATGGGCACGTAATATAAAATTAAACGTTTAAACCTCTTCGTGGGACACTCGGTATTTCTCTGTACATAATTCAGTGTAGGCAAAGTGTCTGGAATATAATTCATGTTAACAAATCTGTAAAAGAAACCTTCAAATATTTGGTACATTTGAATTGTTTAAATGGTGTACAAAGTGAGAAACACACCTCCTCGCCTTGATCCAGAAGCAGAGTTGGACATCGCCCTACAAGGCGAGTGATTGGTGTTGTCCCTGCATTGGAAGTGATTGGCGAGTATAATATATGAACTTCTCTTACGTTACTTTTGGTTACTCGCCATACAAGGAATGATACTGTGGCACCTGTATGCTTTAGCTGTATATTCTAGCTGACGTATAACCTTGCCACTGTACTTACCTCCGTCGGATTTATGTCACCAAAGAAAAAGTACATTAACACCTTCGTATGCGGTGTATCACTATATCACTATTTGAGATGCCGACCACTCTCATGAGGATGTTTTAAGGCAAATATGTGGTGAAGGATGAGTGGTAGTAATGAGTTATGAGGTGTAGGCTTGTTACAAACTAAGGCCGACTCTTCCTTAGAATGGGTCATTAATTAATAGCCCAATGACCAATGGAAATACAAGGACCAACGGCTTAACGTGACTTCCGAACCACGCAGGTGATGGTCTGATATGTTTAAACGATGGTGGAGTTGGTGCGGGTCATCAGATGATCACTGAGACTATCTGAGCCGCTTTAGACCTATATCATCCTCAAATACAAGGATATTGAAATTGTAGCTATTGAAATTGGCATATGAGTGACTTGTATTATAACTTGTATCATTACTCCTACGAGTAGTAACTGTAGAGAGCTGCAAAGTGAAACTTTCCAGAATTTTCATTCTCCAAAAACAAGCAGTCAGAACAATAGCAAAGCTGCAATGGAGAGAGTCGTGCAGGCCAGCTTTCAAAAATTTGAAACTGTTGACATTACCCTGCCTACATTTTGGAAACCTGCCTTTTCTTCAGACAAAATGCGACCCCGTAAGAGGGAGTGATATCCACTCTTACGTAACCAGGGACAGGGAGAACTACCGAACTGGGAGACACAGGACGGTAGCTCATGAACGTTTGCCTTCACAGGCAGGAGTTCAACTAGTCAACAGACTGCCAAATTCGATAAAAAGTTCACCTATGCCAAAGGCATTCAAAACTCGCTTGAAAAAGATTTTGGTCGCAGAAGCATTCTATAATATAAACGAGCTTATGGCACACGACTGGGGCTCCGCTTAAACATACCACGAACCAAGGGGCTAGAGTGGAACAAATTCAGTGAATGCAAATACTGTATGTTTGAATGGGATTTCGATGTGCATGAAACTTAAATTTTAGACGGTTGTATGACATGTATATGTTTAACGCAATAAAAGATTTATTTATTTGTATGTAATTGCAAAGACGGGTACGTATACTGGACGAGTACACCTGTACAGTGTGATACCGGAGTGTACAGTGTATCAGCTCCCAGGCTGACGGTGCGTGACGCTCTGTCTGATATCAATCCATGGGAGTATCGGTGCACGCCTACGCCCCGCACAGGAAATCACCAACTCAACTCCCATCCATACAATCAATCCGCATTGTACGCGCGCATCTCTCCACCTCTCCTTATCTATGCGAACAAACTTACGCAATCACTGATCTGCTCAGTGCGCTTCTGTTCAAATATCACATTCAATCTACAAGAGTCTGCTGTTTGTTCTTGGTCGACGATGGGAGGGAAGCCCGTGGTAAATTACACTGTGTCACCATCTATTCCAAGGTCTCATGCAGCTCGCTGCATAAGTGCATGATTGTTGTAGTTGGTTCAAGTGGTCTAAATATAGCTCGACATCACAGCTGCGTCTTGAAGATACCCTCCTCTTTCAATCCTTCTAACATCACTGACGTATACTTCCATTCGTATTCATTCGCATCGTAATATTTAGTATCATTTTTAGGTTTGGATGTAATGTTATATTTTGGACGTTTTACGCTTTTTCGATTTTAAAACAAAATAACTAGTGCCGATTATAATCAAACACATTAGTAAAAGAATTACATTATTGTTGTTCCTATACTTCAACAGACTTCCAAATTTGATCAAAAGTGTCCCAATGTTTAAGCTCGTCTGAAATAAGCGTTTAAGCTCTTCCAAAGTTTTGTAAAGAACCTTTTACAGTTTTACAGAACAATTGGAGACTCTGGAAACAAGTAGATTTACTGGGGTAGACTGGGAAGATTTGAGTGAATGAGGATACAGTAACGAATGTAAGTTACGTATGTTTTAAAGGATCTAGATGAAAAGAAAGCAAAATTGTAGTCAAATTGACGATTGAAATACATCCTTGTTGACATGTTTATGTAATATTTTTACTGTGTGTGTGAGCGGGTGGGTGAGTGGAGGCACGTATCTGCTACTACTGCCACTGTTGTGTGTACGGCACACTAGAGTATATGATTTTTAGTGAGTTAATTACATACTATGTATATGATGCGGGCGCGGCACAGTGTGTTATTACATCTGCGGCAAGCAATGATTAGCTTGAGTCGCGGTGGAGACAAGGACGCAGGGCCGCAGAAGCTTTGGCCCGTCACAAGGTTGTCTTTGTTCATCTCTTCAACTCAACATTCATGACCTTGCCAAGCCGCAACGCACTAGTCTAGTCTATCATCAATCAGCTCTTAGGTCGATATACTGTATACTGTAGTTACATTGTTGCGTGCTATTTGTTTGCAAAGATTATTGGGGAATCCATTCGGATGACAACTGTTTGACGTCGGGCATTAATTTGCCTGTCCTGTTTTTGTGTGTATATTTTCTGTGTCTTTAGTCGTATGATTTGTATTGTCTTCCTGCCAAGTTGATTATGTTTGCAAATATTATTGGGGAATCCATTCGGATGACAACTGTTTGACGTCGGGCATTAATTTGCCTGTCCTGTTTTTGTGTGTGTATATTTTCTGTGTCTTTAGTCGTATGATTTGTATTGTCTTCCTGCCAAGTTGATCTTTATGTTTGCAAATATGATTGGGAATCCATTCGGATGACAACTGTTTGACGTCGGGCATTAATTTGCCTGTCCTGTTTTGTGTGTGTATATTTTCTGTGTCTTTAGTCGTATGATTTGTATTGTCTTCCTGCCAAGTTGATTATGTTTGCAAATATTATTGGGGAATCCATTCGGATGACAACTGTTTGACGTCGGGCATTAATTTGCCTGTACTTTTTTGTGTGTGTATATTTTCTGTGTCTTTAGTTATATGATTTGTATTGTCTTCCTGCCAAGTTGATTATGTCTGCAAATATTATGGGGAATCATTCGGATGACACTGTTTGACCTCGGGCATTAGTTTTGCATTATGTTTAATATTATTGGCAGATCCCTTCGGATAACGTCTGTTTAACGCCAGAAATTAATTTGTCTGTCTTTTGTTTTTATATTTTCTATGTCTTTACTCGTAGGATTCATATTGCCTTCGTCATCTCAAGTTTTATTAACATATATTGCATTCTTGGCATTGCCACGTTTTGCTTGTATCCGGCAACTAACCTGTTCGTCCAGTGGGTTCCAGCTGGTTGTTCAACTACTTTCTATTAAAACTGCAATAAATAACATAATTTTGAACTACCATCTAAAAGCTCCCGTTCGAAAGACAAACCATGTGAGAAAAGTGAAAACAAATCTTGTTGTTTGAGTTTTTAGTTATAATTTTGAGAAACAAATTCTCCTTTTTTATATTTGGTACAGGGCAGCAAACTTTTTACTCAAGTTGCTTTAAGTATTTTCCTCCTATATTTGTGATGTGATGTATTGATGGTGGACCTGGACCTGAACCTGGACCACCCTGATGCAGACAAACACTCTACTCTGTGTAGCGGTTCCGAGGCCCCGGGCTGGCCTTAGTTAGCCCCCTATTGTTACAAACTTCAGCACGCCATCTTGTGTGCCTTCTTTTGGACCATTTTTCACGTTATCTTCGATAGGCGATTCTCCTGTGGGCTGTTTATTTCTGTGTCAGCTTCCCTGGTTTTGTACTGAAAGCTGTTGGTTGATGCGCGTCGTCGTTATTTGCACAACCATTGTAGTTTGCTGGACGATAATTACATGACGAGCGAAAACATTAGTTGTCATTGCAGTCACATGTAAACAATTTTTACGAAAAGTCATTACCGGTACTTTAAAACTTTAATTTGTTGTATTCTGGATTTTGACTAAAAGCATTTTACATTTTATTAGCCTACCAACTGCAAAGTACTTGAATTTGACTTCTTACAACTATTTATTTTAGTCGAAAGATTCAGGGTTGACTAAATTAGCGGGTGGGAATTGTTCGCGACCCCGGAGCTTATCACTCTGCTGGCGCGGGTTCGATCCCCGCAGTCACCACTTACATTTGTAATGTGACTGTACGGTAACGCTAGGTAAAGGTCGAGGTTGAGTGGTAGAGAGGACTTTGTAGTCCTAACTTCGCCTCGTTAAACTTTACCTTTTACCTCGTCAAACAATCCTTAGTAGAGATATGCATCTACTGCTTTCGGTAAATAAGTTTGACGGAGTATCTATTGCCAATTTATATTTTATCCCAGGCAATCACTTTCGTTGTTTAATCTCCTCGAATAAATGAAACATTTACTCCGTACTTTTACACGTTATTACTCAATGTAAAGTAGGAAGTAAAAGACACTAGGAAATGTTAGCTGTTTAACACCAATGTTATGAAAGCACACATGTCTTCGCCTTATATTCCTATTGTAGTTATCAGCTCGAGATAACAGTTACACAACATACACAGATATCGCTACATGTCACTGATAACCAGTGAGCTTTGTGGTTGTTGCGTCGCCGCGTCTGCTTGCTAACTGCGACTTACCAATCACCTTTAACACCTTACTTCGCCCCCCAGACCCTCTGCCTTCGCCTGCGGCCTCACTTCTGATCAGGTATGCCACTGCTTCAGTAAAACATTGCGTCGGCCTGCGGCCTCGCTGGCTTTACTGAAAGGCGCCATGAGCGCATCGAATCACCTACGGCCTCGCTAGATGCTTCAAATAAGTTGGCGTTAATCGTTTGTATTTATGATAAATTGTAATGTTAATAATCATCATCTTAAACGTCATAACACGACATCATTTATTTTTATATTTTAGTACTTCTAATCATTCTATTAACTTTCATTAATTATATTATTTGAGAACATAAATTTACGAATCTTTAGTATGACTTTGGCCGATGTAAGACCTATACCGCGGGTTGGTAGTTGTAAAAACATCAAAATCTAACGAAAGTACGCACTTTGGGTATTATATAAGATATTTTATGGCAAAAGTTTAATTATTTTACATTTTTCCCGCATAGTGTTTTTAGTCGTTCTAACCTAAGTTGGGTTTCGTGGTCCTAAGAGGTATACAAGTACCCGTTAAATTAGCCCAAACACACGAAACAAGTAAATTTTGACCAGTTTAGCTTTAAAGCGAAATCGGAAATTACGTATTGGAGATAGGATAAAATTCACTATTCAACTTTATTAGCTAAGAAACGTGAAATCAAAGTAACTAGATGTAGTCGAATGTTGAAGGCTCAATCACCAACACAAACCATTTTATAAGTGCAGAAAGAGTACAATGTATAATGCGTACGGTTGGTTTGTAAATGAATCAATTATTTATTTTCAAATAATTAAGAATTATGTACAAACACTTTTACGTTTGCAAAAATGACTGGCCACCTAATACAGTTTTGTGGCCAGTTAATACAAAATTTATATCAATACAAAAAAGTTAATTATTGTGAGGAGACGGCCAAACACATCATACTAGACTGTGATAGGCTAGAGGTTAGGAGAAGGGCTCTATTTGGCAATTCACAGCCAGGTGATGAGACAGACGTCGAAATTGGAAGGAAACTTTTGGATCTCATTGAAGGTACTGATCTAGGTCTTCCATCACTAAATCACTATTTGAGATGCCGACCACTCTCATGAGGGTATTTTAAGGCAAATGTGGTGAGAGGATGAGTGTGATGAGTGGTAGTAATGAGTTATGAAATGTAGTCTTGTTACAAACTAAGGCCGACTCTTCCTTAGAATGGGTCATTAATTAATAGCCCAATGACCAATGGAAATACAAGGACCAACGGCTTAACGTGACTTCCGAACCACGCAGATGATGGTCTGATATGTCTAAACGATGGTGGGAGTTGATGTGGGTATCATCAGATGATCACTGAGACTATCTGAGCCGCTTTAGACCTATATCATCCTCAAAACCTGACCTCCATGAAGCTGGATTACAGGACCACGCCACGAGTCCCAGTCAATAAGTCCCAGTCCTACGGACCAGGGGTGCACAATAAGCTTCGGTTGACGTGCTAGGAATGTCACAAGTCCTCATACCCCGCTCACCTAATCTAATTATTGTGAACTACTTTGTCAACCTACCCACTACCAACTACAGGCTACAACACACACAGTATCGCAGATAGTGGCGGGCGTGGAGAATCAGTGATGGCGCCCCGGTACAGCCGCCAGCTAGAATATTCAATTTGGGCTGATTCCCGACACACCGTTACTCCAGTGGCCAGTGGCTAGTGGCCCTATCATTTGCCTGCACCTGTGTTTTGCATCTTGTTTACCCTGGTCTCACATTTCTACTCGTCTGTGAAGCAAATTACGCCATTACTCTACTCACCGGTCCCGAGTGTTCGTGATTAGATCAAATTTCGTGACTTTTCAAATCTAATCGAAACCGTGGCGTTTTGTTTCAATTGCTACTTTTGTGCGAAAGTACAGTTTTCACCAGAAATGGAATGGGTACTGCATTTTGGTTTATCGGTGTAATTTTACCGAATTTAATTTAGGAGGTCTATTCATTTTTAGCTTTCCTTAAGACCTTCGGTCTTTATTAACAGTTTTTGTAAATGATTATTCACCTAACTATACTGTACCACTATCTTTTAGGCGCCAAATGTGTGTTTTTTTAGTTATATGTAGGAAACAACACCTTCGTTCTGCCCTCAATGCAATTTGATATATTGACATAACCATGCCGAAAGATTAGTTAGTTATGTACGAAAGACTGGGACTCGTGGCGTGGTCCTGTAATCCAGCTTCATGGAGGTCAGGTTTTGAGGATGATATAGGTCTAAAGCGGCTCAGATAGTCTCAGTGATCATCTGATGATACCCACATCAACTCCCACCATCGTTTAGACATATCAGACCATCACCTGCGTGGTTCGGAAGTCACGTTAAGCCGTTGGTCATTGTATTTCCATTGGGCTATTAATTAACGACCCATTCTAAGGAAGAGTCGGCCTTAGTTTGTAACAAGACTACACCTCATAACTCATTACTACCACTCATCACACTCATCCTTCACCACATATTTGCCTTAAAATACCCTCATGAGAGTGGTCGGCATCTCAAATAGTGATATAGTGATACTTTTGATTCCTTCCAACTAAATCATCTTTTAATTAATTTTATTTCAAAATGACGTTTGGTTTGTTGATAAACCCCTGGGGTAAAGTGTGACACAGAATGTTTAGCAAGTCTATTGTGAGGAACAATATCAGGTTTACAAACAAGACCAGTAGGGCACATTTAACAAGATGCCGCGTGGAAACGGTTTGTGTTGTATCAGACGCTTTCCACGGTCCAGCTCCAGTCTCCCTGTCCAGAGTACAGACCATCAGAGAGCTTCCTGCTCGGTCCACAATCACGTCACAGCATCGGCTGCTGTGACGGCGCGATCTAGAAAAATAAGTCAACAGATAAACTAGATTATAGCTGACTCTGGCAACTTCTGGCATAATATATTCCTACATTCAGATACTTTTGTACTTTGCCTTCGTGAATCGGAATCGTTCTAAACAGTCTAGTGCAGTCGAGAATGTCAAAACCGTCTATCAAATTTTACCCTATTCATAAGATGTTAAAAGTTTAACGACATGATGACACGTACTAGTTTTGTTAAATCTATAAAAGTAAAATAAGATTTTTGTCTGTACATTGCAATGAATCCATCGGTTTTGGTTATTTGGTGTTTATATTCTTTGCAAAGACCGAAACTATCGTAAAAAAATTCCTGTCTGTCTGTCTGTAACGTTTTTATGCCATCTTGGACCGCTTATAACTCAAAATCGACTAAAGCTATTGTAGTGAAACTTCGTTTAAGCGTTTAACCCACTACGCAGTGTGTCTTTAGCTATTTTTTGTATCCATACAACATTAACAAAATAAATGGCGAGGGACCTAACTGGGTTCTGAAAACGCCGGAATGGCGGGATTTCTATGACTCTCACAAGGTAGCCAAACACCGATAAACTCTTATTTGGTTTCCGTTTCTGTACATGAAATGAATCCATCGGTTTTTGGTTAATTCTTACATTTTGTAAAAGCCAAAACTGACGTATAACATTAAACACAACCGTGCGAAGAACAGGTACGGCAGCTGGGAAACATTCAAAATGAAGGAACACGGGATGTAAGGATCGACAGTTTGATGCCAGTACCCGAGCTACAGCCTGCCTTTGTACAAAAATACTTTAAAGTCATGATACTATAATATTTTTTCTGTAGCGAAGCTCGGGTACACAGCTAGTCATACATAAGGTTATAACATCTCCTAGGTCTAGCCGAACTTTCCAGTCCAGGACAAGATTGTACTCACGACCCTTTCTCTCTTGTTGCAAATGTTCGGGCAGTTTTCCAAAGGAATATTAATTTTACATTTTGACATGGACGAATCAGCTGCGTACACCGAAGGGCTGAGAAACCCAGGCTGGATTGTTTTCCCATTGTCGGAGCTGCGGCGACAAAGGATATGATGTTCACACGCTGCGCACATCCTAGCACTAACAATCATCAGTTGTGTAACGTATTACCTTACTTACAGCTGTGTAGCCTACTGTGGCCTACATGTCACTGTCACTTACACGAGCTTCCGGTCTGTACAACGGTATTGTACACTTGTCACACCGGCAGTAGGTCAGTCAAGTGTCTTGTCGTCGGCTACTGGCTACAACGAGTTATGGAAGTGGTACTGTGATGGATGCTGGAAGAGTGGAACATTGGCTCTGGGTTTGTTTTGCACACAAACTAACAACACAGAACAAAGCGTGTTCGGTCTGTAATGAAACGAAGTGAAATATTGCTGTGTTCAGATTCCTTTCTTGAAAAAATGACAGTGAACATGTCACCGAGCTTGGTTTGTGTTAACCTGAGACTTTCAGGGTTTGGCGTTTTGACAAGGTTCGCGAGGTGCAAGACGTTCTGTTTATCACCCAGCGTCACTTGAGTTACTATATTGTACGTCCAAGTGTTTTCAACTGTCACTTCGCCATCAAACGGTCCTAGTGTTATCAAAGTTCTATGACTGGGACTCGTGGCGTGGTCCTGTAATCCAGCTTCATGGAGGTCAGCTTTGAGGATGATATAGGTCTAAAGCGGCTCAGATAGTCTCAGTGATCATCTGATGATACCCGCATCAACCCCACCATCGTTTAGACATATCAGACCATCACCTGCGTGGTTCGGAAGTCACGTTAAGACGTTGGTCCTTGTATTTCCATTGGTCATTGGCTATTAATTAATGACCCATTCTAAGGAAGAGTCGGCCTTAGTTTGTAACAAGACTACACTCATAACTCATTACTACCACTCATCACACTCATCCTTCACCACATATTTGCCTTAAAATACCCTCATGAGAGTGGTCGGCATCTCAAATAGTGATAGTGATATGTCAAGATCGCCCGTAGATGTACAACAGAAGAAAAGTTTAGCAAAAACAACGTTATAAGTGAGTGAGTGAGTGAGTTGAGTGATTAGGTCGAGGTGCGAAGTGTAGCACCTGCTTGTGGTCGTGAATGATCAAGACCAGTTTGGTTGACCTACAAACCTCCACCTTCACAACTGGTTCCATCTCTACCGGTACTGCACACCGGCATATCTTCACTCCACTCAGTCACCGGTTTGCTAACCGTTGTGGCTTTTAATCATCGTGGCTATGCACTCTTCAGGGTTTCATGTACATTGAAATGAATCCATCGGTTTTGGTTATTTTACACTTTGTAAAAGCCAAAACTGACGTATAACATTAAACACAACCGTGCGAAGAACAGGTACGGCAGCTGGGAACATTCAAAATGAAGGAACACGGGATGTAAGGATCGACAGTTTGATGCCAGTACCCGAGCTACAGCCTGCCTTTGTACAAAAATACTTTAAAGTCATGATACTATAATATTTTTCTGTAGCGAAGCACGGGTACACAGCTAGTCATACATAAGGTTATAACATCTCCTAGGTCTAGCCGAAATTTCCAGTCCAGGGACCAGATTGTACTCACGACCCTTTCTCTCTTGTTGCAAATGTTCGGGCAGTTTTCCAAAGGAATATTAATTTTACATTTTGACATGGACGAATCAGCTGCGTACACCGAAGGGCTGAGAAACCCAGGCTGGATTGTTTTCCCATTGTCGGAGCTGCGGCGACAAAGGATATGATGTTCACACGCTGCGCACATCCTAGCACTAACAATCATCAGTTGTGTAACGTATTACCTTACTTACAGCTGTGTAGCCTACTGTCCTACATGTCACTGTCACTTACACGAGCTTCCGGTCTGTACAACGGTATTGTACACTTGTCACACCGGCAGTAGGTCAGTCAAGTGTCTTGTCGTCGGCTACTGGCTACAACGAGTTATGGAAGTGGTACTGTGATGGATGCTGGAAGAGTGGAACATTGGCTCTGGGTTTGTTTTGCACACAAACTAACAACACAGAACAAAGCGTGTTCGGTCTGTAATGAAACGAAGTGAAATATTGCTGTGTTCAGATTCCTTTCTTGAAAAAATGACAGTGAACATGTCACCGAGCTTGGTTTGTGCCTGTGTGTGTCTCAGGATAAACCTGAGACTTTCAAGCTTTGACGTTTTTGAACAGAAAAGTTAATGTAATGAACCATTGATTGATTGAATAATGCTTCTATTCAAACGCTCGAACCTCTTCTGTATATGAAACCCTGAAGAGTGCATAGCACACGATAGTGCAAAACCAAACACAACGCACAGCAAACCGGTGACCGAGGGAGATATGCTGGTGTGCAGTACCGGTAGAGATGGAACCAGTTGTGAAGGTGGAGGTTTGTAGGTCAACCAAACTGGTCTTGATCATTCACGACCACAAGCAGGTGTTACACCGCACTCGACCTAATCATCAACTCACTCACAATTCACTCTGATAACGTTGTTTTGCCAACTTTTCTTCTGTTGTACTGTACATCTACGGCGATCTTGACATATCACTATTTGAGATGCCGACCACTCTCATGAGGGTATTTTTAGGCAAAACATGGGTGAAGGATGAGTATTGAGCGGTGTAGTAATGAGTTATGAGGTGTAGTCAATTGTTACAAACTGAGACCGACTTTCCTAGAATGGGTCATTAATTAATAGCCCAATGACCAATGGAAATACAAGGACCAACGGCTTAACATGACTTCCGAACCACTGGTGGTAATGGTCGATGGCTTCAAACGATGGTGGGTATCATCAGATGATCACTGAGACTATCTGAGTTTCGCTTTAGACCTATATCATCCTCAAACCGACTACCATGAAGCTGGATTACAGGACCATGCCACGAAATTGAGTAGATATAGTTAATAACTATTGAAATACAGGAATAAACGTCAATTTTCAATTGATTAACATGCCAATCAACATTAAATTGATTACGGCCCAAAGCAGTACGGAAAAAGATGTTTCTAAGTAGCTTACCACCAAGCAAAAATACCAGATTGAAAATTGTCGCGAAGAGAATGTGGTGACGTGGTAGCGGCGGGGTTGACCGGTGGTGGAGGAGGTGTGAGAAGCCGTACTCTGCGCAACATGGCTTATCCGTTATTGGCAAACTTTGCACACTTTCACGCTGCTTGAACACGCAACGGTATAGTCCCTACCCTCATCACACTGGGCTGGGCTCACATTAATTAGTGTACATTTTGCCATGGTAAAATTAATTTAAAGATGTAGCTCATTAAATAATTTTTATTTGTACAAGCGCTTTCAATAGCAAGCTATCATCATCAGGCAATTGCACAATATTTCAAGTTCATTTCTCAAGTTTAAATAAAAACAACCAAATTGTTTTAAAATTAAATCCTAAGCTTTTAACGAAATAATTACAAATCTTAGTCTTCAGTTGAAAACATAAAACTGCTTAAACCCTTGTTTAAGAATAACATTATATTTTCAAACGTTACTTGAGGAAATGGATAGTTTGGATAGTTAACGTTATAAAGCTACGAGTTATGTATTAGACATTATGTAATAAGCCATGTAAATAGTCTTGCTAACATGATTCACTTATGTTTTTCTTCTAATCGTATGTAAACATTGAAGACAACTTCGTGCCAACAGTTGCATAAGAAGCAATTCGAATAATTAATAATATAATAGTTATATCGCTATGATATAATCAGTTATAAATATGTCCCTATGATAAAAAAGTTTTTCAGAAGCATTAAACATTGTAAAAAACGTAACGTTTGTCTTGTTTGACGAGGCGAAGTTAAGACTACAAAGTCCTCTCTTCCACTCAACCTCGACCTTTACCTAGCGTCACCGTATTGGTCATATTGACTGGGACTCGTGGCGTGGTTCTGTAAACCAGCTTCATGGAGGTCAGGTTTTGAGGATGATATAGGTCTAAAGCGGCTCAATAGTTTCAGTGATCATCTGATGATACCCGCATCAACTCCCACCATCGTTTAGACATATCAGACCATCACCTGCGTGGTTCAGAAGTCACGTTAAGCCGTTGGTCCCGTATTTCCATTGGTCATTGGGCTATTAATTAATGACCCATTCTAAGGAAGAGTCGGCCTTAGTTTGTAGCAAGACTACACCTCATAACTCATTACTACCACTCATCACACTCATCCTTCACCACATATTTGCCTTAAAATGCCCTCATGAGAGTGGTCGGCATCTCAAATAGTGATATAACAGTGATATATTGCAAATTGTAAGTGGTGACTGGGGGATCGAACCCGCGCCACCGGAGTGATGAGCTCCGGAGTCGCGCGATACCAATCCTCCACGGATCCGATTAATTGTGTGAAATTAATTTACATATTTAAAATTGAAGCTAACGCGCGCGAAAAGAATTGACGTAAATGTCACGCGGATACGATATACCAAACGGAGGAAATTCGTGAGCTGTCAATTGTCAGTAAAAGTAACACTATGCTACACATCACGTTATTTTTAATGTGTGGTCCAACCTTGAGTTAAAGTAGCTTTACAAATTGTGTTTATTTATAAAATATTGTTTGTGTATTATTATAGAGAACTTATAATTTATTACGTAGGCCGTAGCTAGTTGTACGTATGAGTACACTTAAATGTTATTTTGAGGTTAATGTTATTTTACAAAGATATGGTTTGGAACTTTGGTCCGAAGATGCAAGCATTGCTTGCGAAAGATCGAAAGAGCTGAAATTGTTATTGGAGTGGTTCTGATTCAACAAAATTAGTTATTATTTCCAATAAGAGTTATTTCAAGAATGATTAAAAGTATTTAAAAACAAACTACTATAAAACCTTCGAGACTCAATCCCATTGTAGGTTTTCTGGTATTTTGTTTCTATGATAAAGTTAACTCTAGGTTTTAAGGTTCTAGGACCCCCCAAAGTGTCAGTATGCATTGAAAGCTACTTTTGGTTCCTCTAATAAAATGTACCGAGTTCGGTTGAGCTGAAAAAAAAACTGGTTAAAAGGTTTTAAAGGCGTTTCCACACTTTTGCCTGACCCTGTATACTAGCCGATTTATTTAATCGTTCAATATGAGAATACATTTTCAAGAAACGTGGCACTAATCCAATTTTACATAGACAGGAAGATAAAATGAATCTCGTAATTTTGACTTCATAGAGTGACCCCAAAGAAAAGTGGTATTCACGATCATGAAACAAGATGCAGAAAGTGCTAACGAACTGGGAGACACAGATGAAAGTTTAATAATTTAATCACCAATATACAAAGGTTTTTGTATTGGTTTTCTAAAATAATTACATAAAACTACAAGCCACTACAGCAAATATAATTAAACAAAATTCAAAATTTAACTTTTATAATAACATTTAATCAACAGACTTCTTAATGGCAAGTGAGTGGTCCATAAACTCCTGAACACTGTAAAACCCACTGGTGACCAGATAAGTTCTAAGCTCTTTTTGAAATAATTTTGTGTTTTGGAGATTTTGAATATTGTTCGGAAGATTTTGAAACAATATGATTCCTGCCTGATCGTTCATGATCGTTTGCCCTTTCAGGTAAGAATTCAACTAATCACAACCAGTTGCCAGGTTCGATCAAAAGTGCCCAAACGCTGAAGGTCTGTCAAAAACAAATTTCGGTCGTAAAGGCGTTTTTCAGTACAGACTGGTTTACATACTCGTATAACACAACGACTTACAATAGGGCTATAGTGGAATAATTCGAATGATTAGGATAGGGTGAAAGAACAAAATGTATGTTTGGACTTCGGTGTCAGAACCCATGCTCGGAAATTTTCAGTGCAAAATCGCAATGAGGATTGCATAACATGTCCATATGTTACAGTAATAACCCCCCAGTCAGTATTTGTCTGGTTAGTACCTGCTCAGATTACTATACGGCACAAGAGTTGTTCACAAAATACTGGGCAGCTTTGTAGTTGTCCAGATGTTGAACACGCTCCGTTCCCCACCAGGGAGGTTGGATCAGATATCATTTTAGGATGCGGCAGCAGGGTAGACCGCGACTTCAGGAGAGGCTTGCCATGACCTTGGGGGGAACGGTCCTCCGAGTGTTGGCAAGGCTCTCCATATCTTGGGGGTTAGAGTCCCCTAAGTGGTTGTCAGCGGGCTTGCTTGTCGCACCCTCTCATGATTGTCTGGTCAGCCGAACCCAGTCCCATTCCTCTCCTGAATCCAGACTTCCTTTCATTCCGGTGGTAGCGCAATATGCCCAACAGACGAGGCAGACGTGCATAAGGGTAACCAGTCCCTGACCACTTGATCCCCTCAATCTAACATCTAATCTACAGTAATAAACTTTTTATTTGTTTATCTTTATAAATTCTCAGGAAAACACAAATACAAGGCGAGGACAGAGGTGGATTATACATACAATACACTGAGTATCGCCGGTGGTGAAGACCGAGGCGCGGCGCGTGTCCGAGCGCGAGGCGGGCAGAGACGCGTGCGGAGAAAGCTCAAGTCACGAGCAGATGACAGTGATAACACACTGATAACACGTCCCCACCTTGCCAACCGCCAAGCATACCACATCACCCTGACAGGATAGTTCATAAATCACTGTTACTTTCCACTGGGGATTTTCCATTTTTTTAGACGGTCAATTTAAGGAAGGAATTTGATGATACCCGCATCAACTCCCACCATCGTTTAGACATATCAGACCATCACCTGTGTGGTTCGGAAGTCACGTTAAGCCGTTGGTCCTTGTATTTCCATTGGTCATTGGGCTATTAATTAATGACCCATTCTAAGGAAGAGTCGGCCTTAGTTTGTAACAAGACCACCTCATAACTCATTACTACCACTCATCACACTCATCTTTCACCACATATTTGCCTTAAAATACCCTCATGAGAGTGGTCGGCATCTCAAATAGTGATTTAGTGATTTAGAGGCTTTATTTAACCCTCAAACTCAATGATGCCTCGTAGTCCTCCAATGTTTCCAGTCTAGTCGAAAACTGTCGGATGATACGAACAACCCAGCAATATCTGAAAAGTGAGCAGCGAGACGCTGGGCTCTGCAAGAGAGAGTCACTTGCAAGTAATCAAACCACTTTTGTACTATCACTGTACCATTTCTCCTTTCTTGGCTCGCCATCCAAATTGGTCTGGTGCATTGGACAAGTGCTAAACTACAATACTCGAGAAGCCGGTCTCATTGTGAGCGGTAGAAGGTAGGAGTCGAGTGCCGGCTGGTGTTATTGTAGCAATGGTACGGTTCAGGTGTAAATTACAGGAAATTTCCGCCCTCGGCACTTCCACGGTCGCGATTACTAGACCGAAAACCGACTAGTGACTAGTGGACAGGAAGAGGTGGTGGTTAGGTAACGCGTAGGCGTCGACAAGTGCGCTCACGTTTTCCACCACACGTGGGCGGGTTATGTCCAGATCACGATTTTACATTTTGGTTTGGTTACGTTAAAAATTTCCTTTCGCGCCTGCCGGGTTACTTTAGCCCGAGGTGGAGCTGACTGTTTGAGAATGGATGTTTGACCTCATCGCAAACACGATATTAAGTTATTCGACCCAACTTAGTCTAATTCAACTACAAGAGAATGTATTGTATACATATAATAGGGAATAACCTCTAGTAAACCTTGTGGAATATTACAGTTATATTTCACCAAGCAAAACTTCTAAAGCCTGTGAATATATCATTCAAAACACGCTAAACTTTTTTGACAAAAATACCATGTACGAAGTTGTTCTGTACAAGTGTATACTAAATTCACCTATGACAAGGACGAGGAGGTGACCTTGGCTTGCTAGGTCAGTGCTGGTACCAGGCAGTCACTGTAGGCAGGCAGGGTGGAGCACGGTGGCTGGTACGGCTGGCGGGGATCCATACTCCGTTGTGCAGCACGCTACCATCCCCGCGCCATACCCGTACTGTTATCCGATACCGGTCACTGTAGTGTCAATCATACCCTTCCCTTTCAGCGCAACTTGACAGACATTCCACTAGAGTTTCTACTCTGTACATTAGATTATTTCCTGTATCATCTACCAGATCCTGCGCGATATCGACAATTCTTGCAGATGGAAACACAAAATAATGAATGTTTTTTCTTTTCAAAAGATTATTGAATTTAAAATAGAATTTCTGAAGAAAAATCAGTAAAAAGTTACAACATAGAACCGTAGTTGGAAAATGTCGTCAGGTGTGTGCAGGCTACGTGTGGAAGGCCTACAAAGACGTGTATTTATGGTAATGAAATAACCAAGGAGTTGAACAGAGAGCGTGTTTCAATAATTATACGCCGTCATCTCCGTACATAAGCGATGAGCTGTTTGTTTACGTCAACTTCTTTACTATACACTCCAAGCGATTCCTCATGAGCAAATACAAAGAACAGGATAAATAATTATCTTGCTGACAATTATTGCAATATATGTTTGTTTCAGCAAAGATTCACACCTATATACAATTTTAGTCTTAACTGCCTTAGTCTATATTTCACCAGTAGCAAGTTGATATGCACGCCTTTTATTGTCGGAATACTTATCGTGTAAACGAAAATACCATAAATATTGTCAACCACCTCACTGTGGGTTGAGGCGGGTTGGTAGGACGGAGGACAATGCGGGTGAAAGTGTCGGTACCTCCTGGACAGAAGAGAGTCTGGTTCCGCTCCGGGGCGCAACTGTCTCCTCTACCAGTAGTACAGTAGTCCTACTGTAGTGTGCAAGGTGCTCAGTATACCATTGGATATATACAGGGTGTCCTATAAGTAAAGTGCCAGACTCTGGGAAAAGGTTATATGCTGGTTAAAAAGTTATAAAGGTGTTTTCGTACTTTCGCATAATACAAATCTGTGTAAATTAAAATGGACGCCATTTCTTTTTGGGTTAACATAGAGACGTCTAGTTTTCAGCGCTCATCAACATTTTTAAGACCTTCAAAATGAGGTGTCACTCGATGGGGCTTCCCTATGAAAATTATGGGACTCCCCAATCCCCCATTTTGAAAACTGGGGCAAAGTGTCAGTATGCATTAAAAGGTACTTTTGTTTTCTCTAATAAAATGTACAAATTTCGGTTGCGCTGAAAAAATTGGTTAAAAAGTTATAATGGCGTTTCCACACTTTTGCCTGGCCCTGTATCGTATATTTTTTTCTTGTGTATTTTACCGTACCCCGACCGCAGTAATTTAAATTATGATTATAGCTTTTGTCTTCTAAAACGATGTTAATACTTAATATTATGATTTATAAAACCATATTAACAGATTAACTGGACGGTATAGACCTTTTTCAATTCATTACCTCCCACTGTAAAGATTAACCGACTAGCACGTCCTCAAAAATTATAATAAATAAATTGTTTATTGCGTCAATATTGAACGTGTTATGCAATCGTCAAATTACTGCAATTAAAAAATCTAAAATTTTCCACACATTCTACCATCGAAATCCCATTCAACATACATTTTTGGCATTCACTCTCTCTCATTTATTCGAATTGTACCACTATAACCCTTAGTGTGTTCCGCGTTTTCCCAGTCATGTGCCATAAACTCGTCTGTATTATAAATGCTTCTGCGGCCAAAACCTTTTTTAGACGAGTTTTAAAAGCCTTAAGCTCTGGGGCACTTTTGATCGAATTTCGCAACTTGTTGATGAGTTGAACTCCTACAGGAGCTGTCAACTCCTACCGGAGCAGTGTTCATAAACTGCTGTTCTGTCTCTCCCAGTTCGGTAGTTTTCCCTGCCTCTAGTTTCATAAGAGTGAATGTGAAACTTCTTCCTCTTACGAGACCGCATTTTGATTTGAAAAAAGACATGTTTCTAAAATATAGAGGCAAGGTAGTGTCAACAATTTCAATATTTTGAATGCTGGTCTACACGACTCTCTCCATTGCAATTTTGCAATGGTTCGGACTGCTTTTTTTTGAGAATGAAAACTCTGGCAAAACTTGATTTTAAGCATCCACCCCACAAAGCTAATCCGTAGGGAAGGTGTGGGTAGATTACTCCGTAATACGCCGTCATCAGTACCTGAATTGGGCAGTATTCGGACAGTTGCCTCAAAACATAAATGCCTGAGGCTTATGTATGATGGAATTAAATTGTGTACGTATGTTAATATGCTAAGCCCCTCTCCTTGTAGCACAGCCCCAGTTAACTGAGGTTAGCCTTCGGTTGATGCTGAAGGTTTCTAGTCAATCTAGTCCTCACTTTCCCTAGGCTATGAACAGTGCACGCAATTCTTCTACTTGAATGAACATTTGACCATTTCCACCGGATTTCCGATTGCATCACTTCACACCAACAACCACACATTCCGTACTTGCACTTGTTGCTTTGCTATTTATCATTTCTCTGTTCAATCATAGAGCTAACTAGTGTTGCTAGTTGCGTGTACGTATGCTTTCGTTTTCTCCGCTACGAGTCATTTAACTTATGCAATATTGCTGTTTTCTACGCACCACTTTTATGTCCATTCATGTTTACTGCATTGAAACCGGGGAAAATTGTGACTAAACGACCGTGTAAAGCTACACGACTCAGTGGTGTAAAATTCCCGGGAATTTATACTTGGAGGAAATTCAAAGGTTCCCGGAAATTTATGGGAACTTATGATAGAAACGGCAATATTAAAAAGATTTCCTTAGAACTTATCTAGATAGTTTATAGGACTTTAATAACAATTGATAAAGAGTTATGATGCAAATACAAATTATTTTAGTCAACTTAAATCCTTTACATACATTTTAAAATTTTGATACTTGTTTTTTAACAGTAAACTGGCTGCGTTCGTTTTAAATATTATTGAATACACATGATTGCTTGCATGTTTTCTTGTATATTTGTTATAAAGTAATGAAAAATGCTCCCAAATCCCTAATAGGTCATTTTAACCCTATTAAATTAAATCTTATATTTGACGAAAAACTAGCTACTTATTAATTTGAGTATTCTTCAAAACTTTTACCGTCAGGTTTATGGAGTTCATAATGAAATTTACTTTGGGTTTCATAATCAACCGAGTCCGCCCAAAACTTTATTTCGGGTGAAATAAAAATTTTGCCATGATCTATCACAATTTTTCTGATTATTTGGCTTTGTTATTTATCATTTAGAATGGGTTAATGTGGGATAAAGGGCGAGTGTTTAGATTGATGGTGAGGACCGTGAGGTGTAGTCTTGTTACAAACTAGGATCGACTGTTCCTCATATTGGGTCAATAATTAATAGCCTATAACAACCAGTAGAAAAGGATCAACAGCTTTTGAACCACGGGGAGCTTACTGCAGCGCCAGGAGTTGTACTCGGGCTATCATCATGCGAAGCACACACTGTATGTACCTCTGAGCTGGTCAAAAAGGATTTAAATACTTAATACAAAAAGGATTAAAAGTGCGTTAAATTAATTATTATTTTAGAAAAGAAATACAGCGGCAGTATGGCCAGTATTGTAGCCGGTTACAGCATCAATATTGAATATGCCATTAACATCAATTGTCTGATTTTAAATATGCCTTTGTAAATTCCTGTAGGTCATGAACAGTTCACTAAATCACTATTTGAGATGCCGACCACTCTTATGAGGGTATTTTAAGGCAAATATGTGGTGAAGGATGATTGTGATGAGTGGTAGTAATGAGTTATGAGGTGTAGTCTTGTTACAAACTAAGGCCGACTCTTCCTTAGAATAGGTCGTTAATAGCCCAACGACCAATGGAAATACAATGACCAACGGCTTAACGTGACTTCTGAACCACGCAGGTGATGGTCTGATATGTCTAAACGATGGTGGGAGTTGATATCAGATGATCACTGAGACTATCTGAGCCGCTTTAGACCTATATCATCCTCAAAACCTGACCTCCATGAAGCTGGATTACAGGACCAACGCCCGTTACCTGGTAGCTGGTACATTACTTGTGAAAGGTTCTATGGCTACCAGCAGTGCGCAGTCGACGAGGTGGACGACCAGCTGTTTATCAAGTTAACCATTGCCGGCAACTGCTCGAATCTTAATTTCAAATTGAGCGTTTTTGTATCTTAGGTAAACATTAATCGGTACCGCCATTATGATAATGGTCAGGTCGGGACCTCTCAATGGCGCGTGAAGAAACCTATCGGTTACAACCATTGTTATAAACTGAGGCTTTTTATGTGCACTTTCTCAACACCGTGACGAAACCTGTAACAGTTCTGTTTGCACTCTGTATATATTTACGAGGATTGTAAGTTCTTTGTCGGTTACATGGCGGATTAGTTCCCCAACTCCTTCACAGTTACATTATATTAGTGAATTTCCTTTGGGAAAATGAGATATTCATGCCGTCAGCATGGTGAGACACAAGCCTGGGACCTAGAAATAAGCACCAATCCTAACCCCACAACACGTTTCGAGCATTTTTCCGACTTTTTCTTATACAATACATATGTTTACAGGTCTTGTTTAGGCTGTACAAGACTGTACAGGTCGCACTTTTGGTCCAATATGGTAAAAATTTTCATTATGTAAATATCTTGGTCAAGTTCGACTGCCAGCAAAATCGGACTACCGGAACCCGGAAGTACCTTCTGGAGAGGGGAGGGAGTTTTCACACAAAAGTGGTTTTAATTATCAGAGTTAGTTAGCGAATTGGAGTAACAAACTGCAAAATAAATTCGCTTCTATCATGCCAGCCGGCGCTTTAGCGATTAGCTTCGTGTCGCCCTGGTACACTAAATCACTATTTGAGATGCCGACCACTCTCATGAGGGTATTTTAAGGCAAATATGTGGTGAAGGATGAGTGTGATGAGTGGTAGTAATGAGTTATGAGATGTAGTCTTGTTACAAACTAAGGCCGACTCTTCCTTAGAATGGGTCATTAATTAATAGCCCAATGACCAATGGAAAACAAGGACCAACGGCTTAACGTGACTTCCGAACCACGCAGGTGATGGTCTGATATGTCTAAACGATGGTGGGAGTTGATGCGGTTCTCATCAGATGATCACTGAGACTATCTGAGCCGCTTTAGACCTATATCATCCTCAAAACCTGACCTCCATGAAGCAGAATTACATTTATGTATTGTCCGTGTATCTGATAAAACTTCAAAGCACTAAATTGCTAGCTTTACTTTGTTTGTATGAGGTATAAAATTTTTGACAATTTTGTTTGTTTTAGGTAAGTTCCGGCAAAGCAGTGCGTTGCCTTATCCAGCTGTGATAAGTATACATTTATCTTAGTACACCGTAATTACATAAGTTCAAAATGTATTTCATACCTTTTGGGATTGACATTAAGTTGACGTTTGCTAACGAGTATGATACTGAAATAACTCAGTAGGCAATGTTGTTTTTCTTTAAGTTATTTGTTTTAAAATATTGTTATGTCTGTGCTCGTCTGAAAGGACATTGATTTATCTTCCTTTAATTAACTTTGATGCTGATCCAGTTTTACTGCAGTCAAAAGCAACAGCTCCGAACTGTTCTGAACGGCTGCACTGTGCGCTGTGGTACGCTGTTGACGTATGGACACACAGAGCTCTGCATGGAGTCTGGTCACCATATCAGGCGTGTCACACGCGGAATCACTTGTGTTGTGTTGACATCTGGAATCGGTTTTGGCTGTGGTTCAAATCGGCGTTTGTAGGCTTGCTGATTCAAATAGTACTAGCCTATAGTTCACTCAATTTCACGTTGGTGTTTATATATCCTTTCTAAGCACTTATAAATCAATTTCACGTTGATGTTTATACATCCTTTCCAAGCACTTGTAAATCAATTTCACGCATTGATGTTTATATCCTTTCCAAGCAAGCACCCATAAACTATTCTCCGTGGAAACTAGATGTCAACACTTGTTCTAGAGCTCACAGAAAGACAACGAAATGCATAATACGCGGCACGCCTCAAGTTTGAAATTTAAAAAACTATATCGCTTACTGTACCAGCCACTTTAAGAAAAACTAATCTTTGCGTTACTATATACTGGGGTACATCAAAAAAGAGTTGTTCACAAAATTACTGGGCAGCTTTGTAGTTGTCCAGATGTTGAACACGCTCCGTTCCTACCAGGGAGGTTGGATCAGATATCATTTTAGGGGGATGCGGCAGCAGGGTAGACCGCGACTTCAGGAGAAGATCTTGGGGGGAAAGGTCCCCGAGTGTTGGCAAGGTTCTCCATGTCTTGGGGGTTAGAGTCCCCTAAGTGGTTGTCAGCGGGCTTGCTTGTCGCGCCCTCTCATGATTGTCTGGTCAGCTGAACCCAGTCCCGTTCCTCTCCTGAATCCAGACTTCCTTTCATTCCGGTGGTAGCGCAATATGCCCAACAGACGGGGCAGACGTGCATAAGGGTAACCAGTCTCTAACCACTTGATCCCCTCAATCTAACATCTAACTCTTTACGTTTCGGGCAGCAAGGTAACTCCACCCGCTTTATCAACGGTCTAACCTAAACCTAAAATACATCATGAAATTTCTATTCATAGACAACATCTTAAACCAACTATTTGCAATGGTTTGGTGTAAGATGTCATTTGTGTTATAAATAAAAAAATAACCTTTTGGTTCGGATAACTGTGACTTAATGCGCTATAAATACAGTAATACAGTTAAAGAAATCTATTATATTGACTGGGACTCGTGGCGTGGTCCTGTAATCCAGTTTCATGGAGGTCAGGTTTTGAGGATGATACAGGTCTTAAGCGGCTCAGATAGTCTCAGTATCATCTGATGATACCCGCATCAACTCCCACCATCGTTTAGACATATCAGACCATCACCTGCGTGGTTCGGAAGTCACGTTAAGCCGTTGGTCCTTGTATTTCCATTGGTCATTGGGCTATTAATTAATGACCCATTCTAAGGAAGAGTCGGCCTTAGTTTGTAACAAGACTACACCTCATAACTCATTACTACCACTCATCACACTCATCCTTCACCACATATTTGCCTTAAAATATCCTCATGAGAGTGGTCGGCATCTCAAATAGTGATTTAGTGATATTACATCGGGAGTGAGGACATTAGAGCGAGGAAAAGGCTTGGGCGGGCTCAGTTTCCCAAGCTGCTTTCCCTGGACCCATGACTTCCGCGCGCTGGACTGTGACATAACCCATCCATCTAGAGTCAGAGCCGCTCCAGAACAATCCAGACTGTGATAGATAACCACGGCCACGTTATAATTGCCGCCTGATTAGTGATTAGTGATGCCTTGTGAAATAGTCGAGCCCTTCCCTTCTCCTTCACCCTGCACTCTTGATTCAACCACGAACTGAACTGCACATCTGCGCTGTCCGTTGTCGTTTCATTCTCAACAATTTAATTTTGAAAGTAGAACTTCAAGGTCGTTGGGAAGTAAGAAGAAAATTAAAATCCAACATTCAGGCATTAAGCTTCCAATGCTTTGTCATGAATCTTTTTTAAAGTGTTGATTTATAAGCAAGTTGATTGGCTCATATTTTTTCGCAAGGGTGCTCAGAAGTGGCCCTGGCCTTGATTTTCCCATAGGAACAATGTAAAAACACAATTTTTTTGGGACACCTCACTCCTGCAATTTTATCGAATTGTTATGGAATGAACTTTGTTTTAGTGTTTTGTTTAAGTTACTCCGCTAAGCCGAATTTCCACTTTGTAATGTATAAAACCGTGGCATAAGTCCAATATTTCCAGAACTTTCTTATTTTATTTCTTGTTGTTTATTAAACTCATAAAATTAAAAAAAGTAATTAAATGAGTAACTGCAGTACACTGTCATCTTTCAAATAAAACTTATTAAACAGATTTGGCGAAAGTTGTAAGCGTGGAAAGTCATAAGAAAGTGCTTGTTTTTACATTGTTCATATGGGACAAAAAACAAAATGGCCGACTGGTACTGAACGCTCAGTACGCCTAACGTAATCAAGTTTATTGGTCCTTCTCAATTACCAATTAGTTCTTCAAAAGTAGTTTAATTGTATCTAAAGTCCCTTTAAAACAATCCTTAACGGTTATCTTACTGCTACGACTAAATTCGCCCATTCACTATCACTATTTGAGATGCCGACCACTCTCATGAGGGTATTTTAAGGCAAATATGTGGTGAAGGATGAGTGTGATGAGTGGTAGTAATGAATTATGAGGTGTAGTCTTGTTACAAACTAACGCCGACTCTTCCTTAGAATGGGTCATTAATTAATAGCCCATGACCAATGGGAATACAAGGACCGACGGCTTAACGTGACCTCCGAACCACGCAGGTGATGGTCTGATATGTCTAAACGATGGTGGGAGTTGATGCGGGTATCATCAGATGATCACTGAGACTATCTGAGCCGCTTTAGACCTATATCATCCTCAAAACCTGACCTCCATGAAGCTGGATTACAGGACCACGCCACGAGTCCCAGTCATTGATAGCTCGTCAAGTGAGTTGTGACATGACTAGAGCGTTGTATCAACTGTTAATGAGCCGATGTGGCGTTGATTGCGTTTGCAGTGAGTGTATCGACATTTGAGTGTCGAGGCTTGGGAGTTGTTGGGACCGGGCTAATGTCGAGGATCACGCGATCTGTCCATGTCGATGTGTACATGTTTAATTAGTGTCGTCCTCCTTCGCAACGTCCTCCCTTGCATGATGTGCCGCAAATATTTACACAAGACAAGCTTGAGACTGCTCGTGCTCGCTCAGCTAGTTACAGTTCGTCAGGTTTAGCATGGCCGGTGAGATGGGCTGTAGGGCCATAAGCGGCCAGCAGGAAATCTCAAGGCCACCGGCCATGCTATACCTAACGAACTGTAGATCGCACAGTTTGTATATTTCACTAGACGGACGACATGGGGTTCAAGAAGTGTAAAACGAATTTCTGAATCAATACAATTCTCTATGTATTTGACGTTTTTGTCCTTTTTTTACAAATTATAGATTTTTTGAAAAAGTTTTAGTGACAAAACACCAAAAAAGCATATGCTTAGTGATTTTTACATTGAGAAAAAAAATTCAAACTTATTCTCTACCATTCACCGAATCGTTCATTTCTTAATCAAGGCTATACAAAAAACATATACTTTAGATTTAACAAAGAAAAAAAGGAGGTCTTGTTTTAAAGAAACACTGTCTCTTTAAAGAAAAAAACGTTAACGACCTTTGGATAATATCTTACATAATTATAGACTTATAGAACACGATGAGTTTTAAAAAGTTGTATCTAGACTAATATCATTAATTGCTATTCTATTAAAAAAATGATTGACTTAAGTTCTTTTGATGGAGGGGTATTAAAACCAGGCGTGGTTACAATCGCAAACGGGTAGTAGTAAGAATCAATTGGATTTGAGGGAGTGACAATATCGACATTAATTAACAGAATCTGCGCATGATTTCACCTGTTTGGCTCGTCTCGCGGGTTCAAAGGTCGACTAGTGGGAGGCACCGCCGAACTTTCTACCTCGATCATCTCTATCACTTCTCTATTAAAGGAGGAGTAATTTTTTCTTGATAAGGAATTCATTTGAGGTGCACTTACCTCGTTGTTGCCGAGGTTATACTTAAGGGGAAAGTTGAATACCGTCTTGTGTCGTCGATGACCATTTATGCAAATTCTTCACGAAAGTAAGATTTCCAAAATATGTTGCGTTTGAGGCTCTCACTTTTATGCAGAATAAAAATTTCAAACCCTTTCTCAACGGTGTTAGGGTGTTAGTTTAACGTTGTACACTGTGTGACAAGTACAATAAGTGTTCATCTTAACACTACTTTTTGACTATTTACACACACGTAGAGCTAGTACCATACCAAATTTTAAAATGTCAAGTTTTATATCCACTTTAATTTTACTTGTTTAATTATTTGTTGTGATTCTAGATATATGAAATGTAAATTGTATGTAAGAGACAATTGAAAAATTGTATGTATAAAAGGGGCTTAGATGTGAGAGTGAATGGAAAATTTTAGTTCAATCAACTTTTCTGACGATTGCCATACATTGTAAGATGTTTTGCAATAACAAATTTATTTATTTATTAACCATCATATAGCGCCAGCGGCAATTTCTGTGTGAAACGTGACCAGTTCCAAACAAAACCAATTTGCCATTTCCTAATCATTCTGGGTTAAAACTTGAAAAGCAAAATACAGCAATAGTTTTCTTCCCCACACATCAGTTCTTTCCTTTTCTTTTCTTTTTTTTTCTTGTCTTCGCCAATGGAATTTTAATTTGTTCTCATCCTATAGGGATTGTGGGCATCACAAAACGATTTTAGGGAAAGCGGTCCAAACCCTTGTGCCTGCGCCGGGAATCGAACCCGCGACCTTGCGCTTTGCAAGCCGTGACTCTACCCACTGAGCCACGGACGCAGGCAAAAATAAAAATAATGATTAAAACGGCTATTTTTACAGCAGTTTGTTTTGTTAAATATTGATTGCGCA
Source organism: Matsumurasca onukii (assembly GCA_018831715.1). Taxonomy (NCBI): domain Eukaryota; kingdom Metazoa; phylum Arthropoda; class Insecta; order Hemiptera; family Cicadellidae; genus Matsumurasca; species Matsumurasca onukii. Next base: position 10,706,234 of record CM032062.1, read on the forward strand.
AAAGCAGCTTAAACTATGCACGTAGGTTGTTTTCAGTCGCCCTGTTTAGGGACTGTTGTAACGTTTACTTGCGGGATCAAACCCCAATCACTTAGCTTAATTGGTTTGATAATTGGCAAACGCGGTGATTACTCAAGAGCAGTGGAGAGGAGTGGGGAGGAGAAGAGGATTGGGCGTGTTCGACTGTGAGGATTGGCGAAGAATTAGCCAAGTGGTTGTGGTCGAATCCGCTTTGTGCAAGCACGCGACCCATCCACCACCACCTCGTGCTCTTTAATCTGTGCTATAAACGTTACCAAAACCCTCCAAAAATAGTATAATACAGTACCAGTTAAAGGGCCTAGCAGGGCGCTCTCTAGTAGCATAAAACTAAAACGCTCTGACATCAGATTCTTAATATCATATTTAACTGGACATGGGCACTTCAGGCATCATATACAGAAATTGGGATTGCATAATGGTAATACTCTATGTAGACTTTGCGAGCAGGCACATCCTATTAGAATGTCCCTCTCTGGAGACTAGGAGAAGATGTCTTCTAGAGGGGCGTAATTGGGATGAAGTTCACTTGTCTGAGCGTGGGGGAGTCATCTTGAGGCTTTGTGGTCCCACAGGGGTGGGTCTTCCAGGCTAAGATAACCGGGCAGTACAATAAACCTTTGGTTGACGTACAATTGGTTCACTACCATGCACTGTAAAACCGATACTCCCCGAAGCCATAACTTACATATGATTGTCCAAACCCATCCTCCGCTCTAGACAGAGTCGCGAGTGATGTAGTGGATGAATCATGTAGTACAGTGTATAGTGGTGAGGAGTGACCGGAGCTGCGTGTTTTGTAACAGGAAACCCTGACTGACAGTAGACAGTAGACAGTGGTCACAATGAGGGTCACAGGTCAATCTAGCAACAATCCCCCGTTATTGTGACCTCACACACTACGTAACACTACCTAATACGGATCTTTTATAACTCAATACAACAAAGGTGCATGACTCTATTGTGATCAAAAGTGTTGTGTTGTAAAATAATTCAATTACTAAGCCGGTAGTAAAAGGTTGTTTGAATTATGTTTGATATTTTTCTTGTAAATTTAGCATTTTAGTTTTACGCCCCGCCCCCTTTTTTCATTATCAGTTTTGCGCCCCTCCCAATGGTCATTTCATCTGACCGATTTTGGCTAAATCACTATTTGAGATGCCAACCACTCTCATGAGGGTATTTTAAAGCAAATATGTGGTGAAGGATGAGTGTGATGAGTGGTAGTAATGAGTTATGAGGTGTGGTCTTGTTACAAACTAAGGCCGACTCTTCCTTAGAATGGGTCTTTAATTAATAGCTCAATGACCAATGGAAATACAAGGACCAACGGCTTAACGTGACTTCCGAACCACGCAGGTGCATGGTCTGATATGTCTAAACGATGGTGGGAGTTGATGCGGGTATCATTAGATGATCACTGAGACTATCTGAGCCGCTTTAGACCTATATCATCCTCAAAACCTGACCTCCATGAAGCTGGATTACAGGACCACGCCACTAAACTTTAGTCCCCTGGTGCTTACGTTTTTACTTTTTTATCCTCTGATGCTTATGTTTTTTTCTGATAGTTGTTTTACATACAGATTTCGAGTTTAGTTTTTGCTTGCAATGAATTCATTAAAATATGTTTCATTGAAATAAGTTGCTCGGCAGAGCGAAAGTGTTGAGTGCGGTTCCCGTGGCGTGTGCCAGACTGCCAGCCACACACAGAGAAGAGATGTCCTTGCCCGGCTCACATGAGTCACGGGGACGGGGGTGAGAGTGCGAGTACAGATACAGAGTGTTTAGGTAATGAGCTCGTGCCACCGAGGTGACAAACCCGACTGATAACATTCCAGCACGACCTCACCTCACCTCACCTACTCCTGCCACTGCCACTGTTCAGTGCAAATTAGTTTTAGGTTACAAAGTTATCACATAGTCCACTTTAGAAACCAACAGATTACAAACTCGTTATTTTGTGATGCACCTACAAAATATCGTTACACTAAATCACTATTGGAGATGCCGACCACTCTCATGAGGGTATTTTAAGGCAAATATGTGGTGAAGGATGAGTGTGATGAGTGGTAGTAATGAGTTATGTCTGGTTACAAACAAAGGCCGACTCTTGTTTAGAATGGGTCATTAATTAATAGCCCAATGACCAATGGAAATACAAGGACCAACGGCTTAACGTGACTTCCGAACCACGCAGGTGATGGTCTGATATGTCTAAACGATGGTGGGAGTTGATGCGGGTATCATCAGATGATCACTGAGACTATCTGAGCCGCTTTAGACCTATATCATCCTCAAAACCTGACCTCCGTGAAGCTGGATTACCGGACCACGCCACGAGTCCCAGTCATTATACGTGAACTGTGCGTATACTATATTCAAGGGTATATGCATGATGTAAACATGCGTAGGTATAATTAAGTTATTTGTGAGAAACCAAAAGTCCTCCTCAAAAGTAGTTGCTTGAGTTAAATGTGTTGTGCCGTACTGGACTTAAGGTTTATAACTAAACATGCTTACCGACATAAAAGTTACTTAAAACATGTTCTACTCTGATGTGGCGTTGTAAATAAAGTGGTTTGAAGTGTTGAGAGTTCCATCGATAAGTGAAATGCGTCGTTGATACCGGCTGAACAATGGTTGTACGACAGTACGTGTTGTATCAATATTTTAAGTGTTTACGTTATGCTTGTAAAAATAATTGCATTTCTTTATGATTGTGAAAAACTAATAAACCGTTTTGGAAACGAAAGATAGACTCCATTATCTAGATTCATGACCATTATTAAGATTGATACTTCCCAGAGTTAAGAAACTGAATGTCAAAACGAGGTAACTGAATCGAACAGCAGTAACTTATAGATTTGTGGTCGTGACAGCGTGGTTGGATGCAGCAGGATCGCTGACAGGAAGCGCAAATCTATAAGTAGAGGTGCCGTGGTGATGAGTGTGTCAGGTTCCCAGCAGCAGCACGGCGCTGCACGGCGGTGAGAGGACACTAGCCTGTGCCTGTGCCTGTGCTGGGCCATGGGAAGGCTGCAGGCTATTGTCCACAAGGACGGAACCAATGGTTCCGCCACGGTGACTGGAGGATAACTGATCGACCACCACCACCACCATGTACCGCCACCAACCACAATCAGATCACTCGCCAAACATTCTATCAGTTTCACGTAAACTCGTGGCGTGGTCCTGTAATCCAGCTTCATGGAGGTCAGGTTTTGAGGATGATATAGGTCTAAAGCGGCTCAGATAGTCTCAGTGATCATCTGATGATACCCGCATCAACTCCCACCATCGTTTAGACATATCAGACCATCACCTGCGTGGTTCGGAAGTCACGTTAAGCCGTTGGTCTTTGTATTTCCATTGGGCTATTAATTAATGACCCATTCTAAGAGTCGGCCTTAGTTTGTAACAAGACTACACCTCATAACTCATTACTACCACTCATCACACTCATCCTTCACCACATATTTGCCTTAAAATACCCTCATGAGAGTGGTCGGCATCTCAAATAGTGATTTAGTGATGTTAAAGGTGAAGTCCTGTCTTTCTATACCATTGATCCTCGGGCTTAACGTTCTCTGGAGCCAAAGCGTCACGTGACTCGCTGGGTCAGGCAGGCATGGAGGCGGCATTGAACCAAGTGAACCACGGGTTCGCTGTAAGGCATAGGTACTCGGCAGTAATCATTAGCAAGTTATGTAGTAAAGCTCATTAAAACAATAAGCAAGGTTAGAAACCTTGATAAGTTTTGTAGCTTCTTATGCAATAGACCAGAAACTTTGGCTACCTGTACGCATACTATTAGGTGCTACAGTATTTACCCAGAAAATAAAATAGGCTTTTAGGAACGCCTCTTGTGCACGTGTTCAAAAGAATCGAATGAACTAGCTTTGTTCATAAATTATTCACGTATCTGAACGATTCTTTGACCTCTACCTAACTGTTGTTGCTAGACTTTCCCACAATCAAATCAGCCGATACCCCTATTGGCTAAGTACAGGTAGTTCAATTAGTCCTTATTGAATGAGCAAGTAAATTGAGTCATGAACGCTAAAGGATACAACTAAACAGTTGTAGTGTATAAATCACTTCAATATTTGATCGCGAAAACAAGTATACAGGGTGTCCCATAAGTAAAGTGCCAGACTCTGGGAAAAGGTTATATGAGTCAAAATAAAGAAAAAATCAAGAATACAATTTTTCAAAAACGCTTAGTTAACCTGATATTAATTTTTGCCATTTTATATTTTTCACTAATTATTTATAATCTTCCATACCATTTATCGGATTTGACTCAAACTTAACATAAATGTGTATCTAAGTACGACCATTTATGGAAAAAATTACCAGGATGATCTAACATATCATTTTAAAGCGGTGGCTATTTTATGGTAATTTTAGGGAATACTTGGTGTTACACCTTAAGTAGAAAATAAACGGTGAGTTTTACGATAAAATGTAAAGAATAACGTTTTGTGGCGAATTTTATAACCTATCTATTGACACCAAGGTCGTAAAAATCTATTGGGAAACAACGAAGTTTTAGGGGAAACTCTGGATGAAATCAGACAACTTTCCACCTCATTATCTTGATGTTTCCACGGTTTCCACTGTAACTTTGTTGATTCTTTATCGATTTTTGACCTTAAAAACTTACTCGAAAAATGCCTTAAAAATACCAAAAAATAGCCACCGTTTTAAAATTATAAGTTAGATCATGCTGGTATTTTTTTCATAAATGGTCTTACTTGAATACAAATTTATGCTAAGTTTTAGTCAAATCCGATAAGTGGTGATCAGGAAAATAATAAATAAATAGTGACAAATATAAAATGGCAAATATCTGGTCAACTAAGGGTTTTTTGAAAAATTTTGTTCTTGACTTTCTCTTTATTTTGACCCATATAACCTTTTCCTACAGTCTGGCACTTTACTTATGGGACACCCTGTATATTCGACAATCTGTGTGATTTGACTCTGAGGTTTGCCCGGTCTGATGGATTGTGCTAACACTAGAACACGTAGCAAGTGATTAAATGACTTCCGCATCTCGGGATGGATGGTAATCTGTGCGTAGAGCGACGTGACGTGCGTAGAGAAAGGGGGTTTAGTGCGCATGCGCGTGCTCGGGCAGAGCCGTTCGTTCCGCCGCCGCCGCCGCCGCCGCCGCTAGATAAACAATCGCTTTTACATAATGCAAGTCAAAAAAACTCCAGAGCACAGTTTGCGGTTAGCTGAAGTATGTAGAGGAGGTTCACACGCGTGACGATCCCAAGTTGTGGCATTTTCAACACTTCCCAGTAATCATAGATCGGAGTACTGTTGTGTGCATTCTTGATTTTACTCCGTGATAAGAATTATGCACGGTAGAGGTTGAAAGCGACCGTCTAAACAATCGTCTTGTGTCAGCCAGTAGTTTTAAATGTTTGCGAACTCTCTTGACAAAGCTACTGAATTTACGAAGAAGAATTGGCCAATTAACCCAATTCGAAAGTTATGCTTAGTCTTCGAACCCAAAAATAACGGGAATTCCATTATAAAACCATATTTTATTATTTCTTTTACCAATTTACATGTATACCTTCAGTATACTCTCCATTTAGTGTAATGCATTTGTTCATTCGATGCTCCCATGGTTTAAAGCACCCCTCATACCCCTTAGTCTGAATGGCTGAACGCTCCATCTTCGTTTGCCTTTTCACTCCTTCATTTTCGTCATAACAATGCATTTTTATGTAATTTTTATTTTGGGAACATAAAAAAGTCGCGTGGAGCAAGATATGGTGAGTATGGGTCATGGGGAAGGGTGGTCATGCTGGTATTTGCCAAAAACTATCGCACTGAGATTGCTACGTGGGCAGGCGCATTGTCATGATAAAAGAACCAGTCTCTATATCGCCACAATTTAGGTCTGGAGCCAAAAATTCAGTTTTGCGAATTTCAACACACTACAGACAGCACCTGTTTTAAACACATAAACAAAATTATAAAAGTGCTGGGCTTTTGTTGTGCCGCCATTTTGGTGAAAGACTTATCAATGACAAAACGTCAGTCAAAACGTGCACTCGTTCTAATATGGAATCGGGATCAATGAATGAACTATTAACGCGTTGCAGAAATCTACCGACAGGCTCTTACCGCGACGGAAGGTGGTTAAATAACAATGGCATTGAATATATGCGATAAACACTTTCACTATTCACTGATGTGAGTTTATAATGCCATTAGTGGTACGTGCGTTTGCGTAACAGTAAGTGTAATGTACCAAAAAGTGTTGCTTTAGTGACGTGTTCCATTTCACTCTCTCACCTGAGCCTCATCACAATCGCATTTTCTGCACTCCTTGCGTCACGACGAATAATAAAAATGTCATAACATTTCAGATCAGATTACTTGTCTGCTTGGAATGGCATTTTGAGTGAGGAAGTGAGCACGGCAAGTGTGCCCTGATGTCGCCACGAGACACACTCATAGAATGTCTCTCATATATACAAAGAACGAAACGAAAGAAAAAGTCAACGTTGATATCATGTATAACACACGAGTAACAGGTCATATGAACACAGCAGCAGATCCAAATACAAGATAAGCTATCTAAAATTACACATTTACAATATGGGGTTCCCCAAGGATCCATTTTAGGCCAAATTCTATTTTTAATTTACATTAATGACGTTAGTGGCATAAATAAAGGACAACTAATTCAATACGCTGATGACACGACCATCAGTGTTGTTTCCAGCTCTACAGAAATTTTAGAGGTCCAAGCTTTTGAAAGTGTCAATATTTGCTCCCAATATTTTGAAAACTTGAATCTTAAAACAAATTATACTAAGTCCAACTATATTAATTTTAATTTGAGTCGTTCAAATTTTGATTTTGGTCCAACGATTATGATAAATGATCATGTACTTGAAGAAGTTAAGTACAGTATACTACTTTTCTTGGGATGTTCTTGAAAACAACTTTTCGTGGGACAGCCACATTGATTATATCGGTAAAAAGATTTCCTCAGGAACTTTTCTGCTTAGAAACCTATGCCAACATTGTAAGCCAGATATTCTAAGAACGGCCTACTTTGGTCTAATCCAATCATACATAAATTATGGAATTATTTTCGGGGGTTCGTGCCTAATTACAAATTTCGTCGGATATTTGTACGTCAAAAAAGAGCAATCCGAATTATATCAAACTTAAGATATAGGGATTCTTGCAAAGAAATGATCCAAAATTTGCAAATTTTAACTCTTCCATCTATTTATATTTATGAGACAATTATGTTTTGCTTAAACCATAACAACTTAATTAGAGGTCATGATATTCAAAATTACAAAACTAGGAACAATTCGCAATGTAGATTGAAAACTACAGAACAAACATCTTCCAAAGACTACCTAGTCAAATGGGAGTGAAGTTATATAACAAACTCCCGGAAGATCTAAAACATATACAAAATTTAAACACTTTAAGACTAGACTAAAAAAATTATTGATTCAGCATGTTTTTATATAGTGGAAGTGAATTTTTGTACGAATAAAACAAAATATAAAATCATTTATATTTACGTTCTCTCATGCACGCACACATTCATGCACGTTAAAAAGATGGAAAAATGGAACAGTCAATTAAATAATTAAAACTTTGTCAAAAAAGTTTTAACGATCCGCTGTAGAAATAGTTTTGTTTCTTAATTCATTACTATCTAATATACGATATTGGAGAAGTCAGCAATTTGTGGATGCGTAATATCGAGTACCTGCAGCTGTCATAAAATTCGGTGTGAAAGGAAACTTGGGTTTCAATTTCAAGGTTCACTAAATCACTATTTGAGATGCCGACCACTCTCATGAGGGTATTTTAAGGCAAATATGTGGTGAAGGATGAGTGTGATGAGTGGTAGTAATGAGTTATGAGGTGTAGTCTTGTTACAAACTAAGGCCGACTCTTTCTTAGAATGGGTCATTAATTAATAGCCCAATGACCAATGGAAATACAAGGACCAACGGCTCAACGTGACTTCCGAACCACGCAGGTGATGGTCTGATATGTCTAAACGATGGAGGGAGTTGATGCGGGTATCATCAGATGATCACTGAGACCATCTGAGCCGCTTTAGACCTATGTCATCCTCAAAACCTGACCTCCATGAAGCTGGATTACAGGACCACGCCACGAGTCCCAGTCGTTCGGTCATTCGGTTGACACCCTCGAATCGTGTTTTCAGGGGGTAATGAGACGCAAGCATTACTCAATTATTATTTCTCCACACTTTCTTTTATATTACGTTTTTACCAGCGTCGCGTCGCCGCGTGTTTTGTTTGTACTTTCACTGACTGAATCAAATCCAGTGCTGATGTTCCGCAACCGATTAAAACTGAAGAAAATATCGACTAGTCTCTGCTTCGCTACGCAAGGTGTTCATCTCTGTCTCTTCCTTACTCGGTTCTTCAGAAACAATTGTAAACAAATCTGTTTACAGAGATTGAATTTTCACTTTTGGCTGTTTTGAGAGTGTCAAAGCTATACGCACTGATAACAGCTTCCTCTGTTGTATTGGGTTATTCTGTACTATACGTTTTATTTTGCTTTGACTACCAAGTTTTACTTTTAGACCTCTAAGCTTTTAGCTTTATAGTTTTGAACTTCAATGTCTCGTCTAGAATTTGTATACTTTATACGTATAATACAGTATAAAAGGTTATGCATAGGTATACGAGCTCAATCTCAAAACAAATTCATCAAAATCAAACTTCATTAAATATTGTCTACGGGAAAACGACTCAGATAGTCCCACAGTAATAGTGGATGACACTGAGATCGAAGAGGTCTACTCAACTAAATTCCTTGGAATACACGTAGACCACGTTTGCTCAAAACTATCCTCAGGAATTTATGTTTTGAGGAAATTGTCCGAATACTGCCCAATTCAGGTACTGATGACGGCGTATTACGGAGTAATTCACCCACACTTATCCTTCGGATTGACTTTGTGGGGAGGTTGCACAAAAAGAAATTGGTCTAGGATTTTTTATTCTTAAAAAACGAGCAGTCAGAATAATCGCCAAATTGTGAAGGAGAGAGTCGTGTAGAGAGGCATTCAAAAGTCTAAAACTGTTGACTCTACCTTGCCTCTACATTTTGGAGACGTGTCTCTTTTTCAAATCAAAAAGTAAAACCATAAGAGGTACAGACCTACACTCTTATGGAGCTAGAGGCAGGGACAACTACCGAACTGGGAGACACAGAACGGTAGTTCATGAACGTTTGCCTTCCCAGGCAGGAGTTAATTTCGTCAACAGTCTACCAAATTCGTTCAAAAATGCCCTTGAGCCTAAGGCATTTGCTCGTCAGCAAAGCTCGTCTTAAAACAATTCTGATTTCTCAAGCATTTTATGATACTGACGAGTTTATGGCATTCAATTGGGAGACCCTATGATTGGCTGACTGAATAGGGACTAGAGTGGCTACATTCGAATGTATGGGAGCAAGTGAGTGTAAAAACTGTATGTTTGAATGGGACTTAGATGTAAGAATGCAAGGAAAATTTTAGATATTCAAACATTTTTCTGACGATTGCGATACATTTATTGTTAATGTGCAATATGCAATAAAACATTTATTTATACATTCCGTGTGGGCAACTTTAGCACAATTTACCCTACTCCGCCATGGTGATAGTTCTCTACTACTAGCAGTGTTGCTACCGGAGCGGGACGTGTCAGAGGCAGGCGAACTTTCAACCGTTGAGCAGTGCCAGTGCTACGCACGAGTGGTCGCTGGCCGACAGCTTTCATAGCGTGGAAAGTTAAGTGACACGGGGATGATCCAACAGATCGTCATCTCGCTGATAAGAAAGTTGTCGGTTATGAAGTAATGAGGTGCTTCCGTCCTCTCCTCGCCACTCAACCGCTCTTAGCCGCCCGACCGTGAAAGCGACACCGATTTTGGTGATTCCAAATCGAAAATGCCAAATCTGGCATTCGTATATGGTGATGACTTCGCTTGGATCTGTGGAGAAGAATGCATAAATAACACTGCATTTCTCTTCAACTTGCGAGAAAAAGATTACGAACCACGTCATATTCGTCGTAACACCACGACCACGATATCCCTGTTCACTAAATCACTATTTGAGATGCCGACCACTCTCATGAGGGTATTTTAAGGTAAATATGTGGTGAAGGATGAGTGTGATGAGTGGTAGTAATGAGTTATGAGGTGTAGTCTTGTTACAAACTAAGGCCGACTCTCCTTAGAATGGGTCTAAACGATGGTGGGAGTAGATGCGGATATCATCAGATGATCACTGAGACTATATCTGAGCCGCTTTAGACCTATATCATCCTCAAAACCTGACATCCATGAAGCTGGATTACAGGACCACGCTACGAGTCCCAGTCAAGGACAATAGTACGACATACTTTGTAAATTTTGGATACATGTATGGAAAACAGTCTGGTTGGTGTTATGGTGTTAAAGTAAGTGCAACAGACATCTTGGGAATTGGGTCCCGTTCCTGCGACTATACGAGTGCATAACTGAGACTATTTCACACAAATCCTTTATCCTGGTGTTATTTAGCTTTTCAGTCAATTAGTCATGAGTTAGCTTTGCAAAACCCACACGATTATTGCTTTCTTGATGTTTATACACATCGCTTAACCATTGTTTACTTGCTTGTGCTTGCATGGCAATGATTTTTCCGGCTATCTGCAGTGAACTCCACTGTCTTGCAGTGAATTCCCAGTACCTCCAAATGTGTAAGTGCTCGTGTGACGTGTAACTAGTCGGTGATCATGCATTGCTCGCGATGATATAGAACCAGGTGCTGCCCGGTGTGATGGAGGCGGTGAGCAGCGAGCAATACGTGCGTACACACACCTGCGAGTCTGTACCACTTTCTATCATCTAGCCTTGGGTACAGTTGCAGTTGTGTTGTGCTGTACGAATATGAGAGAACCGGTCTCGGAGAAATTGTGCAGCCCTGGCCTTCCTTCTGTCTAGACGAGTCACTCCTCACATGCAGATACTGTGTGTAACCTTACCTAGCCTCAGCAGGCCACATCTTCAGTACTTTCATCCGCCTCACTTCTCGTTCTTGATCCTTGGTTCGAGACATTCGAGCATTCTTCGTCTTCGCTTTTAGATCCAAGCACTGTACAAATGTATTTGACAAATGTGGTGGCAATTCTTCCCCATTCCTCAATTCGATATAATGGTAACATTTGACTGGGACTCTTGGCGTGGTCCTGTAATCCAGCTTCATGGAGGTCAGGTTTTGAGGATGATAAAGGTCTAAAGCGGCTCAGATAGTCTCAGTGATCATCAGATGATACCCGCATCAACTCCCAACGTCGTTTAGACATATCAAACCATCACCTGCTTGGTTCCGAAGTCACGTTAAGCCGTTGGTCCTTGTATTTCCATCGGTCATTGGGCTATTAATTAATGACCCATTCTAAGGAAGAGTCGGCCTTAGTTTGTAACAAGACTACACCTCATAACTCATTACTACCACTCATCACACTCATCCTTCACCACATATTTGCCTTAAAATACCCTCATGAGAGTGGTCGGCATCTCAAATAGTGATTTAGTGTACATACGATTCAACTCATCTCCAGTGCATTTGTCCAGCTTACTTCCTTGCAGGCAGGCGTACAACTTACATTGAAACCTGGAGGAACAAGGGTGAGGCTAGAAAAACCACTTAACACGTTCGTGGTTTATTTAGTTGGCTGTGATCTCTCTCTTTGCATGTTGAGCTCTGGTCGACTGTGAGAATACAATATTTTACAATTATTAGCGAATTTTCATTGGAAAAATGAGATATTCATGCCTTTAACATGGTAAGACCCGGACCCGGGACCATGATATAAGCAACGAATCTTGACCCCCAGAATTCGTTTTAAGAATGTTCGAAAATGTATATACATTTGTACTTGTATGATCTGCGTGTGAGCTCTCTACAAAGCGATTGGTATCGCGCGCGACTCCGGAGCTCATCACTCCGGTGGCGCGGGTACGATCCCCGCAGTCACCACTTACATTTGTAATGTGACTAATATGGTGACGCTAGGTAAAGGTCAAGGTTGAGGTTGAGTGGTAGAAAGGACTTTGTAGTCCTAACTTCGCCTCGTTAAACAAGACAAACTTTACCTTTTACCTTTACGAAGCGCATATTTTGTCCGATTTTCCGTAAAGAGACTGTGAGCGTATCGAATTAGAGTAACTTATTGCAAAGGAAAATCGCTTCATTCACGCCAGCGGCACTTAACCGCTTAGCTGCGTGTCGGCCTGGTTTTAATCCAATTTGGTAACAGTTATAACATCTATGTTCTTGTAGTGTACTCAAAAGTTGAAAAGGGTCATAAAATTGACTTAGATTGTGCAAGAGACTGAGATTTGTGTGTTAGAGTCTGATGTCAAAAAAATGCTCTTTACTATCACGTTCGGATTTATATTGTTTGATAAAACCTGCACTGTTGTGTTTACAGTTAACAGCTTGATGAATACTGTACTCTGTTGTCAACTATGCTGATGGTTGTTGAGTTGAGTTTAGAGACAGTTTACTTTGCTGCTCTATTAACACTATGAGTATACCAACGCCTGTTTGTTTTACAGCCTGGAGCTGTGGACTAATTAGTTTTCATACCCTCGTGTCGCAGTTTCCTCCAAGTGCCGAATTGTCCGGGCTCCGTTACTTTTACGACCTGAGTCTTTGCTAATTGATTTAATTTGTCCCATTAAAGGGAGCGTTCAATTAAAATATTAATATTCTTCACGTGTTCCAAATTAATTAATACTACGGTCCTCTTGATGAATCGAGTATGGTTCAATGTTTGGTACTTTGGTCTACAAGTATTTAGTCTGTCGGATTCAGTTGTACGGGGATTCAAAATGAACTTCATAAAATGCAGTAAATCTGTCTGGCGCCGTTTGTTTTAATTTAAATTCATAGAAACAATTTTTAGATAAGTTGGTATTTTTGGATCTTAGCATCTCAGTGAAGTAATTCATAAAAATAAATATTGTATTGAACTCATTTTCACGCTTTTTATGTACACAATATTAATATAGATTTTACGTGATTTTCTTATTAACTTGAAATGCTTTGGTGCTCTACAATTTGTGGACCAACCTAAGCAGTTAATTGAATTATCGTCCCGCTAAATGTCAAACTTTAACAATAGTAAGAAATAAATTTGTAACAAAAACACCTTTGATTAAGAATATTTTGTACAGAAAGTTTTAGTTAACAAGTTCCTGCTCTTAGGTCATGATCAAACTAACGTTAAAATGTACAAGGGTTTTTTTACCAATTTCTGTATTAATACTATCTATAATAACATTCCTATTACATGCAATTTGTTTAGTAACAATAGCATCGTACTATTAATTCCTGATCAAAAAAGGGTAAGATTATTCTACTTGCTTTGACCGTGTAATGCACTACGGTATCACTATCACTATTTGAGATGCCGACCACTCTCATGAGTATTTTAAGGCAAATATGTGGTGAAGGATGAGTGTGATGAGTGGTAGTACTGAGTTATGAGGTGTAGTCTTGTTACAAACTAAGGCCGACTCTTCCTTAGAATGGGTCATTAATTAATAGCCCAATGACCAATGGAAATACAAGGACCAACGGCTTAACGTGACTTCCGAACCACGCAGGTGATGGTCTGATATGTCTAAACGATGGTGGGAGTTGATGCGGGTATCATCAGATGATCACTGAGACTATCTGAGCCGCTTTAGACCTATATCATCCTCAAAACCTGACCTCCATGAAGCTGGATTACAGGACCACGCCACGAGTCCCAGTCAAGGGTAAGGTTTGGTGTCAGTGTTGTTGACGTGTTGTTGATGTGTGTGTTGTTGTTGCAGACCCGGGGGCTGAGCGAGGTGTGTCTGCAGGGGATGGAGACTGAGCACACGATTGTCACCTCCAGTTCCGCCCCGAGCACAGTGACCGCAGTCGCCGCCGCACCCTTCCACTACCTCATCCACGAGCAGGCCAAGTCCATCGCTGCCTTACAGGTACAGTACTAGTCTGCCGCTCAATGTAAAAATAACAATCATGATTTGAAGATTTATAAAAAAGTTTGGTTGAGTCGCTAAATCGGTTATGGTTTTGAATAAAACATTATTCAAATGGTGCTTCTCAGTTTGTTCCCCTTGTATCAATGTAGCTCCTAAGTATCTTTAGAGACTGAACAAGAATTACAAGATATTGTATTTATAATATATTTATTGTATTAATACATAAAAACTGTCAAACGTTCAACTTTTCAAGAATCTATAAAAACTTTAAAAATGCCTTAAAACGATTCCAATATATTTCGGGCTTAAATATATTAAATAAATTTATATATTAAAATATTAAATATATTTATTTAATATTTATGCATCTAGTCTGTTTCCAAGAAACTTAGGCAATCTGTTCTGTGAACCATGGTTTTTGTTTAAAACCCAGTTTCAAGAGGTTTCATTACATTTATTTTAATGTCATCAGTTATGTTTGTAGATAACCAGCCTAACCAGGATATAAAAAACTTTGCACAAAATACATGATGAAAAATTGTGTTACAGGAGCTGCAGAATGAGGTCACAGCATTGCTGGAGTTTCGGGATTTGGTCATGGACACCTTCCCCCATCTCCGGACCAAATCTGAGACATCAACACCAACAGCCAGACAAACCTCTCTGCCGGGCAAGAGGGATTGGGAGCCTGGCATCAGGGTTCGACGGAAACTGCGAGAGCAAGACACATCGCTGGTACCTCGGAGCCGCAGCAATAGTCATGGGAAAGCACCCAAGAGTGAGCCAGGCAACAGTGGGAGCAGTACAGGCAGCAGTGCAGTGCAAGACTCAGGGTTCTGTACAGAGAGCAAGGAGCATTGTTCATCCTCCACAGCGACCAGTGCTGAGAACAGGTCCAGGAAGACCGATACAGACCAAGAAGCTGAAGATGAGCTCTGGACTCTGTTGGAACTCATTCATCGGAAAGGTACTAAGCTGCGATTGGAAGTGGAACATCTGCAGGAGAAGTTTGACAAGAAGGATGACGTGGTTGAAAGACGCGCGAGGAGTTTAGAAGACCTTAGGAATGGCCGTGAGCCACCACGGACTAAGTGTGATGGGGTTTTTGAAGTGGAAGTGGAAGAATTGCGCAGAGAAAGAGATCTTTTGTTGGATAGGGTAACAGAAATGGAAGCGGAAAATCTTGCCAATCTTGCTCAGACAAATCAACTCCTTGCCGATTTAGGAGTTTTGACAGCTGAGAAAAGAGATTTGGAGGAGCAGTTGAGAGCAGCTATTCACACAAAAACAGAGCTTAATAGTAGAATTCACGATTTACATTCCCAGTTTATTAGTAGGTCGGATGGTAGATTAAGTAAAAATGTAACTTCCCCTTTAGTAGTAAAAAGTAGCAAAAGCAATCCAAAATTATTTTCTAGTCAGTTTGTAGGCTCAGGATCTCACTTCTTGCCAGTCAAAAGATCACTTTCTAACGAGGAGACTAACTCTAGCGCTGAAGAGTCTTCAGGTTCAAAGGAAGTCCAAAGACTGAAACCGAGGGAGGAGCATCCTAATCGTATTTCAAGGACCACCAAGGAACTGACAGTGTTGAGATCAGCTGACTATAGTGATTTAGAAGACAGTTACAAAATAGATGAGTCTCCAAAATATTTCACACCAAAGACAGACAAAGGTTTTGTGACTTCTTCCCGGTTTGTGTCCAGTGGTAGTGCCAATATTCTCTTTGGGAGGTTAAATACCAGTGAGTCTAAATGTGATCATGTGCATGCAAAGCTTGGAACCCTTGACGGAGTTGTTAGTTCACCATCCAACAAAATAAGAGGAGCCAGAGGAGTTCTTCCAGATAGACATAAGACTGCAGCCATCTTGAAAGAAACCAACGTAGTTGAGCTTCAACGGCATTTACTAACAACCAGTTTTGAAAACCAGGCAAGTCATTCTATCTTTTTTTACTAGCTTATTTTGTTATTGAAGGAAAACTCCTGATCTTTTTCCTTGAGGACGAATTTTCTACATAACTAGAAGTCTATGTTATATCTTAAATGAACCCAAATAAATAGCAAAAATTCAGGATACTTGTGAAACAAGAGGACCAACTCTCTTTTCGCAAGAGGTAGCCTAAAACAGGTATGAGTTTTCGTTCAGATTAATGGCTGCAAACAGTTTGTTTTGCAAGACATTAAAATCCCATTCCACATTTGGTTCTAGGGTGCCAATACTTTCTAAACAAGGTGCTACACAAAACTGGTGTGAAAAGGTATTGATTATTAACGCAAAGTTGTTTAGTGAATGTTTTTCTAAATGAAAACATTCATTTTTCAATACAAATCATATTTTATACACAAATTGTTTAAACACTAACCTAAAAATTCATCTTTATATTTCTTCAGTTATTAACAACTTGATCTGTAGCATATAAAATATAAATTATAATCTTAACTTGATCAGCCAACCTAAATCCAGATAGATAAAATATTCTATCAAAATATCAGTAGGACTAAAGTTTTGTTTTTCCACAGAAAACGGAACACTTTGGTTTGCATTTTGATGATTTGAAGAAAGCGTGTTGAGTAATCAGAAGTTTTAGTGGTTAAGTGAAACCATTATCTAATTGTTGTTGGTGAATCAGTTAAGAAACCTGTCTATTTTATAGCTGGTTGCTGGAATCTGTTGTAAATAAGGCACTGAGGACTATTTAATAATAATAAGATAATTAACCTGTTCCCACAGTGAAGTGGTTGGGTCATAGGACAGTAGATTGCAGTTAACATTTTGACACTAGCTAAGACAATCTAGGGTGAGAGAACTCTGTCCCGTTTCATTCCGTTGTTTGTTTTAAAACTACAGTACAGTCTCTATAATCCGATTCGCCACTCCGACACGTCCAGTAATCGGCGCTGTGACGCGTCATTTAGGTCCTGTTTCAAGTCTCTACTTGTCTGTAAAGCGTGCATTCTTTTGCTAATCGGTGCTTCCGTTCAGTAAAGGCGAGATATGTCGCAAAACTTAATCATGTTACTTTGACATAAATTAAAAGCACGTGATTTTAAAATGATTAGAAGGTGATGATAAGTTAACATCGCCAGATCAAAATCACTGGCATAAGAAAGAATAAAATGAAAAAGCATTCTTTAAGAGTAGTGAATCGTCCTCTAGCATGAAATATTATTCCTGGCAGAGTGAATCTTTTTTAGTGAACCTCCACTAATCCGGCATTTCCGCTAATCTGGCGTTTCCAAACCCGATATAGGGCCGGATTAGTGAGATCGTACTGTATTAGTAATGCTTGGAAATGAAGAAAAATAGAGCTACGTAAAGTGCTAAGTTTTGTTTAAAGCACACATACATTTTTCTTTTAAAAACTATTTTCTCAACCCGCACACATCATTTATGAATTTATTTTAAGAAGTTACTAACTTTTCTAATTTGTATGTAAACAAATCAAATCAGGTCTCAATGTAAACGGAAATATATTTTTGACTAAACAAAAAAATCTTTAAGGTTGGTACATCATAAAGTACTTGACCCTAGTAGAATAAAACAGTAGCGTTTAATATATTTGAAATTAACTCTGACTAACAGAGTTTCCTTGGCATTTTGTATTATTTTATGTTGGGTGTTGAAGTTGTTTATCGGTGCAATATTATATGGGAATCAACAGCCCACATGACACATGCAACTGATAATCATCGCACAGCCTTCGTTCAGGTTCTGCTCCCTTGAACTGCTGCCCACTACTGGCAAATGTCAGCCATTCATTCTCTACTTAAAGGCTCTTTGTTGTCTTCAGTTTGTTTCTTATCTGGCATCTTTGTTGGATGTTTGTTTCTTTACTAAAATCAATGCTTTAGAAGTTCTTGCAAAAACTCCCACGGTGTTTGCCTCAACACTGAAAATTTATTTATTACTTAATAGCGTTTGCACAGTGTAGACAACATTGAAAGGAATTTTGTTGCAATCCTTTTAGTTTCTTTTGTCAGAACATCAACAGCTGTAGTTTGAGCTGTAAATTGCTTAGGATTATTATTCCCAAGCTTCACGATGTGTGTGAATTATTTCCCTAATTGTTTAAAACTTAATTTATGACTTCAGTGCTTTAAATTTTACAGTCGATGGGCTTTGAATTATTTTTAATACTTCACCCTAGGGTTATTATTTTAAAGTTTTGCTCACAGAAAAAAATAGTTTGTTAGGAATACCAGTGTGTTTGTTTGTTCCTCCAAAAATATAGAAAATCTAGATTCTATACTATCTTTCTAACTAGGCCGACACGCAGCTAAGCGCTAAAGCAAATTTTCTTATTACTATAGGACGCTCACATCCTCAGGTTTGCATTCTTTATTGTCAGGAGTATTACAAGGCCTTTTTTACTATGTATCACAAATGGAAAATTTGTTTCAATTTTCATTAAAATTTGACAAAAAACATCTTCCCTTAAAGGGTACTTGTAGTTCGCTTTTGCCGGCTAACGAACTTGACCAAGTTATTTTCAAAAGAAACATTTGTACCAAATTTCATGAAAATGGGACAAAAATGTGACCTCTAGAGTACACACATATATACATATGTATAGACAGTAGAATCTCGATTATCTGAGTCTCGGCTAACCGAGTCTCTGGGTTAACCGAGCTAGTAGTTAGAAAAAAATTCAAATTATGCTATTATCAATTTATTATGCTACAATATGAGCTCTACGGTATGAATACCTGTCATTGCATTACGTGCACAAAGTGATTGCAAAGCTATCTGACAGCTACTAAGTCGACCAAATCAAGCTACATCCATATACACAACTCATACTGTAAATTAAAGTATGCGCACTTGCCACCTGCATCTAGCAGTATTGTCTCTATCGGCTGCTAAATTGAGCCAACATGACTCATGTTGAAATTGTTCGTTTTCTTTTTGGCATTATAATTTATACGTTTTGTCACGTTTTTCGAACTCTTGTCACTTTTCCTGGTAGTAGCACTTAACCTCCATTATTATCGAGTTTTTCTTATCCGGTGGTATTGGTCTCAATTACCTCGGATGTCGAGATTCTACTGTAACGCTTTGTTGGAAAAAAGCTCAAAACGTGTTCTGGGGGTCAGGATGGTGCACATTTTATGGTCCCGGGTCTGAGTATAACCATGCAGACTGCATGAATATCTCATTTTCCTAAGGAAATTTGCTAATAATAAATTGTCAAAACTTTTAATGGAAGGGACAATTTTCTAGAGGCAATACTGTTGTGGCTTACTAATGTCACTGATAACAGTTAGTTAAGAGTTCAGGTTATGCAAGCAGACCCCTATGTCCCAGTGTTACTGGTACAATAGAGGCTGCCCATATACTCGTAATGTTTCACTCTCACCCAAACAAATTGGACAATTGCTCTCTGAAGACCCTTTTCCGGCTGCTGACCCAGACCTGTTAACTCACCCTGAGTGACAACTGTTTTAAAACAAACTCTTGGATCATTTTTGTACACTGCGTTAGCCGTTATGAGCTGTAATTTTTGTACAAGTTATTTTGTTTTCTTTTATAACTCTAAATACACTCCAATTGGTACAATATTTAGTTTTAATTTTACAGTGTTTCCTAGGCCTAGGAGCATTATTTGATACAAAGTGTATATACCTCCAAACTATTCTAATGATGGTTATGATTGTGGTGACAAGGCCATGGAGATGCTAAAAGTGCTCCCGCACCCTTAAAGTTATCATACAATTACATTTCAAATTATTATTAACAAAACCCAACTAATATATTTGATGCCAATCAGCTTTAAAACTGGCCCCATCAGATTCAGAGCTCTCAATATAAAATCCTGGCTACATTCATGGATGATTATAACATGAGCAACATAATTCCAATATTTTTTATTTTTTTTTTTTAATAGGGCCTCAACTTACATCAAACATACCATACCAAGACACAAGGGTTTTACCTGCACAAGACATACTAAAGGTTTTTAGTTACCACATAAAGTTAAATGCTAAATTGCAAAATAGTAAGATTTTGATTTTTGACTTTTTAATAAAATAGTAAGCAACAAATTGGTCTCTGGCCTCAGACATCGGTTCGTACAACAAACATTCTTTTCACTACAATAAAGAGTTAGCGACGTTCAGAACATTAACGCTTAAAGAGAACCCAAAAAATGTTCTGTAAGACAAATAAAATCTTTATTTTCCTTCAACAATTTACAAAAATTGCAATGGACATTGTCATTATAGTTCAGTTTATAAAATAGTAAACAATTAACTAATAGTATAGTATAGTCTACCAAAAAAAGAATTCTCATGGATCGGCAGGAGTGGTCGGCCATGTTGGATATGCTCCCTAAAGAACAATGTAAATGCAGAGTACATTTTTAACTGAGCCACTTTTTAAGATAGAAATAGAATTATGCAAGATATCTAATTTAAAAAGTAATTTTATTTTCTAGCGATATTGCTTACCACTTTTTCTAAATACTGTAATGCATATTCTCTTAACTATACCAAACTAGAAGAGTCTTACCTTTAGAATGTTTAATTTGTCATATTAAGAGTTCAAAAAATAATAAGCAATCAAAGCCACTAAACCGTAAATTGTCTTTCAAATAAGATGTTAAGCTTGCTTCTGCCTAATAGATGGCAGAGTTATCTGGATTCTGTGTTTGCTACTGCAGTGTTATTTACATTTTCATCATTCGTGTATATTCAATATGACCACCCACTCCTGCGGACTCTTACTGTAATTAATTCAAGAACCGTAAAATAACATAAAGAAGCAAACACGGTGAGTGCATATACAGTAATGTTACTGCAGGCGTCCACTGCTAGATAGCTAAGGGGAAGAATGCGGGGTTATGCAAGAGTCAGAGTGTGTAGGTCCACGTGTAGGTAGAGTGGAAGCCCCGCGTGAGTGAGGCGTGTCGATACACATGACACACTCACTTGTTATACACAGTTTATTTTTACCACCATTGTCGGTAGTCACCTGACAGTGCAAATCAATCCATACAATCTGGTCAGCCGACTTGGCGATGTACAGATATGCCAGTACCGCCACCTTAATCAAGCTTTTTCAACACTTTCTATATGTGTGAGCTCTCTACAAAGCCCATTTTCTATCTGATTTTTAGGGAATTTAGTATAAATGTCCTTTTGTCTACATCATGGTCAAGCTTGCTAGTCAGCAAAATCAGAATACGCTTAAGGGGGGTTCATTAGCAGTTATTTAGAAAAGAAACAAACCAGATTTTGATGCAATTCTAAGGGTCGTTTTTTCAATTCAGCCTTAACCGGCGGTTAAAATTAGGACTGGCAGCCAACCAATAGGAAAGCTGGATATTTTTGAGGTTAAGTTTTACTTTGTCTGTTTTGATTTTGCATTTTGGTGTTACAGTTTGTAGTTAACTATATTAGCATAATGTATACATTTTAAGTTCAATAAAAAATAGTAACAGAATGCCTTTATTGCATGAATGTTGTTCAATAATTTATTTGAGTGTTTTGACCGTATGCGTGAAAATGTAAACATTGCAGACTGTAAACAACTTAACCGGCGGTTAGCTAACCAGCTGCTAACCAGGCAATTGAAAAAACGGCCCTAAATATTTATTTCAATGTTATCAATCAGTATACCAAAACTTATTGAAATCCGTTAACAAGTTTCAAAATGGCGGCAGAAAAACCTCACTTTTGCTATAAGAGTGTGATAGGTAGTCAAAATCAAATTAAATTAGAATTCAATGCTCCTTTAATGGTATGTATAAAATCTTGCGGTAACATGATCGAACAGCTGAGGGTGAAGCCTGTGATAATGCATCACGGAAAGCTTAGGCAGAAGGCCCAAGTGAGGTTGTTTGAATAGAATAAGGATGTCCATTGCAAAGGAAGACTTCACTTCACTCATTCTAGCGCTGCTTTAATGCTTAGCCGCAAGTCTGCCTGATTTGTTTGTTTTGGGTCCAATTTATTTCTACCCCAATCATATTTTAAAATTTTATTTATTTATACAAAATATATAAAAATAATTATTTTTTATCTTATTACTACCATTTTTAAGATATAATTTTCATGTATATCAGATAATAACGTAAGATCTTTGGTGTAGCATGTAATACAACTCTAAAGTCCATTTACTAGTATTTTGCTCTAAAACCAGTCTTCCAGCAGAAGACAAACCGCTTTATGCAATCTACCCTGTACAACCTTTTGAGTCATTCTGTTAAAAAATCACCTTGTAAAAAAATTACAAAATAAACAAGTCAGCAAGAATATGTTAGAATTTAACTAACGCCTTTATTAAATTGATACTTGAATTTTGTCTGAAATCTGATTGAGTTATTCAAACACGTTTTTTACATAATTTTGTAGCTTTATTATAGTATTGACTATTGTATATTTTATAACTGTATAAAAGTACCATATCATATAGTGTCTGGAAACTTGTTTCATTTGGACTAAAAAAACAGTGCTTTTTACTACTGAGGATCTAAGGCTTCTTCCTTGTTTCTACCTTCGAACTATGTTATCATTAACTACCAGAAGCGATAAGGTTAATCTAGTGGTAATGAGTAAATAACAAACTATTTAAGATTAAAAAGTCGCTCTAGTGTTTTCCGCCTAATAACCAGCTAATAGGGGGGTTAGGTCAGTATTTCAAAAACAAATTAGCAAGTTTGTTTTCAAAAACAAAGATCAGCCATTGGTAAAGGTAGACTTTTAATTTAAGGTGGATCATATTTTCCACACAAACTGTATTATAATCTGCTCAATTGATTGTAAAAATCATTGAATGGGGCTTAAAAATGGCAGTTAAGTGGTAGAGAACTATAAAGTCCCAACTCTGCCATATAAATAAAAACTTTTCATTTCACATCATTCATTTAATAAAAATCTGCAAATAAACAACCATGATAGTGTTGTGATCATTATTATCTGTTTGATTTTAATGTTAGTATTTTCATTTTGCAGTTTTAGAAGGGTTAGCATGGAAGTGTAAATAAAATTGGTTTGAAAATGTCCTAAAAGTAGGGCTGATGGATCAGCTTTAATTTTGAGCCAGTCTAGGTTAAGAAAAAAGTGGGGTAAAGATGATCTATCTCATGTTGTGGTGACTGATTTGCGGAGACAAGATGAGGATGACTGAACAGTGCACAGAGCCAGCTAATCTGTGGTAATGATGACGGACAGATAGACAGACAGACAGACAGACTTACCGTTACGTGGTTTGGTGTGCCACTTGCCCACAAACACACTGACTCTACCCATACCCATACACGTTAGCAGCTGGCACTGGATACTGGTAGACGATACACCCTTCTACCCTGTGCAGTTGGGACCTTCAGTTTAATCCCATAAGAATAATACCAATATGACCATTACTATAATTTCTAGTGGATTTTATTTATAAAACCATGACATAACTATAAAATTAGAGGGAATGTACTATTTTAATTTATAGGTTTATTATTTAAGTAATAGGTCTTTTGAAATAGTAGCCAGCGCAATCAGCCAGTCACTGCAGTACACTGAAATTCTTCAAATAAAACATTTCAACAAGATTTAATGAAAACTGTAGGTGTAAGGTGTCAAGAATTTCCTTTGGAAAAATGAGATATTCATGTCGTCAGCATGGTGACCCTGGCTCGGGACCATGAATCCTAAATCTAAGAACATGTTTTGAGAATATTTTCAACACAATATGCATATGTACTGTATATCGGGTTTGTACATTGTTTTAATGTTTTCAGGAGGCAACAACAAATTGGCCTAATTGTTCTGGGCACTCAAGATCAGTTTGATTGAAAAAAACCAATACTTTGAAAATCTTGATGAAACATTTTTTGGTGTAGCTGAAAAACTATATTTGATGAACAACAACATGATAAATTATTAACTTTGCCTGAACTATAATGTTATTGTAAATATGTGTGTGTAGTAAATTAATGTTCAAAATTATTCAGCTAGATGCGTTAAAAAGCAACCTAGTGTTGGAGCTATTAAAATCAGGACTCGAAAAAATCTAAACTGTAATGTAAGTCCTCCATTAGAAACCATTCCTGCAGAGTTTATGTTCCAGTAACTTTACAGTAAAAGGTAAAATTATTCCCAAGCTTGTCAGCAAAACCAATAAAACTATTATGTGAGACTAAACTGTTCGTGACCTAAATGACGCTAATATCAGTGATGAAAATTAATTATAGCACACAAAGCAGTGTATCAGTTACATCAGAAGAGAATGTCCTGAAGTGAAATTGTGTAACTAAAAACTAGAGCATTTAATGTGAATACGTGAGCCTGAGCCATGGCGAGTGAGTGAGGCACAGTGAGGTGTTATATAACTCCTGATATGCTCACATTGTGTGATGCTGGGAACCCGTAGCCGCTGTGGTAAGCGACTGCAATGCTCTCACCTCTAGACAATGTACCTTAAACTGTTATTTATATAAATAAATTTATAACTTTATCGTGTTGACAAAAGTCTGTAAACGAGTAAATCAAAATTTAATATAAAACTACAACTGGAAACCTAATAGATATGAGAGGGAAAGCATCAATTAGAAATGAAATGAAGAAATGACTTTTTTATTACAAGCATTTGGAAACGTCATAAAAGAACGTTTACAAAACTGGCATTTGTTTTGAGAGTTAGAAGTAATCACTTACAACATTTTCTTTTAACAAAAAGAACTCATCAATTGAGTACAATGGATTTTCAGTGAGAATTTGTTGCATCAAAACTTTAAATTTTGGCAATGGAAGGGCCCTGGCTGATAAAGGCAAGTGGTTAAACAACTTGTAGGCCAGTATCCTAGGACTATTTTGTACTTTGCTTAGCCTAACAAAAGGAACATTTATCAAGGCCTTATTCCTAGTGTTGTACGAGTGAATGTCGCTCCTGAGCTCTAGCGTATCCAGTTCCTCTTTTATCCCAACTACAACCAGAAAGGTGAAAAAACTGAAAGCAGTCATCAAAGACTGAGCCACAAAAATTGGCCTACAGTGGTCTCTATCAGCCCGCCCGGTGATGATTCTAAGGGCTTTTTGTAGGATTAGGACTTGCTCGACCCCAGTTGCGAATCCCCAAAGTTTCAAGCCATACATATATAATTAATTTAATAGTACATGCTACATTTATTAAAACTAAATCTTAATACATAAATGTTGACATTTTTTAATTTTGCATATAAATAAACTATAAAGGGGTTAAGAACGTGCAAAGAGCACAGCACATGTCTAAGCGTCCCCTGGCCCCTTAAAACATACCTTGAAAGTTCATTGTACAGCTGCATCTTGTAGGGCTACATATTTACGAATAGTCTTATTAAATTGTTTTACATATCAAAGAACTGAAAAATACAAGCATATTTCAAGTAACACGTACAGCTTAAAAGTTCTAAAATTATTTGTATGGTCAAGTGGCTACCATTGGGTTGGGAAGGGGCTCTCTCTGATTTTATTATCTGGTATCGGTTATCAGGATTACCAGGCAGTTTGGGAATGTGGGATATCTTCCAAACAAATGGAGTGTCGGGGTTCACTTACAGGAAATTTAAGGAGCTTAAAGTGGATTTTTAAAGTATTTGTTAACAATGGCCAAAAACCACAGATGTGGACCGCAGTTATTCATATTTATAAAAGGCTTTGTCCTGACCGACTCACCCACTCACTTGTCATCGCTAAACCAAAACTACAAGAACTAGAAACTTGAAATTGTGTGTGAACAATCCTTTTGTAGTATAGACACCCACTAAGAGAGGACTTTTTAAAATTCAAAAGTTTAGATGATTTTTGTGAAGTTAAATTTTAGAAAAAACTATCTTAGAATTTCTTTACTTTGACATTCTAGGCACTGGGCAGATTTCTTCACTTTGACATTCAAGGCACTAGGCAGAAATTACCATTGGTATATTTAATCACAAAAATACATTTTTTAATTCCCTAGCGTAGCACGTTGCTGTCAGCTAGTCACCTAAAGTAATTACGCCCTTCACTTTGAACTTCTGTTACTATAGCTATACTTAGTCAAACAACCCAATGACACATATTTAAATTGCTTAAATCATGGGGTTTACATCCTTTTGGAATTTATTTCGGTTAACCTGATCAGGACATGCCAATGTTGTGTGGACTAGATGTTTAACGGATCCGGATGTGTTTGTGTGCAGGTGGTTAGACACAAGATGAAGGAGCTGTCCACTTCCAGTAAGGACCTCTCTGTCCAGCTGGAGCGAGTCAAGGATGACAATGAAGACCTCAGGTTCCAGGTAGATAACTTCCAAATATTAACTGTCCATAATGCTGTGTGTTAATGTTGATTTACACATTATTACTAAAAAAGTGTCAATAACAGATTATATTGTTTAAATTATCAAATTTATTTATGTCAAATACCATATTAAAGATTTAGTCAAATACAATAACTTTATTGCCAGAAATGAAATAACATATACATGAATAATAATGAAAAACCAAAGTAAAATTAACATTAAAGTAGATGACTGAAGTAGTAGTAAGTTATTATGGAAAAACTGCTAATCAAAAAATCTCAATTTAATTTATTGAGGACTATTTTCTATACAGACATATAATATGTTTGACAACTTCAAAATCTCTAAATAAACCTAAGTTTACAAGTCCCCATCATATGTGGGATTTTATTTGAAGATTTTTGTGGAACAAATAAATTAAAGTAATTTATAAAGTCTTTCAAAGTTAAATTCAACTTTTGTCCTAAATGATAAGTTTTTATATTATTCTAAATAAACTTGTTTCTGTATTAATTTTGATGTAACCGTGTTGAAATTGCCATATAGAAAAAGCTTTGCAGCTCTAAATTTGATGAGGAAAATCTCAGGCTGATTTAGTCACAAACTAATGGACATTAAGTCCAAAACTACAAGTTTTATAGAGTTCTCTTATAATCTTTTTGAGTTTTAATATTAAAATTATTGTCTTTTTTAAAAAGAAAGTGTGTCTCAAATACTTAGATATACATGTTTTGATAAATAAATGACAGTTTATTTTGAATTTCAGCTTGAAGAGAAGAGCATTGAGTTGGAAGGAACAAGAGCTCGCGTAAGACTACTGGAGCGTTTGCAAGCAGCCAAACTGTGCGGAGAGATGACTGAGAACATGAACATGACTCACAGCCACACTCTGCCTCCCCCTAGCCACGAGTCCACCCCTACTCCCCTCCTGTCACGCCTAAACCTGCCTCTACCATTGACTGACGATACAATGAACAACTCGTCTAGCACAGAATCAGCTCATAACGAGGACAAGTTAGACAGTCCGAGGAAACGTCCACCGAGCAAGATTCCGCTCAAGAGCTACACAGCTCCGAAACCACCTTCGGGAAAAGTTGGTGTGAAGAGTACAGTGGTGAAACAGGTGAAAGACGCACCTCCATCGTGGGGCAAGAAGGACAAGAACTGGGATCCCATTACGCGGAGCATGAAGGAGGTGAAGAGAGAATCTCCGAGACCGGCGAGCAGGGAGAGTGTCAACACTCCAGGCATCAATCGGAGAGTGCGGAAAACATCCAACCAAGACGGTAGCTTTTCCTCTACCAATTCCACCCCCTCGTTGCGTCCTCCCTCCTCTCCTGCTCCCAAGAAGATCCCTCAGAGAGACCGGATTATATCCGATAATGATTCCAAGGTACGACCTACCAAATTGTCTTTTTGGAGTAATTGGCTTCGAATGTCAGGGCCATCGTAAACAGAGTTTCTTTTCTGTGTTTTGGGAAGAGTTTTATTTATTGCTTAGCAAGTTGCTTTTTGGCTTTTTATCCGTTTCTTTTAATAACAACATTCAACAGATCCTTTTCATTCCCTTTCCCTATCATTTTTTCCACTTCAGTCTTTCCATTGAAGGCAACTCCAGGGACTCTTAACAGGCGCAACTTCCAACACTTTTCGTATTTGTAAGTGGATTTTTATTTTATTTTGGTTTTATTGCAGTTTTCTTTATTTTGCTGTGATTGGTGTTTTGATTTTCTCAAAAGTCCTGAAATAATGCTGTAAACTTCTTGTGTACTAATTATTTTCTTTTTGCTTTTTAAAATGTTTCTAATTACTAATAAGTAATAATACTTTCAATGCTTATTCTTCTATGTTAATTGTAGTTATTCTTTAGTGGTTTGCTTTATCATTAAAATGATTAAGAACAAACCTAATTAGTATAAACAAAGACAAGTAAAACAGAGTAGTACCCTTTTTCATATTTTAATTTGACGCACGACTGGTTTTGGGAGCTAAGCCCATCGTCTCGGTGCTGTACATGAAAATTGTCTAACCTATTTGACAAAATTAACAATTCCTAATTCTAATTAGTATAATTTTAGTAAAACCTTTGATGTTCCAAATACTTTTTGGAATGATTGTTTTTGTTTGTACTTCTGGTTTCTTGTTTGGTGTGATTATCATACTCCTTACTACAGCTTTAAAATGCCAAAGAGAGTTTTAAGAGTTTAAGCTCTCCCAACTACATTAACCGTGTGACTTTTAACATAGCATTTATCATATGTTTATCAATCATTATTACGATTTAAGAATCCTAAACAGATTTAATAGCATGACATTTTGCAGGGCTGGGCTTATGACAGAAATATAAAAAAAAGTAATTTCAGGACTTTTATGAACTGCATGAGCATCGCATAAACTGTTTGGCGGGTGATGGTCTGATATGTCTAAACGACGGTGGGAGTTGATGCGGGTATCATCAGATGATCACTGAGACTATCTGAGCCGCTTTAGACCTATATCATCCTCAAAACCTTATACTGTTGCCTGGATTATAACCAAATTTAAGGGAAACGTTTCTAACAAAAGACAATGTTTATAGTTCAACTGAAATTTATTAAATTATGATGCTGAAGTTGAGGGGTAGGTCAAGGTAAAAACAAAACTATTGGTCAAATGGAATATACACTAAGTACACTACAGAAGAGTCATACAAAAGAAGAATCACCACAAAATTCAACCGATTGGTCATAATATAGATGTCGATTTAGAACACCGCTGGTTGCGGAAGGCCGACGCTAACGCACAGAGTTCCACCACACATCCTGCATACTTTCATAAGTACATCAATATTTGTTGTACTATCCAACATTTACTAACTGTAGAATATACATTTAAAAACCACAAAACTAAATTTAAAATGGGTTTTGTTTTTTGTATATTATAATCAGATTTGAAAAAGCACTATCTTCTTCCTCCCTGTATCTTTTAACCAAACGTAATCACAAGTTTTATGGGATTAACTGTAAATGTATGTAACCCCTGTAAATTTATTGTAACTAAAATTATTTTACTTGAAGTAATAAATACTGTAACATCACCCTGAAGGCATTAAATGTGAGTACACTCAGAATTTGAGTCAGTAATTCAAAACTGTGTTGAGGCCAGTTCCTTCTCTAACCTCTCTGCTTTATCCAGATGAGACGACAGTCACCACTGGGGCGGAAACACGTGACGGGGGAGTTCCCAGACTCGCTGAACGAGGCCTCGGACATGGAACTAGATCGCTCCCTGCCGTCCAAGCTGGCCAGTTGTGGAGAGGTGGAGTTCTTCGACAGCATTGACAACCAGTCGAGCAGTTACCGCAGTGTGCGAGAAGGCTTGGCCGAGTGTGACTCTCTGGACACTGCCAACTCCGAGCTCGGCGACCTTGTCTGACCTAACATGCTCACGTACTTCAGCTCAATGTAGATATTTATACTCTTAACGAATACTGGATAGGAAGAAAGTGTAGTTCCTTTCTAGTTGCACGCTTATATCAGAATTCAAACTGAAAATAAATCGTTATTAGAGAATTTAGAACTTAAATGCCAAATCGCAAAGGGCTCTTAACACAAAACAGCTCTATAGTTAATTATCTAATCATATACCTCCATTCTTTTCTGAAGGTACAGTTGAATTAAAGGGATCTTGTCCCGGATTTTCTGATTAAATTGAGTTCCAGCTAGTTAATATGGTTTGATATCTTGTTTTAATGAATTGTGATGACTCTAGCATACCTCTGTTATTAGAAAAAATTTCAGGGACATTTAGCAAATAATAAATCTGTATAGTTCTTGCTTTATCATTTTTCTTCTCAAGATACGTTAGATTCATTTTATTATATTTTTTTTAGAAAAGAGAAATTTTGTTTTAAAAAGAGATGAACTTAATTTGTATTGGGCAATTTTTTAAATGTTGGGTTTTACAACAAATGGCGTTGAAAGCACTAAAAATTGGAAAATTTCAAAGTTTATTTATGATCTATTGAACAACTTATGAGAAATCAAGCTTTGTACCTGTGTCAAAAAACTCCTCTAGTTTCCCAATATATCATGTTTATTTTGTGTAAAAACTATTTTGAAAGGTGAGACTCCGTAAACTATTGCAAGTGCTTGGTTTGATAGTTAGGCTGCATTCAGTTGAAAGACACTTCTTTAGCCGGTTATTCATTCACAGTTTTGTGTGTTCCTCGGGCTGACAAATTCAGGCTTTGTCTCCACTAACAAAGCATATTTTTAAAATTTTATAACACTCAATTTAAGCTGAAAGTAGAAACAATTAAAGTAAACTGTTATGGAAGATTTTAAGATGTTTATGATAAAACACATTTAGACCAAAAGTTTTGATTGAAAAGTTGGTCTTTTCATTATTGGCTTTCTCCGTTGAGTGAATAAATCGAATAAACAAAGTTACTTAAAGAGGAGTAGCCTGACCTAATAAAAGAAAAAGAGGTCACCCTGAAAGGATGAAGCATAGCCTGAATCGTTTGTGGTAAAATTTTATTTGGTACAATAGATAAATAAAAACAAGAAAATTACAAAACTTTGAATTTATGCATTTGTTTTCCTGTGAAACAAAGTTGAATATAGGTCTTAGGTGTAAAGTTTACTGGTAGGTACTGGAGATACATTCAAAACTAAACAAATCACAAAAGAGGCCACTATTTTGTAATAAGTTACTCGATAAGCTTTAAATTCATATACAGCCTTCCTATTTTAATGATAAACGGTCCTGCAAAATTTGAACACAATCCGTTCACTGTTGACTTCACAGACAATTGAACTTACATTCTTTTTGCCATAGTCGTGGGTTAGGATTAACTCATTTTAAATTCTCTCATTCAACAACAAATAATTTTGTTATATAAGTTATAACAAAATGTAAAAATGGTCAACGAGGGCATTTTGATCCCTGTTGTAGGAATCTTTTCCTTAGTTTTCACATAAGTTAATGATGAATGTTACTTTTTTTACTTTCAAAATATTGAGCGGGGTGTTTTAAAATTGTTTTTACATAGTTTGTTTCACTTTCAATCCGTTTTAAAGTGAAGTTTCGAACATTCGGAGGCCCAAGATATGGTTTGACTGGAATCAAACCTTTTTAATCTTGAGCCATTAGCTATCATAAATTAATATTGACACTTACTTGTTAAAAATAGTGGAGGTGGTAGTTTTTTGTGCTGGGACATAGATTCTTGAAGTTATGGAAATATTTGTGATGTCTGATAAGTTTTAAATTTAACCGGAAAGTGTATTAATAGAAATCACAGTAATGAGATTTTTTCAATTCCCAATATGTGTTAAAAAGCAGTATTGGAAATTGTGATTGTTATTCCGTTTAACTGGGTTGTGACAAGTGAATGCTCTTTTATAATGTGACTTATTTTGAGTAACATGAGAAAGAAAAATATCATACATAAATTAAAATAACACAGTTTTTTTGTATCTTAAACCTTAGCTTTGACAAGCAGACCTTCAGTGAAAATTCTCCTTTATTTGATCATACTGGTCCTTGGTAGGCATTCAAGCACTACAGCAATAGGAAGTCTTGATTTAAGGTATCTGATTGTATTGATTTACTGTCACTGCTTTAAGAACGATGTATTATAAAAGTCAGTTCTTAGTAAGCTCTTTCCTTATTTTACGTTGTTGTCATTTATGTGATTCCTTTAGGAATCTTACATTTTATTTTCATTATTTCTGACACAACATTTTAACTTCAGTTATACTACTGTTCACCTCGAAACTGATGCCCCAAGGCAATAATATAGAAAGTGTGTTTGCTCAAGAAGACAGGTATCAACTTTTTACTTTAGTGATCAAATCATACACAAATATGTACTTTGCTAACTTCATTCAAATTTATATTATGGCATAGATTTACAACAAAAATAGGAACTTAAAAAAATTTTAAAATTAAATAGTGATTTTCTTTTTTTTTGTAGTTAACTCCAACCTTAATAATTGGATTTCTAGTGTAATTTATCTATTTCAAAGGTTTTCTTTACTTAATTTATTTTAAAATCACAATATGTTTATTAAATTACTTTTGTTTGATATCTATATTGATGTTATGCAGTTTCCCTAAATGGATTTTGAAATATAAATCATGGATTTATCTAGGTGATTGTCAAATAGTTACTTAATGTACGTTTTGGGTTTAATTTCTTACAACATAGTGCAAATGAAATGATTAACTAAAAGCTAAAGTCACTGCTGTTATATTTTATCATTGTTTTAGATATGGCCAATTTATTAGTATGTTATTGAAGACCATTATTTGCATTTGCGGGCAATGGCACTTTACAATTAACATGGAAATCAGTACAATTTTCATGTTTTGACACCTCTATTGCAGTAAAAGTGTTACTTTCAAAATTTAGTGGTCTATCTTACCATTTGTTATATAGAGCTTTGGCCTATTCCCAAGAACCCCTTCTGCAGTTTGGTAGAGGGACACAGTTAAAAGTTCTACAACTCATATGTGATCTAATGTTACAATTTTTATCCCTTCAAAAACGAAGGAGTGGAGAAAGTTTTGAGACATTGTTGTAGATACAAGTTCAGAATTTTTCAAAGCCTAGTTTGTTGCTACAAAAAGATAAAAAAACAACTCATTCAAATATCAGATGAGGGTAGAAACTCTTAGGAGTGCATTTCCTCTAACAAAAGTTTAAAACTTGAAATGTATAAACAATTACAACTGATTTTTTAATTCTACTGTTTATAAGATAATATACAAAATAATTAAATAAATAAATGTAATAGTAAACCCTACGGTTGATTCTACATGTCAACAGTTAACAATCTTCTAGTAATTTCAACATTTCCTTTGCATTATAGTGTAAGTTTTTTCAGTGTAATAAATTAGTTTTCAAGTAAATTGGTATTTTGAACAATT
The DNA here is from genome assembly GCA_018831715.1 of Matsumurasca onukii. NCBI lineage: Eukaryota > Metazoa > Arthropoda > Insecta > Hemiptera > Cicadellidae > Matsumurasca > Matsumurasca onukii. Next base: position 10,739,499 of record CM032062.1, read on the forward strand.
AAATTGGTAATGTTTATCATTATAGTTTTAGTATTGTTGTGAACATTCACTTAATTTAAAATGTTCAAAGTGTTATTTATTCAAAATTCTAAATTTATGTAGTTTAGCTATTTTGCTAGGTACTAATACCAACAGGGCTGAAATGAATTTCTAGATTATGTTCGAAGGTGACTCAGAAAGTAAGGAACGTTTGCGTATCACAGCCAGTGCAGATCCCCACCAATCACTAAATCACTATTTGAGATGCCGACCACTCTCATGAGGGTATTTTAAGGCAAATATGTGGTGAAGGATGAGTGTGATGAGTGGTAGTAATGAGTTATGAGGTGTAGTCTTGTTACAAACTAAGGCCGACTCTTCCTTAGAATGGGTCATTAATTAATAGCCCAATGACCAATGGAAATATAAGGACCAACGGCTTAACGTGACTTCGAACCACGCAGGTGATGGTCTGATATGTCTAAACGATGGTGGGAGTTGATCACCATCAGATGACCACTGAGACTATCTGAGCCGCTTTTAGACCTATATCATCCTCAAAACCTGACCTCCATGAAGCTGGATTACAGGATCACGCCACGAGTCCCAGTCACAGATTCCCTAATCAGATTGCATATTCACCTGGTAGCTACACCCCTTGTCTTACAAACATACGTCATAGTTCTACAAAGTTTTGCGACCTCATATTTAACACCCACCAAAATTAAATTTACCAGCGTTATTGGTTCTTTTGATACACAGCATAATTTGCCTATAGAGTTTCATGGGCAAATATTTTTTTTTCAATACAGTAATCACTTATTCCATAAGCTAAAGCCACTTCTAACAGGAAATCACTTTGAAAACCATGAAGAAGTGAAATTTGGCTTAAGCTTTTTAAAGCCAGATTTTCACTCTTTTTGACGTGCTCGTAATTTGCAAAGACTGTCATGATTTTCTGTTAAAAATGGATTTTTTTAAGGAATAATGATATTCTAATGTCATCATAAAACATCCATTATTTGCCCATAAAATTCCATAGGAAAATCCTTCTTTGTATCTAAAGAACCAGTAACACTAGTAGTTTTACTTTTGGCGGTGTTAAACTTGACACTGCTAACTAAAAACATTGTAAAACTATGAGACATGTTTATAATACAACAAAACTCAGCACAAACAGCCAAAGGGTGTAGCTATCAGGTAAATATCTGGTCATCGTATGAGGATCTGCACTGGTCGTAATGCGCAAAACGTTCCTAACTTTTTGAATGACCTTCGAATTAACCATTTTACTAGCATAAGTATTGATTTTTTCAACACTGATTGTTATGGTATACTGTTTATGCAATATTTAAATACTTTTTTTAGTATGTTTGCCATATTATATTTTGTGTTTTAACATCATAATGTTGTAGTTATTGATCAAACTTTGCCATAAAAGCAAACTTAAATCAATAGTATAGATTTGTAGCTTTTCCCAGATCACAAGATAGGTGCCTGATTATGTAAATAATTGTTACTTGATGCATTTGTACATACACTCCATGTTCTGTGATACTCTAGCATCTAGTTGTGGCGTCAAGTTATTTGTCACTTGTACAGCAATATTGTTATGTATAAGAAACTATTATTTGTTTTGTAACTATTTCACTGTATGGTTTTGTATTATATGTAATTTTGTTTATAAAAATACAGTCATTTATTTTACAATTCTTAAAAACTGTTTTACTTAGAGCCCCAAAATCTTTTGTTTGTTGTTGTAATGTATTTACTATTTTAAGAAGTCTTCAAACGCAATAAAGAGAAAGCTATTTATTTATGTAGCTGTTGTGAATTCGAATTAATGTTATGTTTAGTTTTGTCTCATAAACAGACAGGATGTCTGGAACAACTAAACAATGAACAACTAGAACCAACAGGTTTAGACCGAAATGACGGGAAAAGGCCCGATGGTGCTACGGTGGTCCTGAAATGGCTACAGAACGTAAGCACAACAAATATACAAACCTTAAGTCCAGAACACACACTTGTAGCCGTGGCCGTAGAGACTTCCGTGTGGGGGAAGAAGCCAAAGACTGGATTAATCAACTAGGTAGCAAGCTAATTGATAAAACCAAAGACAACAGGGCGAGAGACTTCTTGGTCCAAACCATAAGCATGGCCATCCAGAGAGGCAATGGGCCAGCATTTCCTTGGCCATGGCCATGAAGCCAGTTTACCTATATTTAATTTGTAACACACATATATGTATAATTGTAATAAATAAATTATCTCCTGAAAACTAAACAATATTTCCTGGATAAGTTCCTTGGGTTAAAACAAGAAAGACAAATACATTAACACATAAGTTAAAAGAATAAATAAAAAAATTAAAATATTGGCAAAATTGGTCTCTGTAAAACTTCAAGTGATCAAAGGTGTTACAAATATATTTCAGCCCCTGGAATGGTATCCGATAATAATAATCATAAATAAGTAATAATTTCATTGATTGGATAAACAAACCAATTAAATCAGTGTAGGTAGGGCGCACACTGCATCGACTCCGGTCTGTTCCAGCATTTGTTTACACACTACACACGGCCTCGCCAAACTTCAGCTTTTTTCGTGGTGTGTTGAAATGAACAGCTTCATTTTAAACAGAGTGTTCATAAAAGGGTGTCACGAACTTTAGGGTTGGGTATATTGGCTCAATATAAAAAGAAAATGAACAAGAATGTTTGTTTGAAAAAACGCTTCGTTTACCAGATATCCACCATTTTGTTTTTTCACTAATTATTTAATATCTTCCACACTACTAATGGGATTATTTGACACAAAATCAATATAAATTTGGACCTAAGTAAGACCATTTATGGAAAAAATCTACAAAGCGTTTTGTGAGAAAATGTTATTTTTGATTTCCCTTTATTTTCATCCCATAGACCCCACAGTTTGTGACACCCTGTATAATTAATACACACATAATATGTATTAACATAAACATAATCTGTTTACAAATATATTTTACAGCGGCAATCACAAACACATGAGACGGTTTAAAATTATGTCATTTGAAAAAATCGTTTTTAATCCGTTAGTGCATATGTATGTACCACTAGACTTAATTTGATGAGTTTTACATCCAAACACTGTAACATTAGACAACAGAAAGATTATTGACTTGCCAGATTTAGTAAAAATCCACAGCGTGGGAAGAGGTGATTTTCTCTTCCTATGCTCAATTTTTGATTTGAGAAGGGTTCTCCTTGCACCGGCCCGGTCCCCTCGAGAAGCTGACAGTGCAGTTGGAAATGAGGCGGTGAGTCGTAATTGCTCTGCCAGCCTAGTAATGTTTAGTTTAAAAAATTAATGTTGCCCGAAAAACTGGGGATTTTGCCGCAGAGGTGCTGCTTTCTAAAGGGCTAGATTCATAATGCTAGGGCAATAGGTTTCACAAATTCAGTAATAAGGAACCACTAAACAGGCCTTGTGGCCCTAAATTTCCATAGTTTTCAAAATGGGGGCTTATAAGCAGATTATTTTATTTTAAGTAATCATTTGTAAGGCAGCCCTGACAGGTAAAGGGCATTACAAAGTATTATTCTTTAAATGTGAGAAAATGTGCTGTGTATGTATTTGTCAACTAATTCTGTAATGCCAAATATGAAAATAGGTCATTCTTATTCTTAAAAAAGGTTGAAATTTACTGGGCCAATCAATGAAAGAATTTGGCCGTTTTACCTTTCAAAATAAATTTTACATTAATAAACATGATACGAGTGTATTTGCAAACTAGAGGAGTTTTGAAACACGTGTGTAGAGTTTGTTTCTCGAAATACTGCGTTTTAAGTATGAAAAATGGAGATATAACACTGACATTAAGGGTCCATCTCATGCAGCTGCGTTGCGACGAGTCTGCAATAGTCCAAAAAAGGCCGACACTAAAAAAGTTGAAAGTATTAAAACTAGGAAACTACCTACAGCAGCGTGTAGAGCGTTTTTTTGTTAAATTATGGGATTAATTGTAGAAAATGGAGTACACTGCAGTGCAATGGTGTAAAAAGCACTGAAACTTGGACAGTTTTAAAGTTTATTTGTGAAACTATTGAACAAATTATGAGAAATCGGGCTCTATACAAGTGTTGGAAAACTCCTCTAGTTTCCAAATATTTCATGTTTATTAATGTTAAAATTATTTTGAAAGGTGAAAAACGGGCCACCGTAAACTCTTGCAGATGGTTGATTTGACAGTTAGGTTGCATCAGTTGAAAGAAGGCTCGTTGTTTAGCCAGTTGTTATGTCTTGTGATGCTGTGTGTTCCTTGGGCAACGAGTTTAGCCTTTATCTGAGATGACCACTGGCCCAGTTCTAAGGCTTATATTTGGCTGGCTAAAGTCCTTCATGGGTCATGGCGTGAATGCTTGGTCAGGGCTAAATGGCTTTAAGCTACTTAGATACATGTTCGTAAGTTCACCGCTCTTGGCGTATGGCGCTCCCAAAAGAAAAAAGATAAAGTTATTTTCAAGTAGCATATGTAGGTGAGATTGTACCTGTTTTTATATCTTATTCAAGTTATGAAAAATTAAATACATTTTGAATTTTAGTTCGGGACATGCCGATGTTTCAACCGAGGCAGTGTTGCCAAATCTAACATGCTTAGGCAGTGTGATCAATTTTCAATAATCTTGTTCTGTATTAAAATAATAGGGGACTATGCATTGAGAATTACTACTATGCCACGTATTTGAAAATATGTTAAAATCATAATGAAAATGTAATTTTTTAAAAAGAATTTATTTTCTAAACTTAAAAATTTGTTTACTTGCCGCCCTGAAAGTTTGTTGCAGCCTATTTTGAAATACGGGCTTGGGCCGGTAACAATATACATTTGGGTGTACACTAAATTTAACAACTAGTTCCAGATTGTATGTATCTTCACAAACTATGGTTTTCTAGTTCCAGATTGTATGTATCTACACAAACTATGGTTTTCTAGTTCCAGATTGTATGTATCTACACAAACTATGGTTTCCAAGTTCCAGATTGTATGTATCTACACAAGCTACTGTTTTCTAGTTCCAGATTGTATGTATTCACAAACCACTACTGTTTTCTAGTTCCAGATTGTATGTATCTACACAAATACTGTTTTTCTAGTTCCAGATTGTATGTATCTACACAAACTACTGTTTTCTAGTTCCAGATTGTATGTATCTACACAAACTACTGTTTTCTAGTTCCAGATTGTATGTATCCACACAAGCTACTGTTTTCTAGTTCCAGATTGTATGTATCTACACAAACTACTGTTTTCTAGTTCCAGATTGTATGTATCTACACAAACTACTGTTTTCTAGTTCCAGATTGTATGTATCTACACAAACTACTGTTTTCTAGTTCCAGATTGTATGTATCTACACAAACTACTGTTTTCTAGTTCCAGATTGTATGTATCTACACAAACTACTGTTTTCTAGTTCCAGATTGTATTTATCTACACAAACTACTGTTTTCTAGTTCCAGATTGTATGTATCTACACAAACTACGGTTTTCTAGTTCCAGATTGTATTTATCTACACAAACTACTGTTTTCTAGTTCCAGATTGTATTATCTACACAAACTACTGTTTCTAGTCCAGATTGTATTTATCTACACAAACTACTGTTTTCTAGTTCCAGATTGTATGTATCTACACAAACTCCGGTTTTCTAGTAGCAGAACAGTTGTTGTTGTCTTTACACACAATCTTTTTTCACGAAAATTTGGCGGATAAAGAGCTTATATTTTGAGTTTCCTTTTGATTTCTAATGAGCGTCATCACTCGTCACAGGTGTGAAATCACTCAAGTGGGCTACTGTACAGTAAACATGCACACGGATATACCTTTTAGCGGTACTGAAAGTCTCGACCCTTATGTTGGGAAGTCACAGACAATGTTTCTTGAGCCAAGACATGTTTGATTCTGAGATTAACAGCGATTAACCTTGTATCTGTACTGCGATTCTACGAATAACAACACAATGTTGTAATACTAAGCTACTGACAAGTTGTTGAGTGGTTACTAGTTAGTATTCTCGCCGCCAGGCGGCAGGCGATGACCCTGTGACGACCAGCTGCTTAGTATCGTTTCTTCAGACTTGATTCTGCAGTCTGCAGTCAGTGTTTTCCTCTTGTACGTGTTGTTACTGCTGATACCATGCTGAGCTTTCGTAGGCACAGTCTTCTTCTAGTATTCATCATAACTGTAAGTATGCTCGTCTTTAATACAGGGTACGTACGTTTGTGAACAGAATTGAAGTAAATTGTGTCCTATGTTTATCGGAGGAAATAGGGATATTTTGCCTAACTTTATTTGATAGAGCTAATAAAAAGGTTGTATTGGGTAGGCTATGATTGTCTTAATTTTTTTGAATTGTTGACTGTACAGTTTTGACTTTTGACTTGAATTTTGAGCTTCAACAAAGGTCTCAAACCTATATTCATTACTACTTACTGGATAAATGAAAAAGTACACAATAATTTATGTTCTAGGTGGTACGTCTAAAAATCCTCCAAAGCTCCGAAAACAATCAAATTATTTCTCAGAAGCTAGTAACCTAGTTGACCAACTAAATTATGTTATTTGAGGGTTTTATTAAATTACAAAATTTGTTTCTTTTGCTCACAATGAAAAGAAACAAAATAAAGTAACACTTTTAATTAATATTACAGTGTGACATTTTAGGTATTTTTAAACAAACTTTTTAGACATGTCTTTTTAAATAATCTATTGGATGGACAATGTAAAGTTGTAAAGTACACTCTGTATTAATTAACAATCCAATGAAGCTGTTTCAATATCTTAACCTTTATACATTTTGATTAGATCAATACAATGTTTTCATAGTCGCAACTTTCCTTAAAATTTAAACTCTTTCTACAACGTGATCTTCAAATGCAGGTGCTGAAAGTTTATGATGCAATATGCTACAATATTAATAAGGTTTTGAAACAAAAGTTTTAGCAAAATAAAGATTGTCTTAATTTTTTTTGAATGTTGACTGTACAGTTTTGACTTTTGACTTGAATTTTGAGCTTCAACAAGGTCTCAAACCTATATTCATTACTACTTACTGGATAAATGAAAAAGTACACAATAATTTATGTTCTAGGTGGTATGTCTAAAAATCCTCCAAAGCTCCGAAAACAATCAAATTATTTCTCAGAAGCTAGTAACCTAGTTGACCAACTAAATTATGTTATTTGAGGGTTTTATTAAATTACAAAATTTGTTTCTTTTGCTCACAATGAAAAAGAAACAAAATAAAGTAACACTTTTAATTAATATTACAGTGTGACATTTTAGGTATTTTAAACAACTTTTTAGACATGTCTTTTTTAATAATCTATTGGATGGACAATGTAAAGTTGTAAAGTACACTCTGTATTAATTAACAATCAAATGAAGCTGTTTCAATATCTTAACCTTTATACATTTTGATTAGATCAATACAATGTTTTCATAGTCGCAACTTTCCTTAAAATTTAAACTCTTTCTACAACGTGATCTTCAAATGCAGGTGCTGAAAGTTTATGATGCAATATGCTACAATATTAATAAGGTTTTGAAACAAAAGTTTTTAGCAAAATAAAGATTATTTTAAAATTAGTTATTCAAGCTGTTTGACCACCGGGCCAAGGGAACTTGGGCTAGTACGGGACTAAACCTTCCAACTTATAATATTATTTTATAAATATAGATTTGTTAAACGTATTATTGCAAAAAAATGTACATACTAATAAAAGCCCTCACACATTCGAAAATAAATTTGTGTATAAAACATATTTCACATGTTGTGATGCAACTTAGAGTTATCTACAATCTAGACTAGACATATAAGAACAACGTACATACAGGGTGAGTTTTATATGTCCCTTAACTTTGAAAGGAAACATTTTTGAAAACCCCTTTGGGGAATGTTTTAAGGGGTCCTGAAGTTTTTTTTGTACCTTTCGTTACCCTTCCCAAAATCGGAGGACTAACCTTTTAAAATACGAACCCCTCTCGTGGGACACCTTATTTGAAAGGGAATAAAACAAACTGATGACAATTTTACTGACGATTCTGTACAAAATGGCGACTCAAAGGTTTTTCATTTCTCAGCAAATAAATGGACGCTGTCGCTATATTTTAAAAAATTTTGAAAAAAAATTATATTTATTTTTTGGGTACTACTCAAAACCTTAAAATTTATGTTACAAGATAAATTTGTGACTTTTTGAAAACTGCCCTTTTTTTCAAAATTCGTCAATTTCAAAGTTTGAAAATTTATCTTGTAACATATCATTTCTTTTATTACCAAAACTAAATATGTATTTTTTTAATGTTATCAATAAGTTTGTTTTTGTACACCTTTTCCAAATAAGGTGTCCCTGAGGGGTTCGTATTTAAAAAAGGATTAGGGGTCCTCCCCTCGGTTTTAGATTGGGATGGGTAACGAAAAGTACGTCAAAAGAAACTTCAGGACCATATAAAAACATTCCCCATAGGGTTTTTCAAAATCTTTCCTCTTTCAAAAGTTAAGATGAGGGGGGACATATAAAACTCACCCTGTATATCGTTGGCCAATGCTCCTGGTAACAATAAACATAACCGACGTGTGGTCATAAGCACTACCGTGAATTCCAGCGAATTTCCTGAAAGCGGGGACATCCCATGGGATTTTTAGGCTATATGAACTATTACAATGGCGCGATTACAGTGAAACTCGGTATTAACGTTTTGTATAATTATTGAAGGGAGCCTATTTAATAGTAAAATAGTCTGACACAATCTGCAATGACAGTTTTTCAAACCCCGTTGTTCTATCGTGAGTAACTGGCAATTTGTTTTGAGATAAAAAAGTAAACAAATTATTGCGATGTTGCACAGTATATCAACATTTCCATTAAAGGCAGGAACAAGTCAGAAATTCACGTTGATTAGACATAACCTAAAGAAATATAAATGTGTCTGTAGTTATAAGTTGGGATATGGTTTTTTGTGTTAGAAATATACAGGGTGAGTTTTAAATTCCCTCCACCTTAACTTTTGAAAAAACGAAAAACCTTTAAAACCCTTCTGGGAATGTTTTTTAGGGTTCTGAAGTTTTGGCGTACTGCGACTTTAAAAACCCACCAAAAAAGGGCAGGGGGCAAAATTTTAAATGGAAAGGGGGTCTTTATGACACTTCAAAGGAAGGGAATTTGAATACGAATTCAACGACGCAAAGACAAAATTTTTACCTCGACTCGTTTCTTTGTAATACTCATTATTAAAGATGACAAGAAATCAGGTTTAAAATGCTACATTTCGTATAAAAAAATTGTTATGACAAATTTTTCTTCATAATACTTTATGGGATTATGTTATAGGTTTGTGATGTTTTGTGTGTTCAAAAAAAATTATTTGTCATTAAAAAAATTGTATGTGAAATGTGGCTTTTTAAAGCTGATTTATTGCAATCTTTAAACGAGTATTACAAAAAAATGAGTTGAGATAAAAATGTGTCTTTGCGTCGTTGAAAATGTCCTTTCTTTTGAGGTGCCACAAAAGGGGGTTTTGTATTTAAAGACTTTAGGGTCCCTCCCCCACGGTTTTTGGGTGGGGGTGGGTGACACAAAGTACGTCAAAACAAACTTCAGAATCCTATAAAACATTCCTCAAACAATTTTTAAATTTCATATACATGGTGATTTTGATGTCCCACCTTAGCTTTTGAAAAATTTCAGTTGTTTTTAAATTACTGGGAAACGCACCAATTCAATGTGTCTAATAAAACATTAATAAATTAGTTTTAGTAAGTGGTATCAGAAGAGAAATATATAGCACTGATGGTTAGCCAAACTAATATATCATCAATATCACAGGATCTTTTTGGTGTAGTTTTTAAAAGCGTTCAACATTTCATTTTCATCTGCAGAGTACAAAGCCATAAAATAAATAGGTTGTGGTACATTTGGTAAATCATCGTTTGTCCTTTGAATTTTGGAATCTGACCTACATTAGAAAAACCCGTCAAACTCATTTTCATCAATGTCTACAGTGTCATCGATAGCTGCATTTTCTCATTTAAGTTTTGTTCAATTTATTAAGTGATACTTGATGGTGAGGGACATACGAGTATATTATATTCTGAACCTTTCCTATCCTTTTGGGGCTTCTGACTTCTAAATTTCTATTTGCTTGGGAGCTTGAGTGAGTGGTCAGTAAAGTAGTTTCTGGTAAGGATTATTGTGTGAGGAATCTTGCAACTTGAATAACTGCTTCCTGACCTATGTAACGTGAAGAGGAAGAGTCAGGAGACGATTGCGGGATTGTTTCGGAAGTCAGGAAGACAAGGCCGCGGATATCCCCGAGCGGTTCCCCATGACGTCACAAGCTGTGACTCATCCCAAGTGTTTCCTTATCAACGTTACCTTCGCGCCCATCAAGGTACATACGTCACAACAGTTATGTTATTACTTGCGTATGTTCAAAGTAATCGTTTAAAAATATCGTAATGAAGTTGCAGTAGCTTATAGACTACAAGGTTTTCACTGATCACTAATAATGACGGGGTTTCCACTGTTTATATACTTCAGCAGTTTAGAGGCAAGTGTTATGAGCAAGTTTAACTATTGCTGGTACCATTGTAACCGACGCCAAGCTTGAACAGTTTTGTTTACATTCGATTTCATCTTGACATTTCAAAATAAACTTCAAGATTTGTGGTCAAGTTAGCCAAATATGTTGTGTGATTTTGTACTGCAGGGTTATTCAAAAAGAATGTCTTACTTCCAGAGAACTCTATTTTATTAATTATTCTTTATATTTACACAAACAAAATGCTGGTGAGAAGAGCAGATTTCAAAGTTTGTCCCACTTGGTACACTTTTCTAAATACTCAATATGTCCTCCCTTGGCTGTTCGGCAAAAGCCTAGTCGATTATAAAACTCTTTCTACACCCCATGAAGCAAACATTGATTTATGGTATCGACTGCAGCTATGATATGGTTCCGTAGGTCAACTAGATTTCATGATAGAGGTGGAACTTGAACTTTCTCTTAATATGGACTAACAAGAAAAAGTGACAAGGGGTTAGATCGGGACATCTTGGTGGCCAGAAGGGAAGAGCCTGATCTTCAACTGTCATGCGTACTATCCACTACTGATGAATGCAAAATATCTTGTGTCGAAGGGCAGCAATTTCGTTGATTAGCAGCCAAAATTACCTTTTAATAAGTGTAAACAAAACTTTGAAACTTCTTTTCAATCACATGTAAATTGTTCATGAAGCTCTTATAATACTCGTATAAATGTTACTGAAGAATGAAAGTAGGACATTCTTTTTTAATAACCCTGTACTTTTCCTAACTTACCTAAGTTAGAGATTTAGGGTAATGGCCTAATTAATGTAGACTAAACTTCCAACAGGAGTAGTAATCAGTTGGAAAGGCAAGGGATAGCAATGTACTGACTTTGACTTGCTTCCACTTACAAATAAGATTTGTCTATATTTCAAATATATCTATGGCGGCAAAAGCTAGTCATTTAAATACAAGCTAAAATGACAAAATATGTATTCACATTTTTTATACACCGAGAAAAAGCAACTGGAATTTGTATTATTTTAGGTCATTGATTCAGAGGCCTGGTCACACTATATCAAGCGGTGCCGATACATTGGTGCTCAGCAGTTGGTGTTTCAATTCTGTCCGATGTGGATTCCGAAAAGCGTGTAGTAGTTCTTGGGTGCAGGCCACAAGCAACAATCACAAAAGCTGCAGAAATTGTACCAGCACTCAAGAAACTAATAAGAAATAAATAAAATTCTCACAGACGAATCACTCCCACAAGACATGTACTGAAAATGTTACTTTCGCACCTAAACCAAAAGAAGCGCTATTGGCGAAAGCGATATTGACTGGGACTCGTGGCGTGGTCCTGTAATTCAGCTTCATGGAGGTCAGGTTTTGAGGATGATATAGGTCTAAAGCGGCTCAGATAGTCTCAGTGATCATCTGATGATACCCGCATCAACTCCCAGCATCGTTTAGACATATCAGACCATCACCTGCGTCGTTTGGAAGTCATGTTAAGCCGTTGGTCCTTGCATTTCCATTGGTCATTGGCCTATTAATTCTAAGGAAAAGTCGGCCTTAGTTTGTAACAAGACTACACCTCATAACTCATTATTACCACTCATCACACTCATCCTTCACCACATATTTGCCTTAAAATACCCTCATGAGAGTGGTCGGCATCTCAAATAGTGATTTAGTGATAAAGGAGTCGTGTTTTAACCACGAGAGCAATGTTACAGTTGAGAGGAGTGTCAGGTTTTCTCCTGGAAGAACTTCTTATGGCTATTAAATTCAAAGTTGCAGATCACCTCGAGGTCGAGAAGAAGGAAAGGACACCAACACTTCATGACTCAAACGATGTACAAATCGTCTGCATTGTTTTCTTACTGAAAAACGATTAATTATATCGTATGGACCTTTGTTTTCCATTTTCCTTAATTCCACAAATTCTAAGAATCAATCGTACCCTGAGTAATTGTAAATGTCTTTCTTAAGAGAGTGGTCAAGTTTGCACGCCTAGGCAAGTCTAGCTTACTATTGAAATGAAAACCATTAGCATAGTTTATACGGGTTTCCAGCTAATAAAATAATTCAATGAATTCATTTTTATGAACTTCTTTCTCTTACATTAGGGCAAGGAATATTTGATATGAGTACAATTATATAATAATTTGAAGAATATCACTTTGTTTATGTTATTCATGGTATTTGATTTTTCTTTCAGATCATAACCCCGTACACTTATCAGCTTACTGTAAGGTAAGTGTAATATTGCATATTGTCTATACTTAAAAGCCGCTATCAATTTAACTGTTTCTACTTTTGCCTTACTTGAATTCCATACTATTCTTAAATGTGTTTTGTTCATCTCAACAAATGACTTTACGAACCCAGTCTTCATTGTATATTTTTATGTCTTAGGAATAGTATCAAGTTTTAAGCCTTGTTTTGGGCAGGACCTATACTAGGTCTGAAACCAGTTTCGTACCGAATTTACCAATTACGCTGTAACACATATTTTAATATTAAATTTTATTTTAATAAAAAAAAATTGTATTGTTGAAACGTTGTTTTGTTACACAAATCTGTTTACGCAAAATATAGTAAGTCGAAAAGTCGAGGCAGTTGACCGACGAGAAAATGCATGGTAACAGGTTTCTGTTTACGAGCATGTTTATGCTTATTCTGTGTAACGAGCAGCCGAGTAATAAACAATAGAACTATCGAAGCCGATGAGGCAAGCAATAACAAACAAATTAAAACGTTCTAGAACTACATGACAGACGCCAAGACCGAAGGTTGTTAGACACGAAAATGTCACGGTATTTCTTTATTTGTATTTATTCTGTTACTATTTATGCAAAATAACGGTACGAATCATATCATCAAAGTTCAATGTCACGCATTCCATCTTGACATACGTGGGGTGCGTATATCTAGTACATAATTTTAATGAAAAACTGAGTATCAATAACATGCAGTTTGGACAAAATCATAACTGGTTTATTCTTTATTTTCAGATCACTAACAAGCGAAGAGTCTGAATCATTACAATCCAGGATAAAAAGAAAAGGTAGATAAATAATATACTGTATTTTGTAATTTATCTTTAATTTCCAACTACTGTTGCATTAAGTGTAAACTAACACACTGTAATGTGTGTATGCAGTGATCGAAAATATTCTGTTTGGCAATATTAAATAACGTAACTTTTGTCCATCAAGAAAATAAACCTAAATCAATAACACATTTGGTCTAGGTACATGTTCATAAAAAAATCAATAATTGAAAATTATTATGTGTCGGAAAATGGCAGCCTTAACGTATTACGTTTTAGACAGGGGTGTAGCCAATGGATCTTGGGGCCTTGAGAGCTTGTTAAGTGCATGTACGTTAAAAATCATAAATAGATTTATATAATATGAACAATCCCAAATATAAAATAGACGAGTATATTTTCTGAGTTCTTTGTAAGAAGTTAGGGATTTTTTTATGATTTGTTTGAAGAAAACTATTGTGAGCTGAATGATAGTATGGACTATTTAACGACGATTTATCTGAGGGTGCCCTCATTCTCTTCCCAAATTATTTAAGCTTTACAGAAGTTAAAAATTAGTCTACTTTGTTGTAAATTATAAAATGTAAGAATATTGACAAAGCCCCAAGATCGTAGTCAAATACAAGATAGGGCATTCCATAAAAATTTAAGAACCATCTTCTCTTCGTTAAATATTTTCCAAAGGTTTCATTTAAGCACAGAGTTAATTATGAAATGTTTGCACTTGCTTTGGTTGTTTTGGCGTTGCTTGGTAGTCCGGATTCCAAGAAGACATTTTATCCTCACCATCCAATATTATTTCTTAAGGTTATGCCTCTAAATACATACAGTTTGTTTATTTTACCTTAAGGGGCTGTATCGATTTGAACCGTTTATTTGCAAGAACACGATAATTTTCAAAGATTTCAAGAATAATTACTGTGGGAAAGGCTACAAAAGTGACTGATGAATATCCCATAACAAATCAAAGACGAATTATTTGGAGAAAACTGCACTTTTAACCATACATTTTCCGATTCAATGCTAATTCTAAAATAGTAAGCGCTGCTTTAACTGTTAGGTGAACCTTCCCCGAACCAAAATCCTGGCTACCTCTCTCATTTTAAACTACTTTTAAATTGCAATTCATTTAACGTGATTGAAGTGATGTGCATGACAGCGACAACGGGGAGTGAGAAGATGACGTTCCCAGGAGAGGAGGTTGAGCGGAGTGTGCTGCGAGCAGCGGTCTCCCCTGGCACTCCTGCCCCGTGTCCCAATGACGAACCCTACTGCACGTCCACAGACGACTATCCCAAGTAAGCAACACTTCAGTCTACAGTACCAACCTAGTGGTTTTGGTTAGAACTAAGTTTAGTTTAATGAACTTTGCCAAATTATACATCAAAACCTTTTTACATAAAGCATAACCTGCAATATTAAAAGTATAATACAAAATAATCAATTAATCATAAAACCTAATCTTCAAACGCTTCTGTGGTTGATGCCGAAGAGTAGAACTAAACTTAGCGACCTAGAGTCCCATTCGAGTTTGGCTTCTATAAGTGAATTCAATGGTTGTACCTAAGATGACTGTCATTGTTTATGTCTTGTGTGTTTTTGGTGTTTTGTTTAAGCTATGATTAAGCCAATTGACATTTGCAAAATATAAGCATACTTAAGATTAATTTTGTTTTTGTTCGTGAGTTATTATATATTTGAAACAATCCCTTTGCAATATATACAAAATATATATATATAGTGAGAGACCGGGTTCGAGTCTCGGTTCGGTCCACACATTTTGTAGACGGATTATTACCTGTCACGATGACTTATCTTAAGAGAGTCATTTTAATCCCGCCATTTCGGGCTTCAATTTTGTCTGCCATTACCTTGGTCTTGCCAAAGGTATCTGCAATTGTTATTTTTGAAACCTTTTTTACAAAATATCAACATATTTTAAAATTAGCCAAACGTCGTCGACGTCATTTCAACCCCAGCTGCTAAGATTAGTGAGTCCCTATTTCGTACGTTATATGTTCTTTGATAAAATACTTGTTGTTTTCCTTACACTGTCTCTCCTTACAAACATATATTTTGTAATGTATTGTCGACTGTAAAGTGTCTACGAACTCATCCTAATGTTTTTTCCAGAGACAGGATCAAGGCAATCCTGCAGCAGCAACCTCGAGTTCTACTCAATCATTTCTACGTCGATGTGAGTTCTCCAATTATTTTAATCAAGGCTATAGGCCTAAATTTTAATGGTTACATAGATTCGACAAGTTATTAAATAGAACCTACCCATCATGAAAAGGTGCATAGGTTCTTAAATGAGAAACAAGAAAAGTGAATATATTAACAAACTGATCACGTTATTCATCTACAGAATTATTTCACGGAAAAACATTGGTGTCAATGTAGTGTTGCACACTCTGGTGTTCATATCAGTAGTATCTAAAATTGCAGTGAATTCAAACATATATTTGACTTTGGGACACCCTGTATAAGGCGTTTCAATAATTACACGATGCGCCACTTGTTTATTTGCTGACAGCTGGTCTTTATAATATAATATATGTTCTCTATATCCACTAAATCTTTCAAAGGCTTTCTGAGGTTGCCCGTTGATCATCAACCCCCAACCCCAGAAGCGTTTGGAGATTTGGCAGCTGTACTCCTTCAGAAACAGCGTCTTGGGGATGAAGTACTTCGTGACGGCCCCTGTGACCAAAAATACCAGATGTCAAAAGTAAACAAGTAGCGCACTTACAGGAATTAACTACGCAAAATCTGACATTTGACTGCGAACAAGTATTAGTATTAAGTTGAGCCTCTATCTGCAAATTCAATGACATCACTAAACATATGCTGTAGTACAGGAACCCTACATGACTTATATTTAAGTTCTCCGTACAAACAATGCAAATCAGATATACCGACCGGGATCACTACTAAATTGAATGGTTTATAAATTGAGGAAGAATGACGCATAACAGCACATGTTTGAGTACCCCTTCCTCCTGACACCTTAAAGTTAATAGTATTCTTTTACAATGTGTGAATTCGCTATTTGCGTCAATCCACCATAAACCACGTAAGTCAGCTGTAATGTCAATTCAGTTTCAAACTTTTAAGACACAATGATGTGTTATAGGCCACTTTAGTATTAGCGTATTACGGAGTAATCTACCCACACCTGTCTTACGGATTAGAGTTGTGGGGTGGTTGTTCAAAACGCCATTTTCCAGAGCTTTCATTCTCCAAAAAAAGCCGTTCGGACAATCGCAAAACTTCAAAGAAGAGAGTCGTGCAGGCCAACTTTCCAAAATTTGAAATTGTTGACTTTACCCTGCCTCTACATTCTTCAAACTTGTCTTCTTTTCAAATCAAAATGTGACCCCACAAGAGGAAGTGACATTCACTCTTATGAAACAAGGGGCAGGGAGAACTATCGAACTGGGAGACACAGAACGATAGTTCATGAACGTTTGCCTTCTCAGGCAGGAGTTCAACTAGTCAACCGGTTGCCAAATTCGATTAAAAGTGCGCAAATGCCGAAGGCGTTCAAAGCTTGTCTAAAACAAATCTTGGTCACAAAGTCATTTTACAGTACAGACGAGTTTATGGCACATAACTGGGGGACTGCAGAACCAAACGACGTAGAATAGAAGGGCTAGAGTGGAACAATTCGAATGAATGAGAGAGAGTGAATAAACAAAATGTATGTTTGAATGAGACCTCGATGTCAGAATGCAAGGAAAATTTTAGTTCAACCTATAAATGACGATTGCATAGCAATAGCATGTATATGTTTCCTCAATAAACTATTAATTTTATTTATTTATAGCGTAGGGTAGCTATTGACCAAGGTGGCTAAATCTGTGGTTGTTTTCCAGAAACCTGACGATATTCTCGTTGACAAGTTTGCGGGCAGCGGAGAAACAACTTTGTGTGCAACCAAGGTAAACGTTCTTCATTTGCATATTATACTATATTTATGAAGTAATTGAAATTTGAACGCAAAAATAGTCCCTTAATCAGTGCTTTTTATAACACAGACACCAAATAACACATGAGACGGAGAAGTTTTGTAGTTTTCCTTTAGTTTTGAGTTCCGTTAGTTAGGAGTTTCTTACAAAATTACAAATTTAAACTACACAAAGTAATAAATAAAATGTCTAAAAATATGAAACGTACAGTAAGTTATTTAAAAAAATATTATTCGAACAAAATAAAGCATTTTAACGATGCGTTGTAAATAATTTGTTATTTAAACGAAAATATTCAGTAATTGCATATTTGTTTGTTTTTTTGCATAATGTTGTTTTTTACTTTCAGACTGAAATTGTATATCCTACAAAAGCAAAATCCAAAGAAGGTTTCTACGAGTTTGTAGTCAACGATGAGAAAAACCAACAAGGAGTGAAAGTAGAACGATGTTTGTGAGTATTACTGTAAACCTTTCTAGTGCCTAAAATCTTGAGGCATTTTTAAACCGGTAGAACAGTTGGGTTTTAATGAATCATGAGATCCTTAAATTTGAACTTTTGAGCTACAAAAGCCTAGCTAACACACAGGTTTAATCATTCATAATATTGTTACAACTTTCTTGGGTGTAAAAGTGACACTTTAGCACTGTCAATACATATGTCTAAAGCAGCTGTTTTCAGAGCAGAATGACAAAAATAAAATTTTACGAGACTTTTACCCACTATTTTGACAAAATACTCGTACTTCATTCAACGCCCTCTAAACATCAACATTATTTGACGTTATTAAGAACTAAATAACTTACGTTGAGAATTATTGTGTGTGTGTAGGAGTAAGGAGATGTCATGCAACAGTATCGTCTCCTTCCCGCTGGGTTACAAGTCTCACTGTGAACAGAAATACGTGACTCGAGTGCTGGTGGTTGCTGAGACCAACCAGTCAGATGTGCACGGCTTCGTCAGCAAACCCTTCGACTTCCCTTCGTGCTGCTCCTGCGTGCTGAAGCTGCAACAGGAGCCCAGCAGGTTCGGCCAGAGCGCGGCGACACCCTCCAGGAAACCCACCAACCAGAAGAGCTAACCATCTACATCAAATATACACTTTTGTACCTTTGTTTGTATTTGTTTGAACCTGTGGTGGAGTCTATGTGATGGTTTTATGTACCAAATCCTACATGTCCTCAAAAATAACACAGTTTCATCGTTGCAATTTTATTCTGAGAAAAATACATACACATTTTCGAGTACAACAATTATTACTAAACTATAAAAATATTTGAATTTACTTTCTTGTCTAAAACTATTTTCCCAGGATTTTCTACAGTAGCCAGTAGATCAATATAATACATTTTATTTGCATACGCGCTTTCGATAAAGCTTAGCCTAAGATGATAGCCTGCTAACGAAAGCACTTCTGCAAATAACATTTATTTTATTGGCTTCTGTTTTAAATTCTTATCCATCCCTTTCCTATATTCACACAACTTTTGAAATATGGTGTCTTCCGAATTGTCATACTCGAACATAACATGTACGTATACACATTAAAATAGAGCTACTGAACCTGAACTGTCAACATTTCTTTATTCTATCTTTTGGGGTTTACAAACAAAAACTGAACTTTAAGGCTACATATAGGAGAATTCGCACTAAAAGTTTGTAATTTAATATGGCACCACAACTAAGCCTATATAAATCAGATTTTTTGTGTGTGATTTGTTATTATTTTTAAAATTCTACATTGCTTGACTTTTAGTGTATAAGGTACGGTACTCAAACTACTAATCGTTAAACTACTATATAAAATACTATTCTGACCTCCTTGTATATTCTGATCTAAGTAGTTTCTGTTGTTAATTCACTACGCTCATAGCCTCACTTCAGCTTTCGGGATCAGATTTACGTTCTCTTGTAGGTTATTTGTCTTTCGTTATAGCCGTTTCCGGAAATGTTTAGTTGATATCAAAGCATTAGTTAGGAAGATATGGCCATTACAAAACATCATCGGAAGATGGTTGCCATTTCGAAATGGCTAAGCTTACCTATTGATATTTATGTTGTTTCTTGGTTATGTACACAAAACACCAAAATGTTTTATAAATCAAGGCAATTATTTGGAAGGTATACCCGAAAATGGCCGTTATTCCAAAATGAAATTAATGTATAATAAATTTGCAAAGTTTCAATACAATCCGTCAAGCTTTTCTCAAGTCAGAGCGTGGACACACACACAAACAAAATAATTGTATCCCAAAGGTAGGACTTTGCTAGCTCAACCGAACAATAACTTTAGCTGGCTAAAAACATGAACAAAATATTCAGATATTTTAATCACTCCCTTTGAAATATACATACAACCACCGAGTAAAGTTTCATCCCTCTGGACAAAGCCGTTCATTAGATAGGAGATCTCTGGGTCAGAATAGGTGGATATCTGCTCATTCATGTTTAAATTTGGCATCGTTTGGTCCTTGGAAGCAAAGATCTTGAAACCCTTTCTTAGTGAGTGTGTAGAGTGAATGCAGAATAATTGTGCCAAGTTTCTCGTTTCTCGTGCGTCAAATTAATAGTCATACTCAGTATAACCAAGTGTCTCAAGTTTAAATAGCAGAGTTTTCAAATAGAAGAATTCTCTAACTTTAAATCACTTCCATTTAGAAATAGCCAGCTTTTCAAACGAAACTTTAACCCGATGTAATCCTCGACCAGGAAAGGACGCCCTACAACAACATACATTTGAGTCAGAACTGACGAAAATGCCAATAGGTACAACGTTAACTGATCCCGAGTTTCAATCTTTATTTCATTATGACATTTTCAGGGCACTTCATTAAAATATAACATAAAATCGCGCTTCGCAGTGAACCATGCGCCAAATTTATAGCTGCTATACTCGTATATGGTCCTTCTGGCTTTAGAACAGACTAGTTTTTTTCTTTATATAACATGATAAAACCATATAATATAACTAGGCACACAAATGCCATACAACCCATGGCCTAAGGGTGCCACAGCTTATATTTGGATGTAGATGTGGCAATAAGTATTGGAACACTAATCTATATCTATACTATTGATATTTCGGTTAGGGTTGTCCAGTGTTGAGATCTCGGAATCTGGCTGGGAGCAATTCAGATTTTTAATAGAAATGGTCCTTAAGGTGTGGGGTGGGGAAACGAATAAGATTATATAGATTTTTTTTATGTTTATGGGGTTTTGGGGTCCCCAATTCCCATGTTATATTTCTTTTATTAGTAAATATTTATTAGTAAATATCAACGGATTGGTTGAAACTCGACATAGTTGAACACCATTAGCAAGACCCTACTGATTTTGGGGTTCAGGGGGCACAATATATGGATTTTGGGAGCTAAAATAGGGCAAGAAATAAAAAAATCATAAAAATCGATGTGGGGTATCAAAAAAAGGGAATATTATGCTGATTTCAAAAATATATTGGTTGTCTACCAATATTGGCAGGATATTGAGTTTTTAGCGGGCACCGAGGCCGTAGGCAGAGGTGCTTGGCTCACTGAACGAAGCGAGTGAGCGCGATCATGGGTCTGGGGGAGCCCCATCTAGGACAACTAGTTAAATTATATTAGTGTTGATGGACACCACCGGAATTATATTCGATCGAGTAGCGGTGACAATTTAAACCAAAAGGGCTCTTAATCCCATTCTAATAGGAATATTTAACCATAAGATCCGGTTGTTGGCTTTGGTTATCTACAAAAATATTTATTTTCTTTCCTAAAACTATTCTTCTTATGACCTTCGTGTGAAGGTATTGGTCCTTGACAGATAAGAATGATATCCTGGTAGTGTTGTATGGTCTCCTAGCTCCACAAAATTTGAATAAATTTTGTCGAGGAAGGAAGAGGGATTGTTTAAGCTGTTGGTAGATAACCATTAGAGAAACGACCATAGGAGGCCATAGCTAGGAGACCATAGCTAGGAGACCATAGCTAGGAGACCATAGCTAGGAGACCATAGCTAGGAGACCATAGATAGGAGACCATATCTAAGAGACCATAGGAGATAGCACCAATAATCGTGGCGCTGGGAATAGAGTCTACATTGCTGTAGAAACCAGGTTCTGCAACTTAGGTTAATTATATTGTGTGGTTGTTAATGATAAATATGGTACATTGAAGTTTTGCCACTTTATTTCAACTTTGTTATGAGAGTTTATTTATCTGTTCTAACTACAGACCACAGAACAGGTTTAAGTCACATCATCTGTTTAACCTTGATTCTAAACTTGTTTCCACGATGTGAGTCCTATAGGAGATGTGTTTGCCTGCTAAGATTTAGATGCTGTTTCGCAACTTCCTATGTATTTTAGAGTCTATCATGTTCTTGTGTACTATATTTGTTCCGACTTAAATCCTGAATTTGAAAAGGTATACAGTAGTTAAAAAGCTGTGTGCGTTCAGGTGTGATGTTGGAGGGTGACACCGCCAGTGACATTAGTGGAACCAGGTGCGTGGGGCGAAAGTATACCGGGGATGTAGAATATTCGCTCCAGCACAAAAGGGGAAGGGGCTTCTCAAAACTAGCATTTATAGTGGTTGTGAAAACTGTAAAATTAAAGCTAAATTAGAAAAATGTTTCTAAATTTATTTTGCTTTTTGTAAAACATTCTACTATAAGACGCTGGCACAGACGAAAGTAGGCTTTAATCATTGTAATACTATCTTCTAATTAAGAAATTATATACTAATTAAACAAATAAGATACAGATATAAATAAAATAATTCGTTTATCTGTACATTCAAATTAATTCTTCGGGCGTTCGTAATTTTTTTACACTTTGCAAAACAGAAAATTACGTCAACAATTTTTTATTTATCTGTCTGTAACGTTTTGGAGCCAATTTGGAATATCGATGTAGATATTGTTTATCTATACTTCATATACGTACCGTTTGTATTATTTTTGGTCCTGCAATAAAGAGATATCTATTCTATTTTTAGGTTCTATTTTTGAACCAACGTTATTTTATCAATTTTTGTTGGAGAAATTTGTTTTAAACTTTAATACTTTACTAGATGACCCATATTGCTCCGCAATCTTTTAATACCAGTATTGTATTTGTTTGGGGGAGGACATATTAATTTTGTATTTGATATGGGCAAAGTATTAAAAATGCCCAGCTTCTGTAAATGTAAACATCAACAAATAATAACAATAACAGTGCCAAAATAATTGTTTGTCCACGCATAAATCTCTAATGAAAGAGCATGATTCTGAGTGTTCTTAGACCGAAACGAACAATTTATCTAAATTAGAACCTGAGATATGACAGGACAAAGCTTAGAAAACATGGGAAAAGCCTTTTTTGGGTATAACTTGAGAAGGGCGAAAGTTAAGCGATTTTGATGTTTGATGACAAATCTATGCATAAATACCTTTCATTAAAAAAAATGAAGAAAATCGGCCAGATAGAACGGTCGTACTGACTGCCATTAGATTTTCATAAATTCTTTTAATATATAGATGTTACAAACAAGTAAATAACCTTGTGCTAAGAAAAGATGGTTTGTTTTTAAACACAACAGCAAGCATTTAGGACAAAACGGCAACAGGTCAAGTAATCTGATAACTCGTATCAATTTGACCTTAACTTGTTATCATTATTAGGCTGCCTGCGCTATCTGTGTGGTGAGAGTGGAACTCGGTCCGCTTCTGGCCATATGATTTCATCTCACTCGTGGCTAGTCAGTCAGTCAGTCAGTCACCAGCCGTCACACCGGCAGTCACTCAGTCAGGCACAGGCAGTCAGTTCACTATCAGTGGTCAGTGTGGTAGGAGGTATAAGTGCAGCTCTCAAACATGTTACAAGTTTCGTGCCAGTGCGCTCTGTTCGTCTTCGCAACCATTGTTTTGGTAAGTAGTAAATTAGTTATTCAAAACTTTTAGCTTTCGAAAGTATATAAAATATTCAATGACATTTTTCAAATAGCTAACCGTAACAAGAAACATTATCAAGAAATGTATTCTGCATAAGAGTTATCCATTAAGTCGACAATAACTTCAAATGCAGTTATCGTATGGTGGATCGGAACAGTGTTTTTGGATATAAATTAGTGAAATTCCTAATAGAACAAATAAATGGTGCATACAAATTTGTCTTTGAATAAAATATGTTCGCTTTCTTCAACCGCGACCACAAATCCTGATTTGTACAGGTGTCAATTTTATTAGAAGTTATAAACCAACGAATGAGGAGCATTCTCAGTCGTTAATCAGGACAGAAATTTCTGCAAAACCTAAAGGCAAAAGTATTAAGAGAAGATTTTTATAAGGTTTAATTTGTGCAATACGGTTATAGTAAAATTACGATGAGACTGTAATTTAATACGATCCAACTATATGATTATATAGTCTGCATTATCTTAAAACAAAAGTAAAATTATACGGTTGATATAAATGTACCTCAACATAGTAAATTTAATGCTTACATCTATGCTGGCAATAACGAAAAAAGAATATAGCCTGATGACGGTAAAATAGGGGGTAGTATTCCCAAAGTAATAAGTAACAGATATCCTGTAGCTCAGATTACTCACTTTCGTCCAAAACTGATGATAGCTTAATAATGGCTAGGCAAAGTACTTTCCACGTTAGCCATGAACTACTGAAAAACAATCCTTACAGAAAAAGCTAGTGGTACTTATTTGCTACGTATCAGCTGTTTTTAATTAGTCTTCAGCCCTAAGCTACAAGTTTTCTGATGTTTTATATTCATATGAACAGTATTAAATCACTATTTGAGATGCCGACCTCTCTCATGAGGATATTTTAAGGCAAATATGAGGTGAGGGATGAGTGTGATGAGTGGTAGTAATGAGTTATGAGGTGTAGTCTTGTTACAAACTAAGGCCGACTCTTCCTTAGAATGGGTCATTAATTAATAGCCCAATGACCAATGGAAATACAAGGACCAACGGCTTACGTGACTTCCGAACCACGCAGGTGATGGTCTGATATGTCTAAACGTTGGTGGGAGTTGATGCGGGTATCATCAGATGATCACTGAGACTATCTGAGCCGCTTTAGACCTATATCATCCTCAAAACCTGACCTCCATGAAGCTGGATTACAGGACCACGCCACGAGTCCCAGTCAAATTTACTTAGAGTAACTTCCCATGTCATATCTACCACCCATGGTTCCGACACGGTGACACCGGGAAATAACGTTCGATTTCGTTTGATGACAACAAATATCAACCCTTCTTCTCTGACTACTTTCCAACTATTATATACAGAATATTTTTAATTGAGCGATGATAAACTTACTATGTAAACAGCCTATAATCCTAACCTCACAGAAAATCCTTCGAAGTCTTACGTTAAAATGACGGACGATTATGATATTTTGTTAGGAACTCTCTACACTGCATGTTCAGTTTGTAAATATTTAATCTGCACTCCAAAACAGCTTGTTTTTGACGTCGACCACAAAATATGTCCTAAGTGCTTCAGGGTGGAAGGGGTACGTGACAACTCAGATAACAAGAGTGACTCAGAGACAGAAAAGGTTATGACCAGCACTTTATCTGTATGCATTACAAACTTGTGCTTTTTACAATGTATATTTTTACGACTGGGACTCGCGGCGTGGTCCTGTAATCCAGCTTCATGGAGGTCAGGTTTTGAGGATGATGTAGGTCTAAAGTGGCTCAGATAGTCTCAGTGATCATCTGATGATACCCGCATCAACTCCCACCATCGTTTAGACATATCAGACCATCACCTGCGTGGTTCGGAAGTCACGTTAAGCCGTTGGTCCTTGTATTTCCATTGGTCATTGGACTATTAATTAATGACCCATTCTAAGGAAGAGTCGGCCTTAGTTTGTAACAAGACTACCTACCTCATACATCATCACACTCATCCTTCACCACATATTTGCCTTAAAATACCCTCATGAGAGTGGTCGGCATCTCAAATAGTGATTTAGTGATACGTTTATCGTTTGAAAGTTGTGAGCAAGTATTTGACAAAGTTTCCTCGCTAGACTACGTGTGGGTGACGACTGTGTCCGTGTGCTCTACTGTAATGACGACTGGACAGTGGCCACGGGCTCATTGTTTGCTAAGTGACCACTCATTGTGTGACGGCGAGTGTCGCCACTGAGGCTACATACCTGCCTTTCTTCACTCACCTGGCTTTGTTTCCGCAAAAAACCTTCAGTTGGTTTTATTAAACGGTCATTGTATCTTTTGTTGAGGTTTTAACTCCTGTTGGCACACATGATCAAAACAGAAAATTAAAAACGTTGACCAATAAATCAAATTGAGTCAATGGAATCAGATTTAGTGCAAATGTAAATAGATAATATTTTATCTTTTGACTGTATATGTGTTATCTGACACTTTATTTTTTGGATTGCTCAGAATCAATTTTCATCATTTCTGCACCTCTTCAATTTTATCCAGCAAATATGGAGTTGTTTGCATTGATGGTTGCGCTCAACTGGCAATTTCTAACACAGCCTTTGTATTGCTACAGGGTTTTCATAATTTATCAGATCATATGACCAGTTTAAACTGATAAAAACCGCAAAAGCTAGCGTATTACAAAATAAGAAAAAGATGTTTCATAGATGCAAGGCATACCGTGTCCGTACGTATTTCAATCTATATCCAAAATTGAAGCCACGGACGAGGCCTTTTAATAAGGATTCGGCCCCGTGGAATATACAGAGTGCGGCTAAAGTCAATTACGAAATGCAGTTAAACTGTAGCTACAGTAGTATATAGCTCACCGGCCTGCAGCGGTACGCTGACTTTTACTGTACCGCTAGAATTATCGTCGACTATTTCGACATCATCATCACCATTGAAGGCTTTAGTTGTAATATACACTCACAAGTAACAGCGGAATTCCAACAACTGCTCATTTAATAGGAGAATTATTGGACTTTGTTAGGGTGACTCCATATACTTTTGTAACGAACAACAAAACGCAATCTTGGACAGAAAAGCCTTGGATGAGTTGTATAGCTTTTGTTTGTAGAAATATTACATTAGTACCTAGTCCCTAGTTCCCATTTATTACAGTGTGTAATGTATCTATCTCTATGCATTTAACGGTTGGTTTTATAATTATACAGACAGGACAAGAAACAAGGCTATTTTTCAACCAACTTGAAAATCGATTCTCAGAATCTTCAACTCGTTTTACCATAAAAGCAATAAGTTGTGTACCGGTACCACCTGTGGTCCAGCCACCGCGCCGCGAGGGAAAGTGGATTGCATCTGGCTCGACCGCTTGGAACTGGTTGTTGTCTTTATTCATAATTTTATACAAACAAGTTTAACATTCAAATATAAGCCGAGGAAGAAAGCTGAAATCAAACTTGATGTTTCATCCATACGTTACGTTCAAGGGTAGTGATTATTTACAACTAATATCCATAGCGTCTGCAATAAATAATACGACCAATCGTAATCGAAGATGATATTTCTATTTTTTGACTGGGACTCGCGGCGTGGTCCTGTAATCCAGCTTCATGGAGGTTAGGTTTTGAGGATGATATAGGTCTAAAGTGGCTCAGATAGTCTCAGTGATCATCTGATGATACCCGCATCAACTCCCACCATCGTTTAGACATATCAGACCATCACCTGCGTGGTTCGGAAGTCACGTTAAGCTGTTGGTCCTTGTATTTCCATTGGTCATTGGGCTATTAATTAATGACCCATTCTAAGGAAGAGTTGGCCTTAGTTTGTAACAATACTAGACCTCATAGCTCATTACTACCACTCGTCACACTCATCCTTCACCACATATTTGCCTTAAAATACCCTCATGAGAGTGGTCGGCATCTCAAATGAAATAGTGATTTAAACCGTATTCACAGTGTGACTGAAACTAATGACAGATTGAAAGCGTCAACATTGTTGTTCTTAATAAGTCCTCTAGTTCGTATAAGTTTATTTTAACTTAATCTTCTTGGAACTACAGTGGCTTCCTTGCGGAACAGTGCAGCGAGTTGTGCGAGAGGAGTGCCGGTATGAGTGTACAGAGTGAGCTGTTTGAGTGTTCATGTATTGGGGACAAGTCACGTCATTTCTTACAACTGACAATTAGCACGTGCACTCACCTCACTTAGCCAACAGCCATTCTCAGCAGTGGACCAACCGGAACTCGTGGCTTGTCCAGCTTTGCCTTTCTTGAAATTTGCGTGTGGTAGTTCGTTTGTTAGCGAAATTCTATAAGAAATAGATCGATTCAATTCTCTCGTCGTAGAACAAAATAGTTTGCAGTTTTGAGCTCCTAGCACCTAATTTGACCTCCTGAGTCAAATTGCAAAACGTTGTTAAATAAGATTTGGACCAGGGCGAGTGACATTAACTGGGACTCGTGGCGTGGTCCTGTAATCCAGCTTCATGGAGGTCAGGTTTGAGGATGATATAGGTCTAAAGCGGCTCAGATAGTCTCAGTGATCATCTGATGATACCCGCATCAACTCCCACCATCGTTTTGACATATCAGACCATCACCTGCGTGGTTCGGAAGTCATTGGGTTATTAATTAATGACCCATTCTAAGGAAGAGTCGGCCTTAGTTTGTAACAAGACTACACCTCATAACTCATTACTACCACTCATCACACTCATCCTTCACCACATATTTGCCTTAAAATACCCTCATGAGAGTGGTCGGCATCTCAAATAGTGATTTAGTGAGTCTTTCCTAAATCCATTCCTTTTAGCTCGTACCATGTATGTATGTGTGCGACCACTCTACGATTCGCAGTTTTTGTCTGGTTGTCACGAAATTTGATGTGTATGTTTCTATTGTAAATCACTATGGTTAGTTCGTTAACCAGCGAAATCGGTCCACGGGAAGTGGTATTTTGGCGCGAGCTCTCCCAATGGGGGTTTATGCTACAAAAACTATATTTATGATCATTGAACATAGTATAAACCATGATTTTACCCTCAGCCAGGCCAAGATTGCGGAGGAACCCCGTTTTCCGCCGCCATCTTCGTCTGGCTGAGTGGATGTTGATTTCGAGTACACATGTTTGGTTTGGTAACATGGTTTTTACCAAGTAAATGTTTAAAAGGTAAAGTTTGTCTTGTTTAACGAGGCGAAGTTAGGACTACAAAGTCCTCTCTACCATTCAACCTCGACCTTTACCTAGCGTCACCGTATTAGTCACATTACAAATGTAAGTGGTGACTGCGGGGATCGAACCCGCGCCACCGGAGTGATGAGCTCCGGAGTCGCGTGCGATACCAATCCGCCATGGATCCGCTAAACACATAGTTAATTTAATATGAGCGTAGATTGTTTATATGAAGTTAATAAAAATAAACTTTTGGGGAAAACGCCAACTAAAAGACACCGTCGTAAATTATCTCCCCGGGTCTATCTAACGCTTGTGGCTACGCGTCGAGTATGTTTTTCAATCAAATAGTTTAGTCCAATACATTTTGTACAACGTTTCACGAAACGTGAGTTGGTCATTTGCTTTTCAAGGGGCATGAAAGTAGCCTACCGTAATACCGTATTTGACATTTCATATAGTAAACAGAATATGCACTTAATTTGGTCGTTTCGCACTTGTGCTGACGCTGATTAGACCTTGACCATTGTTGCAACTTCCTGCAATTTAGCTCCAGTTTCCCGTAGGCACAGTTTGTCATGTGGGACTTTACTACAAGTCTGTGTACACTACGCTTTATATACAGTGCATCTCATAATCTCAGTTCAAGTTATCATGAACTCAACTGCATTTCAAAGACTAAACAGATTTATTAATTAATAATGATAAATAAGTACAAATGTTTATACAGGGTGTCGGTGAACGGTCTGGACATACTTTGTAGACATGTTCCTTGGGTCAAAACAATAATATTTTACCATATAAACAGGGGTCTCCGGCGCTTCGTTGTCAACTAAGTAACTTTGTAATAAATTATTCGCGTTTAATCAAAATAATGTAGTCAGTTCCATTGTTGTGGCGTTATCTGACTGGAGAAATGCATGGCGGGCAAGACAGAAATTACAATGACTTCGTTGTTTCTCAGTCTATTTTCAAAGTTTATACATGTTTGGAAAGGGAAATACATGCACTAAAAATAATTGCTCACATAAGTTTGTTGTAAAAGTATTTGTTTTTGAGTTATTTAATTTTGAAAACTTTAAACGGTCGCCATTTTTAAATTTGAAGTTAAAATTAAATAATAATTTTTCCTAATTAGAAAATGGCATGTTTAATTTTGACCAAAGTTTTGTGAAAATCGGTGCATTAGTTTTATTGTCATAATTATTTTAGTAAAAAACATATCCACACAGACAGACGGACAACGAAGCGCCGGAGACCCCTGTTTATACGGTAAAATATTATTGTTTTGACCCAAGGAACATGTCTACAAAGTATGTTCTCATAACTATCCGTCTGACTAAACAGGCTTGCCCGTAACCATGCCTGGTGGGTCTGCATGGTTCATCCACAACAGCAGCCATTGCGTGCTTGTTGCAACCATGAAGTATCCTGTTTCCATTCGATCCAGTAATCTTATGTAATAAGCTTCAAGGATGAATCTACAATTTACTCATCTTTCATCATCCTTATGGTTGATCAGCATCCGAAGGCCATCATATTTCTTCCACTTTATATACACGTTGTAATCATTTGAGCCTAAATGTTTTGGTATACTGTGTACACCAGTTTGTTTGACCTCTTCTTGCTGCACATTTCCTCTGTTGTATTTTGCTTTACTGTAGAAAGTAAGCCATTAACATGCATGTTTGAAATGTTCCTAGCAAAGTTCAGCTCAAATAAGAGCGTCAGCATGATTGTCAAAAGTAACAATTAATAGATTGTACCACTTTAACAAAATAATAGCAAAGCTATGAACGGTTTATGTTTTCATACTTAATCTAATTTCAAGATTTAGCAGCCCAGGCTTATTTAAACAATACCGTTGTTTTCATCGTGACTAATTTGTTTGTTTTGCCCTGGTTGTAGCAATGTTGTTATTGTTGTACCCTGGACCAATCAGACCCAACCTTGAATGTCTGTTTTCCTCTACTGATGGTTTATTTGCTAAATATTGTGAACCCTCAGGCCATTGAGTCTACGAACGCATCTTCCAGAGAATAGGCTGATGTCCAAACAGGAAAACATACAAAATAAATAAGGTGACTAATACATCAAAACATAGGATCCCATAAGAAAGTTATTACGTTCTGGCAACTTGAGTAAAACAATCGTAGAACTAACCAACAATTGATTAGCCTAAAACCATAGAGAAATCTCGCAAAACATAATAATACGTTTATTGTCACATTTTTACAATATAAATTGTTTCTATGACAAGAGAAAAAAGAAAGTTAAACGAAACAACAAATATTAACCATATTAACAAGGAAATCCTACGACCACCGCTAAGACCTTGGAAGAGAAGTTTAATTTAAATAATTTTCAATTAGCTATCCAAAAATTCTTGTACGCTATAAAACGATTGTATCTACACCGCAGTGTTTTTATAGTCAGGTAATTTATTATATAATTTTCGGCCGGCTTCGATAGGAAGCTTATCATAAATATCAAGTATGACGTCCTTTTAATATTGATATTGTCTCATTATTTTTTTTATATTGTCAGGTAATTTATTATACAATTTTCGGCCGGCTTCGATAGGAAGCTTATCATAAATATCAAGTATGACGTCCTTTTAATATTGATATTGTCTCATTATTTATGCAGTAATGTATGTCCTGACGGGTCTCATGGATGATGGAACAGGACAATCCAATGCACCTCTGTGGCATATGCTGTCTTTGCTTACTTTGATACTTTGACTTGAGACGCCGACTCTTAGAGGCTGGGTGGTTATCCAATGCAACATACCATGAATTAGGAACGTTATTCCTGTTCTTCTTCCTCGTAGGCGTACGCACAAACGAAAATATGGGGGTAAAACAATGTAGTTAAGGAGGAAAGGGCGAAGAACACATGCCTCGACAGTCGACACGCAATCATTCACCGTAGTTCGACTCTGACTGTCAACAATCTAATATAAATATAACTGCCTGACATTTGGCAGATTCAGAGCACACGAACAGCTTGACGTCCCAGTGGGTTTATCGGCGCTCACCAGATCCAATGTTCTTCGAACCATTTATTTTTTCCCAGGTGCACACTGTGAAAAGGTGTACGAAACATCATAATTCAAAAAACCAACGCGCACTGTTTAACTATAAAATCATAAACAGAAAACACGTATAATCGAGCGTTAGACATCTCAGATCCCAGGAACAGAGCATTGGATCATCTGGTACAACTCGAGCTGTCAGAAGGTCTTCTAAAGTGGTTCACTCATTCACTTTCTCATGGGGATGGAATTTGGAAATTTGCTAATTAGTAAATTAACAAGCCGTTATGACTCGGGGCGCTTGCGATGCGGAAACACGAGAACCCAGCCACTATACGGAGTAAACGGGTACATTTCTTCGAACTCAGACCCTTCTCCGTCTGTCTGTGATAGCCTCCCTCCATTCTAGAAGCTATAAAGTGTTGGGTGACTTGCTGGATTTGCAGTTCAGCACGCTCGTATAAAATGATACTCGCATTCGTAAACATGTAAAGATTGCAATATTGAAAACTACTCATATTCTGGTCACGATCTTATACGTTCTAAATAATTAACAAGTGCGGTCCAGATTTTTTTGAGAGCTGAACTACTGTACCTTAACCGAAGTAAAATAGTTTCGACTCTACTTGAATAAGACTTAAAATCCCGTGTTTAAACTTTGAAAACCTACGATATTGGTTCAGTTTCTTTAAACATTTCACACGGGGACATTGTTAAATTAGTGCTTCGTGATAATGATAATGTTTAGCAATAATAGAAACTGCTGACTAGGGAAATATAAGTTATTAAAATGAATACATAGATACAACAGTAACTGTAAGCGTTTAATGAAGGAGAATTTTAGTGGTTATGGATTAGAAAAGAAACAAGCTGGAGTTAGATGAGCACGCTATAAAAAATTGCAGTTGTGGAGACCAACGTTATATAAGCAACTGTTTAATCTTTAAAGATTAATTTGAATGGTTCCTCGATCACCATTAACTAAGTTGTTTGTTTCAGATAGCGAGGCCTACGTTTGAACTTTATGTAGAAGAGTAAGTACAATTAACACACAGAAATTGTAATAATTTAGTTCTTTAACTTTATAATGTATTAGACAGCCATTCTTGGGTATATTAGCTTTTGCTTGTGTGCATCTAATTTTAACTTAACGCGTTTGTTTTACGGTTTTCCCTAATTCTAGGTACTTTATGTTGTTGTTATTGAAGTCAGTCGGACCTTTCTTTTTGAAATGACGTGGTAACTTGTGTAATTTGTGTGTAGGCTAACGAAGAGTGGAATAAATCAAATTCTCATTGGTATCAACTTAATTAAAGCTTAGACATTTCGAAACAACCATATTCAAAGGACTTCTGATATGTGCTATATAATGTAAACTATTGCTCCGATTTCAACAAAATTGTAGGGAACAGTAATTATAACAAAAGACAAAAGGTTCAAAGAACGTTGACCTGAGGCTTAGACAGAAGCTACGTGACCGTGATAACTGGTGGTATATTAACAATCAACGCGCTTCCTGTTACGCCACTTAATTGAGCAACTTGAGCAAACCTATCTAGGTTTGCCTATAGTTCATTTTTCCAAATGTCTTTTAGTTTGTATGCTATTAACGGTTAAAGTTAGAAAATATAGAGTGTTTTTAAGACCTTATTTAAGAAGCTAAAAATAGGTTTATCAAAAATCTAATCACAGGCAAACACATAATTATAAACTCTTTCTCTTTCCATAAAAATTAACATATCCAGATTTAACCTTCATATAAGAGCGCTATCTACTTTCTATGAAACTCTTGCAAAAGGAGGGTTTGACAGTTAGGCCGCATCAGTTGAAAGAAAGCCCGTGTTTAACCCGGTGTTACGTGCGCGGTGTCGTGTGTTCCTATGGCGGACGGATTCAGCCTTTCTCTTCGGCAACCACGGAACATAACGTAAAACACTCATTTTCTTGAAACACTTCACGCCCACAGTTTTTATCCGATTTTTATGAAATAAACTTTGTTTTAAAGTGCATTAATTGTTTTAGTGACTCAACTGAGCCAAGTTCCATTTTATTTTTTATAAGACCGTGGGATAAATCCGAAAATTGAAGAAACTTTGTTTTAGAATTTCTTGTTTTTACTCGTGAACTAGTAAATGTGTTTAAAATGTGGTAAGCGAGTCACTGCATTACAGTGTCATGGAAATTGTAGGCGTGAAGTGTCTGAAGAAAATGTCTCTTTTTACATTGTTTTCATGGGACAAAAACAAAATGGCCGACAGGTACTACGCACTCTTAATGAATGGGGTTTCTGATTCTGAGTTGGGTCAAATTGGCTGATTTGAGGTGGACTGATGTTGAGGTATGTCAAACTGTGATTAGAACCGCATTATTCCACATATTATCTCCGTTGTTAATGAACAGATTTTAACAAACATATGCGGTTAGATTCAGTATAACATTTACTACAGGAAGTTACTATTAAAAATATTTTGTAAAAACACTGTTTACCCACTGTTGTTCCAAAATGGTAATCTTTTTAAAACCCTTTGGGGAATGTTTTATAGGATTCTGAAGTTTGGTTTGAGGTACTTTGCGTTACCCACCCATACCCAAAATTGTGGAGGGGGGAAGACTTGTCCAAATTTGTTAAATACAATCCCCTTGTGGCACCTCAAGAAAAGGAAATGTCAACACAAATTTAACGTCGCAAAGAAAACTATTTTACCTCAACTACAAGAAATACGGTTTAACATCCCACACTTCACGTACAATTTATTTTTAATGACAAATTTGTTTCAAATACTCTGTGGGGTTATTTCATAGAGATGTGATGTTTCTCTCAGAGGATTTCCAAGAAAAACCTTTCGTTCTAAATAAACTGTATGTGAAATGTGGCATTTTAAACGTGATTTCTTGTAATCTTCAAAATATAGATATAAGGCAAAAAACAAGTTGAGACGAAACATTTGTATTTGCGTTGTTGAACTTGTGTTAAAACTTCATTTCTTTTGAGGTTCCACAAGGGGGCACCTCCTACTGATGATGCTGAGGTGAAACATGTCTGTAAAAATTAAAATTAATGTGGTAAAAGTACAAAAATGCTTTCATTATATACTTTTGACTACCACAAAGTAGATGGAGAAAACATCAAGAATAAGGGATTTTAGCTGGAATCCCTCACTTGCTGTTTATTCTAAAAAATAGCTTGTTATGGTATCATCTATCCTCACTTGAAGTATGGCATTTGTTTGTGGGAATTGTGCCCATACTAAAGTTAAAGGATATTTATTTTACAAATTTGTCATTAGAATCTTATGCAATTTGAAGCCCAGAGACTCATGTCGTGATGCTTTCAAACAATTAGACATTTTAACGTTTCCATCCCTTTATATTTATGATTTTATTCTTTTCTGCCTTAATAAATGCAGTTTAACACAAGGCATTGAAATTCATAGTCATGATACTCGATCAGTAACTACCTAGTTATAGAATTGACTATCATCGACTTGAATTATTCAAAAAACTGCCATCTCAGGCAGGAATCATATTGTTTCATCTTCCGAACAAAATTCAAAATCTCCAAAACACAAAATTATTTCAAAAGAGCTTAGAACTTATCTGTCCACTGGTGGGTTTTACAGTGTTCAGGAGTTTATGGACCACTCACTTGCCACTAAGAAGTCTGTTGATTAAATGTTATTATAAAAATTAAATTTTGAATTTTGTTTAATTATATTTGTTGTAGTGGCTTGTAGTGTTATGTAATTATTTATTGTATTGTTTTAGAAAACCAACACAAACAACTTTTGTATATTGGTGATTAAATTATTAAATGATTGAGCTTAGTAACTTTCTTGCATACTTTTTGTATCCAGGTTACTCTATACAGTTTGATTTTAACACCCCATGTAGGCAATATACAAGTAAATTGGGAAACTATATACTGTAGTCTATATTTGGTTCTAACTGCTGGAAACAGAAACATTTGTCTTACCTATTTATAATGTGTCCACTCTCCAGAGTCCAGTCAAACAGTACAAGTGAAAGAGAACTGCAATAGCAACTAGCAAGTAGAGGATTGATCATCAACATTACATTATCTTCATATTGCGATACATAGTAAAATTATCCTCATTGTATTCAGTAGTAACCAGATACTATTAAAATAATTCGCTATTCTCAAAGAATTGGATAACAGAAGTGCAGAAATAACAATTGTGTTGTGATTGGCAGGTGTTTTAGGGAACCAGCGCTCGGATTCGTTTGTGTTCCCGGACCAGATTTCTGCATCAAGTTTGAAGTTAGATGAGAAATCACCGTTTGTAGTTCCTAACACTGCTGAACCACCTCCTTGCGCGCGAGGAGACACTTTCTTCGAATCTGTGGACGAATACCCCTCGTAAGAAACCATCACGATCAATTAAGCACTCAACCACAACCAGTAGCACTGCATCATTTGTAACTCAAACTTTGAATATAGATTACTTAGGTATTATAAGTAAAGCACAGTACTTTTGAATAAAGTAGCAGTAGTTCTTAGGACCGATTGGACCTCATACTACCTGCATTTATTATTTTTACAATAAAAAAGAAAAGAAAGGAGAGCAGGCTCACCTGGATAAAGTAAACACATATAGGGGAACACATGCTGTCAAATTTTCAGCCCTACCAGGGCCTTTGTCAAGACAAAAAGAGAGACAAAAAGTAGCTGAAGTGAAAAATCCTGGCCTAGTTCCCTATTTCCGAAATATTACCATTTTTACTGTCCACCAAAGCATGAAAATAGTACTCAAAGCACTCAATTAGTATAGCAATTCACTTTGTTTCTAAAGGATATGCTTAAAATGCATTGTAAAAGAATTTACCTTACCCACAACTACTATGAAACTTTTCTTCTTGGAAAGAGTTTGAAGTCTCTCAGTAATCCTCTACCGGCCATTCAGCATGCTTATTGCAGGTGGTAGTGGAGTTCAGATTTATCTCTGTACATTTTTAAACAATCTAAACTGTTCACTTCTAGTAATGTTTAGTTTACATTTTGACAATAAAATTGATATTTTGCAGAGATGTTAGAAAAGTTTCTATTTGAGGTCTTGAACTTATTAGGTAGATGTAGTATTATAACCATTTTATGGTTATATTATTGGTATATTACTGACAAATGAAACAAACCTCCTCCAGCTATAGTGCAGATTTCAATCCACAGTCAATTATATATTTTCTATGCATAATGCAGACAGATGGAATAAGGCTGTTTCATTAAAATACAGGAGAAATATCACATTAAATACTATGTCATATTTTGTTAAGGGAGTATCAGAAGTAACAAAGATTTTGCTAATCATAAAATAATTGGAGCAATTTTATGTAAGAATCTCCTCATATTTTGGGCATTTTAAATGAATTTGTAAAATCCAAATTGTTTAAGGCATATTCATAGCGTGAATATTTATTTTATAGAAGTTTATATTTCAAGAAGATATTTTTACAGGGAACATGTCATCCGGCTGCTTAGAAAAGAACCTGTATTTGTCAGAGGGTTCTTTCAGGATGAAAGGAAACAAAACAGCTTGGTAAATATATGAATGAGTTTAAATTATTAGTCAGTATAAAAAAGAGTCATTAGAAATATAAATAATTTAAGTCAACTTTATAACTTTCCATACTAAACAAAACAGATCAGTTTTCAGTCCAATCATCACAATAGGTCTAAATCACATTACTAGTACTAAATTCGTAGGTTTAGAAGTAGATGAAAGTTGCAATTCAGCCCAATAATAAAAAATCTCAATTATACAATTTCCGAAAGAAAAATTTTTAATGAATGGATTGCACAGTCTCAAGTTGCCTGGAATAGTTCTGATGGGCTTGCTTGACTAAGGCATTTTGTATGCATTGTCTGATTGTTTTTATCAGGGCTATTAAATTTACAACTTGAAAAACCTTCAAACTTGTACAAAAATACCTTGCATTAAATCTATGTTTTGTTTCTTTTACAGTCAGACGATGTAAATGTTCAAGATCGAATTGATGCATCAGATGAGAACCCACTTTGTCCTGCTCAGGTGAGTCAATCTGTCAAAATAGGAAGAATTGAGTTATATTTGCTTTTAATTGGTAGTTTCAAGGGTATTAATTCAGTCTAGTTTGAATTAATTAGGAATATTAATAGGAAATTAGTTCAGTCTAGCATCGAACTTTATAGTCTCTGTTTGCTGCTCTAAACCAAAAATATTTTTGTTATGCTTATTTTATTATGTAACTTTATTGTTGTCTTTTTTCTTAATTATTTTTATTTTCGCTATGTTTTGGCTTTTGCTATGCAATTGTATTGTCAATGCAAATAAAATTGTTATTGTTAAAAATTTATAAGCTGACTTATTTTTAACAAATTTATTAAAGAAAAGAGCTAATCTTCAAATTTATTTAGTAAAAAATTATAGCTATTTAGCATTTATACAAATTAAGATCCATACAAGTTTATGTATACACCTAAAGAAAATATAAAAAAAAAGAAATGGTAACAATAAAAGTAACATGAAGTATTGAAATATGTTTGTAGTATTTCCAGCTTGTTGATTTTAAAGTAGTTATGGGCAGAGTTTAGGATGAACATAAGATTTAAAGACTTCTAAACTTGAAGACAGAAATAGGTGAGTCAGATGGTGTAATGGTTTGCACACTTAACCGGCAAGTGAAAAATCCAGGTTCGAGTCCCAGTTTGGTTCACAAATTGTGTCTTCAAATTACTACAAGTGTTTTAATAATTATCTATTTTCCCAGTTGCAGGACCTTGTTTTATTACAGTTACCTTGGTTGAGGGCCTGTAGATACTACGGTGCAGGTTGTAGTCTATACGTGTTTATGGCGCTTAAGTGTAAATAGTGACAGTGTGTCTACTGATGATGCAGCACAAGCGCTGCGAAACACGTGTATAGACTACAACCTGCACCGTAGGATCTACAGGCCCTCAACCAAGGTAACTGTAATACAAGTGTTTTATTGTTGCCACATTGGTCTTACAGATCGGATTTTGTTTATTTACCCTTTTCATTAGTGGTAAACATATTTTACAGGAACATGTTGTATACCCAAAAATGGCCAAGAACATCGATGGGAACTGGCTTTTTGTCATTAACCAAGCCGAGTACATTCAGGGTGTGCGAGTTGAAAAGTGTCTGTAAGTATATGGCAATCACTGTAATTTTTACAGGTTAAAAAGGTAATTTGGTTGTTTTGGAAACAATTTTTTATTATTGCAAACATGATGCAAATTCCAAAAGCAATTTTTTTACAAATATAATTGTATGCTTCCTTTGGTTTGCCCAATTGTCATTCCTCCTTCTGGGTAAGGTTTTAGGAAACCACTGTAACATATTTAAACGCATACCCCCTTAACTCATACCAATTGCCATGCAACATCCGGTTAAATATGCGGCCGGTTTCAACCACTTAAGCTTAAAATTCAAAATATAAACTCCATTGTTTGGAATGTTTCAGAACCGACCGAGAATGCTCATTTCCCGGGGACTTGCCGATTGGGTATAAGTCTCAATGCAAGCAAAAGTATATCTACCGTAAACTGGTAGCTCTTAACGGAACGGGACAAGGTGTCATTTCCGACTCCTTTCAGTTTCCATCTTGCTGCTCCTGTATAATCAAGCTGGATCACAATCTGGCACACAACCGGTTTGCAAGTGGAGGAGGCCCACTCCCTCTCACCCTGCCCAAGACTACCCCCACCCCATCTTCACTCAGGACCAAAAACTAAAAGTTGGTAGACACTTTTCCCACCTTTAACGCACTGTTTTGGAGAGTAACAAAACAGGCCCAAACCTGTTCATTTTAGTTAGTAATTTCCCTATTGACTGTGGAATTGTTTGGCAATTCAAAAATGTTGCATATACATTTAGATTTTTAAAATATTTAAATTTAAAGCTGTATCTTGATTTTGTATCCATATTATTTTTATTAACGTATTAGTATTCACTGTACGTATTAGTATAAGTTTTTACTATACATACGTAAGAGTTGTTATATGGCTGCAACTACAGGTCATATAAGCCCAAACCATTGATCAGTTGGACTCACAGCTCACTTAGTTAGAGTTTTAAGCCACTTATATGTTTGGAAATTAAGGCACAACTGCACCCTTCCTAAACAATTAAACATACAATATGACCATCAATTAACAAATACCCTAGATAAAATAAAACTTGTTTTCCTTCAACAATATATGTTTAGTTTTTGGGCTACTGTATTTGTTTTTAGATTTTTAAAGATTTTAGCGCAAAAGAAACAAAAGCCACTTCCAGTCTTGGTTGGTTTAGAAGTTGAAGCTTGTTGATATTAAAAATAATTGATATAAAAAATTCACAACAAGATGACAAAACTTGAATTTTTGAACAATGGAAATGTGTTTTTTATTCCTTTTTACATAATATAAAATGCAAATTATTGATTTCTAATTTTGTTCCCCCCTAATCAGTTTTCTCACTAAAAATAATTTTAATTTATGTATTATTTGACCTTTTTGTAAAATTATTTACTATCCAATCATGTATGCCTAACTTTCTTAATTTTATTATTGAAATTATATACTAAAATTTCTCAAGTACACCCGGTAATGTCTGTTTTTTTAATATTTACAATAAGTTAATTTCAAAACTCCAGTAGTTACTTGAAAAAGTAAAATTGAAGTAACCACTGAGAACCTCTAAGCTTTCCCCAGTTTGATTGCCTTCTTTCTCAAATCTCTTCATCAAATGGCTCTTCTGTCCATCAATGCTTTGTTGCTATACCAATAATAAATGTGCACACCTTATGATATACACATGAACCAGATTCTCATAGTTTTCTACAGTATAAACCTCAAACATTCAAATTTTATGGGGATTTCAGGATATTTGAGATATTATGGTTTCCAAGTAAGTAGGGTTCGAGAAATGGATGTACATTGTTTCTGTATTGTGACCCCCATATCTTGAAGTTTCATGGCTGTAACTTCTATAACTCAAACAACATTTGTGTGGAGACTTAAAAACATAGTAACTAACCATAACCAATAACCAGATTATATACAGAATTAAAACTAGAATTGAAACAAGGTAATAATCAAGGCTACAAAGTGAAAAATTCAACTTACAGAGGTACTGTAAACTTTCAGTTTAGAGATTTCAGTTCTGTAGTTCTGAAAGCTTCAAAATTTGCTTTCAAAGTTCTAATTTGTAAAATTTGATGTTTAGAAACTTTTTAATATCAATGTTGTGGAGATTTCAAGGAGATTTGAAAAATCGAGTAATCTGATTTATCAACGTTCTAGTTTTTGTGAGGATCTCTGTACTTGTAGTGACACAACTGACTACTACAGCACATGGAGGAAAACTTGGCATAAAAAAGCTAGGCTCGGAAAAAGTTTGTAAAAAGTGTCTTGAAAAATGGTTGTTTAAAACCGGAAACGCTTGATCTACTTCTGCTTCTTCATAAATGTTGAGTGGTCTACAGCAAAAACCACTGATTTAATTTAAACACAGAAACTCAATTGTTCGACTATTTGTGGACAGGAGGGATGTCAAGATGTCAGAATGTCAAACTGCAGTAACCAGCCTGTTCCAAATGTTATTTTGAAAAGCCTTTTAAGAAAACTTGCACCCGTTAATAGCTAAATAAAAAAATTAATAATTTAAATCAGTTTTTTTGTGAGAAACTTCATTTTAGACCTGCTTCTGTAAAACAGGGATTTTTATTAAATAAATGGCATTTGTCTGGCTTAAGTCTACAATTTCAGAAAACAAATAATAACACTTTTCTTTGTAAGTGTCCAATTTTGAGGTAAAGTTGAGATTTTCTTTCAGGGGGTACTACTTTTTGTCTCCTATATAAAATAATTTCCTGATTTCAACGACACCACATGAGACATACTTTTTATAAAAATTGGTCTAAAAGTATTAAAAACAAAAGTATTTTGGGGGCAGGGCCCTCCTGAGAGAATGAGAAAGGTGCGGTTATACAGATCCACTTAACACATCGTATGACCAATACCATTGCAGAATTATAGCTCCTTAACAAACTTCCTTCCATTTCTTTTATTTAAGCATTGTTCAGTTATCCTCATAATTTAAATATTAACTTGTGTAAAGTAATAATTAATTGGTTTAATAAAAATAAAGTTAGTACTAAACTTTATATACAACAATGCATTTTTTGAAGATTTGATAAAATAATCATGTTTATAAGTTTTAAAGACGTAACTGAAAAATTAAAGCTGGCAAGTATTATCTGATTCGGAAATGAAGGATGGAAAGGATCAACTACTGGTGAATTGTACATTTTAAGTTGATTGAGTGCACTTCCGTGGAAGATCGGTCAATAAGTATAACGGAATGCGTTAACAGTCACACCAACATTGATTTAATTGTATTATTACTTATGTGAAATTTGAGTTTCTTGTTATAGCAAGATATTTTGTTTCAAACTAAGTTTAAATAAATTACCACTTTAGCTTCATTTCTGAAACGCCATCGTGTTGTAATGACAGAGTTTCACCTCTACGCCCTTATGGAGCTTACTGAACCGCCCTCTTGAAACATTAAATAATTTTGTATATTTTGTAAATTACATGTACACTTGTTTTGTTATTTTTGTAATATTATGTTGTACTTATCCTTGTAATTATCTGTTTTGTTCATGTATATAATGTAAATACTGTAATATACAACTTGTTTATAAAAAATATAATTTAATTGTTACTTCTTGGCATTTGTATTTCAAAACCTGATAGTATAGAGAGGTTTATCAGTTTATAGGAATTATTCACAATATGCACTAAACGCCATAGTCTACATTACTGTTATCACTTGACTATGAAAAAGCCAAAATCAAACCAAAACCAAATTCTCAACAAAATCAAACCATTTAAAGAACAATCAGCTGGAACAATGTTAAAATAACGTTTAGTGTATAGTGTCAACCGTAATATTTCCTTATGCTGCAAAAACTCTCTATATTTTTCACTCTATTTTTACTGACATCCTATGCAGAATTACACAATTCAACCTAAGACGGTTTTTCGTGGTATGTTATCTACTCATTAATTAATTTTAAAAGAGGCAGCTGTTTTGAAAACAGTTTGCGTGGTTTTGTAGGGAAAACCAAAATACTTTTTGAATTACAGTTAGCTTTTGTATACCGGGTGGCCCCACGATAAACTGTCTTAAACAGACTGATTACAAGAGTATTATTAGAGCTAGAAAGATAAAACAAAGCGTTATTCTCTAAAATCGTAATGGAGATTCCAGGAAAAATATATTTAAGATTCTCAGTATATAGGGTGTGTCCATACTGAAACTCAGGAAAAAATAAGAAAAAAATAAAACAATCTCGACATTTGATATATTATTATGGCCTTGTTACAACCAGAAATATAAGCGTGAATCGAATAAGCTTTTATGGGACACCTTGTAGTCAAATTATCAAAACAAATTAAAAATATGGCGGCTTACATGGTTTCTCAGAATTTAACAAGATTTTCAGCGATGCGTCGGCGCTTGGCATGTTTTGGATACATTTCTAAAACCGCAATTAACTCATGGTCCCATTGGCCACTGATTGTTATTACACCGCCAATTTGGAGGCATACCCAAGTACCATAAGCATATAAAACGCTTCCTGGTTACTATAAAACATCATTCAAAATAGGAGTAAAATCAACATAATATTTTAAGTTTAACTATTTGCGATGAAATTACAATAAATCAGTATTCATTAATGGGACCATGAGTATTCATTGCAGTTGTCACGTAACAATGTAAACAAATTTTAATTACAACAATATCACAGCTGGAGAACTCAATCAGCTGATACAACACAGCAGATAAAATACAGTACAGTATTACAAAGTGTGCAATAACATAACCATGACAACTGGTTGTTTTCACCCAAATCTGTTTTATAAAAGCTACAAAAAAATTGTTATATTCTCATTTAGTTTGTTTGTTTTTTTCATTTAAGAGCTTTTTACCAAGAAGAACAACTTTATTAGAATTTGT
The DNA here is from genome assembly GCA_018831715.1 of Matsumurasca onukii. NCBI lineage: Eukaryota > Metazoa > Arthropoda > Insecta > Hemiptera > Cicadellidae > Matsumurasca > Matsumurasca onukii. The sequence continues at coordinate 10,783,230 of CM032062.1, forward strand.
GCTCCTAATTTAGGTACCAAGCAGGTCAAATGACCGTATAAACTACTAAAATACAGGTAAAACCAAGGTACTTGAATGCTTCGTCTTTAAACAGAACCCTGGATAGACTGTGTCTCACAAATTAAAAATTTAAAATTGGGATGGTGTGAGTTAGTAGAGCACGTCATTAAAAATCAATAGTGTCTAGAATTTTTAAGTGAATATATTTAAGCAAGCGCTTAAGTTTAGCCGCTAGGGTTTTATTTGGTCAAATCTTTTCAATCCTCACTTCTGACTTCCTAAGGACTCAGGTAAGCTGTTGAAGAGTTTGATAGCGGTCACTGGAAGCTCTTCAAGGACTAGACAGTCTGAGGGAGATTTCATAGCATGCTTTGTGACTTCTTGCATACAAAGAGATGTTCTGATGCATGTGCAGCAGAGAGTTGAAGATACTGCCCATAAACAGTCAGTATGCCAAGACGTTGAAAAAGAGGTCTATGTGTAAAATCTCTGCCCATAACTTTAGTAGAAGTCATCACTCTCAACGTCCCTTTTTTGGAGTATTTACAGTCTATTGCAGGTGGAAGCGTGACCTCAGAGGATAAATGTATGGCTGTGGATGAATAGCGAGTAATTATAGACAGTGACAAGGTACCTCTTGGTGACCATCCCACGTAGCTTTCTAAGAAGGAAGGCAACTTTGGATAATTTAGTATAGGTCTGGGCTGTGGGTTGATTCCCAGTTTAATTTCTGATCAAGGCAGAAACCAAGCAGCTTCACCCGTAGGTTTAATTTGTCTTAAATTGTTTTAAATTCCACCATATTTAAAGTAAATGGCTTGTCCTAATTTAATTTTAACTTGTTTGAAGCAAACCACACCGTTGTCTCACGTGAAGTTCCTCAGAGTTGGCACCATTGACTTTAAATATCCTGCATTTAAAATCAATGGTTAGCACAGTCAATGGACACAAGTTGACGTCTGTTTTACAGATAGCAGAATCCTGAGAGTCGATTGGCATAACAGTCCGTTTTGAAGCAAAATGTGATGATTCACGCAGTCGAAGGGTCAAGGTCTAAGATCGCAAAGTGTCAAGGCCAATTAGAACCACCATCTTTGAAAGCCACTACTTCCACCAAGGCTAATACCGCTCCCGCCGTCGACTTCTCCTACCTGAATCCAAACTGCCACAGAGAAAAATACCATTAGAGACTCGAAGTACACAGAAGCCTGTCTCAGCAGCAAAGACTCGATGATCTTGCTAATTAGTAATAACCGGCAGGATGAAGATAGACCGGTATAGCTCTTCGTTCATAGATGAAGGTTCAGCTTTTTTGAAGATAGGAACAGTTTTTGCAACTTTCAAGCCGTCAGGTAAGTAGTACCCCTCATCCCGAGTCAAGCGTTTATCACTTCCCAGGCCGTTTTACAGCGATTCGGCGCATTTACAATAAATTGATTTCGTAGTTACGTTATTACTCTGTCTTTCTTTCAAATTAACGCGTCAATTCACTTTTGTGAGACTCTATACTAAGTGTCAGTTTCGTGCAGTGCTCTCTGTATAAAGTATAAACGCACATTGTGTATAATACATAATAATAACCGTTGACTTTGGGAAATGTTTATGGTTTGCTCTATGTCATCTCGCCAAACTTGATAGTCACCCACAGCAGCTGCTTTCAAGAAGTCAGACAGCTCCGTGACAGACTGTCAGTATCAGCTGTCCAATATCATATTTACGTCACAATAAACATTAAACTATTTCGCTTTGTTTTGTTACTTGAATTAGGTAAAGCTGGTAAGGTGGTCAGATTCCTCGTGGGGTTTTAAGATTGTACAGCAATATTAATTACGGTTTCGTAGACTTGACTTGTTGTTTTTATAAAATTATCTGCCCCACATTGCAGCTCTCATATTAAATTTCAATCTTGTTATTGAATACTAAAATCGAGTTTTAACGTGTTTTTTCAAGCCTTACTATATTTTTGAACAGCAGACCTAATGGGAAACAGAAGCTCACTTCTTCTAAGGGAAGAAGAAATAGCCCAAATCCAAGAAGAAACAGGATGTAAGTAAACCGTTTCTTATAAATAAAGAAAGCTTAGTTTGGCTCAGACATAACCTGAAATTATCTGTTAGATGCACAGCTAGATTGGTAGGTAGGCTACTTGTGTCTGCCTAAGGTAGGATGATCACCTTAACATGGTTAGATTTTCTGGTTTCAGTGCATTTAGAGTGATTTTGGTCAGCTCTTTGTCATAGCCTTTAGATGAACAATAGTAGCCCAACTTCATAAGGCTAAGCTTAGTACCCTGTGTGTGAGGGTGGTGGATTTAAAGGTGTCATTGTACCCCTCCCAAAGGGTTCATTTTTATTTCAGTTTGCTCTAATTGCATGGTTTTGTTAAGACTCCTTAAACATCAAAGCTATTTTAAACTAAATTTACTCTTAGAGTTAACGACCATCAAACAATAATTTGATGAATTATAAATCATCTTATTAATATTATCTTTTATTTTGTGTCTATATTTTATAAATTTACACCATTTAATTGCAGGGAATGTTTCTTACAATCAAAAGGTCATGTTTACAAGGTCCATTTGATTGTTAGTTGAAAGGACATGAAATAAAATAAACTTAATATCTTCACTTGTTTTAAAATAGGTTTATAACATTTTAAATTTGTAAACTTTTAATTTTATTAATTTTTTTAAATTGATGAACATTTTAATATAGATTCTAATTAAGTAAACCTGAATATGATGTTACTAAATAAAGCGGGCTTGCTTTCCATTAACACACTCATGTGGCATCACGACAGCCAAGCATTACCACAGCTTTTTATGAAAACAGCTTTCCTACAGCCCATACCTGCCGCATGTGAAGTTCATCCACCCCACAAGTAAAATTTGATTTATGGACGATTTTAGCTCAATTTATATTAAGTTGATACTGAAAAATTGATTCTAATGGTTTTTTACAGTTTTATTTCTTTACTCATTACATGTGCACTTGGTATTATAAAAGTACCTGTAGGGAAGAAGATACACCTGTACAGTTCACCATTATAGTTTATGCGTAACTGAAAAATTAAAGCTGGCAAGTATTATCTGATTAGGAAATGAAGGATGGAAAGGATCAACTACGGGTGAATTGTACATTTTAAGTTGATTGAGTGCACTTCCCGTGGAAGATGCGGTCAATAAGTATAACGGAATTAACGTTAACAGTCACACCAACATTGATTTAATTGTATTATTACTTATGTGAAATTTGAGTTTCTTGTTATAGCAAGATATTTTGTTTCAAACTAAGTTTAAATAAATTACCACTTTAGCTTCATTTCTGAAACGCCATCGTGTTGTAATGACAGAGTTTCACCTCTACGCCCTTATGGAGCTTACTGAACCGCCCTCTTGAAACATTAAATAATTTTGTATATTTTGTAAATTACATGTACACTTGTTTTGTTATTTTTGTAATATTATGTTGTACTTATCCTTGTAATTATCTGTTTTGTTCATGTATATAATGTAAATACTGTAATATACAACTTGTTTATAAAAAATATAATTTAATTGTTACTTCTTGGCATTTGTATTTCAAAACCTGATAGTATAGAGAGGTTTATCAGTTTATAAGAATTATTCATAATATGCACTAAACTGGACTATGAAAAAGCCAAAATCAAACCAAAACCAAATTCTCAACAAAATCAAACCATTTAAAGAACAATCAGCTGGAACAATGTTAAAATAACATTTAGTGTATAGTGTCAACCGTAATATTTCCATTATGCTGCAAAAACTCTCTATATTTTTCACTCTATTTTTACTGACATCCTATGCAGAATTACACAATTCAACCTAAGACGGTTTTCCTGGTATGTTATCTACTCATTACTTTACTTTTAAAAGACAGCTGTTTAAAAACAGTTTGTGGTTTTGTAGGGAAAACCAAAATACTTTTGAATTACATTAGCTTTTGTATACCGGGTGGCCCCACGATAAACTGTCTTAAACAGACTTACAAAGGGTATTAGAGCTAGAAAGATAAAACAAACGTTATTCTCTAAAATCGTAATGGAGATTCCAGGAAAAATATATTTAAGATTCTCAGTATATAGGGTGTGTCCATACTGAAACTCACGGAAAAAAATAAGAAAAAATAAAACAATCCTCGACATTTTAACATTTGATATATTATGGCCTTGTTACAAAACCAGAAATATAAACGTGTAATCGAATAAGCTTTTACGGGACACCTTGTAGTCAAATTATCAAAACAAATTAAAAATATGACTCTTACATATAGTTTCTCAGAATTTAACAAGATTTTCATCGGTACGTCGCGCAACCATGTTTTGGATACATTTCTAAAACCGCAATTAATACTCATGGTCCCATTGGCCATTGATGAATACTGATTGTTATTACACCGCCAATTTGGAGGCATACCCCAAGTACCATAAGCATATAAAACGCTTCCTGGTTACTATAAAACATCATTCAAAAATAGGAGTAAAAATCAACATAATATTTTAACAGCCCCTATTTGCGATGAAATTACAATAAATCAGTATTCATTAATGGGACCATGAGTATTCATTGCAGTTGTCATGTAACAATGTAAACAAATTTTAATTACAACAATATCACAGCTGGAGAACTCAACACAGCAGATAAAATACAGTACAGTATTACAAAGTGTGCAATAACATAACCATGACAACTGGTTGTTTTCACCCAAATCTGTTTTATAAAAGCTACAAAAAATTGTTATATTCTCATTTAGTTTTTTTTTCATTTTATGAGGGGTTTTACCAAGAAGAACAACTTTATTAGAATTTGTGCTCCTAATTTAGGTACCAAGCAGGTCAAATGACCGTATAAACTACTCATTAGGTAAAACCAAAGATTACTTGAGCAGCTTAGTCTTTAAACAGAGACCCTGGATAGACTGTGTCTGTGCTGTTGAAGAGTTTGATAGCGGTCACTAGGAAGCTCTTCAAGGACTAGACAGTCTGGGGAGATTTCATAGCATGCTGTGACTTCTTGCATACAAAGAGATGTTCTGATGCATGTGCAGCAGAGTTGAACATACTGCCCATAAACAGTCAGTATGCCAAGGCGTTGAAAAGAGGTCTATGTGTAAAATCTGCCCATAACTTTAGTAGAAGTCATAACTATCAACGTCCCTTTTTTTGGAGTATTTACAGTATGCGGGTGGAAGCGTGACCTCAGAGGATAAATGTATGGCTGTGGATGAATAGCGGTAATTATAGACAGTGACAAGGTACCTCTTGGTGACCATCCCGATTAGCTTTCTAAGGAAGGCAACTTTGGATAATTTAGTATAGGTCTGGGCTGTGGGTTGATTCCCAGTTTAATTTCTGATCAGGCAGAAACCAAGCAGCTTCACCCGTGGGTTTAATTTGTCTTTTTAAATTCCACCATATTTAAAGTAAATGGCTTGTTAATTTAATTTTTACTTGTTTGAAACAAACACACCTTGTCTCCGTGAAGTTCCTCAGAGTTGGCACCATTGACTTTAAATATCCTGCATTTAAAATCAATGGTTAGCACGAATCAATGGACGTCTGTTTTACAGATGCTTCGTGAAAGATCCTGAAATTAAAATTGTCCATGGCAACAGTCCGTTTTGAAGCAAATGTGATGATTACATTGCGGTCGAAGGGTCAAGGTCTAAGATGCTTAAGTGTCAAGGAGCCAATTAGAACCACCATCTTTGAAAGCCACCATACCAAGGCTAATAACGCTCCCGCCCGTGACTTCTCCTACCTGAATCAAACTGCCACAGAAAAAAAAATACCATTCGTCCATTAGGGACTTCGAAGTACACAGGAAGCCTGTCTCAGCAGCAAAGACTTCGATGATCTTGCTAATTAGTATTACAACCGGCAGGATGAAGATAGACGGTATAGCTCTTGGTTCATAGATGAAGGTTCAGCTTTTGAAGATAGGAACAGTTTTAACTTTCAAGCCGTCCAGGTAAGTGGTACCCCTCATCCAGAGTCAAGCATTAATCACTGCAGTCAAAGGAGACACAAAAGTATCAATCGCCTGGCCAGATGGCTGCATTATGAATCCAACCGTAGAGGTCCTTGCTGACTATCTCACGCAGGCCTAGCACGACTTTGTGAATCTCCTTGTAAGTCTCTAGTGTGCCAGTCTGCTGAAAAGACCAGAAGTCCTATATCGCAGGCTGGGCAGAGGAGCATCTAATCAGATCGTTTATTGCACCAGACAATATTTACAGTTGTATTGCAATGCTTAAATTATAAATAAAAATATCAAGGAACAATTACACACAATATGACACATTCAAACATACAAAGAACAAAGTTTAAAAATATAATAATGTCCAAATTTTTGAAAACATTTCGTAGAAAAAATTTCCGCTACAGAGGTAACAAAGAATTTATTGAAATAATCTGGGCTAGAATCGCAATCACATCTGGTTTTACGAAAATCTGGTTGAAAACTTTCTCGCTGATAGAAATCAGATGGTGTCAGTCACGAAATTATCTGTTAGATGCACAGCTAGATAGGTAGGCTACTCTGTGTCTGCCTAAGGTAGGATAGATATGAAAGGAAGGTGAAAGCTACATCCGGCTGTTCTTTACTACTCCTTATTAATTACTAATTCTTAAATGCATAACTGATATGTTGACAATGACACCGGACCCTAAATACTTTAGTACTTTGATTTGAATCGACCACCTTAGAGGGTGATATTTGGTGAATATGGAATGAATGCTGAGTGTGATGAGTGTTTTGATGGATACGAGGTGTAGTCTTGTTACAAACTAGGGTCGACTGTTCCTTAGATTGGGTATTAATTAATAAGCCCAAATCCACCACGAACAATCAACGGGTTTAACGGCGTGACTTCAACCACAAGGAGTGGCCTTTCGAAAGTTGTATCAATGCGCCTCGAATCGGGAACCCGGCTTGTTAGGCTAAGCACTCACTGTAGCACTGAGCTATGTCCAATTAATAATAGACTTGATCAAGGCTAGTGCAGCCTTTTGATCAAGTGGCCAAGTGTTAATGTAGCCGATGAATACAAGCTTGAAAACCTCAAGTATCATCTGTGCGTCCAATTTTGTTAACTAACCTTGATTAAAACTAACCTTTCGGTTAACACTTAAAACCAGACAATCCTTGATTAACTTAGTGGACAAACTGATCCATTTTAATGGGCTGAAACTAACATTCTGGACCAAATTCAGTGAAGACTTGACCACAGATAAACAAACTCTATTATAGAGTCCGTTAGTCTATGACTCGACTTCTGGGCTTTTGGCCGTGTCTTAACTTTCTAATCCTTCTTCTGGTTCACACTGGATAAATATCATAATAATTATTTGAGATATGACCCGGGCCCGAAGTACTATCTTTCAGTCACTAATTGGCTGAAACCAGACTGATGAAGGGCACTCCACAGCGATGGATATATCTCAACCCACATATGGATTATATCCTAGGTTTCTGTATCACAATCATTAAGGTAACATTAAATCTGTAAAAATCACCCAACCCTCAAGATTTTCACAGTGCATTTAGAGTGATTGACCTTTGCTCTGTCATAGCCTTTAGATGAACAATAGTAGCCCAACTTCATAAAGGCTTAGTACCCCAAAGAGGGTGGTGGATTTAAAGGTGTCATTCCCCTCCCAAAGGGTTCATTTTATTTCAGTTTGCTCTAATTGCATGGTTTTGTTAAGACTCCTTAAACATCAAAGCTATTTTAAACTAAATTTACTCTTAGAGTTAGCACCATCAAACAATAATTTGATGAATTATAAGTCTTCTTATTAATATTATCTTTTATTTTGTGTCTATATTTTACATAAATTTACACCATTTAACTGTACAATCAAAAGGTCTCACGCATAAGGTTCAATCTAACTAGACAAAGATATGGATTGATTGTAGATTTTAGAGGACATGAACTTAATCTTGTTTTTAAAATAGGTTTGCACTCACATTTTTAAATTTGTAAATTTTAATAAATGAACATTTTAATATAGACTCTAATTAAGTAATAAATATGATGTTACTAAATAAAACAGGCTTGCTTTCCATTAAGACACTCATGTGGCATGCGACGACGGAGCATTACCACAGCTTCCTACAGCCCATACCTGCATGTGAATTTCATCCCACCCCACAAGTAAAATTTGCTTTATGGACGATTGTAGCTTAAATTATATTAAGTTGATACTGAAAATTGATTCTAATTGGTTTTAAAGTTTTTATTTCTTTACTCAAGTTACCGCAGATGTGTGGCACTGGTCTATATTATAGTAGAGAGTACCTGTATAGATTACCTGTACAGTTCAATTGTATAGTTTATGTGTAACTGAATACAATTATATTATTTCATCATGGTTACAAGTAATTAGATTTGGTCAATAATGTTTGAGATTTCACAGGAAATGGGCCAAGTCAAAATTGAATATGTAAAGTTTTAAACAATATCACCTGGTTTGTTCTTAAATTATTACAATGAAAATGTGTTTTACTTCCAGTTTCCCCGAATCAAATTGAAAGGTTGTATTCAAGATTCACAAGTTTAGACAGAGGTGACTGTGGGACCTTGAGCCGGAGGACCGGATCCCGAATCAATCCTTTGGGGACAGAATCACATGCTTTCTTCAATGGTACTGCAGATGACAGAGTCAATTTTCGTCAGTTTATGAGAATTTTGGCACGGTTTAGGCCCATAAAAAAAACCAAGGAAAACCGGCTTAACTCCAGAGAACAAAAACTCCAATGTAAGTATATAAGTTACCACCATGTAGCACTAAAAACCATAGCAAGTCAATTTACAAGTATTTTGATAGGTTGAATTGTTCAAGGTTGATTGGGTATAGGTTTTCAAAAATCTATGTTACAGTAATTAAAAAATGAATAGCTAATCATTCTTTATTACGAACAATATAAAATTGCATAGGTACATTAAAATAATAAGAAAATCTAATTATATAAGCTACTAGCCTTATAATACTAATAATTTTCAAAACTTAATTTAATCTATAAAATAATTATGAAAATTGTCCAGACTTTTAAGTAAGCGAGTGCTCTAAGAACTCTTCTATACTATAAAAGTGTTAGATACAAGATAATTTTTAAATTTTCTTATAAATAAAGAAAGCTTAGTTTGGCTCAGACATAACCTGAAAATGTTATGTCTTAGATGCCTAGCTAGATTGGTAGGTAGGCTACTTGTGTCTGCCTAAGGTAGGATGATCACCTTAACATGGTTAGATTTTCTGGTTTCAGTGCATTTAGAGTGATTGACCTTGGTCAGCTCTTTGTCATAGCCTTTAGATGAACAATAGTAGCCCAACTTCATAAGGCTAAGCTTAGTACCCTGTGTGAGGGTGGTGGATTTAAAGGTGTCATTGTACCCCCTCCCAAAGGGTTCATTTTTATTTCAGTTTGCTCTAATTGCATGGTTTTGTTAAGACTCCTTAAACATCAAAGCTATTTTAAACTAAATTTACTCTTAGAGTTAACGACCATCAAACAATAATTTGATGAATTATAAGTCATCTTATTAATATTATCTTTTATTTTGTGTCTATATTTTACATAAATTTACACCATTTAACTGCAGGGTATTTTTCTTACAATCAAAGGTCACGTTTACAAGGTTCAATCTAACTAGACAAAGATATGGATTGATTTTAGAGGACATAAATATAAACTTAATCTTCACTTGTTTTTAAAATAGGTTTGCAACATTTTTAAATTTGTAAAACATTAATGTTATTAATTTTTTCAAATTGATGAACATTTTAATATAGATTCCTAATTGATTTACTAAATAAAACGGGCTTGCTTTCCATTAACACTCATGTGGCATCACGACAACTGGAGCATTACCACAGCTTTATGAAAACAGCTTTCCTACAGCCCATACCTGCCGCGTAATGAATTTCATCCCACCTCACAAGTAAAATTTGATTTTATGGACGATTGTAGCAAATTATATTAAGTTGATACTGAAAAAAATTGATTCTAATTGGTTTTTTACAGTTTTATTTCTTTACTCAAGTACCGCAGATGTGTGGCACTTGGTGTATATTATAAAAGTAAGTAGGCCTACCTGTATAGATTACCTGTACAGTTCACCCATATAGTTTATGTGTAACTGAATAAAATTATTTTATTTCAGTTTGCTCTAATTGCATGGTTTTGTTAAGACTCCTTAAACATCAAAGCTATTTTAAACTAAATTTACTCTTAGAGTTAACGACCATCAAACAATAATTTGATGAATTATAAATCATCTTATTAATATTATCTTTTATTTTGTGTCTATATTTTACATAAATTTACACTATTTAATTGCAAGGAATGTTTCTTACAATCAAAAGGTCACTTTTACAAGGTCCAATCTAACTAGACAAAGATATGGATTGATTGTTGATTTTAGAGGACATGAAATAAAATAAACTTAATATCTTCAGTTGTTTTTAAAATAGGTTTGCACCAACATTTTTAAATTTGTAAAACATTAATGTTATTAATTTTTTCAAATTGATGAACATTTTAATATAGATTCCTAATTAAGTAATAAACCTGAATATGATGTTACAATAAAAAACAGGCTTTCCATTAACACACTCATGTGGCATGCACGTCGGAGCATTACCACAGCTTTTATGAAAACAGCTTTCCTACAGCCCATACCTGCCGCATGTGAAGTTCATCCCACCCCACAAGTAAAATTTGATTTTATGGACGATTGTAGCTCAATTTATATTAAGTTGATACTGAAAAATTGATTCTAATTGGTTTTACAGTTTTATCTTTACTGGTACCGCAGATGTGTGGCACTTGGTCTGTATTATAAAAAGTAGAGTACCTGTATAGATTACCTGTACAGTTCACCCGTATAGTTTATGTGTAACTGAATAAAATTATATTATTTCATCATGGCTACAAGTAATTAGATTTGGTCAATAATGTTTTGAGAGTTCACAGGAAATAGGCCAAGTCAAAATTGAATATGTAAAGTTTTAAACAATATCACCTGGTTTGTTCTTAAATTATTACAATGAAAATGTGTTTTACTTCCAGTTTCCCCGAATCAAATTGAAAGGTTGTATTCAAGATTCACAAGTTTAGACAGAGGTGACTGTGGGACCTTGAGCCGGGAGGACTTCCTCCGGATCCCGGAACTCGCAATCAATCCTCTGGGGGACAGAATCGTACATGCTTTCTTCAATGGTACTGCAGATGACAGAGTCAATTTTCGTCAGTTTATGAGAATTTTGGCACGGTTTAGGCCCATAAAAAAAACCAAGGAAAACCGGCTTAACTCCAGAGAACAAAAACTCCAATGTAAGTATATAAGTTACCACCATGTAGCACTGAAAACCATAGCAAGTCAATTTACAAGTATTTTGAAAGGTTGAATTGTTCAAGGTTGATTGGGTATAGGTTTTCAAAAAATGTTACAGTAAAAAAAAATTAATAGCTAATCATTTTTTACTTTTACGAACAATATAAAATTGCATAGGTACATTTAAATAATAAGAAAATCTAATTATATAAGCTACTAGCCTTATAATACTAATAATTTTTAAAACTTAATTTAATCTATAAAATAATTATGAAAATTGTCCAGACTTTTAAGTATTAAGAGAGTGCTCTAAGAACTCTTCTATACTATAAAAAGTGTTAGATACAAGATAATTTTTTAAATTTTGTTTTAAATAATTTTGAATGTTTGAGAATTTTTATATGTAGGGGTAGTTTTTGAAACAATAATATCCCTGTTTGTGATGGTAATCTTTTGAATAATTCTAGTCTATGGTATTCAACTCTGTAGTTCGCGTACCATGATTAAGAATTTCATTGCCTTGTACAAGACGCATTTATTGAGGCAGAACAAAATAAGTAAATGTAAATTGATGGAAAGGTAAGAATATTTAGTCGTTTGAACGAATTTCGGCACGAATCTAATCATAAAGATCTATTGTGTTGGTACAACTAAAGGCTAATGATGTATCCACATCAATCTTTCGCACCAATAGTAGGGAATCAACCATTACATAATCTATTGCAAATCTTCTGTTAGGCTTTACCTAATCACAGATAAAAATCAAGTTACTGACCTTTATAATAATATGTTACAGTTGCATTCAAAATGTATGACATCGACAATGATGACATGATTTCTAGAGAAGAACTGCTGGCCATTCTTCACATGATGGTTGGAGCTAATATCAGGTAAATTATTAGTTAAACTCAAACACAAGCATAATGGCTTACGTTGATTATTTACATTACCATAAACAGTATACTGTAGTAACCAGTGCCGGCTCGTCAGGAGAAAAGAGTAAAATGACACTTCAGTCTTCACCCTTGTTTTAAGGAAATCTATTTAAACCAGTAATTTGCTCAACAATGTCCATAGCATTACATCTCAACAACTAATTTTCTAAATTTAGATAGCAAGGGCGTTATTACTCATACAATATTTATGAGTTACAAAAAAAGACCTCAAGGCAATTCCCAAGCATTCCTCAATGGTCAAGCATTTTGCTATGGCTAAGACTATCACTAATATTATTATTTAGTACAGTTGTCTAAAAATTGTTGGTTCTTTTGAGTTTTGTGAAAGGCTCTATCCTGTAATCTTTCCGTGAATCGGAGTAAACGGTGATCTACTGACAATGCTGAGCATTTACATTTACAAACAGCATACGCCAATTACAATATGGACATTCCCATCATTTTTTCTACCAACTTTATCGTTTAAAGTGTCAAATTAGAGACAAATTTCATTGGAAGATACAAACTTCTGAACAGTTAAAAAACCTGTTGAGTGCTAATGACACCATATTGAAGTAACGCAAGTTGTTATCTGAAAGAAGTCTTCATTCTCATGAAATGTTTTAGGAATTTGTAATTGGTTTAGTATAAATTTAAACAGATTTTTCAAGCTGACTGGGGTTTAATTAGTGTGTTCTGTTAAGTAGCAAGGGTTATTATTACGTCTTGTGTCAACAAAACACTTTCAATGACAGTTAAATACAGTTGTTAAGCAGATGTTTATCACTCTAACTAATGGCTTTAGACTTTTAAACCGACCTGAAAACATTATAAGGTCTTTAAATGTTAAAACATTATAAGCTCTGTGATAAGTTAAAACTGACTTGCAGTAATTATCGCTAAATAGAATTTGTTAAATCCTTGCAAGTTTCCTTTAACTGGGAAAAGATTTAGTGAAAAAGTGGTTTCTATGCTCCAAAACTATATTTATGGTCTGACTTTGATGAAGTTTGGTATATATATTAAATTCACTGCTCATATGTATACTAAAATAAAAAATCAACAAAATCAAGATTGCGGCAAAACAATTTTGCCCCATGAACCCTAAACTAAGCTGGGAAGACCACATTGACAGTGCATATAATAGGCTAAGTAGAGTCCTTTACCTTCTTCGAAAATTAAAACACAAGGTCACTGCTCAATATCTTATGAGAGTCTATCATAGCCTGTTCCATAGTCACCTGGCCTATGGTGTAATTCTGTGGGGACACTCAGCTCACTGTTGCAGAATTCTTCTGCTCCAGAAACAGGCTATCAGAGTCATAACTCACAGTCAAAGAAGAGACCACTGTAAACCGCACTTCATCACACTGAACATTCTAACCATCTTTAATCAGTTCATATTGAGCTGTCTCCTTTACGTAAGCGGATGGATTGGCAACAAGTTCATAACCACAATGAGAAATGCGTCACTTCGGCGTCAGTAGATGCAGATTGTCCCAAACCAGAGATAGCTTTCCCTCAATCGGGTTGAAATTCTATTATGCTCTGCCCAAGGGTATTCGCAGTTTGAAGCCGGAAGGTTTAAAGTGCGGGTGAAAGAATGGTTGGTGGCTAACCCCTTTTACACCCACAAAGAGTTTTTCAAGACAGTAAATACGCTTGGCTAAGTTATGCCACCATCTTGTAAATAGTATGCACTCATTTCATCTTGTACATATATCATTCTTCATAAATAATTTGACACTGTCTATCTGACCCAAGTCAGTCTTCCGCAATGAGATAGGTAATTCAGGTAATAGTGAACAAAACATCTGTTTGCTTTATATATATTTATAAAGTTTTGCCATTTAACTCGGTAGGTGTAGGGAAACTAAAACAGCTTTCTGTTTTGTCCTAAGACGCTTTGTTCCATAGATAGAAATTTTGCTCCCTATAATTAGCTCTGAAATATTTGTATTTATTAAGATCAGTTTGCCATTCACGGGCAAGTCAAATCAACTACAAATTGTCAAACCTAGGCAAGTCTTAAAATACAAATTGTTAACAATGATCTAGAATTATAAAAGTAAAGCTTTCAAGTAACAGCCGGTTATTGTATAGTTATCGGTGTGCTCAGAATGGTTTGGCTGTTAGCTCTAGTATTAAGTACACACAAAAGAACATGTCAATGTACTCTTCAATAATAAAGAATTTGAAAGCTGCCTTTGAAGAATTTGAAAATGGCTTTTGCTTGGCCGTCAATGGCTTGTTATGTTTTAACTATATAAGCGTAAGAATATGTTTTTTTTCAGTGAAGAACAACTGGTATCCATTGCTGAAAGAACCATCGTTGAAGCTGATAAAAATCAAGATCAGATGATTTCATTTGAAGAATTCTGCAAAGCATTAGAAAGAAGTGACGTTGAACAAAAGATGAGCATACGGTTTTTGAATTAGTTTAACTATTTAAGACCATTAACCATGCATTTGTCAAAAAAGAAGATAGTCTGAAAGCATTTTGGGCAGCTCGCTACTTTCTTTTGTAGTTTAGGAAGTAGCCATGCGATGTCTTGGAACTACTAGTTTTAGCTTCATCGCGTTTATTTAGTATATTGCACTGTATTTTTACCTTCCGCTACTTTCGGTGCTAAAATAAAACACAAGTGTCACTCAGAGGGTACAAAACGTACCACACCGGGAAGTCCATGATATATTACTTCCTAAGACGATGAGCGTGGCGCGGGTCTAGCCCAGCACCAAAGTCAGCAAAATACCACAATCTCTACCTTAAATCATTTCTATTTCTACACGTTGTTACGAAATTAGCTCAAAACTAGCGTAAAAGTCACTTGGATAAAGTTGATTTACACAACACTGATTATAGGAGAACGCTGTTTACATTTGAGGATGTTCTTTCATGAAAACATTGATCAAATTGGGTATAAATATAATTTAATGTTATCTTCTTTCCTTACAACTTGCATGGTTCTCTGAAGTTACCTTAGTTGAAATAAATATTCATCTCTAGGCAGACCATATTATAAAAAGTACATTGTATAAAACATAATATGTATTAATAAAACTGTAATCTTAGGAATCTATTTTTTTACCAGTCGCATATGTAAAAGACTGTAACATTACATTGGTATTATACAACATTGCATATTAATAATAACAGTATTCTGTGTTTTAAATACTTTGAGTAGGTTTGTAGAAAATAGAACTGTCGGAGCAATTGAATAATTATGTATCTTGTGTATATATATAATTAGTAAAAGAATTCAAAAACTCTTTGGTTTATAATTTCACCTTCAAAAGAAACAGTTTTGGGCCTGACAATTAAACGTTGCATTTCTCCATTTCCACCCTATAAAATTTAGTACACAACAAAACATTACTGTGTTCAATGTGCTAACGATGAATTTGTTTTTTATTGTTTCATTACAAATTACTTTTGATTAAATGATTGAATACAATTCAGGTTTCAGAAGTGAAACATGGGTATTCAACTTACTGTGTTTGTTTTGTTTAAAAACAGGGAATTTAATGATCTGAAAACACAAAACAGTAAATTTTGTCTGATTTTGATGTAATAAACATGTATTATGTTATCGAACCTCAATATACTAAAAACTATGAAAATCTGTCAAGTTGTTTCAAAATGTCAGCCAAAAAAAGTGACTTTTTGCTATAATAGGGGATTGAGTAGTCTGATTTTACTGAAATTTAAAATGTGTTTTCCTTTCATGATATGTAGTATAGTATAACCTCCAGTAAAAAATCCCGTAAGTCGAGGCGAGCGAGGCTGTGTTGCGCAGTGAACAGCCTATAATGATCATACAGAAGGCCAATCATTTAAATCACTATTTGAGGTGCGACCACTCTCATTAGGGTATTTTAAAAGGCAAATATGTGGTGAAGGATGAGTGTGATGAGTAATGAGTTATGAGGTGTAGTCTTGTTACAAACTAAGGCCGACTCTTCCTTAGAATTAAACTCTTCTCAATGGGTCATTAATTAATAGCCCAATGAGTAATGGAAGTACAGAACCAGCGGCTTAATGTGACTTACGAACCACGCAGGTGATGGTCTGATATGTCTAAGCGATGGTGGGAATTGATGCGGGTATCATCAGATGATCACTGAGACTATAAGCCTCTTAACACCCGCCGTGATCATTTGGGCAAGCTGAAGTCGCGAATTAGTAACAAATTGCAGTGCTCTGGCGGCTTAGCTCATGTCGACCTGGTTTGATTTAGCTTTAAGAGTGTGCAGTACTGGCGGTGACCTTGAATTTCCCCATCTTATTACTAAGCATTTCTTTTGACCAAAAAGTCTGGATTGAAGTTGTCAACAGTTTAAACAAAGTTTAAACCCAGTATCTAAAAAGAAGGAGTTCCCCCGCTTACCATGTAGTGGCGTAACCTGAAGTATTCTTTGACCTGCATTACTTGGGGATTTCCCACTTCAAAATAGGGGTTGTATGGGGAGAGTCATCATTTTGTTACTGCCACAATAAACCTAATGAACATGATTTTAAAGAGTACAAAAGCCCAATGAATTCATAGCAACTTATACTTTGCAAATAAAGAGTTTTTTTAATATGTGTTCATTTTTGTGACTTTTTAAAAACAGCAAACAAAAACATGTATGAAATTCAGCTAAGAAAAATGGCTGCCACAGCTTTCAATTTCATGACATTGTGAAAGAGCTTAGGCCTTATTGCAGATGTGGGTTTTTCTAACAATAGCATTTTCTTACATTGGAAACCCTGTCCAGCTTTTAACTGTACCAATTTACCACACAATTTTGTATGTTTACAAAAATCTGTAGCACATCACTTCAAAGCTCATTTGGTAAAATAATTAGTTGTTTCACGTCTTGAAATTGTAAGCTTATACACATACTTTCTATGCTAAATAGCATAAAGGTGTTTGACAATGTTTTATGGTCGTTGTATCAAAGCAGATTTTGAAGGCATCAATGGTTTGTTTTTTAAACGCGTAACTTGACAGGGTAACTATTCTTTATTAGGTACATCAGGTTTTCTCATAGCAGTAAAAAATTATGTAATTACTAGAATTGAAACCAGTGTACGACCAAGTTCAATATTAAACATTGTATTGTGCCTGTACATCCTACAGTTGAAGTAAGTGTGGATGCGCATTTCGCGGTAAAGTGTGGGCATCGTCGGCACTCTTATTGTCCTTAACTAAAACATATGGTACACTATTTATAGTGTGTCCTATACACAGGGGTGAGGGATCGGACGCACTACAGAAATTGCATCCACACTTACTATTCTCAACGGTAGGATCTACAGGCACAATACAAGATAATTAATAAAATTATGATTAAATGTAAGTAAATAATATACAATATTAAGACAAAACTGTGTTTAATTACCCGGTTGTAAATTTAATCAACATGTATACATACAATGTAAATGCAATCACACTCCTACTTATTTTCTGTAAAACAGCATTTTAAAGTATAATACAAGAAAAAAAACAATTTTTTTACTGGTCAAATAAACCAAACAGTATAATTAATTATGATCAAAAATAATACCACTCCAGTTCTATCTACACAGCAGTTCTGACAAGTTTTAATCAAAAAGGTATTACAAGCCAGAAATAATAGAAAGATGTAACAAATTATTTATAGTACTAACAATATTACCTCAAAATTTCAATTAACACTCAATAATGTAATATTAGTTTTCTCTTATTATTATTTTTTGGTTTCCACTTCTTTGAATATAAATAGACATGTACAGAAAATACACACAACAATGCACAGGCTACTATGCATGGGCAAATCTTGAGGATAATGCGCTATTGGATAAAACTTTCTTGTTTTAATCAACTCATTTTTTAGTAGCCTGATATATTCCTTTGATATTACTGATACTAGTTTTCTTTATAAATAATTAGCAATTACGCTTATTCCTTTAAACACTGTGAGCACCATATACAGGCACACCTGACAAACTTAGTGAACCGTGTACACATTTGTCACACCAAACTTACCCAAAGAACCCGTGTTCTGTATTCGGGCACATGCAAGGGTCTCAAAGTATTGACTGTGTATACATTAAGAATTACCATAGAGTTAGAAATGGGTTCCTCTAGCCTAGGAAGATCCAAAAATAGCCTAATAGGTTGAATTATGGTTGTGTTGTAACAAGTTGTATTCCAATGTATTTCTTGAGGGGTTTCTCCAAACTGTCTTGACCAGCCAGGGGCCTTACGCACCACATACAGGCATACTTAAAAAAAATAAATAAAATATACTTGTAAGAGAAGTTTTTGAAAATTAATCACAATTCATGTTTTCTAGTAGATCACTGAGTATCAAACAGTCTTCACTAAAGGTCCAAGGTGAAAGTTTTGCTTGAAAGGTACAGCCATTAAGTCAAGAAATAAAAGTTAATTGTTAAAGAAAAATAGGGTGAATGATGAGGTTATCTTGAATTTTACCAAATGCCAACTACTATCATTTTTATATAATTTTGTGAAGTTTGGAGAAAACTAAAATTCTGCTTATAATAATTGGATTTTTAGGTTCAAACAAAATATTCTATAGATTTCCATTATTTTGTGATCTGGACACATTTTATAACAATATATCAGAGGGACGCATAAGCACTTAATCCCATACGTTAAGTATATAAGTTAAGTACTTAAATACTAACCAAGGGTATATTTGGTTGTAAGAATGAATGTTTCCTCTTATTACAAACTGTTTTGTTTGGAAGCAAGATATGAGCAAGGAAGCTGATATCGGATAAATAACTTTACGTTTGTCAGTCTTGCGAATGTCTACAATTCAAATATATAAATATGTTCTCAGATACATTACTGGTGTTTGTGTGATTAGTTAGATTTCTTGTATTGTGATATAAAACATTCAGGTGTGTGTCAGGACATAGGAGTTTTCAGTAAGCCGTACTAGAACATTCAGCACTACTAGCCAGGAGCCACATAAACATTCATACGCTTTATAAAATGTAAAACAGTTAACACTTAAGTAAAAAAGAAAGTAGTTTAAAACAAATAATGAGTTTTAACTTAAACCAGTTGAAATAAAACTGTTCAAAATTTAATTTTTTAAGTTGTCAGGAGGTTTAGAAACGACAAGCGCATGTGAACCTTCTGCTATACAGTTTGTCAGGTTTAGCATGGGCGGTGAGATGGGCTATAGGGCCATAAGCGGCCAGCAGGGAATTTCAAGGCCACCGGCCATGCTATACCTAACAAACTGTACATGCTAAATCAGCCAGTAGGCTGGTAATCTTCCAAAGTCTTAAGCAGCGGCTACACAGGTACGTTCCGTGACAGCACTGGGAAACTCTCTGACGGTATTGCTCCCTCTCTCCCAAGATTTCCTACTCCTGAGTTTTCACGGGAAAGACCGACAGTACACGGCAACTGCAGTACACAACATAATCTGAACAAAGTTGCATGTATGATCAAAAAGTTAATTTGGAAATCGAATTATTATGAATTTGTGCAAACCTAAACATACCAGTTTAGTTTTGTATAAGCTAATGACCCTAAAAAGTACATTATTTGCATACAATTTATAAAAAAATATATATATTTTACTCTAAATTTACGTTTTTTTATTTAATATATTTTGAAATGTAATGTTACAATGTGTTTTAGTACCCCTGGCTATACATGTACATTCCGTCCGCGTTGTTGCGTTGTGTGACAGTATGGTCTAGGAGCATACCTTCACTGAATGGAACGTACATGTATAGCCATTAAAATACATTAGAGCATACCGTCAATGCCCGGGACATACATGTGTAGCCGCTGCTTTACGCTGACATGAAAACCTGGAATTGACAACAGTTTAGGGCTATGGCAATTTACAACTCAGACAGCCAATTGTAAGTAGCTAATAATCGCAACTATTGGAACTGTTCGACTATGTACCGGTACTCTAAACAGAAACATATGGGCTTGTTACAAAGTGTACTTTTCAGCATAGTTTCAACATTTTCTCCAGGCTACACCAGGACCGATCCAAAGGCAGCACCTAATGATCCAAGGAGTAATCGTATTTCCCTCAAGGTGTAATTTGCCCTACCTAGCAATATTTCCATGAACTGAACCTACAAAATTACATTATGAGAATAAAATTTAAATATTTAGTCTATAAGGCACATTAAGTCAGAAAGATTTACTCTAAAAATCAGTCTTGTATAAATGTAATATATTTAAACAAATAATATTAACAAGCTCTTAAAACTAAGACTGAAACTTCCTAGGTCGGGGCCAAGACACAATTGCAAAGGGAGCTCAAGTATAGGGTTAAAATTCTAGAGCAAATTTCAACATACAGCTATAGCCTATACTCAAAATTCAGGATTTACAGTACTTGATAGTACATACTGATCTAAATGTGACAAAGTGGTCTTGTCCAATGTTAGTCCATGTTATTACAAATAAAAATTAGAAATATAAAGATAAAATAAACTTTCAATAATACCATACATGATACAGATCAAATCTTGTAGCTCGTTATGATTAACAAGCTGGACGACTGGTCGGCATTTTTATCAAGCAGTAATTAGTATTTCCATATGTGTGAAAATTAATGAGAGGAAACTGCCATTGTTCATGACAAGCCTATAGTTTTTGGCATAACGGTAGCTGAGATGATGCAAACAGGGACAACCCTTACTTTACCATGCTTTAAGCTAGCTTTCAAGTTGTCTATGGACAATAATTTTGTTGAACATTGATTTACATGATAATTAATTTGCTTTTGGAAATTTTACTTATGTCAACCTTTCCGTACCTCCTTATGGATAATAAATACCACATATTCTAATATATGAATTTGAAAAAAATCTTGACCGTGTTATTTTTAAGTGAAGTTGACAAAATACACTTAATTTAAGCACATTTAAAACTAGTTTTGAAAACATGAGAGGGCTGTAGAGTGAAAAGTTGTACAGCATCTAGCCACCGCCTGACTCTGATATATCTAGCCGGAGGAACTGACATCCAGTTTAAGTCATACTGTATTCTATCGCATGGGTAGTTAGAAGCAAGGTAAATTGAAAGAAAGGCAGATTAGAACACTGGTTCTATGGTGGGCGGTGTCGGTTACTATGACACCATCATAGTTTATAACCAACACTGCTGAAGTACTATGAAATATTTGTAACTTAGTAAAAAGAAGAAACAGACTTTTCCTGCCACTTCGGGAGAAAAACTACTCCTCACGTTTCGGGCAGTTAAAAACTCCACCCGTATTCAGAGGACTACACTAATATAGAACCTCGCACTAACTGGAAATTAGTTTGCGGCTCCCGTAGTGCAAGGTTTTTTAGTCCGACTCTGGATGAGATCCTTTCAATTATTATTTACCTACCACATTTCTGTGTTTTTTACATAATTATTTTATGTTAAGGACTAGCATGTAGTTTATTCCTTATTAAAGTTTCCTCATTTTACTTGCTTCTCTTTATAATTTGTGTTTTGACAAGCTATCAATTTTTAAGATGTAGAGGTGTTTTTAAATTTTGTTTGGTTAAGTCTTAGGTTAGATCATAAGTTAAGATATATAATTAAATATAGTTCCTATATTAGTGTAGTCCTCTGGAGACGGGTGGAGATTTTAACTGCCCGAAACGTTAGGAGTAGTTTTTCTCCAGAAGTGGCAGGAAAAGTCCGTTTCTTCTTATTACTAAATTGCTCTCCGCCACTATTATGAACTATCAAAGTCATACGTGTAATTGTTGTTCACTTTTTGCACTAATGTAAAAGTCTGCTTTACCTGGAACGCTAATAAAAACTGGATTCTATGCATATTTACCTATTAGGACATTAATAACTTCTGCTCGATTTAAGTTGACCCTTACCTTTCTTTCTATTTATCTAGATTAGAACCACCTCAAAAAGATAGTAAGAAACATGTTGCTTTTACATATTTTCAAGTTGTTTCGCCAACATTAAAAAATATATATTCCTACTTTACATCTATCACTTATGTATTGTATAAGTGGTTCCCTAACCTCAAATCCTGTTTTGCTTTGAAGAGGCAATAGTGTTTGTTTGTGTGATAGTCACAAACCTTACTGAAGAAATAATATACTAAGGTCATCACCCAATACCCTAGCATGTGAAGGAAAACCCAGTGAACATTGTCATACTTATTTTTACTTTGTTCACTAAAGTGGTTTTCAGTGAATTTTAACATCATTTATCGTCAAATTTGTGTAAAATTAAAATGGTTTTTTTACACAAAATCTTGTTAGTATTTCAAGATGTTAGTTTTTCTAGTATATCCAGGGTATTGTTTGATAAGGAGCCTCTTGAATATACCCATACATGGCCAATAGGAACTAATGAAAACTTAACACAGCCTTTTGTGAAAAGTGGGTAACTGATAAACTGTACATGGTAAATAACAAATAGATACCGTAACTAAACAGCTGCTTGAAATAAGAAACTTAGCACACCTCTGATACAAAACCTTAAATAGTTCATAATTATTTGGAGTTTTATTTTTAATTTAAACGGGTAGTTTGAGTTCTTAGTTGGTAGGAACTACAAGTCCTTCAAAAACTTCTTCAGTTCATAATTTGTCCAATGCTTTTGTTTAACGCTTAAGCTTTTTTTGGGGTAAACTTAACTTTTTTCCCTCAACATTTCTTAGGGTTATATGGTTTTCCACGTCGATTACAACCAAACTCAACCTACAGGCTGTTCTTTGGTTAAAAACCAGTCTTTGTTGTTGCAGCAACAAAAAAAACCAATCTGTTTGAAGTATTTCCCTAGGGTTGGATGTAAATATATTTAATTGCTTTCGACAAATTTTAAACTGTGGGTGAATTTTACAATAAACTCCTATATTTAGCATACATTTTTGACACTGAATTATAAATTTGACACTCAGGAGAGGAACAAGTTAATGGATA
Organism: Matsumurasca onukii; assembly: GCA_018831715.1. Lineage (NCBI taxonomy): Eukaryota > Metazoa > Arthropoda > Insecta > Hemiptera > Cicadellidae > Matsumurasca > Matsumurasca onukii. Next base: position 10,806,449 of record CM032062.1, read on the forward strand.
CTATACATTAAACTACTTAAACGAATTCTTTGGTGTACCAATCACAGTAGTAAAGGAGGAAATTAAATAATATAAGGTCAAAACATGACAAGTCAATTTGTTTGACCTCCATTTAAAATTTAAATATATGTGTTCATGATCACAAATAAGAAATCAGATATTAAAATCCCCTGTTCAATGTGATTTAACAGATTTGAACAAAGAACTATTTTCACAATCAAATGACCTTAATTTTGTCTGAATTTGTTAGAATTTTATTTTATTCTAAAATATTTGTTGTGAGGATTTTCAACCGCTGGCTGCATACGAATATTTACTACGGTAGGCCTATTTGTTTTATTATGTAGGAGAGGTGTGCTTCATTTCTTTTGTGAAAACAACAAACTTATAAAACAAGATTGCAGCACCCCTTATTACATTTTATCACACAGGCAAGATTTACATAAATCTTAAGTAGAAGGTTTACATATTTAACATGAATCACTAACTGTTAACAAATAAACCATGACCAATTTAAATTATTGGTAGGCTTAAAGATTAATATTTGTCACTTTTAATGTTCCCATAACTTTACTTTTGGCTTAATAGAAAAATGTGAAAATATTTTCAGTTAGACAATAGATACACATTTTCAGTTAGACAATAGATACACATACAAACTTGGTCTCTTTGGAGGCTTTTCATCGTTACCAAAAACTGAGAACATACACAACATTGTTATCTTTGTTCATACAGAACACCTTTGGTGGAAATGCAATGTTTCTCAAACTGCTACATGGGAATCCTAGCGGGTGTCCTTCTCAACGTGGCAAGTCTTTTATTCTCAACTCTCGACGAATATCCCACATTTCAACTTGTTCATTTTCAGAAGCTTTTAAGTAAAGGAACATGCCACAGATATTTGCTCTAGGGATACTTTTTCGTTCGTAAAGGTCTTCAACTGCAAAGGTGAGATTCATTTTGTAGTTTTTCACTTCAATTTTCAGCAAGGAGTTCAATACCTTGATGTAGAGTCCGGGATGATTTCCTGGCAAAGTCACGCTGTTAAAGTCAACTCCAAACCTGGTCAAGTGCTTGCTGTTTGTTTCTCCAGTGTTGACATCGTTCAATGTGCAAAACCAACCATTTTTAGAGTGGAAACCGTAAATAAAAAGCCTATCTTCTATGATTTTAGCCCAAGAAATGTAAGATTTATTGCACCGCTTCAGAAACAAAATTGAGTTCCGTTCCACATCAAAAGCCAGTATAACGGAAGATAGCTTTTTTTCATGAAGTATCATGATGGCTTTGTTTGAAGGTTCATGATTAGGAATTAACTCTAACTGAATCGTATTGTCAAGGTTTGCAATTTCATCATGTGAAAAGTGCCGTTCATAGTCACTTTCAGATATTAGTTTTGTAGAGTAAAGCTTTTCAAGACTTTGTAAGTTCCAGACGTGCAGGTAGGTTGCTTCATGTAGGGCTGATTTAGTGATTGATCCTGTATATCCAATCAAATACTTACCGATCAGGCCGTGTTTCACATTTTTTTGCCACAGATCAATGTTTGGTTTCAACCTTTCTGATTCTACACTAATTGAACCTTGTCCAAAGTAAAAACAACACAGCAAATTCAGTTCGTACTTGGGAGAATTGAAAGAGAAAACCTGAATAAAATCAGAACAAACTAAAGCCACCCTCTTCTCAATTATGTAGAGTCCGTCGGTGGGGTTAGCAATCTCCTTTAAGATGCTTGTTTTAAAGAACGGTTTATTGGTAACACTCCATACTTCCACAGCCACAGTAGTGTTCAAGAACACCCAGTAATTCCCTTCTTTATCCAACACATCAAAGATTTCTCTCAGCTTTCCACCATGTTTAAGTGGGAAGCTTTCCATGGAGAATAACCCTCCTTGATAGTTGAAGCGTAAGCACTGATCACGTATGTAGCACTGTCTTGAATAACATAAGGGTTCAAGTGTAGATGAAAAAGGTGGACATAGGATCATGTCTTTGTACCGTTCTTGAATTCTATAAAACCTATCTTCAAAGAGGAGATGTTTCTCCCAGACAGGGTTTATGTTAAACTTTTCTCGCCATTTTTTACACACTCTGGAGCTGTTACACAGATCCCAAGGAGATAAATGTTGTGATATATTCACAATCGCCAAGTCACATAGTCCCTCCATTTTCTACCTGAAACAAATTAAAAACTATGTTAGTATACCTAAACAACAAAATTCAAGTCTAAAAATGATAATTACAGTAAAACCCCATTTAACCGAACTTTGGTCATCCGAAACCCGGGTTAACCGAAACGGATGCACAATTATTAAAAAAAGCTAAATTAACGCTTAGTTGCTCAAGTAAAACCCGAACCATGTGCTGAGGATGGTCATTACGAGAGCTCCTCAACCCGTACTGTCCTCTTGATGCCCGTGTGCAACGTTGACGTTCCTAGAAACAAACCCTCCTCACACCCCTCAAGATACTCCTATGTTTCCACGATCAGTTAATCACACCTGTGCTTTTACTCATTTGCTACCTTTTCGTTTCAGTTGGGTTGTGCTATTCACCAAGTAAGTATTGTGACATTAGCGACATTATAATCATGTCAGTTCTTTAACTTTTAGTTATTTAACATTGCTTTATTTTAACACACTTGGTTGTTTTTAATGTTGATTGTGAAACTTAATTTTTCTTCTATTTAGAGGTTCTTATAAAGTTACTTTAGGGCAGTTTTTAAAACAATTGCCGGTAAAAGAAAACGTGTCGTCATCAATATAGCGGATAAACTGGAAGCCGTTAGACTTGTTGAAAACGGTGCTTTATTACGATGTGTGGCAGCGAATACAATGTCAGTGCTTTAACTGTGAGTGTCCGGATGAAGAATAAGGGAGATTTACTAAAAATCCCCAACCGTAAAACAATGAGAATTTCAGACTTTGAAAAGTTCGATGAAGCTTTGTTTCTGTGGTTCTCATAACAAAGAGAAAAGAGCTTTATACATTGAATAAACATGTGTACGTTATTTAAATGAGCAAAACCATCCCAAACTGCATAGCCATTACATATACACAAATTTTACAAACTTTTTATAGTATCTTTAGGACACTTTTAATAAGCAGTGTTACACCTTAATAAGCAACGGTTTTGTGGACAATTTTATTGCCTATCAAAGTAGAAACCAAGGCAAAAAGCAAGGTAAAAAGGTAATTGCCGGGTTTAAGCCAGAGTGTGCGCAATAGCTCTGTTATTTTTCAATAGATTTTTATAACCACACTGCGTGATTAACTTAACCCTTAAACAAAGTGTCTGTTTGTGTTCGGCTGTGAATCCCGCTGGCGCAGCATGAGTCTGTTTCTCCACGCTAAAGCAAGCTTTCCGAGCAAAGGGTTGACGATACGACAAAAGTGGTCAGGACCATTTGTTTAGAAGATTAAATTTTAAAGCTTGTATGGGCTGTCGAAACTTAAATATCTGTTACGGTTTTTAGAATTTTACTTTACAGTATTGGGCTTACACATTTTCACATGTAATGAGGTCTTGACAATGACCGCCATTTTGAAAATAATAAAATTATCAAACATGTTAATAGCCTATGTGTTGGCCAGGTATATAAGCCAAATTCCTGTAAAATTTCATTAAAATTGGTCCAGTGGTATTTGCGTGATTGAGGAACAGACAGACACACACCATCTCATCTTTATATATTAGCCTATAGATAAAATCATATAACTGTAGTTATTTTGTAAAAATGTGTAATCTTCAAATCGCTTAACAACAAAGGCATGTTTATTTACAGTATTTATATTTGAATCTAATGTCCAAATGTAAAAAGAGGCGGATCTAGACCATATTCAAGGGGGTGGACCAAAACACTTGGGGATATTGAGTAGAATTTTCAGGGATAGCTTTTCGGGGACCTTCGGAGAGGGTCATATCAAGCGGAGCTGCCACTAGCTCCTATTAAGCTATATGGAATATCAAGCGAGCTCCCCTTTCCTGACCCAATGGACTGGTCCATTTCAATGGTAGAGCAGGAGCTTTGTTGCTGGCAGCTCCTCTGCCCGTTAGTAGCTGCACTGAAAATTGAACCCGGGCCATTTTGGTGCAAAACACACACTATAACACTGAGCTATCCGTTGCAGATTGGTATCACACACGACTCCGGAGCTCATTACTCCAGTGGTGCGGCTTCAATCCCCGCAGTCACCACTTACAATTTGTAATTTGACTAAACGGTGAGGCTAGGTAAAGGTCGAGGTTGAGTAGTGGAAAGGACTTTGTAGTCTTAGCTTCGCCTCGTTAAACAAGACAAACTTTACCATTTTTTAACTATGGCCAACTCCAACTGGTGAGTCCCTACCATCAACATCAAACTGGCCATAGAGCCTAGTCGTAGATAGCTTAGAACTAAGGCCTAATTGAGGTCAAAAACAATTTAAAATATTGTATGCCTAGAGTTATTGAGGCTTAAATACGGTGTTCTTTAAATATACAGAAAGATACGAATTCGGCAAAAAAAGTCGTCTCACCATAAGGTTACACCGGTGGTGATAGGAAGAAGATAGCTGTAAAACCTCACTATTCAGGTAATAATTTTTACTTGATATTGAATAAACATTATCTTATAGTCTCAAATGCATATAATACTTGATTAATGAACTGTAATTCATTATAAAATCTTTAACACGAAGAGCAAACCCGACACTCGTTCTACGAAATGATAACTTAACTCAGAAATCACCACAGAGTATAAGACTACAAGAGGTATATTTGATACAGAGGTATTGGTAGAATTCCTTTATCTTTATGCCAGCGACAGTGCTGCAGCTCACTCGACAGTAGCTAACTCCCGTCTCGTTCCAATCCAATTGGAATCCGCTTCCGTTCTAAATATTGGCGGTAAATTTTGAAATTATAATTTGTATTGCCATATTTTCTATTCTTTTACAACTTTATTTCTGGATCAATAAGTATAATGTTATGCCCAGACCAGCCTTGCATACATGTAGAGGAGCCGGCCGAGGATTGTTTTGTAAGTAAGCACACCACAAGAATTTTGAATAGACGAAGATCTTCGGTTAAGTATTAGGAAGCAGTGAAGAAATACAGGAATGTGCTTGAGTAAATTTTGAATTTATATGATGATTTAAAAAGGGGTTTGACTTTGTCTAAATAAACACCAAGGTCTTGACTGCTTGATTTGAGGGGTTCCAGGAAATGTCTACATTGTTGATGGAAATATGAGCGGGATAAGGTGAGCCGCGACTCCAGTGAGTGTCTCAAACTGAAGATTTTGGCCTCGGACTTGGTTGGGTTCAAATAGAGTCTCCATTTATTAAACCAATAAACTATTATATCGACAGATTGTTGAAGATTGTCCTTACAGAGGTTGATATCCGAATGTTGAGTGATAACTGCAGTGTCGCCAGCTAATTAAAGAAGTAGTTGTAGTGGTACAATTCGAATAAATGAGAGAGAGAGTGAATGTCAAAAATGTATGTTTGATTGGGATTTCAATGTTAGAATGTGTGGGAAATTTCAGCTTTTCAAAAGAAATGACGTTTGTATAACATGTAAATTGTTGACACAATAAACTATATTTTATTTATTTAACTGAGATGCAATAGGAATTGGAAGATCACTTAGGAATATGTTGAACAGGATAGGAGCCAATACGAACCCCCGAGTAACTCCAGACAGGATTGACGTCACAGAGGTATATATTTTTTTATATATGTATATATTTTTATGATTCTTGTATATATTTTAACCTACTGACGCTGTCTATCCGAGTCATCGGTCAACGACATAGGAAACAAGTATCAAGTAAGATGATAACGAATAGTTAATATTCACTCTGAAGGCCCTGTCAGTTAGGAAAGATTTCAGTAGCTGCTGCAGACTCTGAAGGAAACTTAATTATTTCAATTTGTATATAAGGCTGTTATGCCAGACTTTGTCGAAGGCTTTGCCAACATCTAAGAAAGCCACAGTCGAATGTTATTTTCTTTCAAATACACCGATTATAGTTTCACTAATTCTTTGTAGCTGATGAACGGTTGAGTGGTGCATGAGGTCTAATGCCAAATTGCTAAGGTGGAACTATATTTGAAGATTCAACGAAGTATGTCATCCTTCTTTAGTGACCTTTTCTAATAATTTTAAATGTTGACAAAGACGAAATAAGGCTTATGGGCTTATGTAACTAGAGGGAGAATGTTTGGGTTTAACAGGCTTGTAGATCACTATGATTTCAGCTTAGAAAAATTTTCAGAACGATTAGCGTCAAAACAATCAGCATCGAAAGACATTTTTTCGACGCTATCATTTTCGATGCTTTCCGCGTCCACCGTCAGCAGCAGAACATCCATGAGCTGCGTTTCAATTAGTAAAGAAAACGTATTTTTAGGTTATATGTTGTGTTATTTTACATGTTTTATAACTATTTTATTAATTACTTATTCAGCAAAGCTCAGAATGATTTGTGTGTAGAATAATAAAAGGGTCAATTCTGAAGCAATTGTAATCATTTGAGGTAAATTATAAACGTATTTAAATAGATTTGTAGATTTCTGATGGTAGGCCCTAGTCTAGCTTGAAGTAGCCCTACCCACAGTCTATCTAAATAGCGAGTCGACTTAACTGTGTAACTATCTTCCAGAGTTTCGATAATAAACTCAACTTTTTAATATGTTAAATTATGTAAATAGAGATATAAGTAGTGGATATACCAACCAGAATTATCAAAAAATAGTAAGAGTTATAATTTGTTTAGTGCTATTTTATATTTTGTTCCAGACAATAAAACAGCGAGAAAATCAAATATGAACCCAGGGAAAAAGCAAGAAATAAACTGGGACAAATTTGGTCTTATGTCCAATACTCATGAAAACACTGACAATGGCCAGACAGGACCATCATACGGTACTGATGGACACCAACCTACTGATGCCAACGAGTTATTTGCAGGAGAGCAGGTCAGAATAAACGACAAAACACTTAAAAATTTAAAGCAATTAAAGATTTCTACATGTACTGGTCATTAGCTAGTCCAATTACTTTGTGTCAGTCAGTGGGGCAGTAAGTAAAACAAATTAAAATCCAGGCTTAGTTTTGTTCCTGAAAAGGTGTTTTAAAATCAACACTACCCCTCAAATTTAAACATTTTCTCAATATTGCTAGCTTGGGGAGTTTTCCATATCTCTCAGATTTGTTTTTATTTTTAAAAACACAAAAATAACTGCTAATAAACTGTGGACTAAAACGACAGAGAGCTTCCAGCCATGGCGTGCTCTAATATCAATTATCAGAGCAACTAACCAGAAGTCTAAACCCTCTTCCAAGACAGTTAGGAGTGCATTTTGGAAACTATAAACCATGCAATCCTTATGAAGGTTCTGCCAAGCCCAAGATCAATTCGAGGATTCTTGGTAAGGTTTGCAAGCAGATATCAAGTTTTCCAAGATCTTTCTAATGAAGTATACAAGTTAAAACTAGTTTAAATAAAAAACTAAAAAATATTTCATTAACAATTTATTTTTCAGTTTAACCCTTTGCAGTCTCATTTTATTTTTAAATTTTCGTAAAAAGCCTCCCGTATGGGTTTCCTTAGTCCCCAATAAGCAAAATTTAAGCAAAACCCCTCTCTGGTACGGTGCATTACGAGTCATTGAACCACACCTCTAAGCGCGGGGATTTAACGCCTCCCTAAGCTCAAAAAGTGCCACTCACTGGATTTGATGAGCCATTTTCTCTTCAGTGATCCTCAGCGGGTCACTGTGGCCCCGCACCGGCATGATCAACAACTAGCATTGCACCGTACCAGAGCGCCCGGGTGGGATTGAACCGCTGTGACAGACAGGGGGCAGCTGTCCGTCACTATAACCACTAAACCCCGGGCTGTTTGTCTGGGCTGTCAAAGTCACACTTGAGTTGCCGATGAGGGGGAGGTGGTAGTTTCCCTCTCTCTCTGCTAGGCCCGTTAGTGTTCGTGGTCCTCACATATCAGAGACTGTTTCAACCGTCTCCCATGCACATCCAAGAAGCGTTCAAGGAAATGGCGTTGTCCGACCTATAGTCGAACACAGACCTCAAGGGTTAAGTGAGTTTATATAAACAAAAATCATATAATCATAGTCTTCTAATCTAAGTCTAATTCATATTGTGTGTGTACAGATGGACAGCCTTGGTGGAAGTCACAGTTCTTCATCTCACAGCCGGTGCTGTTTGGCACTTGGGACGGAGTGTTCACCTCTACATTAATCAACATCTTTGGCGTCATTGTGTTCCTTCGCTCCGGCTGGCTTGTTGCTCAAGCGGGAGTCATCAACGCTTTACTCATTGTCTTGGCTACAGGTAAATGTGTTACATTTCCTATCTAGCTAATTGATCAGCAAAAGTGGATGTATTGATTGTTTCGACAATGCTGAGTGGAAGCAAACAGGCCCAGATAAAAATCAACAATCCCAATTTTTGAGGGCCAAGTATTTGAAACCCCATTTGCCATAGCATATTTATACTTGACTGTGAGTATGTATAGTTTTAATCGAAATATACCTAAAGATGAAAAAAAAAAGAAACTAAAAAAGTTGACCTTAAAAATTAACATTAAGTTTTAACCAATAACTTGGATATTACCACTAAATCACTATTTGAGATGCCAACCACTCTCATGAGGGTATTTTAAGTCAAATATGTGGTGAAGGATGAGTGTGATGAGTGGTAGTAATGAGTTATGAGGTGTAGACTTGTTACAAACTAAGGCCGACTCTTCCTAGAATGGGTCATTAATTAATAGCCCAATGATCAATGGAAATACAAGGACCAACGGCTTAACGTGACTTCTGAACCACGCAGGTGGTGGTCTGATATGTCTAAACGATGGTGCGAGTTGATGTGGGTATCATTAGATGATCACTGAGACTATCTGAGCCGCTTTAGACCTATATCATCCTCAAAACCTGACCTCCATGAAGCTGGATTATAGGACCACGCCACGAGTCCCAGTCGTGGATTGTTAGTTATGTATTCGAGGCAATTATGGAAAAATTTCAATTTGATGAACATGTAACCGAATCAAAGTGTTCATTCATGTCAAACCAAAGCCTGTTGGGAACACAATATATTTTGGCTGTGTTTTGGAGCTTCTAGATATCTGTGTTTAAGAACGTTAAACCCAAAATACTTAGTGTCTTTGGATTGATACAATTATTAAAACACTAACTAATAATGTAATAATTAATGCATTCATAAGTACTTCATAATATATAGAGGGTTCTGAAATTTCTAAGAACAAAACTTCAAAATAATTTCAGAGATGCATGTGTATAACCTTGTTTAATTGTACAATAATTGTAATAAATTAATTTGACAGTTTAATTTTGTGATTATTGTAATTGCAATAATTTAGTTGTACAAAGAAATGAATAAAGATATTTTGACTTGACTTTATGAATCCAAATTAACACACACAAAATAAATAGAACACAATTCACAATAAATCGAATAAAAAGTTTGAGTTAAGTTTTTGAAGAAATCCATCATTACTATTTTCAAAGACTTTTAGTTAAAACTGAATTCTAACTAAACGCTGGTTGTGATATAGCTCTGATATATTCTATTCTACTATCAAAGTGCAATTTTCCAAATACTGTGCACTCTTGTCCAAATATCGCTTGTAGCAGATGCAGAATATGAGCCCGTATCACTAGCATATAACCCCCACTTCACAATAATGTAACTTACTGTTGAAGTGGTGTGTATAATGTTCAGTTGGAGTTGCTCTGATCACTGTACTCTCGGCTGTGGGGATCTGTGAGCGCTGCCGCATGGAGAGTGGGGGCGTTTACTTTTTGCTTGCGCACGTTCTGGGTTCCAGGCTCGGAGCTGCTATTGGACTTCTCTACGTCTTTGGCCAGGTCAGTTACCTGCTTAATATGTGTGTTTATGTATTTTCATCAGAGCATTCAATATATGTACAGTCAACTCTTGATTAACCGGGTGCTTATTATCCGAGTTGCGGATCAACCGGGTTAGCTAGTAGAAAAAATTGAAATAATGAGCAACTACCATAGGAACGGATGTCATGAAAAAGAAATTGCCAATACAGTAAAGGGATCACATACTGGTTTTACTAATTACACGCTCTGTGATTGTTGCGCAATATTGTGTAATCTGTGGGCTCCAAAACTGAGGCTACTTCAAGGACAGCGCGGATCGATACAGCTGGCCTTTACCGTCGCGTTGTATCTCAGCGCCAGAGCACTATAACGCAAGCGGAGCAAATGAGATTGAGTCAGGATCGACCGTGCCGCGTATATTCGCTTCTGTCTCTCAGCCAAGGTCACTGACACCTGTCAGTGTCAAAGTGAAAGTGGTGCAGTCGAGACTATAATTTATCGCGTGACCTAGTGATGGATAAGAAGAGGAAACGAACTGTTTTATCAATTTATTCAATTCACCAAAAGTTGGAAATAATTGAGAAAACGGAAAATGGCAACACGGTTAAATTGCTTGCTGTGCAGAACGGGGTGGGAGAGCAGACGGTTCGCAATATTGTAAAAAAGAAGGCTGATTTGATTAAATTTTCAAGTGCCTCGGATTATCCGTGTATTTTGGTTATCCGTGCCTCTCCTCCCCTTAATTAGCCCGGATAATCGGGAGTTGACTGTAGCTGTTGTTTTAGTTACAAATCATGCAATTTGTAAGCTTGTTTTTCTTAAGCTTGATAAGAATGAAAGGTGGTTGAACAAGTATTTTGTGTTTCAGAGAATCTATACGTTTGTGCATGCATGCAGTAAAAATTACTAATGACATGAACTTTTTTTATCCTCACTTAGCCTTATCCAACTGAGTTCAAGGAATATAAGACATGAAATCATCAAAAATATAACACTTTGTTGTGTCAACAGTGCTCCAAAGAAAAGTGCTTGTTGTCAACTGTTTAGTTTCAACTCAGGTGTTCAGGAGGGCCTGTACACCTTCTAGGCCCAGTGTTTAGTTTTTTTTAGACCCCACTGTTTTGGGGATTGGATCTTGTGTGTTTTCTCATCGCTCTATTCTAACCATGCTGAAGTGGTGGAACAAATTCGAGGGAATGAGGCGGCGAGTAGAGATATTGCAATATTACGAGGGGGTACCCAAAAGTATCGGGAATCGGTCGATGGCGAGTTGGAAAGCGTATAATTCAGATTTTTGCCGATAGGGGCTGAAAGCCCAATTCTTCCTGAGTTCAGTGCACTCGGTGTGGCCAGTCTGAGAGGCTGTGAAGAGGAGCTGTGTGCGTTTTTCTAAAAGTAGTTTTTGTTCTGCCTCGTTTTGTTTTGATGGTTTAATTAAATGGACAAAGCTCAGCAGTGAGGTTTTGCTTTTCTCGGTAAGAACGCGTCAGAAGCGGTTGCAATTATCAAAAAAGCTTACAAAGACGATGTTTTGAGCAAAACCAGAATAAAACTATTATTTTCCCAAATTCAAGATGCCGCCATGTCGATTGAAGACAAGCCTCGCCCTGGACGACCTTCAAATTCTCGGACTGGTGAAATTGTTCAGAAAAAAACTTCAATATTACAAGAAGACCGTCGGAGGACCATTGGGAATGCTTCTTTGTTGTATGGAGTGTGTTAAAATACAATTTAGCGAATTTCAACACACTCCAGACCTAAATTTTGGCGATATGGAGACTGGTTCTTTCATCGTGACAATGTGCCTGCCCACGTAGCCATCTCAGTGCGCTAGCTTTTGGCCAATACCAGCATGGCCCCCTTCCCCACGACCCATACTCGCCAAATCTTGTCCCACGCGACATTTTTATGTTCCCCATAATGAAAAATTACATTAAAGATCACCGTTTTGTGAAAATGAAGGAGTGAAAAGGCAAACGAGGATGGGCGTGCAGGCATTCAGACTAAGGGTATGAGGGTGCTTAAAACCATGGGAGCATCGAATGAACAAATGCATTACACTAAATGGAGTATACTGAAGGTATACATGTAAATTAGTAAAAAATAATAAAACATGGTTTTTATAATGAAATTCCCGTTATTTTTGGGTACCCCCTCGTATATCTGTATACTACTAACTTAGTGTAATTACAGGCTGTGGGTTGTTCCTTGTTTGTGCTGGGACTGGGAGAGTCCTTGGCAGGATTGGTGGGTCTCGGTACCAATGACTGGGCTCAGAGAGTGTTCGCTAGTCTCGCTGTCTTGCTGCTCTCTATCATCAACCTTGCCGGTGTCAAGTGGGTGGTCAAGCTGCAATTCGCTCTGCTGCTAGTCTTGCTGCTGGCCGGACTTGACTTTGCCGTCGGTAGTTTTGTACACACCGATAGAAGTAAGGGCATGAAGCGCATCACTATACAAAATTATTGAGCCTGTAGGGAACAAATGCCTCAACAAACATATACAACATGGAACAAATTACATTGCTTAGGGAACTAATGCCTCATTTTTTCACCATGAAATTACCTTTTGCATTTCCTAATAACAAGTTACTTACGTTTCTTACCATAGTCTAAGTCTTGCAGGTTAAGCTCTAATGTTGGATTGTACAAATTGGATTTGTATAGCTGGTCGATGGGGAAATTCAATGTACAAATAACACTTTTGTATTTTAGAATTTTTAGGCTATCTGATGAAGGCAGCTTTGCTGGTTAAAAGGCGCCTCAGATTAAAATTTTAAATATTGGTTTTATTGATTTTAAATTTTTTAATATAGCATGTCCTGCATCTAGAAAAACTTTTCCCAATTATAAAAAAGTCCACCGCTCTAGGTAGCATATTCCTTAAATACTGGTACCAAACTAGGTTTGACCCATTGTCACGGTAAACCAACATAAGTTGGTTGAATATAAGTGGGTGACAAATTTATAATTAAGTCACTCCAGTTAAGGGAGATCTCATTTTGTGACCCCTTAACTGGTTCACTACCATCGACATGATCATTGCATTTATTTCCATGTAAATGCAAAGTGCTCAAGGGCATCCGAAGCTGTAAAAGTTACAGTGTATTAAAATCAACTAAATTCACCTTCAATAAACTCTGATTTTTGGGGCTCACTCACCTTAAGGTTAGTAGACTAAGATGTCTTGAAGATTGTAGAGATTTTCACGTCAAAAACACACACATATACACAACAGTCTTCCACACTTCCGGACGTTTCGCGGCACCTACAAACGTACCGCGTTTTCAAGGGCTTTCGTCTGGTCTTTTACCCGTTGCGAACAATGAACCACTGACGAATTAGATGAGTCACTAGCGACCGGTGAGGGGGAGGCTTGCTTATCTCTATGCAGTTTTGTTTAGCCATCAGCTGATTCGCCTCTTCCCTCACTGTGTCTATGTAGATCGGGCTTATTTCGGACGTGAAGATCTCTACAATCTTCAAGACATCTTAGTCTTCCGCAAACCTTAAGGTGAGTGAGGCCCAAAAATTCAGAGTTTATTGATTGACACCTCACCTAATAAACATGTCATTTAAATATAAATTCACCTTGTGTAGAAAACGGATTTGATGGCTGGTTGATGGGCAACTTTGATGCCAACTTGTTTGCCGAGTACTCAAATGGATACAGTTGGTTCACGTGTCTCGGGGTGTTCTTCCCATCTGTGACCGGAGTGTTGGCTGGAATCAACATGAGTGGAGACCTTCACAACCCGGCCACTGACATCCCCAACGGCACCCTTGCTGCTTGTGCTACTGCGTGAGTTAAAACATTTCTGTTGTACCACTCAATATTTCTTTTATAAAGTATCAGTGCTGAAAAATAAATAGGAAGTTTCAGGGCATGTTTACACTTAAAACGAGAGAAACAGTGTTTTACAGTTAGCCTACTATGCGTCTTTAAAGATAAAATTTTCAGTGAAAAACAATAGGTTCTTTCAAAACAATAGCTCCCATCATTACAGTACCCTTTTTAACCAATATTTTGGCTCTCCGAAGTTCGCTGTATATATTTGGTAGCATTCTTATATGTCATGGCTCGCTGCATCTTGTCCACTCCTAATTTTATCAATTCCATTCTTTTTTTTTCAACTTGTATTTTGTAATCAAACTCCCCAAACCTCTTTAAAAATGTATTAAATGTGTTGCAAGTCTTACTTTAGTACAGTGGTCCTTAATCAGACACTAAATCAAAGATTTTTAAACATGAACTGTTAACTTACTACTGGAAGTAGATAGTGGTGTTATAGTCCTAACTTTCGCCTGAATTGAGACATTGTCATTTCATTTAATTTACAGTAGAGTCTGATAGTTGGAGCTAAATTACTAAATTAAATTACTATTTGAGATGCCGACCACTCTCATGAGGGTGTTTTAAGGCAAATATGTGGTGAAGGATAAGTGGTAGTAATGAGTTATGAGGTGTAGTCTTGTTACAAACTAAGGGCGACTCTTCCTTAGAATGGGTCATTAATTAATAGCCCAATGACCAATGGAAATACAAGGACCAACGGCTTAACGTGACTTCGAACCACGCGGGTGATGGTCTGATATGTCTAAACGATGGTGGGAGTTGATGCGGTATCATCAGATGATCACTGAGACTATCTGAGCCGCTTTAGACCTATATTAGACCTATTACAGGACCACGCCACGAGTCCCAGCTAATTAAAATAACATTGTTTACACAATCAAAATCCCAATTTAATTTAAAGTCAATATCATAACTAAATACAGTGTACAAATTAGTTGTCTTAATATATAGGGATACTATATTAAGTATGAACCCAAATAACATAGAAGCTTGTTTAAAGCTAAAATAATGCTAAATGAATAATACATTTATGTTACATAAATTTTACAATAATGTAGAAATTCGAATATAGCTTTTCCATTTATTCTTACATTGAGATATCTTTCAGACATTCAATTTTTCATTTGCTCTATCCCATTCATTCAATTTATTCCACTCTTTTCTCCAGTCTGTCAACCAATTATCTGGTAACTTTGTGGTAAAACAGAGTCCTGTCATCTGCATATTGGACAAGTCACCCTTGTTGTACAGATGAGTCAACATCGATGACTTAGATACAAAAGTAAAAGGCATTATCGAGCCAATGCATCATAAATCCTATTGCATCAAAGTTGAACAACACATGTTAGCAGTGATTTTATGCCATAATCAAAAGTAAGATTTTATGTTGTCAACCAAAATCAAAATGTAATGTTGGCTATTGAAGTTTTGTAATAATATTGTATTATATTTTATACATGTTCTCTAAATTCTTAATATGTCTGCAAAGTGTTTTCTTGTGTTTTGTGTAGGACTGGGCTGTATTTAATCTTTGTACTATTTCTGGGAGCAACCTGCACAAGAGAAGTTCTCAGAAACGACTTTATGATTGCTGCCAAAGTTTCTGCTCTGAGTAAGTTTAGTGACTTAGAATTCACCATTGTTTTCTTATACTTTTGTTGTTGAATGTACTTTTATAAATTACAGTAAACTCACAAAATATACTAAGTATCATATTTATCTTTAAAATACCCCTCATGGTCTATGTTGCATATGCCTTCAAAAGTTAATTGATTAGATGTAATAGTTGACATGATTTACATTAACATAAGAAACCAGATTTTCTTATAGCTGTATTGCTTTAGTATAAAAAAGGTAAAAAATGTAAAGTTTGTTTTGTTTAACGAGGTGAAGTTAGGACTACAAATTCTTCTCTACCACTCAACCTTGTATGTATAAATTGTGATTTTCAAGTTAAATTGGCAAACTAAGACCTTTTATATACATTTTATTTATTTAACATTTACATTTATTTATTATACATTTAATTAGGTTTTGTAACTGCACTCTTACTAGTGGTTTACTTTGTTTTAAAATATTTGTAATACTTGTTGTTTTTTTGTTGTTTCGTTTTCTTTTTCAGCTTTGCCAACTTCAAGTATATTCTAGCAAATAAAATCATTATTATTATTTTATATAAGCCATGTAACTCTATGCAAAACTGAAGCGTTTGTGGTCAGTGTTAGCTTTTCAAACAAATATAAAATTCACAGATTTGTTAAAAAGTTTAACGAAACAGGTTGTGTAGGGAACAGGAAACATAACAGAGGGCGGACTGTACTGAATGAAGAAGAGATGTAGGATGTTAGGGTTAGTTTAGAAAATTCTTCTAAAAAATCTTCAAGAATTTTGAAACAACAAAAGCAAATAGCCTACTCATGCCTGCAAACTTGATCTCAAACGCCTCTTGACAAAAAAATTCTTGTTCTTAAGTATTCTTCAACAATAAACACTGTTTGATCTTTGCTAAAATCATGATTGGATTTATTTTACAATAACATCAAATTAGGACATCAAAACCACTATATTACTGCAATAATACATACCATCTGATAGATATTGAAGTGAACAAACCAATGATACAATTTATGACCATATAGGGTTCGTAAAAAATGACTTACTATAGTTTGAACATTGGGTTGCTTTAAAAAAAACCCTGTATAATTAACTCAAAGACAGTATCTTTGGTGTTTATGGATGGTTTTATTTTCTACTTGACAGGAGTTCCTCTGTTAGCTGGTCTCTATGTGTCCTCCATGTCCAGTTGTCTTGGAGCCATGTACGGGACTCCCAGAGTTCTACAGTCCATAGCCAATGAGAACGTCATCCCAGGCATTCATATTCTGGCAAAAGGTGTAAGTTCTGTTGGTTATGCCTGCTAGTCCAAATAAAAATAGAACTAAAGTATCATAGACTAAGACAGGTTCGAAAATTACAGGTTTCTTCAGGAAATTTTATTATGGTTTTCAAAAGTGCCAGGCAGGTATTAGTTTTTTTTTTTCAAAAACTTATTAAAAAAAATAATATTTTGCCCTTTGCAAAGGTCATACAAAGAAGATTCAAAAGTTTTATTTACCATTAAATAGAGACACATCCATAGTAGTAATTTATTATACAGTTGAAAAAAGCTGTACAATGGCTATAACATTCTACAGTAATTTCTAACTAAAAATGAAAATTGAACATTTTATATGATGGTGCACCTAAGCTAATGTGCCAGAGCACCTATGCCGGTGTGCAAGTAGCATTTTTTCACTTCTAGTCAAGTATTTTACAAAAAAGTTGAGTTTTTAGTCAAATCTGTCGGTAAAAATGTTGTATACAATTCACCCTGCACAAATACTGTGCTATTTCTATTGATTTAATCTGTAAAGTCAAATCTAAATTTTAAAAATCCCAAATTTAAATAATTTTTAGTTGGTTTTTTTTGAAATTAAAATGTTTAAAATCGTGCCAGTTTGTAACTAGTGAAGAAAGGGTAGTAGTACCCTGATTTTCATGAATCCTGAACCTCAAACCTCCCTAAATAGTTTTTCCTGAATCATCTTAAAGGAAACCAACCAAAATGATTCTGATTTCAGTTACTTTAAGTTTAATATCAAGTGGCCACTATGGCTAGTTTACTTTATTTTGAACAACAATAATTCAATGTTTTACAATGTACAGAAAGGGCCGAACAGAGTGCCGGTGAGTGCGATGGCTGTGGTTGCCACGGTGATAATCTCTTTCACCCTGTGTGGCAACATCAACACACTGGCTCCCATCGTCACCATGCCGTTCCTCATGATGTATGCCATGTTAGACTACGCTTACTTTGCCCTCGCACAGATGTTCGACATACAGCACCAGCGTGAACAGAGGTTTAGGTAATCTGAACACTTCATTTTCACTGCATTTGCATTAGCTGCATAATGGCACTTTGCAATATACATCAATACAAATGGCATTTTTTTTTGTTTTTAACATGTTGTAAGCGTGTTTCACGTTCTAACATGTTAATGACAGCGAACAAGTTAAATGCATCAGTAAATCCTTCAATAGTTCTCGTACCTAATACAAAACAGTTTTAGTACAAGACAGTAAAATAAACTAAGTACACCAAATTTTTACAAATGTGTAAAAGTGTGTTTTCAAGAAATAATTTGAATATATGTCTAAAATAGTTTTTCTGTTCTGTCTGTTTAGGACTTCAGCGACAAATGCAAGGACAAACGCCTTGAGAAGGCAAAGTTCTGATCTTGATTCATTATTCCCTGAAAGAAGTCAGCATAGAAATTATACTCAGGTACCTATGAATAATTTAAAACTGCTAATACATTAGTTTTACACTTATGTAAACAGGAATGCTATTTCACAATGATTTTTTTACTTCTGTAACTTTGTTGTAAAATAAATAAATACATATTTTTATTGTCTTTTCAAAGATTATTGCATAAGACATAGCATTGAACAACTGAAGATAAAATATCAAAATTTAAACCAACTGAAGTATTTAAACTCAGAGACTCTCTTTTTGAACGAGGTAGCTCATAGGAGCACACGCCATGGTGAGAGGCTTCATTTAACCAAAGTCAATCTTGAGTTTGAAACTATTTTTCTTACTTCGGATCGATGCGTTATACAACGAGCTTCCCGATACCTTAAAGGTGTTCAGTATTGGTAATTTTAAATTTAAGTTAAAGTCCTTACTATTAGAAAATAACATATTGTTGTTAGATTTTAAGTTAAGAAAAATATTGTTTTCTTAATGAGAAAGAAAGCTAGAAATAAAGGCATTTTTATTTATTAATTTAAAGCTTTCCTTCCCAAAAATTGGTTTTCAGGCTATAAACAGTATTTAAGATCTGATGAGTAAAAACAATTTTCTGATCAAACAGATTTCACTAATCAAAACCACATCTATACTATTAGTATTTCGGTTAGGGTTGTCCGGAGTGTTGAGATCTTGGAATCTGGCTGGGGTAATTCAGATTTTTTGAATAGAAATGGTCCTTAGTGTGTGGAGGGTGGGGGAAACGAATAAAATTATATAGATTTTTTATTTTATGGGGTTTTGGGTCCCCAATTCCCCATGTTATATTTCCTTTTTTTAGTAAATATTTATTAGTAAATATCAACGGTTTGTTTGAAACTCGACAATATAGTTGTATACCATTAACCAAAGACCCTACTGATTTTGGGGTTCGGGGGCACAATATATGGATTTGGGGGGGGGGTTAAAGGGGGCAAGAAATAAAAATCATAAAATCGATGTGGGGTATCAAAAAAAGAATATTATGCTGATTTCAAAAATATATTGGTTGTCTAAAATTGTTTGGGGAGGAAAAGGAAAAGTTAAAGTTGCAAAGTTTGCCATGAGATAAGCCGGTAGGAATGGCGAGTTTTAAAAGCGGACACCGAGCGTAGGCGAGCCAGCTGGTAGGGGCTGACCCCAGCTGGCAGACTAGTTTAAATGTATAGCCATTTGACTCACTAGGTTTTGGAGCTCAAAACTGCTTACCGTTTTGTTTTATCACGGTGATAAAAGCGAATACCGTAGCTCTACTTCCTATAAACATTTCTTAACAAATAACTTCACTTAACACAACAAAATCTTTGTGAGATACATTACCATACAATTGCATTCAATTTTATTAAATGTAACTAAAATGAATGAATTTTATTCCTTGCTCCTAAGGATGATGAAGATGATGAAATGTTTGAGGTAAGTTGTAATGTTCTTTTTCCATACTTAAGTTTATTTTTTAGAATCTAAAAAGTCCATGTTTTCCTCTTTTTTAGCGGACAATTTTTTTATGTTTCCAAAACCTATTGAGTAGCTCTTGGCTCCCTAAAATAAAAAATCTCATTGTTTTCATATCTTGAAAACTAAACCAATGACAGCCAACTACTTACCTCAACAAAAAGTCCTCTACATTTTAGCTTGCTAATTAAGAATAAAGAACAAATAATTTTTGAAATGGCATTATATTTGGTTATAACTTTTAGATGTAAAGGATCACAACATAGTATTCATAATCAATTTAGGACTTTCCCAAAATTAAGATCCCCTGAACAAATCAAATCTTAAGCTTCACGGCGGTGTCATCACTAAGATCTAAGGCTTCCGGTTCACACACGTCTAGGACTCAGCGTTGATTGAATTACAAATACTGCTAGGCGTTTTGACCTGCGCTGTGGAGAGTCATCCTCAGTAGCTTGTTGACTGGCTGAGACTGGATTGGCGGCGTGGCATCTTCTTGGCTTGGGTATATAAGGAGAGGACCGGCGGACAATCCAGTCTCAGCCAGTCAACAAGCTACTGAGGATGACTCTCCTCACAAGGTTGAAACGTCTAGCAGTATTTGTAATTCAACTGTGACGCGGTGTAAACCAGAAGCCTTAGATCTTAGTGACATCAAAGAGTACTTTAGGATACTTTAATAACACATGCCTGTTTGAAAATTTTATCTGTTCAAAATGTTAAAGGTGGAGGTTAATTTCAAAAACCTTTTATGGAAAAATACTTTGTTACCCGCTTTTCAGCAATCAAGATATAATTGCTTCGGCACTAGGGGGCAGAAAGAAAGAAATCCTTGGTAAAGATGGCAAAATCTTATACAGGATGAGTTTAAAATGTCCCCCCTCACCTTAACTTTGGAAAAAGGAAAAGTTTTTAAAACCCCTTTGGAATGTTTTTATAGGATTCCGAAGTTTGTTTTGACGTCACCCCCCCTTCCAATATGTTGAAATATTTTTGTACTACAAATTCAATTATACAATATTTTGTAATGTCCATTTGTCATATTTACATAAAAACAAATTAAAAGACCCGGTCAAACTTAAAATATTCTTAAAACCTGTACAAAAGAAGATTTTTCATCTAATTCTTGACTTTAAAATGTATTTATATATAAAATCTATTGACCAAACAATGGATACAATTAAGATACATTTTAGGAGTTTAAATGACTGATATATTTTTATATATATGATGATGAAAAAGATTAACTAAGTACCCTTTTTAATCTTTATTGCACGACCAGTTTCAATAACTTCATCTTTGGACTGCTAATTGCAAAATTATGTTTATTAAAATCAATATATTTTTTAAATTCAATTTTTAGGTTACATGAACATTTACTACAACCAAAATACTAATCAAAGAATTAGCATATCTTCTATCACTCAAATATCTATAACTTTTAGGAATTTAAATTTCTGAAACTTTTTATATATATATATTGCTGCCATCTCTAATCTTTACTAAGGCACAACACAAGTTTGGGTTGCTTTCACCGATGGTCACAGACTTGGCTAGGACACATACCTACACTGTCATTAGACAAGCACTGTTGCCAACTTTATTCATTTTGAATTTGTTCAGATTGAAAACACAAGGCAAGAGTTGACTTCTACAGTCAAAGTTCACAACAAGAGGGGCAGCTGGTACTCAAGTCTCTGCAATCGCTGGCTTTCACTGTTTGGGGTAAATATGGCCTCTTCTTTAGTATTCCAAAATATACATGTTCAGAAATCGAAATATAGAAATCAATTCCAACCTAACAATGAATTAACCTAACCTAACACTCAGCCCACTTAAACTGAAAAAAGGATATTATAAGTTATCAGCTGTTATTTTGGATATTATTGTTTTGTTTTCACTATAAATAGTTTAATGACTATCAATGGAAAGTGTTGTTTACTGTGTTGTGTTGTGCAGGCTGTGGTGAAGATAACTATGATGCTGCTTGTTAACTGGTACATTGCAGCTGCAAACTTTGCCGCTGTGTTTATCATCTGGTTGTACGTTGGACTCACTAATCCAGCAGTCAAGCCAGGCGTCGCCTCACAGTTTAGAGTCTTCAGCTGGCTTCATACTCAACTACTCAGACTTTGCGGGTAATTTTGTTATTTCTGTGTGGTTGAAAGAACTAGTGACAATTTTGCACTCGCCACAATCTTCCAGATCTTTATGATGTCAGTCTGAGGTTCAGGCCAGTTACCCATAAGGCCAACCTATGCCATGGCCTAGGCTTAAGCTTGTGGGGAAGCAGTCATGAGGAAAAGCGACAAATTGTTGTACTGTGCAGTGCAACAAATTACAGTATAGTACTGTTTTGCTTTTACTTTTGGAATGTCGATCACTGTTATGATTTACTTAATTAAAAGGACTAAAAATTTAGTAAATGGCTAAATTAGTTTCAAATAGGCCAGAACGAGTGTTAAAGCGGTGGTTACATCGACCGAGCCGAGACCAGAGACAGGTGACCACGATCTATGTATATTTTGTCATCTAACTTTGAACGGCGCTATTTAAGCATGTGACAGGCAGGGACATGCAGAAGACACCTAGGCACATGTTGATCACAGTCTCATGTCTCGGTCACCAGCAGCGGCGAAACGCCATTACAGTTAAATATGCAAGATTCCACATACCTCAACCTTTCAGAACATAGAAGGGGCACAATCTAGAACTTTGGCCTAGAGTAAATGATGGCTAATCCGGGCCTGCTGAGGTTTAGAAACATGTTGGCTGCATTAAGTAAGATAAATCACTACTTGAGATGCGACCACTCTCATGAGGGTATTTTAAGGCAAATTAGTGGTGAAGGATGGTGTGATAGTGGTAGTAATGAGTTATAAGGTGAGAATGCTTGTTACAAACTAAGCTGACTCTTCCTTAGAATGGGTCATTAATTTAGCCAATGACCAATGGAAATACAAGGACATGGCTTAGCGTGACTTCCGAACCTACTTGGGTGATGGTCTGATATGTCTAAACATATGGTGAGGAGTTGATGCGGGGTATCAACCCTCCATGAAGCTGGATACAGGACCATACGAGTCCCAGTCTGTCAATCCGGCCCTTATATTGTGCAAAGTTATTGTGCTGATCTCTGAAAATGCGTGAAAAAACCTGGCATTAAGTGAACAATATTTGATGTATCATCAGAGTATTACGCATAACAAAACAAGTGATTGAAGCGTGGTTATAACACTAGAAACATGAAAATATCTGGTTATCTGACTTGTTGTTGGCATCTGAGTGCCCGATATCTGGACGTTGCAGTGATGACTGGCCGAATTATAGAGACTATGCTGTTTAGCAGTAAGATTTACAAACTTGATTCCAAGGTCCTGAGATGCCACATTTTGAAATTCAAGATGCTTGCAAATATTTCTGTTGCAAATCTGTCCAGTTTAAATTTATTTATCAATTTTAATATTCACAGTTTGCTAATCCTCATATTTATTTCATAGTTCTGTACATTGTTATCTTTATTTATTGCAAAGAATAGCTTTTAAATGTAGAGTATGAGTATAACAAAACCATACACAATTTTCAGCCTTAGTAGAAATGTACACTTGTAGTCACAATTATATGAGTTTCCAGCTTTCTATTGTATGTTGCAGGCGGAAAGGATATGATTATGAAGAGATTGTGATTCCTCCAGAAGTTCCGAACTTGGACCTCAGTTCAGACCTGATTAATGAGGAGAATGAAGACTTCGCCTACAGACAGAGGTTCCACCAAACTGCGACCATCCAGCCAATGGGAATCGAGCAGTCGGAACAAACCTACGGCAATGTCCAGCTTCTGAGATAACGATAAGTTTAGTTTTTATGTAAATAATATTTAAAAGCACGCTGCAAGTTGCAACCCATTCAACCGAAGGTAATATGAATGTAAGGTTCAACCTTTAATTGTGCATTAATGGTGAAATAAGCTTTTAAAGTAATCAGAGTTGAGAACAACATTAGTTGATTTTTCTGGACGGTAAATGTTATTTTTTTACTCCATGGGACTTGCTTAACTAACCAGTAGTTTACAGTTGGCCAAAATCTGGCTAATTTTCCATAATATGGGTTGTTGCCTTCTATGTGTTGTTTTATGGAGTACTCGGCTATGCAATGTTTAATTGTGTTTAATTTGGTATTATATTTCCAAAAAACACAAAAGTACACTGTTAATGAAAAAGTACAGTACAGTCTCTATAATCCGCCGTTAGGTCACTCCGACCGTCCAGTAATTTGGCGCTGTGACCGCATCATTTTTGGTCCTGTTTAAAGTCTCTACTTGTCTGTAAAGCGTGCATTCTTGTGCTAATGGTGCTTCCGTTCAGTAAAGGCATTGAGATGTCGCCAAAAACTTAATCATGTTACTTTCACAGGTTAAAAGCATTGTTTAAAATGATTAGAGAAGGTTAGCATCGCCAGATCAATCAAAATTCACAGACATAAGGAAGAATAAGAATGAAATTGAAACATTCTTTTAAGAGTAGTGAATAGATCACTCTAGCGTAAGAAATATTATTCCTGGCAAAGTGAATCTTTTTTATTGAACCTCCATAATCGGCATTTCGCTAATCCAGCGTTTCCCAACCCGATATAGGGCGGGATTAGTGAGATCGTACTATAAGGTCAATCATAAGTTTGTTATAATTTAATACTAAAAAGTATTTATTCTTTTTTATAAATATGTTTAAGTTTCCTAACCTCTGTTTAAAACGTCTAAAATTGCTTTCTTGCTGATTTTACATGCTCCAACTTTTAGAAAAGTAGGTAACAAAACATCTATTGCTAAGGTATTGGTCTCTTACATTATCACATTTCTTCCAACAAAGTTTTTACAAAAGATCTTTACGACAACATGCGTTATAAAGTTATTACTTATTAGCAAACTATTATACAAGTTCAACTTTGACAACAAATGTTATTTTGACAAAATTTTTTTTTAAGAAAATTAATGAACAATATTCATTGAGTTGAAGCAGCTGTGAACTTTAATAAATAATCTTTGTCAACAAAATGTTATAGGTTAATAGACGCCTTAGCATAAGTAGCTTAATATGAACTTCCTTTTTTAATTAACTACTTATTATTTTGTACACATTCCTTTATGATAGAGATGGTTTAGGATTGTAGCTTTACACTTAGAATGAATGATACTTTCAAACTTGTATTGCCTTAGTAATTATAAACAGGCCATATCATTTAACAAGGCTTTAATAAACAAAAGATATGCTAGGAAACCCATATTTTCCTACTGTTTATGACATTATACATTCCTTAAATAAGATATAAATCAAATTTTATAGTTTTCTCAATGTGATACATGACCCACCCTAGGTCTTGGTCTACTTTATAGAGGCTCTCTCCTAATCGGGGATTGAAAAGTTCACTACGTATATTTATTTATTTATTTAGTCTTTTAATGTCTATTTATTATTATAGCTTTAGTTACGACTTACGACTCCATACCACTCTAGTCCTTACTGCCTTTATTTGAAACTTTGGTATATTTTATACATTTTATCAATCATATTACCCTCTCAACAAGAACTATATTTTATTCTGCAAGTGTTATCGAGAACAATGCATAGCTTTGTTGTTACATGGCTGAGTTACGAGGGTCATCCAGAAAGTAAACGATTCACTTCTGCGCGCGCACCCCTCAGCGTTACGGTGTGCGTGCAGCTGCTTGCTACATTCTTCCTCTTCAGTTTGAGTGTAGGTTACAGTTATGTGTCGTGTCCACAGTGATTAATAATAGCATAAAACGGTTGGTATAAATCTAAAATCTTAATTAATTAGCCTTAGTATTGGTTTGTTTTTACGTTATTTTGAGCTTTTAAACTTGTAGAGTTAAAACTTCAATGATTACACTGGTCAGCTAATCGAACCCCATCAATTAAATCCACCTTATCTGAACACTGTTAGGGAAAAATTTATAAAATTGTTGAGTCGGTAAACTGAATAAAACTAGTTTTCCAAGTTGTGTCATACTGTATGTGTTTAATAACAAACCAGCACTCGTAATGACGCACTATACACGCAGGTATCGCACAAAAATAGCTGTGAACAAAACACTGACAGTATGACACGGTGAGTCATCGTTTGTTTTAAACGGATGACGTACTGTTTTCTACCTGGAATTTCAGGCCTGGGCGGGGTTGGGTGGAAAGGTCAGTGTCCTGGTGTTACGCAGGTAAGCCTTACTGCCAGCCATCATATACTGCCGTTAATGCGTTAATTCTTGTTTATTATTGCAGAGTACTCAGGATTAAAATACATAATTTCTTACATTTATACATAAAATATTAGTCCCTCAAAGTCAATAACCGAATTTTGGCTAATCCGAACAGGGTCCGGTCCCAATTAGTTCGGATTAGCGGGACTCTAGTGTACTATATTTTTTGTTCAGCAGTCTAATGTTGAAAAGTTGTTACTAACTTTGCATCTGTCGAATTTCGATATCTTGGATGCAGAAACATTTCAAAATGGAAGAACAGAATCGTTGCCAAGTTGAGATTTCTTATTATGAGAGTTTACATTAACATTGACTGGTTGTGGAGTAGCTCAAACTTACGCTCTATTGCTAAGGTATTGGCCTCTTACATTATCACATTTCTTCAACAAAGTTTTTACAAAAGATCTTTGACAACATTACGTTATAAAGTTATTGGCCAACTATTATAAAAGTTCAACTTTGACAACAAAATGTTATCAATACATTTTGACAATTTTCTTTTATAAAAGAAAATTAATGAACAATAATTCATTGAGTTGAAGCAGCTGTGAACTTTAATTAGTAACCTGTTCAACTAGTTCGAAGTAGAGTTTGTTTGCAAATCCTTATTAGTAACCTGTTCAACTAGTTCCGAAGTAGAGTTTGTTTGCAAATCCTTATTAGTAACCTGTTCAACTAGTTCCGAAGTAGAGTTTGTTTGCAAATCCTTATTAGTAACCTGTTCAACTAGTTCCGAAGTAGAGTTTGTTTGCAAATCCTTATTAGTAACCTGTTCAACTAGTTCCGAAGTAGAGTTTGTTTGCAAATCCTTATTAGTAACCTGTTCAAAAGTTTTCTCTCGGAACTTGTATGCACCTTCTTGTTTCCTTACAACTTGTATTTTTAATTGCACTAGTTCATTTATTAGATCATTTACCTTTTCTTTAGTCACGGTTGATAATTTATACTCTTTGAGCTCGTTTAACTCAAGTAAAGTTTCAGAAAGTTCATTTAGAATTAGAGTGTAATCATTTATTTTTACTGTTGAGTTTGCATTATTTGCCTTGTTAATTTTTTCATTTAGATGTGAAATAACATCTCTATACAATTTCATCTCTGTATTTTCATTGGCTTTCAATTCATTAAAAACATGAAACAGCCTGTTTAGTTCATTAACTTCTACAAATATTTTGTGCGGCAATTGATCTGTTCCTAATTTGTAAAGACCAATTAAAATGCTATGAAATTCATCATGAATATGTTGAAATTTCTCAATGTCTTCTGGGGTAAATTTTGTGAAATTTATATTTTTCAAATCGTGTTTTATGTTTTTCAGTAAACTAGCAATTAATTTGAAGTCTTTATGAACATCAAGAGTTGAAATATTCACATTATATTGAGATAGGTTATATGCTTGACTATCAAATAAAAGTGTTCTTGCACTAAATACATTTTTTTGCAGGTAATTTTGAATGGTCTGTTGAAGTTTTGTAGTTTCCTGTTTTATATCATTTGGAATATTTTGCATTCCAGTTTTGTTTTGCAGTGCAATTATATAATCAAGTTCAAATCTTTGTACAAACAGTTCATATTCACCATGTTTAAGACATGCTCTATCACTTTTAAAACTGCTGATTTTTTGTTTCAACAAGATGGAAAAGTCATTAAAGATTGCTCGAGAATTCAAAATTGCTTTTGTCACCACTGTTCCGCCATGAACTTAGTCATGTTCATCATGCCAATGTCACCCGCCTCATCAATGAGTACTTGGCTGAGCTTTGCATCCGCCACAGAGGCTTCGTGTTCTGGACCTGAGCAGCTTGAGTCGTCACCACTTCACGAAGCAATTGCTGTCATGCACCTGAGAGACAGTGGAAAGACTTTGTAGGCCGATGTAGTTGTAAAAGCTCTTAGCAGCATGAAACCTCGCCTTAGCTAGCAGACCCTCTTCGGAGCCTCGCAACGCTGCAACAGCAGTGGCCCAACCTGCATCAACCTCACACACAAGACCATACGCTGAAGCAGTGACCCAAACCTAGTCACCAACGTCTGCCGCAGCATCTGGACTCTTTCACTGTAAATGTAGACTGCATGCCTATATTAAAACCACAAAACATTCAGTTTTTTTCCGGAATCCACTCTAAGCCCTAAAACTAACCTAAGCAGCTCACAAAATCATCACAAGTAGGAAAATTATTTGCACAATCTGCATTGGGCAAAAGTACAAATCGCCACAAATTACAAATGAGCTCGCTCATGTGCGAGAGAGCTCAAAGACTTTCTAGTTGTAACTGAACATGGTTTTAACAACAGCAACATAATTCATTTCAAAATACAACATTTTGAGCAGGTCATTTTCACTGCTGCTCTAGCCAAAGGTGGAGAGTTGAATTTTTTGTACTGTCTACGACGGCATGTTTATTAGAAACTTAACTATAGGTTTGTGGACATCACAAAACACTTTTTAGGGAAAGCGGTCCAAACCCATGTGCCTGCGCCGGAATCGAACCCGCGACCTTGCGCTTTGCAAGCCACTGAGTTCCGCCATCCACTGAGACACGGACAGGCATCTCTGTCAAATTCGCCGAATCAACTGACAAACATTCCGAAATTACTGGGGTAAAGACTAAAACACAACAAACAAAGCTAGTAATCACCGGACTATACAGATCACAGAGGAATATATAGGATACAGATCTCCCAGAGGGAACGAAGATATTATTTTTCAAAATTAGGACAACAGCAATTATTATGGTTATTTAGAGATAACTAGAGATATTTAGTTCTAGAAAAGGCCGGTAGAGCGTGTCAAGATCAGTGTTGAAAAAGCACTCCCTAGCAGTGATGCCGCTAGAAGCTCTACTTGTTCTACTTTTTGACGGTATACGCTAGATAACATTGGGCTGAGACATATCCTAAACATTTAAAATCAATGTCACAACCATCTACTGTACCACGTATATATTGACGATTGCCAATTGTAATAAATAAAAATAAATGACGAAAGTAAAAGTTTTAGTGTTTGTACAAAACAACATCAATAGATCTATGCTTCCCGAGAGAAAATTTTCACATTTAAGTAAATTCACTTGCCTAAAACGTAGTTTGCAGTTTTTATCCCATGTTATAAGCGATAATCTGAGTTGGGCCTGCGGCCGCTCTATCCGACCCCCTCTTAAATATATACATTCATTGTATACAAGGGGATGTCAAATTGTTATGGTTACTCTACGGTTAAAGTTAAACAACGAAAACAGCTGTTTCTGTCAACCTCTATTAGTTTTTTTTTTTTTCTACTAGTTTTCTTATAAATGTCAAACATTTTACATCTTGCTAAGTTCCCAAAAAATAATTTTACAGACGTGATTTATTAACAGTTAACGAAATGAGTTTGGCCAGGGGATTGCGCTTATTTAAAAACATTAGAAATCCATCAATAGTAAATTGTCAGGTTAGACATGGACACGGACCTGAGAAGTAAGATCAAATATTTATTAGCATGCACAAAACGACCTGTGTGTTGACCTTTTTATAGGCCCCTCATTTTACTTTCCCGGATTACGTAGCTCTTTTATAGCAGTATACAGTTGGACCTTAGCGGATCCGTGGTGAATTGGTATCGCGCGCGACTCGAAGCTGGCGGCGCGGGTTCGATCCCCGCAGTCACCACTTACATTTTTAATGTGACTATACGGTAACGCTAGGTAAAGGTCGAGGTTGAGTGGTAGAGAGGACTTTGTAGTCCTAACTTCGCCTCGTTAAACAAGACAAACTTTACCTTTTTTTACCTTTAATTTAAATCGCTGAAATGAGCCTAGGCCAGGCACAGGTTTATCTTCACATACTAGAAAATAGGTATATTTTAACTGTCGAAATTACCTCAACTCCGAAATATGCTACATTTTGTTCCCCAGTTTGGGTAGTTATTTAAAATAGCCTAACAACCAATGGAAATTGGTCTAGAAGTTTCTGACCAGATAGAGGGTCAGAAAGCAACACACACACAACCAGCATTAGGATATAATGAACTTTCCCATTCAATTCATGATATACAGTAAATCTTATATAGATATAATATTAAATGGAAGTTTAGCGTAACAAATGATACTATTTACAAAGCATAAACACTGCTAATAATACTTCTTTGTAGTGGTAAGTGAGATGCATCTTCTAGTTTGTACGCATCAGGCTTAATTTCAAATTATAGTACTGGGAATGGAATGTCCATACCTGCCAGAAAAGGGGCTTTCCTGGCTGAAAATGTTAGATTACACGCGTGACAGTTTGTGAATTTTATACTCTTGAGCATAAATATAATACATATAAAATTACATGTGCAAAATAATAAGTTATAAGGTTTTAAAAATTGAAGAAGTTTGTTAACAATTTTCTTTTTACTAACTTAATTATGAGGAAAAGTGTCACACAAAGTTACTTAAGCCTAAGTGGTAGTACTTCATCATTGTAATAATGTATAAGCTAAAGAAATTAAAAGTAGCCTACTTAAGTTACAGAATGTAGCAAATGCATAAGCAATAGTGGGAAGGGTTCATCACATAGTGTAAGGTTTTATTATTACTCCTTCCACTTTCCGCTTTGTTCAGTTCCAACAATATCTGAAACTGTCACAGACTTGACATCTGAAGTCTGCGTCTGTCTGAAAATATCTAAATAGATAGAAACAGTAGAGTACTATGGGTGCAATTCTAGGCAGACAGATTCAGATATTGTTGGAACTGAACAAAACGGAAGGTGAAAGGAGTAATAATACAAATTAACACTTTGGAGCAAATATTATACAAGTAAGCTGGACAAAATGACTCAGTGACGGAACATCATAGAACATCTTAGATCATAGCACAATGCACTTGTGCACTACCAAAGAAGTAAAAAATTGGCCTTTGAAGTGATTTTGACAAAAACTTGAAAACCATAACTACAAAATTTAAAAAAAAAAACTAGTATTTCCACCCAATTTAAAACAGGTTTATAATAAATAATTATATAATCAATTTAGACACACACAGATCTACCCCGGAGATCTAAAGGTACCGGAGCTTTGCTCCGTTTATATTTAGCCTTCCACGACACCAACAATTATGTAAATTGTGTGGCACAAAGCTTGCAACGGCAAGGTTGGATATGACTCAAGCAAGTTAGCCAAACATCCAAAAGCACTGATTTCCGGTTTGTTTGGCGTCCATTTAGCATCAACAGGTCACAAGAAAAGTACACACCTCTCAAAAGTATTTGGCAAGTAAGCTATATACCTTTTTAGACATTATTTTAATACTATATTGAACCTCAGCTTCTTTATCAGAGGTTAATAATCATAGCACACTAATCACATTTCTGTAATTCATTCATTCATTTCACCACTTGTATCATCTTCACCTTGTCAACACAATAATTATTGTTAATTGACAAATAAATTAAATTGTAAATTTTAATTATGGACAACAAAGTAATAAGCCAAACTTAAAATAGGACACATATCAATAGGATGTTGATAGTTTGTTGAACAATTTTACACTATTTGTTTTTAAAGGTTTTATGTTGACCTGTTTTCAAACCTTACACCTGTTATAGTACAAGTAATACAATTACCAAAACAACTAAACATTTTTTATCCAATCCAAGTTGTCTATCAAATACCCAATCATAACACTATTTAGTTACAAAATCTGATAATTACAGAATTTTATCTTCCCATAACTTATCACGCACAAACATATTGCACATTTTCTGGGAGAGCACCCAATAGTTTCTGCTCTAAAAGGGCCTCTCGATCTTGGAATCCCCCTCTCCCCATTTCAAAGAGTCATAAAAGGCTCTTGCATACAGCTACTGAGTGCCTACAATGTTATCTTTACCTGGCAATCTGTTTATAGATTTGAGAATGGTCGGTGTCTCAAAGCAAAGATAAGTAATAACTTTATTGTCAATACAATATTATTGTGTGTCATTAAAAGAAACAACAACAAAACAGTAGCTAACAATAAAAATATATATAAAAGAAGTAAGTAAATTCACCCAAAGCTGAACAAAAAATGTTTGCTGACCACCAAATAATAATATTAATTTAAAATAAATAGATAGATAATAATTTTGAGATGTATTATAGGTCCATAAATTCATCTACACTATAAAAGCATGTTGGACCAAAAGGATTTTAATCTGGCTTTAAATGTGTTCATATTGTGTATACTTTTAAATTATCTGGCAGTTTATTGTATAATTTGGCTCCAGTTTGACGGGTATTTTTGAAAAAATATATTTGTTCTGTGCATAAACATATTGCACATTTTCTGGGAGAGCGCCCAATAGTTTCTGCTCTAAAAGGGCCTCTCGATCTTGAAATCCCCCTCTCCCCATTTCAAAGAGTCATCAAAAGGCTCTTGCATACAGCTACTGAGTGCCTAAAATGTTATCTTTACCTGGCAAATCTGTTTACGCATTTATTTATAATAAAAATAATGTTATATGTTGTTTTGTTTAGAGTATTCTACCGAAGAAGTGGCATTGATGAAGTACCAAAATGGGGTAAAAATGCAGGTGATGCGCTCATAGCTTTCACCACTTGGTGGATCCTCTGGCACTGCTGGCATGAACCAGGACATATTTTGGTAAGACCCGTTTGTTTGAAATAGATTTTAGGTTTTCCTTTTTTGTTTAATGGGCTGTACGTATACACCAGTCCCCGCTAATAACTACAGTAATGCATCTCACTAATCTGGCCCTACATCCGGTTGGGAAATGCCGGATTAGTGGAGGTTCACTAAAAAAGATTCACTTTGCCAGGAATAATATTTCTTACGTTAGAGGACGATTCACTACTCTTAAAGAATGTTTCAATTTCATTCTTATTCTTCCTTATGTCTGTGAATTTTTGATCTGGCGATGTTAACTTATCATCACCTTCTAATCATTTTAAAACGTGCTTTTAATCTATGTGAAAGTAATATGATTAAGTTTTTACACATCTCACGGCCTTTACTGAACAGAAGCACCGATTAGCAATAAAGAACGCACGCTTTATAGACAAGTAGAGACTTGAAACAGGACCTAAATAACACTGTCACAGTGCCGGATTACTGGACGTCGAGTGAATGATTATAGAGACTGTACTGTAATTGGGACCGGACCCTGTTCGGATTTTCGGCATACATCGATTACACAACCAGCATTGTGAGTGCTGGTTCGTTATTAAACACATACAGTTTGGCATAACTTGGAAAACTCGTTTTGTTTAAATTACTTACTCAACATTTTATAATAAACTACGGACCCGACAGACGTTCCTGTCAAAAGATTTGTAATGTGGTAGTTTGTTCCTAATATTAATCACTCTGCACAATATATATTTGTTTCATGTATTAGTTAACAAAAGAAAACTATGTGGATTAGGTTACAGAAAATCCAAGAAAACAACACAATGTACAACGCTAATCGATATTAACAGTTTGTTGTTGTTTCTTCAGCCGTACATATGTTTTATGTCTGTAAAATAGGGATATATGCTGGCAACAAATAGCAATAAAGGTCAAATTGTTTACGCTTTAGTTAAAACGTTCAGGAAAAAGAAAAGGGTTGTTTTAAGGGTTTTTCCGCAATTATTCTAATTTTTCTCATTAAAACCATCCTTGAACTCCAACGAACATTTTAACAAAAAATTAGGCCAAATTGGTCCAGGCGTTGTTGAGTTATATGCTAACCAACACATTTTGCAATTCATTTTTATATTATAGATAATTAATACATTTTTCCCCCAACATTTTTCGATTAACGGGTTTGGATTAGCGGGACTCTAGTGTATATATAAGAATATTATTTAATTTAAAATTCTTGAAAACACTTTTTACATTTCTTGTAACAGTTCCTGTCGGTTAAGAATTGTCAATCACAAATTTAAAAATATATTTTGTTAAGTTTATATAACTCAAATTTTTTCAGTAACTTCGTTAAAGTTTGCATTACTTTTGTCCCATAGAAATATATATATATATTTAAATAAAACTTGGTTTTATTTTAAGCAAGAATGTGTTAGCTTTAATTGATAAGTCTGTAACAAGGTGTAACATTACTACTACAGTAGGAACCTTGAAACACTTTCAATAAAAACCATTTCCAAAAGCTCATCCTCAAAGTACAATTACTTTTGGTATTCTACTTCTTGGTAAGTTGTTTATGCCTCCTTCCAGACAAAAGAAGTAGATATGGATGTGTAACAGGGGATATAAGTGGCAAGGGATGGTTTCATAAAATAACAAAATTACTCTGGCCTCTAGATTTGGGATGTGAGTAGCTTTTGTTATAGCCAATTGGTACAAAATGTCATAAATAATAATTATGTCATTATCAAACCTAGGGTTAGGATGAAGTAAAAGGGCTAGACTAGTCAAAATCAAAGATTTTTACTTCTTTTTGTACCAATCTAAAATAAAGTTTGTTGGTTTCTTTAAAGTTTAAAGTAATTGATTTATAAAATACTAACAAAAATACTTAAAAGAGCTTATCCAAGTAAACTGTTACTTGTTTTTCAGGGAGAATATGACTACCCAGATCCTTCAAAATGGACTGACGCTGAGCTGGGAATTCCACCTGATGATGAATAAATCAATTCTTGTTCAATTTTTGTAGATACTTTTAAATAAAATTTAAATATAAGTAAGTTATAAAGTGAAATGTGTCATTCTTTTTAGACACTCTTTTCCAATAACCAAAATTAGATGTGAATTAAGCTAGTGTAAATTAAGCTTAAGAACACCATTACAAATTAATTTTGTTATTGAAAAACTTACAGTTTACTAAGTTTTATATCACAGAAATTTAGAATTTTACAACAAAGCACCATCTTCTAACGGCAATGACAAGATAGCTTTCCGTTCCTCGGAGCCTTCTTGACACAGCTTTTTATGGCTAATTCAGTTTCGATCATGACAAAGTTCTTGGTCACACTGTAGCTTTTCTGCCATTTTATACTTAAACAGGATCTTTGATTGCCATTCCTCCAAATTTTGTTGGCAAAGCGAACAACTTGTGTTCAAGTTCTGACACTTCTCGTCCCATGATGGCCGGTGTAAGGTATACTTGAATAGATTCCCTTAGGCTTAAATATTTTTCATCGGGACAATCAACAACCTTCTGTAAGAAACCCCATTCAAACTGTAGAGATGTTGTGAACGCTGAATAATTAGCTTGGGGACATTGCAGCAATTCCAAATTTTTCAATGGCGTCATTCCAAAAATTTAATTTAGTTTCTACGAACAACTTTGTTGGTTCTTTGGTTCCAATAAAACCTCCTAAAACTTCTGAGAATGAACTATTTGTATGTTAAGATCATGGAACGCAGACAAGTCCTCATTCTGATTTTCTTTGACTACGAGAACACTTTTAGAGGGCTGAGGATAACAACCCCATTTAGGACCTTCAATCATTAGTTTCTCTAAC
Organism: Matsumurasca onukii; assembly: GCA_018831715.1. Taxonomy (NCBI): domain Eukaryota; kingdom Metazoa; phylum Arthropoda; class Insecta; order Hemiptera; family Cicadellidae; genus Matsumurasca; species Matsumurasca onukii. The sequence continues at coordinate 10,841,670 of CM032062.1, forward strand.
CATTGTTTTACATTGTGTATGTTTCCTATGCAGCCAGAATCATCTGCATACCATGTTTGAGCCCAACCTTATGATCTTAGACTTCTAATCAGAGGAAGGATTCCCACAGCATACATCATCATTGATGATGGATCTCCTTGGCTAGTTCCTTCCTGACTCAGTATTTCGTCGTTGGAATGACGAAACATTACCACCGAGTTTACTTGATAGGTGTTAAAAAGAAACGTGCGCAACGAGGCCATAGTACACGTGCATTCCAAAGTGCTAAGGGGCGACTTATTCTGTTAAGCGCATCCATAAACAGTATCATATTATGGTCATCTTCATCAAAAAGTTTAGTTACTGATGAATAGCCCCTTAAATCCCTGCCTTTATTCCAGCACACAGTTGTTCTGAACCACACCGTTGTGCACATCTTCTCCCAAAGAATAAAGCCATCAGCTTAGCGCTGCAAACCTCACCGACACCACCTTGGTCTCACCCTGGGCTACTCGTCTTCTGGCGGTTAGTGCTTTGATGCGCTTCCATTCAACAACGTTATTGGACAAAATGGGTGTTAAAGAAGCAACCGCCACCGAAGTTAACATTATAAGAACGTTAAGGACCCATCTTCATTGATTTCATCAAAATTAATAAATAACACACTACATAATACATAAAGAACACTTGTGGCCAAACTTGTGGTGTTTGATCACTTGTGTTCTTTATGTGTTGTGTTATTTATTAATTTTGACAAAATCGATGAAGATGGATCCTTAACGGTTTGAAATAATTTTTCTCAACAGATTGATGCCATCTTTAGAAAAAATCATATCTTAACAAACAAATTAGCTTCCTGAAGCAACTGTCTACAAGTGATACAATTTATGCCCTTTTAAGTGAGGCTTATCAAAGTGTTGACAGAATGGAGGAAATGATATGTATCTTTTACGATATGACTAAAGCTTTCTACCTACTAAATCACAAAATCTTACTACAGTAAGAAAATTGAGCCAATTAAAAATCAGAGGACAAGCCCTCCGCTGGATTGCGTCTTATCTCAGAAATCGAAAACAAGTTGTTGTCCTGAGACATTTATTTTCAAATAATGTGTCCAGAAATGTGACATCCAGGGTCTCTCCACTTATCAACACAGGAGTCCCTCAACAATCGAATCTATGACCTACTTTGTTCCTGTTGTATGTCACTGACTTACCTGAAAACATCACAATGGGTGAAGTCTGGCTGTTTGCCGATGATGTCAGCCACATGGTTAAGTGCATTAATGTGAAGAGACAGTCCGAAGAAGTAGTAGACAAGTAGGTCTACAAGAGATGGAGTGCTTGACTAAAGAAAAACTGGTTAAATCAAGGAAAGACAACCGCCTTTTCCTTTTACAACAGGAAAAAACGGACTCTTTTCCTTTTCTAAAGCTGGAAGGTAAAACTGTGAAACTCTGCCAGATATCTTGGTATTACATTAAGTGATGATTTAAGGTGGAATTCCACGTCGATACTCTGTCCGGACGTTTGACTAAAGTTTGCTACATGACAAGCCGTCTCAAAGCTGTGGTAGACCAGGAAGTTTTGTTGAAGGTCTATTACGGATGTTTCCAGAGCCTCATGAATTATGGACTTGTATTTTGGGGAATAGTTCTGAGGCCAAAAGAATTTTCCTGCTTCAAAAAACCTCTCAGTATAAATCATCCTAGGTACAGTCTAAACTCTTGTTAACAGAGAGATGGGAACCGTGCCTAAGTCGTTTAAAACTAACTTTAGATAAACACAACTGGGAGATAAATAAAACACTTTTTTCTGCTATATTATGATAATAATAATTATGATTGCATCTTTTGAATTGTTACACATTCAGCGTTAAAAAACTGCTTTTTTTGGGTTTTGTCTTCTCTTTTGTATTTTTTTCTAATATCAAGAATTATTGGTTTGGTTTTGCTTGGCAAAATTCAGAGTAAGGTTTTGCCCCACGTATTGCAGATATTTATCAGAAGAGAGGCCTCCGAACAATGCAGTCAAGAGAGCAACACCGTACCCTGTTGCTCGTTCACCCTGAATAACAACACACAGAGTTAGGTTTTGAAATACATAAAACAAATTACAAACAGACCATATTTTACTAACACAGTTATGACATTTTACAAGTGATAACTACAAGGTCAAACTATGTGCAGCTATTCTACTTCCAACATTTACACCACAGTCCCGTTAATCCGAACCCCGTTAATCTGAATTTCCGGTTAATTCAAACTAAAACCGGATGTTCCGGATGTGATTTCCGGGTGTTAGGAAATTTGAATTTTTCTAGACATTTTTTGACATTTTCACTGTCACAAGGAAGAAACGAAACAAAATACTAACTTTTAGAACGCCCTTTAATGAAACAGTTTGAATACAAAAACAGTACAGATAGTAACAAGTTAAATCGTCAAAGAAGCAATGGCGGTGGTTGTAGGGGTAGGTGAGGGAGGGGCTGTCATGCACAGTAAGCGACACAGACGCAGCTACGACGCCGCACCGCGGCAGTGCCGTGTACTGTAATACTTGACCTTGAACCGGCACCCCAGTCAGTCGCGGCAGTGACAAGTCAATAACCGGTTGTGGCTGAAAGCCAGTCGAAAGGTGGAGTAGGAATAAGTAGCAGGGAGGGGGGACCTGCAACTCGGGCAGTGTGCTAGGGTGGCAGGCATACCCCCGGCTCAGGGGTGGTAAAAATGTTATCCAGCTCTGATCATGGTGTTTTCAGCATTGGGGCTCCAGTCACTCTGGGGTCTCAAGGCTTAAGTTTGAGAGAGGGTTAAAATCCGTCACAGTATTGGAATGAAAAAATATGAATCAGGCCGTACACTACTGAACTTACCACGTGAACAGGGGAGGCCATGTCTACATGGATCCAAACTCCAGGGTAGTCGAACCCAAGATGAGCTGCGACAAAGAGTCCGGCACAAGACGACTGAGCATTGTGTCTGTCCTGTAACACACATGAAGCAACATCTAAGCCAACATTGTTTTGGTGGAAAAGCACTATGCCCGGCTAGATAAACATACTTGTTACCAACGTTATTTAATCTTAGAAAAAATTGTTTACTTTCGGGTTGTTTTAAAATTAAATGACAATTTGGAAAATACCATTAAATTTATTAGTTTTTCATTATTTTGATAGAAAGAACTAGTCCTGCCTTTATCTGATCATTAAGACAAACTTTACCTTCTCCAACCAGGTCTACTCCGTATTCTGTAGATAAGCTTTTGATTCAGTTTATCACATGAAAAGGTAAAGTTTGTCTTGTTTAACGAAGCGAAGTTAGGACTAAAAAGTCCTCTCTACCACTCAACCTTGACCTTTACCTTGCTTCAACGTTTAGTCACTTTACAAATTGAAAGTGGTGACTGTGGGGATTAAACCCGCACCACCAAAGTGATGAGCTCCGGAGTCAAGTGCGATACCGAACCGCCGTAGATCTGCTCCTTATAAAGCAGATGTTGTAAAATAGAGAATAAGAAAAACTAAATAGGTATTAGCAAGCAAGCAAGTGAAACTCACAGCAACAGAGTTCTTCATGTCAGCTATCGCAGAGGTGAACTCGGTGAAGTGGAGTTCTGGACAGTAGACGATCGGGAAGGCGAGGTCCCCAGAGTTCTGCCCAGCAAGCACAACATCCTTCTCCCAGTCAGGAGAGTTGGTCAGTACAGCTGCATGGTACTTTCCAGTGCTGATGGCCTGTAACATTTTTTTATCTGAATACTGAAGAATTTCAGTTACAGGCTTGGCAAAATTTGGCAATTTCAAATCTAAGGCTTAACGAATTTGATTAGAACTTTTCACCTTTTTGCTAATCAAACAAATAAAATAGCAAAGTGTTGTTTTGACTGACAACAGTTGGGTGGGTCATCACAAAATTTAAATGGTTGTTATGTTGTTGTGATCAGCTTGCAATGTTGGTGGTTAATCTTATTGATCAAAACTCTGAATATGCCACTGTTACATTTATAAGGGACAGCAACAATGAAGATCGAAAGTTGAAACTAATTGACAGTCAAAACTAAACCACATTCAGCACAACCTCATATTTACCAATCCAATAATGACGCAATATTATGCAAACTCAGCATTTCTAAAGTAAGAACAATGGCTCAGCGAGATTCAAATCTGCTTGTGTTTCCATGTATTACAAAAGGCCTGCCCAACCTTCGGGGACCATATTTGAGTAGCTATGAATAAAAAAATGAGGTTTGTATTTAAAACCAGCACCTAAAATACCAAGAGGTACCATGTCGATCATCGGTTCTGATAACCAGAACCAACCTAGCCTAAATTAAACTTATCTATTTTGACCAGACAAATAAATTTAAACATTGGTTGGCAAGATAACCTGAAATTCATATGATTATCATTATAACTATACCACATATAATCGAAGTCTAAGCCGCATCTAAATCTAAGACGACACCACAAATTTCCCCTGAATATACGTAAAAAACTCTACACCCTCATATAAGACACACCCCCTGTTTTTATAATGTCAACCGCTAGAGGGCTATGGATTTGTCAGGCCTCTGACCCTCCTTAGCAACTAGTGACATAATTACCAGCTGCAGCTGTCAAGAGAAAGCAGAACAAAGAATGCATCAATGATTGCCTTCCCTTTCCCATCCCAAACCTCCCTGCTCCACCACCACTTCCCACAGCACAAAAAAATGTTGTAAACAAGTGTCAGCAGCGAGCAGATAAGAAAGGCAGGTAGAGAGATAAAGGACTACCCGGGTCTGATGGAAACAACACTATCATCATCAATAGCAATGACAGAGTAATGAGCAAGGATAGAACACTCAACTGAGGGACTATTTTTTGTAGTCAGTTAGTTCATGTTTTGCCACTTATATTGCCCCATATTTCCAAGCTATGTTTGCTTTGAATAGATGCTCCATTCTGTATGCTACTGCTTCCCTTCTCCCCACCAACCTAGACAGACAAGGAGAGGGAAAGAAGGGGAGAACACTAATTTAATGCAATAAGAAGCAATTTGAGTCCCCTAGTCACTAAAAATTTTCATTCCACTCTTCAAAAAATGCATGCAACCCTGTTGTGTTTCCTACCCTTGTGGCCTATCTGAATGTTTTGTCAATGTTTTGAGTTTTCAGAACCTTCAAATTAACTCAATATTTGTATCATATTGTGTGAGTCTAGGACCAACCTATATTATATAAGACTTACTCCTTATTTTGTTTTCCAAAATATGGTAAATAAAGTGCCTTAGATTAGAGTATCACGGTAATAATTTCATCCAAAAACAAGAAAGCTAGTGAAGTAACAAAGCATCACCTGGGCACCAGTTAAAGTGGCCATGTCCAGGATGAGGTCAGCTTTCAGGTCACGAGATGCGTAAACCACTCCATCAGCCAGCACTAGCCGGCCCTCAGCATCCGTGTTGTTGATCTCCACCGTCCTACACATTATACTCAACTCATCATAGTTTCTCAACTTCTTATATTTATACCCAAATTTAAATAAAAACTATTGTTTTTATTTCAACCTTGCCTGTAACTCTCACTTGTCTTGTGTGGCTATACACATGGCTCAGTCCAGTCCTGTTTTGCTGTGTGCGTGTAAAGCTGTGTAGAAGTCAATTCTTATAAATGTAGAGTTCTTGCAACAAGAAGTACCCAAGTATGTTTGAAATGAATCACAATTCAATCAAGGTTGCCAAATTACACATATTGAGTTCTCCAGTAGCTTGGCAGTTTCTACGACACCACTCCCAAATTAATCCGATCTCATAAATAGATATATCATAAAATATCATAATAAATATTTTAGTAATTGATAGTAATTCCATATTCCACCCTATTACGATAGGTTTCAGTTACATAATGAAAACACCATGTTTACTACTACCCTAGCTTGAACTGATAATCACATGAGTTCTAATTTGGGTATTTTAGCTCAATAAAGGACATATTTAAATACATTTGATATTGCATTACAATATACATAATATTTATTTTAGCTGGATGAAAAGCCCATTTGAATAACAAAAATCAACAGGCTATGCTTACATTTGATTTGATTGAAGCTTGCGTTTAGTTTCTGAGGCTATGTTCTGAACGTACTGATAAAGGAGCATTTTGCCAATATTGTAACAGAAAATTGAATTGGTTAATGTTTAAAACTTGTTTTAAACTACTTCCCTTTATTAAAATTCCAAAATCCCAACAATTTACATTATATTTGATGATTTTGTAATACAAGTACGACTGACGATGCGATCGTTTAATTTAAGTGTTGGTCTGACAGACATATAGAACATCAATGATCGCTCCTATTTTGCATAAATCGAGTCTAAACTCAACTGTGCTATCTTTACGTCAACTGCACGGTAACAGATGGCATGGACAATGATCGAAACTAGTCGATAGTCAGAAAAATTGCTCCCGATACGAGTCTACTTACCCAAGAAGGCAATTAAGATGCAATACGCTCACTCTGCATTTATAAAGCACGAATCACGGTTTATTTTACTAGGATTGATGAGATTCAATAGTCGCCTGCGTTTTCAAGTATCAGCAAAGGTCCGCCCATTTTTTTAGTATCGCCTTCGGATAGAAAAGTCAGAAACTAATTAAAACCTAAAAATATCAAGCGAATCATCGGTTTTTTGGTGTGTCAATCAACGGTTTCGGCAAGATACGTTGGATCCGATAACAAAGAACCGGAACCAACCCATCCCTAGAAAAAACCCAAATACATTTTTTTGAATACATGTTTATTTTTTTAAGGTTCAAATTACTTTAAATTTTCTAGAAATTTGTTTTTATTTCTTACCATTAACCTTCCAGAGGGCGCATTGATTTTCAAAACATGAGAGGGCACACCCGGAGGTTACTTCCAGGTGGGTTAAAACCTTGGTGAAAATGGCAAAACATCGTTGTTCTTACAATATGGCATTTGTATCATCATTTTTTAGAATTAAAAGCAATTGGTGAAATGAAACTCAGAAACTATAAAACTAAAAAAGAATGATTCGATGAATTCACCAGCTACAAGCAGGTCGCACACGGAGGTTAACTCCGGGTTGCTCTGTAACGCGAGGAGGCGCATCATGGAAGTTACCTCCAGGCTCTAATATAAACAGTTAAAAACTAACTAAATTGAAGCTGTAAGTGGCTAAATTATATTTTATCCTCTGCTAAGAAAGAAAGCGAAAGGTACAGGATTCACAGGTTTTGGCTCTTGTCTAGAAGATTGGTTAAAGAACACAGATACACCGGGTAACCTCTATGATGCAACCTCTGGAAGGTTAAGATTTTAAAACAATTTTTTCATTTTCTAACACTAGCAAGTAGTCTTGGTAGGCACACTAAAAGTTTTATAACAAATGAAAACTATCAAAAATAATATTTTTTTAAAGTTTGTGTTAAAATTATTTCCATTTTTATGATATAGTTTACCTGCCGGAGTAGAGAGTATGAACGTCGTCCGGACGGGTGGCGTTGGGTCCAACAGAGTTCTCGGCTAGGCAGAAGATGGCGTGAAGGTTCTGAGCAAAGCCTTGCTTGACAATGGCGTAGAACGCACCCAGGATCCCTGCAGCCCCTCCACAGTCCCGTTTCATGCCAGGCATATCAGTCTACCAACAGTCAAACAGTCACCGCACTTCTCATATTGTGAGCATTTGTTCTTTATTCAGTCTTATTATTTTATAGCCACACATGTTGGCATTTACAAGACATGAAAAAGAAAAAATCTAATTACAGTAGACGACATGAACGGACTATGTATGAATGGCATCTTAAAACACTACCGTAGGCAGTTCACACTGAAGGTCTTCAAATAAAACACATTTGTTCAACAATGTATTTATTTCGTTCAAAATACTGTATTTTCACAATTTATACAATTCATTTTACAAAAGGTTTTATTTTTAATTAAATTCTCATAATAATGAACACTTTTCTTTACTTTTTTGCCATCAATCACAATTAATCACCAACATCTTTACACAAGTTATCACAATACAGATATCATCACGAATCAGTTGCAGTGACTCATTGTTTACATTTGTGACAGTGCAGCAGGTGACTAGTAGTAGATGGACATTATCGATCCAGTCCATGTCTGTTGTACCTGACAACACATCGATTCGAACTCAGAACTCAGTTAAGTTTCTGCGTAGTCTTGCATTGTCAACGATGTTAGTGCATATATTATCATTAAATATATTGAATTATAGTTAAATGTTAAAAATCAAACAAATATGTTTTTCCTTATTTTAATTTTAATTTATAAGGTATGTTCATCTCAATCCGGGTCGATAGGTCCACTGAAACTACTGTGTAATTTATTGACAGTTGTTGGAATGAATAAGTGACATTTCCAAAATATTGGTTTTAGATGTTGAAACAAACAATTTTAATGTCTTACCGCGTTATTGATTAACTATGGTAGACCATATCCATTAGTAGTTTAACATCCCAATCTAGAAACTAAAGTAAATGTCAAAAATCTGTACATTTACATTGTTTTTCTTTGGTTCAAAGCATTGCTGTGCAGGGCCGGATTAAAGAGCATGCCGCTTATAGGCTAAATGGTTATTTGCCGCCTCCGCGGGCAGTTATGACTATGACCTTGAATTTCGTCCCGTAAAGGCAATGTAAAACATGGATTTTCTTGGGACACCTCACACCTATAGTTTTCATCGGATTTGTATTAAATGAACTTTGTTTTAAAGCGCATTAAATGTTTCAATGGCTCCACTGAGCCGAATTTCCATTTTACCATTAGTAAAATTGTGACATAAATTCAAAAATTAAGATTTTTGTATTTGACTTTTTTAATTTACTCGTAAAATAATAAAGTTTTCAAAAAAGTGGTCAGCGGAGTCACTGCAGTACATTGTTATCTATAAAATAAAACCTATTTCAAAACAATCAGATGAAAATAGTAGGTGTGAGGTGTCTCAAGAAAATGCTTATTTTTACATTGTTCTTATGGGACAAAAACAAAATGGCCGACAAGTACTGTGCATACTCAGCTGCCCAGCGTCACTTCAATGAAAGAATTTACAGCGGCCCATTTTTTGCCTTTCAATTTTTACATTAATAAACATTAATTGCAAACTAGAATAGTTTTCCATCAAGCATGAAGTCTTTTTTTCAAAATTATGCGTTTTAAGTGTGAAAAATGGAGATGTAACACTGACATTAGGGTCCATCTCAGCTGCCGTGACGAGTCTCCAATAATCTGAAATACTCCAACACTATAAAAGTTAAAATTAAGGATTTACATACATAATCAAGCTAAGAAGCTTACCTACATGGAAGAACTTCCGTTTTTTTCGAAATTATGGGATTAAGTGTACAAAATGGAGTATACTGCAGTGCAATGGTGTAAAAATTGAAACTTGAACAGTTTATTTGTGAAACTATTGAACAACTTATGAGACATCGGCTCTATACAAATGTTGAAAAAATCCTCTAGTTTTCAAATATTTCATGTTTATTAATGTTAAAATCATTTTTGAAGGGTGAATAATGGGCCGCCGTAAACTCTTGTAGGCGGATTGACTTGAAGAATTTATTTTATAAGCTTAAACAATTTTCTTACTTGCCACCCTGAAAACTTTTGCTCTAGGCTGCAGCCTACTTAGTTTATTTAGAATACTTTTGCTATAATTAATACAAATTGATTCAAATGTGGCAATTACACAAATTAAATTCCAAACTAATTTCTGTAATAAGAAAAGTAGAGACTCAAATAAGAACTAAACCGTGAATAATATTCTGTTTTTAGCAACTTACTTTAATAAGAAGATAAAATTTTAAAAATATTTACTTTATATTACATGCAAAGTACCTTAGACTTGATGGAGAGACCACCAGAGTCGTAGACGATGCCCTTGCCGACCCAGGCGATGGTCTGGGTGGCACCCGGGGGAGTGTGGGAGAGCACGGCCAGAGCTGGCGGACATGTTGCCGCCTTGCCCACTCCGTAGATCCCACCCAACCCTTTGTCTCGCAACTCTTCACCTCGCAACACAGTCACCTTCACATTCACCAGCTGGCCCACTTGATGCACTTCCTACACAGCACAAATCATAATAACTACACAACATTGGTCAAGTAGTTACTATAACATTCAACCTTCCCCCAACACTCTGTGGAACACACTTATGATGTATCAGCTACTTTGCATTTACGAGGGGAACTCATTTATTGGATCGTAAATGTAATCAACCAAACTCCGAGAACACATATTATCTAAGACGCTTTGAATGTTAAAGAAAAAGCAATAATAACAGTAAGGATTCCATTTAGCACAAGTTAAACCTTTCACCATATCTAAAAGTACTATGATATTAATAACTTTAGATAATTAAAAAATGTAACATATTAAAAACTTGGATGATATTTTAAGACCAGAAGAAGAAGAACCTGTTAGATGTTAGATCAAAGGAAGCACCACAAGCAAGCCCGGCTGGGACAACCAATTTAGGGGACTCTAACCCCCAAGAAATGGAGAGCCTTGCTAACACTCGGGGGACCTTTTCCCCAAAGATTATGGCAAGCCTCTCCTGTGAAGTTGCGGTCACTCCCACAGCCACGTCCCTCTAAAATTATATCTGATTCAACCTCCCCTGGTGGGGAACTGAGCGTGTTCAACATCTGGACAACTACAAAGCTGCCCTGTAATTTTGTGAACAACTCGTTTTTGATGTACCCCAGTATAAAGTAATCTGAGCAGGTACTAACCAGACAGATACTGACTGGGGGGTACACAACCTTGCTATGTGAAACTATTTGCAAAAAATAATAATAATAAAAAATAAAAATGATACCTATGGTTGCAAACCTAGTGTATAATTGACCGACCTCTACAAACTGATCAACATTCATCTCGTTGGGTGGAGTGTCTACTATACGAGCCACGAGCCTGATGCCGTCCGCTGCTGACTGCAGCACGGCCGCTTCATCTCTAGTAACCACAGACACTGATCCGTCTTCCTCCAGCACTACAAACTCCACAGTCACTGTGATTGTCGAATCTTCCAGCGAGCTGGCCATCTTGTTAGAGTAGAACGGGAACGCTCGTGCCACAGCACACCCACTTGCAAACACGTCTTTCCTCTCACACACGACCTGCGCGCAAACGGTACAAATTGTCAATGTATTTATTAATTTAAATATTACAGTACAATTTTTTATATTATCCTACTGATCTAGTCTAAGCTGCAAAAGAACACTAAGGATTACCAGGGATTAACAACATCAGGGATTTAACAATTTTATTTTCTTTAAATAAAATTGAGAACACAACTTTTACATGAAAACTTAAATGTTTTCTGATTAAAAAGTGCTTCTCTGTCTTAATGAATTTTACAAGCTCAAGCGGATTAAACCTTACCTAGCCCAAACCCACCCCTTCCCATAAGGAAGTGGATTAGCCGCCCCCAAAACTCAATGGAAAAGAAGAATGGTACAAGGTCGGTATAACCGTATACATTATATACATCATACAATTTTGTTGGTTTGTAAGTACTTTTCATTCTCTTTTATCTAATCTTAACTAAGTGTTAGGTACACAACATTTTGTTTGTTCTATTATCAATCCTATTTCAGTTCACAAACTAGTACTTCTTCAAACCACATTTCAGGCCTTAAGGCATTCATATATGTCTATGGTAACACCAACTTTAAACTTTACCTAACCCAAAAATATTAAAACATAAAAATATACTTTGGTAAAGCTAGCATGGATTCACCACATCTAATGGCTACTCATTTTCATTTTACACAAACAAACTTACAACAATAGTTTCTCCGTCCACGTCGAATGTCTGAGACTTGACGACTTTGGTAAGAGTGTGCGGGCGAGAGGGTGCATTGTGTCGAGATGCTTGGTCCGGTAGAGGAGCGATGGTGGCATAGTTTAGGTACAAACTCACAGGGTCGTTGTGAGAGCCAGAGAAGCGTTTTGTAGCAATCTGATAATCCTGTAATCACAAAACCATTAAGGCTGAAACACTTCAAACTGAGAACACTTCAAAAATAGTGCAAGAAATTACATCATGATATAATCAAATAATCACAGTTACACAAAAGGACAATGAATAAAAACAGTGAAAGTGGCAAGACCTTATAATAGCTTTTGAGTAAAATTGTGTATTCATTTAATTAGTTAGGACAGAGTCCTCTTTGAAGGAATATTATGGTAATAAGATGAAAAATATATAACATAAACTATCCTTGAACTATTTTTAATTTACACAGGACCGGTTTTGACACTGGGTAATTTTTAATCCTCGAAACCAGTGCTATGATATTAAAAAATGTTCAAGGGTACTTGTATTATATTTCTTACATCTTATTAATAAATTAATTTTTATTTTTTACAATACATTTTTTCTGTTAAATTGTATTTTGTCAATTAAAATATTGTAAGGCCACTAAATTTTAACATTCAAGAACTAAGCTTAAAGAGCTTGGCTAACATCACAGATTATCACAAAAGGGTATGTACGATCAAATTTGTTTTTAATACTTAGGACCTAACATCTCTTCTTCCAGAGTTCAATATACCTACTTCTTCTGAAACTCTGCCCCCAAACTTGCACTTGATGGTATCATATTTGATACGTTTGAGGTTCTTGAGTTGCCCCACAATAAGAACCGGATGGAGTCTAGGGTCGTTGTCTGTTACCTGGGTTCCATACACCAGACTTACAGTTACCATGCTGAATAAGCTCAATACCTAAAAAATAAATAAAAAGTTATCTATACTTAGTAAGTTTTACAAGTAACCCTTGTAACAAGGGCTATTCAGAACTTCAGTTCCCTTCTAGCATGTTATATTGCAGATCATTTGTAGAAACTGTATGTTACAGTCATATTAAAGAGCATTCCTTATACTATAACCAGGGAGTGATAGACAGAGTCTTCATCAGTGCTAAAACTGGGCCAATGGGAACCGCAAAAGATTCTCTACCGCATTGCTGTCCAAGAAATCCTCAATTCCATTGACCAGGAGCTGGCTTTTTATTTATTTACATCTTCTGATGGATGTTCAGTAATAAATTATACATAAACTAGCCTATTGTAAATAATAATGCCTTGGTGGAAAAAAGACCTAGTTTTACACAGATCACATTCCAATTCATATCACTTGCAGAATATGACTAGACAAGGCTGTGTGTAAAATTTCAAGGCTCTCGGTAGTCAGTTGCAAACTTAGAACATTAATTTTTAAGAGCCGTCCTAATGAATCTTTCCAGGTGGACTATTTCTAAACTTATTTCACTTGTAGAATATAGAACTAGACAGTTCTGTTTGTCATATTTCAAGATTTTTAGGTGGCAAAGTTAGAACCTTAGTTTTTTAAGAACAGTTCTAATAACTTTTGTTTTAAAATATAATTTTATTTCATGCTACTTTTAGATTATAGTTAGTTAAATCTGTGGGTTTAATTTCAAGACTTTAGGTAGTTGGTGTCACCCAATGGCGAATTTGGAATATATATGAAACATTGATAAGTCAGAGAGTGTTGTAGTCTGCGCCACTTTTAAACAGCTGCAGGTTCCTAACTAATTTAGATTGTCTATCAAATGTTGGGTTTTCCTTAATTTATATGGGGAATAGGCCTTCCCAGATACTGAGTTTCGTCAAATCTGAGGTGGTTAGGTTAAAAATATTGAAAATCAGTGTTGATTTAAAGTGGAATGTTTAGGGCCTACCTAACATAAATTCATGTTTTCATATATTATAAGAAATTTCCTAGAATCCGGATTTGCTTTGGAATTACTTTAATTTGGTCAAGGGGTTTAATCAGAAATTTATTTTAGAGAATGGCCTAAACACCCTCTGTTGGGCCTGCCAATAGAGATTCACTTACCGGTCGGTTGGGCAAATAAAAAAAACTAGATAGTCCTTCGCACGGTTATTTTATTGGAAAATTGTTCTACCTAAAATAATTATTCTCTACTATTATTTTTGAAAATGGCTAACAAGGATTTGCACTCTTCTTTCAAAGATCAAAGTCTAATGTTTTACAACAGACAAAGTCTTGTGATGAAGGGACTCTTAATTCTTGACAACAAATGACAAGAGTATAACAGAATACAGAAAAGTCACAAGACAGCTCTAGTGACTAGAGACAGACAATCGAAAAATGGTTTTGTTCGCTGCTCATAGAGATTTGACCATTGACATTATATACAGTATACCCATTGATTTTAAATGTATATTTAAAGTCAATGGTATACCTAAACATTTAAAGACAATGGATTTGACCCAGCGGAAACTGATGATTCTGCTTAGCAAACGCTTAATACTTTTCCTCAGTATTTAATCCTGACGTTGGTGATGTGCCTGACTTTGGTCTGAATCAGACTCTGTCGTCTTGTACTTTCTCTGTCGTGGACATTGAGAAGAATACTTACTTACTTGAATACTTGAAGTCTTCATCTGTGACTGTCTATACCAGCATTGATGGCGTCATAAAAATCTTCATGGCCTTGACATCTACACAATGGAAGCATTTAAAATCTATACATTTAAAATCAATGGCCCTTGACCCTAAAAGAAACCGCTGACCCTGACGATATCCCTCCAGCTATCCTGAAATAGTACTGCTCTTCCATTCTGGCTTCCCATCTTATAATTTTGTTCAGACTGCTGCTCTCTACTGGTATATTTCAATCCAACCTCAAACTGAGCTACATGGTACCTATCTTCAAGTCCGGCAATAGGAGTGATGTCCGAAACTACAGATCTTTTGTGATCCAACCAGTATTAATCAAGGTCTTTGAGAGCGTAGTTCTAAACACACTGAATTTTCATCTCTCCAGCCCATACGTCCCGAACAGCATGGCTTTTTGAAAAGTCGCTCTACAACGTCAAACCTTCTAGTCTTCCAGACCGATTGTATTTATTTGGACTTCAGCAAAGCGTTTGATAAGGTCAACCACTCTATTCTCCTGGCTAAACTGGAGGGTTATGGTGTCTGGAATTCTCTCTTAAAGTGGATGGAGAGCTACTTGAGGGGCCAGTTGCTTGTCGTAAAGTGCGATGGGTGCTTGCTACTCTAAACCGTTTAATGCACTTTCTGGAGTCTTACAAGGATCTCATCTGGGCCCCCTATTTTTCATCCTTTATAAACGACTTTATAAACGATATTTTCTCTGTGATCCAAACAAATTGTCTGCTCTTTGCAGAGGATATATAGGATCTTCACTTCTGTACAGTCTGGACGATCACAAGATGAACATCAACTGGCCTTGACTCATATTTTAAACTGGTGCACCTTTAATTCAACGGAACTCAAGATTTCGAAGTGCCTTGCTATGTCCATTAACCGTGGTGTGGTGTAGTAGTGCTTCACCCTGATTATTTCAACAAAATATGGTATTTACCTCCGTCGATCTGTCTATAAAGTGTCAGTCTGGATGACGCGTTTCGGGTTGACTAACCCATTGTCAAATCACTCTTCATTTCAGCCGTAGACTTCGTCATGGTCACATTGAAGACAAACACACACACGAACATAATTACAATTAAACACGAACTGTACAGTTTTTTTACAATTTACACGGTCGATGCGGGAAAGAGCTCGATGCTGGTCACTGCAGGCAGGGGACTGGACTGGAGCCGTGACCTGTGTTATCTAACCCCCTCCTCCTCACCCTCCCACATCACTGCTCTTATCTGATTATTTCATTGGCGGAAACAAACTGACTGTGTTTGATAAGGTCAGGGATCTCGGTGTAGTAATGACACCTACACTTAACATACCCCATTGAGGACATTACCCAGGTCACATCAAAGGTTGCAATGCACTTCTTAGTTTTATATTTCGCTCCTCAAAGGACTTCGAGTCTCCATACACTTTGATCACCCTTTATAAATTTCTGGTTCGACCGTTGCTGGAATATGGCTCTGTAATCTGGTCCCCCTATCAACTTGGCCATATGGAAAGCATTGACAAGATAGATACAATCGAGATTTGTGAGACTTCTGGGTACATGAATTGGCTTTCGTTTATTGGAGACGCCTGTGAGGAGGCTGGAGATTCAGTATAAACTACAACCCTGTGCTCTGCGCCGAAAATACCTTGACATGCTGTTTCTCTGGTGAACGCTGAGCTGGACTGTGCATCCCTGCTGATGGGTGGCATTAACCATATCACTACTCCGAGAGGAACACGCTTCAGGTCAATCTTCAGCCGCAGGTTCGAGCCAACAAGCTACGCTTGCAACCAAGGACTCGCCAGGCTCCAAAGACTTGGGAGCGATGCCAGTGCTGTCGACTTCTCCCATCTCTCTGTGAACTCCTTCAAGCGGGAAGTGCTGCGAATGTTGTGTTCAGTGTGATCGTTGTTCTGGTCTACATTGCTCCGACCTGTTCACAGTGAGTGGTATTTTTCAGGTGGTGCCTTTAAAGGGCCACATACCAGTGTCAAGGTTCCGATTTTGTTTCAGTGAACGTGCAAATTATGTGTATCACCAATCTTTCCAATTTATCCCACATCATTTATAATGGTTTGTTAGTACTTATAAATCTTTATCCTACGTTACTTACTGTCTAGTCACTATTCTTAGGGCCTATTATCGTACTAATTATCGTACTATTAATGCATTAGCTTATGCATTACGTTAATTATATTTAAATGTATTGTTGTTATCACTTTATATGTTCTATTATGCTACTTACGCTTAAATCTATATTCATTGTTAATAGCTTACTTTATTTATATCTCTTTCTCCATCATAAGCGCACTTTAATTATATTCCATTTACACTATCGCTATTATGTTATATGTATTGTAAAATGACACTGTCGTTGATAAATAAGTAAATAAATAAATAAATATTTGTTGTTTCTTATTGCTTGTTCAAGCCACACTTGTATTATTATTATAATCACTAGTTCCATCACTTCCTTTATTGTTCACTGTTGTCAACTTGTATTAATTTGTATAACTAGTACTTGCCGTTGAAATTAAGAAAGAGTGTTGTTAACAACAAATGGATTTGATACATTTGTTGTAATCTTTTGTAAGTAGTATATTTTACTATTTTTATTTGTAATTAAATGTACGCTATTTTGTCATACTATATACACACTAGACTTTACATTCTACTCTCTGTTGGTGGAACGCTAATCAAGACAGCTGACAAGAGGCTGTGAATCGGCTGGGTAATGATATAATGAAAAATAATGTTTGGTTTCTGTTTGTTTTGTATAAGTTACATACAGATTCAGCAGGGTGGTGTGTCCAAAACAGTAGATGGCTGTTTTCTTTTGGTCTTACAAAAATATGTTATCCTTAAATAATTATATCTTGCATTACAATACATAAATCGATACATTCTTTGAAAGTATATTTAATTTGGGTTGTTGTTATACTATTATTTTTAAATATACCCTAGCATCTTAACAGTAGTCGAGTCGATTTGGATATTTTACAGCTGTTCGTTTCAGAAGAAGGCGTCTGATTATAATGTCAAAGATGGAAAAGGTGAAATCTAGGCATGGAGGTTTTAACCACAGTTGGTTATCCCAGCGTGAAATTGGCAGTAAACCGCGGCTTGGTTTTAAAGATAAGTTTATGAAAAGTCTCTATTCAAACATCATGCCATGTTCAACTTGGGACTACAATGACTCTGTTGAGCACTCGGTACCAGGAGGCATCTTCAATTTGGAATACTCGCCTGATGGGTAAATATAGATTCAAGCTAGGCCTAATATATTACATCAGCCTCAAATTCTCAATTTTGAAATAAGTAGATATGTCAAGAAAATGATAGCCTGCTATCGGAAAAGCTACATAAAATGTTTTATATTGGCCTACTGTTTTAAATTCTTATTCATAAGTAAATAAGCTTCCACAGTCACTGGCTATACAATTAACAATCCAAGTCTTCGGGGTTAGACTGTGTCAAAGTAAGTCTACTATCAAACTAGCCGACGTTTCGGATGCAGCAATCCATCATTAGGGCAATGCTCCCCTGAAGAAGAGGCATGACTCCGCATGTTGTAGAAGTGTAGGGGCTAGGCCAGTGTCTTTAGTGAAGATATTCTGGTGTATTCTAATCTCAACTTCCTCAAGATTGTATTTTTTTTGTTCTAAGAATTATTGGATACAGCCAGTACTCTTTACGTTATCAAATTATAAAGTGTGTTTTATTCTTAGTAGTGTGTGTGGCCACTGCTGAAGTGTTAGTGTCTTGATTCTTAGTTAACCTAACATGTTCTTTGTTTCACCTACATTTCAACTCCACGTAACATAGTACACCCCTATATTGCTGAGTGGGAGATTATCCTAAGCAGACCTTATTTGCTGTTTGATTTTACAAAGTGGTCGGAAAGTTGTGATTGTTATATTCCTTAAGCTAGTTATCGATGTAGCCTTAGATTTTACATATTTTGGATAAACATTGAAGCACTTTTAAATTTGAAGACCTAACAGGTGGGTTGGATGGTGTAATGATTAGCATAATGATCCGGTGAGTGAGAGATCCAGATTCAATACCCGGTTCGGTCCACACATTTTTCATCAATTTTCTTTAGTAATAAAAATATTACAATTAATTTATGTAATTAGTAATGTATTTACAATTACATAAACACATTAATGTCAACATTTTTAACAAAGTGAGAGCACAAGTAAACTGAAGTGGCTATTCTAGAGGAAGTTAGGATTTTGATTGTGTAGGCTTATCATTACAACTGTATGTAATTCTATAACAATTTAGCATAATTTGAATGCTAGCTGCCTTGTGTTATGCAACTTCTCAAGTAGATTGAAAATAATCTGAAACTTGTACTGACATTATTAGGCTACTATTTTTTTTTTTAAGGCTTTGACGTTTTAATTTGTTTCCTCAGGTCATTGCTAGTTGCAGCGTGTGAAAAAAGGAGTATTTTGATGTTTGACCCGTTGTGTAGAAAACTGATCCATGCTGTTGACAATGCACATTATGACTGTGTTAATTGTGTAAGGTAAGTATTAGACATAAAAAAACACTTAGTTGTACTCTTTTCTGAGATAAACTATTTACAGTTTAGCACTTTAAGTATTAAAGATTTAACAATATGACAAGAAAATTGAAAATAGTCTTTTTAAAGGAATAAAGCAATAACAATACTCACTGTCATAATATAAAATAAATAATTAATAGACTTTTCAAAGCATATCAAATCACAGCATCCTTTATTGTTACGAGCGTTACAAGGCCACTTTGGTCTTTGGCCTTAACTTTGTGTGCTCTATTACCACATGCATTATGAAGCTTGCTTCGGCCTCAGACCTGGTGGCCTTTTACTGCAAGTTTTAATAAATATGAAGGGAAAGTATTTTAAATTTCATAAAAATTGGACTACTTATTCTGCTGTTAAGCAAAAAGTCATTTTTTTGGCAGCCTTTTTGAAACAACTTAATAGATTTTCATAGTTATTGGGTTTATTGATGGTTTATATTGAAATACAGTAGACTCCTTAGCATTTGGCCTCGCTTGATTGGGCATTGGGATGGCCTGGCTAGCCAGCTGAGGCCTAAACATAGGCTACATCTACAATTTTTAAGGCAAGTGCATATTCATTTAACCCATTTGCTGGTAGCAGCACAGAACCATGCCACGGTCAAAACATTGAGTCAAATACAAATTTTCATGTTATAACTGTCCGTGGAAGTAAATGTTTTAAGCGGTTTATTTCAAAATTAGTTCCAAATCCAAAGGGTTTGCTGAGTGGTATTTGCATTTTTGATAGCATTAATTTGCACTTAATATAGGCCTTAAAAAACTACATCACTTTTTAGCACTTAAAGGCCCACAAACATCTTTTCCTTGTATTTTTGGATAGACCTGCCTTTTTTTAGTTTGGTTGAAGGACTAGTCCAGGTGGCCACATAACGTCTACTGTACACATTTATTTCAAATTTCATTAAAATGTGATGGAATAACTGTTTTAGATCTCATTATCGAACCGTTTTTTTGTGTGTGAAAAATCACCTACAAAAAGTTACTTTTGGCAGTCCAATTTCGCTGAGTAACCATATTAACCAAGATTTAAAAAAAGGAACATTTGTAAAAAATTGTATAAAAACTGTATTTTGTTTGAAACCTGCAGGTTTCTGGACTCTCGAGTGTTTGCAACTTGCAGTGACGACAGCACTGTTGCTTTGTGGGATGCACGTAACCTTAGAACCCGCATTAGAACTCTTCAGGGCCACTCAAACTGGGTCAAAAACATTGAGTTCTCCCAGAGAGAAGGTCTTCTGGTTACTTCAGGGTTTGTCGGTAGCATTTACACTTGGGATATTAATAGGTAAGGTTAAATCAGAACGGAAGTAAAGCGTGCCATTATTTGTTGCTAAATATTTACAAATGTGACTCATAGTCGGAGAGGTGATGACAAATTCAGATAAGTACATCCAGGAAATTTGTTCTAAACAAAAGTATTTCAACCGCAATCACTATTTCAACAAGACAGCCTGAGCCTTGAAGCTCATTTCTGATACATAGTTACTACAGTAGAAACTTTATAGTTTGACAATATAGATAATTTGACACTCGCTACAGTTCGACACTTTCCGTGGCATTACAGTATTAATGATAAATGCAATCAAAGTTGTGCAGTAAATTGGGCTTTCATACTTAATTTAGCACATTTTACCATTATGTCTCTTTAGTAAACATATGTTTTTGTAAACAGGACTAAGTTTGTCGGGTCAGCTATTAAATAATGTAGCTAGTGGTTTCATATTAACATTTTTGTTCCTAACCTGTTTCTCACCATTTCTTGATAGCGTTTTATTTTTAAAAATTTGTATAACACTCTTTTTTTTCTGTTTTGATTTTATTATTTAATATATTACTACTGTGTTACCACTTGGCACTCTGTGACCTATCAAAAACTACATTAAAACCTGTATTTGCCATCTTCTCTTGACCTAACACTATAAAGTAAAAATTTGTTTTGAAACAGTTAAAATAAAAGCCTAGATTACAAAGAATGGGTGTTTCGACTAGCAATCAGTTCAATAATACCAAGGTAAATTATATTATGTTTTATTTTAGCTATACCGAAAGTGGTTTCCTGTATAAACGAGTATTTCACACAACTGGGTTGATGAGAACGAGATTGAACCCTGATGGAAACAAGATGATCATTTGTACGACTGGTGGCTACCTCATCCTTATTCATGACTTAGACCTCAACACACTGCAGCAAGACTTGGAAGGTTTCAAGGTCAGTTGTATCATCCAAGTTATCAACACCTAAATTGTTGTGTAGTAAAAAGTCATAATAGTGGCTGTGATTAATTTACAAGGCAATAATACAAACTTTTCAGCCACTTCAGGAGAAAAAACTACTCCCTACGTTTCGGACGGTAGGGAAAATCCACTTGCTTTCAAGGGTCTAACCCAATAATTCTACATGGTTTTAACAAATTTCATGACGATCTCAGACAGAACCAAACATCCATTTTGTACTTGTACTAGATCCAATTCTAGCTTGCAATATCATGTTTTTTTGTTCTAAAACCTTTGCAATTTACTGTAATTCATAACTAGTATAAAACATTATTTGTCAACTGAAATTCATCATTGAGTAAATGAAGATGAGATAAGGAAATAACAAACGCACACTACACTCTCCTCAAAGCCCAATCCCACTGTATCATGTGTATACAGAGAAAATGCTGTGATTGGTTATGTAACCCTTCCCCTATGTGGTTGCCTAGCAACAGCTAATGACGTAGTAGACAGCTGATAAGGATGCAGCTGTCCCACACTGACACAACAACGCACCTGCTCTCCCTCCTGCCCACACGCCTGCTGCCTGTTCCCCCCTCTGCCTCGCTCCTTTGTCCTTTTCCACCTGTCTCTTTGCCTTCACCCCTTATCTCTGTGTGTGGTAGTATGACAGTCGATTCTCTCAATCCTACATTATCAGCAACCTCATTGAGATTTTACAATCCTTTTGTGATTCATAATTCCCGACTCTCCCCAACTGTTTTGCAATGTTTGGGGCTAAGTGAGTCAGTGTTAAATGGGTGAGGGTGAGTGGGTTATGTAATAGTTGTGATGTACTTTGAGATTTTTGATTTTTAAACTGTACAGTGTTGTAAGCCACAAACAACCGATTCATCATAAACAAAATAATTTGGTTGAAGAACCAATTTTAGTTAATATTTCTTTAATATGTCTGTTTGCCAACTTTGCCTGTTCCCGGATCCTGGATTTTCTGCAAAATCGTTCCCTTCCCAGACTCAAAATTCTGCTCCCGCACAGCTCTAGTTTGAAACAATCTGCATCTACTAACGTCGAGCTGTGATGCATTTCACGCATTGTGGTTGAGAACTTGTTGCCACTTACTCCATCTGCTGATGTTCTTGTTTACGTAAAGGAGACAGCTCAATATGAACTGATTAAAGATGGTCAGAATGTTCAGTGTGATGAAGTGCGGTGTACAGTGGTCTCTCTTTACTGTGAGTTATGACTCTGATAGCCTGTTTCTGGAGCAGTGAGCAGAGTGTCCCCACAGAATTACACCATAGGCCAGGGGACTATGCTGTGATAGACTACTCTGCATAAGTCAATCAAGACTTAGTGAATGTTGCAATACAGTTACACAATTTAAAGATGTACAGCTTGGAATTTTCAGTTTGGACTGACAATCAGTTAGTTTGGCTTCTGAAGGGCCCTAAAATTTTGAGTGTAATTATCTGTAATAGTTTGACTACAATTTGTGTTCCGCCAGCTTCCCTGGAATGGTAGACTTTGTAACTGTCCTGTATTATGGGGGTAAACAAAACGATGGCCAAAGATGAGATTTTCGACTTTCTATACTTATCTGGAATAGTTGGAACCTCGCGATATAGTTTGAAACTAAACGTAAGCATAGCCTGTTTATTTTAGTAATAAAAATTAATTTATCATCTAGCTTAAATAGATAGAACATCTATTGTTATGCTACAAAAGTTTATTTCAATATGTTATTGTGTTACAGCCTGACAAACCCAAATTAGAAATCTCTGATAGTCAGTACAACCTAGGGTGGTAGTAGGCCTGCTGTTTTTACTAAGCAACAAAAACTCTGATAAGGAGGAATAGGAATTAATTAACAATTACCTTAATATCTAAATTTTTATCAAGGGAAGGAAAAAGTTTGTACAGTTGCTTGTAACGTTAATAGTTAATTTAAAAAATCAGTTAAGTCTAACCCTTTCAGATCTCGTTTATTTTAGGATAATTTTTCTTACACTTTACCTGCAGATTGTGTAAAAATATTTACCACATAAATAAAACTAAATTTAAAAAATTAAAATTACTATTTTTGTTTAAAAAGTTGTATTTTTATTATTTTTTAACTTTTGTGTTCAAGTCTACATGTTTAGTTTAATCAACACTTGTTTCATGTTACAGCCAAACATGTACCGACTTATGCAGCTGTCACAGACCACCATTCCCGTGGCTGCCACATTCACTCATCTCTTCTCGCCCAAACGTAAATCCAACCGCATTGAGTTTGTCACCGACTTCCCAGAAGGAGACGATGCTGAAGTTGTATCTTCTTTGCAGGTATGAAAGCTATGGCTGAGTCTGTTCTTCTTAGTTGTGGTAACGATAACCTGAGAACCAAAAGTGATGGAAACCCGATCCCAAAACATTTATGGTTTTCATTTTGAAATGGCCCGTTATTTTTTCATATGACGTGCATTTGCAAAATATTTACAATGTTACAACTGTTATAGTTACGGATTGAGTAGTGATATTAATAAATACACAAATTTAACCTGACTAATAATCAAGACATAAAGTTTGGAAGGCAGTTGCAGAATTTGTTATCAGAGAAAATATAAAATTATAAGAATGATATTGTTTGATGTATCTAAATTTGTGTAATGGCTTGTCTTGATGTTGTATCTAAAGCCATAATAAAGATTACTTAGACAATTAACATTTTATGAACTGTATAAATGGTTCAATTGGTGTTGAAATTTTACATATTTGATCTCACCAAGTTTACAAAACTTGTCGGTGAGGTCAATAATATTACATGATAACTGTTGTGTTTGAAAAATTAAAAACTGTACAAAAATATGTACAAGACTGACATTCAGTAAAATGTATAAGATGATTGCAGTTTCTAATTGTTTTCCAAATAGATGATTTCTTGTTTGTTGTAATTACACCTTGACTGTGTTGCATAAGTAAATACTGTAGTTGCGTTGGTACAGGTGCACCCGCAAGGTTGGTGTGCTCTGAGTCGGAACATCAGCAATGATGAGAGTTCAGAGTGGACATGTGTCCACGACATCCAGGAGCCCTTGGAGACAGTGACAGACGAGCAGCCAGACTCAGGTGGAGGCGGGCCAGCAGACGACACTGATAATCAGTAAGCAACTAAACACTAAGGGCAGTGTTACAAAATATCTGCAAAATGTTAAAAACCAACTAACATTTTAAGATAAGTTCTTTCCTTTAGAAGGGTTTTCCAAAAGTATGTTTGAGAAACCTGGAAAAGTCAAAACTGCAAGTTCTTTCAGATATGGTAATTTAATTTAAAAAAATAAAACTACAATAACAGTAAATAGAAAGAAAGATACAGATCACGAACAGATAGGAACACTGGCGTTATAAGATTGGCACCATTGGTCATTGGATATTATTAGAGCTGTGAGGTAGCAGTATTTTTGGTCTGGAATCGGAGGTATTTTGTAAACAATCTGGGATTCGTGAATGGAGAAAGCTGCCAAATAGGCATAATTTTTAGCAAGCACTTGTTAATAAAGAAATATTAACTAAAATTGAGTTTCTTCAATAAAATAATTTTGTTTATAATCAATTGGTGTGTTTGTGGCTCAATTGTTGTTTGTCAATCTACACAACACAGTACAGATTTCAAATCAAAACTCTCAAAGTACAACTCTCAATTTAGAAGGAAACATTTAATATATCAGCATTTTTTCCCCGTCCCATAATTTCAGTACTAGAGGGAGGGGATTGTTGGGAAATGGTCTCAATCCCGTTCCAGTACCAGAATTATAGGACCCTGCACGGCTCTAGATATTATTACACCGAAGTTGTAATAATACCAACACTGCTTAATACTATTTGGAATTAAAAAAATTACTACTACTTTTTATTATTTGGAATATACATGACTGTTATTGTTAACTTTTTGCCTAACGTAAATAAAGGTTTAAAACATGTACTGTCAGAATAAAAATAGGGGTGGACAAGACCTGAAAATCGGGAAATTCCCAACAAGAAATAAATTAGCGGAAATCTCTAAAACTGGATTTTGGATTTTTGGGACGGAAGGGATTTTTCAGAAAATTTTTGAAGCGGTAGAGAATTTTGGTGAATTTTCTGGGCGGGCTTATGTTTTACAGGCCAAATCTTAAATTATATGAAAACTCCTATGCTGGCATTAAATTTTATAATGCTCTTTCTTTGGACCTTCAAACAACAATAGACTTTTATGTGCTAAAAAGAAAACTTAAAACTCTAACTTGTCAATATATAAGCCTTTTGGAGGAATAGATTAAACCATTATTTTTTTAAGTTCCATTCCTTTTAAGTTAGTTAATTAAGTAGAATATAAATTAATTCATTCAGAAAACAGACTATTATAACAAATGATAAGACTTAGTTACAGTTGTGAAATTTAGTTATCAGTCATTTTATAAGGCCATTCGTTGTAAACATTGTACTTTTATGAATAAAGATATTTTGACATTGACTCCTCAAAAAGGGTGGAGTTTGCTTGTACGCAACTTGGGTTGATGCTTACCTTTCTTTATATTTACCTTGATAAATTAAAATAGCAACTATTTTATAAAGTTTGTTTTTTAAGTTTTTAAAATGTGTGTTTACAGTTAAATCTAAACCTGGTGTTTTGTTTAGGGACTTAATGGAAGGAATGTTTGTGATTGGCTCCAACTCACGTGCTCGTGTTGTTAATCGTAACATGGAGCGTCGGCAGCGTGTTTACCACCATCTCAACGCTCCGTTCCACGGCTTCCCTGCACGTGATCCTGTCACAACCAGGGACAACTTTGTCGTCACCTCTAGTGATGTCTGGGAAGCTTTGGTTGCCATCAGAGAGGCTAGGTATTTTATTCTGTTTTCAAAATTTAGGCCTAATAATTGAAGAAAGCTCATTATGTAATCAATGTAAAACCATCTTGTCATAGTCAAGTTTGGATGGAATGGTTTCAACAATGAGGACCCCCTCCGCCGGAGTTTGGCTGCTCGTCTGCCACTGCCTTTAAGGGCTCTTGGATAACGGCTTGTTCACGATGGCCACTCCCCGTAGTTCACAAGTTTTTTGCAAAAAAAACAATGTTCCGGCCAAAATATCTGTCAGCAAACCTCAAATTCATGTACAGCGACCTCAAAAACATATAAAAAAAAATTAGGACTGTACCTAAACTTTCCGCTAACTGCCCTTATTTTGCCTAATTTGACTAGCCTATCAGCCTACTAACCTAATAAGTCCATTCAGGTCAACCAAAGCATAAAAATGTATTATTTAGATTATTCCAAAAATATCTTTGCCTTTAATCTACGTAAAAATAATATAGTCCTCTAGCTAAAACTACACAACATATAAATAGTACAATTTTATTTTGAAAACCATTTATGGCATTGGTTTGATGCGTTTTACGATTCGATTTCTCAACTCGTGAGAGTGTAACTTGTAACTGATCAGTTACATTTTGGAGTAACTGTAACCAGTTACATTGGTTTTTAGGTAACTTGTAACTGTAATCAGTTACATTTTACAAAGGGTAACTGTAACCAGTTACTGTTTTGAAGCACCAAGTCTGCTTATTCCTATGGTCCTGTACGTCACCACTTAGACACAAAAATGACGCAACCACTATACCATGTCTGCAAGACGGAAATGCACAATATTTGCAAACAAAGAGTGATAAGCACTGAATGGGCTTGATAAAGACCTTGATCTGACTGATCTTGACCTTGATGGCTGGTTCGGTTCCTGTGGTGAGGGTGTGAAAGGGGATGAATTATGGCACCGTCTGTGAGATGTCAGTATAGTAGTTCGGGTTATTACTGGATTAATTCAATGTTGCATCTCTACAACATTTAACTATGACTGGGGAATGATAATGACTACTACCGGTATTCTAAATCAATCTTCTGACTTTTGTGGTAAGTAAGGTTGTTGTGTTGCAGATCTCGCCGAGAAAGGAACAGGGTTGAGCGGAGAGTTAGTGGAAGTGGCATTCTGATGCCCAATCAGGAGCGTGACACTAGGTTCCGTATTGTGCGTATGTCCAGTGGTCTACAGCCGAGAGACCGAAGTGAAACGCCCTCCCCCCCACCTCCAGAGCATGATCCAGACCAGGACCAACCCCAACCCATGACAGAGGAAAACCAACCGACCCCGTCAAGTTCTAACGAAGCCACTGTCGCATCAATCATCATAAGGTATACTTTTGGACATATGGTTTTTAAAGTCAAGTTTATAAAACATACATAAAGATTATTAAAAAAGTTCACATATTAAATTACAATATTTAATTAGTTATGTAAATCCACTTATTGAACAGGTACCGACGGCCAAGTGAAACTGACGAGGAATCACCTCCGAGACAAGGTGAGCCTCAGCCAAGCACTTCTTCCTCCAGGGCCATCGTGATCCTGCCCGGCACTGCTAACGCTCCCAGTCGCTCATGCCCCTTCACCCCTCACGCATCAAGGTGCCCAAGAACCACAAGATCCACCAGAACATATCCAGGCTCTCGCACTACATAGAGGAACCGAACGTTGGTCGTGGTTTCATCAAAGAGCTGTGTTTCTCCTCAGATGGACGCTTGATTTGTTCTCCGTTCGGCTACGGAGTTCGTTTGTTGGGATTCTCCCCAGAATGCTCTGAGTTGTCCACTTGTGTTCCTAAAGATGGAGCGATTAAGTTGTTTGAACTGGGAACCAACGTCTGTCACTCTGATATTGTTGTAAGCACCAAGTTCTCTCCCCGCCACTGTATACTGGTGTCTGGGTGCTTAACAGGACGAATCGTTTGGCATCAGCCAATTGTTTAAGTTCCTTCGGAAGCAATATTATACCAATAATGTAATTTTTTGTAAATAAACTAATTGATTTAGGAGTTAGGGAAATTATTTGAAATGTTGTTTATACTTTTAATTCCTGGAATTTGAATTGGAAAATTAGTGTAATTATTACGATAACAAAAACGACTATTCTATTACAAAACTGCTTTTAGCAAATAAGAAAAATATGTGTACAAAATTTTTTTACATGTAACTAATTTTACTAGTCATTTAGCGCCCAAACATGAAATTCTCAAATAGCAAATGTAGAACTTAAAATCTAATAATTTAAGAGGGGTGTGCAAGTAGCTTGATTATCGAGTATTTTTAATTGAGTATGAATAGTTTTTGTCCGTTAGCTAGTTTGTGATATTGACCATTTTATTATTGATATGCGCGATAATCATTATTTGATGGTCAAAAATTTTAATTGACTTTGTTATCATTAGGGTTATTAGTGGTGGATTTGAAAGTGAATAAAATGTTAATATAATTGGTAGAGTTTTGATTTTCCACATCAACACAAAAAGTCTTAAATTTTTAATGTATTTAAAAACTTTTCAATGTGAGCTCCCCCATTGTACATAGATCTAGTCGATAGTCATCCCTTTGCCAGGTGTTTTGGAGCATTTAGAGTCACCGCTGAAATGGCTACGCTGATTCTTCTTCAGGTGCTGAAGATAACGTATTTTCTCATAAACTAAGTTTTAAATGTAACCCCAATAGAAGAAATCTAAAGGCCAAATCAAGACTCCTAGGTGGCCACAAAACAGGACCACTCTCCCAATCCAACAATCAGGAAATCTGTTGTTGAGAGCTTCTTGACGATTAGACTGTAGTGACATGGAGCCCATTCTGCTGGAAAATGACATTAATGCCTTTTCCCCTTTCAATTTCTTCAACTTGAGGGAAGAGATAGAGAAGAAGAAGAATCAACGTTAGCCATTTCAACGGTGACTCCTGAAATGCTCCAAAACACCTGGCGGAGGTTGACTATCGGCTAGATGTGTCGGGCAACGGCCCCCATTGCAAAGCATTCAAAGCTCACATTGAACTTTTTTAATTACATAAAATTTAAGATTTGCTGTGTCTTTGATGTAAAAATAAAAATTCTACCAATTATATTAACATTTTTATTTCACTGTCAAATCCCGTACACCTTTTTCGATGACCCTGTATTGTAAAATAGTTAATAGCTCATAATTTTTAATTGTTGTCAGAAATTTAGGGTTTTGATATTGGTAAGTTTTGACTTGTGAAAGAAGTTGAACCAATCCTAAAAATCAATTGCTGAACTCAGTGAAACATTGTGATGCAGAATCAAATAAACCACAAACGCAGAACGATGACTTCTTTAAAAACTCAAACTGAAAAATCGCTACTCGCTGCACAGGCCTGCAATTATTTAGCTATAAGTTTTTTATTATTTATACTTTGAACAGACTTTTTTTACTTTTGTGTGATTTTGATACTACTTCTGCTATATCTTTTTGGAGCTGTGTACTATAGTTTAAAGTGAATTTTATTTAAAAAAATGTGTAAATCAACTACCAAGATGATTTTAACTCGCAAGCTATTGCTATTACCTCGAATAGCTTTGTATCGTAAACATAAATAGTCTTTTGTGACCAAGCAATTTAATTGGCACAGCTCAAGTGAATCAGTCAGATGAGTGAAGTCATAGCGCAAAACAATAAATGACACTACCTTTTTTGCTAATTGAAATAGATTAATACTTTGTGTAAGCCATACTGAAAACATTGATTTCTCCAACAACAAAAAAAGTAGTAAATCAATGACCGTAAACTCTTTTAAGTTGGTAATAGTTATGTGAGCCTATGCAGCCTGCACGGTGACTGTTGTCTGAGGCTGCCCACACCACCGACTCAGGCACCACGCCATCAACACATGTATAAGACTGTTACTGTATTATAATAGTAGGACATTGCAAGCTATTCTTTAAAATATTCATATTTTAGTCTCCTTGAATGTTTTACCTCTTCTGTTTAATTCTTCTAATAACTCATTTAACTGTAGGAATTAACTTTAAAATCTGTAACAACTATTTAACTATCAAAATAAAAAAGTCAGTCTTAATTATCGTAATATTTCAATGGTGACAAACAAATACTAAAATAATGTAATATTAGGGATCACTGAAGCAAATAGCCCTACAGGATCACCTACCCGTATTTTTCAATTTTGAAAGAGGCTTAATTTCTCAGTGATTAACATTTACTAAGTACAAAATTAATAGTTTCATAAAATATTGACATCCTCATATGTTTATGTATATTTTACTGACAAGCATAAATTATTTTTATCGCTAATTTAAGTTATTCTTCTTTTCCAATCTGGTATTATTTTGTTGTCAATTTATCTCCCATTTTTTAATGTTATAATTAAAAAATAGGAATGTACATATACTATAACATTTGTGTTGCTTTTTGTTTGAAGAAAATTTTGTTGCAAAAGAGGATTTAAACCAATTGAAGGAAGCATAAATGAAATTAGTTGTTGAGTTAAGAAGTTTTCATAAGGATATATGAAGTTGGGGTTAGTTTGGCTTAAAATTATTAACTAAGTCTATTTGACTTATAGCAACCATAGGAAAAACATCCACTACCATCCTTTTATTTATTTCCTCTGAAAACCCTTCATCAATTTAAGAAACCCTTAGAAAAGAAACTCCCTCTTAAAAACATAGTCACGAAAGAACACAAGCACTACCAAGAATCCTAGCAAAATTCCATTAAGGGGACATTTGCCCAAAATTGTTTTTACTTCATCCCATTTCTATGAAACTTAGTATTAACAATTAACATATAGTCCTGTCATACATGCGTATGTCATGTGTACTAAAAGTCCAAAACTCAACAAAATCTCCCCAGCCAAAACAAGATGGCAGAAAAACTGTTTTTACTGCCATTTTAGGCTTTTCACCGCGTTTGGTCTGGCTGAACAAAGAGATTTACAAAAAGAACTCAACTATCTAACAATTGTTGTAAAATTCAGACAAAAATGTGATCCAACCCACCTATTTATGTCTTCAAAATTAGACTGTTAATGCTCACAACTTAGTTTAAAGTGCATATTTATTTTATTACCTGTTGAAATTGTGTCTTTCACTCTTTTCTTCCCCCGTGTGGCTACACTTGGTAAATAAAATAAATATTTATTTAATTATCAAGTTACATTTGATTTGGATAAGGTAGGTATGCTAAGAATTGTCTTTCACACTACCCGCTAATAATTTAGCAGTTGGTTTAGTTGTTGTTTGTAATGATTTTACTTTACTTCTTTTATTTTCAGTATTTGTTTATAGAGTCTGTATATTTTGTTTGTACGTGTTGATTAAAACTGCCAAAATGTATACTAAATACGTTTGTCAAATAACTAGCTTATTTATTTACATGCTCTACCATCGGTTTTGTTTTTAATTTATAAATTTCTAAATTTTGTTAAAATTTTAATGAAAATTTAATGTAAAGTACTTCCCCGCTTTAGTACCTAAAGAGGTGGAATCTATGAAATGAGTGAGTGTCAATTATGTCGAAATCCTGTGAGCAAGCAGCCACATTTAGCAGGCTTCCAATAGCTTGCAATGGCGACATTATACATTGAGGTACGACAAGTTACTTTGCATCTTAATGGAAGCTTTGAGTCCAAGCATTGTCCCATGTAAGAAAACATCCAGGAAAAAGGACCGCCGGCAATATAAATGAATTCTATTAGTGTTAAATGAAATGTCAGGTTTTTGTGGACAGAGAGTAGAGATGACAAATGGCTTTGCTGACAATGTCAGAAGACTTCTGACAGTGCTGTAGAAGAAGGCAGGGCAAACAGCTGTTTGTTTCTAAAACCTATGGGGAGCTCCAGATCAGAGAAATAAGCTGTTTTGAGTAAGCAACCTCTTCTTTATAGATTAACCCCTTTGCGGTCCCATTTTATTTTTAAATTTTTTGTAAAAAGCCCCCGTATGGGTTTCCCTAGTCCCTTTGTAAGTTTCAGCAAAAACAGCCTCTGGTACGGCATTACCAGTCATTGAACCACTCCTAAGCTGGGATTTGTTGCTTCCCAAGCTTCCCAAAAGCAATCTAGACCACTCCACTGGATTTGATGAAACATTTCTCTCTAGTGATCGCTGAGATGGGCATTGTGGCCCCCTGCACTCCAGAATGAACCAATGACTAGGCATTGCACCTTACTTGTAGCGCATTGGGTGAAATTCTGAACTCGCTATAACAGACAGAGGCCAACTGTCCCGCCACTAAACCACCAAGTTGCTCGTTTGGCCGTCAAACTCACACTATATAGCTTTAAATTAAAGTGCATGGAATTTCAGCTCAACATTTCAAAACAAGTTTTAGAGTAGGCCCCAAAACCCCCGCTTTTTGGTGGCCTGGGATAGATATTCCTACCTAATTGGTGAAATTAGGATTCCGGGTGAGAGGGATTCGCGACTCTAGTCAGATTGTGAGGGTTTAAACTTTAAAGCAAGGTTTTCAAAGTGTGATTTTGTGAAAGTACCTCACACATACCACTATTTAACAGTGGCTACACATATCCTTTCTGATAAATTTATGTGTAAACCACTTATGAATTTGTAATTTTTATAACTAGAGAGAGAGAGAAAATAAAAAATCTTTAATTCACAAAATTGAGGAAACACTGTTAGAAGATTCGGCAAGGACTAAAACAACATAGATTAATATTTTATTTAGTTTTATTGACAAAATAACTTACAATTTTGTTCGGTTATTTATTAAATCCTGACAGATTTAGAGTTCATCAAGATTTCCCAGTGTGCAACAGTTGAGTATATGAAAATTTAAAAAGTCAAATACTAGAACGGCAAAAGCTTACGCGAAGTTACCTGCTTACAAGTTGCTTTTCAGCACCATCAATATTCAAGTATAACAATCGAACTGACAATATTCAATACAAGTATAACTCAACATTTCAAACAAATGAGTACAAAAATAACATATTCAAATGTTTTGATATTTATATAAGAAACTTTACTTGTACTTAGTTTAATTATTAATATCATACCATTCATGACCACAATGTAATTAATAAAAGAGCAAGCAGTTAAATCATCAGTAGAAAGAAACTTTAACTGACTAGTCTCAACTTAATATTTCTTAAAACTATATATACAAACAAAAAATGTACAAATTTATTTCTTGACATTAAAAAAAGAAAGATTTACAAATAGTTATTTACATTTATTGGAACTAATTAATTTTTAACTACACAATTATCAATAGTTGTTTGTTATGATGAATTATACTAGGCAGACCTTCAAATGTATGATTTTTCCTGCTTTCAAAACATCTACCAATTTAGAATGTATATTTTAACCCTCATGAGAGTGGTCGGCATCTCAAATAGTGATTTAGTAACCTTTAAAAACACAAACAAGGAATAATTAATTTTTTTAAATAGTGTCCATAAAATTGAATTTTGGGCGGGGAGACAATTTAAAAAGCACTAATCAGTTAACTTTCAAATTACAAGGCTTGGGGTAGAGACAACTATCAGGGATCCAGTTATTATGCTCAGTTAACCTACATTGTGGCAAATATACAAAAAATTAAAGTTGACTATAATTAGTAGCAAGGTAAGTAAGGCCTACTTGGTAGATGATGATAAACGTTTTTAACGTTAACTAAGCTTTGGAACAAAATACATTTAAAATGTGCATTGGCACTTGTTTCTGATAACCAACACTTGTTGTCTGAAATGTCTCTATTGTTTGAAAACCTGTCGATACCCTCTGAAGAATTGTCTGTCGCTCTGTTCCTAAGTGGCAAACCAAGTGAGTGAGAACTCAAGGCTGCCAATATACCAAAAAATGGGTTTAGAGCGCCAAGAGCTTTCCAGCAAGCTTTTGCAAATATAAAACCCAAAAAAACTAGGTGGCATAGTAGCCTTGTAGTAAAGCTCTAGCCATCTTGCCAAGCAAGTTGTAGGCAGCCTAAGCATGGGTCAAAATTCACACGTTTTTGGCAATTAATAGAAACAAAAATGTATGTAAAAACTTAAATATTTCTGTGATTTTAGTTTACAAACCTTTAAATGCTAAGTACCTACACCACCCCTCCTTAGAGTTTTTCTAATTTAGTTTCAATATGAAACACAAACATTGATATTCCTCATCAAAACAAAAGAGAAAAGCAGGACCGGTGTATGTTTACAACAGAATTTTTAATGTAGCCATAATTGGCAGAGATAGGTAGCCCTCAAAGGTACATGGACAAAAGAAGACAACTAATATTCTGAACTCATAGTTTGGGAAGAATTTCGGAAAACTAAATTGCATTATAATGTGGCTTAGTTTCGAGGACTTTGTAGTCCTAACTTCGCCTCGTTAAACAAGACAAACTTTACCTTTTACGTCACTATGACACTTTAACTGGACTAAGTGCTTTAGGGCACTGTGATTGTCTAGCTAGAAACAAATTTAATTAACATGTTTTAACTTTCTGATCACAGCAAATGCGTTTCAAGTTTTAAATTCTAAAGAAGAGCCCCAATATTAAGTCAGTCTGGTTTGTACATTTATCACGAATTATTAAACACCAATACCGGTATTAAATAAAGTTTTAAATTTGATTTGCATTTATAATAACTTGCTTAGTCAATTTGGTAGTACTGGTTATTACTGTTCATTATAGTTATGTAAAATAATGATATTTTGCCTATATTTAACAGTTCTTAACTAGAATTTAATAAACACTAAAAATAAGAATGTAAAAGGTTTAAATTAATTATCACACAAACATATAACTAAAATGTGAAATGTAAAATATCATACATAAATATTGAGCAATTAAGTCCAAGTAATGGACAGTTTAATATTAATAAGTTAATTTTAAAAGTTTAGGGAAAATCCTAAATATACCATTGTAATACAACTAGTACGAAAATGATATAAAAAAAACTTTGCTCCTATGACAGGTACCTCAAGAAATATGAGTTTAAAAATAAATTGCAATGTCATAATATTTGATTTTTGAAATATCTCTCTTAAACAAACCGCCTCCTCCCGATTAATCTATTTTCTTTTTAGCAATGATGTAGGTATCAGAAATAAACACAAAAATTAAAAATTGTTTACAGATTTTTAATAATTAGAAATGGTAAAAAAATGAATATTAATAACATTAAGTAACAGTACATACCATTTAAGGGGAAGCTTTTAACCTTGATTTAAAAACAGCTTTAGAAGCATTTGGGGTTTTGTTTAGATAAATAAGCAAAACTGGTTTTGAAAACACATTGACTAAAAGACAACAGGGGTGGAATCCATGCACATTTCTTACTTACTTTAATCCCTTTACTTCAAATATTAAAGTAGTCTCTTCGGGCTATTTTAAATGAGAGAAACCGTTCGCAGTGGCCTATACCTTTTAAATAACTAGATAGATAAGCAATGCAAGAATTTTTACATTTTGGAATAATTAAAAATTTAAGATTTTACTACATCAGTTTGAAGATTTTTTAACATCTTAAGATATTTTCTATTCACCTATATCTGAAATTATTCAGATAGTTTTTTTAAAGAATAAATCCAAACAATAAAACTTGTTTTTAATGACCTTTTTTCAGCTTTTAGCTACAAAACACCCTTGTCATCTTTCTTGAAATTCAAGGTAAATAGATTCCTTAGAAAATCTACTGTTAAAGTGGATTTTAAATGTCTCGTGAAACTTGTTTATGAATTTTATCCCCCTTGTTAATTAATATTTTATAGTTCAGTGCATGAACTCCAAACTAATTTTTATTTTCCAATGACAGATTCTCACTTCTTAGTAATGATTTAAAAAAACAACAGAACGCACAACTTTTTTCCTACTGCATAAGGGACTTCTGATTGGGTTAATGTGACATAGTGTCCGAGTTTTGCATTGTCTAAACCAAGTTGTACTTATTCAAATTTCCAATTGACCCCCATTCCAGTAGAATCCGTAAATCCCTGTCAATGTTTCACAAGCTCTGAGCCAAGTTCACTAACATTGAGGCAATAAAATGAAATTCGTGCGCTTCTGTAATCATAACTTTAGGACAGCATAGTGCGTGCCATTTCTTGATTTATTCAATCTTTTTACTCAAATTTTAACATTGTACCTGAAACTATTTGGTATTCAAACCAAGCAGTTACATACATGCCCCTGCAAAACGGTCTTCTTAATTAAAATTTAAAAATATAAAAGTTATTGAGAAGAAGTTGTACATTGTGATCATGAAAAGCCTAAAGTAGTTTTCAATGTACAAAGCATTCACAAGGTTGATTTTTCCTAAGAAAATATATTTGTATTATAAAACAAACTATAAAAACATCCGTGATGCACTTAAATTATGAAAGAAATTTTAAACTTAAAGTCCGCATTACACAATAATCAACAACGAGAATATTTCAATCATATCATATGTCACTGTTTCGTCAAGCATTCTTCTTTCACACAACACTGTAACGTTGAGTCATTTTGATTCTGAGAACCGGTTACGTCCAAGAAAAACACGGCCGTCTGTGTGGCTGCGCCCAAACTACACAGAAAATAACACCTTTGTGCTAACACAATTATCGCTCTAAGTAAAAATGTATAAAAATACCTTCTAACTATACTGAATGTAAATCAAAGTTTTAATATATAAGTTAAAGTAAATGCCATAGATTTGCTTTATACTTTCAGACCTTTATAAATAGAAACTTTTGAGACAGTATTTAAATCTTATTTCCATTTTATTTTTTCTAAGCAACTATTTAAGTAGGCCTACTCAACGAATGAACGCAAAAATCTACTTACAAATATCAAAAACGAATATATTAGTAACAAATGAATGTAAAAAAAGAGCTGTAAAAGGCAAATGTTGCAATAAAGTATAAGTGTTTTATTTGTCAAACTAAGGCACGGACGCTCGCAGTGACAGCCACACAGACAGACTTATGATGTAGATGGCACTGGAAGCCCGGGCGTCACCACAGCGTGTATTTCTTGAGGCTTCGCGCAATGCGTGCGTCCAACTCCTCCCACTTCGATACTGCCCTGTAACCAACAAAATCATCCTTCATTCAATTTTGCCTGGTGACAATCCATCAGTCATGTTGGATGAAACTGAAATTGAAGAGGTTCATTCAACAAAATTCCTTGGGATATACCTTGATAAAGGGTTGACCTGGGACTACCACGTTGAACACGTTTGCTCAAATTTCCTCAGGCATTTATGTCTTGAGACAACTTTCAAAATACTCCCCAACTCAGGTACTGATGACGGTATTATGGAGTTGTCTACACACCTTACCTGCGGTTTGGCCTTGTGGGAGGTTGCTCAAATGCAAATGTTTCTAGGCTTTTCATTTTGCAAAAGCAAGCAATCGAACAATCATAAAACTTCAATGGGGAGAGTCGTGCAAGCCAGCTTTCAAAAACTAAAATTGTTGACACTACCTTGCCTATATATCCTTGAAACATGTCTCTTTTTAGATCCAAGTCGACCCCATAAGAGGTAGATATACACTCTTACGTAGCGAGGCAGGGATGATTACCGAACTGGGAGACACAGGGCGGTAACTCATGAACGTTTGCCTTCACAGGCAGGAGTTCTATTAGTCAACAAACTTCCCAATTGATTGAAGGTGCCACTATGCCAAAGGCATTTAAATCTGATCTCAAAACAATACTAGCTCAGGAAGCATTTTACAGCACAGACGAGTTCATGGCACATAACTGGGAGACCTCTTAAAACTGATAGACAGATTATTGGGCTGGAGTGGGAATAATTGAGATGAATGAATGAATACCTCTGTATGTCTGAAAGATACTTGATGTGAACGAATGGAACATTTTAGATAACCTTAATCACTGACGATTGCGATACAATGTATATTGTTTATGCAATAAAAGATTTATTTATTTATAACCAATCAACCAATTATTACATGTTATTTATAAACGCTAAATTACGTAGTCTCCACTATTCTGGTAGTAAATCTCCCTGGTTGTCACAATGAGAAGTTAAAGTCTGAATTATTTAATACACATTCACTGCTATGGACATGTTTTAACACGCAAATTCGCCAGCAGCGAATGTGTTAAGATATTCGTTTGAGTAATTCATTGCTAAATTCACACCTGGTTTCCAATCGGCAGAGCAGATGATTCCCCAAACTGAAATCTAAACTGTCGGAATTCTTCACTCTGAAGAAATTTTACAGAAAATGTATTGGTTCTTAAAGGACTTTGCTTTGTATTGAAACTGTTTAATACTAACCCGAACGGCAGAGGGAGGCAAGTGAGAGGTGAGGGCTACAACTTGTCCTGTAGCAGGAAGAGGTTATTGGTTGCTGCGACAGCAATGATGTTTTCACTCGGGTGCCAAGCTGTGTGCAAGATCTTCTTGTTGAAGTCTAGACAGTCTACACTGATTTCATCTTTCTTCCTCTTGCCACCTGTGCATACCTACAACAATCAGACAACCTTTACTCTTGTATACCAATTATGACTGGGACTCGAGGCGTGGTCCTGTAATCCAGCTTCATGGAGGTCAGGTTTTGAGGATGATATAGGACTAAAGCGGCTCAGATAGTCTCAGTGATCATCTGATGATACCGCATCAACTCCCCCATCATTAGACATATCAGACCATCACCCGTGAGGTTCGAAGTGCTAAGCCGTTGGTCCTTGTATTTCCATTGGTCATTGGCTATTAATTAATGACCCATTCTAAGGAAGAGTCGGCCTTAGTTTGTAACAAGACTACACCTCATAACTCATTACTACCACTATCACACTCATCCTTCACCACATATTTGCCTTAAAATACCCTCAAGAGAGTGGTCGGCATCTCAATAGTGATTTAGTGATATATACGTTCATAACTAATGTCTTCCTTTTTGATAGGATTTTTCAATACTAGCACCTACCATAAAACAACAAGCAAGGTCTCAGCAAATTAAATAAAAATGAAAAAACAAAATATTTACTAAAATTTATTTTAATTAGCCCCTGAACTGTGTAATTAATGACTAAAATTAGGTTATTACCTCCGTCAAACAGTTCAAATTGTTTGTAATTAGATCTGTTGGCACATGTTTTGACAAATAATCGCCATCTTCAGGCTTGAAAATTCTGATTTATCCATGTGGACTTCGTTAAGTAGACATTCACACACACACATCACAAATACAATTAAAATAAATTAACACGGATACGATAAACAGTTTACAGTAAGCCTACCCACGCATTATTACCGACACACTAACAAAACGACGACAAGCGGCAGACTGATTAGTGTGCCCACACAGCCTGAAGATGACGATTATTCGTCAAAACATGTATCCAACTGATCTAACTACAAAAAATTTGAAAATATTTACGCTAATAGAAGCAAACATTATGAGTCATTAACTTGGTCCTGTAACCTGTAGGATGCTCTAGGCAAGAAATTTTGAAATGAAAGATTGTTACCTTCCTAGGTTTAAGAAGAGTCTTGGGTTTGGCTATCTCCTTGGCCGCTTCTAAAGTAGCATCTCGCTTGTTGACTCGGTCAAACATACGGAAGAAATTGTTGTACGATCCTGTCATTATACAAGAGTCGTTGCCGCTCCAACAGCACTCGAACTTGTCGAATATACAGTCATTCTCATACAATGAGCACAGTTTTGACCTGCCACAAGAAACAAGTCAGCTCATATGGTCATCGATTTTAATACTCTAATAAGAGATCAAAATTGACACAACATTCTTGAGTGAAAGAGGAAATGCAACAGTATAAAATGATTATTTACTGATAAGGGAAGGGTCTAAATTTTGCTACAGAAAAAATGGTTCAAAAGGAACATGACCGCCAAACATAGTATCTGTTAAAGCCTACAAAAAATGTGATTCAACAAAATGATACCTTTATCCAAAACAATATCCAAGTTGGCTCCACTTGTCCAAACCATTAATCTTTAAATTCTTTTTTTTTAACTCTTTTAACTCCATTAAAACTAAATATTGCTAAAAAATAGAGATGTGCAAGACGTCCAAAATTTTAAAATACAAACCCCCTTTGTGGCACCTCAAAAGAAAGGGAATTTGAATACAAATTCAACAACCCAAAGAAAACTTGTTTATTTCGACTAGATTTTTGTAATACCTATTTAAAAATTGCAAGAAATTAGCTTTAAAATTTTTACATAAAACTTTTTTTGAATGACAAATTTTTCTTGAAAATCTTTTGAGGGAAACTTTACAACCCTATAACATAATACCATAGGGTATAGTGAAGAAAAATGTTTCTTAAAAAAACTTTTTTATGTGAAATGTAACATTTTAAATTTGATTTTGGCCGAGTATTACGTTACAAAGTATTATTATTATCAATAGGCATTTCGAGCGAAAATAATTTGAAAAGTACGATTTTACCAAACAAAAATAACTACTGTATGAATAAAACAGTAAACAAATTTTGTAGCATCTAATGATCGTAGTTTGATAAGAGAAGACAAGAAAACAAAGATGGCATTAAGTTCTGAGCCCTTCGGCTTTGTTTAGAAAGGATGGATAAGGAAATAAGAAGAGACGAAAAGGAGGGACGGAGTAGGGGGAACGGCAGAGGTGTTTACCTTCATTCACAATTTCAGTGGAAAAATTAATGTTTTCAGCGTTTTGGATGGAAACATTTAATACATCAGCAGTTTAGTCTTCCTGTCCTGAAATTTCGGTACTAGGGGGAGAGGATCGGGAAAAGATCTCAATCCCGTCCCGGTACCGAAAATCCGGGATCTCGCACAGCTCTACTAAAGTATAACTGAACAAACCTTTGTGTGGTCACTTACCTGAGGTACTCGTGGACAGGGTAGCTTTCAATGGGTTTGGTTTCCATGTGTAGGTCCCACACTTTCACCGAGAGGTAATCTCGCGAGATCATGTATCTCCCCGAGTTGCTAACCTTCACGTCTGATATACTAGAGATTATCTCTGAGAAAAAACTTCGGTTTGTTGGATCTTCTGGCTCTTCAAAAACTGAAAAAAGTTACCTAAGGTTAAAAGTTATCTTTTAAAAAGCCAGTCTGTTAATGATGATAGTCATGTTGTCAGATTGAGCTAAATCAATAATTATTCCTTTGCACAACACAATATTGAATTTTTTTAATGTCTGATGTGAAATATTTTAATATTTCAGTTTAGCAAAGTTC
Source organism: Matsumurasca onukii (assembly GCA_018831715.1). Taxonomy (NCBI): domain Eukaryota; kingdom Metazoa; phylum Arthropoda; class Insecta; order Hemiptera; family Cicadellidae; genus Matsumurasca; species Matsumurasca onukii. The sequence goes on from CM032062.1 coordinate 10,882,939, forward strand.
AGTAAGCATGAAAACAAAATATAGACATTATTGTCGTGACAAGAAAAGAAATTCACACACAGGCAACCTTATTTTTGATGGATGATACAAGGTTAACACTTTAAATCCGAAGCCTGAGTCCTGCTCGAGCCGTCTATTGAAGTACTTACCATGATTGCTACTAGAGCACTAGTGTTCAGCGCAAGCTTAAACAGTACACTGCGGCGACAGCTTCTACTAGGTGTCAGAATGGCCGTATGGTCTAAACGAGGTGGCAATTCAGGCCACACGTTGTCGTGGGTTTGAATTCACAGCAGGAGCAATCTATTTTAAGCTTACTTAAAAAACTTTTACCACAATGAAAACAGTACGTTTGTGTTGATTAATACGATTTTCATTGTGGTTAATCCAAAAGTGTATTAAATCCAAATTACTTACATGTGGTTTAGTGATGGGGAGGGCCCACCTTAAATAAACTGTGACCGGCAAGGGTGGAAGTTGGGCGTAAGAGAGTTTAATATGGATTGCTCAAAACACCTGTTTGCTACTTTTTGCTTTGTATAGAGGAGGACACGCTTTTTCTTTTAGGTCTATTACACTTCTATTAAGAGTTTGCAAGTAGCGTTATTCCATTAAGTCACGGCATAAGTAAAATAAACAAGAAAAGACAAAAACTGTCATGTTAAAAAATTGGCCCAGGCTTCAAAACGTAAAATTATACTTTCAAACAAATACTTACGCTTAGAATGTCTATCACAAAGAGCAGCCTAGCGCATGTCACAAAGTCGTATTGTACCTTTGCTACTGCTGTATACGAACAAGTTGCACTCCAGTGGATGGAACTCTGCTGCTGTAATAACCTGAAATTCATAATTTAAGCAATGTATCATGATTTTGGATGGCTTTTCTTCTTAGAACATTTTAATAATACAGCCTATTATTTACATGTATGTAGCTTTATCGTCGAGGGTATATACTATCGGATTCAAAAAGCAATATAGTCGAGCTTGAGTTGTAAGCAACTCAGTGAACATAAAAGTATGGAAATCACACCAAGATTTTCTCTGTTTAACTCTACGTACAGACATATAAGTCAATTATTTTTAAAACAAAAATTAAATTTGATTTTGGATGGCTTTTTTTCTTAGAACATTTTAATAATATAGCCTATTATTTACATGTATGTAGCTTTATCGAATAGGTATACTATCGGATTCAAAAGCAATATAGTTTAAAGCTTGCTGTAAGCAACTCAGTGAACATAAAAGTATGGAAATCTACACCAAGACTTTTCTGTATTAACTCTAATGCCACAGACATACAAGTCAATTTTTATTATTTTTTAAAACAAAAATAAGTTTTTTTCAGGTAATAAAGAGTTTGAAAAGTTACAACTTTTCACCGTATTTGGACCAAGACTCAACTTTTAAAATTTCTCCAGCCTGTAATATTTGTTGCAGCGCAATGAAACTTTTACACAACGTAGGTTGTACATTTATCTAACCAGGTACAACAGTCCCATACCTCGGTGAGTTCTTCCATATTGGTAGGCTTGATGTCAACGATGTTGAAGCTCTGGTCGGTGATTTCCAGATGCCACAGGTTGATCCGTAGATCATCTGCTGACAGATACGTCTCCTGGTCTGAGTTCACGGATATTGAGTTGATGTGGTATGTGTGCGCATTAGCGAATATCCGCCTCGGAGAGGCTTCCACCATCAGTTCCATCGGCTTTATTATTGGTACCTAGACGATCACACTTCAACGTTACTACTGTATCAGAAGAACTGAGATAGGTAACTTGCTTTATTGACAGTTTACATCAGAAAAGATAACATACAAGGTAGCACAAGGACTGTTTAAAATTCCAAAACGCACACAATTTCTGGTCACATTGTATTATAGCCATATTAAAAGGCATTCTTCCATCTGTAATTTGGCATGTTAGCGATGATGATCGGAGCACTTATGCCACTGGGGCACAAGGTTTTCTACGCCATTGCATGACATTCTACCGCCACTGTCCATAACGAAAAGCGGACGTAATTCACCCTTTAGCCTGCTTAAGAAAGAAGTTCGAAACTTGCCTCTTCACTATCAAAAGGTTATCTAGACAAGTGTACTTGTTCAAACATTTAGGAATGCCCGCTAAAGTCTTTTAAACCGAATGCTCTTGTAATTAGATTGCTGACAATAATGTGCTGCCTTCAATGTCTAAAATGTATATTAGTATTAACTTAAAAATACTGTTAAATTTTAAGACTTTCATGATGTAGGTATAATTTACTAATAGACATTTATTAAGTCACACTTCACAGCCACTTAACACACATCACATTCACAAGTCCTCATATCTACAAAGTCTTGACCCAGTGTATGATTTGGTAAAGGTTCAAACCAGGAAATCAACCAAGATTTGAGAATATTTTACCAAAGCAGTATATATGTTGCACCACGGCTCTACTACCAACTCAAAAATGAGCGATAGGCTATTAAGTGGTGCTAATAGGGCTTCTATAGGTACAAAAAGGTTTAACAGTACAGTAGAACATCGTTTTACCAGGGGCTGACTTATCGGGGAGCGGATTAAACATGGTCAAACCGGGGGACAATCTGTGAAATATTCAAGTGATTTTTACTGTAAGTAAATCACATGTAACAGTGGCAGAAAGCGTCTTGAAGGAAAGCGAGAAACAGCCAAGATTAGGCCAGTGCTGTGTGTTGCTGGCTATTGATTAGTAATTATGTCATGAACGATGGTGAAGGCGTGGCATGGGACACAGGAATAGGTACATCACTGTCCCACAACCAGGTGCTTCCTAGATCATCTAGTGCGGGCGAGTACAAATTAACAGCCGTAAGCTGGCTAATATGGCACGCACAGCAGGCAAGTCTACTTACTCGCAAGTAGAACAAAGAATTATTATTTCAGTGCTACTTAGTGCATTGACCTAGGCCATCATGTTGGTTTACAAATGTGTTCTACGGGAGTTTACGTACGAGTTACTGTATTGATTTAAATAGCGTTTGTCAAGTTTCAACTTCAAAGCTCTTCATTTAAAATGTAATTATAAATACTTAGTTTAAAATGGGCTAGTTTTATTCATTGAAACCAACACTATCAACGTGTGTTTGAACACAGGTTTGTAAGTTGACTTTTTAAGCATTAAAATTCAACAATAGACACTTTTATATCATCTTTGTCATGAATTTAGATTATTTAGCTATCAGAGGATTAACCGTGATTTTGGTTTCCCGTGCCTATTCCGGTCATTACCCGAGTAAATCGAGGTTCTACTGTATTTAAAAAATTGTGATGAACTCACCCTCAAAGCAGTTATATTGGAGGGGTCCCTTATCTGACCATTTTCTTCCTTGGTGTTATAACCTTCTACCCTTTTATCTCTTTCCGAAACCTTCCATAATTTTATTGTTTTATCTAAAAAAAGGCCAATATTAATGCAAAAATAGACACAGTGGGCCGATCAGCAGGACATTTATAGTGTTTTTCAAACCCTGTAACAAGTATATCAAGCTTAAGTAAATCAAATAACAAAAGTAATAAGTTTGGGTCCTTACAAAGGATTTTAAAACCAGGCCGACACACAGTTAGGCACGAAAGAGCCACTGGCATGAGTTAAGCAGATTTCCTTTGTAATTTGTTATTCTAATTTGCCTAATTGTAACATAAGTTAGCTACGCTCACAGCCTTGCTTCGGCCTCAGTCTTTCATCCTGTTTTACAAGAGACCTTTTACTGTAGTACTGTAAAAGGTAAAGTTTGTCTTGTTTAACGAGGCGAAGTTAGGACTACAAAGTCCTCTCTACCACTCAACTCGACCTTTACCTAGGCCACTGTATCAGTCACATTACAAATGTAGTGGTGACTGGGGATCAACCAGCCCACGGGTGATGAGCTCGGTCGCGTGCAATACAATCCGCCACGCGGATCGCTACTGTAGTATTATGAATAGAAAAGGAATTTCAAATTTCATTGTAATCGCCAATCAAACTACTCATTCCGCTATTATAGCAAAAAATCACTTTTTAGGTCGCCACTTTGAATTGACTCTATGGAAATGTCATCAAAACCAGATGAAATTTAATGTTTTCAAATCATTAAAACCACATTTTTGGTGAAAATTTCTCTCCAAAAGGAATTTCCAGTAGTATTATTCTAGCTAACGAACTTTACCAAGATATTTACAAAAGGGATATTTGTACCAAATTTTATGGAAATCAGACAAAAATGCAACCTGTAAAGATGATACACACACCATGTATATTAAGTGTTGAAAAAATGCTCAAAACGTGTTCTGGGAGTCAGGAACAATGTTCATTTCATGCTGCCGAACTGGGGCTTGCAATGATAACAGCATGAATATTTCATTTTTCCAAAGGAAATTCACTAATAATAAATAGTTTCTTAACTTTCAGCAATAAATTATAGACTTCCATACTAAGTACAAAATAAACTAATTGAAGAAGGGATCTAAAAAAAGACAGTGTGTGAACTAAATTGTCTATGGACTCTGTTTTGAGTAACTATTGCAATATAACTATAATATGTCCAACCATTTTAACAAGTCTTTAAAAGATATTGGTTAATAAAAAGATATTTTGAAATTTGTAATTGTATTATTATGTTTAAGTCTTACCATTAGTTGATAGTAAAAAATGAGCTTGATTCTTCCGCCTTAACCATCTAATTTTATTAATTTTTTCTTCTATCTCCAAACTTTTAAGGTAGTCAAATTCAGGTTCATGACTTTGGAAAGTTGAGTAAACATTGTACTCTCCTTTTCTTGGAATGCAGTTTTTACTCTGAAAAATATCAAAACAAGCTTGGTCATTGTTATTTTATTCAGGATCACGTAAACTATTTACTAAAGTTGTAACTAAGAAAATTGTACTTGGCACATAAAAACAAATTTTATTTTAATTTAACTCTGTCAGCAAAGTGGGATTAGAGATCTGAAGTTCACAGGTCTGACCCACACCTGAGATAACCGCCAGTAGTTAGTCTGTTGCTGAGATCCATCACAGAGGCCAGGCAGGCTTTAGGTCACTGGTAAAATGAACATGCAGTACAAATTATAACACTAATTAAAAACCATTTGCTGAAAACCCAGTGTTTTTGAAGGTGCATAAATGTTGAGGATAAAACTTTGACATGAGAAGCAAGCAGAAAAAAGTACCACTGACTCTTTAGTCAGGCCCACATGAATGGACAGGGATTTGGCTGGCCCCGGAGTTACGACCGGGCATGGAGGGTTAAGACATCTTAATGTGGCCACAACCTCACGAGCTTTCCAACAATCTTTCCTTCTTACTCTATAAAAAAGCTATGCATTTAGCGCTTCTTTTGAAATTCATTAAAAAAATTCTTTAATTAAAAGTATGTTTTCTTAGGAGATCATACATGCTTTTGAATGGCAGACTACAAGCTACATTTCAACAGCAAATAAATTACCAAAACACTAAAAAATTTCATACATTTGGTTTTACAAATTTTAGGTTGGGTGTAAACAGGGTGTCCAACAAGGGTTTAAACAGGAAAAAAAACTTGTCTATTTCCCGCATTTTCCTTGGTAAATGTCACCAATTTCCCGGTTCAAATGCTTTATTTGTTTCTAAAATAAACTTTTTCCAAAGGGGTCTTGTGTATATCTGTCTTACCACCTTTATTTTACAAAGTAGTTTGTATTTTCTTTAAGAATTGCTTAACATAGTTCTTTATATTATTCATTATCTTAACTGCGGCGCGAGCTCCAATGACCACTGGGATAACTTTTTTGCTAGTAGCCTGGAACTAGTTCTTGGCGGTCAGGGAAGGCACGTTCTCCAACGGTATGAAACGACGAACACTTGACCTCGTGAGTTATTGACTAGATTAGGCTTCAACCGCTCCTTCTCAATGACGAACTCTTGCTCCTAGGCGACGGTGACTCCGCACTGAAGGACTTCTTCCTTCCGACAAAGTTATAAAGTTTGATCCGTAGTCGTTTGCGATGCACACACCGAACACATGTCTCCTGATTTGTCCGACACCTCCTGTATGGTAATGTCGCCCTGTAGATAGCAACTTTCGTTCCGGCTTTGCTTGTCCGCATCTGGAGTGCTGTGATAAACTGTCCGGCCTGTAGGGCTTGTAGATTCAGGAGCCCTCCCGTCCGAAGTGTTACTCCCGTCCATTTCAGCAGCTACCTCTACACTTCTGTTAGTACCCGGAACGAAATGATGACTTAGGTTGCCATTTCTGACAATTTCTAGAGTCCCATTTGTGTCAGGACAAAATCCCTTTGTTGCCAATCACGGCGATTTCTAGACTTCCGTTAGCACCCATGGTGACATATCGACTTCGGTTACCGTTTGCAACGACCCCTAGACTTCCTTTAGCGCTGCGACAAAATAACAACTTCCGCTAGTGCCTGCGACAAAATAACGACTTTCTTTACCGTCTGCGACAAAATCACGACTTTCATTGCCTTGCAACAATCTTTAGACTCCTGTTAGCGTCTCTGAAGAAATCACGACCTCCCTTCTAAAAATTTCCCGGTTTAGAGACTAAATTCTCGTTAACTGGACACCCTTGTTAAAGTTATTTACACGTTAAAGTTATAGATGAGTTTGATACAAAGACTCTACTACAGTGTAAAAACTTACAACAGGGTCTCGTTGGAAAATAACAACTCTGCCACCCTTGTCACCGGTGGCCAGAAGGTCTCCGTCATGGTTGAATTCCACACATGAAATGATGTCAGCTGAAAGCAAAAAAAAACAAACTTATTTGAAAAACTTACAACAGGGTCCCGTTGGAAAATAAGAACTCTGCCACCCTTGACACCGGTGGCCAGAAACTCTCCGTCATGGTTGAATTCCACACAAGAAATGATGTCAGCTGAAAGCAAACAAACAAACTTAACTATCATTTGACTGTATGGGGTCTTCAAAACATGGCAAACAAATTAAACAAATAAATACACGGTCCATCTTTAAAGAAGTGAGCAATTTTTTCCCCCAAGAGTTAGTTTGACTTTCCATACTAACTCCAATTAAACCAACTAAAAATTCATTTCTTTAGACCCTAAACTGCACCGATCAGACTTTAAAACTAGGTGTTACCTTCGTCTAGCAAATAATCATTAACACCTGATTTTAGTATAAAATAATCACATCAGATTTCACTTTGCGTTACTTGAGACATATTTAAATTTGAATGGTAATGCAACTTATATGCCATGGATTAAATCTTTCTTTCTTTAGTATTCAATATAACAGTGTACAAAAATATATAATACTTCCAAGTGGTTCAAATAATCAAAAGTTGTTCATCATGATAAGATTATTTAGTTCTAGGTTTTTTGGCGTAATTGTCATTTTCCCTACAGCACTAAATGCTTGAAATAAAGTAAAAATACACAGATTTCCTGAATATTAAATACTCAACCTCAGTATATTCCAGATAATTAATATGATGATGAATTTTTTCTTACTGTATGACAAACCTATAGTGATAATCATAAGTTTTACAAAATTGTTACAAACTATGTTACAAAACATTTGACCTGACAGTAAACCTGGAATACACAGAGGATGATCTTTTGAGCTCAAATCAAAGAGATTGTTAAGACAACAAAAACAATTTTATATACAAGAGAAATCTGAAGCTAAATAGAAAGGTCCTATTCACAGATTGTCCTAAAAAACTAATGAAGTTCTAGAGATTCAGTTTACAATATGCAGTAGACTACCTTTCGTCCCTCGGGACCAGACCCTTGGTAAACTATCCAAAAAATAAAAAATACAAGGAAAAGATGTTTGGAAACCTGAGCTCCAAACCTGGTGTAGTTTAGCTTTAGACCCATGTTTTGTGAATAAATATGGTCATAAACAGAAATACCATTCAGCAAAACCTTAGTATGTGGGACTAATTTCAAAAGAAACAGCTCAAATGAATGTACACTTCCCAAAGAATTGTAGATGTAGTTTGTGTTTAGGCCTCAGGTGGCCAGCAGGACCATCTGAGAAAAGAGGGAGTCTACTATAAGTGTTGACATACGCTTGTGTAGGTTAGGGTTGTTCAGTTTACATATCTAAACTATTTTCACATATCATTTAGGGGTTGACAGTCACATGCCCTTAGTACTTGAGTAGTAAACAACTTGTCCATTACTCAACACAAAGGATGAGGTGGAGCCAAGTAGTGGACTCTATCAGTGCCAAGTTGGTCAAGCTTTGACAATTCACACGACAACCTGTCACACTTCCAACACGTGAACCATCATCCGACCCTGATCTATCGATAACACAACTCCATGATGCAGTTCATACACAACAATTTTATCGGATAAACTATTTCACTGGTTTTAGCAAACTTAGTTCTACTGTGGACGGATTGGATTTTTCCCTTCGGGCGGGAATTGGGCAAGAAACATTTTTCTTGCTTGAAATCAGAAAATTTTCAGGCGGGACTAACAACTCATTTCAAGTTTACTACACTAAGAAAAATGAACATTTTATTTTACCCAACAAATCCCAATCTTGGGTTCCATTTGAGAGTAAATGTGCATGGTACAGCATGATTTGATATAATTGAACGTATTAATAATATTATTATATAATTAAACTCTGTAATTATTACAAGGAATTGTAAACATTAAAAATGTCAAAATTGGTTAAAATAATGTTAACTATTTAACATAATTTTAAAATGTTCATTTTGATTTGTTTAGTAATTGGGGGAACTTTTATACATATTCAACTTTACTACAAAACTAATCATTGATCAGAGTCAAAATTATCAAAAAAATGAGATTGTTTAGAAATCTTCTTAAATTATAAATCTGTCAACAATTCCTTTTAAACTTTAATTTTTGCTGAAAAAACCCACCGCCCAAAAACATTCCCCAAAAATTACGGATAGGGTGCAACTGCCGAGTGGAGGGATTTTTCAAAGGGAAAAATCCCGGGGCTCCAACAAGGTACCCCTAGCGGTCAATTATATACAGCTGACTGCACCCACGCAGGTAGTCAGGTCTTTTGCCAAGGACTTTCTCGGTAAACTGATCCGGCTTATTTGTCTAAATAGACGCTTTTAAGGGTTTACTCGACCGAAAGTTGTTACTCATCACTGTTGTTGCTTGAGCAATTAGAGCAATTGAGAATCGGTTTGATGCAAATGAGATTAAAAGTTCTATCACACGGGAACATAGGGAGTGATATCCTTGAGGCTGTGTATTTTTTATCTTGCTTAAAAATCACATGTTTTTGTGCGGCTAGAAAGTACAATTTGTATTTGAGCGTTCAAAAGGTAAAACATAATGAAGGTGTATTGTTTCCAGTTTTACTGAGTTTCTAGAAGGGCTTTCAATTATTACCTTGAGCGAACCTACTGAAAACAAAGCAGCGGTCGTATGCCTGGCCTGAACAAAGGCGCGTTAGGCCACCACCCTCAAAGATACTGGCCGAACCGCTAATGTAGTCCCTTTAGCTTCCCTACTGTCTGTCCACCGGCGCAATACGACTACACCCAAAATACCTTCTGTCCCAATAAATCCCAAAAATCCCTCCCCGCCCGAAAAAATTCTGTTTTAGGGATTTCCTAATTTTAAGATTTTCCGATTTTTGGGTCTCGTCCATTGAGTAGAAACTCAATCATAAGATACTTGACATTTCAACACTCATAGTTTGATACTTTATGTGGCGACTTCATGATAACAAAAATGGCAAAAAGGAAGAAGTTAAAATATCTTATACTGTAGGAATGATGTTTGTTTAACGGCTATGTTAACCAGTAAACTTGATTTTCTTGCTTTGATTCACTTTACTCATTGATTTAATAGTACTTAGTGTATTTCAATGTTGTATCAATTAATGATGTATGTAATCAATTGAAGCATAGTGGGAATAAATATTTCTTGGTCACATAGAACATGGAAGTGTGGAGAGAAGAGGGGAGAGGATTTCAAATGTCAAATCCTGAGAATGCTGCTGTTAATTATAATAATGGCAGACAATTGTCAACAAAGGTATTTGCTAAATTTAATCCAAAATATACTTTTTTTTGGATAATCAGTTAAACTACACTTGGCTAAAAAATCTTTTCGTAATAGGTATTCAATTTTGAAAGTATTGTAGTACTTTATAAACATAATTAAAAACAAATGAAATGTAAATATATTGTCACCAAGTGACCCTGAAGTTATCTAATCTAAAGAATTACATCACCTTTTAACACTACTACTCCCAACTAGTCAAGTATTCAGCATTCATACACAATCCAGATCTTATAACTTTTAATCCAGACTGTTTACTGTCAGGTATTAGGTATTATGCAAGTTATATTTTAATAGAAAACATGGTGATTTGTTCTTTCATTTACTTTTTATAAAATGTAATCTCCATGAAACCTTAAACTACTCAATGAATATAAACTATTTACTTTTGCTTTGGAAAGCTTCTCTACATACAAATTGTGTCAACAACTGAAATATTTAAACCTAGAATTTTTGCCACCAATCCAGTACGTATTACATTTGATTTTACTTGTACATAATACTACAAGGGATATTTTTATTTCTTTATTCAGTTGAATTCTATATTTCAGAAAATTATATTCTAGATTACATATAATTATCAGTTGTATTCATTTTGTCAGTTTGGGGTTAACACTGGTTATGATAAGCATAACCGGTTTGAGAGTCGCCTACCTGACGATTTTGAGAAAAGTTATAGCTCAGTTTCAAGTAGGGCCTATATTACATCAAAGTTGTTTGAATATTATTATTTTCTAACAGAACTTTGCTAATACACACATTAGTACTGAGAAGTTATTAGCCTACTTTTATATATTTTTTTAAATAACTTAAAGATATTCATATTTATCAGTATTTATCTGGATTACGTTAAAGGACAGTATATTAATCATTTGTAATCAATAATTGAAACACAGCGCGATATTTCAATTGATAACAATGCCTTGATTGGGTCAAATCCAAATGTCAAGGGCAAAGCAGTCGAATCAGCTGTTAATGGGGGACAAACACTTGTAAGAGACAAAATGTCTTTGTGAATTTTACAATTACAGAGTAGTTCCCAATTTATTACCTATTTTAATTAAAACTATAATCAGGTGTTTTCTTTAAAACTGGCTGACATATTTAGTATTTAATTATTAAGAATTTTATAATTGCACGACTAGTTTCGGCGGTCATGCCATTTTCTTGGTGCGATCAATACAAATTGCAAGTTAAAAATTATTAGTATAAATATTTACATAATAAAAACCTCTGGTTTTGATCATATGATATAAAACAGTATAAAAATTAAACCTATTTCTTTAAAGCTATGGTTTCCTAGAAAGCGGTGACCGCTACATTACGACCGTAATATGACGGTGAGTTTTGTTTTCAATGTTATCAGATGAGAGTGGTTTCCTAAGCGATTGGGCGTAAGGTGAAAAGGCAATAGGGTTTTCTCACTAGGTGACACATTTTGTTTGTAAACAAAAGTCTAGCTTGTCCATTACTACATCGTAAAAAACTTTGACAACTAAAAAACAACATGTCAAAAGTTGTTTTTGTCTACATCTGTTTAAATATTGTTATTCGTCCACGCTACAATAACGGCCGTAATTTAGCGGTGAACTTTCTAGGAAACCATAGCTTTACAACACTTATTTTGTAATATAATTTTTTCTTAATTTTTGAAATTTTGTAAAAAAAATCAATACATTTACATGGGTTGAATTCAACATGGTTTGGGGATTTTCTTTATAATGCAAATAAATTTGTAGTACAATTTTCTCCTTTAAACGATGTCAATTATAAAATTCTTAAAAGGTACTATGCTTCGATTTTTATTCTAATATACAATAAAGTAGCCCTATCTGAATCTCCTTCTATAAAATGAATTAGTATTTAATATAACATAAACATTAACAATATCAAAGGTATTTAAAATAGTCATAAAAGAGTGTGTGGAAAGAAACTTAACAAATAAAATATAATTGATTGCCACAATTGGCTATTTTACTATAGAAAGAAAACAAACGAATGCGGGCTGGATGGTTGGTGAAGTGTTAGTGCAGTGTACACTGGTTAGTGGTTATGCTGCATACTCGTTACCAGTTGCAGTTGCAGTTGTGTAGCGTAGACTGGTGAGCAGCCGGGATCAATATGAAACATTGAGACTAAGCTCTTCAAGGATCAACAAGCTCAAGGTCAACTTTGTGTTTATTTTCCTACTCTTGCTCTACTTCATGAATACTGTAGTGTCAAATGCAGATCTCACCGGCTTGTATAATAGAACAATACACCTCTGTTTATGATAGGTGAAGATATCATTGAAGAAGTGACAGTAAAGTTTTAGAATCCATTGATAAAATTTATCTTGGGATTCACAAATAGAAAGTGTTAGCCCAAAAACTGCATCAGCATCTTTTCTAATAAATTTGGCTGAATACTGTAGTTGTGCGAATTTTAAGAATTGCCTATTTTGGTCTGATTCACCCTACATAAATTAGTGGAATTTCTATGGTAGCATGTTCAGACTAAAGGTTTAGGCGATATTTATTTTACAAAAAAGCCATCCAAATTGTTTCAAGGCAAGATTTCGTGAACCTTGTAGGATATTTTCAAAACCCTTAAAATTTTGACCCTACCTGTATGTACATTTTGGAAACAATTATTTTTGTTTAACAAAGTGATTTAGAGACAGGAGTTTAATCTCTCCATACCCACAATACTAGGCACTAATCAACTAAGAATAGCTATCATAGGCTTTACATATAAGGATCAACTTCCTGTGTAGCTGAGTTAGACTGCATAAATTACCTCTAAATATTATCAGAAACTGATTTAAAGATTTTTAAAAGAAAGCAAAACAATTCTTACTGAACAAAGCATTTTATAGTGTGGGTGAGTTCATTGCAGTTCAAATTGGAATATTCATTATCAAGATAAGGCTTCACTACTTTAACAGGACAACTTTTATTAGATAAATATAATTTTTACAACTATAATTGGCCAAAACCTACCAGGATTTTATCATTTTAAAATTTAGTATGTGTCAAAATTAGCTATAATTATTGTAATATGAAGTGTCAACACAATTCTATTGTACAACAACCTCAATAAATGTTAAATGTTAAATAGCAGATCAGGATGTAAATCAAAGTATATTTAAAAAATAAACAAGTTGGTAAATAATACCACTTATTGATGAAACTAATACTTATTTATTATTAAGAGTTTATATAAATTAAGATATATCTGAAACTAATACTTACTTACAACACTGCTTAAATAGTCTAAACTAGTTGATGCATACCGATATCATAGAAGCAGCGTTCTTGGAAAATCACTTTGTCAGGAGGAAGGATTAGGTCAGGAATATCAAGGAGGGCGCAAGGTGTAGCTGAACAAAACACACAAGAGTTAAATTGTTGTTAAGTTTTAAACGTAGTCAAAGTACAATTTCTTCAAGAAATGTATTAGCGTCAAATTGTAATGTAGCCATCAGCGGTATAACAGGATGATACCAAACACACTTAGAATTCTCTTACTACAAACCTGAATTCTTTACTACACATAATCAAAGCACCAAATGGATTTAGTGCTACTCTGTCAACTCACATAAAACCACATTACTCAAAATCAAAGTACCGTGAATCAAACAGGGCCTCCTGTTATAGCATAAGTTTGGAATACTACAAGGACTACACTGCATTGTTTTTTTGCAGGTGATACAACAATCTCCATACCAGTAGACCAATTCATTAAAAAACTGAAAGAATTGTAAAACCTGCTTTGAAAACCGACTTACCGCAGCTGAGGAACTTAAAAAGAATGAATTACCGTTAGCCAAATTAATTAGAGTATTTTTTATATAGCACAAACTCAAATAATACAACTTGGCTAATTTATACCCCAACTTAAACACACATTGCTCAACAAATTAGACAACAATCTAATTGCAGAAAAATTATTTTGAGATAACCTTCGACAGATACAATCTATGTGATGAAAGCCCTATTTTAATCGTATATTTGAATAGATTAGATAGATTTTTTACCGTGATAAAGATAAGACTTCCAATAAAGTTGTCTATAAATAAATTTAACACACACAAGAGTTACTTCATGAAAAATAAACAGAATTATTCATTTAGAGACCTTTTAGTATTTATTTCATTGGCCCAGGTTTTAAATAAACAATTAGCCTAGACGTAAGGCGCCATTTATGCAAAGCCGTGAGTGACTGTTTATGCATTTCTGACTGTTGTCAAGAATTTTAAGGATGCCCAATAGGGATGCCATAGTTTTGTCACTGTATTAAACCTTTTTATACATCAGTTTGTTTGTGAAGTATTGATTACAGCAGCCTGAGCATAAGTGTCGGAATATTATCTAATGTCAATTTAAATAAACAAACCACATTAAAGCTGCATAAAAGCTGGGAACTTATGGGAACATAGAACTAATGGGGATTAATAGTATTTGCCTTTTACTAGGTTGACTAAATATTTCTTTTACAAATTTAAGTTTTTGATTGAAAAGTATATGTAATACCAATTGTAAACTAAACTGAGCAAATTGGTAATTGTAAAATCTTATGTTGTAGAAATATTGAATGTGTAGGGTATACCTGGAGAACATAAAGTAAACCTTGAATTATCCGCTTAAACCAATTTCTATATAATGTGTTTAAAACCCATAAAGGCCTAAAGTTAAGAATTTAACTTAAAACGACTTTTGTCCTAACCATTTAAACAGTCAGAGGAAAATCAACCCTATCACTACCGACTGGTATACAACATGCTACATATACAACAAATTTTGTTCAAGAAGTCAATACTATTTTTCTTGCTTACAGGGTAAAAACTCAGTTACAAATTTTGTAATTCTTTGTTTAATAGCTTGCACACACCTCAACAGTGATCCTCGCAAACTTGATTGAGGCGGATATGTAAGTCTACACCACTGAAAGAAACGGGTTAGCTAGACATTTTTAAGTAACTACTGTAGTAGGCTATATAAATGATTAGGCACTGCATACATTTTTACCTATGTAAACAAGAATTCAAATTCCATAACTAAAGTAAAATCTTTGAAAGGAGTTTGATGAGTGTACTTTAGGCTTTTACACAATCCAAAGACAGAAAACATAAACTTTAACTCTCTTACAGTTTTGTATTTAACTTAGATTTGGTATGGATGTTAAGAATAAGAACTCTTTGCAGACAACAACTAAGGTGAAATGTCAATTAGCTCTCATTCTCTGAGTTAATTCACTAACAGCAAAAGAAATACTGAGGTAAGAAACACTGGGTACTTTAGTGAAAAAGAAACTTACGCAGTTGATTATCCCAAACAAAATCACACTGGCTCACATGACTAGACATAAGCACTACTCGATGCTTTATAAATAAAACCGTCGTCCGACTTATGTAACTGCATCCACCCGTTCTCGCTGCCAACTTGAGTTAATTAATCAACTTGTTTGTCTTGACCAAATCATGCATCCCGGGTGTCTATACAGGGTACGTAATTTGTGAAACATACCCCTGCCCATTATTTCTAGGAGCCTATTTTACTATTATAACAATAAGGTTTATCTAGAAATTGTTTATTTTTTTACTCCATTCAATACATAAAGAATCCTCAAAACACTTTTACAGGGTGGGGGTATTTTATAATGCTCTTTACAAACAAAATGTATTTTTTTGTTAATTAAAATTTTACTTTAATTTAAAAGTCTTACATTTATTACCATGCAAAATAAATTTGACTAAGGTATATTACTTTTTAAAATGTAATGTACTGAGTGTAATTATAAACTCTTTTTCTATTAAAGGAAACATACTCAAAATTATTAAAACTCTATTAAAATTCCTACATAAACGCTAAGTTTTAATTTAAAATTCATAAAAAATAATTTATACATTAGTTTTAAACAGTTTACATTAATTTTAAACTTCACTTAATACTTTAATGATTTTTATCAAATATGTTAAACATACCAAAACTATTAAAATCTTATATTGCTGTTTAAAATTACACAAACTTGTATTTCACAACAATAAAAATGGATTTTATATATACTCATTTTTAATTTCAAACAGTTAGCCTAAATTGTATCAAAGTTCAAATTTAAGAATTTTATTGTTTAAAGAATCATATGCCTACTCTCAACTAGGATACCATTTAACTTAATACTTTAGATGTTTCAGAACTGAACATTAAAATTATGAAACTGGATTACATGAAACTCTGCAGGTGTGAAACGCTACGATGTCAAAGACACCCAGTCAAGGGTTACTAAAAGAAGAGGATTAGTCCGGACTGACGATTATAGAAAAAGAGTTCATTCAATAGAAAGAAGCAAATTTTGGTTGGAACAAAGAAAAGCTAAATTTAAAGGCTGTGTCAACGTACTTAGCTAATCCAACAGGCCTATACTTGAATATTCTATATAATACATAAAGTAAGAACACAATAAGTTAGGAACTAAATTGAATATTTTATTCAAACAAGACCAGTTTCAGCTGTTTATTTTGCCACTATCGTAATGTGATACTAATCAGTCAAGGTTTGTAGAGAGAAAGGTTGTTGCATTCCTCATGGGTTTCTTGGCGTTATATTACCTGGTGACCCGCATTTTCGTGACAAATAGCTGACTGATTCGAACCAATTACTTTCCTAACCTTCTACAATATGTTTTTAATTATTTATAAATTATTAGTTATAAGTGTTAACCCTTAACTACTATACTGGCGTCTCCCAGACGCCTCCATATTTCCTCCCCTATTCACACCCCCTTCCACCCCTCTAGAAACCGGTCCGCCGCCTACCTTTCAGTCGAGTCAAGGTCTTTGACTTGTGAACAGTAATCTGAGTGTACCGCTGTTCGCTTGGCAACAACTGTGCGATTTCTCTCCAGACTATAGTAGAGTTACGTAAGTTTTTCATTTCAATGGTGACGCCCAATGGAGTGCACAAAAGTTGTGTGGAAGATGCATCACGACCAAGATTGAACAATTTTGTTGAAACTTAGTTTGTAAATGTTTGTGAGTTTTTCAGATCAATTATATACAAATTCATATGTAACTGTGTCAAAAATCAGTTTTACCTTTTCTTAGTGAATAAAACCACATAAAAATACAATTTCAAAAAACACTTTTTAAGGTAGTGATGCACAATATTGACATCAAAATATTTTTTAATGCTTGCTAATACGTTGTAAACAGCAAAAAATTGTTATGTTAAAATATTAAATTTTTTATTTAAACATTTTTTGAAAACATTTTTTTTGAAACTGATTTTTTCAGAAAACAAATATGGAACGCTTATTTTTTGGTAAAAATATAAATTGGTATTTTTTATAGTATATCAACTTAACATTAAAGAGTTGTGTATTTAAAAACATAAATATATGTAATAAATTCTGTCCATAAAAAAATAAAAACAAAGGAGGCGTCTGACAGACGTTGTATAGTAGTTACGTAAGTTTTTTAGGGTATAGTAGTTAAGGGTTAACTGTGTTAACAGTTGAAAAAGGTATTGCCGAAATATACTGAGCCTTAATACATACTTAAAAAAGTACCTTTTTAAAAATAAAAAGGCTTTCCAAATAAGTAGTGGGGCTCTATGTTTTACTTAGGAATCAACGGAATTAAGTCATATAATTACATACTGCTTATCTTACTTTTGGTTGTTTATTTTAGAATCTAAAAACAAATGTTGAATAGCTATTTTAATTTTTAAAAACCCTGCCTCAAAATTAAATTTATCTAGAAACTCTTATTTTTAGGCCTGACACCTTTTAAAAACACATGCAAATTCACTTAACAAGTCGATAATGGTGACTACGGAGATCAAACCTGAGCCACGTGTCCGCTGACAGAGAGGTTGCAAGAAAACAATGAATCTTGATTTCTCAAACTTTAGGTAGTTCTGGCTTAATATTTTGAACTTCGCTTACTCAATAAGCTTGGTATCTCAAATTTTCCTAATCCCCTCTAAATCTGAGTTTTGCCTATTGAAGTTCTATAGTAACAACCTTTCACTAAAATCAAATTTCTTCAATATAGACCTTCTTTTACTTTTGCTTTATAGGTCAAAACGGTGGGCATTGGTGTGTGTTACAGCTCAGCCACGAAGTGGTCAGATAGGACAATCTTTCAACTGACCTTGCAAATAACAGTAGGCCTATTCATTTTAACACCCTATGTTTAATGGATCAAACAGCTGAAATAAGTGTTTGTAATAAACTGGCGTATTCATTTACTGAAGGATGCAACAAGATAGTGAGAAGATATAAAAGGAAAAGGTACATGAATCTTAAAATTCAAAACTATTAGGCTACCACATGCTCTGGGTAGTAAAATTAAAGTTCTAGCCTACAATATAGAAGAACGCAGCAAATATAGTTTTAAGCGACTAGACATCTGTCAGGTCTAGAGTTAAATAAAATGTAATTATAACCTCCAAATAATATGTTATAAAACCTAGCCTATAAGAGTCTGATAATGACTCATAAACAATTTTCATCAACCTAATTTGGTATGGAAATATGAGTAAAATGTGTTCGAGAGAGTTAGCCTACGCCTATTCTTGCTCTGATTAGCTTAAAGAGGCTAGGAAAAGGCATTTTGAATTCTTACCTTCAGTAACATCGTCATCAAGTGTCCCTTTCACCTGTGAAAAACACCACTGGATATCACCATTTCCTGCAAAAAACACACTAAATTAACTACGTTAAAGAGAAAATTCGTGAAATTACTATAGATTGATTTGGTACCAATAACGTTGAAACGTGAAAGAAATTGGGGCAAGACGCAAAACCTAGGACAATCATGTCGGTTTATCAAGTGATAATACAATAATTGAAAACTTACCGGCCATAGCAAGTTAAACGAAATGTAGTTAAGATAGTATTGGACAGTAAAATATTACATTAGCTTAATATGGAAACTAAAACGCACTATAACACTTAATAGAGAGGATTCATTTTAATAAAGAAGAGTCACAATGGCGGCATTTCACAGTACGCACAAGTTGAAGTCACACTACTGCAATTTTTTTGTCTAGCACAGTTGTACGCTCTGTAGACAGACTTGTAGGCAACGTCATTTACAACGCGCGCACTTTTCATGGATATATATAACAAGATGGCGCCAAAGAGCTTTAAATACGACGTATTCATAAGACGTATGGAAGAAATCACTGTATTTCAACAGCTCAGGGCATTGAATTTACAAAGTTAGGTTCATTTACGATCGAGTTTGATATTGCGGATTCTAAGCCATCGGATTCATGTCATTGACTTTACATATGTAGTTGTTTAATTGATATAGCCTAATAAATATATTTAATACATCGAAAGTAAATATATAATGGCTTATTATGTCAAATCGTAGTACATATTTGCCTTTGAAATATACGGAATGTATTATATATAATCGTAATACCAACTTTAAACGTGATTTATTCAGTAACTATTTAAGATAGCAAACAACCTAAATAGCAGAAATTTAGATAATTATTGTATTCCGCAAAAACTATGTCACATCTGAAAAGATACCATTCTCAAGTTAACACCAAAAATATCAAACAAGTACCGCTTAGTTAAATACACACTTGCCGAACCTGTAGGAGCTATTTGTTTTATGTGTTTGAAAGGGTTATTGTAAAAAATGTAACACTTAAAGGACTACACTATAAAAGTGCTACTTTTGTACCAAATTTCAAATGTCTACGTCAATTATAGGTAATTTGATTAGTAAAAACTAAAAACCATGTCCAGTTGTTAGTGTGTCACCCTGTATAAACGTAATGCTAAGTGCTAGACTAACTGTTTTTCACGGGTCGCAAATAGTAAGTCTTTGTTGATTTACTATTTATTAAGTCAAATTAAACATCCACTAATACTCTACACAATTATTCATAAAACACAATTGCTACAAACTATTATTTTGTGCACTGCCCTTTATTTCACTATTCACATTTCACAAATCTATTAACAATCTGGCGTGAAGTCCTTTACTATTCACGCACTAGTGCTGTGACCACTATCAAAGACAATACATATAGGTATGAATATATCTATGTTTACAGTCTGATTTCACTTTTGAAGGTACTTCCAGAAGATCCGGTGTTACTGAATGGTTACATATCACATTAATATCGAATTTCCATTGGTAAAACAGATGCCCGAAATCCCGGCCTGGGACCATGAAATGAGCAACAATTCTGATTCCCAGGACACGTTTTGAGAATTTTTCAAAACTGTATAAATATATGTGTATTATCTCCACAAGTCGCATTTATGTCTGACTTTCACCAATCTGGTACATACCTTTTGTAATATCTCGTTCAGACCAATGTATTGTAAATAATGGTCTAGTGTGTGAACCAGCAAAATCGGACCACCGACCTTCTCTTGGGGGGACTTTTCACCCTAAAAGTAATTTTAATGATCTAAAGACAGTTAATTTCTCTAGATTTTGATGAAATTAAAAAATATATATGTATTTTGTTATTATGCATCAATATATAAAAATAATGAAAATACATCAAGTTGTTTCAAAATGGCGGACAAAAAGGTGATTTTTCGCTATACGAGGAGAACGAGTAGTCCGATGTCATTGAAATGGTTAATGTGTTTTCCTTTCATTATGTAGTATAACTTCCAGTAAAGAAACCGTAAATCTGAGGCTGAGGCTTTGAGTTGCAGGGGTTCTGCAAAAGCGGTGGTAATAAGTGTAATACTTATTTTCACCATGCCCTGCAGTGCCTCGTCAGGCGCGTATTTACAAACTTCTCAACGCCGGACATCTCAGAAGAAAACATCACCACTTTTTGCTTACGTAGACTAATACTAAAGTCGAGCTGTGACAACCAGGTGGACCAACTAAAGCTCACATACCATAAGTGTTATTGTTGTTGTTGTGGCTGCGCTTGGTGACTGCAGTGTTCAGCATGACCCCCAGGCGGGTCAGACTTGACTGACGTATCATGCGCTTGTCTGCTGGGGCGGTGGCGGGGGTGAACCCCACACGGGGTGTGTCTAGCTCCTCGCAGTGCCAGTGTCGCAATCCCTTCTGTTGCAGTGTCTGAAACACACCAACAGATCGCTTTACACCCGTGTCGTTTTATTACTTACAACTACGGCCCCCCAGACCCCCTTCAGCTTCGCTCGAATGTAGTGGCCTCGCTTCGCTCGGCGTAAAGATACCAACATACCAAATTTCAAGAAGTATTGCTGGCGTCAGTTAGAAAGATGTAGGTCGGGCTAACTTTCCCAACTTTAAAGTAGCTTTTAGCCACTTTTAAATAAGTTCCGCGCCTCAAAACAATTTTTATATGTATAGGGGTCTTCTTCACGTCGTGCTAAATCAGTTTTAGCTCATGAGAAGACAAGTCACCATACTGGAATAATACCAAGATGTAGGTCGGGCTAACTTCACGCCTAATTCTAACCAAAAATTCGAACTTAACAACAGTTCTTTAGCAAATGTATACAATTTGGAATTTGTTTCGCAACATATTATTAAAGGAAAGTTAAACTCATACTTTAGGTGAAGTTTTAAGCGTCTAACCACTATAGTACGTGAGAAAAAAACTGTTGCAAAATCGGGGAAATAGTAGAAAATTTGAAACTTATGCTCTTTTTGAGGGTGAAGGAGGCCAGATACGACAAAACGTCATAGGACCAAAACGATAGAGCGTCTAAAACCTGACATAGGAAAATTCAATCTGTCGATAGATCTTACCGTTCACCCACTAGACGTCTTTTAGAAAAACATGTTTTCCGCCATTTTGGTTTTTATTTTTTTAGGGTGGTTAAAATTTAAAATTTTGGTTTTGGAAATTTTGTAGGTGATAGTGAAAGGTACCTACATACCAAATTTCAAGTTCTAGCTTATATAGAAGTGGGTAAACATTTGTATATATCAGTGAGTGAGTTACACAGAGGGTAGTATATATTATAGATAACCAAGACCAAACAAATAAAAAAACGATTAGTTGTAGCGAAAAGGGGTTGTAAGGAGGCCCACGGGCAAATCTGTTGTCTTACAGTAAATACGTCTCACAATAATAGTTACAAGATTACCATACTTTGGCTTGGACGTAATTTTCCCCTTTTTTCAATTGCTTATATGTAGTTGTACCATTGTGTGTAAAATATGAGCTGACAGCCAGAAACGATCGGCCTAGAGTTAATTGATTATTGTTGCCATCATTTCTCTTCAGTTCCAACGAAGACCTTTGCTGATTCTTTAGGTCACAACTTTGATTTGCTTTAGTTTCAATGGTTTGCATGTTTATGTTTATAGGTGTTTAGACGATTTTTTCGTAAAATTGTGTACTCTTGGTGGGAAAATGTTATATTCCACGAATAAAATGTGTACAATGTCTTTCTGTACACATAATGATAATGTACACAGACTATCCAATTAATTAATTTATAGCTATAAAAGAATCTTCTTCAGTTATAATTTTTCCACTTAATTCGATCGCTGTACAAATTACATGACACCGTTCTGATAATATAGGAGCAAAATGATTTTTATATTGATAATTACTATTTTATACGGTCCCTACGGACAGTTTTTTACTCATTGGGTTCAAATTTTATTTCTTCTGGTTATACAAAATGCTATTTTTATGACAAGGATATAAGTTATAATAAATCATTATTATGCTTCCTTCCTTCGATTGAGATAGTTTTGTTACTAACACTATTTTAATAATAGATGAGTTTTACTGTATTATGTGTATTTGGACTATTGATTCCCCAGGCTCTGGCCTGCAAAGTGCACACACACTACACCAAGGTCAAACAAGGTATCAAACAAGTGCTTGCAGTCCAGGGTATACCCCCCTTCCCTTCCCCACAATTATTGGAAATTCACTGTAGCATTGTGGCTACGCGGCGGCTTTGTTTTTAGCTTGATTTCTACGTAATAAGTTCAAATTTTGGATTATACGCATAAAAACCAATCAATACACTTTATATACAATGTTGTAAAAAACTGATTAAATTTTAACAGTTATTCACAACTCAAAAATGTAATGGCCTGAGGCGCGTAACTCAAAAATGTAATGGCCTGAGGCGCGTAACTCAAAAATGCATAGCTTACCTTTTTCTCTAATCCAAATATTCCCATTTTGAACAAACGTCTAGTTTAAAGAAATCTTCCGTAAATAATAAACTGAATAAAGGACACTGAATAAAATGCACTCAAACTTTACGTGAATACATAGAACTTTACACAGAGACACTTGTGTTGATGTTGGTACGACAGAAGTTTAAAGTGGCCAATAAGGCACGTTTCCGGCAACTGAAAGTGGCGGTAGTGGCTAGCGTGTCCGGCTAATGGCACAGCTGATTTAATTTTCTCATGGACATATCCGACTCATCAACAAGAGTACAGTACACGACTCTACAGCTGGTAGGATAGTTCCAGAATGAGCTGCTTATTTCCTGTTCACCGCTGTCAACTGGATCCACATAGTACATTGTACACACATAACGTTCAATATATTAGCGATTCAAAACACAACTGTCATTTGCAAAAACTAATGACGATGTCGAATGGATGCATTGAATTGTGTTGCATTTGATATTTACTCCAAGGCTAAATTAACCCAAAATAAACCCAAAGGGTCTTCATCCTCAGTCCAGAAAACCAAAATTACTTGTTATAATTCTAAAAACGCTGCACAATTAACAAATGATTTATGTCAATATCTTCATATATCACTTTTGAGATGCCGACCACTCTCATGAGGGTATTTTAAGGCAAATATGTGGTGAAGGATGAGTGTGATGAGTGGTAGTAATGAGTTATGAGGTGTAGTCTTGTTACAAACTAAGGCCGACTCTTCCTTAGAATGAGTCATTAATTAATAGCCCAATGACCAATGGAAATACAAGGACCAACGGCTTAACGTGACTTCCGAACCACGCAGGTGATGGTCTGATATGTCTAAACGATGGTGGGAGTTGATGCGGGTATCATCAGATGATCACTGAGACTATCTGAGCCGCTTTAGACCTAAATCATCCTCAAAACCTGACCTCCATGAAGCTGGATTACAGGACCACGCCACGAGTCCCAGTCAAGCACGACCAAAAGAAATCCTTTTGACTTTATGTCACTGTACTTTGAGTGCTTCCTTTGGACAGCTAATTCTGCTGCGGCTCCGGATCTCTCTTTTGTCATGTTGATATAGCTTGGGGCAAAGGTGTCAGAGCACGTGAAATCCCAAACTATTTATTTTGAATAGATTTATTTCATGTAGTATGAAACACGGTTTAGGTTGATGGAGTGACATGACATGAAGGCTCGGAAGTTAGTCAGTCGGTTGAGGTCGCTTAATTGATATATGGCGATTTTATGAGCCTGCGAACATTGCCCTGTAGCCTGTGGTGTCGATGTTTTTATTGTGTTTGAGGTTTCGTCATTTTCATTTTTATCAATTACTCTGAATATTAACACTAAAAACTAGTTACTCAAACTAATAAATATGTATCTAATTATTCAAAACGTATCATAATATTAGTGTTGTGCAACGTATAAATATTAAAAACACACAATTAAATACAAAAATTCACCCTACACAGCATCCCTCATGTAATGTATACAGTATATAAGGGTCGTCTGTCATGTGGACTTTATACTCGTTTGTGTAAGCTGTCTAAAGGCCACATTTTCTCCGATTTCCATGAAACTGTGTACAATTGTTTCTTAAAATGTTCAATATTTCTGTAAATACTCGTATCTTCAGGTAACAAGCCAGAAAAGTAAAACGGAATTTTTTTTCTTAAAACTAATTAAAATTATCTAAAAAGTAAACAGTAAATTGTATTCGATTTTAACGTAATTTAAAATTGATAAGTAGACTAGAAAATTTAGATTTTAATGCAATTTGAAATTAGTTTTCCCTTCAAGATATGTATTAGCACTTGCGCTGTAAAAGACCACGCAGATCTGAGGCCGAATGGTAAAACTTGCAAAGAAATGCGCTTCACTCACGTCAGTGGCATTTCAGCGCTTAGCAGGGTAGACTGGCTCATCCATAAAATCCGCTAAATATAATTGGTTGATAACCTATCCAAAGGTCATTGGGTACTTTTAGTTTAACATCTCGCCAATTGAGTAATTTGCAACCCAATGGCTGCTCAAAAACTAAGCTCGTATTTATTGGATTGTGTTTAAAATATAATTATACACCTTTTACTTAGCTTTTCACAGGTGGTTGGACATTCCTTCATATACTGTACATTGTTATGGGTATACACACATTTACAGTATTTTTATTTTTAAACATTGTATGACACTTTTATAAAATTGCATATTTTACTCTATACATTATGTTAGGCATAATAATCCACGTTTAAAGTTTTAACCGTAATAAAACTAAAAGTGTGTATACTTAAATTAAATAAATAACTATTACAATTGTAATAAATACAATTAAATGTTTGAAGATTCACGCAGATGATTAGCCTCAAGGAAACAAAGGTCAATGAACTGTGTACAAGGTAACGCTTAACAAGAGACGTAATAATAGCTGTTGGCAAACGCGTCACATAAACTAACGACTAAACATCATTTACACTTAATGGAGTTGAAGCCAAGACTCTGTCTCTAACTGAGAACTCTTCTTCTCTAACACTAAGCCTTAGGTGCAGGGTCCAGGGTGACCATCAGGGGAGGAAATACCGGGGATTTAGGGAATCTTAAGCATTTAGTCAGCGGTTTTAAGCCAATTTTACACATGAACTATGAGCTATTATATATTTAGTTACTAAACCAAACTACTAACAAAACGGAACATTTCTATACGAAATTGTATTTACTAATTTCTCGAAAAGAATAAACCTAGAACAGTGATATGTTCTATACATAATAAATCGTTTAAAACTTATGCAAATGCAAAGACATTTTTCAGGGTTGCTAATTTCTGTTTTTTTGTTTGTTAGAATGTTGTAAACTAGCATAATCATACCGCGTTAACACACGAGAAAAGTGTATTAAAACTAATTTACAGGAACGCCTAACAAGTCAGGAAATGTTTAGAATTTGTGAAGTTCATTTGCTATTATTAGTATTTACATTGTTCTCACGGGAGTCAAACCAATGGCCGCTGACTCTTGCAGACTCTCAAGCCAAATCTATATTTTAACTTTACTTAAAACAAAGTTCACATTGGTTTCTAATTTTATATTTTTACACTGATTTGCCATTTTCTATAGGTTATCCAGTTTTAAATACTAAATTAAATAATAATCGACCTCTGAGAACTGACACTAGGAAACTTAAATATAAAAGAAATAAGAAGAAAATTTGAAGAATATGTAAGAAGAGTTCTTTATACATCCCTACTAGAAGAGATGAAGAGTTAGTGAAGTTCCCTGTGCTTGCGTCTGGCTGAGTTCGGTCAGGTCTGGCAGTGGGGCAAGGTCAAGGCAGGTGAGTCGAGAAAGCCAATGTAAACGTGATGTAAATGCTCCAGTAGAGCATTCCCTTGTTTGTGGCTACAGCCTACTACTGTGGCATTCTTGGAACATAAAACAACTCGTGTTTGATATTTAGTTTCAAACTGTATTCGATCTTCTTGAACATTAGCGAATTTCACAGCTATTCCTTTCTATCTCCAAAGAACAATTAATGAAACGTCATAAAGACTAAATCACTGTTGAGATGTAGACCACTCTTATGAGGGGTTTAAAGGCCAAATATGTGGTGAAGGATGAGTGTGATGAAGTGGTAGTAATGAGTTAAGTGTAGTTTTGTTACAAACTAAGGCCGACTCTTCTTAGAATGGGTCATTGAGTAATAACCCAACGACCAATGGAACGTCGTGAGCAAAACAGTTGCAATTTTGAGTTTCAGACATCTGTTGAGTCAAATGGCACAACTTTGTATATCACTAAATCACTATTTGAGATGCCGACCACTCATGAGGGTATTTTAAGGCAAATATGTGGTGAAGGATGAGCTTGATGAGTGGTAGTAATGAGTTATGAGGTGTAGTCTTGTTACAAACTAAGGCCGACTCTTCCTTAGAATTAATTAATAGCCCAATGACCAATGGAAATACAAGGACGAACGGCTTAACGTGACATCCGAACCACGCAGGTGATGGTCTGATATGTCTAAACGATGGTGGGAGTTGATGCGGGTATCATCAGATGATCACTGAGACTATCTGAGCCGCTTTAGACCTATATCATCCTCAAAACCTGACCTCATACCTCATACCTGACCAGTACATACATTTATATACTGCATAATTAAGTCTGGTGGTCTAGCCACTCTGCAGGTCGCAATTTGTGTACGATTTTCACGAAATTTGACACAATTGTTCCTGTTCTTAATCTCTTGGTTAAGTTCGTTTATAAGCAAAATCGGTTTTGGGAGGTGATTATTCACAACAATATATTTTTTAGTTAGTGACGATGGGGCACAACTGCCCCGAAACGCGCGTCCGTTAAGAAGAAACCAACATCTGTAGGATCAAGAGGCACCACACAAAGGTAAATCTTTTTAATAGATGGTCCTACACTGGGTCTACATAATAAATATATTTTTATTCTGTAAAACCAACAAATAACTTTCAGCCACACGAAGATTGCGGTAGAACCTTTTTTCGCCACTACCTTTGACTGGCTGATTAGACCTTAGATTGAATTTTGTTGAATTTGTTTGCCATTTTGTGGATTTTATTGTGGTGCCATGAGTTTTTATACCAAGTTTAATCGAAATCGGATCATAAACTTCATAGTTTGACTGGGACCGTATGGTCCTGTAATCCAGCTTCATGGAGGTCATCTTTGAGGATGATATAGGTCTAAAGCGGCTCAGATAGTCTCACCATCGTTTAGTCATATCAGACCATCACCTGCGTTGTCTGAATTCACGTTAAGCCGTTGGTCCATTTATTGGTCTTTGTATATTCATTGGGCTATTAATTAATGACCCATTCTGGAAGACACCTTAGTTGTAAATAACCTATAATAACTCATTACTACCACTCATCACACTCATCCTTCACAACATATGTGCCTTAAAAATACCTTCGAAAGTGGTCGGCATCTCAAATAGTGATTTAGTAACTCAGTTTGTATAGCATAAACTCCATTTTAGGGGGAAATGCGCCCTCTCCTCAATGACATTTCCGGTTTAAATTACACCCTGTTATATGAAATTCACTAGAATTCACGGTAGGCTATGCGTCGGCTATGTTTTTATATGCGATGGTTCAAGAAAACTAAAGCTAAAGATAATTATTACGAAAGACTGTGTGTGTGTGTGTGTATGCTTCACGACCTGCAATTATAATTCTATTCTATTAAACTTTCACCTCACACGCCAGCTATGTTGTAAGATTGGTTCAAACAAAATATTAACCTGACACGGGTTCGTAACATGAATATTATTGAACGTTTCGTACAAATAGGTTTAGAGGAAATATGTGTAAACCCCTACAACACTTACAAACCTACAAGGTTAGTATAGAGCTCAAACTGGAATTGATTTTATGTTCCTGTCTTAGAAATCAGAAGGAACTAAAGTAAAACTCCATAATCAAAACGCTCTTGGTAAAAATTATCTTTATACAAGAATTTTGTAAAAATTGATTTGTATAAAGAAATTTGGTGTTTATAACTTGTTTTTACCAAGGGTGTTTTTGTTTATACAATTTTATTTTAATACCTTACATCCCTTACTTTATCAAATTGAACCAGAAGGAAATATTATTTTGTATTATGGTACAAAACTATATTTAGAACATTATTTAGTTCGTATACAATGGCAAGGAACCACGAAGGGGCTAGGAAGTTACCAAAGATTGATCATCGTTCATTTTATAGTTTATACATACGGACATACTGTTGTACTATATAAGAATAATAAAAATATGTTAAAACAGTTCAAAGTCAAAATAATTTTGTTGATTAATATGAAAAGTAAATTCATCTCATTATCTTCTAAACTAAGATGTGAATGAAACAATGTTCTTGAATTCCGAAAAAATCTAAAAATATACTAGATTAATGGTTGTATTACATGTTATTA
Source organism: Matsumurasca onukii (assembly GCA_018831715.1). Lineage (NCBI taxonomy): Eukaryota > Metazoa > Arthropoda > Insecta > Hemiptera > Cicadellidae > Matsumurasca > Matsumurasca onukii. The sequence goes on from CM032062.1 coordinate 10,912,014, forward strand.
TCGAATTTTCTTTGGAAACACGAGATATTCATGCCGTAAGATCCAGACCGGCGACCATGAAATGAGCACCGATCCTGACCCCCAAAATACGTTTTGAGCACTTATTTCACACTTTATATAAATGTGTATATGTAATCGACCCGTTATAATGGACCACTAAAGACTGAGGCTGTAAACGGAGCAAATTAGAGTAACAAATTGCAAAGAAAATTCTATTCACTCATGCCAGCGGCGCTTTAGTGCTTAGCTGCGTGTCGGCCGGTTCTTATTTTGGTGGATCTCGAGGGTGGTGGAAAGTTAAAAGAACTGCTTCTTACTTCAAAGAGGTTGTTGAGTACGCCAACAAAGATGTTCGGTAAATCGTGGGTAACGGTGGAGTAAACAAGCAATTAAAGCATGTTTGATCTTTGGCTTAACCGTGTGAGAGGTTTGCCAGCGACCTAACACAAGCTGATAGACTACAGATTACAGACACAGTGCATGAAACTCAGCCCCTCCAAACTGTCTGGCTGGTTTCAGTAAACTTACAAACCCAATGGTTGCTCAAACCCTGAATATGGCATTTTCCGGGGAACTGGTTTCGCCACTAGTCACATTGTTGAAATCGCTTAAGCAATTCTTCAGAGCGGTACGGTAGAGAGGCAGGTAAGTTTTATTGTTCCTACTGCGAACATCTGTGGACTGTACAAGTAATGTAAGTCCTTGTCGAGGGATCGTCGCACATCTTTTCAACGTGGGATTTATGGCAAAGAGTACCAAAGGAGGACGTGAGTGAAAGAGACTTCGCTCCGGATTGTGAATACACTGGGATTCGTGGCGTGGTCCTGTAATCCAGCTTCATGGAGGTCAGGTTTTGAGGATGATATAGGTCTAAAGCGGCTCAGATAGTCTCAGTGATCATCTGATGATACCCGCATCAACTCCCACCATCGTTTAGACATATCAGACCATCACCTGCGTGGTTCGGAAATCACGTTAAGCCGTTGGTCCTTGTATTTCCATTGGTCATTGGGCTATTAATTAATAACCCATTCTAAGGAAGAGTCGGCCTTAGTTTGTAACAAGACTACACCTCATAACTCATTACTACCACTCATCACACTCATCTGTCACCACATATTTGCCTTAAAATACCCTCATGAGAGTGGTCGGCATCTCAAATAGTGATTTAGTGATTTGGTGTAAATAGTAAATAAGGAACTGTACATACTGTAATAGTTTGTAGCCATCGGGTGAATAGCTAATTGTGTTAAATGTTAGAATAATTATAATTAGACTGTAAATTAATCTATACTAATATATAAAAATGAGATGGTGTGTGTCTGTCTGTTCCTCAATCCCGCAAATATCACTGGACCAATTTTAATGCAATTTTACAGGAATGTGGCTTGATTTTCAGCAAGTAGTAGCCACTGTCGTCAGGTTGGGTGAAATCTAGCTTTCGGAGTGGGTAAGTTCCTTCTTGAATAAGGTATTTCTTGAGTGAACTATTTAAAGCTCTTCAAATTTGTAAAGCAATATTTTTTTGGACTACCGGAACCCTTTTGGGAGGAGGAGATTTAACCAAAAAAGCGGTTTTAATTATCTGAAAACAGTAAATTTCATCAGATTTCAATGAAATATATAATTATGAAAAAGTGTCCTGACTCACTCAATCATAGTCAGACCCCAGCCCAAACCTACAGACTTAAAACTTTGCACACCAATTTCTGGTAGTCCAAAACCACCCACTAAGAAACGGATTTGAAAATTTTCAATTTTAAAGGTGGTTTTAACACAGGTTTCGGCGAGAGTGACTATGGCTCTCGCAAGGTAGTCAAACACCGAAAAGCACTGATCCGGTTTGCGTATCTGAATGTGACGGGCATTAGTTGATATTTTACCGGTGGTTAAGCTCTTGGGTCTCCATCCAAAGTCTACAGGTTACATGGTTTTACTCTAACAATGTAAAAAATATGTCAAGAGAATTTGAAAAATAATCGATTTAAATATTATAAAAATAAATTTGAAAACACAATATTCTAAACCTATTTCTAAACCGGTAGTTGGTTATGGAAATATTTTAGCATTTTATGAACTCGTCATAATCGCAAAAAACCCAACAAATAATAAATACTGCGCCATATTAGTTTATACTAATAACACAGATTCGTATGAATACGTACGATCAAATAATAGGTCTAAAATATACAAATTCGTGTATTCACAGACATTTAAACAATTAATTCCTGAACGGGAACATTTATTTTCTGATTTAAAGTTTTTTTCTTCTGAAAATTGACAATAACATTCCTGGTTTTACAAATTGCACCATTTTAGATTTAAGGGTACTCACAAAAGTTTGAGCTTTCTTGCAGAAGAAACTGTGGATTCTAGTGACGAATAGAGAAGGCAACAGGCACATATCACTTGAGTTGAGTTGACACTCTTGCAGCTGTTATGAATTGCTATCTGCAACGGGCCGCATTATCTACACCACAAGAGACCGTGAACCAGTTGAAGGTAGTTAGGCTATATCAGCTGATTCATACACCTGTACCTCTGCCTTTATCAGCTGTGTTGTTATAGAGATCAACTGTTATCTTTGCACTTTGTCAACGAAACTGTGCCGGAGTACCAACATGGAGGAACACAGTGTGTATCTTGAACCTGACAAGGATTGCCGATTAATCAACGGGAACGTTCTATAACAGCAGGATGTATGTTCAGTTATGCCTTATTGATTTAAAATTTAAATCACTATTGACAGTCACAGGTTTTGGAAAACATATTTAATTTCAACCAAGATTGAAGGCATAAACAAACAGGTGGGTCGGAGTGTGTAATGGTTAGCATCCTCGCTCGGCAAGTGAGAGGTACGAGCATAAGAGGCAGTTTTATTCCGCAGTTTTGTCTTCAAATTTCCCTAGTATAATTTCTTATCATACTCAAATCTTTTATATATTTTTCTCTAGTATAACTTACCTGAGTAAACTTCCTCAACACTTTTATTTCATAAAATCAAAACGTAGCGACATGGGTTTAGCTACGCTCGTAGCCTTGCTTCAGCCTTCGACTCAATTTGTAGAGTTTTGAAAACGTGGGACTCGTGGCGTGGTCCTGTAATCCAGCTTCATGGAGGTCAGGTTTTGAGGATGATATAGGTCTAAAGCGGCTCAGATAGTCTCAGTGATCATGATGATACCCGCATCAACTCCCACCATCGTTTAGACATATCAGACCATCACCTGCGTGGTTCGGAAGTCACGTTAAGCCGTTGGTCCTTGTATTTCCATTGGGCTATTAACTAATGACCCATTCTAAGGAAGAGTCGGCCTTAGTTTGTAACAAGACTACACCTCATAACTCATTACTACCACTCATCACACTCATCCTTCACCACATATTTGCCTTAAAATACCCTCATGAGAGTGGTCGGCATCTCAAATAGTGATATAGTGATCTAGTGCTTAAAACTTGTCAGAATCGGTGCTAATTTCATGGTCCGGGAAGATTCAGGAAGATTGCTAATTTCATTTTTCCTAAGAAGATCCGCTAATAAAGGAAAACATGAAAAGTATCTACTGTCTGAAGAAGAATGGATGAGAAACATTGTGATGAATGAGTTGTTTGGCGAGAAGTGCTGCAGAGAATGGTGGAGGGAGGCAGAGTGATGAATGCTCAAAGGCGTTATTATAAGCAATGAAGCTCAGTCGTTCTGCTACACTCTATAGCGAACAACAATTATCTTGATGAAGACTTAGATAAAGGCTGTTTTTGAAGTATGATTAAAGTAGGGCTGTATGTACTACATGTTTGTTTGGCTTTGGACAGTTTCTATACACTAATAATATCTTGTGTGCTGTACAGGGTGTCCCATAAGTAAAGTGCCAAACTCTGGGAAAAGGTTTTATGGGTCAAAATGAAGAGAAAATCAAGAATAATTTTTTTCAAAAACTCTTAGTTAACCAGATATTCGCCGTTTTATATTTTCACCAATTATTTATTATCTCCCACACCATGTATCGGATTTGACTCAAACTTAACATACATTTGTATCTAAGTAAGACCATTTAGGGGAAAATTACCAGTACGATCTAACTTATCATTTTAAAACAGTGGATATTTTATGGTATTTTTAGGGGATGTTTGGCGTTACACCTTAAATAGCGAATACACGGTGAGTTTTACGATAAAATGTAAACAATGTTGTTTTGTAGAGAATTTTTTATCTATCTATTAACACCAAAGTCAAAAAATCAATTCAGAATCAACAAAATTACAGTGGAAACCGTGGCAAACATCAAGATTATAAGGTGGAAAGTTGTCTGTTTTCAGCCAGAGTTTCCCCTAAAACTTCGTTGTTTCCTAACAGATTTTCATGAACTTGATAACAATAGATAGGTGATAAAATCTTCTACAAAACGGTATTCTTTACATTTTATCGTAAAACTTACCGTTTATTCAATATTTAAGGTGTAACGCCAAAAATGCCCTAAAATACCATAAAATAGCCACCGTTTTAACATTATACGTTAGATCATGCTGGTATTTTTTCCCTAAATGGTCTTACTAAGATACAAATGTATGTTAAGTTTGAGTCAAATCCAATAAGTAGTATGGGAGATAATAAATAATTAGTGACAAATATAAAATGGCAAATATCTGGTTAACTAAGCGTTTTTGGAAAAATTTTTATTCTTAATTGTCTCTTTATTTTGACCCATATAACCTTTTCCCAGAGTCTGGCATTTTACTTATGGGACACCTTAAAGGGTGTCCAGTATTGGGATCACACCAGGTGATTTGTTAGGTCATAATAAAGGGTCATTATGACCTGACAAATCACCTGGTGAAGTTTGATCCAGTAATTAGTGGACACTGGACACCCTGTATACTGTACTGTATAGTTATACAGATTTAGTATTCCAAATTAAACGACATTTCCCACGACTTATAATTCAATTCAGTTCATAGATAAGATCAAATACAAGCGACTTTGTATTATTTGGTTTCCTCAGTTTTGTATCGACGATCTTTTAAAAATATATTTCGATTTTCGACACATTAGGTCTCTTTAAAAGATAAACACAGCAGTTTCGTCCCTGATTAGTTTTTAACTTATGTTTTGATATGTTGCCCGCAAATTTCCTAGATAGTGTGGCGGTTTTTTTTTTCTTTGTTGTATTTTGTGACATTTACAACCGATAAACATCGAGGTAAACACCACAAAGCTTGACTTGTTTCTATCATATTTTCCACATTTCTACATTATATTAAAACAATAAATTTGTTAAATCTGCTGCTGTTAAATTTTGGATGTTGGCCTTTTTGTTGTACCAGTGTCGTTTTAACTATAGTTTTACGTATTCTGTTTATTCTGATACTTCCTCTTTGTTTATGTCTGCCATTGTTGTGTCCAGCAAAAACCTGGAATTATTTCTGTGAGTAAGCACTTACTGTGGTTTATTTACAGAAAACGCCTGGAAGTCTTATTAATATGATATCAGCTGATGGTGTACAGAAGGAAGGATGGGGATGTCTCAGGCTTGACCTAGCCAACTTGTCCTACTTACATTTGCGATACATTTAGACTGTTTACACGGGTAGGAGAGCAGGTTCCAAATAGACGTGGCAAGTCGCCAGCCTCGGTGTCGGTGGTCATCATGTTCACCATTGACACCGAGTCACGAGGACAAGTCATGTACAGGGACACACGTGCATAGGTGGACCAAAGATATAACATGGATGCTTCATAAGGGGATGTTTTATTAACTTGGAACTGCCAAAGATGTAACTGTTTTGTTAGGATACAGTTCTGTTCATTTATATTACGTGCCCATTCATGCACCGAACTTTTTTAAACTTTACACAGTTTACAAAGTAGATTCTAAAATTATTCTGGGAAAATTTCAGCTCCCTAACCTTGTAGTAAAAAAATGGTGGCATATTGAAAATTTTACCAATTTGTTTCCTATAAAACTACTTTCATGAGTTATTATCGTCGGAAGTATTTTTAGATTGCCACCCCGATCACCAGATTTAACTGTATGTGACTTCTTTTATGGGGTTGATTGAAGGAACAAGTTTATACCCATAGCTTCAATAATGATGAGGAACTAAAACGATCAATAGAAGAGGAACTTCTCCGGATACCGCGGAGCTTTGTAAGAGCTACGAATAATTACTTAAGCGCTGTTATCAGTGTGTTGCTGTGGATGGGTTACAGTTTGAATAATTTTGGACTTTAAGGATTTTCATTAGGCTATTTTAATTTTTTTATTTAAAGTCACATTGCCCTAGAATGTAACAATAAAAATATTTTATAAAACCAAAACCCCTTTTTAATGTTTTTAAAGTATTGTTTTTCAATATGCCGCCATTTTGTTTCTACAAAGGTTAGAGCTGAATTTTCCCAGAATATTTTAGAACCTACTTTGTAAACTGTGTAAAGTTTAAAACGTTCGGTGCATGAATGGGCACGTAATATAAAATTAAACGTTTAAACCTCTCGTGGGACACTCGGTATATATAAGTGAAGAGCGTTTAAAAAACTAGGGCCGATTAATTGGGTCATTAATTAAAAGTCCAACAACCAATGTATTATGTAATGAATTAACGTCTTAACGTGGCTTCCGAACCACGGGGAGTGGCCATCGTGAAACTTCAGCGCCAAGCCGCGAAGGAGGCCAAGAAAAATAAACTAATAACAGAAACAGACTACTATCAATTTTAATAGGCTTTTTAAAGACACAACGTTGTTTCACGGTGGAAGCTAAATCACTAAATCACTATTTGAGATGCCGACCACTCTCATGAGGGTATTTTAAGGCAAATATGTGGTGAAGGATGAGTGTGATGAGTGGTAGTAATGAGTTATGAGGTGTAGTCTTGTTACAAACTAAGGCCGACTCTTCCTTAGAATGGGTCATTAACTAATAGCCCAATGACCAATGGAAATACAAGGACCAACGGCTTAACGTGACTTCCGAACCACGCAGGTGATGGTCTGATATGTCTAAACGATGGTGGGAGTTGATGCGGGTATCATCAGATGATCACTGAGACTATCTGAGCCGCTTTAGACCTATATCATCCTCAAAACCTGACCTCCATGAAGCTGGATTACAGGACCACGCCACGAGTCCCAGTCTATGGTTGTTTACACACAAAGAGATGACGTGTTATGCTATGATACTCCATATGAGCTCGAATGAAACTGGATCGTCAATTGATAGATCGTCAACGTCAAGTGACAAGCCAACTGATGGAGTAAATAAAATATAGTCAGCTGAGCCAGCATCAATAACTGACACAGCAACACTGCCTGGTCAAGAGATTCCTCTAACCAAGAGATGTGTTTAATTATACTAATACTATAGTTTTATTGAAAAACTAGCTCCAGTATATGTTTTACTCTTCATATTTACTCGTTAAAAAATTGTCGAAGAAATAAGTGAATAATTTTATTTTCTCAGTCTCGAAACTATAAACGTTATTTTTATAAGATAACGTTAGATTTTTAGTAAGAAGTTGAAACATTGGTTATTGCAGTTAGATAATATTGACAACTTAGTTTTAATATGTGAATGAATGGTGTGAATGTGTATCAGTTAAGGGCGTACATGCTAGCTGAGCCATGCAGGGACTAAGCATATGCTTATGCATAGATCTACGACGGCCTTTTTTCTTTTCTTTTAAATTCGATACATTAACGCTTTTTATGCCAGAGACGCCTGATGGTTCAGTGTTGTACGCGGTTTGGGAGTTCCAAACCTTAGTTTTGTTTGTAACGGGGTGAATGTTGTGTGGATGTGTTGTATATATAACTAAAATAGGACTATTTTTAATTATTTTAGAATCAGTATAAGGGCATACAACCAACCTTTTCATTTATGTATAAAGTCCGAACGCTGCTGATTTTGGAATTTTCCTAAGTTTCCTGGAGGCTCTAAATTTTCTTATAAGATTTAGGCAGTAATTTTATATTTGTTTTAGTTTAATATTTTTTGGCAGCCTGACAAGTTTTGTTTTGCATTTCATGTAAAAATTGGAAATAAATCATTCTTATTCTATTTTCCTCGTGCCACACAGCTAAACTTGACACATAATAAACAACTTTAAAAAGTAAAATATCTTCTCACCAACATTTTGTTCCTACAATACCATATCTGTGATAAAATCTAATCTGAAAGTCAATTCGTATTATATTTTCTATGCAATGTTTATAAATATAAGTATACAACACTCATTCTCGACTCTGTGTCCTTAGCGGTCTTCAAAGATAGGGTTTCTTGTTAGCTAACAGACCTTGATATATCCGAGATGTAAGGCTTATCTCCGGCCGAGTTCAGACCCAGGGACTGATAAACATGACATTTCACGCACGATTTTGCACAAGACACCTTATCTCATTCAAATACAGTAGTAGTGAACCTTTTCTTCCTCTTCACCTCTTGCTAGCTTTGCAGTAGTATGGGGTTGATCATCACCACAATAAATTTTACTTTTACTCATTAACTTCAATGTAGATATACTTAATAAATCAGACATTGTTTAAACTTTTCACAATTTTAATTTTATAAAGAGCTAGCTTACGCCGGCTAAGGCATTTTCAGTTTAATAACACAAGGCAAACTCAACTGTATAATTATGTAACTTGAACATAAAAAATAAAACATATGTACAAAAAAATTAAATTTCTAAATTTAGATATAACATTATATGAAATAATTACTATTAGTCGAAAATATTCTTTGATGTCCTAACTTTTTGTTCGATTTGATCTTTAACTATTGGTATAAATATATTACTAAAATTTAGAGAAGGTTGGGATATGCAATTATTTTTAAACACACTCATGCAAGCACTTTCAATTTGGTTTCTTTTAGTCCAGGAAGTTTCTTTGAAAACTAATGTTGATGATTCAAATTTGATAGAGTGGTTTTCAGACAGAGCGTGTTCAACTAATTTAGATTTTTCAGAATTTTTCATTTTATAATTGTATATATGTTCTTTGATTCGTGTTTTAACTGGCCTGGAAGTCTGTCCGAAGTATGATTTTTCACATTCAAAAGTTTAAACAATGTCTGATTCATTAACACCATCTTTCATCAAATATTTACCGAAGTAGATATGCTTAACAGTTTTACTTAAATTCAATCAAAAATAGAAAACGCAACTCAATCTTACACATTGTCTTAAAAGCATTAAACTGATGTAAGCTCATTTATAATCTTGCACTACTTTTTCGGTAAGCATAAATACAAGATTTACTGTACTAAATTCATAACTCAATTCATTTGTTGTACGTAGTCATTGATTTATAGTTCATTAGTTAATTGCTAGGTTGGTAATTATTGGCTGGTCAACTTTCATAGTAGGGTGGACAAATTCGAGTGAGCTGATTCTCATGTTGATACCGAACGATTTTACGTAAGAGAGGTTTATTCAGTCACGGATAATATACTCAACCGAACATTCAAGACCAATCGTTTGTATTATTCTATTTTCCCAAATCCATGTATGTTAAAAATGTTCAAATAGGTTATATTACTTACATTACCTCTACAGAATGGAAAAGTACGATTACCTCGATCTCCAATAATATTTGTCTGAAATGTGAAGGTTTGTAAACAAATATTGCGAAATCCCGTTTTATAGTTAATTTTGGACTCAGATATGAGATTTCCGAGAAACTTTAGGTTAACCATAGTTGGCGCAGTTAAAGCTGAACACACTCATAAATTATAATAATACTAGTACCTAATTTACTCACCTTGACCTTATACTTTATTTGCAAGTCCTCTTCTTTATTTTGTAAATTACACAAACATTAACTTTCAATATAACTGTATAATCACTTTTTCTACCCCACGTGACTACAAATTACTTAAGTCAACTAGGTTAAATTAATCAGACAGTAAAATAAGTCAGTTTATTTATGGTTTGAATGGGGGCAATATACTTCATGACTGAATAATTAACAAAATAACACAACAATAACACTGAGAAATACTGATAATTTGATTACAGCACGTCCACTTTCGATTTCAACAATACGTACGAAACGGAAATCACTGCCACCTATTTACGTGAGAATCACAGCACCAACTACCAGTAGCAGCACATAATCCACCGCACAAGACGCGTTGCGATCGAGTTGGCAGTGAAAGGGAACAGCTGCTGCTATCTAGCAGCTGTGACAAACTTTACTATTCTGTCAACCTATTGGATGAGGACCACGGATAAAGTGTTTCATATTTTCTACACGATTGAAACTGTTAGAATTTATAATATTATTTATAATATTAATTATTTGTAATATATTTATAATATGCACAGTTCTTGCTATGAGCAAATACGTAACTCATGGGATCCGTAACTTTTTATGTGGAAATTAGAAATTACTCACTTGTAGAAGGCATGCTAATTATTCGTATAACAGGTTTTTTACCTCAATACTTTTAACAATCGAACGTCCACAAATGCATCGTTTGTTGAACACTACTTGGCTACTTGCAGTCCAATCACACGTATACAAGTATTGAAAAAAACATTAAAATTTGTTAAAAAGGGGGTGAATCATGGATTGTAAAGAAGACTTCCTATCTATATCTTTCTACAAACTGAAAGACCCAAATATACTTAATATCACCCGTTCAAACAATAGGAATCCAATATTGGAAATTATACATGATATTAAAAAAAGAAAAATAGTTCAAGAAATAATATTTGTCTTTGAAAATCTCGTCATTATCTTTAGTTACTCTATGGGCGAAGCATTCTATTTAAAAATTAAAATTAATGTGGTTCAAAAGTACAATATGCTTTCTTCATTTTTTATTTTTTGAACAAAAATAATTTTATTTGAATGATGCTCGTATATAAATGATAATGCAACGACAGTATATAAGTAATAGAAATAATGACCCATCTACAGGTAAAATACATCCTCAATATAAAATATGTGCTTTCATTTCAAACCACATAACTTTATACTTTGGCAGTTTACTGTCATGTAAAGTGTCATTTGGTCATGGGGCGCAGCGTCAGCCACTGGACTTGCGGTCACACTCAGTTCTCACTTGCACCCCTTCTACCTGCGCCCTCTACCTGAAGGCAAAAGTTGGTGATTTCTTACTATCTTTATGAAAAAAATGATACTAAATTATTTTAATTATAATAAATATAAAAATAAAATTTACGTGGTCAGGATTAGGCTACCTTTTTCTGACTCTCTAATTAGGGGCTTAAAAGTTCGTGAGTTCGAGGTCGGCTGGAGTCATGAGGCTCTTCGCTCCGCATACAGCTTAGCTTTGGCCTTTGGCCCCAGACTTAAGACATATTTTACTGTACGTTTTACTACGTATATCATAAATGGAAAATTAGTTTAAAATTCCATTAAAATTGGACTTATAACACTGCTAGAGAGAAAAATCACTTTTTGTCCTCCATTTTGAAACAACGTTATGGTTTTCATAATTTATTTATGGATACTATCAATATAATTATTTATTTTAAATTTCATAAAAATCGGATGAAATGTCCTGTTTAGGTCATTAGCCTAAACCTTTTTTTTTTAACACCTCCTTCCCAAAAGGGGTAATTCCGGTAGTCCGATTTGGCTGACTAACGAACTTGAACGAGATATTTACAACATGAACATTTGAACCACATTTCGTGAAAATCTGATAAAAATGCAACCTAAAGAGAGTACACCTACATGCATATATCAAATAAAACCTTCTACATAATTATATGCATATAAAGTTTTGAAAATAAAGAAAAATGCTCAAAACTGGTTCTGGGGATCAGGGTCGGTGCACATTTCATGGTCCTGAGTTGGGCATCCCATGAGAACGGCATGCATATCTCTTTTTCAAAGGAAATTCTCCAATAACGTTGCACTTTTATTCCTAGAAACAAAGGTGTTTATGATATTTTAATCCCTGCGCCACGTAAATCACTCGTGTATCAACTAGTAAATAGCGGTTTGGCGTCTAAGCGTAAAGCAGCGGATGTGCAGCGGCGTCTAAGCACACGCTGATTAACCATAACCATATGATTATAGTAGTTACAGCCTAAATTAAGACAAAATACTCATCGAGAGACACGTCGTGAAACCTCACGACGCGTTCCCATAATTTACTGTACGATTGTACGAACTCCCAGTTACAAAATATCCCTATATGTTTCGAAAACTTGAAACGGAGCAAAAGAACAGTATTTGAGGGTTTCATGGTGCCATAAACAAACGTGGGCATCTTCTTAACATTACAATATATCATTGACAACTTATTGCAAATTTAACGGTTTTGTGATAAAAAAGTCCTCTCATTTCAGATAAAAATATATTAGTCGTCTCAATTCTAATAACAATATGAATATAGTAATAATTTATAATCTTAACCAAGTGTCACAACAATATGTCAGATGTCATGTTGGCTGCCTGCTTTCCAGGGCTATTTTGAGTTAACTGTAATAACTGAAGTTATTTTTCCTAACCTATCTCGTAAACAACACAAATCGCAATCAGCAAACAAGGCTTCTAGAAAATTCTCATTATTATCGTGACATTTGAATACAAATTAGTGTATTGTGTACATTTGTATTTGCTGCAAAGCAAATGAGTTTGGAATGTATTAAGATGACAGTGTGTTAACTTTATAGTGGTAAGTTTTTATTATACTATGAATATTGCTACAAGTCATGTTGGGTGATGAAATAAGTCAATGTAATGATTATTTGGGTAAAGATCTGTTATTATCGGCTATTGGACATTTTGTGATTGGATATTCATTCACATTTGAACGAAAGCATCCAATTCGAGCTATCTTGGCTATGGTTTGAAGTGCTATCTTGCCTTACCTCTGGACATACTCAACTAAAGACCTAGCCTTGTCCTTTTAGAAGACTAGATGAGAAAAATATGTTGGTGAATTGAAAAGTGACAGACATGCTAAGTTTACACTGGCATGTAGCAGTGGTTCCACTAAATCACGTCAATTTCAGTGTCATGCCACAGAAGTTTCTACTTAACTAACTTGTTGCTTGGTATGCAACAGGTTTTTCCCTTTTCTCTGCATTAAAATGATCCAAACCACTAACACCAGATAAAAAGCAATTTTTAAATAAAGTCTCCATGCTATTTTTTTGAAATTAAAAGAAGTCGTACCACTCCGTTACCCCTAAAATTATCCCGTACGACCACTGAAAATCCATCTGATCATTTTACATTAATTAAGTTTTGTCACCAACTTCTAGATGATTTCTAAAGAAGAAGCTGATGAAGACTCTAGATTGGTGCCTATCCAGTTAGAAATGTTTTGCTGGGGCAACACCGCAAATGGAGAACTTGGCTTGGGTGGGATAGAGGATTCCCAAATTCTTTCACCCAGGGAATTGCTCTTCAAGGACGTTAATCAAGTCAAATATGGTATGTTAATGATTGTTCTCAGTTGTTGTAGCCTATATTAAATTGTCGTGTTGGGTAATTTTGTGGACGTTTTTATGTGGTCACAAAGATAGGCTGTCTTAATTATAATTCTAAGCAGCAGCTTTGAATCATAACTAAGACAGCCTACTCGACTTCCTTTCGTCTAGCCATACTCGCTAAATAGAGAGCTGGTTACTTGCTGTGTTACTAGATTTACTCAAATTAGCTTTGCAAGGTGTATTTTAAGCCTTAAACATCTCCGTTGACCTGTAATCATTCAATTTCTTTTTAGTACGCTAATTTTCTTAGTTTTTGTGTCAAGTAAAAAAATCACATCACTTGGCTAATTTAACAGATATATTGTTTTAGTTTATTTATGTCATTGCTTTTAAGTTGTGTGTTTACATCTCAATTTTAAAAACCGTGTTGCTAGTTATAAGCAAAATCATATGTTTCAGTTGCCTGTGGAAAGTTTCACACTCTGCTAGTGACTACTTCAGGGTCTGTGTTTTCATGTGGAAGCAATGATTATGGCCAGTTGGGGCATAATAAACCTCAAAAGCGATTTGGTATGTATAGCAATACTAAAACCCACTATTAAGTGTCATTTGTAAAAAAAGAGAGGATAAAGGAGATCTGGCTGTAAACAATGAAGAAGATTGCTAAATACTGAGAAAAACTATTTAATCAAGAAGTTTTATTTACACATAATACAATTTAATTTATACTTGAAATTCATCAGTGACTGAACTCCAGATGGATTGGTCAAAAATAAATTTAAACAGATGGCGGCTAACTAAAAAAGTGGCTCGTCAACTATTTTGCTTAAGGAGTATATGGGCCTTCTCACAAGCTAAGTGCAAACAGCAGACTTGAGCGCAGCGAGCTCTATACACCTGATTCTTGTGGGCAATCTATTGAAGTGCAGTATCGCAGCCACCGGGAAACTTTTCAGAATCCTGGCCAGTCTATATTGTGGGGTGTCGAGGTCTGCAGCACATGAGTGTTGTAGCGATGGACATCACTTCTTGTTACGTACTGAGAGACATTCTCTCGGATGTAGATGAGAGAGTTTAACAGATACTGTCCATACACAGTTAACACTTCAAACTTCTTGAAAAGATGCCTGCAGTGGTCTAACGACTACAGGCGTTACACGTTGTTATTACATTGTCTAGTTTCCCTGCCTAAGGCTGTGGTCAAAATAGTTTACAAACAAATATAATACAAATTCAAAGTTAAAAAACAGTTTCAAAATTAGAACCTGTGGATAGATATGACAGTTACAGTTAACACAACAATAAAATAAAAATATGAAAATAATTTGAAAAAAAATCTCAAGCTCTTGGTTTGACAACATTAAAGGATGTATTGAATTCAAGTTTTAGTCATACTAAATGATTTGGAAAATGTTGCAGAGAAAGTGGATGGATTAGATGCTTTCAACGTGTGAAGTGTCTCATGTGGAGAGTTCCATTCGGTTGCAGTCAACGAGTGGGGGCAGGTTTTCAGTTGGGGGGATTCAAGATATGGTCAGCTTGGTGCGTCCAATTTGTGTTTAACAATTTGTTAACAAATGTAAAAATTTATTTCAAAAGAAATAGATGAACAAAAGAAAAAATTAGCCCGAGCTACATATCAAGCGTGTGTGTTTGTAAATTTGTATTTTTGGACCACTAGAGTGACGAGGACTAATGACTCAAGCATGAACATTAACCCCGCGCTCGGGCTGCTTTAAAATTTAAAACACCATGGGCTTTTCACGAGGTTTCCTCCAGGTGTGCAAACACGTCTTTTTTCTTTTGAACCAAGTTTATTGATATCAAACTTGAATAAGAGTACATATAAGAAATTATTATTTATCGCTACTACAAAAATTTAGTTTAAAAAATGTAAATTAAGATGAAGAGCCCTAAAAAACAACATACCGCTAGCAAATATTACAAAGTAAAATTAAATAGTAAATCAATACAAGGTACCAACATTCAATGAATGGGTTTGAATAATTATTTTTAAGGTAATTGTAAGACAAAGGCAACGATATAATATGGAACTAACTCATCAGGACAAACGATGCACTAACTCTTTCTCTCGGTCATTCACAATTCTCAGACTCCTCGCCCACAATGTCCAAAAGTCTTGAATACGATATTCTTCCCTCTCCATCTTATCGAACTAAAAATTAAGCACCATAACGTAAACAACAATCTGATTTTCAAACTAGCATAAACCATCACTCAGAAGGGCGCATTACCGAGGTTTCATCCAGCAACTGATCTGCCACGACTAAACGTCCATGTACGCTACTAATTCGCTTCACATTGACCCCTTTGTTAAAACTAAGAAAATGGCGTATCTGGGGTTCCTTGGAAAGAGGCACGTGAGGTACACCGATCTAGACCTACCGACAACAATAAAACCTGAATTTTAATACAAAAGAAAAAGACACGGAGGAAACACGAGGAAACTGCGGAGCCCGGGACGCAGGGTTAAGCATGTTTCTTAAGCTAAGGTTGGGATTAACTAATTACAATCTGTATTGTTTACATTTTTACACAACTAGCAGTATGGAATATCGAATACTTTAAACTTGATAATACTGTTTTTTTGTTCTTTAATATATTTAACACCCACTTGAATTGAAAACGGCCCTTACTATTACCTTACCTTACTTTACCTTAGTCGTCCGATATAGGAGATTGTAAATCACTTCGCTGCTTCAGGCTACAGTTATGAATGATTCAGTGGTCCTGATGCAAAAACATTGTTATTAAATTAATTAATTTGTTTGTCAATAAGAACTAATTACGTGGACACTTATTTAAAGTGTAATGGTCCAAATTATGGCAGTGCCAAAGAGAAAGCAAATTAAACATCTGAGTCGGTTATCAGTTGAGCAATGCTAAGTTACTTTAAAAAACCACAGCAATTTTTCAACTTTGAGTTGGAAGTTTGTACATTTATGATGAGTTTCGCGAAAATAGGTTTTAGTGTGTAGCTATGAAAAATACAGGGTGTTTTTTTTTAAACGCAACCCAATGTTCAAACTATAGAAAGTCATTTTTTTCGAACGCTATATGGTCATAAATTGTATCATTGGTTTGTTCACTTCAATATCGATCAGATGGTATGTATTGTTGCAGTAATATAGTGGTTTGGATTCCTAATTTGATGTTATTGTAAAATAAACGCAATCATGATTTTTAGCAAAAATCAATGAGTGTTTATTGTTGAAGAATACTTAAGAGCAAGATAATTTTTTTTGTCAAGAGGAGTTTGAGGTCAGGTTTGCAGGCATGAGTAGGCTATTTTCTTTTGTTGTTTCAAAATTCTTAAAGTTTTTAGGAGAATTTTCTTATCCAACACTAACATTCTTCATCACTTCTTCATTCAGTACAGACCGCCTTCTGTTATGTTTTCTGTTCCCTACAGAACTGTTTTGTTAAACTTTTAAACTTTTATCTGTGAATTTTAGATTTGTTTGGAATACTACACACCTGTAAACACTACCCCAAACGCCCCTTGACAAAAAAATTTATCTTGTTCTTAAATATTCACAACAATAAGCACTTTTGATCTTTGCAAAAACTATGATTGTGTTTATTTTACTATAACATCAAATTATGAAACCAAAACCACTATATTATTATAACAATACATACCATCTGATAGATATTGAAGTGAACAAACCAATGATACAACGTATGATCATATAGCGTTCGTAAGAAATTACTTACTACAATTTGATTATGGGTTGCGTTAAAAACACCTGTATAAGGATGGACAAACCCATACCAAACAAATTATAAAAGTTCTTGGTTTTCCTAAGGACTCTCAAAAGTATTTAACTCTTGAATGAATGAAATAAGTGCTTTATTTGAGTTTTCTGTTTACATGATTGGTTTCACACACAAAACCAGGTAAAAATAACACTTTTTCAGCTATGGCCTGAAGAGCCTAGCTGGGTCAGCATGTATAGTAAAAAATAATAACTCTTTAAATATCAAAGTATTAAGTGTCAGTATTGCAATGACCAAACTCATGGTAATAAGCTAATAAAACACTCTACACACATCAGCCTACTAGATTTTATTTAGGAAAATTTAATAAAGTTATGACTTTGGTTTTGACAGGTCTTCGAGATGTGGAAGAACATATATTTTACAAACCAAAGATAATTAAGTCGTTAGCTGCAAGTTTTGTTCTTCAAATTTCATGTGGATACAGACACTGCATAGCCCTAACCAACAGTAAGTATTAATCTACAAAACTTTTACTTTTATAATTTTATCTAACTGACAGTTCAAATTGGAGTAGGTGATTATTTTTCAAAAGGCATTGATAGGTGTTGAACTATTATTGCGACATTTTCCATCGCTAGTGAGCAAAAGATCACGCACATTTCGGATCTGCAATCTATCCCGCTCTTCAGATGAAAGTAACCTAAACATAACGAAGAACATTAGAAAATGAATCTAGCTTAAAGTAATCGCTTGCTGACCAGTAAGTTACAACCAAAACAACATGTAGCTGTTGAAGTCAAACTAATTACAATCTGTATTGTTTACATTTTACACAACTAGCAGTATGGAATATCAATACTTTAAACTTGATAATACTGTTTTTTTTGTTCTTTAATATATTTAACACCCACTTGAATTGGAAAACGGCCTACTATTACCTTACCTTACTTTACCTTAGTCGTCCGATATAGGAGATTGTAAATCACTTGGCTGCTTCAGGCTACAGTTATGAATGATTCAGTGGTCCTGATGCAAAAACATTGTTATTAAATTA
Source organism: Matsumurasca onukii (assembly GCA_018831715.1). Lineage (NCBI taxonomy): Eukaryota > Metazoa > Arthropoda > Insecta > Hemiptera > Cicadellidae > Matsumurasca > Matsumurasca onukii. The sequence goes on from CM032062.1 coordinate 10,930,228, forward strand.
ATAAATTTGTTTATCAATAAGAACTAATTACGTGGACACTTATTTGAAGTGTAATGGTCCAAATTATGGCAGTGCCAAAGAGAAAGCAAATTAAACATCTGAGTCGGTTATCAGTTGAGCAGTGCTAAGTTACTTTAAAAAACCACAGCAATTTTTCAACTTTGAGTTGGAAGTTTGTACATTTATGATGAGTTTAGTGAAAATAGGTTTTAGTGTGTAGCTATGAAAAATACAGGGTGTTTTTTAAATGCAACCCAATGTTCAAACTATAGAAAGTCATTTTTTCGAACGCTATATGGTCATAAATTGTATCATTGGTTTGTTCACTTCAATATCGATCAGATGGTATGTATTGTTGCAGTAATATAGTGGTTTGGATTCCTAATTTGATGTTATTGTAAAATAAGCGAATCATGATTTTAGCAAAATCAATGAGTGTTTATTGTTGAAGTACTTAAAGAGCAAGATAATTTTTTGTCAAGAGGAGTTTGAGGTCAGGTTTGCAGGCATGAGTAGGCTATTTCTTTTGTTGTTTCAAAATTCTTAAAGGTTTTTTTAGGAGAATTTTCTTATCCAACACTAACATTCTTCATCACTTCTTCATTCAGTACAGACCGCCTTCTGTTATGTTTTCTGTTCCCTACAGAACTGTTTCGTTAAACTTTTAAACTTTTTATCTGTGAATTTTAGATTTGTTTGGAATACTAACACCTGTAAACACTACCCCAAACGCCCCTTGACAAAAAAATTTATCTTGTTCTTAAATATTCACAACAATAAGCACTTTTGATCTTTGCAAAAACTATGATTGTGTTTATTTTACTATAACATCAAATTATGAAACCAAAACCACTATATTATTATAACAATACATACCATCTGATAGATATTGAAGTGAACAAACCAATGATACAACGTATGATCATATAATGTCAGAGAAATTACTTACTACAATTTGATTATGGGTTGCTTAAAAAAAAAACACCCTGTATAAGGATGGACAAACCCATACCAAACAAATTATAAAAGTTCTTGGTTTTTCCTAAGGACTCTCAAAAGTATTTAACTCTTTGAATGAATGAAATAAGTGCTTTATTTGAGTTTTCTGTTTACATGATTGGTTTCACACACAAAACCAGGTAAAAATAACACTTTTTCAGCTATGGCCTGAAGAGCCGTCAGCTGGGTCAGCATGTATAGTAAAAAAATAATAACTCTTTAAATATCAAAGTATTAAGTGTCAGTATTGCAATGACCAAACTCATGGTAATAAGCTAATAAAACACTCTACACACATCAGCCTACTAGATTTTTTTATTTTGGAAAATTTAATAAAGTTATGACTTTGGTTTTTGACAGGTCTCGGAGATGTGGAAGAACATATATTTTACAAACCAAAGATAATTAAGTCGTTAGCTGCAAGTTTTGTTCTTCAAATTTCATGTGGATACAGACACTGCATAGCCCTAACCAACAGTAAGTATTAATCTACAAACCTTTTACTTTATAATTTATCTAACTGACAGTTCAAATTGGAGTAGGTGATTATTCTTCAAAAGGCATTTATAAGTGTTGAACTATTATTGCGGACATTTTCCATCGTTAGTGAGCAAAAGATCACGCTTATTTGGATCTGCAATCGATCCCGTCTTCAGGTGAAAGTAACCTAAAACATAACACAGAACATTAGAAAAACTAGCCAGTAACTAGCTTACACCAGTAAGCTACAACCAAACAACATGTAGCTGTTGAAGTCAAACAAATTAAGTTAAATCTTAAATAAAGTAGCCTAGAAAACTACTACAAACACAAGACACACTAAGAATGTGAACAGCAACCAGAGTAAACTGGTTCCTGATAAGGTGTTGTTGGATGTAACTTCTGCCAACAGATCTTGAGATTCAGTTTTCAGGCTCTTGAGGAGACACATGTAGCAGAAACAAAATAAATCAATGTTATTAGTACTTGTTTTTGTCTAAATGTTCTATTTTTGGGATATGCATGGCTAAGTTTAAATTTAACTTCACGTTTTTCCTCGAAGTAGGGTTATTTTTCAATTCCCAGTAACCTGTCTTTTTTAATTACAGCTGCTAAGCATCAACCAATAAAGATATTGCAACATTTTTAAGGTTAAGTTTTACTTTGACTGTTCAGATTTTACATTTTAACTTTGCAGATTATCTTTATTATACATTTTTATATAGGCTTCATAAACATTATTATGATTTAAATACATTATTATAATTAGTCTATAGATTAACACTTTCGCTACCACCATGCAATAAAAAAGTCCATATCTGTAGCTCATCAACGCCTATTTGCGGGGAATAGCTTCATATGCACAGACTGTGTGGCATTTGGGTTCATTTAAATAGACCAGCACCAAAAACTTGCAGCAGTGTAGCCTGTAATAATAAACTGTGTTTTTATCTTTATTAGTCTATTTTAAAGACTTCATTCTTTCTCTGTGGGCTACGGGAAAGCCTGCCGCGTCGCTTGGTCTGTGAGTTTGTTGACTAGTGACTTCGCCAAACAGTTGGCAGCCCGGACAAACTTTTGTTTGTGGGCTGAGTGGATCTCCACACTTGACATGCTCAGTCTGTGGTTAGGTTAGGTTGTAATGAGTGTGGGCTATGGTAATACCCCGGCCGTGATAGCTGAACTTGTCAAATATTACTAAGAGATAAGCCTTAACCCTTTGGGTCTCATTTTATTTTAAATTTTCGTAAAAGCCTCCCGCATGGGTTTCCTCCAGTCCCCTGTAAGAAAAATTTCAGCAAACCTCTGGTACGGCATTACCAGTCATTGAACCACTCCTCTAAGCTGGGATTTAGCCTCCCTAAGCTCAAAAGTGCCACTTGCCGCCTCACTGGATTTGATGAGCCATTTTCTTCAGTGATCCTCAGCTGGTCATTGTGGCCCCGCACTCGGAATGATCCAATGATTAGCATTGCACTGCACCAGAGCATCAAACCCACGCCAGACAGACAGGGGCCAACTGTTTCACTATAACCACTAAACCACCGGCTGTTTGTCGTGTTAAAACCACATGAGTTGGCCGGGTGGAGGGAGTGGTAGTTTCGTGTCTCTGCTAGGTGCCTTTAGTGTAGCGTAGTCCTTGCATATCAGAGACTGTTTCAACCGCAACCTATACTAAACATCCAAGCGTTCAAAAGGAAATAGTGTTTGTTGACCTATAGTCGACACGAGACCTCAAAGGGTTAAATGAAGCTATGTGAAAGCATAAACATTGCAGAATGTCAACAAATGACAGTTACAAATTGGCCCTGAAGGAGTTTGTTATTGTTGTGAATGACAGATGGTCAGCTGTTCTCTTGGGGGTGCAATGAGCATGGGCAGCTTGGACTAGGGAATAAAAGTGACTCAGTAAGAAATCCAACCTCATCAAGTCTCTTAGTGGCATACCGATAGCTTTCATCGCTTCCGGCGGCAGCCATAGCTTTGCTGTTTCCAAGTCTGGTAAGTACTGAACAAATATTTATTTTGGTGAAGTAGGCTAGGTCAAAATTAGTGTTGGATAAACTAATTTTAAAAGCAGCTTGCTTAAAACAAAACTAAAATTTGACCAAAACTACTTTTTTTAATTAACTTAGTTAGCTAAAACTTTAACTGATTTCAGACAAAATTAGCAAGATAAAAACTAAAATGTAGTACAACTACTACATAATGGGTTTTAAAGTAATGTGAGATGGTAACCTCTAACTTGTGGGTTTTGCAAACTTTAGTGCTAACCTATGACCGATACTTCATTCTCATCACCCCAAGGCTCACGATTGTTTGTTTTATTGCAACTATACAGGGTTATTACAAATGATGTTACTGATTTTGATTATAAATTTTACTGGTTAAAATTGCTTTAGACAATTTTAATTAGTACCATTGGAAAGAAAACTCATAAAGTTTTATTTACACTGGTTTAAAACGTATTTGCTGTTTGTTAAGTCAACTGTTATAGGTGTTGTGTAATGCTTGAATTTGAAGACAATAAGCTTGTTAAGTGCTGACCATTAACCAAAATTTTATTAGTGTCTATCCACTTTTAGTGCCAGGTTTAATGAAAACTTAGTAACCACTCTATTCACTAGTAGTAATTGAATAAAACAAATGGTGCATTAGTAAAAAAAGATTACTGACGGCTGCCTGGGACTGATTCGGGATCACACCAATCCAGTCCCAGGCAGCCATTAGTAACATCTTTTACTAATGCGCCATTTGTTTCAAAATTCAATTACTACTAGTGAATAGAGTGGTTACTAAGAGGACTTTCACTAAACCTGGCACTCAAAAAATGGTTGGACACTAATAAAATTTTGTTAATGTGATAATCCAGCACTTAACAAGCTTTATTGTCTTCAAATTCAAGCATTACACAACACCTACAACAGTTGACTTAACAAATAGCAAATATACCCAAACCAGTGTAAATAAACCGTTATGAGTTTTTCTTTCCAACGGTACCAATTAAAATTGTCTAAAAGCAATTTTACCCAGTAAAATTTATAATCAAAATGAGGAACATCATTTGTAATAACCCTGTATTATCAGCATCTAAAGTAGCGGAAGGAATTACCATGAATCTACTGGATGAAAGCTCTGATTGTAACTCTGATCCTAAAACTAATAAGAAATAGCTCTGCTTCTTCCTTAACTTCTTCTTTCCTTAAAAGTAGCGAGCTTAAGTAGTGCCTTCTTCCTGTCAAGTGCATGAAAGAAAGAAAAGCTTAAGAAAATAAATGAAACAAACAAACATATAAAAACTTACATATTGCAAAATTAAATTATTCCATATGAGAAAATTTGAGAAAATTAGCTGTGACGTTAAAGACCTTTTCACCCAGCAAATAGCAATTGTCCATCAATTAGCGTTTTTGAACACCATTTAAATGTATTTATATGGGCCAATTCAAACAGCTAGGAGACAGTATAACTGAAACTAATCTATCTATTACGTTATATAAACCTTGTGATAATTTCTTGGATTAGGTCAACGTGCGCTTTATTTTCCTATAAAAATATCCAAATTAGACAAAAACCTTGTTTATTTCTGCTGTGATTGTAACTGTTGTGTTTAGGGGCAGTGTTTGGCTGGGGCAAGAACACGTTTGGCCAACTCGGTCTGAACAGTGAACAAGACCACATATACCCAGCCCAACTGAAAACTCTACGCTCAATACGGGTCAAGTATATTGCTTGTGGAGAGGACTTTTCTGTATTTCTTACTCAGGTGAGCAAACATTATGTTAATTATTTTTACAGGTTGGTGCATAAAGAACCCATAAATTTCAAATTTATTTATTTTATTTTATTATTTTTATATTATTTTTTATCTATTTCAATTTATTTACTATCTTTATTATTATACTTTTATATTTATTTTATACACAAATAAATAAGCACTAATTGAACGATGGACCATTCAAATATTTAACAACTATAGTACTATAGTACCACTAAATCACTATTTGAGATGCCAACCACTCAAGAGGGTATTTTTAAGGTAAATATGTAGAAGGATGAGTTGATGAGTAGTAGTTATGAGGGGTGTAGTCTTGTTAGAAACCAAGGCCGACTCTTCCTTAGAATGGGTCATTAATTAATAGCCCAACGACCAATGGAAATACAACGCTAACGGACCGGAACCAATGGAGGTGATGGTCTGGATATGTCTAAACGATGGTGGAGTTGATGCAGGTATCATCAGATGATCACTGAGACTATCTGAGCCGCTTTAGACCTATATCATCCTCAAAACCTGACCTCCATGAAGCTGGATTACAAGACCATACAGGTCCCAGTCAAACAGTGTTTTAATGAAGGATTAGTCTATTTATTTCTAGTAGTTTTCTGTCACACAGTATGTTTTATTACGGCAAACAAATTTTATTACAATTTCAAATTGCTGTTACCAAGTCCATGGTGGAGTGCGGCTTACAATGTCGTGGTGGCGGGTTGGATTCTGGCAGAACAGCGCTTTTGTGCATTGTGGGAAATAGAAGACATTTTTTATTTCTGTCTTGTTTCGGCCAACATTGGACCATGAGTCAATGGTTAGGCTTTTCTTCTTTTTGCTCAATATCTCTTCATTACGCTCAGATGGTGCTTTTAATTTTTGAATGAATACCCTTTAATGAATCCGTGGCGGATTGTTATCGTAGCGTGACTCGAGCTCATCACTCTGGTGGCTGGGTTTTGATCAGCAGTCACACTTACAATTTGTAATGTGACTACTACGGTAACGCTAGGTAAAGGTCGAGGTTGGCGGTGAGAGGACTTCGCAGTCTAACTTCGCCTCGTTAAACAAGACAAACTTTACCTTTACCTTTTACCCTTCCCAGTTTCGGCTTGTTGAATTTTATCTGTAGTGGTGTGTTTATCTTTAAGGATCCTGAGAATAGAGACATTACAAGAAATAGTTTTAAATAATGTTTTTTTACGAGTTGTCTAAGACGTACATACTTAACTGGTCTGCTTTGTTTGTCAGGATGGAGGTGTGTTCACTTGTGGAGCAGGACAGTACGGACAGCTGGGTCATGGATCTTTCTCCAACGAGATCCTACCGCGTAAAGTGCTCGAGTTGATGGGTACCACGGTCACTCAAGTGATGTGTGGCAGGTAAACAGCCTAGTACCACACAAAGCATATTGATTGCTCAGAACGGTGCTATTGTTCTTGATTCTTTGAAGGTATTACACCAAGTAGTTCGTTAAATTAAGGAGAAACCATGACGTATCGACAGTTTAATTTTATGTATAAATACTAACAAGTTTTATACAAAATAAAAAGAGCTGCTTTGCTAGATACAGTAGAGTCTCGATTATCCGACCTAAATTGGCCCGGCAAGCTCGGAAAAGGTCAGATAACACGGAAATTGGTAAAAACGACGTTGAAAATGTGTTAAAGTAATTTTATTTACACATAAGAATCTTTTAAAATACATATAGCGCATTAAAACAATGCAACAGTCGGTAGGATAGAGGCCGTCAACACCCGTCACCTACGCCAATACAACGGTACAGTCGGGTAGGAAAGGGGCTGCATCGCAGGAATCTGCTGTGACAGTCTGGTGTGATAAAACATTGAAACGGGTGTGTTTCGTGCAACAGCCTTCTGCAAAAACTCGTGATAAATGACCGATAGTAAATTGCCCCGGTAGGTCGGATAACTCGGAAGGTCGGATAAATCAGACTCTACTCAAGTGCAAAATGAAACATAAATGTGGACAAGTCAAGAAATGTTCAGGATTTTTCTTGGTGGATCAGATTTTATTTTAATTACCTTAAACATTATATTTTTTCTCAAGCAATTCAAGAAATGTTCAAGAAACATTTCTTATAAAGGCAGTAAAATTGTTTGCTACTGAAGGGAGTCACGTTACTTTCAGCCATTGGTCACACAAATGCTTCAAATTATTGCAAATGACAAACTCTTACTGAGCAAATGCTTAGAGAGGGTCACGGTTGCCAAATGATCAAGATACGTGTGCTTATTAATGATCGCTGACACTGAATGATGGCCTATCAGATGTGTCAAACAATGTGTGGGTGCCATTATGACTCTCGTATGGTAGCGAGGATGTTTTGTGAACCCGATATTTTTGACTGAAATGGGCAATTTAATGAAAGGAGCATTGGGACACATTCAAATGTTAAATTACAATTTAATGAAAGGGAGCATTGGGAAACATTTAAATGTTAACCTTTTGCGCTCCAATGGCGAACTGAGTCCGACATCGCTGTTTTGCCTTTCCGCTCCGATGTCGGATCTAGTCCGACACATCGTTTATTGCATATAGCGCAAACGATAGGCAAGGACTACACTACACTAACGTGCACCTAGCAGAGAACACCGGAAATACCACTCCCTCCCTCCCAACGCCAACTCACGCGAGTTTGACAACCCACAACAAACAGCTCGGTGGTTTAGTGGTTAAAGTAACAAACAGTTGGCCTCTGTCTGTCACAGCGTGGGTTCGAATCCCACCCGGGTACGCTCTGGTGCGGTGCAATGCTAATCATTGGATCATTCGGTGCGGGGGCCACAATGACCGCTGAGGATCACTGAAGAGAAAATGGCTCATCAAATCCAGTGAGGGTGGCACTTTTGAGCTTAAGGAGCTAAATCAGCAGAGGAGTGGTTCAATGACTGGTACGTGCCAGAGGCGGTTTTGCTGAAATTTTGCTTACAGGGGACTGGGGAAACCCATACAGGAACTTTTACAAAAATTTAAAAATAAAATGAGAGCGCAAAGGGTTAAATTACAGTTTGATGTTAAACTTCAATGTGAGTGTGTTGAATGCAGGAGACACACAATAGCACTGGTGCCTTCTCGAGGTCGTATCTATGCGTTCGGTCTCGGAGGAGCAGGACAGCTTGGAACCCAAGCTCGAATCAACAGTTCCACTCCACAGGTACATTGTACTTTCTCATCTCTAGTTTTTAACTGTTATAAATAAATAACTTCATCAACGAAGCTAACACAGTCCTCTTTACCACTCAACTACGACCTTTACCTAGCTGTACTACATAGTCACTTAACAAATTATTGGTGGTAACTGCGGGGATCGAACATGAGCAGCCGATTGATGAGCTCTGGAGTCTTGCGCAAAACCAACCTGCCACGTTTCGTTTTAATTGTTAGGTGTTATTAATGGGTTTAAGTAATGTGGTGTTTTACTGAGGTGTGTCATCATATTAGGTTTACCTTTCAAATATGTTTCAATTCTTCATAGAAATATATTATTAAGGACAAGATGCTCAGAATATATTGCAGCCATTGCTTACTTTACAAATACTGTCAGTTTGTTAATTTGAATTGTCAATGAAGCAGTTTGTGGCTACACTGTTTTACATATGTTGTGATTTTAAATAAGTTTCTACTAAGAACTTAAGACTAAACTTACTTTTAAAAAACAGGCCTGCTTCTATCTTAAGTCCTTTGTATCTTTGTCATAGGTGGTTGTTGGACCATGGCTTTCCCCCTCAGGAGTGTCAATCTTAGAGAACAACAACATCTCAGACTACGTGGTGAAAAGAATCTACGCGGGCGGAGACCAGTGTTTCGTCACTGTAACTAGACGTAAGGTACAAGTTACTCTCTTTCTTCACTGTAATATAGTAAACATTATTTTCCACTACTAGATTAGATTAATTGGGAATGTGGTTCTAGACCTTGTATACGTCAATCCTTTGGTTTATTGAGTTGACTCCCTGTTCTGCTATTTAGGCAACACCCCCTGTTTGCTTACAAAGCTCGAGGATCACGCTACCCAGTTCGGATGGATGTAACTCCTGCCATACACGACTCGAGCCCCCAAAAGACTTCTCCTCCTGGCCTTGAGGGACTCGCATTCAATTAAGACTTTTCTTTGAAACTCTGGAGTACGCTCACATAACCTACAACTGGTATCTCCTAGGTGAAGACCCATTTTGGCTAGGTGATTTCTGAAGTCCCCATGACCTGTGATGTATGAGATTACCAGTCTGATGTTCTGGCGACTAAGACTGGTCAGATGTTTAGTAAGTATCCTTGATGGATTCTGACTAAAGTTTCATGGTTCTCACATGGTACTGTTTCCATCGCCAGTGTGTTGCAGATTTGCCCTATCTACTAGCATAGTTTTGACAAGGAGGGATATGCAAAAACATTGTGTATTCTGAGAAGATCCGTGACATTGATCATTTGAGGGAGAGGATTGCTGAAGCTGTAGATCCAAGTACGCTCGATATGCTGTTGAATACCTGGGAAGGAAACTAACACGCTGACGCGGGCTAGGCAAACAAATGAAGCTTTATATAGAACTTTATTAGATAATAAAAAAACTTGAGAAGATTCTCTTTAATAATGTATAATTTAATACCATTATTTTAACTGTACTATATACTAATAAAATCTTAAATCAGGAGTTTCAGAAACACCGGTAATTTAAAACTATTTCCAACCTAAACTCTTACTTGGGCATAGTCAAAATTTCTGTAATTTAAACATTCATACCTTAAACTTGTGCCAATATGTTTTTCAGGCCCAAGAATTGTCAAAAATACCTCAATCTTCTTCATTAGGTTCAAAGATATTTCCTCCCAGTCCCAAACGTGTTAAATTTGAGCAGGTATTATAAACTCATACAATTTTAATTTATCTTTTTTTCTTCCAGCAGACTGTTTCCTCCAAACTTATGTTTTTTATTTAAAAACAAATAAGTTTGTTTGATTACTAAAACTCATTTTGAATACCAAAAAAACCAAGGCTATGGTAGTTTTCCTACAACTTTAGTTATGAAATCACAAATAATCCAATTTAACTGAACTTTTTTGATTATTTAACACTATTCAATAATGATGTTAAAACATGAAAATTGCATTTGATAACTGTGTAATAGTTTTGAGTACCAGTAACCCCTGTCGCAGTGGATGCGTTAATTTGATCGGAATATACAGATGGATTTACATTTGCAGTTGTTAGCACTGTTTATATTTTATGTAAAATTTTATCTGTTTAACTAGAGAAAGATTTATTTATTTAGTTTTTACTCTTTAATTCATATTTTTACAAGGGGAAAACAGTACTCAATACAGTTTTGGTTTGGTTTTACACCTTTTACTTTTACATATTAAATTAAAATATTTCTGTGTCCAAAGCTTTTGAACTATATGAGTTAGGCTAGCCAGTTTTTAGGCTTGGCCTTTGAGTTCATAAACGTGTAGTTGTAGATTAATGAAATTTCCCTCCACTCTATATTTTCGTCTTTATTCACTCAAAGTTTGAGTATTTTTAGGTCTGATGTCACTTGCATATTAGGCTTCAGACAGTAGGAAAGGTACCTGTCTTTTCTTTCAAAGAGTCCGATTCAAGCTGTAGAATAAGTAGTGTTTTGTTCTCAGGAGAATGTGGCACCTGAGGATCTTCGTGTGTTGGACAGTGACTGCCAGATCCTGACTCTGACTCTAGACAAGGCTCGTGCTTGTCAGAACCAGCCTCCCAACTCAGCTGTAGACCAAGACTTGCTAACGTACGTTATAGTTTTAACCCTTTGAGGTCTCCCTCGACTATAGGCTTACAAACCATTTCCTTTGAACGCTTGATGTACAGTATAGGGCGTTGAAACAGTCTCTGATATGCGAGGACTACGCTACACTAACGCTAGCAAAGACCAAACCACCCTCCCTCCACGCAACTCAGTGTGAGTTTGACAGCCCACGCACAAACAGCCGGTGGTTTAGTGGTTATAGTGACGACAGTTGGCCCCTGTCTGTCACAGCGAGGTTCGAGTCCCACCGGTGCGCTTTAAATGGGTGCAATGCTAGTCGTTGATCATTCCGGTGCGGGGTCAATGACCGCTGAAGAGAAAACAGCTCATCAAATCCAGTGAAGCAGTGAGGCACTTTTGAGCTTAGGAGCTTTAAATCCCCGCTAGGAGTGGTTCATGACTGGTAATGCAACCGCACCAGAAAGCGGTTTTGCTGAAATTTTGCTTACAGGGGACTAGAGAAACCCATATGGAGGCTTTTACAAAAATTTAAAAATAAAATGAGACCGCAAAGGGTTAACTAATACCTATTTTTTAAACAAATACTTTGGATATCTTTTCTAACTCACCGTGCAAAACTAGCTTGAGTATTTTTTTAAATTTCATGATTAAAATAAAAGCCAGTGTTTGCTATTTGTGTTTTTCTTGGTATATAGCCTGAAACTGGGGTTTTAACCCTCTCCTGGCTTCAAGCCATAAAACACTTTAGCACTTCAATCTAAATTGCTGTCTGTTCACCCAATAGCTGCTGCATTCTAATGGCTTTTTTAAATGTTTGCATTATACCCCAATTGGAATCCTCTCACTAAGCCCTCCAATGTAGTGGATACTTATTGACAAAAGGAATGTGACTGGCAGAGTGTTAAATAGAAACATTTTACAGATATGTCGAAACAGTACTGAGCAACTGGGCCTGCCTCAACGCCTCTTTTCTTCAAAAGGATGACTCACATTACTGCTGCTCGTCACGACATCATGGCATCAACTTTTTCGAAGCTAAAGAGTGTTTCAAGGCCATTTCCAGGATAGAACATGAGGCACTCAAAGACCTGGTGAGTAATATTGTTTCCAAATGTATTTATAAAAGAATATTTATTTGGGAAATAGGGCACTAGGCCAGGATATCCTATTAAAAAGGAATATAAATAGAGCCTACTGTCCTTTTATTCCTTATTGTTAGCAAACCTACTTTCAGCAAGTCTTAAAATTGCAGATTTAGGGGTCAAATGTTTGTATTTCTTAGATATGCAAGGCAGAAAATGGTGGTCTGCTAGATTAACCAAGGAATCAAAATATAGGAGGTAACAGATATTTATTTGTAAATTGATTACATATTTTGCTCTTACTGAGTGTGTGTCAAAGCGTTTAGTAGACTTTTGAACATATAAAACTTTGATGAAATGCACACGGTTCATGGCAGATAAAGGATTCAGTATACAACAACATAATCCCTCAACTGGCTGTGTCGTCGCCGCCAGATGTGGAAACTCTGAGGGTGTTCCTCGTCATTCCTCTGTACCACGAGTTCATCAATGCTCGCAACTGTGATAGGCTGCAGACCCCCTTTGCAGCTGCCCTGCTCTCTCTTCGAGCCGAAGCTTCTAGAGTCATAGGTACGTCCCGTTAGGTTCTTACTGGTATATATTCTGTGGAAAATCTTCCCACCAAATTGGTTTTTGCTATAAGTAGCTGCACTGTTTTATTGAATATACCATATTGTTATATGTTGGTTTACAGGCATTTATTGTACAAAAGATCCATGTGGAAACTATTTTGTCAGTATATTTGATGTAAATAAATAAATAGTAAATAAATAAAACAATTAGTTGAACTAGTGGCAGATCTTCTCCCATCCAGGTCCATCTTCAGTCTAAAACTGTTACTTTTATGGCAACTAAAATTATGTTTAGCCACAAATAATTTTTATTTAAAATCGTCAAGGAGAACCCAACTTCAGCTTTGTGGATCAGTAATGTACCCAGAGTTTTGCAATGTAAGGGGTTTCCAGGATCATGAAGCCCTATATACTAACAGAAGGAAATCTGCGAGCTACGCTAAAAATATACTAAATATGTACATGAAATGGTCAGTTTTGAAGTGTTTTAGGGGCCGTTTTTGTCATAAAACTTAAATATTTATTAAGCTGATTTCATAAGAAGACAGTTTAGTGATCAGAGGTTTTATATGTAGTCTGGAAAAATCTACTCCCCTGATGTGAATTGTACCCTACCTTTTTGAACTTCCTGAGTGGAATATTTGAAAGTCGCTCTAAAACATGTGTTTGTCTGCAGGTTTATGGTATTTAATGGCATCAGCAGAATTCTTTGAAAGACTCGTAATTGTATACAAAAGTATTGTTTACAAGTTCATCAGTGTACATAAAAAGTCAGAAGCTACTTCTACAGTAAGTGTTAAATTCCACATTTCCATATTTTGCAAATACCAGACGCTAGGGTTTGACAGGAAAGCAGTTATCTCTTCATAAGTCCATTGGCGTGCACTGGAAGTGCCAGGCATGCCCGAGAACTTGGAAGTGTATGGAAAACCTTAAACAAAGGAGAAGGTACAAGAGTTCTCCTCTGGTAGACAAATTCCAAATTGGTACTCTAAAAAGTGATTTTTGTTTTGCGCTCCAATGGCGAACTGAGTCCGACATCGGAGCGGAACGGCAAAATAGTCTAGTCCGACACATCGCTTATTGCATATAGCGCAAACGATAGGCAAGGACTACGCTACACTAACGGCACCTAGCAGAGAACACGGAAACTACCACTCCCTTCCCCCTGACGCCAACTCACGTGCGAGTTTGACAGCCCACGACAAACAGCCCGGTGGTTTAGTGGTCATAGTGACGGACAGTTGGCCCCTGTTTGTCCACAGCGGTTCAATCCCACCGGTGCGCTCTGGTACGGTGTAATGCTAGTCATGGGATCATTCCGGGTGCAGGGGCCACAATGACCCGTTGAGGATCACTGAAGAGAAAATGGCTCATCAAATCCAGTGAGGCGGCGAGTGGCACTTTTTGAGCTTAGGGAGGTGCTAAATCCCCGCGCTTAGAGGAGTGGTTCAATGACTGGTAATGCACCATACCAGAGAGCGGTTTTGCTGAAATTTTGCTTACAGGGGACTGGGGAAACCCATACAGGAGGGTTTTTTACAAAAATTAAAATTAAATTAGCGCAAAGGGTTAAAGCTTCTAAAGTCAGCTTTTCTGAAAGTAGCCTCAACAAAAGGCAATTTTTAAAATAATCAGGAGGAAAGCAAGTGCAAAATAAGGCAAAGATCTTTGGGCAGTTTAAGGGCATTGCTTAAGACTTATTTTTAACTTCCAATCCTATAGGGAACGATGGATGAGCTTTTACAGAAATTATCTGGTTCTATCTTGGTATAGGAAATTACTGTTTATCAGCTCCTTTGTTTATCAACAATCGGTTGTTATTGTCACTGATAACTTTGTTGGTTTAAGACAAAATTGAAACTATGCTTTTGAGACTAAAACATGGTAAAAAAGGATGACAGACTCGCATGTATAGGGGATTACAGGCAAAAAATATAAAATTGTGAGGCAGCCACAATAAATCTTAAATTGGTACCATTAAGCTTACGTTTACCCGTAAAGGTTTGTCTTTAAAACAAAGTATTTTTCAGGGAATATACTGGTATGACGGAATGCTAACAGCTTTAGAGATCCTGGCTAGACTACACAAGTTAAACCAGAGTACAAGCTCACTGAAAGTGCCTTACGATACGTTTCACCTGACCGAACTGATAGATCACATTGACATTGCAATGGACTACATCAAGTGGATGTTTGACGACAGTCCTTTCAGAGCAGTAAGCTGGTTTCATATACATTTGCATTTAGCATGCTTTTCAATCAAGGCTAACACTAGGGTAAACAGATAATGAAAGTGATAATTATGTACTTTATAAATACAATATTTTGGCTTTCTTCAGCCTCAGAAACAATATCCTAAAGGAGGTGATATGAATATTAAGTTGATTAAACTTTAGGAAATGGTTTAGTGTCAAAAAGCGGAAGTCGAGCTTTTTTCAAACTCATTTTAATATATTACCAATGGATTGGTAATTACATTTTGTTAAAAAAAGGTAACCTTAACAATGTTTTGTAAACCTCACTGTTTCCCACTATTCAAGTTAAAAAAACTGTAAAAAGGCTCCCAATTCAATTGTGATTTTGATCATTCTGGTATTTCTTTTGTAATATCATTATATATACAAAAGTATAGTGGTTTGCAACAAATCTATCAGGTGTTTTCAAAGATAAAAGCCTATTTTGTGTAAGAAAAAAATGGTAGATACCTTGTAAACAAGGAGTTTTTTCAAAAATATGTCATAGTTGATTTTATTTTGTCTATAAAGCCACTTTGTTTAATACCATTTGGTAAACACCCTGAATAAGGAATATGTCGATTATTATATCCTGAAAAACTATTTTTGTAGTAGGGCCCCTCACTTACAAAGTACCCTGCATAGTTATCAGTTATTTCTTTATCACTTCATAGGACTACCTTGAAGTTTTGTAATTTCAGAATAATGAAGGAAAATACTTCTGCAACTATCCATTCTTGTTCGACCCTCAGGCAAAAACATCTCTTCTCATGACAGATCAAGCCTTACAAGTAAGTAACATTTCAAATCAATTTATTTTTTTACTGTACGTCAACGGCATTTTTAATTAGTTATGTAACTCAAGGTTTGGGGACATCAGAAACACTTTTTCGGAAAGCGGTCCAAACCCTTATGCTTGAGCCGGGAATCAAACCCTTAACTCCACCAACCACGGACAGAAGCATAATTGTTAATGAATTAGTCCTCTCTTCGACCTTAGTTGACCACACATGATCTTTTACCATAGGGAATATGATTTTAAAATTTTGCCTCGCTTGTCCTGCAACCTCAGTTTTACGTTATCAAGTGTTTATGTTTTAATAGAGATTGTAAAAGGAACATATTTCATACTGCATTTCATGTAAATCTTGCAAAACAATAAACAATTGCCTATTGTAACACTAAGGAGCTTATTGGTAGATGCGTACAATGATACAGCTGAGCAGAGGTTGTGACTCCTAAATGCCAACAGGAGTCAGCTGGCCTTTCAATAATTGTATTGTGTTACCATGAGCAATTTATGAATAAAAGATTATCTGGATTATGTGGACAAATGACAGCAGGGCACAGCATCTGCCCACAATGCTAGGAAGCGATTCGGAAGTCGAGACTTTAATGTGGGCGATCGGCAGTTGCAAAATGCTAAAAAGAACTTAATTTGGTGGGATCAAATAATAAGTTTTCTTACAAACTAATACTCCTTATTTTGTAGCCGACTTGTCTTAAAAATTACTCAAACTCTCAAGTTTTCACTTGATTGGACTTGTCTAAAACTTAAAAACACTACCAGCAAAGTCTTATTAATACTTTTCATAACTTAAAATGTTTGACATGAGGTAATTTTAGTAACATAGGCTACTAAGGGTTATGAAAAATCAAAAGCGTACAGATTGCATGTACATGTTACAGATGAACTCTGCAATGAATGAAGCAAATGCTCGGATGATGACTCAACTGTTCATGTTCAACATCACAGACCCGGACTCCATGAGTCAGTTTCTGGAGCTTCACGTCACTTTCGAGACAACATTGTGGAAGATACCTTGCGTGAGCTAGCAAACCACAATCACAGGGACTTTAAGAAACCCCTCAAGGTAATAAGAGCATATCTGTAAGTGTGCGGTAAAAGGGTTTGATAGCAAGATCGAAGTAATAGAATTAATTTTATTGGAGTAGACTGTATGATTGGGGTAAAACGTTATGGGGTCAGTGTCTAGAACAGGATAATCGTCACTAACCATAAGTTTGTAGTACCTCCGGGTATGACAAGATCCTGGAGTTGTAGAGTAGGCCTTGGGCAGGAGATGGTGTTGTGGAGCAGCACGTGAAGTGTAGATAAGCGGCTTCGGAGAGGGTTTATTGTTCTAATTCATTCGCGGGAGAGGGGTGAGAATGGAAAGAAATTGCTCACACTTGTTTCAAAATAGAGAGTTATGGAGGGCTCTAGTGGTTGTGGAACAGAACGAAGTTATCCTGCTGAGTCAACACTCAGCACCGGGTTGCCGGGAAATTGGAATAACCAATGGGAATACAGCGTGGTTCTCCTACTCTCGCATTTCTGTGGGATGTGAATTTAAACTATTAACTGACAAACCTTATAACTATGGACAGTACTTTTAAACCTAAGTAAACAAATACACTAGAGTCCCGCTAATCTGAACTAATTGAAACCGGACTCTGTTCAATTAGCGAAAATTCGGATTAAGTAGATTTTTGGCATATATTGGTCCATTTATTATATATTGACCTTATAAGGTCATATATTGACTTTTAGCGAGTAATATTTAATATTTAAATGTAATAAATTATGTATGTATGTCCTGTAGTAATCTGCAATAATAAACAGCGTGGAATTAATAACGCAGATATGACGAGGGCTGCACAATTGGCTGTAGTTGGGCCTAAGCGGCGTAACAGTAGGACATGACCTTTCCTTTTTGTTCAAAGCTATTGTTTGGCGCATACCTGCGTGTATAGTGCGTCATTGCGAGTGCTGGTTCATTATTAAACACATAGAGTATAACATAACTCGGAAAACTTCATTAATTTATTTTACCTACTCAACAATTTTATAAATATTTTTAGGATTAGGCAGATTTTCTGATTAAGGGGGTTTGGATTAAGCGGGAATTTAGTGTAAGTAAATACTAAAGAGTAAGAGTATAGTTCACAGACGTTTGCCTTTGAAGGATACAAAGTACAATCTTCGAGTCAGTATTGGATTGCCGTTAGCCATACCATAAAAGTAATGCATATTACAGTATCCTTCAGTTGTTTATGTTTTTGTAACCAATGTAAATATTATTAAATTTTGTAACAAAAATAATTAGTCTACATTTTAAAAAAAGTCAAAGTCAATAAAATTAAAAGCAGACGACTACACAGCCATTTTGGAACCAGCTAAGTAACTCAGACGTTGGTAATTTATCCACCGCTTTGTCCAGTCTGCAAAATTGTGTGTTGCCATTGAAAGACTGATTGTGATTTAGGTAACGTTCCTGGGTGAGGAGGCGGAGGATGCTGGAGGGGTGAGGAAAGAGTTCTTTTTGTTGCTTCTGAGGGAGATCCTAGATCCAAAGTACGGCATGTTTCACTCCTTTGAAGAAACTAACGCCATCTGGTTTTCTGAGTCTTCGTTTGAAGATGAAACTATGTACTATCTCATAGGTGATTAAATTTAAACTTTTAATTATTTCTAAAATACATAGTACATACAACATTTGTGGTTTAGGATGTTTTAAGAGTCTTTAGTTGTGTGGAAAATAAGGGTTATTTAAAATATAAATTACAAAACTAGTTTGTTAATATTCCTCCATTGGTAACATTTTTGTATCTACCTCATATAAAATTACACATTTAGGTATAACTGGCTTCATTTTTAGTTAAAAGGCTGTCAATAAATAAATATTAGGATATGTTTTTAAGATAGTTTATAATTATTATGAAATTGGTTTTATTTTTAACATGAGTTTTCTCAGATAACTTTCAAGATTAAGCTTAAATTTACTAGACAGTGTGTTTAACCCGTTAGATGCCTAGAGTTGCCATATGGACACAGTACACTGAGAATGTGAGTGCTTTCAAGTAAAGCATGTCAGGATGTACAGTATCTGGGCTGATACGGGTTAAGGGAAATAAAGATGTACAGTAGACTCTTGCTGGAGTTCATGTTCATTTGGATACATTCCGATCCAGACTATCCAACAGGAACAAAATTAAAACCTGTCAAAGATTTATGTTGACAATGGCACAATTGTCGAATGTCACATTCTTATATGTTGACATCATTTATAAATAACACTGTTAGGTTTTCTATGCTGTATGGTTAAAAGCATAGATATACAATACAGTGCATTTGGGCTGACTGGCTCCCTGGACTCTCTCACACAGTAGTGGAATGTAAACAAAACAGTGCAGTACTGACAAGTGTATCCTGTTACAGTAATTAATCCTATTAACAAGCAAGTTATAGTAATTTCTGCAAAAATATTAATACAAATACTTTTGAAAAAGAGTTACAAAGAGTTTTGATGTACTCGCCGAGATGATGGTTTATAGCAGTGATTGTGAGAAAATACATTTTTTTAAACTGGGTACTTTGTTCAGTTTCTTTAAACTTTGTAAAATAATACAAATACGTAAATTCCAATCCAGAAACTCAAGTTTTGCGTTTCAATTTTTATTGTTTCTGGTGGTACAGAGAGAAAGTAAATTAAACTCTCACACTTAACTGGATTTTTCAAAATCCATACTATTCTCCTTGTTTTTATTTTCTCAAATTACAAAACTATTTCTTCTTAGTGGATATTTAAACTTGTACTTGTATCAATATCAGTTAAAATCTGAGACTCGGACAGCTTGTTTGCAGTTGGCTTTTGCTACTAACCCACAAAATTCTTGATAAAATCAACAAAAATATATTTATTTAACAGTTAGTCAGTTACTGTTGGATGCCAGTTGGCACACACTTAGTTGTGTTTATTTTGCAACTATCAGTTTGAATTTTTAATCGTGTTATTAGTTTAAGGTAAATTTTGATTAATAATTAATGAAAAGTCGCCTTTTGTGGCCAGGCCTGGTGTGCGGCTTGGCTATTTACAATTTCACAATCATCGGTCTGCCGTTCCCGCTGGCTCTGTACAAGAAGCTACTGGGCGAGCCGGTGCTACTGCAGGATCTGAGTGGATTGTCCCCCACCACAGCTCGAGGCCTGCAACAGCTGCTCGACTATCCAGGCACAGACGTCGAGGATGTCTTCTGTCTAAACTTTGAAATTGTGCGAGACGTCTACGGAGAAACTAGGCACTATCCGCTGAAACCTGAAGGCGAGAAGGTGTCTGTTACACATGAAAACAAGTAAGACATTTTGTTAGGATTCTTGTTGTTGAAGAGAACTTACTTGACTCACTTGAGTTTTATTTTGTTTTAACTAAGTGCAGAACCCCCTTGGGTTTATTAAAAACAATTTTTAGCAGGAAAGGTAGAAACCAAAGTTTAATTTAGCAAATAGGTCTCACTCCTAAGAGGCCAACCAAGATGTTAATTCCTAGAAAGCAAATTACTTTTTTCCCGGCCCAGGACTTGAGACCTGGCAGGAGGTTAAAGCGCTGTGGGCGCGGCTCTCCCCTCACCGGGCAACCCACTGCTCAGATCTCAGCCACAACCCTGAAGATGCTAGGGCTGCATAAATATAATAACTGAAAATACGATATTTTAAAAGTGTTAAAAAGTGTTGTTTAAAGGAATGAAAAATTAAAATCATACATTTTTTTACATTGTTGGAGTAAAAATGAATGTAATGCTGTTTATGTCGATGCGTTACCAACTTAGATACACATACTTTGGCCACACATTTTATTTCATTTAACTACTCGACCCAAACTGAAAAGGAGTACCAGCTCTTCATGTCTTGTACCAGGCTTGATTGCATTGTAACTTCCCAAATAATACCGATTTAACTAAATTATATTTTTTATTTCCAGGAAGGAATATGTAGATTTGTATGTGGATTTCATTTTGAACAAATCCGTCGAAAGACATTTCCGTGCGTTTCGGGATGCATTTCACAAAGTTTGCGGAGGTAGAGTTTTGAAACTGTTTCACGCTCACGAGCTCATGGCAGTTGTGGTTGGTAAGTCTACAAGTTTGTGGATTACTAGTGTACAGTAGAACTCCAATTATCTGGATCAATAGAAGCTATCCAGATAATCAAAAATCCTGATAGTTGGACGTTTCAAAGAAAATGTTAAAAACAAATGAATGTGTTTTAAATAATGGTACAAAAATTACAAACAGAAACACAGAATACAACCTTACTTACAATTGTTATTTTCCGCACAACAATAAAAAAACCAGGACAGATAACTGAGCAAGTTACAACCGAAACAATCGGAGAGAAGATGAACGTCACGGCACTCACAAAGTGTAGGCCATCACACCATCATAACAACAAACCAGTTTTGTGAAAACAATTGCTAACTGACAGGGCAACAGGTGTCCTAGGCAGATGACTCTTGACTTACCCAAGTGGCAGACAGTAAGCTATGTAATGGATAACCATGCAAACTGACAAAACAAAACTGTAATGCACTTGATTTTCCTGCCAATTTTCTTCTGGCTTAGAGGTAATCCGGATGATTGGAGTTCCACTGTATTGTAAAGAATTTTGTGTGTCAACCTTTATCGATGTAAATTAGTTTATTATGATGTACATTGTAGTATATGTATAAAATACCAATGTTGTATCTACCAAATTCAGATCTCATAAATGTGTATTACAAGAATTTTAGTAAAGAGTCAAAGAATTTATTCCCACTGTATATTACATAATCTTTTTATATATTGTAAGTTATACTTTGAACTTGCTGGATCACTCCTTTAATGAAATAGTGCTTTTTAGAGACTGTAGAAAGGTGTTTTGTTGAAACACTTCTTTGAGTCCTGCCTTGAAGTTAGGAAAGTAAACCGAGTTTGTTTATGTGGTTTCACTGGTTTGGTACCGATAACCAAAATCATGTTATAACTGTAAAAATAATTAATGGTTTGAAAAGTTTAAGTTTGAATCTATCAGAAAGTACTTTACCCTTTTAGAAAATACTCTCACAGTTGGAATTATAAATTGATGTGTAGTGACTTAAAATTGGCCAGAGGATTTCCAGAAGGATATTTTCCCAAAGTAAAACAGCGCTCTAGATTGGTCAATCCTGTTAAGAACTCAAATTATTATTCATATCTTAGTTTTGACATCAGGGACATAGGGTTTGACATCAGTCTTCAACCAAGAAATTGTTATAAATAGTGACTTGTACGCAGGCAATGAGAACTATGACTGGGAAGCATTGGAGAACAGTGCACAGTACAAGGGAGGATACACCAGCTCAGACCCAACCATCCGTCTGTTCTGGGAGGTGTTCCACGAACTGCCCCTGGAGGAGAAGAAGAAGTTCATGTTATTCCTGACTGGCACAGACAGGATACCCATACAAGGTGAGGTTCGTCAAACCATCGACTAGCTACATTTCCTTGGTCATCGACAGTGGGTTGTTTCAGTTTGTAGGTATTTACGTAATATACCCAGAAGTTTTACTACGAGAGTAACAAAGGCAAAGTAAGAAAGTCTGTACAATTGTTTATACAAACTAAAAACAAAATACTTTTGTCTAATGTCCATAATACAAAAAGAAACCTGGGGCAAAAAGTAATGCTGGCTCAACACACTTTTTATAATTTATATTAAAAAGAAAACAATATCTAATACTTGTATAAATTTAACTGCGAGGCATTTAAGCTAGCAATATTAGCATTTACAGGCAACACAATTTAAATGTTTAACTCTTATTTTCTGTCACGCCAATGGCATTTTTATGTGTTACTTAACCTAGGGTTTGTGGGATCACAAGCAGCTTTTAGAAGCGGTCAAACCCTTTGCGCCCGGGGAATCAGACCGACACTTAGCGCCGCCAAGCATTGACTCTACCCACTGAGCCACAGCGCCAGATTCGCGAATACTCACATAGGTGAATAATCATTTTGCCATTGTTATACTTTTTCCATTAGAATGTGGTGTGGATGTTTGTGTTGAAGGTATGAAAGCAGTGCAGATTATAATCCAACCGACAAAAGATGACAAGTATTTGCCAGTGGCACACACTTGCTTCAACTTGCTGGATTTACCTCGGTACAAGACCAAGGAGAAGCTGAGGTACAAGCTGGTACAAGCGATTCAACAGACACACGGGTTCTCTCTTGTCTAGAAGGTAGGTAACGTTGTTTTCTGTACATTTCAAATTATATTTTGTTTGGGTTTCATTTTAAAATAATGTTTAAAAAGGCAAGGTCTCCTCGTTTTTCAGTTGTATATTGAATTGATATTCCGAACAAAATTGATGCTATCTATCTTTTGTCGAAAACAGCAAATAGGTAAAACTAATCTATATAACAGTGTCTGTAGTATATTCTTAGAAAGTATGCTAAGGATTTTTGTGCTAAAATGTCAAAATGTCTGATAAAAAATTTTATAAAATTCCTGATAAAGGATGTTTATGGCTGTTCCCTCAATGTGAATAAAATTGATTTTTGGAACATTAAGGATAAATTGCAGTTATATCAAAGGGTACTAAATATTCATCTTCAATACAAAATGTTAAAATTGTGTGATATATTTTCCAATATTAGAGCTCATAAGTCATAACCCTCGTTAATACTACTTTTTTTTATTGAGTTGTTTGTTGTATCATGTTGCAGGTTGAGCTTAAAGGAACAAGTAATCACGAAGTAACCACAAAGCTGAGTGCTGTATTTTCTTAAAAATACCACTGTAGATACAATATATTTTGAAACTGTGCATTTTATTTGCAAACATATTTGAAATTTGAAATAAAATAAACATGAACAACTGGTAAATTTCTGTTGAATAATAATGTTTATTCTTGTTCAAGACACATTCCTGCAACTAAATTATTAAGCACTTGCTCATGATGATTTGAATTTAGTGTCTAGCTTAAAGTTAGTGTGCTAGAGTGTGTTAGAACCGTCAGTCACATAAATGCAAATTCTATTTTTAAGACGTCAAAATATATTTTTCTAAGTTGCATCTAAAGGCGGCTTTACACTAAGAGCCTTTACTAATACTGTCAATAGAGAATTCTTAAACTGTCAACAAGTGAAACCTTTAACCTCTGTCGATTCACAGAATAAAATATGATCTAGTTTCCCTTTCAGCCATTTAAATATATAACAGGTTTAGTAATCAACCACCTAAAGTACTGTTGACATTTTTGGTTAAGTTGTATTTCCCTCATAGTATTTTATTTAAAATAAATAAAATTAAACTTCAAATTACATTTGTAATGTTTATACCCAAACTAAGGTTTATTCTTAACTCTAAATAATGTCCAGTAAAAACTAGAAAACCTGACTCTGATGGTTTACGTTTTAAGCAAAATGAAAAGGATTGCAATCAAAACTAAAATATTTATTAACACTCTGTAAAATACTAAAAGTGTTGAATTAATTTTGAAATTGGTGCTTTGTATAATCAGTAACCTTTTATGACATTTACAGTTATACAAAATAATTACACTGGACAAGTATAATAATATGAAGTAGGTAGTATTGACCTGGAGGCACTTACCGGTAAATATGTGACAATGAACTGATAATATTTTGGGTGAATATAACAGGATAATATAACGGGTAAATCAGCAACAAACCCATTAATAAAAACTACTTTAGAGAACCCCATTTGTATATTTTTATACGTATTTCAAGTTATTGCAAAAGTGGGTACAGTAGTTGTAAACACAACCTGCTCAAAAAACTCAAATAATTTATTTTTCTAACTAAATTAAATGTGGAAAAGGTGAAATAATGAACCGGGTATTTAGGGCTTATGGAATATTTTTGTCCTTGTATGGCGGATCTGAGCTTAAATGGTGTTGGAGCTTTGTGACTCAGTACCTCTTGGAAAGGTTGAGGTCAAATCGAATACAAGTGTACTGTGCATTCAATTCATTCTCAAAAATTGTTAAGTCATGTAGATGTTTTTTTAAATTATTTTATTCCAGATTTACGGTATATTGATGTTTACTAGCATAAATAAATTACAGTAATATAAACACATCTCTAGCAAGCCAGCGTAGTTTGGACAATAACTATGATATTACTGGTAAAAGCATACAAGCTGCCACAACAAGTCCATTATTGGACCTTTCCTATGCAATTCAATTTTCTGTGGCAATTCATACCACAATTCAATTGGTTGAAGTGGATTGATTCAATTCACTGCTAGACAGTTTGTTTTTATAATAAGATAAATGCCTGATTTGTACAGTGTTTTAGGTTTTGTAGTTATTTTCATTTATTCCAAGTGTAACACAATGACATCTAAAATTCAAATATTGTTCAGCTAACACTCATTCTGTAAGCAAATGACTATTTTAAATGCAAATAGTTAAAACTTGTTGTAACCAATATTATTTTTAAACCTTCCTGAACTTGCAATGTATTTCATGCAAAATAATGTACATATCCTATTTTATTGTGATTTTACTTTTTGAATTTATATTTATTATTTGTTTTTATATTCTGTACTTATAACTGTTTTACCTCATTAAATATATTAAGAAACTATGTAATGTTATATGATCATGTTGGTTTTTGTGCCAGTTAATTTGTCTTTTTTTCTGATCCATAACTGCATACAACCGTAAGTTACCGATAACTGTTGCAAGTTTTTACATTGTTGTGTTTGTTAACTCACTATTTTAAACACAATGAGTGTATTTTAAAGAAACTCACTGTACTAACATTCTTGTAATTTGTTATTATCATCAAACACACCGTTGATTATTAATAATGCTTATTGAATAAATATGTTTTATTCTGCTCTAAAAATGAAAATGTGTTTGAATTAAAAACCTGTTAATCTTAAATTTTGGAATGTCGTGAAACTTCAGCTATTTAATGATTTGATCTAAAGATGCAAAACTGAATTTATCATTGTGGCTTTTTAGGTTTACTTGTATAATTATATAAAAGTGTATAACAATTTTAAGTTATTAACATGAAACTTTGTGCATTAAAATTAAATCAGAAATAGCATACATGTGATAAAAGAAAATGAAAAATCTAATTATAAACCTGGCTAACCCATTCAATTATTTTCAATTCAAATTTTAGTTATATTTAACTAGGAATAGTATTGACAAAGCAGTGTTTGGCCAACCCAATTGCTTGTATGTCTCACCAAAGATTATGTTCTGGTAGGTAGATTATGCATAGGTGCCACATGGCTGAGGTGAGAAAATCATCATAATTTACTTGATGTAATCCCACTGGTGCCGTGGTTGTCATGTTTTTTGTTTAGGCCTCATCTAAATATTCCTGGAGAGAATAATAGGCCTTCTCAGTGAGATACTTCTTAAGGGCTCCCTTGAAAAAGTCTTCATTTTGCTGTTTTCGGATGTCTTCAGGCAATTTGTTGAAGATTTTTGCTCCCAAAAAATCTGGTGCGTTCTTAGTCAATGTTGATTTCAATCTAGGCAGGTGGATTTTGAAGCCTGGCGTGTCATGATCATGAATATGCGAGTTAAGTACAAAACTCTCGGCTTCAGCCTAACAATCATACTAGTTTCCAAGATATACAAAGAAATAAGAGTGAGCACCTTAAGCTTGGTAAATTTGGGAGCCTAAGCACAGATAGAAACTCTTGAGGAATTATTTTAAGAGTTTCAAGTTGAGCCACTGATGCATTGACTCCAATGTGTTAATATTTAACTTTTAAGTCATTGACATCGGACAAACTTGAGCATGTCGAACCGAGGGGGAGAAAGATGGCAGCGCTATCTGTGCTTGGGCTGCAACTATGTTGATTTTCTTCCCTCAGCCATGTGGTATCCATGCCCAATCTACCTAAAATAACATAATCTTTAGTGTCACTTGATTGTTCATTCAATGACACAAATGGACTACGTACGAGGGGGTACCCAAAAATAACGGGAATTCCATTATAAAAACCACAGTTTATCATTTTTTTTTACTAATTTACATGTATACCTTCAGTACACTCCCCATTTAGTGTAATTCATTTGTTCATTCGATGCTCCCATGGTTTTAAGCACCCCTCATACCTTAGTCTGAATGGCTAACGCTCCATCCTTGTTTGCCTTTTCACTCCTTCATTTTCGTCATACGGTGATCTTTTATGTAATTTTTCACTATGGGAACAAAACAAAGTCTCGTGGGACAAGATTTGGCGAGTATGGGTCGTGGGGAAGGGTGGTCATGCTGGTATTGGCCAAAAACTAGCACACTGAGATGGCTACGTGGGCAGGCACATTGTCATGATGAAAGAACCAGTCTCCATATCGCCAAAGTTTGGGTCTGTTGTTTGTTGAAATTCGCTAAACTGAACTTGAACACACTCCAGACAGCAAAGAAGCATTCCCAATGGTCATCCGACGGTCTTCTTGCAATATTGACGGTTTTCTGAACAATTTCATTAGTCCGAGAATTGGAAGGTCGTCCAGGACGAGGCTTTTCTTCAATCGACATGGCGCCATCTTGAATTTGGGAAAAATACTAGTTTCATTCTGGTTTTGCTCAAAACATCGTCTTTGTAGGCTTTTTAATAATTGCAACCGTTTCTAGCGTTCTTACGAGAAAAAGCAAAACCTCACTGCTGAACTTTGTCCATTTGATTAAACCATCAAAACAAAACGAGGCAGAACAAAAACTACTGTTAAAAAGCACACAGCTCCTCTTCACAGCCTCTCAGACTGGCCACACACAGTGCACTGAACTCAGGAAGAGTTGGGCTTTCATCCCTATTAGCCAAAATGTGAACTATAAGCTCCCCACCTGCCATCGATCGATTCCCTATACTTTTGGGTACCCTCTCGTATATCATCTTGCCTCCAAATTATCAGGCAGATGCTCTTTGCATACCTAAATCAAATATCAAAGAGTTCAAAAGTATCAAAGTTCTCTTAAAAAATGGGGCGATCAAAACTGTACTTATATGATTTCAATGAAACTTGGTATAATTATTTATGTTACTAATCTAACATATGTACTGAAAATCAGTATAATCTCGCAGATCCTGGTCGAGCTAATTGTATTTTGTTGTTTTTTAGTTCACACGCTAGGTACGGTGACAAATTAGTATACTGAATTTCATTAAAATCATTATATATATACACGTATACACAGTTTTAATGTGTATTGCCTTAAAACTTTAACCGATGTTTTGGGGGACACTTGCAGTGTAAACTATTCTAATACTTGAAGGAAATTTGCTAGATTTCTTGGTAGCACTTGTGTCTACGGGTTAGCTAAGTTCATGAGAATTTTCATTTACTCTTAGTCGTCCTTGTGCCTCCAGTGGTGGCTGGACTTACTACTTGACAGTTTTCAATTGAACCACAGCTACTAATTAATTTATGTAGCCATATCAATTGCACATTTCAAAATCAATTTTAAAATTTTACTGAAAAGTTAGAAAAGTGTTACAATTTACTTAAATTTATTAAGTAAATCAAACCTGTGAATAGATCCATAAGACATTCTGTTCATTATTGTGGAGGATGGATATTTGTAATAAAACTTAGAGAAACACTTAAAACTTTATTTAACACAAAATGTACAAAACCCATTTGAAAATTTGAGTATCAATGGTAAATAAATATTACCTAGAGGCTACTGTATATGAAACTGGCCAAAGAGTTTACAGCAAGATGAGAGGAAGGAAGCTAACTGTAGTTGAAAAAATTGGTTTCACATTTTTATATTAATTCGTGACTTAGCAAACCCATTGTTGGGAACAATAATATTATTTATTGAATTAAAATAATTATATGAAGATTTTAAAAACAGGTAATGGCATTAGTTACTGAATTATGTACCATCCAGACATGTAAAAGCTTTGTCCTCATGAATCATCAACTAAATAAATAAAAAGAAGAGAGTTGAAGCGTTGAGTCGGAAAGAGTTATGTGGCCACAGCGTTGACTGCGTTGGTTTTCCTCACAGCACGAGATCTGATGTTCTCCATGGTCCTCGTTATCATCCAGTAAGCAAAGGAAGGAGAGAGAGATTCCATAAGTCTGATGCACCCAACCTTAAACCAAACAAACAAACTGTATATATAACTATTCATTTTAGCTCAAGGATTGGAGATTGACTAAATTAATATATATATATAATACAGTAGAAAGTCGATAATCCAACCATCAATTATCCAAATCATCAAAGTCCAAATACTTCCGGAAGAAAAATGAAAAATATGTTTTCAAGTAAATACAATTTAAATATCACTAAGGATGGACACCAGAATAATATTTTTACGAGCAAGATTAAAATATAAGTGTTTGGAACTGAACACCCATATGCAACAATAAGTTGTTTACATGCAGGGACTCATCTGGCAACAGTCCACAGGTAGTGCGACATGTACGAGTCAGGGTGACTCTTTGCAGTGTATAAGCCACCTCCAAGAGCTGCTTAGCTGCCTAACCCCTTCATCCCGTCCCCCTCCCTTTCCACTAGCAACACACTCTAGTCTGTACCCTGCCATAACAAACAGTGACGAAGTCGTTTACGCTTAGGTAATGTGTACAGTTTAGCGCTTTTATTGTTTCGCTTGTTATCACAGTGGTGTGAGAGTTTCTCCCAATGGCAACGAATTGAAAAGGAAAATGTTTGCCTTACAACCAAAATAAATTTAAGATGTTCTATAGGTCATGTATTTGCAGTTAACCTATTTAAATAGAATAAAATAACAAAATTAAAGCACACACATCTTTTTTTCCTTTTGTTTGAAAATCCGAACCACCCTTGGTCCCAATCAGTTCGATTATCGACGTCCTACTGTACCCCATCAAGCAATCCTTATTGGAAATATCCTCTACCGGTTTCAGTACTATGTACCATCATCATTAGTATTTGCAGATTTTATCGGCCATGTGGGCCGCTGAATCTTCAAACCAACACTTAAAACACAAAGTTCATGATGAAAAAATAAATTAATGTATAAACATGATTCACGAGTATTTTTGTAATTTGGGGTTGTAAATTTATGTTCTCATGAAGTGGACATGCTTTGCTGTCTCATAATTACCAGCAGAGAGTGAGGGTAGTAGCCAGTGGTGTGGTCCTCAATGCCTAAGGAAAGCGGGCGCGCTGCTCACATACTTGCTCGGGGACGGAGCCATCCATGTCGGCTTCTTGATCTTACTCATCTTGGTGGCCACGTAGCCGGGAGTCAGGCACTGCACGATGATGCCATACTTTTTGTATTCAGACGCCAGGTCTCGGCTGAACTTAGAAACAAACACCTACAAAACAGACATAAAACTTGCTGAATTCACCGGTTTAATATAACTCTGACTGCTTGAGGAGTTTATCTATAATATTACTATAGTTATCATGATCTTAACTATTGAGTTCTGTAGCAGTTAAGCACGATTAAACAGAACTACAATACGTAATGTTCATTTAAAATCAACCCTTTCTCAACGCTGCTTTACTGATATGGCTTTGGTGGCAACTAACCAATTTATATAAGAAGCAAAAATTAACTCTATAATCCAACTAACTTAAGTACTGCTTGAAGTCACTTGGCACTCTACAACTCATCATCAATATTATTATTTTCTTATTTGAAAGTAGAAACTCCTTTAGTATGTTTTAGAAGTGTTAAAAAATATTAAACATTTAGAAATTGTACTGTATAAAGCCATGTTCTTATGAAGCTTTGAGTAAAATCCAGTTCTACATTGTTTTATACGTAAGTTGTTAGCTAATCTTGTCCTGTAAGAAAGAATTGTGTTTCTTTTGAAGCATAATAAGTTATCATTTCATAAATGTGTAAGGGTGCAGGCATAGTAAAATGACATTAATCTTATATGCTTTTTTTCAATGTTTCCATCTCTTTAATTTTTAAACTGAGGAGGAGAACTCACTTTGGAGGCTCCGTAGACAGTAAGCATGGGACTGGGATGTCTCCGGCGGTGGAGCCGATGTTGATCACGACTCCACGTCTCTGCTCACACATGCCAGGCATGACGATCTGGCACATGGACACCATTGCAGCAACGTTGCATTGGATGATGTTGTTGAACACCTGTTAACACATGTGTACGAAACATGCTTAGTATTTTAATAATACAAGTTACAACACTTAGTTAACGGCAGTTATATAGTTTTAACATTGAGTGATGATACTTTACTTCATGTAGACATTTTTAATAGTACATGTGGCCAATAACTTTTAACGTTTTTGCTTTTGTACAAAAGCATGCAGTTTATTATACCTCAGAATGATAGTAACGTAAATCATGTAAATTCATTAAAACCACCAGATCAATAATTTTACAGTACCCAAAAGAAAAAATGTCTGGCATTTTAATACATCAAAAGCATTAAAATAATGATTTATTCCAACATTAAATTACACGTAACATATTGCAAGGCAAAACACTCTGGAATTACACTGGCCTCTCATCTATATCTCTATCCATCTATTCTTGGTACAAAAATAAAATCCCAAACAAAATTGCAATTATTCGTTTTGTTACTTGTTTGTTGTCTGGAAGAGCAAGGAAGTGATCAGGATGTGGGTAGCTAAGTCCGACATTGTTGATCAACACTCCGATGTCCATTCCATACAACTCCTTCTCTATGTGGTGGTAGATAGTGTTCCCTTCTGTGAAGTCAGCTTCAATGACCTTCGTGTTCACCTTGTAGTTGTCTTCTAAACAGAAAGGAGTTGACTTAAAACATATTTATGTTACCATAGACAATATTCTTTATTCACATATTCATGGAGAACAGTACATGCGTCAAAATGATTTTAAGAAAAAATAAGTTATACAATGCAATATATGTATTCGTCATGTGTTGCTGTTCTGGAGTGGTAGAGTTCTGGTGGTCAGGAAGTCTTTCTCTGAGTAGAAGGGTCGAGTTTTAAAGTATCACCTGTTTTTTTTTTGTTATTGTCCTGGTTTTGAACTTTGACTTTTTCTTTTCTGAATGGTATAAAAAAGGATTGCTTTGGTTGGAAGTGGAGTAGTTTTGTTGGGGTTGATCCATTCTGTTGCTGATGTGATTGTGTGTTGGTGTCTTCAGGGATGTTTCTTTTCTTATAGCACAAGCCTCCTCTATATGTGTTTTTGAAGAACATTTCTTTTACTTTGGTCATCTTAATTTTCTCCAATTCAATTGTAATTAGGTCTGCATAAAAGTTGTCATTATTGAGGTCTGTTTTAATTCGGGGTTTTGGTAGCCATGGTTTATTTGTTTAAATGGAGACGCAGAAGCGAGGTGCTTGACTCTGCTAGGGAGTCATGGATGGTAAGGTGCTTGATGTTGATGGCATCCCGAGGAACTCGGTTGCAGGTAACTTGGCTTGGCATTTTTTTTCCTTATGTTTAAGGACCCATTTACATAAATACAAGAGTTTTGGTATGCCGTATGTACTTAAGCAATAATAGTTATAATACATAACATATTTTAGAAAACACTTCAAAATACATATAACTGCAGAAAGACACATCGAGTCCCTAAAACTTCTCAATTCGTTTAGGAGTTATGTTCAAAATGTCTTATTATTGAAACAAGAAAGCTACAAATTACCTAGGAGCTCTGGTAAGTTGAAGCCCTGGTGGTTGTACCTAGAAGCTCTGGTGGTTTGATTCTGTTAAATCTAAGGGCCACACCACTGGCTACTACCCTCACTCTCTGCTGGTAATTATGATAGCTTATTGGGAACCTCGTAACCTTGCTTTTTCGTTAATTTATTTCAGTGTACCAAAAGGGTGTTTCTAACGTCTCTTTCCCACCTTAACTTTTGAACCACCAAAAACTTCCTAGCCTATGCACTTTGGCACATGTTATTAAGGTATGCTTCTAGATTTTACATTATTTGCTCACAAGGAAATTCTTATGACCAAAGTTTGGTGATTTGAAAAACCTAAATACATATTAATTATGAAAGTCAGTGTTTTAAGATATTGATTAGTTGTAAGAATGATCACATACTGATTTCTTGAGCAACAGAGTCTAGTTTTGACCTTGTTCTGCTGATAAGAACTACATCCATTCCTTTCTTGGCCATCTGTAACAAAACTAACCATTATCATTTTGTCCCTTGTATAAAAAATACATAAAATATATTTTCATAATAACTTTGGGTTGTTGCAGTTTGTTTCAATATACAGTACTATAATTATGTTGCTTTGATTTTGTTCAAAGTTATTTATTCAAAACTACAGTAATTTTTATGGAGAGTTAAAGACTTCATTTTTGGGAGGGCCATATCTTTCAACTTTAATTTAGTATCTTTCAACCTACCTAAATAATGTATAATTTCTTTTACATTCAATCCAATGGTAAATTCTATAATTAAAAACTGTAGAAAAGAAAGCAGTTCCAAAATAATATTTGTGTTTTAACTATGTACAAGATAAAATAATATATCAAATATCTACACTTATGTACCAGAATTAGTTGTGATTTCGGCAGTTTTTATTTAATAAATCATTTCAGGAGGAAAGTTGTATTTTGAATGTCACAATATGTTGGTCTTTTATAAGCTATAAAAAAAATAACTTTTGGATCTACAATCGTAAAGTAACGAATTTCAAAATAAGTTTAATTTAATAATACAACATAAAATTAATATGTTTGATTTGTAGTACAAATAAACTGTATCACATATTAGTTTATAAAGCATCCATTCTAATTGCATCTATGTAAAAGACTAAATACATAATTATTTTAAAGTGTTCAAATCAGCCTCAGATTGCTTTTCATTATGTATATTTATTTGATTACATTATAAAAATAGTACATTTAATATTGATTTAAAATTATTTACTTACTGCTTCAGCAAATGCTTTTCCAAGGCCATCAGTAGCTCCAGTGATGACTGTAACAAAGAATTTCTAGATAAAAACAAAATATATAACTAAATAGCAGCCAAAAGATACTTAATAGGATGTGTTTTGAACTTATGAAACTATTAAAGAGAATTCACATATTGTTGCTAGAAACTCCCAAAAATGAGTTCATCAATTGATCAATTATAATGAACGAATAATAATTTTAACGAATAATTGATCACTCCTACTAAAAGGGATTTATTGGTCTATATGTAAGTTGTGTCATAAAAAGTCAGACTTCAAGGCTTTTCCCGCTTACTTGGGGAATGAAAATCACAATGGAAAATAAAATTATGGAACCCCAAATTGTGAACTCTGACAAAAACTTCAAGGGATCCCTATTTTTTTTTTGTGACAGCTAGAGATGTAGTGTATGAGAAACTTTCATTTATGATGAGAATTATAGTAATTTATTTTCTTGTATACGAAATACATAGTGCACATAAATTGTTAGATATTAATAACTTGAAAAATAGTCTAAGTTAAACTTTAATCTCATGGAAATATAAATTGAAACTCATTTTATTATACAAAAATTAAATATAGCCACACAGATTTAGTTTATTCCTTTTATCTAATAATGATAAAACCTAATTCATTACTGTAATTGAAGTAATAGAAAGTGCCCCGTTTCAACCTCGGTAATATTCTCTTTTAAGTGTACGTTACAGTGGAACCCGTGGCAAACATCAAAACAATAAGGTGGAAAGTTGTCTGTTTTCAGCCAGAGTTTCCCCTAAAGCTTCGTTGTTTCCCAATAGATTTTATGACCTGGTGTCAATAGGTAGGTAATAATATTCACTACAAAACGTATTCTTAACATTTTATTGTAAAACCCACCGCTATTTAAGGTGTAACGCCAAAAAATGCCCTAAAAATACCATAAAATAGCCACTGTTTTCCAATGATAAATTAGATCATTCTGGTATTTTTCCGTAAATGGTCTTACTTAGATACAAATTTATGTTAAGTTTGAGTCAAATCCGATAAATGGTGTGGGAGATAGTAAATAATTAGTGAAAATATAAAATTGCAAATATCTGGTTAACTAAGCGTTTTTGGAAAAATGTTTAATCTTAATTTTCTCTTTATTTTGACCCATGTAACCTTTTCCCAGAGTCTGGCACTTTACTTATGGGGCACCCTGTATAATCTAAACATCTATATTCAGCGTCAGGATTGAGCTCCTCGCTCATGAGAGAGAGCTCATCCACCTTATTGGTTGCCATTTGTGCTAGCTGAGTTTGTGTTTAAGATAGCCATGATGATGCACCAAAGCGTTTAAACCCGTGTTTATTTGGTTGAACGATAGATGCAATTTATGGAACGGTCTTCATTCTGTTTTGGTTTAAAAATTAGACATTTATGCCTTATTATGTTTCTAAATTATTGAGAACTTAATGACACCTTTGCCTTGCAGCAGCTAATTATATAGTCCCATGCTAGCTTCTTAGATATTTTTCAAACACAACTTTAAACACTGTGCTATAACCCGTGGCTGTTGTATAAACTGTATACATGTTTTGAAATGCAAACAAGAAAAGTGGAACAAATTGAAAACAACACATGTAGACAAACTCGACTGCTACAATATTTAAAAAACTAGGTGTTTAATCTTAACTCAGCTTTCGTGGCCGGTGTCACTAAGATCTAAGGCTTCCGGTTTACACCGCGTCACAGTCTCAGCCAGTCAACAAGCTACTGAGGATGACTCTCCACAGCAAGGTCGAAACGTTTAGCAGTTATTATATTTCAACTGTGACGCGGTGTAAACCGAAAGCCTTAGACCTTATAAGTGTTTAGGTTTTCATTTTTTCACCACCTTGCATACCTTCCCGCAACTCCAAAATTATCAAGTGCCGGATAGCTGTCAGGACCGCCTGTCAACGGTGAGGTGAAGCGTACGATAATTGCTCATCGATGTTCACGGGGTGGCAATTCGGATCACCTCGAACTTTCGCTTTTAGGGGTGGCAGTTGAAATTCAGCCAAGTAGCACGGGTACTGTCAGGTAATTAAACATAAAAGTACGAAGCCTCGTAATGCCTATGACCATACAGGAGGCCGAAGGCCGAAGTGAGGATGTGAGTGGAGCGAATCAGAGTAATAAACTGCAAAGGAAATTCGATTCACTCATGCCAGCGGCGCTTTAGCGCTTAGCTGCGTGTCACGGCCTGATCTTTCCTTGACATAATTTTAAAACAGTTTTGTATCAGCTTTAAAACTAGAGACTGGACTTAGTAGAAAGAGACTTTTCCTTGCCACAGATACAGATACTTCCGGCTATTCAATGTAAAACACGCCGTTACATTCAGGTCGGCTCACTACAACTTATCAGTAGACTAGGCTTGAGTGACAAAAGCTAGCGGGTGACCTTGTAGTGATAACAGTAGATTGTATCAAACTGTGTGTCGATATAATGTTCTGAACCAACGACCAATTTATTCCAGAGGCTGACAGGCATGACGAAGGCTCTAACAGTTCATTTAGTACTGTACCATTCTAAAAGACATCGCCGCGTCTTTATTTCTAAATTCTAGTTATCTACTGTTATGCCAGAACAAAGAACAAACACGAGAAAGCTACAGGTTTTTAAAGATCTCGCAATATTTGAGAATATTGGTAATGCTAAAAGAACACACGGGTGAATGGTGGGCTACGGTAATAGCTATAGGTTACACAACAAAACCATTACATATTTATCTCGAACGATTTAACAACGCCACCGAACTACAACGGACAAACCATTTTGGGCCGATGTTTGACAATACATATTTTGCTGTGGTAGTTTAACTGCCCTTGCTCTTGCAGTTTGAACCTATTCCAGCGACGATAATGACAGATGGCAACGGCACTGCGCACACATCGCTACTTTCACTGCCACTGCTACGGTACTCGGTAGAAGGTAGCTATTGTTGAGAAACCCGTTGTGAAGTGACTTCGGTACTTCCTAAATCCTATCTGAGAAATCTGTGTTTTGTTGACATCAGTTCTAGTAGTGATCACTGGAAAATCCCTACTAACTTTCGTTCGCCTATAATTGTATTGGTCATTTGTTTTCACACGCATTGAGATGTTTTGTCTATTCTTCAATTGTGTAGCAGGTTAAGGAGGTGCTGGGAAATGTTGCGAATCCAATGGCTAATTTTGATGTCAACTGCCATTATCAAAATGTATTCGCTTTCATAAGTCAAAAGCTGATAGCATTCATGTACTCTTGTGTGTTGTTTTGAACAAGTACTGATGAACCTGTATCCAGGAAATACTTTTACAGTTCGACTAGACCAAGAGTTTAGGGATCCACCCCTATTACATTTTCTTAAAGTTAATTTTAGAAAGTCTCAGGTAAAATACATGCACAGTAATTTTAAAATATTTTCTTGTAGAACAGAAAGTAGATAGATGTTGGTGGCTCCTGAATCCTGAATCCTCTACCTGGTTACGTTCATGTTTAGCTGGGTTTCTTGTTATTACAGTGTGTCACCGTAGAAAATGCCGTAAAGAAGTTATAATAAACTAATTAGCCTAAATACAGCAAAATCATGGGTCAAAAATATAATTTTCTTTTGCTGCGCGTGCAGTTTGTTAAACATGATTCTACGCAGTTATGTATACACTTCTTCACTAAGTGAAGTAGTGTTCACATACAGGTAATAATATTTTATGCTCTAAAAGAAATAGGACCTGAAATAAATAAATACTTTTTTATGCAGGCTTAGTTTTGCTCGGTAGGTAAAAGCCCGTTTATTTAACTCTATATAGTTGCAACGTTTAAAGCTTTTTACTAGATTTTTTTATCGACTTCCAAAAACCGGTACCGGCTTTTTGTGTGAGAAGAACTTCCTTGAACCCGACGACCTTGCGCGGAACGGGAACTGTTGTGGAACAGACAAACTGAACCATTATACCAGGACCGCCGGTCCTGAACCAGATTTGCCTATTCCTTCCTGATCCACCAGTGCAACAAAAACTACAACAAAAAGCAGATTTCTGGTTCTACAACTTTTGATGATTTCCTGATTACCGTATGAAACTAAACAGCCCACTCTGTTGTCCCATGGTACAAACACAACACGTTTTCGCTTCCTGCTCGAGAGGATTTTGTCCTAATAACTTGAGCACGGATTATTAAAAATCTTAAAGGAAGAGTATTTGTAATCATTGGGTATACTGTATTGTATAGTACAAAACATTTTATACACGTAGTTTCTGAACAATACAGGTTCCTTTCCATAAGATACTTTGATGTTTCCGTGGCCAATGAGAGCAAATTTAAAATCTATCTATAGACCTACAGCCAAGTCTGACATGAGATGGTTCAATTTTATTTTTGCTCATTGATTAATATTAAGACAGCTGTCGATGTCAAAGACTGCTTACTGCACTGTATTGTTCCGTAAATTGTATTTTGATGGACTTATTAACAATACTTATCTCTTCAAGAAATGTTGATGTTTAAAATAATGTCGGAAATACAGTCATGTATCCGAAAAATGTGTATTATGTGTTTACAATTTACAGTATAAAGTACGATCAATAAGTTGCTTTCAACATTCAAACCCAGCGCAATGTGTCATTAGATCGACACTCTTACTAAAGGTATACTACGGTAAGCTACATCAATTTGAAAATAATTACGATCTCATCAAGATGATGAAGATTACGAATGAAACCAAATCTCGACCACTAGGAGTGACGCAAGAGGGACAGAAATGCATCCGCTGTTGGCAGTTACTGCAGTTGATTGAAGGAAATCTGCGGTGCATCTGCAGGCAGCAATACTCTGTGGTCTGGGGACTCACCCCCGGAGCAGCCGTGCGTGACATCATTGCAATCTGTGGGATCATGTGGTTGTGTTTGCAATACTAATATACAACCGCACACATTCACACCTCATTAACTCATCGCGTGACGTAACTCTGCAGACAATCTTTTTGGCAAACACAAAACTAGAAAGTGTAAAACACTACTACTATTAGTAAGTGAATCGGTAGGGTCATGAATGAGGCGGTTGGGTATGAAATTCCGTTGATACACACGTAACGGACACGCAAATGAAGGGCCCAAGGGTGCTACAATGATCAGGGTCGTTGATAGGGTGCTAAGGTGACAGATGCCACAAGGCTTTAGTCCCATTCACTTAATTAAAAAATGCATTTAAAAATAACTTGATGGAAGTTATACACAGATCTTATTTAACTACAGATGGTATTTAAATACCTACTGTGGAGTTAAAAAATAAATAGAGTGGTCCCACTAACGAAGGAGGGCTTGGAAAGCCCCACTATAATGTGTACTCTCAAATATAGTTTTTAGACTTGAATACTAATTTCTTTTATTTGTCTACATGTCCAAATGCTCCTCTGGGTGATCCCTATTGCTCTTGAGGTTTTCCAGGCTCCCGGTAGATACTCCCTAAATACATTGTACCTTACAGCGTACAGAAAAAGAAGGGGAGTTATTTTATAACTCTAAACTATTATTTATTAAAATTCTATGAAGGGCTAAAAGCGTTATTTTGCGTCCAAATTGTCTCGGGGGACGACACTTGGACCGGAGCTGGACCCTTGCTGGAGTATTCCATATCTGGTATGCCAAAGTCCCAAACAGCTGCATCTGCTACACAATTTTAATGTGTTTAATAGCACCCTAAAGCGAACTTTATTAGCACTGATTTATTTATTTATTTTATCTCCGTTGGGTGGGGGGGGACCACGACTCAGGCTAAAAGAGCTGTACTCGACTAGATGAAATAGAATATTTTAGAAAATAGGATTTGTTTCTCAAGCACATTTTCAATCTACCCAGTGATAAGCGTCCAAATATAAGAATCTCAACTGACACATTATCAAATAAAAACAGTTCCGGTTTCTATTTTCTAGGGTCGCGTGGTAATTATTATAAAATGAGTTCTCATCACCGGTGCCGTTACTGTTGTAGAACTGGTGTGTCTTTTCCGTATGTTCATCTGACTTCAATATTATACGATTTACTTATTACGTCATATAGAAAAAAGGCATTGAAAGCTCACGTTGAAAGTATAAAATATATATTTAATAATTTTGGCACGTTTGAAAGACGCGAATACACGTACTGTATGTCAATATCACACATTTGAAATCTCCGTTCTGCCTCATCGTCCACCCATGAAGTCATGAGTAACTAATCTACTTAGGCGACATGTTGACGTAAGCCTAATTGATTCTGTTCTCAAATTAGTATTCTTCTGTGACTACGGTATGTGTTTCATAATAACCTTAGACATTTAGTCATTGTTCTTTTCCTTAAGTCCTAACCATTAAAACGGAAGCCCAATTACATAGTCGGCATATAAGTGAACCTGGAGGAAGTGAAAACCCAATTTACATTTAAATACAGGGTGTCCCGTAAATAAAGTGTCAGGCTCTGGGAAAAGGTTATATAGGTCAAAATGAAGAGAAAATTAAGAATAAAACTTTTTCCCAAAACGCTTAGTTAACCAGATATTCGTCATTTTATATTTGTCACTAATTATTTATTATTTCTCACACCATTTATTGGATTTGACTCAAACTTGACATAAATTTGTATCCAAGTAAAATCATTTATGGGAAAAATTATCAGCAAGATCTAACTTATCATTTAAAACGGTGGCTATTTTATGGTATTTTAGGGATTTTTGGCGTTAGCCCTTAAATAGAGAATAAACGGTGAGTTTTACGATAAAGTG
The DNA here is from genome assembly GCA_018831715.1 of Matsumurasca onukii. NCBI lineage: Eukaryota > Metazoa > Arthropoda > Insecta > Hemiptera > Cicadellidae > Matsumurasca > Matsumurasca onukii. The sequence goes on from CM032062.1 coordinate 10,970,552, forward strand.
TAAAGGATACCGGTTTGTAGTGAATTTTATTACCTATCTATTGACACCAAGTTTAAATAAATCGATTCAGAATCAACAAAGTTATAGTGGAAACTCTGGCTGAAAACAGACAACTTTCCACCTTATTATCTTGACGTTTGCCACAGTTTCCACTATAACTTAGTTGATTCTTAATCGATTTCTTTGATTTTCGTGCCATTGAAATTATGAAGTTTACGTGTTTAATGCAAGCAAGACATCCGTTCTATGTTTTAACTTGCGTATGATATTCGTACGAAGCCGTGCTTAGAAGTTGTTTTCATTGAACGAAAGTTAACAGTAACGTATTTAATCAAAAGTACCTGATTAATATATGCAGGGTGTTTCGCGGAAGAGCTGACAAACTTTAGGAAATGGTTGCTTGGGTTGGTACGGCTAGAAAAATACTATATATGTGATGGCATGAGTCATAAGTTTACTGATTATAAGGAGACGTTTGGTATTTGAGTTTACGTGTACTGATATGGAACTCTTGACTCTTAACGACAGGACAGTAAAGATAAATACCTCAAACTCTTCACGATACGCAAGCAAATTCAATTTTACATGATTAATTAATCTGTATGTACTGAGATACGACAAACTATGGTTGTACAACCTAAAAAGCGAATAAATTAGCACAAAATGTATCAACCCCTTTTTCAGACTTGTTTAAAGTATTCTTCTCTAATATACCAATCTGAAACCTTGCCAAAAATTTCGGAATGTTTTACTCAATAAAATTATAATAAATTAGTTGCTAGTTTGTTCTAAAGTTTACCCGTCATCATTTCAAAACAACCAAAAGTTTAAAAAAAGTTTAGAAACAGTCTAGTTTTATGGTGGTTATGACGAGGTAAAGAATACCACTATTGCTTTACATTAAGCATATTCCGTGCAATGTATGGGTGTACTCTCCTTTTCTATAAACCACCTTAAGCGTTATGGCACTTGCGTCACATTTGTTTTAGATATTAGGTTATTTGCATTTTATGAATAAATGCAAATGATAAACTGTTGAACCATTAAACGTGACAAAGTGTAAAGACACATCTGAAACGAATACGGAACAAAAGCAATTACAACCCACGGCGTCAACGCCTAAAATCAGCTTAAGCTAGTTTTTAGAAATGAGAGGACTACCCTCAGTACCAAAAACTGTGTACAGAAAGTCAATTAAAAACCATACAAGTAAAAAATCATACTAAAGTCACAAGGAGCAGGACGGTTTCACGGTTTCGGAACTGATTTCAGAGGGGATCAACGGATTGAGGAGCAGTGACGACTGACGAGGGAGTTCCTAGTGCAAGATTATGGAAAATTCCAGTCCTCTAAGTAAAGGTTCAGAGGGTCAACCTCAGTATAGACGCCCTCAGAATATTACTTAACTATTAATTATTTTCAAAAAAATTTAATTAATATTCTGAAGCTGTATACATTTATACTTCAGGCCATCTTCATTTTACAATAAGTTTTCGAAGATAACATTTACTACGACAGAGCCTCCCTTCATAATTATAGTAGTTTTATTACTGCGATACTTTGATTTGAGACATCGGCCACTCCTAGAGGGTATTTTAAGGTGAACATGGGATGAAAGCTGAATGTGATAAGTGTTTTGATGGATGATGAGGTGTAGTCTTGTTACAAACTGAGGCCGACTGTTCCTCAGGTTGAGATATTTGTGATTCCTCAATTTGCAATTTTCAAAAAGTAATGAACTGCATAATGAAATCAAAAGGTTGGCAGTCATCCTAAATAATGCTTTGACTACGAGTTTATTCAAAGGGTTATCGTACTAGCAGCAATAGATACGTTATCTTGTGCTGCTAAAGATATCAGTTCGAAGTCTGTGGCATTTTGTGCTTTATGAGTCTATAGCAAACACGTTACACACACTATAGAATCCATCCTGATTCTCTAGTTTGTTTATTTACAGGGTGAGTATTAAATGCCCCTCCCCCACCTTACTCTTTTGAAAAAGGAAATAGTTCTTAAAACCCGTTGGGGAATGTTTTATAAATTCTGAAGTTTGTTTTGACGCACGCTGCGTCACCCATCCCCACCAAAATCCGGGGGGAGGGCCCTCCCCAAATCTTTTAAATAAAAACCTCCCCTTGTGGCATCTCAAAAGAAGAGGAATTTCAACACAAACTCAACGACGCAAAGAACAATCTTTTATATCTAGTGCAGAGGACCCGACAGTCCAAATGCACGCTGTAATCTCAAATAGTAACATTTACTGCCCTGTATGTACACCTAAATAATGTAACAAGTATATATACTAAGGAGATTGGTTTTGATATAAATTTTATGGCTCAACCGATCGTAATGATCTTACCTTACTGATATAAATTTAATACAGATGGATTTTGGCAGCTAGAGAGATAAGGTATTGAATAACATCTCATTATGCCTTCATAACACGTGTTATAAGAAGAGCAAATGTGGTTAGAATTGGTTTAATAACACAGAGGAAGAAGATAAGTATAGTGGGTAGGCCACAGACATGTGGAGGTGAAAGCACGATGATTTCTGCTGCAATCAGCATTAGCAGAAATAGAATGTGCGGACGCATGAGTTTGGTCTGCCGGATTGTCTGTACAGTATTGAGTGTAACATACATACATTTCACAGGTTCTGTACAAAGTACATATTCTCTGTGTTGTACTATGCTCAGCTGTTTGACTGTTCAGTTGGCGATTAATTGTAATTAAATATTGTTGATGTTTGCACATATGTTTTTAAATCGTGTTGTTGATTTGTAAATAATGAGAGTAAAATTAAACTTTGCAGTAAAATATTGAAAGCAAATGAGTTATTTCATGGATTAAACATTATTATGAACACAAACTACCCTTTGACAAAAATGGTTTTAGAATAAACGATAACAGATAAACCCCTTCGATTTATGGAAACGTCTAGTGGGGTAAACACTACTTATAAAATATAGACTCAAAATGAATAAATGTTCGAATCTATAAGAACAATAATTAAATCTGAAGTACGAATAAAACATTATAATCCCGTTGACAAACGTAAATAATAATGTCATACGTTTATAGCTACAAAGTACAATAATAGTAGGCAGTGTAAAATAGTTTTAACCTTACCCCAGTAAAAAATCAATAGTCATAACCTAAAAAATAAAACAACACTCACCTGCCCACTGGCCCATCTCTTTGAGGTTGACATTTAGGCTGAACGCGGGCGCCAAAAATGTCTTGTAAACACGGTTAACCACAGCACGCACTATTTGGAAACCGAGGATGGATAGGCAAACTACGCCGACCTTCTCCAGAGGGGTGAACATGGCTGACAAGTGACACTGCCGGTGTGCGATGTGATGTGACACTACGTCTACTGTCTACTCTGCGGTGTGGTGTGATATCAGCTGTTGTAGATATCGACGTGTGCGCGGTGCCGTTGCGCGCCAAGTCACTGTCAAGGCCCCGCTTGTGCTGGTCCCCGCACCGCGCTATTCAGGCCGCTCTCAAAACTTTCTCACTCCCTAGATTCGCTATAGGACTCCTTTCTCCCTGGTATGTGTTTGCGATGTGAGTGCCGAGGTACTGCAGGACTGACAGGCGCAGGTTTGGGTTTGGTGGGGATTGATGGTTCAAACCACTCTCACTTTCTGTGCTGACTTTTGGAGAAAGACCATGCAGACAACAGAATGCAGCTGATTATTTTTGTTATGGCACAGCAATAATTATGGTTTCACAGATTACACTGAGTGTTTAAATTTAAACAATCACTATAAATCACTATTTGAGATGCCGACCACTCTCATGAGGGTATTTTAAGGCAAATATGTGGTGAAGGATGAGTGTGATGAGTGGTAGTAATGAGTTATGAGGTGTAGTCTTGTTACAAACTAAGGCCGACTCTTCCTTAGAATGGGTCATTAATTAATAGCCCAATGACCAATGGAAATACAAGGACCAACGGCTTAACGTGACTTCCGAACCACGCAGGCGATGGTCCGATATGTCTAAACGATTATGGGAGTTGATGCGGGTATCATCAGATGATCACTGAGACTATCTGAGCCGCTTTAGACCTATATCATACTCAAAACCTGACCTCCATGAAGCTGGATTACAGGATCACGCCACGAGTATTTAAAGCAAAACTTCGGAAGTTGATTCCGGCCGGATCCCTCCAATATTTGTACTGGCGAACGTGCTGAACACGCAAATAATCGTTAACTCCATTCCATACCTTCTTGAATAAAAGTTAGTTTTGAAAGAAACCCAGTTGAGAGGTTTTTGCGCAGAGAACTTAGGGAAACCCATACAATATCTATGGAAAAATAATTAGGGACATTTTGAAAAGGTGGACGGTGGATGGAAACCTGTGGGGTTGGAGAAGTAGCAGTAGTGTGAAAATAAAAATTAAATGTATGTGTTTTATTTTCATCCCAGTAGGGATAATCAAAGTCTAGAACTTATCCTGACATGAGTAATCTAGCGATCATCTTTACACTGGATGTTTACCCTGACAACCCTTATAAGAAATGGGTTCAGATCGGCCTTCATCAGTAGCACCTTTGATGGTTATCGAGTTATAGTATATTTACATTCAAAATGTGTGACAATTTTTGTTTATTTGTGTACATTGGGTAAAGAAGTACAAGACTTGTTTAGGAGCTTTTGTATTTTTAAATATTTTAATACATAAGCTTAGGTGTGATTCAAAAGACCTTCAAATGGAACCCCCATGGTGTCGAGCCCTGCAAAACAACGCAAACCACATTTAAAAAAATAGCCGTAGTCGAAAATTATGCGGGACCAATATTTAAGAACAAAACGTATCAGGTCAGACTGCAAACCTCTTCTAATCCAATAGCTCGCGAACGCGGAAAGTCGGTTAAAAATATTGTTCAAAATAGCAAACTTGGTGAATTGCATTTCAAACAAAGCATTGTGGCTTGGGAAGTAGCTTGACTTCAGAACTTGTGGTTGGGAAGTGTTGTGGAATATATTAGGTCTACTTAAAGCTCACGACAAAATCTATAACGGTAATATGTAATTTGTAGGCCCATGTAGTATGTTCCTTGTTTCTTTGGCTAAACAATTTAAATATTTTAACTTTAAAACGTCCTAAAACAAAAACGTTTGGTACTTTGATTTTGAGACACCGACCACTCCTAGAGGGTATTTTAAGGTGAATACACCGTCGGTTGACTTACACCGTCGAGATGACTGCAAAGAAACTTTCCTTCAATTCCATATTCTACCGGTTCCCTGCTTCTACATTTTTTCAGCCTTAAAAATTGCATTCGAAAACAAAGTCAACTTTCAAAAGCCTAGCCAAAGACCAACTCGACAGACTGACATGCTTTTCTTCCCAATCCATCACACCGCCCACTACGAAAGGACCGCTATATACCGAGGAATCAAGTTCTTCAACAAACTGCCAGACCAACTGAAATCCATACAATCCTTCTCTAAATTCAAAAGTTCTGTAAAAAGCTTTCTCCATCGTAATTGCTTTTACTCCGTCAAGGAGTTTTTAAGTTTCAAATAAGTATTTAAGTGTTTTTTATAACTGAAATGGCACATTGTTTTAATTCATATAATACATTTAATTTAACGTAAATACCATTGACGAAGCAAAATATTTGAACATAAATGTATTATATATACTATGTAACAAATTTATATGCTAATAAAGAATGACTATGACTATAATATGGAATGAAGGGTGAGTGTGATGAGTGTTTTTGATAGATGATGAGGTGTAGTCTTGTTACAAACTAGGGCCGACTGTTCTCCAGATTAAGTCATTAATTAATAGCGCAACGACCAATGAAATGAACCAACGGCTTAACGTGACTTCCGAACCACAGGGAGTGGCCATGGTGAAAAGGTATCACTGCGCCCGGGAATCGAACCCGGGCTGATTTGGTGTGAAGCACGCACTGTACCACTGAGCTATGACCACCTTTTCAAAGCTACAAATCTGGGTACAAAGCTTGAGTAAGAAAGCTTAACCCAAGGGCAACGTGCAAGAGGCACAACTCTGATGATAAACACTTGGCGTTTGAAAGGCCTCAGGCTAATCAAAAGTTTATTATTTTAATATTTGAAGCTTTAATTTAAAATTACATAGCCAATGAGCTTCTTAAACCATGGAAAATAATTTTTGCCATAATAAAGGTGTTCTTAAACGCCTTTCCTTCAAAGGAACATTGCTTATTTCTATAAACCACTGGCTAGTGCGGAGTGCGACAGTGTTTCCATACTTGTGACAATGTTCCGAGTACAGTTCCGCACTCACGAACACTACCGCGGAAACCACAGCCAAATTAATCCGTTGGCTAAGGCAATACTTAGCGAAATTGAAGAATCACGATGCACATAAAGGGATAGACTCAGTTACCTATGCTGCGATTACTATTCTTCGTCATTTTGATGGTGCTACTGGAACTTCAACCTTGTTTAGTACCGTCAAGCTGATGTACTCGTTCTAATCTACGTACGGGAGCACTTACCCTCAGCCGTAAATAAATAAATATTTTGTTGAATAGACATGTTTACAAGCATGTACCTCAATCGTCCATTATTTGATCTAACGTTTTGCATTAATTCACATCTAGATCCCTCTAAAACATACATAACTTACATTCATACTATTCCCATTAGAATTTTCCCAGTCTACTCCTGTCAGTGTGTTTGTTTCCTGAGTCTCCCAATTGTGTGCCAAAACTCGTTTGAACTGTAAAACGCGTCTGCGACAAAAACTGATTTTAGACGAGCTTTGAACGCCTTTGGCTCTGGGGCACTTTGATCGAATTTGGAAGTCTGTTGACGAACTGAACTCCTGTCTGTGAGGGCAAACGTTCATGAACCATCGTTCTGTGTCTCCCAGTTCGTTAGTTCTCCCTGTATGCAGTTTCGTAAGAGCGTACATCTATACCTCTTCCGAGATCGCATTTACATTTGAAAAAGCACGTTTCTAAAATGTAGAGACAGGGTAACGTCAGCAGTTTCAATTTTTTGCACGACTCTCCAATGCAGTTTTGCGATTGTTTGCACTGCTTGTTTTGAAGAATGAACATTTTGGAAAAGTTTGTGCTTGAGCAGCCTCCCCACAACGTTAGTCCGTAGGCCAGGTGTGGGTAGATTAGTCCATAATAAGCCGTCATCAGTACCTGAGTGGGGCAATATTTGGACAATTGCCTAAAAACTTAATTGTCTGAGGCTGATTTTGAGCAGACACTGTTTACGTGACAATCCCAAGTCAACCCTCGATCAAGGTGTATTCCAAGGAATTTTGTCGAGTAGACAACTTCGATTGCAGTTTCATCCAACATGACTGTAGGACTACAATCTGAGATCGACTATCGCAAACAAAAATGAATGAAGGATGATTTGTTTGGGTTTGTTTTGAGGTTGAGCTCATTGAAGTGTTGAGCTCCATGAATGTTATTTTTTCCAGTTCTGCTAGTGTCTTTGCATTGAAACAGAGATTCGTGTCATCTACGTACTGGACGAGTCGGCCGTGGTGTACCGATGAGCCAACATCATTGACAGAAAGAGTAGAGGACCGAGTATGGAGCCTTGAGGCACCCCATAGCACAGTCCCCTTTTCCCCAATCTCACGTCTGAAATCCCTACGAATTGTTTTCGGTGACTGAGATACGATTTGGTCCAAGCGAGTGGCACTCCTCGTATCCAATAAACGTCTAGTTTGTGAAATGAATACAATGCTCAACACAGTCAAACGCTTTTGGCAAGTCTAAAAACACTTAGTGTTTGTTTTCGACTTTCAAATCCTTCCACTATCATCTCGATTAGACGAACGACTGCGTCTATTGTCGATTTCCCGCATCAGAATCCGAATTGGTTTGGTGATAGTAGGTTTTGCTTTTCGACAAAACTCGTGAATCGGATGAGGAAGACCTTCTCAAAGTCTTTGCTGAAGGCCGGCAAAAGTGAGATTGGGCAGTAATTTTGTGCAAAAGAGGCACCCTTCTTGAAAACTGGAGTTTTTAGAAAGGAGGAAACAGTCTCTGAGTGAACAGAGAGATTAATTAGGTATTTTAGTAGTCTCAATAAAAGCGTTGCCCATTTCACCTCACCACATTGGCGTCGGTTGATTTTTTTTGTTGGGAGCTCTCTTATCACCCTCGCAATTTCTTCCTCTGTTACCAGTGCCAGGGTCATTGAGGCCGTTGGACTCAGTATTGGGGGAAGAGAAGTCTGACCCAGATGAGACCTGAGGCCTTGGTCAGCTCTCACCGAATCGAACAAGTTGTTTAACTCGTCAGCAACCCTTGAGGAGTCTTTTAACCGTTCATTGTTGATTGTGAGTTCGATTTGTTTGTCGTTTGGTGGGTTTTTAGTGTTGATTATGGCCCATGCTGTTTTGAAGCCTTTTGTTGTAAGCAAAGCTTTGTGCATTTAAATGTGAGCAACGTGGTATTTAATTCATTATCTGCTGCCTATCCTGCTCCCTCTGGTCTCTACTCAAATATGCTTTTGTCAGTACTGCTCCAAGCACATTGGATACAGAGAAGCATATTATTCTGTGTTCGCTGTTCAAGCACCGGATATCCTAATAAACACACACCCTACTCCAATCAAATCCTACTATCTTGATTCATTCTCCTTGCATAAGGAATTCGCTTCATTCACGCCAACGGCGCTTAAGTACTTAGGTGCGTGTTAGGTTTTACTTGGTATTGTGCACACGTTTTTGGAACATCTGTATATTATGTTACTATATACGTATATTAATTTTTCAGAGGACCTGCGGACGGTCGTGGTGTTGTTCAACAAGCTACAAAATTAAACACACAATTTGCTGTCGAGAGCTTTGGTTTTCTTACCTGTAACTTATTTAAGAGCTTCAATCCTACCAGTAGCGAATTACATGCGTTCCATCCTAAATCCCTAATCTGCGCTTTGATTCTATCCCGTATACACTGACGTCACACCTCATAGTCAACTCAATCTGTACTACCTACTGTAAATAGCCAATTATAAATTTATAATAAACACAAATTTGGTATTGTTTGATATTTTCTTGAAGTAAGATTGCAAGAGCTGTAATAACCCACATTTGGCCAGTACCAGAAATCTTTGAGCTCAAAGCATTCTCATTTTATGACATCAAGATAAATAAAAATTAATTCAAATTCATAATTGTTTTTCACTAAGATCTAAGGGGTTTACGCCGCGTCACATTTGAAATATAATTACTGCTAAACGTTTCGACCTAGCTGTGGAGAGTCATCCTCAGTAGCTTGTTGACTGGCTGAGACTGTCTCAACAAGTCAACCAGCTACTGAGGATGACTCTCCACATCAGATGTAACGTTTAGCAATAATCATTTCAATAATGACGCAGTGTCACTCAAAGCTTAGATCTTATGATGACACCGGCCGCGAAAGCCTAAGAGTTAAGATCATAATGGTTTATTGGTAATTTTTACATATTAGGTTTCACCAAGCTTACAAAACTTGTCGGTGAGGTCCTTAGTTTTTACATAATAACTTGTTTGTTTTGTTTTATGACAAAATATATTGACAAATTGTATGATTTGTATATTAAATGTGTATTTTAGCGGTTTATGTAATTAATACTACTGGTTTACATTTACGAAGATAATACTTATTTTTACATGCGTAAAGTTATTTCTAAATATTTCTGATTACGTTTTTTAGAAGTACCAAGCACCAATGTCGATGGACATCACGTCCATTCAGTTTCCTCACATGGTTTCCAAACTGGGCTGCAGAGGGCGTTATTTCCAATCTCTAGCTTATAACTTTCTTCAACAGTTCGGTCCCATTACGAAACTTCATCCCATCATCTCTGACCAAGACGGCAGGTTTTGCCGTACACTTTCCTTGTACTGCACCGTACCCTACCATTCCGTATTCGCTTGATTTGGTAACTATAATTGGATTTTATTGTGCAATGCTACGTTGGCCCTACATATTATTTTAATTTTGCGTGTTTCTAACATAATTCTGCCACTAGACGGATTCTTGCTGTGTCAAATCACCTTTATACTAGTATTAAAGATAATAAGAAAGGGAAAGTTAACCTGCTTGTTCCTTTATTTTCTAAATCACTGTTGTTTAATAATATCAACTGATTATCACTAAATCACTATTTGAGATGCCGACCACTCTCATGAGGGTATTTTAAGGCAAATATGTGGTGAAGGATGAGTGTGATGAGTGGTAGTAATGAGTTATGAGGTGTAGTCTTGTTACAAACTAAGGCCGACTCTTCCTTAGAATGGGTCATTAATTAATAGCCCAATGACCAATGGAAATACAAGGACCAACGGCTTAACGTGACTTCCGAACCACGCAGGTGATGGTCTGATATGTCTAAACGATGGTGGGAGTTGATGCGGCGTGTCATCAGATGATCACTGAGACTATCTGAGCCGCTTTAGACCTATATCATCCTCAAAACCTCCATGAAGCTGGATTACAGGACCACGCCACGAGTCCCAGTTTACCATACTCTACTGCCAAAATAATAGAATTGTTTTACTCCTGAGAGAATGAGAGAGAGAGTGACGCCGAGTACCCAAGCAAAAGATGAAACAATGATGTTTCCTGGTGAACTCAAGTGTAGGTGGAGTGTATGTACGTTGTGATTATGGTGACACAATAACGTATCAGCTACAGGCTGCACATGCACCAGAGCATCTGAGGAAATCCTCTCAATGCCCGGTCATCTCCTCGCTCTCAGTGGTGATTAACTGCATCTCCGCTGCGGCTAATGCATGCTATCTTTCCTTGCAAAATGTCACTGTCACTTCTCCAGTTTGCGACATTCTGATCTAGATCCGGAGATTGCTCGTTTGAGTTGAGCTGTGGGAGAATAATAGGAAGGGAGGTTATTGGTGAACCACCGTGCTTCAGTTAAATACTGGGACTCGTGGCGTGGTCTTGTAATCCAGCTTCATGGAGGTCAGGTTTTGAGGATGATATAGGTCTAAAGCGGCTCAGATAGTCTCAGTGATCATCTGATGATACCCGCATCAACTCCCACCATCGTTTAGACATATCAGACCATCACCTGCGAGGTTCGGAAGTCACGTTAAGCCGTTGGTCCTTGTATTTCCATTGGTCATTGGCTATTAATTAATGACCCATTCTAAGGAAGAGTCGGCCTTAGTTTGTAACAAGACTACACCTCATAACTCATCACTACCACTCATCACACTCATCCTTCACCACATATTTGCCTTAAAATACCCTCATGAGAGTGGTCGGCATCTCAAATAGTGATATCAATTTAACTCAATTTAAATTTCCATGTAGAAAAATGTTCTTAAACCGTGAAGTTTCTTCTAAAACTAATAATACTACCTAAACACTGAGCGAGTTTTAAATATTTTAACTTTTAATAGCTGACACATTTCACCATCTCACGCCCTTCGCAAAACACATTGTATAGCTGTATATAGCTTTAGCAGGTCGGTGTTAACGATTGGTGGTTGTCCAGGAAGAGAGTTCTGTTGCTGCAGAACTCAGACAAGTGTTACCATGGTGCACATTATATGACGTATGACTCGATGTCAATCTGACTGTATATTTGAAACATGTATTGGGTAAGTGTTTTGCACTTAAAATATCGAAATAAAATGGCCTCAACATTTATAATTTTTCCACAGCTCAAACTAATAAACCAGCTTACTGTAGCCTAAACAATTTTTCCCGAATACAGTATTTGTTATTTTGTCTAAACCGTACAAATAATATTGTTTTGACATAACAACAAACACATACGAAACTAAATCACTATTTGAGATGCCGACCACTCTCATGAGGGTATTTTAAGGCAAATATGTGGTGAAGATGATTGTGATGAGTGGTAGTAATGAGTTATGAGGTGTAGTCTTGTTACAAACTAAGGCCGATTCTTCCTTAGAATGGGTAATTAATAGTCCAATGACCAATGGAAATACAAGGACCAACGGCTTAACGTGACTTCCGAACCACGCAGGTGATGGTCTGATATGTCTAAACGATGGTGGGAGTTGATGCGGGTATCATCAGATGATCACTGAGACTATCTGAGCCGCTTTAGACCTATATCATCCTCAAAACCTGACCTCCATGAAGCTGGATTACAGGACCACGCCACGAGTCCCAGTCAATTTCACTAATTTCACGTAATGTACTTAGGCTAAAACCCGAAGAAATTCCCACACAAGTGACAATAAATGGTAGCAGAGAGTGGTTCCTTGTTATGATAATAGCTCAGATTTACTTCGCGAATAATATTAAAGGGCGCTTTCTAAGAATAAGTGTTATATGAATGCTCTACAGGGAGTTTGGATTCGTTATCACTCATTGTGAGCTTGAATGGGACTTATTTATTTGAATAACCCTCGATCAGCGAACACTAGCGGATCCGTGGCGGATTGGTATCGCGCGCGACTTCAGACTCATCACTCCGGTGGCGCGTGTTCGATCCCACAGTCACCACTTACAATTTGTAATGTGACTATACGGTGACGCTAGGTAAAGGTCGAGGTTGAGTGTTAGAGAGGACTTTTAGTCCTAACTTCGCCTCGTTAAACAAGACAAACTTTACCTTTTACTTTTCGCAGGAGCGCCAAATGAAGACAGAAAGAAGGTAACTGTTACCACGTGAAAGACTTGATTGATATTCAAATCAATGTTTAGTCCAGCTCCAGCATGCGTCTATGACAGGCAATGTTGTTTGTTACAAACTTCCAAGGCGTCCGAAAGGAAAGAGAATTGAGAGTCACTCTTTTAACCAAGGAGTCTTGGATTACGAAATAGCTCAAATACGTGAGTGCTAAATAGAACTCTTCTTTTCTGTATTTTGTATGATTCTTTATATTTTTGAAGTTACGATGAGTTAGGTGTACATGTATTGTTTCACTGCTGATATAGTTGATACTCCTACTCGTCAGCAGGCATGATGTGTTTCTGTATTTAGTGAAATGAAGGAGCGAAATGCAACAAATGATTCTCTATCACGAACCAGTGTGTTCTGGGATTAACATTACATTAAATATTATATTATACGTTAGTTAATTTCCTTTCACTACGAGCATTTTATCGTTTTTTTAGTTTAAGAGACTTGAACAACTTAAAGCCTTTTATTCAAAATTTAATATTTGCTTAACCCGATTGTATGTAGCCAAAGACAATACCTTTACGAATTGTCTTTGATGGAGTTATCTGAGCTCATCTTTACCACCTTCTTTACCAGATAACCTGGCGACATTTCAACAACGGAATAAGATGATGAATTTGATGGCATTTTTCACAAGTTGGGGCATACCTGTAAACAAATCACACACAAATACACACACCACAGTGGTTATTAGAAACCACAATGAAAATAAATAAATCTTTAGTTGTTGTAAGGATTTTACAAATCATTGACAATTGTCAATACTAACTAGTGTTCACAATAGAATTAAAATGCATACACAAATACGTAAACAATATTATTATAATTTTATAGACGATTCAATACAAACATACAAAAGTATAGTTTAGTCTAAATTTTCTAATTAAACACAATCCAAAAGGTTAGTACGAGTAAAAATATTTTTTTCTTAAGTTTACAAAAGATAACAGATATTGTTAGTGCCTAGAGTTTCCATATGGACACAATACACTGAGACAATGGGTCTGCATGTAGAGTATCAACTGTTCAAAAATCAATTTCTAACAAAACCACAATATAAATCACTTGTAAACTTACAGACACTTCATAAATATTAAACTGATAAATGGAAACAATTACGTACTCTACAATTATTAAGTACGCTACGCTTTAAAGAGTAAAAAAAAGAAACCAATATACAAGAGCCTTGGGACACAGTATTCTTCTTCTTAGTAATTACTAATTGTCCTTTTCAATAAATAAGCACTCTTATCGTGTCAAATGATCTTATAAAAACGTATGTCCTAATATTTAGTTATTTTGGGGTGCCCCTTATTTAGTTTTGAAATATGAAGTTTTCTAATGTTCTGTGTTATGTTTTAGGTTACTTTCACCTGAAGACGGGATCAGATTGCAGATCCCGAACCTCGTGATCCTTTTTTGTTCCCTAACGATGGAAAATCGAGAGTAATTATGAGGTTAATCGGCAGGAGCACTCTTTTCCCTATTTAAAACAATGAAAATTCTTCCTTTAAGATACTTGTTTGTTTTAGAGTGTTAAGAATTTTTTTTCACGTTCAGGTCATATATTGGGAGTTACAAGTTTATGGTAGGTTAAGAATAGAAATACATTAACGTTGAAATTCGAGAAAATAATGGAATTTTACACCTGTATTGTGCTCAAAGTTTTTAACTTCCTCCCAATAGATATCTCTGTTGAGTTTCTTTAAAGAATTTTGAAAAGATTGAAATCTTGGTTGTTTGAAATTACAAATGTTGAAAATTTATTTTTACTTGAATGTTTTTAACCTAAGTTAGTTTCTTTGCTGTACTACAATGCTTTTCCTCTTGTTGTTCTTCTGTAGTTTTTTCTTTGAATCTTGTGAGGGAGTTGTAGTACTTTAATTTAATTTTAATACTAGCTGTATATATTTATTTAATTTTTAAGCTATAATCGTTTATTTTTCAACCACTCAACCAGTCTGAGTATTCTTTTGTTGGTGTCTCAACACATTCTAAATGAGACACCTAACTGTTTGTTCTTTGTTTTCTTGTAGTATATTGTTTTGTTACATATATAATTTGTATTACATACAAGTTGTTATAATTATATTGTCTCTGTAAATTTGTATATAAAAAAGAGCAAATAAAGATAATTGAAATTGAAAAAAAAAATGAAAATGTCCGCAATAATAGTTCAATTTCTGAAGTGAAATAGTTCTGAGCGCGTATGTGCTTGTGTGTTCGTGTGCGGGTTATAGACCGCTGTCGCCTGTCTCAGCTAGTTAACCTCTGCCTGATCACTCGGTTCAGGAAGCAGGGGTCACTTTAATTGAGCAGTCGGACACAGTGTTGCCATCTCTCCACAGTTCAGACAAACAAGGTGTTTACCGACCTCTTGCTGCGTGCACAGTAAACTATTCAAACTGGTGCCACTTTGGAAGAGGTTGATTTGCTGGTTGGGGTTTTACTCTTCACTTCAGCTTTGGAATACATTTACTTCCGGACCCTACTGTTTTTAGTCACCGTATACAGTGCACAGTGTGCACAATACAGTATTAACCAATATTTACTGTAGACACAGTATGACGCACCGTGTGTCACTATACAAGTTGGCTTTAAGCTTCCGGGCCTGAAGAAATAGTTCTGAACAAACTTTTAATATGTGATACTGTATCTGCCAGATAACCTTAACATTGTGCCTTCTTTAAGATTCCTTGGTGTAGAGGTCGACTCAAGTCTAACTTGGCAACCCCACATAAACAAATTACTCCCAAAGCTCAGTAGGGCTTTTTGGTTTTCCAAACCTTACGTGAGGTATATTTTGCTTACTTTCAGTCACATATCTCGTATGGCATAATGTTTTGGGATACTCATCTGATGCTCTTTAAGTCTTTCGAATGCAAAGAACATCATAAGACTCATGACAAAATCACCATTCAGGGAACCCTGGAAGCTCTTTTCAAGCAGTTAGAAATACTCCCCTTCCTTGTCTGTATATTTCAAATGCCTTCTCTTTGTTTACACACACCAAGAAAGGTTTTACGGTAAAACCACATACATCATCATTTTACTCGAAACTCCGCTCTTCTGCAATATCCTGGTCATCGCACAACTTTTTTCGAAAAACACCGTGGTACTCTTGCACAAATTTCTTTAATAAACTACCAAACCATCTGAAAAACAGAGACCTCTCCTAAATCCTTCAAGCAAAGTATCTTCAACTTAATCACTGCTTTTATAGCGTTCGGAGTACCTCGCTTGGTCATCGGGACAGTTAAAGAGCTCAGGGTTTGGCTTTGATTTTTGTTCTTCTTGCCTACACAATGTGCATTTTCACTAATATTTAACTTTAGTTGTTTTGTTAAGACCCTACACACTTGTATGTTTTATCTTTTAATGTTATTTTTACTGCAAAATATTTAATTTAAGTAGGCTACTTTGACTTAATCACAATCAATGTAAATTGATGTAAATGATGAAAATAAATGACTATGACTATCTGCTGTTAAAGATTCATAATTATGTATGCACTAAGGCTGTATGTTTGAACGAGTTTTCGATTCGCAAGTTGAATTGAGGCCTCCGTGTATAATTTTGAACGTATGTATTCTATCTGTGATTTTACTTTTCACTATTTCGAGTGAAGTAAAATATTATTGTAAAACCATATTTTATGTGTACATAGTTGCGTTTTAATATGCTTGGTCAACACTGCAAAACAATCGATCCATACGGAAGTACAACTCTAAATTGTTCAGTGGAAAGATATCGATTATTATTGGCTTCTAGCCAGAATATAAAAGGGGAATATAATATCATTCTTTCGTTATACGTTATCAAAACTCCTTAAGACTTTCTAAAATAACTTGCTGAACTATTTCCAATATTATTAATTATTTGTGCAGTTTGTGGTAGGGTTACCCTAGAGGAGAAGATGGCTGAACAGTGTATATGGAGCAACTATGTAGGTTATAGCCTGTAATATTACCATAGCTCTAACTTAATACTCGTAAATACATCTAATTCATTACAAATACATTCAGAAATGCGTTACGTATGTTGGTACCCACGTCATTGATGTTTTCAGCAAGCTAGACAGAACCCAGATACTTCTATTATAAACGTCAATAACTATTTCCTCTTGTGGACAGTATATAGTATGTACTCTGAACTAACATACATTGCATTGTCTTTTGTTGCAGGTTCACTAAAAAAATTGTATGGATGAAAAAAACCATATAGTGGTCAATGATCAGTAAGCAAAAACTATTCTAATTTAATATAGGCACTGTGTCAGTAAGTTCAAACAATCATAAACAAAGAATACATATAGTATTTAAAGTCTTCACAAAATCTAATAAAGTTGTTTAATTTATGCTCAAATACTACTATCATCTTAAGGCAAAACTTATAAGATGAATGCGTAGCTAACTCAAATATAACTTTAGTAAATTTAAGTTCAAACATACATCAATAAGAAGAGCTTCATCTCTCCATGGAAAAGAATACATACTATTCTCATTTACTTTTATGTTTACAATTTTCTCTTAAATCTTTGCATTATGCATTTATATTGTATACTTAATACAAACTAGACTTGCTAACACCAAGATAGTGTACACTAACACAACTGTTTGAACAGTAGCAGCTGTTGATGTCGCTGATGTTGATGTTGAAGATGTTGCTGATGTTGGTGAAGACAGAACCTCCCATTGATAAGCACTTGGGCGGCAGGAGACCAAAACTACTCCTGCGGCACTAGTACTTAGAAACGGGCTTAGTACTTAAATCAAAACAGATAAATTATTACAAACAGTGTCATTATAGGTACACTTAAACTATATACAAGTAGTAGTTATGAACATTCTGAGAAAACGTTAAATTTCAACGTTCATCCGACGTAACAGGAACACAGTTTTTCGGATGAACAATTTTTCTACGAGCTATTCTGTAGTTTAAAAAGTAAGCTAGTTTCGAGTCAAATGAATTGATTTTATATTTAACAATTTATTTATTAACCATTACAAAGATGTTTGTTTTGGTTTAAAAAAAAGATAAAATATAACATTATTTAATTAAAAATACAAGCCTCTAGCCATTTAACTAATTTTATTACTTAATATACAATTAATCAACACTACAAGTTCCAGACCTTTCAAGTGGCAGGCGGATGATCTAAAAATTCTTCCACAGTATAAGATGTTGGAGGTCAAATCATTCTTAAGTTCAGTTTTGAATAGTTTTGACCCTTGAAGATTTTAATTTGATGGTAGTTTGTTAAACAATAATACTCCAGCTTGTGATGGTAATTTCTTGAATATTTCAAGTCTATGATATATCCGATTCTATAGTTATTTACTGATCGGGTATTATAGCTATAATTTCATTGCCTTGGACCAAATTGCATTTATTTAATGTGAAAAG
Organism: Matsumurasca onukii; assembly: GCA_018831715.1. Lineage (NCBI taxonomy): Eukaryota > Metazoa > Arthropoda > Insecta > Hemiptera > Cicadellidae > Matsumurasca > Matsumurasca onukii. Next base: position 10,988,626 of record CM032062.1, read on the forward strand.
TACAGTTTCGTAAATATAAAGCGATGGAAACGTAAGAATTTCTAATTCTTGAAATAAATTCGACAGAGTCTCTTTGTTTAACGTTTCCCAAGATTATATTGGCGTATTTTTGTAAGAATAAAAACTCGATTAATTTTTGTTTTGCACAGTTTCCTCATAAACATGTTCCATACTGTAAATTGGGATGGATGATACCATAATAGGCCATTTTAAATATCTTTAGAACAATGATTCGCTAGATTTCTCAACAGAAAATACCACTTGAAACTTTGCTACAGACATGGTTAATGTAAACATCCCATGTAAGTTTATCCACATTGATCCTAAAAATTGAAATAATTTACTTCTTCAATGGGATTATCATTCACCAGGACTAAAGGGGTCTCAACATTATTTTGGATCCCGACGTTAAATTAAATTTTTATTTATTGAGGTTAGTTTCAAGGTTCAACTGTTCAAAGAACTGCACAGAGAATACGCGAGGGGAACGAAGATACATGCATAGAAAAACAAGGTATTATTTTTTTATGATACCTAGGTCCTGAGCTATTTGTGGAAGAAATAGCACACTACTCATAAGGTATAACATTTGTTGTCAGGCTCACTTCATGGTAAATCTATTTAAAGATATATTTATACACTATACCCAAAGCGCTGACGTTATCTACGAGTCCTGACGTAGAATAATAGCTCCAATACTATTCCAGATAAGCCATTGACTATAAACTGCATTTCATATTAAACGTCAAGCTTAACTCATCAGCTTGAAAGGTTAACACAAACAGTAGGCCTAGGCCTCAGTAAATAGAAGAAACGTTAGAGAGTAGCGTTCTACTTCAGTCGAACGGAAGGTCAAAACGAGATACACCCAACATCGCAATCTAGCTCCAGCAAGTTGCTACTGGTACCCTATTCCTGAAAAACTTTATTTTGGACCATCTTTTGTGGCATTTAATATTACAAAAATAGTTTCTGATGAAAAGTGTTGGTTTTGGTCTAATACACTTTCAGGGTTTATAGCAGACGGCGTCAAAGCATAATAAACAAGAAAAACAGAGGCAAATTAAAAATTCGAGATCAACCCTTTTTCAAAACAATTATGACCCCAAAAATACATGGAAAGCTGTAACTACGGTCCTTTATCTGAAGAAATAAGAAAAGTTTCAAAAAACATTCAAACATTAATTTGTCTTTTTTCCAATAAAAATAATTTAAAATCTATACTTGGCAACCCTAAAGACAAAATTCAAAATGAAGACAAATCAGGAATATATGAAATACCATGTAATAACTGCGACTGCAAATACATCGGACAAACCAAAAGGAAAATTAAAGTCAGATTAAAAGAACACAAATAATTTTAAATATAACAAGAAGATAAATCCGCCATTGCAAAACACTCTTTAGAATCAGGACATCATTTTTCAAAAATAATCTACTAAAGAAGTTCAAAATCCAAAATTATTAGATGCATACGAATCATTGTTCATGAAGAATCAAAATTATTTAGTGAACAACGAGCCTGGAGCGTTTCAAATTCCCCGTTTCTCATAATATAGTTTCAGGATCAACAACAACTAATATTATTCTTTTATTTAATTTTAATCATTTTATAGTTCATAACATGTGTTAATTTAAAATCATTGTTTCCTTCAGTCTCTGATGATGAATGCCACGCATTTGAAAGGCCTCAGAATTAAACAAATTTTACTTTATTAGACAGTTTGATATTTTAAATTTATAAATAATCTAATAAGATTCAGCTCTTGAAGATATGTAAAATATGCTATATTCATGAAGTTTACAGACAAAACAAAATTCCACGAAAACGGAAACCACTTCACAGTAATAGTACTATTCTGTTAATTAAAATGGCATTTTATTTATTGAGTGAAATATTGCAATTTGTTATGTAATCGTCAAAATTATCTTTTATCTAAAGTTATGAATGTTATGACATCAATTAATCTCCTTCAAACAAGGAGCGCTCAGAACTTTTCGGTATCGTGGAGAAATCATCTCAAAATTGTTTATTGTACCCATGGCAGGGGTACAATATATGGTAGTCCTTTTGCAGGCCATTGCCAGGCCATGGATACAATTTCGAGGTGGCCATTTATTTCTTCGCGACACTGACTTAGTACCGGCCAGACAAGGTCCTGGAGTTTATAATATTAGTTCTTTACTTCTTCATTGGATAATGGTAGTCTTATGAGAACTCCAAAGAGAGCTCAGACCTAAAGAACGGATGGGGTCCAGACTAATCCCAGCAGTCACAAAGCCGCCTCACAGTCAGGCTTACAGTCCGTGACGTTGGTACACCCTCGTCATGAATGAGACCCGCCGTTGGTAACACTGCTATGAATGGTGGTGCTTTATTAGCCTGGAATGTGCTCTTCGGGTCCCTGTGAATCATCCAATTAACGCCACGGAAGAGATCAGGGTCATGACGTGCTGGTAGACTGTTTAACTGCTGTATGAAGACCAAATGTTTCAGCTATCGATAGGGTGTCGCTATTGCTAGATTGCCGTGACGGGAACTAAATAAACGTGACCTTCTTTATACAGTTTAGTAAATTTGTTCGTAATGGCCTACTAATATTATTTGATGACGTAAAGTATAAGCTACGCGCTTGTAAGGCAAAATGCTGACGGTGCATTACATCTTAGAAGCTCCCAAATCGTGAAACTTTACTTGGTAGTTACATACAATGCAATTTAGCCAGGCAATCGTTTCATAAAATGTCCGGTTTATAGCTCCGTTTGAACTGTATATTCTTGAATTCTAACATACTAATCTTTTTAAGTAAAATGCAACTAAGTAGTTTTGTATAGCTCTAGAAATTATTCAGGATAATCGAAGCTCAACTATACAGGGTGTCCCATAAGTAACGTGCCAAACTCTGGGAAAGGTTATATGGGTCAAAATAAAGAAAATCAGAGTAAACATTTGTCCAAAACGCTTGTTAACCAGATATTCCCATTTTATATTTTTCGCTAATATTTATTACCTCCCACACCATTTATCGGATTTGACTCAAACTTAACATAAATTTGTATCTAAGTAAGACCATTTATGGACAAAATTACCAGCATAATCTAATTTATCATTTTAAAACGGTGGATATTTTATGGTATTTTTAGAGAATTTTTGGCGTTACACCTTAAATAGCGAATAAACGGTGAGTTTTATGATAAAGTGTAAAGAATACCGTGTTGTAGAAAATATAATTACCTATCTATTGACACCAAGGTAAAAAAATCGATTAAGAATCAACAAAGTTACAGTGAAAACCGTGGCAAACATCAAGATAATAAGGCGGAAAGTTGTCTGTTTTTAGCCAGAGTTTCCCTAAAGCTTAGTTGTTTCCCAATAAAATTGTAAGACCTTGGTGTATACAAGATAGGTAATAAAATTCACTACAAAACGTTATTCTTTACATTTTATTGTTAAACTCACCGTTTATTCGCTATTTAAAGTGTAACTCCAAAAATGCCCTAAAATTACCATAAATAACCACCGTTTTAAAATGATATTAGATCATGCTGGTAACTTTTCATAAATGGTCTTACTGAATTTACGATTAGTTGAGTCAAATCCGATAAATAGTGTGAGGAGATAATAATAGTGAAAAATATAAAATGGCTATCTGGTTCTAAGTTTTCGGAAAATTTTATTCTTGATTTTCTCTTTATTTTGACCTATACTTCAGTCTGGCACTTTCCTATGGGACACCTGTATAACCATGAAAACGGTGTTCATTCTGCGAGCATTTAACCAAGTCTTTTCAAATGTAGCATAAGCCCGGTGGTTTAGCAGCAGAGGCAGAAATGTGTTAAACAAATACGTGTAAACATGTCGAGTCAAATCCAAATCAGCCACATTACTCCTTTACCTGTTAATGAGTACTGATTCATCACCTAGAATAATGTGAAAAAATTCATATGAAAGATACAAAAGAAACTGTAGGTGTAGACATCGCCTAATAATGTGGGCTGTCCATAAGCAGTGGGTAGAAAGTTCATAGATAGGTAAAGTATGTCGTGCTGAACTTTATATATCAAATTAAGTATTTTTTGAACTCAATATAAACCACGTCAAAATGGCGGTAGTTTAAAATTTTAGAGCTTCTAATTTAGAATGCCTTTTATTTGGACGGAATGAAGCTCATGAGATCAGGTTTGGAGGATTACACAATGAAGTATTTAATAATGGATTCTAAATTCGGTTCTGACTTCAAACAACAAAGTTTACACCGTAAGCCATCCCATTCCCATTTAATTTTAGGAGAGTTGCGACAAAGTCATTCGAAGCTGGTCTAAATAAACTCTTCAACCTTATTTACTCTAAACTGATACCTATAATTGTAATAATTGGAACACTAATCCAAGCTACGTCCTTAACTATGTCTTGCACAGATTATCCTATCTTCCTGACACAAAGTCGAAATTGCCAAACTTGCAACAAAAGAATCGAATAAATCTATGTTTTAAATCGATAATGTAATGAGTTATTTCAATGGTTTAGTGGCAATTATCACTTTTAATAATGGAAATATTAAACCGTCAGGCGAAAACAGCAGTAAATGAACGGTTATGCTTTTAGCATCAAAGATTGTTTTTATAATTCACTATTATTGTCCCAAATTGCCAAAAAGTGTTGAAAGCTGTTAACTTTTAAACAGTGCTAATGAATTAAGCTAAATTATAGTAATGGAGCAATGTTAATTTAACGCTAATTTTATGTTTAATTGACCATAAACCACTAGCCAATAAAGATATTGGACAAAATAGTTGATTGTAGTAAAATAATTAAGGAATATAAGCAAATAGTTCCTGCTTTACCTAACCTAAAGATTTAAGGTTTATACTTCTGCAGCATTCATTTTTCAAGACTTCATAAATAAAAATGGCATTTTTGTGTTCTGAAGTTTTTATGGTTTTCAGTCCTTCCTTTTTCCCCACCTCCCCGATCATCCGTTGAGTCTTTTGTTCTAATTTTCTCCAATCGAAAACGCCTCACACTTCTCGTATGAATACAAAAATAAGTGTTCCAGTTTTCTTTTGTAAATATAAATTCTATATATTTTTCTATTATGACTGCGAATTGTAAAGTTTAACTGTAACATTAGTGCGTATAGCTAAATCATATGTGAAACAATCACTATGTAATATTTTTCTATATAATTTTCTTTATCAAAGCGTACGTAAATATTAAAAACCAACTGAACGATTACAAAAAGCTCAAAACTATACAAGGTGTTAAACAAAAAGGGGTGATGAAATTAAAGAAAACCATTTGGTTCCATAATTCTGTCCATGAGTGTAGTTTGAAAAGGACCCTATCTTAAAAAAAACTCAAACAATTTGTTTAAAGGAAATTACATTTGGATATTTTATTGATGTCTTCGTCAGAAACATATTTCATCCGATGCAGGTGAAAGCCGTGATCAAAGCACAACCACACTGTCTAAAACCTTTTATCTTTTACAGATGAGCCAGAGACCTGACAGAAAGTTTCACTCACTTCAACTCACACAGGCAGCCTGGCAGGGCCAGGAATTTTGGAAATACCGGGCAGACAGTGATCGGGCTCATTGGTATAACCAAGATGGAGCTAAGAAAGGAAAGTTCTTATTGAATAGGTATATTCTTATTGAATATCCCCAACAAGAGTTGTCTCCCAAGAAAATGTAGAAGTTTTAATGCAAAATTATGTATTTTGAAGCCTTTTTAAAACGTTCTAATTTTATTTAGACGTATTGGGTTGAGGTTTGGGGCTCTCCAAAAAAGCAAGAGCCCAGCAAGGGCCCAAGGGTTGTCTGCAGGAAATGTTTAAAAATTGAGATGCAAAAATAATGTTGTTCGGAATTATTTAGATTCGATTAACTACTGCATACTTTTAACCTGTTTGACTTTCTTTTCGTGACTTTCGCCATAATAACGTATTAGGGGGGATACACTATGCTTCTGTTTGACAACACTACAACGGTTATCACATAATAATAAATCACGATTTACAGGCAGTCTTTTTCTTACATTGGTCCAAAATATTTTAACCAAATTCCACATGATTTGAAAGAATTGCATGGTATTAAAGAATTGTACTCTTGGTTATTAACTATTAAAGATATTCTTTTTGTAAATAATGTACTAGTTTAAGAAACTCCAAGGCAAGACATGTAAATATGTTTTAAAAAGTCATTCACAGTTTGTTTTTAGTTATTAGTGTGAGGTATGCAGGCGTTGTGGAGAGCTGCTGCATATCAGAGGACTGACAAACTGATTTTTGTTTTGTAATATACATGTTTTTTTCTCCCTGTTGACCTATTACTGGGTGTTGGTCAACAGAAATTTCCAAATATGTTCATTATTTTGTAATGGTTGTATAATGTTGGAAATAAATTCATTATTTCATCATCAAAGTAGTGTAACAAACAGGCGCCAGAGACAGACAAATCTTTACTGAGGCAAAACACATCAGGTTGCTGTCTTCCCCGTCCGTGGACTCGGCTATTCATCATACCCGCACTGTTGCCAATTTTATAAAATAACCCTAATTTAGTTAAAACATTTAAACTTTTAGTTTAGTTGTCAAACAAAAATAAGATTGTTTGGGAAAGTGAACCAGTTCTGGATTTTCCCGAGTGCACGTAGACAATAAAAGGTCAATCAGAAGAGCCTCTGAGGAGGGGGACGGGGTTCTACCCCTCATCAACCCCGTGGATACGCCACTGATTATGGCCAGCTTTTGCATTGTTTTCGAATTGTGTTTTACAAAAATATGTATGTGTTGTTTTTTCACTTGTATACCTTTATGATTTGCTATATTGTTATACGATTGTTATTGAGTTGGCAAGCCTGTTGCGTTGAGAGCGTGTGTGGGAAGGGGAAGGATGTGGCTATCTTTATTTCAATTAAGTGACAATTGACCAGACAGTTGGTTGATTCATAAAGCTTGCGTCATACAGGCCATTATAAAACAGATCATCATTCTCTCACTCGTAGTAGACCATGTCGGGGGGAGCGGGCGGGTAGGGAGGGAGGGTATCTCGAGCAAAGCAATGTACCCCATGAATCACTACGTAGCATAAATGTATAGAGGGTTATTCAAAAAGAATGTCCTACTTTCATCCTTCTGTAACTTTTATGGTATGAGTGCTTTATGAAGAATTTTCATACGGTTGAAAAGAAGTTTCAAAGTTTTGTTTACATATACTGAGAAGTTATTTCCGCTTTTAATTGCCAACAAGATGGCTGCCCATTCAACACAAGATATTTTGCGTTCTTGAATTTCCAAAAAGCCAGTCAGTTCAGTTCAGCGAAAGTATATCGTCGTAGATTTGTGATTTCCTCGTGAATTTCTTTTGTGGGGCTATGTAAGGGTGAATGTCTACGTACCCACTCTGACAAAATATCTAGATGACTTGTGGAACCGTATCAGAGCTGCAGTCAATCCACAAATCAATATTAACTTTGTGATCTACGGGAAAAGAGCTTGATTATCGGCTAGATTTTTGCCGAGAAGTCAGGGGAGGACATGGTGAGCATTTATAGAAGTGTTCCCAGGGAGACAAACTTTGAAAAGTGCTCTTTTTACTAGTATTTAATTTATATGTATATCTAAGTAATAATTAACGAAGGAGAGTTGTTTGAAAGTAGGACATTCTTTTTGAATAACCCCTGTATTATACGATCTTCTTTTCAGCAAATGTGTTTTATTGTACACACGACGGTGAAAGAGTGTGATTTTTAACGTGGATAACAATAAACTATTTAATTAAAATTAATGATTTTAAATAAAAATTGGCTCAACTATCTAAAAAGTATGTGCAACTTAAATAATAAACTTTTATGTTTTAATTTAAAATGTCTGGTTTTGTAATAGTGTTTATTGTTATATTTTGATCTAAACAGGGTTTCAATTTGAAACCGAATTATAATTTCAAATTTTAAAATAGCTTTATTTTGTTGAAAGAATAAGGTGTAAATCCAACTACTGTTTTATAATAAACTTCAAACCAAGCTATAATAAAACATATTTACAAACATAGCCTAATTATAATACATATATAGCAATTTATCCATGTAAACCAATACGAGTGAGATTGAGGTTACGGTGGTGGAATTATCAGTCAAAAAAAATATGTTACAGTACTAACAATCAGTTACTTTATTTATAAAATTAAGGAACAAGTTGTTTAGAGGAATTGACTATTTACTTTGAAATAATATCTAAGTCTTGAACAATTTTAATTGTACCAAATGTAAAACTAAACTTGTGTCAACTATTAAAACAGGGCAATTTTGAAAACAGGTCGTTCTTTTTAAAAGTTTTCCTTCGGACGACAGTTTAAGGTTGAAGCTCGTTTAAATCTAACTCACCTTATTAATATATACCAGTTTCGTCCATAAACAATGGATTCAATAAATGTTCTATGAAACCCTAAACATTAAATTGACCGGTACAGTAGGCCGACATAAAAATCAATCGGGTGGCCTCATTTTAGAAATAATTTTTACATTTTACATAACACTTATTATAATACAAGTACTCACCTGTTTGGATCCATTAAGCACATTTGCACGGAGGGAGAGGGATGGGGAAGGGAAAGGTTATAGTGTCACACACACGAGAACGTCCCACATGCGCACAGCCCGGCGGCCCGGCTCACACTGACACGTTGTCATACCCTTAATCAGCTTAATATACGAGCCTAAAACCTACATCAATTGAGCGGTAGGGAAGCTAGCACTTAGTCTATTGAGCAGCACTAGACTACCATTACAGTCTGCCTCGAGCTCGAGGCCTCCCCACCATCACCACGCACTGGACTGCAGAAAAAACTAGTGAGATAAATGATAAACACATTTGAATTTGTTTGTGGTTTATAAGCCTACAGTTTATATCTAGTCTAACAACATAATGTCCTAATGTTATATCGATAGCTTAACACTAGCTGTGTACCCGTGCTTCGCCACGGATAAAATATTATTGTATCATGACTTTAAGGTCTTTTTATACAAAGGCAGGCTGTTGCTCGGGTACTGGCATAAAACTACCGATCCTTAAATGAAATGAAACTACCGATCCTTACACCTGTTCTTTCATTTTGAAATTGGGCTTAAAGTTATGTCTTAAAAACGTGTTCAGTGCCCACTTTGGTCTCTCGTCTTTTATTTTGTGGATGTTGTATGGGTATAAAATATAGCTAAAGACAAACTGCGTAATGGGCTTAACCCTAAACAAAGTTTCACTACCATAGCGTCCGCAGATTTTCAGCTATAAGCGGTCTAATATGCCTTAAAACGTGTTCAGTGCCCATTTTGGTCCCTTGCCATTTGTTCTGTGGTCGTTGTGTTGATACAAAATATAGCTAAAGACAAACTGCGTAATGGGCTTAGCCCTAAAACGAAGTTTCACTACCATAGCTTCAGCCAATTTTGAGTTATAAGCGGCCCAAGATGCCTAAAAACGTTACAGACAAGACAGACAGGAATTTTTCTGACGCTAGTTTCGGTCATTGCAGAGTATATAAACACAAAATAACCAAAAACCGATGGATTCCTTGCAATGTACAGACAAAAGTATTATTTTATTTATATAGATTGCCTTCAACGGCTTTCTTATCCGTGTTCTTCATTCCATAGTTATAATTCGACAAAAACCCGTTATATTTTTAGTATAAAATCAACTTTTGATAACAAACTCCGTGCCATATAAAGCTAAATTAATCATAAAATATGTTTAAAAATAATTTCCATCTCAAGATGTTGATAACCTTATTCTGATAACCAGCTCAACTTTAGGATTTATCACAGTTTGTAGCCTCGCTAGCAAACATCACTGTTTCTGAAATTACAATGTTTTAAATCTTTTCTCTTGACTCGAAATTGACACCAAAACTACGAGTGTCATTAAGGGTCCGCCTCAGTTCCTCGGGAGAGCGTCGTTGCAGAGGTTTGCGGGTAATAAAATGGAGACGTTAGTATTATAATGTTATTTTGACGCAACATATCTTAAACGAAAGATAAACAAACTATCTAGGTTTGACTGTAATCAATTTTTCTAAATTTCTATTACATAGTTTTTATTTTACTAACGGTTAAAGTTAGAAAATATAGAGTGTTTTTAAGACCTTATATTTAAGAAGCTAAAAATAGGTTTATCAAAATTCTGATTACAGGCAAACTTAGATAATTTCCTTCTATTTCCATAAAAATCGTATACCCGAATTTAACCTTCGAATAAGAGCGCTATCTACTTAATTACTACGAAACCCTTGCACGCTCTGAAAATGCCGCCGTATATAGTGGCGCAGACTAGTTTATTTCCATAGTTACTTTAAAATTCCACAAATTACTAACATTAACATTAAAAGTGCAACGTATAATTTCTATGGCAACTCAAGTCAGAATGTATTTGTACATCAATAAGGTAGCACTCCTCGACCGGCTGCGCTGTAACGTCCGCTAATAACACCCGATTAGGTCCCTTGGTTAAGGGAGGTTACACCGTGGTCACTCGTCTTGCTTCGCGCTCGGGTCTGCGTTCACTCTAAGTATGAAAAAGTGAAAATCGAGTAATTCTCTTTTCCCTCTTTCATATTAGAGTGTTGATAACTATTAGGTCCCTTGGTCGGTGGAAACGGGCAACAAGCAGGTCGGGTTTGCACAGAGGATTGCTACCGGGCTTCACGCCCCGCCAAGGAGATGTGGGTTTTCACGGTTTTACACATCTATAAAATAAACAAAACCCAATTTTAACTCCGCTAAGCCGGTGGCAAGCCCGGGACTCGGCAACGAGGAGGAGGAGTCGGAGGAGTATCAACCTCGATAAAAACGGAGGTCATCTGGCCCGGATGACAGTTTCTCTGTAAGGGCTCCTTGCCAGGGTGACGGCAAAGTTCTCAACGGTGGAGCAGGTGGACCAATCATCTCCGGGGAGCTGCGACACTTGAACTTGCGGTGAGGAGTGGTGACCAGAGATCTGCAACGAATGATGTGACATGGGAGACTTGTCTCAGTGACTAGAGATGAAAGAACACCTGACAGGGAGGAAGGTGAAGATTAACGAAGATGAGGTGAGGGACAGTGGGATTGTGTAAGTATCAAAACTTACTCAACGAATTAATTAAATAATGAGTTCAACGGAAATAAAGTTGTGTTTACTTAATTGAATGTTTACAAAATTGTGTTACAAAACAAAACTAACATGTGATTAAACATAGATTAATGTTCACCATCCACACGAAATTTAACAAGGATTAACAATCATTGACCATACAATTTAGGAGGACATTTTGTTCATCTTGAACGCCAGGTTCTTGTCTTTACCAAATTTTCCTCCACGCCCTCCTTAAAGCGAACGTTATTATCTATTCAAGTAAGTTCATTGATACCCGTGTTTCTATTCCGTTAGCTGCTTATCTCTTGGAATACATTATTTAATTAATTAAAAATTAGTAAATGGCTAAAATAGTTCCAAATAGGCTCTAGAACGAGTGGCGGTGGTTCGCGTCACGACCGAAGACCGAGACCAGAGCCAGGTGACCGCAATCTATGTATTTGTCATCTAGCTTTGAACAGGCGCTAGTTCGCGCATGCGACAGAGACAGGGGACATACAGAAGACACCGAGGCACATGTTGGTCTGGTCACCAGTCGCGGTGCAAACTGCCTAATGTACAGTTAAATATGGCAAAATTCCACACACCTCAAACCTCTCAGAACACAGAAGGGGGCGCGATCTAGAACTTTAGCCTAGGGCGTAAATAATGGCTAACCCTGGCCTGTCTGTCAATAGTAAAATATACGTGTGATAAAATAAAGCACGAGCCTTTTGGTCTAGTGGTTAGCATAATCACCCGGCCAGTGAGAGTCCCGGTTCGGTCCAAACCATTTGTCTTTAAATTTCTTTAGTAATAAATTAGCTATTTAGCGTTTGTACAAATTAAGATCTATGACAAAATATAACAATGTTCCAAAGACGTGAGCACGATACCAAGTAAAAGGCAGACACGCACCTGCTGCCGGTGTGGGTGAAGCGGATTGCCTTTGCAATTTGTTATTCTAATTTGCTAAATCTATAGTTCACTACGGCTTGCGTGTTTTATGTTACCAAATTATAATGTATAATATACTCTCTTCCTACTATAGGATAAACAAAATCAAACTATTGTCTTTTATATTTTAAAGGTGTTGCGATTACTGTTGCCTCTCCTTATTAGAAATGAAACGCGCGGTCAGGCTAGCCACCTGGTATCTGTATCTGCCAGGACTTTAAATTAATACAACTCACCCTGTATAATGTGCTCTAACCTTGAAACCAACACTGATTCTGATGATAAGATCTGCGGAGCTCTTCTTCTCCTCTCTGTGCGATTGGACCTCTTCAATCACTAAATCACTATTTGAGATGCCGCACTCTCAGAGGGTATTTTAAGGCAAATATGTGGTGAAGGATGAGTGTGATGAGTGGTAGTAATGAGTTATGAGTGTAGTCTTGTTACAAACTAAGGCCGACTCTTCCTTAGAATGGGTCAGTAATTAATAGCCCAATGACCAATGGAAATACAAGGACCAACGGCTTATGTGACTTCCGAACCACGCAGGTGCATGATGGTCTGATATGTCTAAACGATGGTGGGAGTTGATGCGGGTATCATCAGATGATCACTGAGACTATCTGAGCCGCTTAGACCTATATCATCCTCAAATCCTGACTTCCAAGAAGCTGGATTACAGGACCACGCCACGAGTCCCAGTCAATATATCTACGTTCCTTCAGCACGAGCTTTCTTTGCTACACTGCCAGATTTGTTCTTACAACCCTTAGGGTTAGTATAATGTTGCTAGCCTCTCCTAACTTCAAGCTTAGTTTTCTTCCAGCCACTTGTAATACTCGAAATGTAAAAATACTTCCTTCCATGGCATGAACTTGATTTTTACAAATGACTAAGAATTAAGTTGCTAAGAAACGAAAATAGTAATTATTTAGTACCACTGAACACTTGTTTTGCATAACCATATTGTAATTTTGATTAATAACTATTTAAAACAGTGGGGTACAAATTAATTAATATATTTTACGTGGATATAACATGTAATGTTTATTTGTAAAATTTTAAATTCAAAATGGTTACTCAAATTGGTTAATTAAATGCTACTAAATAAGGTTTAAACCTGTTTCGAAGTGTAACTTGATTACTCTAGCCGACGCGTAGCCACAAACTGTGAATCCTCGCAAATTTCCAATAAAGGGTCAAAAACCGAAAGTACATTTTGATTATTTTTTGAACTCTTGTGACCACTCTATAGGTCGCATTTTAGTCAGATTTTTACGAAATTTGATTCAAACTGTTCCGTTTGTACATATCTAGGTTAAGTTCCTAAGCCAGCAAAATTGGTTTACAAAAGTAAACCTCCTTTTGGAGGAGAGGGGATCTTTCCCCCAAAATGGGGTTTAAGCTATAAAAGCTGTTCCGATTTCGATTAAAGTTGGTATGAATATGTGTGACACTTTATCTAGTACTTGTATTGTGACACTTTACCTAGCACTTTACGAAAAAATCAAAATCCGTTCATGAATAGCGAGATCAAGAAAATCGACAGTTTAGTGTTGTGTATTTGTTAAAGCAATATTTTCCAACAAAGTTGAATTTTTATATATTTAAATGTGATTTTCCATAGCACCTATGTGCCCACTTGAACGCTATTATGTTTTTTCTTTGTACATTTAAGACAAAAAAGTTTCGAATGGTCGAATTGTGTATTGAATTGGTCAAATAGGCGATATATTCGACAACAATAATTTGATGAAATGCAAGACGTTGCCTAACATCGCTTTATTGCAGGCTAGATGGGGGAAAGGGTAGAAGCGGGAAGTGGCACGCGCGCTCATTACGTTGCCATATGGCACCCCCATGGCACACTCATAGGGGCGCTGCGTCTCACACCCACCCCACTACAACAATCTTGCCAACATTGTCAGATGTGGCTGACGCTCTTCCATAATACATTGTTGTGTAATGAGTACAATATTTTGTGGATTCATGATGAATTCAGCAACTCCTAAATATATTTAGAATCAGTAGTACAGTGATTTAATTTAGTTTGTAACTTGAACTGTAACCTTTCATCTCCCAAAACTCACCTTCAAATAAAATGATTTGGACTTTCCGTTTTATTGCACATCCATACACTAGACCCCGGTAAAGGTTCAACAATCGCACGGAACACATTTTAAATAAATAAATAAATTGTTTATTGCGGAAACATATACATGTTATGCAATCGTCGTTAGGTTGAACTAAAATTTTCCACGCATTCTGACATCAAGGTCCCATTCAAACATACATTTTGTGCATTCGCTCTCTCTCATTCATTCGAATTGTTCCACTCTAGCCCTATTGTACGTCATTAGTTTCTGCAGTCTCCCAGTTATGTGCCATAAATTCGTCTAAACTGTAAAACGTCTTTGTGGCCAATATTTGTTTTAGACGTGCTTTGAACGCCTTCGGCATTTGCGCACTTTTAACCGAATTTGGCAACCAGTTGACTAGTTGAACTCCTGCCTGAGAAGGCATACGTTCATGAACTATCGTTCTGTGTCTCCCAGTTCGATAGTTCTCCTGCCTCTTGTTTCATAAGAGTGAATGTCACTTCCTCTTATGGGGTCACATTTTGATTTGAAAAGAAGACAAGTTTGAAGAATGTAGAGGCAAGGTAAAGTCAACAATTTCAAATTTTGGAACGTTGGCCTGCACGACTCTCTTCTTTGAAGTTTTGCGATTGTCCGAACGACTTTTTTAAGAATGAACGCTCTGGAAAATTGCGTTTTTGAACATCCACCCACAACTCTAATCCGTAAGACAGGTGTGGGTAGATTACTCCGTAATACGCCGTCATCACCGTAATACTGTCTATTCAAAATACGTATTCTGTCTACACTACACTGTCTATTCAGAAAGTCCTTTTCTTAATGCGCTGTATAGTATATGTAACATTTTGTCGGATATCTTGACCTCGTGGTTTTGAGGAATCTTGATGAGTTAGTGAGTAAATGCGTGGTATTTAGATTTTTTATTATAGAATATATTATAAATTGCTCTTCAACAATTTCTGAAGAAAGTCTAATCCTGCATAGTGTTCGCTAAGGTTATAGAGATATGAGCCCTGGATTCTGAGATCATTGCAATAACCACACGCAGACTTCACAAGGTTTGCCTCTATTATGTTGGAATTTGAACTAATTACGTATTTTAATGTTATTCATTAATATAATAAACTAAAACCTATAAAATTCCTTTGAGCGTTCCAAAATGGTGACAAATAATGGGTTTTCGATTTACAGGGTGAGTTTTAAATGTCCATGTTGTTTTTCAAACGTTAAGGTGTGGGGGATTTAAAACTCACCCTGTGTAGAAACAAAGTGATTAGTCCGATGATTTTGATGAATTTGAAATTAGTTTTCTCTTGACGATAAGAATAAAACTTGCAGTAAAAGAGCATCTAAATCTGAGGCCGTAGACAAGTGATAATAAAGCATGAAAAAAATGAGGCCGAAAACTAAAGAGACTCTGTGAGATGTAGCAAACAGCCTCGTAACGCCTGTTCACGATAAGCTGAGGCCGCTGTGAGTGTATTGAATTATATTTACAATTAGCTAATTAGGGTAACTGTTAATTAGAGTAATTGTTAATGGAAATTCACTTCACTCACGCCGCTTAGCTGCGTGTCGGCCTGGTTGTCTCAGAGTGACATGCACCTGAAGCTGTGTACGTTGATGAGGCCAAGAACGGGCATTGTGATTGTGCTCCACAGATTGTTACTTCCTGCTTAACGCTCACAATTGCCTCTCAATTGGCAGCCAGGGTAGCCTACACCGCCACCCCTCCCCTCAACCTACCCACGCTTATAAAAATACCTACTCCATCAAGCAGAGTGGAATGGATTCATATTTAATTAATCATATGTTAACATTTTTTGCTTAGTAGCGTCTTTTGATCAAACTTCAAGTTTTCAAGTTCTCGTATGTTTTTGAATAGTTTCATGCGGGTTTCCGGGTAAAAGCCTATAAAACTATAATTAGAATCGGTTACTGTCAAATTCGTTGAGAATTTCGATTGAAAATCATATGCAGAAACCACCATTAGATCGAAATACACGTTAAATAATGTTAGTTGTTTATTTTAAGCCACCATACTGATAATTGAGATAGCACTGAGGGGTGTAATACCAAAGGAAAAACATTAAAAACAGTAGTTTCTGGAAAGAAATTAGTTGCAAAACAGTGAAAACACACGCTGTCAATGGGGTAACTCAAAAATTAAAATTTCCCATTGTGCGTCACTGTAGAGATATCTCTTTATTTGCTGACTTTTATAACATGTTCTTACTACCAACATAGCATCCAACCTTAATGTCTAGCGATGCTACAGTGGCTTCAATGACCACTTTTTTGAAAACTGTATATTTAGTTTACCAGTAAAAAGAAAATTCTAATACAAAGTTTGTTCATATTTTGGATTTATTTCACATTCTTATAATTTAAGAAAATGGGTATTTGGCTCAGCACTAAAACATTTGGGGGCAATATTTCATACACTTTAAACAAAGTTTGTTTCATAAAAATCCGCGATAAAAACTGTAGGTGTCAAGTGTCCCAAGAAATGCATGTGCTTAAATTGCTCTTATGGGACGAAATTTAAGGTCACCGCCACTACTCCGCACTCTTAAGCCGTTAGTTCATTCCATTGGTCGTCGAGCTATTAATAAATGACCCAATCTGGGAACAGTCGGCTCTAGTTTGTTACAAGACTACACCTCATTATCTTTCAAAACACTCATCACACTCACCATTAATTCCATATTCACCCTCTAGGAGTGGTCGGTGTTTCAAATCAAAGTATCAAACGTATCATTTCTAAGTCGTTTTAAAATGGCGACCAAAAAGGTGATTTTCGCTGTAACAGAGGTATGAGGTGACAGTCACATTTTAATGAAATTTGAAATGCGTTTTACGACAGTTGGCTGGCAGGTGACACGGGCTGTGGGCGTTTGGTTTTACTAATTGTTTTAATTGAAAAGACACCCCTTAACTTTTGAACGAAAAGAAATTTTAATGTGATTATGCATATGTATTAAGGGTCAACTGAAGTTCTTTTCGACATATTTTGGAGTTTTGCCCCCTCCCGAAATAGGGGTAGTAAGGGGTAACCCTTTAAAATATTTATTTTACCCCATCATGTGACACCTTATTTGAAAGGGTATAAAAATACATACTCATTGCTGCCAGTAACTGTGCATGAAAAAAATGCCCTTCATATAGTAGCAATGTTAAACTACAAGTCACGTATCAAGTATTTGGATCTCGCAAACATGACTCCAATCTGTCTTCACAACCTTTACTTGTTCAGTTGAATCTGATTTTTTATTGGTTATTTTATTTGTTTTCGTTTCGTCGAGAATTTGTAATTGTGTCCCTTGCCTTGTGTTTGGGAAAGTGAATTTCGTAGGAAGTGATGTAAAATCTATATTACTGTACCAATTTTGACGAATTAACTGAAAAAATGACCGAGGGCGAGTTACGACCTTTTGTTGACGATTTTGAAATACCCGATCCTGCGTTGACACAGAAAATTGTGACTCATATTAAAGCTCAAGGGATATTCGATCAATTTCGAAGGGACTGTATGGCTGATGTTGATACCAAGGTAACCTTAATTCACTTACACAATAATGGAAGAAATTTATAACTTACAAAAGTAAGGCCAACCCGTAGGAAAACATTTAAAGAAAGATTATTATGCAACAAAGAGCTTTACACAACAAAGCCTAGTATACAGGTTTCAAAGTTCTGTCATGATTTTAATTACAAATAATTAGGCTTAATCTGTTAATTCTTGGTTTTTACAGTAATCTGTTTCTGGGTAGCGTCTGTAGCCATAGCATTTGTTCGTAGAAACATAGACAATATATGACAGTCGAAGATGCATAGCCTAGGCTGCATAATTTATGTGTGTTTGTCATAACCTATTCCTACAAATATCATGTTTACAAATATAGTTTCACATTGCTTGATTGACATAATGTGTAAAGTTTTCTCAACAAGTAGCAATCTTAAGTTAATTTATAAACTTGTACGAGGGCTGTTTGATAAGTACCCGTGTTTACATAAAATTTAAGCCGTAAATTCTTTTTTGTATTGTCAGCTGTTAAAGCAGCTATGTAAACAACAATTGGCTAAATTTTAAGCCAAAAATTAGTTTTATGTTTTGGCAGCTATTTTAAGAAATCAACAACGGAACCTTTGCTAACATGGAAAAAGAACCGTATTGATCTGTGATTAGACTTTTGTGTTTAGATAGGGAGAAATTTGAGGAAATCCGATACATTTTATGTCCTTATACACCTCCATAAGTTTTGTCGGATTTCCTCACATTTTTCCCGTCCAAACACACAAAAGTCTAATCACAGATCGAATCAAGGTTCTTTTTCCATGTTAGCAAAGGTTCCGGAGTTGATTTCTTAAAACAGCTGTCAAAACATACAAAAATAATTTTTCAGCTCAAAATTTAGCCAGCTGTGGTTTACGCATAGTTTGAGCAATTAGTAATATTTGTAGCTTGACTAAATCTGCTAATTCTGTGAGAGCTGAATTTCATTCTTAATTGAAAGTTCCAAGGCTGTAAGTTGGGATAAAAGTGCCAAGTAAAATCATTACTTGAAAACTGAACTCTCAGTTTTGAGAGTTGTCAGTTTAGGACTGTAATCAAAGCTGCAGGTCCTGCATTTGCCATAGGATGGTAAGTCTAGCAGTCATGAGATGTAGGTACATTAAGCTTCTCCTCCGATTCTATGACAATGGCGGCCACCCTGGCTTCTAATTGGCCAAACCCGGTCTTCGTGCGCTCTCAAATAGCACTACAAAAGGTATTGCTGCAAGCTCTCGTTAGTGCGCCTGGCCCCAATAGACATAAGTTTACCATTGAATGCACTCGATATTTCCATTTGAACACAGTTTATTTTTCAATAAATTATTATTAGTACCATATATTATATTTCTACAGGGAAGACTTTTCCACAACTAACACATATCGGTACATTAATGAACTTTAAAAAACAGTCCTGCAACTTCTCTGTTAGTTAAAATTTAGACCAAGTACCAGTGTTGTATGCTCTCTCCAGCCCCATCTTTAGCTGTGAATGTTTTTAGCCTGCATATCAAAACCTGCGGCAGAGAGTGGAAACTTCTGTCCGTACTTTTCTCACTAAGAATCCATGGAAACCCGAAATGAACAAAAACCAGATGAGAGAACTACTTCGTAAACACCTCCAGAGGTAAAGTAATTAGTTATCATCTTAAATAATAATTGGTTAAGCTTAAGCAAAATCTTATCCTTTGGGACAAAATGTGATTCATGTGTGTGTTTAAACTTACATGCTCTAATTTAAGACACACTTGACATATTTAATTCAAAGTTTATTCAGTTGTTTGTTACCTTAATTGTAGGCTTGAGTTTGTTATTGAAGTCTACCGGACGATTCATTTCGGAATGTAGGCCAATTTAATTAAGGTTTTTTCTAAATTATAAGTCTTAATCTTTTAAATGCTTGCCTTGATTTACACAAAATTCTAGGGACATGTTTATACAAAAGATCTCCAAGTGTTTGCCAGATACCTAAATGACCGTCTGTAGATGTTGTCAGGGCTGCCTCCTCTCCTCTCTACATGCATCATAGTGTTCATTAAGAATCTGTCGTTGGTCCGGTGCATTTTCTGGCTGTGGTCAACAATATCTTACTACTGGGTAACGAGCAGCAGTGCAGAGATGTATTTAAGTATCTACGGCCTCTAGGAAGGGAAGTTTGCCCGCCCCACTTGTCAGCACACTTTCTGATGTCACTAAGTGACTTCAGAACCAAATCAACAAGTGTCTTGAAATCCATGGTGACTATGTAGAAAAGTAGAGGAGGTCCTATGCATTTGTAAAAAAAGTTTTGTGTTGATATCCTTTTTTTTATTTGACCTTGGCAAAACGTTCTTTATTTTCTGGCTGACCATCGTACTTTGCGAACGACCCTCGAACTTAAATGTGACAGCTTTTCTCTGGAAGCATAGATCTGTTGATGCTGCTGTATATGAGAACTTTCATCTACAAATGAGTTTTGTTTCATAGATTAAAAAATGTTTTCTATAAACATAGACCTCAAAATTTTTATTTAACTATTTTATTTGGCTACTCAACTTAATGTTCCAGTGTTTCAACAATAATGGCTCTATGCTTTCAGAAAAAAACTTTCCTTATTTTAGTGCATTAACCTACTGAAACTATCGTTTGCAAAATTTCACCACATTAAAATCCCTATACTGGTTAAATGCCCCGCTGGCCCTATCCACCTCTTATCGTACACTTACATTTCAAAATAAACTTAAACATAATGTTAATTTAATGTTTCAAATATCCGGTATAATATCTCAACATTATTTGTTGAACCTTTATTTTTGTAAGATCAAATCTTGTGGGATATACACCAGGAATAGATATTTTATACCCAAATTTTGCTTGCAAACTTTGCCCACAATGCATCGCTAGTCAGTCTACAGGAAATACATAGCTGTAGCAGTGTGCCAATGAAATCACAATATTCACTTCTGGCGCACACCTGAACTATTAGGCTAAGTCCTCCGTGATTGTCAATCCCTCTCATCACTGGTTAGCTGCCGACAAACTTGGGCTGAATAAGACCTAAACATAGTGCGATGGTGTGCAGCTTAAATAGAGCATTGCAGCAGAATGTAATGAAAGTTACTCACCTCGGTTTCACAATTGACCCAAAAGTCACATGGGGCCTTCATTGCTAGGGTTTGCACCTGGCTGTCAAGAGTTACCGTACCCTCTTCAGAAAACTGTGTGGTCTCTTGCTGAGAAGTATCTAGTGACAGTGTATCATACCTTGTTCCACAGACACCTGAGCCAAGGGCAGTAGCTAGTATTGGGGTCACT
Source organism: Matsumurasca onukii (assembly GCA_018831715.1). Taxonomy (NCBI): domain Eukaryota; kingdom Metazoa; phylum Arthropoda; class Insecta; order Hemiptera; family Cicadellidae; genus Matsumurasca; species Matsumurasca onukii. Next base: position 11,009,636 of record CM032062.1, read on the forward strand.
GCCCAAAGTGTCATAACATTTAGTGCATCATATCATCAAGCCCTGCCCTGGAACATTGTAGACCAATCTTCAAGAGACTGAACATTTTCAACATCTTCAGCCAGTATATATAACTCTGCTTGGTCAGAATAAGTTCCTTTCTACATGTGAGTGACCAGCACAGACACTGGCACTGTCAGGAGAGACAAAAGCATAAATTATTCCCTTTTAAAGGTTCTCTAAGACTAAGAATATTTCCTTGTCCTGGCTGTTCAAGCTCTTCCAGTGGAGGTAAGAAAATGTGATCTGCCAAAATTAAAGAGGTGGCTGGAAAGAGTGGTTTGATAATTTTATTGCTGCTTATAACATGGGTAAGAGATTTAGTCCACTACCAGTGTGGCGTGCAGTTGCTAGCTCCATCTTTCCTCTTCAGTTTGAGTGCAGGTTCATTGCTATTGTGATTAAGCAGCGTCTCGTTTTTGCAGTGATGATTAATAATGGCATCGATATGAAAACCCTACTGAATGTGAAGTGCAAAATGTTGTTTGTTTTTCATCCAAAAAGTTAAACCTAGATCTATTGAAATTTGTTGGCAAATAAAGTAAAGGTAAAAAAGGTAAAGTTTGTCTTGTTTAGCGAGGCAAAGTTAAGGACTACAAAAGTCCTCTCTACCCTCAACCTGCGACCTTTACCTAGCGTCACATTATAAGTCACATTACAAATATGCGTGGTGACTGCGGGGATCGAACCAGCCACTGAAGTGATGACTCCAGAGCTCCATGCGATACCAATCCGCCAGGTCCGCTTCGTTTCGTTTTAGAGTGTTCTTAGAAAGCGATTAACTCTCAAGCCTACTGTGAAACCCTCAAAACTTCAACGCGCCATCAATGCAAAGAGATGGGAAATGCTCAGAAAAATTGTTTCTCATCCATGACAATGCTTTCGACCACATGCATCTGCAAGAACCAATCCGCGAACTTCAAAGATCTACATTGGGAAATCTTTGAGTCATCCACCTTACAGCCCTGATTTGGTGCCAAGTGATTCACTTATTGCCAGCGGCTTAGGATTTTGGTTAAAAACAGTTTGCTAGCGATGAGGAACTCAAGAAGGTGTGAAATCCTGGCTCCGGTATTTGGTGGCAAGAAAGTACAAGTGTTGTATTTATGTTACAACAAGGGTATGGAAAAAACTGATCCCCGTTACAAGTGTCTTGAAATCCATGGTGACTATGTAGAAAGTAGAGGAAGGTTCTATGCATTTGTAAAAAAATGTTTGTGTTGATATATATTTTTTATTTAACCTTGTAAACGTTCTTTATTTTCTGGCTGACCATTGTACTGCGAGCGACCCTTGAACTAAATATGACAGCTTTTCTCTGGAAGCATAGATCTGTTGATGCTGCTGTATATGAGAACTTTCATCTACAAATGAGTTTTTTTATTTCATAGATTAAAAGATGTTTTCTATAAAACATAGACCTCAAATTTTTATTTATGTATTTTATTTGGCTACTCAACTTAATGTTTCAGTGTTTCAACAATAATGGCTCTATGCTTTCAGAGAAAATTTTCCTTATTTTAGTGCATTAACCTACTGAAACTATCGTTTGCAAAATTTCACCACATTAAAATCCCTATACTGGTTAAATGCCCCACTGGCCTATCCACCTAAAATAATTTTAAACTTAAACATAATGTTAATTTAATGTTTCAAATATCCGTTATAATATCTTATTTGTTGAACCTTTATTTTTGTAAGATCAAATCTTGTGGGATATACACCAGGAATAGATATTTTATGCCCAAAATTTTGCTGTGCCCCTAAACTTTGCCACCCTACACATCGTACAGCCAGTCTCTCGAAATACATAGCTATAGCAGTGTGCAGATGAAATCACTATATTCACTTCTGGCAGCACACCTGAACTGGTGTCGGCTAAGTCCTCCGTAGTTATCAATCCTCTCTATCACTGGTTTGCTGCTAACAAACTTGGGCTAAATAAGACTAAAATAATAATTTCCCAAACTGTAGGACCTTGTCATCTATTTAACAAGTTATTTTCGGTTTTGCCTGTAGATCCTATAAGATGAATTTCTTGCTAAAACATTATTTACGTTAGCTGGTGCAACATCTTCAGTAACACTATTTTGTGCACTATTTACACTATCACTACAGTTATTTATATACTATATTTACACAACACTTGGAGCGCGGGTTACGTTAACGGATTAGCTGATTAGATGGCGGTACATATTGACCGGCTTGAAGCGGTTGTATGCGGACTGGTGGTGTGTTTGGGACAAGGCAGTTCCTGTTGTAGGGTGGGGTCTATTGTTATTGAAGAATTTGGGAAAACCGGGCTGGCTTGACTTTCTCTTGCGGCTGAGTGGATTGCTCCTACAATTGAAATTTGGATAGAGTTTTCACGTCTTCTTTTTGTTTAACAGGAGTCGGGGCCAAAGTATCAATTTGCTTGAATATTTCATAACTTTCATGTGCCATAGCTAGGTTTTGTTGTTAGTTGGTTTTAGTACTGTTAATGAATTTGGGAATGTTATGGAGTGTGTGTTATTTTGCTTCAGATGTATAGCTACCATTGATGTGGGTTTTTGGTAATGTCTTTTGTGTGTTACGTTAAAGCGGGTTTTAAAATCTCTATTAATGTAACCGATGTATTGTTTATTGCATTCTGGGTCATGGTTTGAGCACGTGATTTTGTACCGCCTTTTGGCTGTATGTCTGGGATGTTTTGAAGTTGTTACATGTGGGGATTGCCTCTTTTCAGTTTATAAGCTGGATAGTACCAGTTTCTTGAAGACTGATCCAATTTTTCTGTGGTTTTGTCTACATAGTGGATCGGAATAAAAAAAATACATATTTAAAAATTGCTTTTATTTAAAAGCTCTTATTTAAAATTGCTAAAATACATATTTAGCAAGAAATTCATCTTATAGGATCTACAGGCAAAACCGAAAGGTAACTTGTTAAATAAACTAAATAAGACCTAAACATAGACGATGGTGTGCAGCTTAAATAGAGCATTGCAGCAGAATGCAATGAAAGTTACTCACCTCGGTTTCACAATTGACCCAAAAGTCACATGGGGCCTTCACATTGCTAGGGTTTGCACCTGGCTGTCAAGAGTTACCGTACTTACCTCTTCAGAAAACTGTGTGGTCTCTTGCTGAGAAGTATCTAGTGACAGTGTATCATACCTTGTTCCACAGACACCTGAGCCAAGGGCAGTAGCTAGTATTGGGGTCACTGCCCAAAGTGTCATAACATTTAGTGCATCATATCATCAAGCCCTGCCCTGGAACATTGTAGACCAATCTTCAAGAGACTGAACATTTTCAACATCTTCAGCCAGTATATATAACTCTGCTTGGTCAGAATAAGTTCCTTTCTACATCTGAGTGACCAGCACAGACACTGGCACTGTCAGGAGAGACAAAAGCATAAATTATTCCTTCTAAAGGTTCTCTAAGACTAAGAATATTTCCTTGTCCTGGCTGTTCAACGCTCTTCCAGTGGAGGTAAGAAAATGTGATCTGCCAAGATTCAAGACTCATAAGGCGTGATTTGAGGTGAATCCCTTCTACTCCTTGGTGATGCCGTTAAGAGGGGCCTCAAAAGGCTACCCTTGGTCTAGAAATGTGTACATAGTTTCAAAGGTTTAGTATTTAACACAATCAATCCCCAAGGTCCACGGCGGTATTATGAGTAATGAAGGGTTAATAAGTTAGATGTTTGCTCTCCTCCTATAAGGGATTTTTATTTTTGGGAGGGGAAATGGGATTCATTTTAAAGGGAAGGGATTTATTTTATGTTGACGTTAGTTGTTCTGGAAAACTACATGCAGGGTTTTTAGTTGGAAATCTGTTGGAGGTATTGGAGGGAGGCCTCACAATGAGAATTCGGAAGCTACCTAACATTCACTCCTTTGAAAATCTCTTAGATATTATTCACCCCCACAATCGCTCTGTAAATGACTGCAGGTTAAGTTTTATAGTACATTCAAGCAATTCAATTGCACAAGCTATTCTTTGGCCATACTTTGGTATGTATAATGCTTGTTTTCAGGGAACATCCACAACTAATCATTTTCGATTTTACAGTGGAACGTTTCTTGAGAACGGTATGGACCGAATCGTTGATCAGGTCGTCAACCCAAGGGTCTACTCTGTGTTTCTACCCAAAGTTGAAGATGTTGTAAGGAACTGTTTGAAAATGGATGAAAATAACAAACCGATCTTTGTTCCTCCACCAAAGCCAGATTTGAGGCTGGAATCACCGATGCAAATTCGCTTGATCTCTTGACTAGCTAAGCGCCCAGCGTTGAAATACTGACTTGATACCGTTCATGCCGATGATGCCGATCTCTTGACTCCGCTAAGCGTAGCGAGAAACCATTTCACCTAAAGCAAATTACTCGACCAAATTTCGAGCTTTATCGATCATTTCGAGCCGAGCTCAAGTATCGTTCAATACTCGACTCGATAATCGAGTACTTACACACCCCTACTAAGTTTTTGGGCACACGATTTTAGCAAATATATTTTGTTTAATTGAGGTAGTACTGCTCCATTATTGTCTCTCAACATTAGGAATCAAGTGTTCCCTGTTTTAACATATTTTATAGTTAAAGCTTCAGAAGAAGTCTGATTAATTCTTGCAGCCTTGGTTACACTCTCCAAATTTTGCCTGATATCTCGGGTGTCTACCAATCAGTGGAATTAGGGAATAAGCCGTGGATTTTGTGTACCGGAAAAATTCCGGAAAAGCCAATGATTTTTGCCTCAAGACGTGAAAACCAAAGAATTAAGTTTGTTTCTAATTAAATTGTTACCTGTGTCCATTTCAGGTTATGATTACATCCATAGTATCTAAAGCTATGGTTTCCTAGGATAGCATGTTGACAAAAAGCACTTTTGACATGACATTTATTTTTCAGTCAAAGTTTATTCACGTATGTAGAAATGGACGAGCTAGACTTTTATTTACAAAACAAAATGTCTCACCTAGCAAGAACAGTTTTAACTAGTTTTCACCGCTATTAACAACCACTGTTCTCTATAAAAACACTCTCATATGAATGCATTGAAAACAAAACTCATCGTAATATTACGGCCGTGATGTAGCGTTCACCGCTTCCTAGGAAACCATAACTATTGTACAGATGCAGCAAACAGCTGGATTGATTTTAATTTTTAGTACCATAATAAAAATACAAATTATACACCACAGTCCCGTTAATCCAAACTCCGTTAATCCGAATTTCCGGTTAATCCAAACTAGCAATTTGGGAAAAAATTGAATTTTTGTAGACATTTTTAAAGACATTTTTTGTTGTCACAAGGAAGAAACAAAACAAAAAACTAACTTTCAGACCACATTTCAATGAAACAGTTTGAATACAAAAACAGTACAGATACCGTAGTTAACAAGCTAAATAGTCAATGAAGCATTGCAACACCAAACTGGCATTCTTTATGAGGTGGAGGGGTTGTCATGCGCCGTGGGCGTACAGGCAGCTTCTGACGCCCGCGGTGCCGTGTATTGTAATACCTGACCTTGAACCTGACACCCAGTCAGTCGCGACAGTGACAGGTCGCTGTACATGCATCTAACCTACCAAAAGTATTGCAGCCCTTCACGATGCAATTACCTAACATTTATACAGTACCCATAAATAAAATATAATGCGTTGTTTTTCTTGATTAATTAGGCAGCTATTTGCATACAAAATGTTAATTTTTTTTCAAACTTATCATTTAGCGTCTTTCGGTTAGTCGAACTTTGCTAATCGAACTGGGTCCGGTCCCAATTAGTTCGGATTATTAGCGACTGTGGTGTACACTACAGGGTCAAGGTCAAGGTATCACACAGTACACAGCACTGCGGTGCGGCGTAAGTAATCGTCTGTGTAAACACTATATGACAGCCCCTCCCAGATTCATTTTATTATTACTTTCTCATAAAGACGGCCTGTTTGGTGTTGCAATGCTTCATTGACGATTTAACTTGTTAACTATCTGTACTGTTTTTGTATTCAAACTGTTTCCTTAACATGTGTTCTAAATTTTAATATTTTGTTTTGTTTCTTCCTTGTGCAACAAAAAATGTCTTAAAAAATTTCTAGAAAAATTCAAAATTTTCCCAATTGCTAGTTTGGATTAACTGGAAATTCGGATTATCGGGACTCTGGTGTACTCAAAGACCTTCCAGTATACGTATAATGATAGATACTAGATACTGTAACCAGTTTTGAATCCCTCCATTTATAATTTTTTTAAAAAATTTGACAACTTTTGAAAAGATACAGTTATTAACTTTACTAATTTTAAAGTGTTCAAAAATGTCTAGATTAGGGTCGGTTCCGGTTATCGGTTCCACAGGTTCTTGACGGAACCAATAAAAAAATAAATAAATAAGTTTAATATTACTGGTAGGCCTAAGTTAATTAAACTTTTAATTTAACTTCTAAGTTATTGGGATATGTTGCTGTAGCCTGACTTAAAGCCTGGGCCTAGCTTACTGCAGCTTAATAATTCTGAAAATATTATGGATTACTTATTTTGGCTTACACCCTATGGGTTATATATACCGATGGGTTAAAGCTGTGTAAAAATGTTGGACCTCATAGTTGCACAAGTGACTGGTTTTATTTAACAACCGATGGAACCAGTAGAACTGATAACCGAAAAAACTGGAGAACCGATGACCGGCAACATTTTTGAACCGATTTATCCCTAGTCTAGGTGTTTACCTATACATACATTTATAAACCTATAAGCAGGGTTTGTATCCTTTGTGATTTTTGGCTCAATACTTTACATCTGTAACATGTCATTTATCTGTTAGCTGACCGGACTGCTTCGAGCTCGATACATTTGGGTAAAGTACTGAAGGCTTTGTCTTTCAAATAGCTTGTAAGAACAATTCCTAATATTGTATTGGTATACAATCAAATTGTAGGTTAATAGTCATGGTAGGAACTTATTGATAGTAAATTAGGCTTACATATAAGGCAGCCCTAGTTTGTAACAAGACTTCACCTCATCATCCATCAAAAGCATTCAAAACACTCACCCTTCATCCCATATTCACCTTAAAATACCCTCTAAGAGTGGTCAGTGTTTTAAAGCAAAGACTCAAAGTATTTGGATCAAGCAATCAGGGTTTCTTCATTGATTTTATCAGCAATAAATAATTATATTTATTAATGAAAATAATTATACCAATTAAAAACTATTGTTTTAATAGGACAATTTGTCAATTATTTGAAGCTAATCAGCAATATGTAATATATATTTGAATTAAAAGTATCAGAGATCTTTTATGAGCTTGCAAATTTTTGCAGTGCAAAATAACCAGAGATTAAGTTACAAATTTCTGTATAAAACCTGGAAAAAGCTTACAAGGGTCATAGTTACTCCTGCCGATTTTAGTGAGAATAAATTGGTTCTTGATTGTTTGCAACCAAAATGGTCCTAGGATGGTATCGTGAAACTACAAATGATTTTTTAAATCTTCACCTGGGAGTAAAACCAAAAGAAGTTATTTTGAGACAAAACTAGCACTTGAACATATGGCGTAACTGTAATAGCGCTCAGAACAAATTGTAGGATTAAAGCTGTACTCGGAAGTTATCACGGGAGTAAAATAGCACTCGAAAGCTATACGAGAGTGGCACTTTCATACCATTGCGGGAGTGTTCTGCTACTTGGCACAGAGATCTGGTAAATGGGGAATGCCAGAGAAAATAAGGGAGTTCAAATTTCAATTACATCTAAAATTATAAAAAGAATGATTGGTTCAAGTGTAGTGTGTTTTAAATTTAATACATAGTAATAACTAATAAGTTACTAAGTTAGTTGGTTTTTAAGCTTGAACTATTAACAATGACTGTATTTTTGTTTGCAGCAAAATAATGCCAAGCCATCTTTACGAGTTGATGATGATGATGATGGCTGACGATGATGAGGATGATGAAGACGAAGAAGAATCTCCTCCGTTTGAACCTCACTCTGAGGATGACCCACAGATTCTAGGAGTAAGAACAGATTCTGACAGTGATGATGGTCTAGTTGTCACGATTGTAGATGACAACTTAGAAGAAACAATAGAACAAAATACTGTAGCAAAAGAAACTAGAGATTTGTTAAAGAATGAAGCCAATGAAAATCATGAAAGTTCAGAAGAGTCTGAAGAATCGAGCAGTGATGAATATGTTCCCAAAACTCCCACAATAAATATGGAAAGCCCAGATGGAACTATGATTGAGTGCCAATCAATAACTGAATACAAACAATATCAAACCAAATTTGATGGAGAGTCTTTTGAAAATGTTGAAGAAGAAATAGTTTCTACCAATTGGGTTGACGAGTTGAGTGAAGTAAAGGAAGATCAAAGTAGTAATGAAGAAAATTCTGTTGGTGAATCTCGCAAGAGAAAATTCAATGAAGATAGTTTAGATGAAGCCAGCAGCTCGAGTAATGACAAAGGCAGTACAAGTGATGAGGGAAAACCTATTTTTGACTCTAATAATTTGAAATTATTTAAAATGCACAAAGACGACACTGAATTTGATTCCATCAATGAGTTTTACAATGAAGAATATAATTCTTCTTCAAGTCCAGATAAATCTCCAAGAGCATCAAGTTTGAAACAAAAATCATCAGACAGTGAAAGTACAAGTAAGTCCAAACACAGTATTAGTTCAAAAGATTCAGACGAAAGTCACAGACATTATCATAGTCATAGAGATACAAAGGATGATAATAGCCATGAACCACAGAGTAGTAGCACTAAGAATAAAGAACCACGGAGAAAACTGATGATAAACAAGATCCGTCAAAGCATAGGCATAGTAAAAACATGAATCTTCATCGAGTAAGCACAATGAAAGACATAGAAGCAGCCATGAAAGAAATAGCAAGGAAAGAACAACTGATAAAAACTAGAAGTTGATAGCAGAGACAAAAATCATTCAAATGGAGGTAAAGAGAATCACACCGAGCATAAGGAAAAGCATAGTGATAATCATGACAGAAATAGTAAGGAACATGATAGGTATGAAAAGCACATTGATGGGAAAAAGAGATAGAATCCTCTTACAGGCATGATAAAGATAAAAAGACAGTTCCAACAAGTCAAAGCACAGCCATGGCTCAAGTAGGCACCATCACAAAAGTTCTTCTGACAAGTACAAGTCTGACACAGATTCTAAACATAGAGATTCCTCTTCCAGCAAACACAGCTCGCACAGTAAAAATAAAGACAAAGAAGATAAACACAAATCAAAACAAAGTATAGAGAACATTGTAAATCAAGTGACAAAATGGTGAAGGAAGGAGATCCTCTGACAGAGATAGTAGTGGTCCAAGCAGTAGAAGTACCTCATCCAGCCATTCAAGGCAGTCATCCGGAAGACCAAAAACAGAAACACCAGCTGATAGCAGTGATAAAATGTCTTCCAACAGTGACAATGCTGTATCTGAACCTTTAGAAACAATGCAAGCTGATTCGCATCTTCAACCTTTGAGGGAGAACTGGTAGCATCTACTAAACAAGTAACCAATGTTGATGAGTCTCAAGTAAGTAACAGTGAACAAAACAATGTTTCAAATGAAGATTACCACGGCAGTAGTTTTGACTACAGTGACAACGAAAACAACAATAAAAATCTGAGTTAGGTTTCCCAAGTTCAATGGAAGAAGTTGAAACAACAGCTATCGAAATAAATGTTGCCGCAAAAGACTCTTTAGATGAGGGCAATACAGTATACAAGCACACTGAGTCTGTACAAAACCAGGATACTTACGAGTTTTACAATGAAGAATATAATTCTTCTTCAAGTCCAGATAAATCTCCAAGAGCATCAAGTTTGAAACAAAAATCATCAGACAGTGAAAGTACAAGTAAGTCCAAACACAGTATTAGTTCAAAAGATTCAGACGAAAGTCACAGACATTATCATAGTCATAGAGATACAAAGGATGATAATAGCCATGAACCACAGAGTAGTAGCACTAAGAATAAAGACCACGGAGAGAAAACTGATGATAAACAAGATCCGTCAAAGCATAGGCATAGTAAAAAACATGAATCTTCATCGAGTAAGCACAATGAAAGACATAGAAGCAGCCATGAAAGAAATAGCAAGGAAAGAACAACTGATAAAAAACTAGAAGTTGATAGCAGAGACAAAAATCATTCAAATGGAGGTAAAAGAGAATCACACCACGAGCATAAGGAAAAGCATAGTGATAATCATGACAGAAATAGTAAGGAACATGATAGGTATGAAAAGCACATTGATGGGAAAAAAGAGATAGAATCCTCTTACAGGCATGATAAAGATAAAAAAGACAGTTCCAACAAGTCAAAGCACAGCCATGGCTCAAGTAGGCACCATCACAAAAGTTCTTCTGACAAGTACAAGTCTGACACAGATTCTAAACATAGAGATTCCTCTTCCAGCAAACACAGCTCGCACAGTAAAAATAAAGACAAAGAAGATAAACACAAATCAAAACAAAAGTATAGAGAACATTGTAAATCAAGTGACAAAAATGGTGAAGGAAGGAGATCCTCTGACAGAGATAGTAGTGGTCCAAGCAGTAGAAGTACCTCATCCAGCCATTCAAGGCAGTCATCCGGAAGACCAAAAACAGAAACACCAGCTGAAAGCAGTGATAAAATGTCTTCCAACAGTGACAATGCTGTATCTGAACCTTTAGAAACAATGCAAGCTGATTCCGCATCTTCAACCTTTGAGGGAGAACTGGTAGCATCTACTAAACAAGTAACCAATGTTGATGAGTCTCAAGTAAGTAACAGTGAACAAAACAATGTTTCAAATGAAGATTACCACGGCAGTAGTTTTGACTACAGTGACAACGAAAACAACAATAAAAAATCTGAGTTAGGTTTCCCAAGTTCAATGGAAGAAGTTGAAACAACAGCTATCGAAATAAATGTTGCCGCAAAAGACTCTTTAGATGAGGGCAATACAGTATACAAGCACACTGAGTCTGTACAAAACCAGGATACTTACGAGGAAGTTGACAATGAAAATGATTCTTGTAATCCTCATAATTTAGGCCGGGACTCCTCATCAGAGAAAGAAAATATAGAGCAAGCTATCAATTATTCAATAGAAACAGAAGACAACAAAGTAATCAAGTTCAAAAAGCCAAAAATAGCAGCAAACATATTTGAAGTTAAAAAAATTATGCAAGCTAGGAGGAATATAAAGCGCTTGGAAACGATTCAATTGTCAAAAAGTATCTCTGAAAATGATGAGGTGCGGAATAGTTCAAATGATGAAGGTGAAAGTTTTAAAGGATTTATGAATACAGTGTCAAACAAACGTGAACAGTATGAGAGTTTGATTGAGAGACTAAGTAATGAAATAGAAAATTTGTCTAAAACGCCTGTACCTAACGTAGTAACACCGTGGATGGAGTTTGATCAAAAATATGATGACTATATTACAAATACTCTCAAGGGTAAAGTCCACCGAAAGGCAAGGGTTTGTATACCTTCTGTTTGTGAAGAGTTCTATGATTATGATGAGGTACACAAACTGTATATTTTGCGAGACAACAACGATTTAAAGTTTGTTACAAAAGATAGCATTGAAGAAACCTCAGGCCAATATTGTCAAACCAGTAATTTTAATGCTTGCAGTTCTGAAACAAAAGAGCCAACACTAAACGAAACTTCTGATGCAGGCAGTGCATTGTTACATGACGACTCTGTTGAAGATACGTGTCTATTGTCTAATACACCTGACAACAAATTGGATCAAACACAAGCTGATTTAAGTAGTATAACATCAGATATGAGCAGTACAAGTCAATGGAGCTTATCTTACAATACCTATGAAGATTATATAAAAAATAAAGAAATCGACAATGTTCCTCAAGCCAAAAGGCCAACACCACCTCGAACTGTTGTGAAAATAACTAACAGTGAGTCAAGTGAGCAGGTGTCAATTGTGAAGGACGAAGAATCAGATTTGAAGAAAAATAGATCAATCCCTAGAATTACCAGGATGGACACAAAATTAAATGGAAAAATTCCAAGAGCGACTAACGAACCAAAGCAAATACCACTAATAAGTAGAATTAAAAAAGTGAAAGTTGACAAAACAGAAGCGAACAAAACACAAAGCTTGAATGGTGTGACTTCTCCTGACTCAACCACTAATTCTGAGGTAAGGAAAAACCCCTTTAGTACAAGGTATAATTTTTAAGTTTCTTAACCCCTCAGCGTGTTAAACCATTATAGTAGCGTGCGGCTAGTGTGCTTACGTAGGACCGCGTCAGTTACAGTAACATGCCAGGTCCGCACAGAAGTTGCTGCTTTTTAGCGGATTTATTTAGAATTTGTTGGAGTAGAAACTTTTGCTGAACGTTGAATCGATTATTTCGAATTTTTCAGTAAATTATCCTTTATTCTGTTCATTCCAGCTAAGGAAAAAAGCAAAGCTGAATGATTTTGTTTCACGATTGAATTGCTGTCAGTCAAGCTGTATAACCTGTGTTAATCGAATCTGACCGTTTTTTTTTTAAGTTGTTTTATTAGTTTTGTAACCAAATTAGATTTGTTAGTGTTATAAGTTAGTAAAGTTATTATTGGATGATTGTGTATGTATTGAGATTGTGCGTAATGGTGAAATGGATTGACAACTCCAGCCCAAGGTGGGAAAAGTCAGACCGTAGGTGTAGTTCTACTGTTAATAAGTCAGGGCTTGAGGGGTTAAAGCTTAGCAGGCATGTCTAGCAGAGGAAGTTTGTGGCATTCATTTTTTCCTGTAATAAAAATTTGTAAGGTACTCAATAATGAACAAGAAAAATAGCATATATTTTGTAATTGTTTCTTCAGTCACTTGAAGGCCGAACAAGTATAAACGCTAAATAGCTAATTTATCTATTATTATATAAAAATTACTAAATAAATTTGAAGACAAAAATATTTGGACCGAACCGATTTGAACCCGGCCTCCAGCTTGCGGGCGGTTATGCTAAACCACTACACCATCCGGCCCAACTATTTCTGCCTTCAAATAAGTACTTAAATCTGAATGTTTATCCGAAACATGTGACTGTCAAATAGTGACTTTAAATCAACAAGCTGGAAATATTACAAACAGAATTTAAATACTGTGTCAAATGACTTATTATAGATCTTAATTTGTATAAACGCTAAATAGCTAATTTATTACTAAATAAATTTGAAGACAAAAATATTTGGACCGAACCGGGATACTTATAGTTTCCTTTAAGTATACACGTATTTAGCTGCACCTTATTAAAGAATAATTTTTAAAGGTGATGTTTTTTCGAACGTGTGTTCAAAACATACTCTTTGCATGGGCAAATAAGTCTTTATCAGTAACTTATTTGAGTCTTTTAGAACAACTTTTAAGTAAAGTAACAACAAGTACAAAAGTTAATCCATTTGCAAACATTTTTGTAAAGAAGAAAATGTAAATATATATATTTTATAATTGATTAAGTCAGCAACCTGTTTTTACACCCACATTTGTGTGATATTTCAGGAAGAAAGCCCAATCGAGATGTCTACCCAAATGATAAGTGAGGTCATTGGTATACAAAGCGAGACAATAAATCCAGGTGAATATGTACTTTTTCTGTTTATCTTGAAAACTACTTAACTACTTAGCTGAGTGTTCCTGTTAGAATTAGTAAGACTAATGTAAAAAAGTTACTTGAGTAAGAGCTCTATAATTTGGTTCTAACAAAAGATTCTCAAGGTGTTTCAAAAATACCCTCCTTTCATAAGTTGGGAAGGTTAGGATAACTGTTTGACGACAGAAAAATGCAACTTTAACAAATATTGTTGCTAATTCAACAATCTGGACTAAAGCCCATTTGAATATGTTCTGCCTTTGAAAGTTATCTATAGTCAACTCCCGATTAACTGTAATTGGATTAACCGTGTCACTTGATGGGGAAAAATATGATGACGCCATCCTTCACAAAACAGACTATAATAGTGTCCCGGTGACCTTGACTCGTGCTCTCTCACCTGACAATATTCGTCCAAAAATAGCAATTCTCACCACCTACCGGAGTTACCCATCCACCTCACAGATCAATCTGACTAATTATTCAAAGTTTTCAACAGTGGTATGAGAGGGCATATCATTTTCGGAAGTGCTGTAGCAGGAGTAGTTTTTGTTATTGGTGGTTATTGGTTATTGGTGGGGCTGTATTGTCAATACAGCAAAACTCGAAATAGTGCAAAACATTGATTGTAATTCAACAGTAAAGAAATCTGCAACCAGTATAACATTGGTGATACTACGGTGTCACAGTGATTTACAAAAATAAGGTAACAATAGCAATATAAACACTAACAACACTCCGTCGCCATCTTGTCACCATTTTCTGGTTGCTGTGGTAACCAAGTAATGTGACCTGTCAAGAGGTCGACGCTAGCGCTCCTGACCGCTCAGTTGTTAACTAAAACCGTGGAACTAAGGCTACTGTACACGGTCGAGGATGAACAATTCTTGAGCTACAGTCGTAAGACGTGCAGTGCTAAAATACAAGAGAACTAATGACGGCATTCACTGGAATCTGTTATTCTCATTTTTAGTTGTTTTCGTCTCTATACACCTTAGTGTACCCAGGGGTAAGCACGTTAATCGAGTTGACTGTATGTAAAAAAAGAACTACTATCCATTACTCCTTTGTACAGAAATTTGCTGAAGATACACTTTTGTAAAGCGTCCATCAGACGCTGAGTGACAACTGACAAGATGAAAAGGCAAGAGTGGTTGAGAAGGGTTGGCAGGGTATTCCTGCATTAGGCAAGGGTCAGGGCTGCTGCAAACCGGGCGGCGCCGCCATTTGTGTTTCTAGCAGAAACTGACAAGTTAAAATACGTAATATTGTACGACCTTGGGTTAATTGGGATATATTTCAAACCTAGTTGAATACTTTTCATCCCAAGTTCGCTATACATATGAGGACTAACACTGGGGCGCATACGGCATCGTATTTGCATTAGGAAATTTAACTGTTGGAATTAAAATAAAAATACAGATAATACTAAACGTGACTGTTTTATGGTTTAACCCTTCAGCGTCTTAAACCGTTATAGTAACGCGGCTGGCTTGTGGGCCCACATAGGACTGTGTCAGTTACAATACCGCGCCAGGTCCACCCGGTGGATGCTGCTTTCTAGCGTATTTATTTAGAACTTGTTGGAATAGAAACTTTTACTGAAGGTTGTATCGATTATGTCTCAACTTTTTAGTTGTTTCTCCCATATTCTGTCAATTCCAGCTAAGGAAAAAAGCAAAACTGAAAGGTTTTGTTTCACAATTGAATTCAGCTGTCAGTCTAAATTACCTCACAATGTATAACCTGTGTTTATCGAATCTTACCGATGTTTACTATGATGTTTTGTTAGTTTCGTAAACAAATGTAATTTGCTAGTTAGTGTTATGAATTAGTAAAGTTATAATTGGATGATTGTGTATGTGTTGAGATTGTGCGTAATAGTGAAATGGGTTGACAACTCTAGCAGCTGGGAAAAGACAGAGAGTTCTACTGTTAATAAGTTGGGGCTTGAGGCTTGACGGGTTAATATCAGTTGTTAATAAAAGCTGCAGTGATACTAATTTCACATTGGCCTCCAGTAATCAATTTTAGTTGAGTTTTGGATATCTTGGCCCATTGCTTAACCAAAAGTATCAAATAGATTCTGGAAATAGGGCACTAGGCCAGGACATGCTATCAAAAAGGAATAGAAAGAAGATCAGGCTCACCTGGTTTAAGTTAACGGAACACGGAGAGTGTGTGTTCTCCTATGTGTTTCTACTTTATCCAGGTAAACCTAATTTCCTTTTAATTTTTTTTTTATATCAAAAGTGCAAAATTAAATGCTAAATCATATTTACATTTTAGATTCTAACAGGGTGGCCACAGACCGGGAATTCCGGGAAAACCGGGAATTATCCGGAATAATAAGTACCGGAAAAACCGGGAAATATGCGTGAATTCTGGGTGTAACCGGGAAAAAATCGGCCCTTATATCACATCGCGGGCATAATTAGATCCTCGGGCGTGCAGCGGGTATGAAGCGACCATCAAAAGCAATTGGTAAAATGGTGCTCGTAGCATTGCCGTGGATCTTAAACGCTATGAGGCGTGCAGTTTTTGACACCAACGTGATTAGGCGGCCTATTCACCGCAGGGCATGCACCTACGCGTAGGCGCCTGCTATCGGCGACTCGCGGGCTGAGTGGCCTGTCGTTTCCCGGACCCGCGAGATGAAGGAAGCCCCAGAGCGCAAAACCACACCACAGAAGCGATGCGTCACTCCTGGAGACCGGACGTTACGAGAGCAGCAAGACTACGGTGCAACGGCTAAAGACTGTCCAGTGTCAACCCAGTGCAAACAACTTTTTGGGAACCCACTCTTATTCTGAACCAAAACTGACCAGCTCAAACAAAACCCTAAAAGTATCAAACAAGACAGTGACACTTGTGCATCAAAATGCACAAATGGCCACTAATAAGGGGATGAGTTAACTCTCGTAATGGGGCTCCATCCCGATTAAGCTAGTTGTTACCGAGCACGGTTTTAACAACAGCAATATCATGCACTTCAAAATTCAAAATTATGAGCTGGCCAACTTTTACTGCCGCTCCGACGCCAAAGGTGGAGGAACAGCAATTTTTCTCAAAAATTCTTTTCACTTTACCCCATACACACTAGTCGATTCAACAGACAAAACTTTGAAGTGACTGGGGTAAATGTTAAAATGAACCATTCCACGTTAGTAATCATCGGATTGTACAGATCTCCCAGCGGGGACGTTCCTTTTTCTTACAAAATTTGAACAACTGTTGTCCAACTTGACGAAAAAGGGCCACCCTTTTGTCATCATGGGGATTTTAACATCGGCGTCCTAGATGTTAATAGTCCTGTGACAAAACTTTTGACGACTTATTGAAGTCATTTGGCCTTGTCTGGTCAGTGAACTCGCCACGAGTCACCGATCACTCAGCAACAGGCATTGACAACGTTGTTACCAACCTAACGGGCATTAAGGTGCGTGTGATCGACACAGCAATCTCAGACCACTGACCAACAGGTCATAATCAGTGGACAAGAACCAAGGCGGGATCCACTCAACACAAAAACAACAAGAAACACCAGGCCCGAAAACATCTCGCTCCTCAATAATTTGCTCTCATAAGAAAGGTGGAGCTTTCTAAATGGAGATCCCGTAGAACGTCAATTTCAAATCTTGAAAACACTTTCAATTTCCATTTAGGCGTGAGCTGCCCCTTAAGAAAAACAAACAAAAGCCGAGAAAACAAATGTGCGTGGATTACCAAAGGTATTCTTATTTCGAGAGAAAATTATTATTTTACTCGAAATAAAAGCGCACACAAGTATAGAGTTCAAAACATTTTTCCAAAACTACAGACGGATCTATAGAAAGGTCATCAAAGCTGCGAAAGCTACGATGTGACCAAAGCATTGCTCCGCGTCAAAAGCGTGTCAAAACAGCATGGGCCATAATTAACAATAAAACCCAGGAACAGTCAAACGAGTCGAACTACAAATTGAAAGCGAACAAGTCAGTGAACCACGCAGAGTCGCTGATGAGTTCAACAAGTTCTTTTCCTCGGTCGGTGCTGACCAAGGCCGGCGGGCCAACAATCAGTCCGCTCTCTCCGAAACCGAGTCCTACAGCCTCCATGGCTTTAACTCGGTCACAGAGGAGGAAATTGCCAGAGTGATAAGGGTTGCCTTCAAAAGAACCAACGATTCAGATCGTGTTTCAAGCGTGGCTTATCAAACAATGTGCAAAGCATTTGTTAAGGCCACTTGAACACTTCATTAATCACTCTTTTCACTTTCGGGGACGGTTCCCTCTTCTCTCAAAAATGCGAGGTCATACCAATATTTAAAAGGGCGACCCTTCTTCTACTCAAAATTACCGCCTATATCAATCTTACCCGCCTTCAGTAAGGTTTTGAAAGGTTTTCCTCATTCGTATCGCGAATTTTCTGGACAGACACCAACTACTATCGTCAAACCAATTCGGTTCGAAATGGTAAGTCGACAATAGGCAGTGGTGCGTCTAGTCGAAAAGATAGTAGAGGCTGTCGAAAGTCGAAGAAACTGCACTTAGTGTATTCCTCGACTTATCAAAAGCGTTTGATTGTGTCGATCACACCACATTGATTCACAAACTAGAAAATTACGGAGTGCGGTACCACTCAAGTGGATCAAATCGTACCTTAGTAATAGATCGCAATTTGTCGAAATTTCAGGCGTACGATCAGAGGGTGTGGGTCTGAGCTATGGAGTCCCTCAGGGCTCCATACTAAGTCCCCTACTCTTCCTGCTCTACGTTAGATGTTGGCTCATCGGTACAAAGGGACAAATCGTCAGTGCGCAGGACGACGACTCTGTGTTTCAAAGCACCATCCATCCAAGAACTTCGAACCGCGTTACGTTTGTTGAGCTCAACAGCACAATTCAACATTTCAATGAGCTCAACCTCAAAACAAATCCAACGAAATCGTCATTCATTCAATTTTGTTTGAGACAAACAATACCAGGTAATAATCCAACAGTCATGTTGGACGATACTGAAAGAAGAAGTCTACTCGACAAAATTCCTTGGTATACACCTTGATCGAGGGTTGACATGGGATTGTCATGTAACAGTGTTTGTGGGAAGTTAGCATCAGGCATTTATGTTCTGAGGCAACTGTCAGTACTGCCCAATTCAGGTACTGATGACGGTTCACGGAGTAATCTACCCACATCTTTCCTACGGATTAACATTGTGGGGTGGTTGCTCAAATGCAAATTTCTCAAGGATTTTGTTTTGCAAAAAAGCAGTCGGACGATCGCGAAACTTCAAGCAAGAGAGTCGTGCAGGCCATCATTCAAAAGTTTAAAATGTTGACATTACCTTGCCTCTATATTCTTGACACCTGTCTTTATTTTAGATCAAAATCGACCCCATAAGAGGAAGTGATATTCACTCTTATGAAACTAGAGGCAGGAAAACTACCGAACTGTAAGGCACAGAACGGCAGTTCATGAACGTTTGCCTTCTCAGGCAGGAGTTCAACTTGTCAACCGGCTACAAATTCCATCAAAGTGCTCCAGCCTAAGGCGTTCAAAACTCGATCTAAAAACAGTTTTGGTCGCAGAAGCATTTTACAACACACACGAGTTTATGGCACATAGCTGGGAAAGCGTGGAAAACACTAACTGATAAAAGAGCTAGAGTGGACAATTCGATTGAAAGAGAGCGAGTGAATGAACAAAATGTATGTTTGAATGGGACCTCGATGTCAGTATGTATGGAAAATTTTAGATATTTAAAATACAGTAATAGTTGACGATTGCATAACATGTAAATGTTTCATAATAAATGATTTATTTATTTATTCGCGCCTCGGAAAATATTGTGAGCCTAAAAAGTCCATAACGTCATCGCGGATATCAAATGCCTTGGAGCGCTCTGCGGATCTGAAACATCTCGTAGCGTATCGCGAACTTAAAAGGCGTCGGAAAGTGTTGCGGATAATCGCGGGTCTCGAAAAGTATAGTGGGGATTTAAAAGCGATCGAAGCGTACCGTGAGGGTAAAGAACGATCAGAACGTGCTGTGGGGGTAAAAGGGGATCGGTCACGATACCCTGCGGAGGAAAAGGGGTTGGCGATACCATGGTGGTAAAATGGCGATCGAAGCGTACCGTGAAGGTAAAACGATCGGGCGATACAGCGGACGAAAAAGGGCGATCGGAAAGTGTCGCGGGTTATAAACGGCTCTCGGAATGTATCGTGGGATTTAAAAGGTCGGAGCGATACATGGCGTAAAAGCGATCGGTTTATATCAGCGGACGAAAAGGCCGATCGGAACATACCGCGGGTCTTGGACATCCCATTCGTAACACTGGTAAAAGGCGTCGGAAAGAAGTCGCTGGGTTATAAACGGCTCTGAATGTATCGTGGGATTTAAAAGCGTCGGTATATATCGCTGGACGAAAAGGGAGATCGGGAACCGCCAGGTCTTGGACATCCCCATATGCGTGAAATGGCGGGCGATGGAAAGTGTCGCGGAATAAACGGTTCTCGAATGTATCGTGGGACTTAAAAGCGTCGGAGCGATACCATGGTAAAAGGGTGTCGGAAAGTGTCGCGTATAAACGGCTCGAATGTATTATGGGGTTTAAAAGCGATTGAACGCTTTACATGGCGTAAAAGCGTCGGTATGTATCATGGGCATTAAAAAGCGATTGGAAAGTGTCGCTGGAATAATCGGCTCGGAATGTATCGTTAGGTTTGAAAAAGGCAATGGACGTATGGGACGTTAAAAGCGTCAGGGACAAACGGGTCTAACACAGCTCTCAAACATACCGCTGAGTTAAACCCGATCGGGAAAAGTCGCGGACTTTAAGCGAGGATTGGTGCAGACTGTGGGCATAAAATGGTCCTCTGCAACAGTGGAAGTGCACCGGGAAAATGTATACTGCCGGGAAAAACCGGAAATATGCGTGAATTTTACCAAGCTACTTCTGTGGCCACCCTGTTCTAAAGAACTATCAGTGGAAAAATTAAATGTAGTTTTGTTATTAAATGAAAAATAAAATATGGTTTAGATCTTTTAAATTTTAAAGTAGTTACTTGTTACAAGTAGTATTTGTTTTATTTTCAGGTAAAACTCGAGTACAAAGGTGCCTCAAGGAAAGACAGACAATCCAAGAACAAAAAAGTATCAGGTAAATAAGTACATATAATTAACAATTTGAAGCCTGGCCCATTTTTTTTTAAATGACAGTTTCTGCCCATTTTGTTTATTTTACTTAGATTATGACTTTCTCACATGCCCTCTTTTGCAAAATCTTAAATATTGGAAATATAATCAACCCCAAAACAACAAAAGTAGTGTCCTCCTTCCCTATACAAAGCAAAAAATAGCAAAACAGGTGTTTTGAGCAATCCTTATTAAACTCCCTTATGTCGTCAACTTCCACCTATGACGTTCATGGTTTATTTAAGGTGGGCCATCCCCATCTCCAAACTGAAAGGAAGTGAGCTTAAAATGGATTGCTCTCGCTGCAACAATCGCTAGACCTAAATCGCCAGGTTATCAGCTGATGCTTTAAACCACACGGCCATTTTCACATCTAGTAGAGGCTGTCTCGCAGTCACAGTAAACTGTCACAAGACGAACACTAGCCGACTAATAGCAATCATGTTAATTACTTCAATAGACGGCCCAAGCAGGACTCAGGCTTCAGCTTCAAAGCGTTAAGATTATCCAGTTCCTATAGTCGATTAGTTACAGGATAAGCATAGAAAATTATAAACCCAGCAGATAATAAAGGAAAAGTTTTCTGGGATATAATAAACACTGAAAGAGAGGCTAAAACACAGTTGTAAAATAACTGGAGTTAGAAATTAATTGACATCAAACTAAAAACCCAACGTAAAACATAAAACCAAAACTAAAAACATTGCAAACTACTTTAATAACTTGTACGCAAACATAACAAAAGACATCCTTGAAATTAATCCAAAACATAACGAGCAGTGTCATAACAACAAACCCCAAACCTTTTCCTACCCTACAAATATAAATGAGCTTAATCAATTCATAACGCCATACAAAACAAACCGTCAGCTGGAATTGATGAAATATCATATTACGCACTAAATACCCATTAAGCCATCTTGTCACCATTTTCTGGTTGCATTGGTAACCAAATCATGTGACCTGTCAAGAGTTCCATGCTAGCGCTCCTGACCGCTCAGTTGCTAACTAAAACCGTGGAACTAAGGCTACTGTACACGGTCGAGGATGTACGATTCTTGAGCTACCGATTAAGACGGAGTGCTAAAATGCATGAGAACTAATGGCGGCATTCACTGGAATCTGTTATTCTCATTTTTAGTTGTTTTCGTCTTGATATACCTTATTGTACATTAGTTTTGAGTTTTGCGGATTAACCGTGACTTTACTTATCCAGGAAGCCTCAACCGGTTAATCGGGAGTTGACTGTATTTTAAAACTTCTGGTTGAACAAGTTTGAGTTAGATCATCTACATGTTTATACACTAAGTATCACAATTATAAATAAAGTAGTTTGTAACCTATACAAATTTCACTAATCAGGTCTTGAAATCATAGCCGTGTAGTGATACAAGTATTCTTTTGTAGAAATATATTTGGTTGATTTTATCCAAAACCCCGAAAAATCAATATTTGACAAAACAAAATTTAATTGTTTATGTGTCTAGAAACAAAATTAAGACAATTTATTTTCACAGCTCTTAACTATCTTATTGAATAAACATTGAACTTACGTTAAAAAATAAGTCTTTAGAAATTGTATTCTTGAATTTTAATAAATCTCGTTATCTACAGAACTAATGAAAACTGCAAACAGTCTAGTAATAAAACTTGTATATTGTCTGAGGCCTTTCAAATGCATTGGCATTTTATTCCAGAGACTTTACTTGTTTTCCTTCAGTTGCTGAGTGTCTCTGAAGATAAATGCCAATGCATTTGAAGGACCTCAGACAATATACAAGTTTTATTACTAGACTGTTAGCAGTCTTCATTAGTTCTAAATTGTCTAATAAGACTCAGCTCATCAAGATATACAGGGTGTCCAGTAATTAGGAGATCAAACTTCACCAGGTGGTTTATCAGTTTATAATAAACAAAAAATTACACATAGTCCTATCTCGCTTAGTTTTCTGTCTGTCTGTGTTTGTTTTTTCACTAAATAATTTTTATCTCCGAGGTCAATCAAGTTATAAATTAAAAACTTTGCACACTTGTTAGTATAATTAAAACCAATATGCAAATAAAAAATTTGACTAATTTTCACTTTTGGTTTAAAAATGGTGGCCATATTAAATTTTTAAGCTTAATAACTCAAAACTCTTAATATTTATGACAAACACACAGGAATAACAATATGTGGAAAATGTATTTACAAACATTTTAAGACCAAGTTTGTTGTTCTAAAACAATTATTAACGGAGAAATTTAACTATTGTATTTACTAGTGTTTCTTAAATGTAAACAAAGGAGTGCGCTCAAGAAAACTCATATTTCTCGGTTATTTTTTTCACAGGACAACAAACTTGGTCTTAAAACGTGTGTAAATACATTTTCCACGTATTGTTATTCTTGTGTATTTACCATAAAGGCTAAGTGTTTTGAGTTTTAAGCTTAAAAAATTTAATATGACCACCATTTTTAACCCAAAATTAAAAATTAGACAAATTTATTTTTAAATTTTGGTTTTAGTTATACTAATGAGTGTGCAAAGTTTTTAGTTTATAACTTAATTGGCCTCGGAGATAAAAACTATTTAGTGAAAAACACAGACAGAAAGAAAACTAAGCGAGATAATCTATGGTATAGGAAATGTTTTATTTATAAACTGATTAACCACCTGGTGAAGTTTGGTTCCCTAATTACTGGACACCCTGTATATTGTTACCTATACTTAACAAAATTAAAATGTGCAATTCAAATAGTCTCTCACCATCATGATTGATTAATTGTGTTACAGTTAAAAGCCTACACAGTGTTTTTTGTTCCAAGTAATTTAGTAAATAAAATAAAAACATGTAAACTATGTAATTTATAAAACTTTATATTTGAAAACAATAAATAATATGATAAAATAATTTTTAAGATGTATTTATTTTATAACCAAAGACAATATGGTCTGAAATATCTGTGAACCTTGCTAAACACTTGCGCTAACTCGGTGAGGCTTAAGAGGCTCAATCCTCCTCCCTCCCCTTGCACAATAATTTTCAAAAAGGCGCTTAGCCCCGGAGAATGTTTAAAGGGTAGCCCTCAAAATTATAGCTATTAGCTTAGATTATAGCTTAATTTATAAATCTGTTTATTTTCGAGAACTGTTAAGGAATCCTTTCACCTTGACATTGCAAGTTCTCTGTGGAATTTTTTTTGGAGTGCCAAATTTATTTAAGACAACTCTTTATTTGAATTTTGAGGTAACCTGTGACAAATGATTTGGGAAACAAGACAAATCTGTTTGAAGAAATATTCAACAAAGACATTGTACGAGGGTCATCCAGAAAGTAAAGAACGTTTTGGCATGGTCAAATAAAAAAAATTGATATCAACCTTCCTCTACTTTTCGACATAGTCGCCATGGATTTTAAGACACTTGTTGTAACGTGGGACCAGTTTTTCCATACCCATGTTGTACTAATTTGCCGCCAAAGACTTGAGCCACAGTTTTTTTAAAATTGTTTTTATTTTCTTTTAATTTTATTTTATTTACTGTTAAGAGGGGAACGATTAAGTCAGAAGCCTACGAAACCCTCCAACGTACATCCAAAAAAAGAGACGGAATGCTTTCAGAAAAATTATTTTTGATCCATGACACTGCTCGCCTCATGCATCTGCAAGAACAAAGACGTCACCACGATCTTCAACATATACGCTTGGGATTTTTTCCATCCACCTTACAGCCCAGATTTAGCGCCAAATGATTATCACTTATTCCCAAAGCTTAAGGATTGTATGGGTAGAAGACAGTTTGCTAACGATGATAAATTCCAAGAAGGTGTGAAACCATGAAACATGGGTTTGTATTGCTTTCCCAAAAAGCGTTAGGTAATGCCCACAAAAAATCTTAGCGTAAGTCTCAAAATTAAATTCCACTAGCCAAAACAGTAGACAAAATTTTAAACAAATTTAAAACAAAACTGTGGCTCAAGTCTTTGGTGGCAAATTAGTACAACATGGGTATGGAAAACTGGTCCCATCGCAACAACAAGTGTCTTGAAATCCATGGTGACTATTATGTAGAAAGTGAGAATATTCTATGCATTTGTATTTCTATGCATTTAAAAAAATGTGATGAATGTATTTATTTATTAATCTGTATTATGAATGCTATGATACAAATCTCTGTTTTAATGACGATGCCTATTGTAACCTTGTTATTTAATGCAAATAAAGTTCTTGATTCTTGTAAATAAATTTTGTGTTGATATCTTTTTTGACCATGCTAAAACGTTTTAATTTTTGGATGACCCTCAAGATAACATTATTTCAAACAAAAATTTCATGAAAAAATTTCTGCTGAGAGAAAGCATAGTTACAAGAGTGCTTCAATTATTAGAAATTATAGTTAAGTATCTTATTACCTAATAAATTGCTCTGTATCCATGTTTCTGTAATCCAGTAGGATAAACATGCTGAAAAGCTTTTCAAGTATGAAGTAAACTAACATGGGCCCTAGAACTACAATCTTCTGCCAGACCACCTTAAGAAATATGGACTGCAAGGACCATCAAGACAGGGTTGACCCAATACACAATACTGAAATAAATAATAGCTGCTGGATCGAACATTGTACACACTTACCTGACAAGTTTTGTAATTATTTTTTTTATGATTCTGTTATTCTAAAATGATATGTCAATAAATATTACGGTCTAACATTAAGCTGTAGAGGTTTATGTTCATACAATTTCAACTTCTGGAGGTTTCACTCTTTGATTTAAAGTACAGTACAGTTCTATAATCCGCCTACCACCTCGACGTCCGTATTTCTCGGCGCTGTGACCGTGTCAATTAGCTACCTGTTTTCAAGTCTCTACTTGTCTGTAAAGCTGTAACCAAAGTGTGAGCTGTTTAGCCTATTGCTAATCAGTGCTTCCGTTCAGTACAAGTTGTGAGATGTTGCAAAACGTAAACATTTTATTTGACAATAATAGATAAAAAGTACATGATTTTGAAAGAATTGAAAGTGGTAATAGTTAACATCGGCAGATCAAAAATTCACAGACATAAGAATGAAATTGAATCATTCTTTAAAAGTAGTGAATCATCCCCCAATGTAAGAAAGATTATTCCTGACAAATTGAAACCTTTTAGTGAACTTCCGCTAATCCATCTTCCATCCCTATATAGACCAGATTAGTGAGATCGTACTGTATCTTAAAAATGAAATTAATAATTATCCCCATCATCAAGGGAGTAATGTGGCAAAATTTTACTTCTAGAGATATTTTGCATTTTTTAGTAGTGTAATCACAACTATTTGAGAATCACAAGTCAATACCCCCTTCAAAAGTTAGGTGATTTTGAATAATTTTTTAATAATAAGTAATCTTCTATGATGGAGATGAAGAATTTATCCATAACAGCTCAAATTGGCTAAGGGTCTTGATTTAAGACTCTGAGGGTAGTTACGACCCTGCAACGCTTGAAAGTATGTGGTTCTCTAAGAGTTTCCATCATTATGTAGACATTGTTGATGCACGTTGTAGTGATGGATCTTCTCATGTCACATAAAAGGTTCTTTGCACAGAAGCCAATGTAATATTCATCCGTTGACCTCCATTCTGTGCAGTGGAACATCTACAACATACTGGTAAGCCTCGCTTGGTTTAAATTTGTTTATTAATATTTTTTAACTAGCAATCGCGTTTCTTCAAAGTAAAAGGAGCTTATTCTTTTAGTAACTGTACGCTCAATATGATTCACCTCAGTGTTTTCTTGCATATAACTTTATATTTCAGCTATTTGTTTGTGCAGCAGCGTACAAGTCAAATCCCATTACTTATACAGTCACCACTGGTTTTGTAACTATAAAATTAATAAAGTTAAAACAAAATTATTATTATTTTTAAATATATCTATTTGTAATTCACTAGTTAATTATTTTGCAAAATTAAATATATAAAAAGTTGAAGTTTTGAGGGACTTTGTGGAATTGATCAGATAAAATAAAAATGTATTTCAGTAAATTAAAATCAGAAATTATCCAATATAAACATATTTTTAAAAAGAAACCAGTTATATCCATTGTAGTTAGGATAAAGGAACATTAATACTTAATTGTCGGTTCCAATATTTGCTTTATTAAAAAGTAAGAGAAAATCAAGCTTTTTCAGTTTACTAATAGTGTCTCACGGCACTCTAAACGCTTATGTGTTATTGGTGGACAGTGTATTGTTAAAAGTGTTTGGATTTCCATTGAGAATCTGTTGTTCCAATGCTAAAATTTATGTATATAGTTCCCCAAAAATTACAATGTTTGTACTATTATTATTAGTACCAATTTATCATCAAATTTCCTTGAAAAAAGTTATATTCATGCCAGGCTCATGACCATGAAATGAGCATTGATCCTGACCCTCAGAACACGTTTTGAGCATTTTTCAATATTTGTATGTATGTGCATCATCTATAAAAATCGCATTTTGTCTGATTTTCTCAAAATTTGGTAAAACTTTTCTTTTGTAAATAATTTGGTTGAGCTCGTTAACCAGCAAACTTGGACTTGCGCAACCCTTCTTTTAGGGGAAACATTCGGTTTTAATGATCTATAAACGGTAAATTTCAATTTGGATGAAATTTGAAATAAAGATGTATTTAATTGTCAAACATCAATAAACAAACAATTATGAGAATCCATCAAGTTGTTTCAAAATGGCAGCAAAAAGAGTGAAGTTTTGCTGTAACACTGGAATGAGTAGTCCAATTTTATTTAAAATATGTTTTCCTTTCATGATAATGTAGTATAACTTGTAGTCAAAAGTCTGGGAGTGCAGCGAACAATGCCCGTTAATGCTACCTTATTACCTCCCGCTGAATCGGTGTCCAGCTCTGCTGGATGGATAGCGTCAATTAATTGTTTCCAAATTAATTAATCAATTTAATGCTGCTGTAATGCTCATTATAATAGACCACGAAAATGTGAGTGTAATGAATAGCCTTGTAACCCCTGTCGTAATAGAACATGAAAAGCTGACAGGAGTTGAACCGAGGCTGTGAGCTGAGCGATTTAGAGAAACAAATTTGCAAAGGAAACCCAATTTACTCATACCACTGGTGCTTTAGCTCTTAGCTGTACTTTTTCCATAAATTCACCAAAACTTTCCAGAAAATAATATAAACTGTAACAATTAATAAGCTGTGTTGCATATGATGAGATAGTACATACTATAATTAGGATAATCAAGATTGTTGCATCATCAAACAAGTATATCATTAAATCTAGGTATTAATGTTTTGTATTTTTTTCAAGTTGCAGTTTGGTAATTGGGATTTCAAGTCACGCTTGTTTAACCCTATTTTGGAAATTATTTATTACTCATGCAATATTGATGAATTTGATCAATTCCTCATAATCAGTTTGTATTAAGACTTTCCTTAAACTAATACATTTTGATTTGATAACTAAATAGTGACGGTAAATACTTATGATGTTAATTTAACTCTTGCCTCAAAATGTAATGAAAATGCCACCTAATTTGTTCTGATTTCTAAAAATAACCATGAAGCACTTAATTAATATGTGTATGATTATTTTTATTAGACTAATTATTAGTCCTAGAATGGCTCCTCCAAAGTACAAGCTCACTTACTTCGATGCCAAAGGAATAGCAGAAATGATAAGATTTCTTCTTGCTTACCTGGAAGAAGATTTTGAAGATATTCGCCTGAGCAAAGGACTTTGGCCAAATATAAAAGCTAGTGAGTAAACTCTTAAGTTTATCATTTACTTTTTAAAGTATGATCAGTTTTCCAATTTTATTTTATCACAAGTAAAATGTTTCTGTTTGTTTGATGGGTAGATTGATAGAAGATAATTTTTGATAAAACATATTGATAGATTTGTAACAAAACTTTAATTTATTAATTTAAAGATTTAAACTGAACAAACATGATAGATACAGGAAAGAATCTTGATGACAACAACATAAAAACTATGTTTACATTAATTTGCACAAACAGCTGATTAGAGAAATAAGCTGTGTAGTATTCTTAAGAAAAACATAGACACATATTTTGTTTAAAAACAATACAAAATAACATATTAACTTTTAACACTGTTAATGATTTGTTTTACACATTTCAAGTTTCAACACTAGCCAAATAATTTATTATTCTTGTTGATTTATGTCGTAGGAGTAGAAATCACCACCATATTTACACAGCTCTTTAACCTTAAAACTAATTTTATGCAATTTTAGTTTTGTTTACATTAATGAACAATGGTTTTATAGCCATTTTAACTTCATTTCAGCCACTCCATTTGGAAAACTGCCTGTTCTGGAGGAGGAAGATGGTCGTCCTCTGACACAATCGATGGCTATTGCTCGTTATCTGGGCCGCAAGGCTGGTCTTGGTGGGAAGAACGACTGGGAAGATGTGCAGATTGATATAATTGCTGATACAATCACAGACATACGCTAGCGTGAGTTTCTTTTTCGTAACTCTTTAGCTATTTACTTTATATGCTAGTAGTACCATCCCTACTATAATTTTCTTAAATCACGAGTGTTTCAAATGCACAGTAGAACTCTAATTCACCAAACTCCAATCCTCCACGTTGCCAATTAACCAGATCACCTTGAGGCGAAATAAAATCGGCAGGAAAATCAAGTGCATTGCAGTTGTTGTTTCATCAGTTTTGATGCTTATACGTTACAAAGCTTACTTCGTGCCACTTGGGCCCATCCTGCGGGGAGAGAACCCAAAAAACACGTAATTTAAAATATTACATGGGAGTTTGGACTCTACTACCTACCAGAAAATCTCAGATAACTTCTACCCCTTTTTATCAAGACTGCCTTGTAATTCTTTTTTCAATTTATATTGTTTTCGATTTCTTGGATTCCCTTCTTTTAAAGCAAAATCAGAATTACAATTTTTGAAGATACAAAAAAAATAGCTGCATTTGTCAAAGTAGCGAAACAAGATTCAAATGACATTTTGAATTGTGTATCACCATCTTGAAAGCTGTAGAATGGCGTTCAAAACACTGAAAATCCTAACAGTTGTAAGCCTCTACATTTAAGCAACTATAACAAGTATTTGTGAAATGGAATTTCAGAAAAACAACAGCATACATCAACACAACACAAGAAATGCTGATCTCTATCACCTGCCAGCCCACCACATGACGCTGTATGAAAGAAAGCCAACATACATCGGAAGAAAACTTCACAACATTCAGAAGAATTTTTTGAACATAAGGCAGTGTAGACTGTATGAATGTGTGTAAACATCAAGCCTTTTAATATAAAATTCTTTTGTATTTTGACGCCATTACAATTCTCCAACGAATTTGTAAATACAGATATTATTGTATTGTATCTACATGACCAAGTTCCAAGATATTGTTCAATTTGTTAGCAGTAAAATATCAAATATAAATAGCCGAGAGAAGGACCAGAAAAAAAACAAGTATCCAGTTCCAAGAACCCTTTGGAAATGTAGTTTCCAGAATACCGCTTCAAAGAGATTCAACATTTTATTTACATAAATTAATAAAACCTAACAGTAATGACAGTTTTCTGTCTTTTTTGTTTATTTGACTTATTTTGTGGTTTTCTCACACACGTCCTCCATTGCAATCTTGTATAGGACATGTAATAAACCCAAAAACAAGAATAACATGTCCTCCTCCTTTATACAAAGCAAAAAGCAGGTGTTTTTAGCAATTCATATTAAACTCCCTTACGCTCCACCCGTGCCAGTCACCGTTTATTTAAGGTGGGCCCTCCCTATCACTTAACCACAGTAAGCTTAATATGGATCGCTTGCTGCAGGATTCAAACGCGACAATCGTGTGGCCTAAATTGCCAGCTTGTCAGTTGATATGCCTTAGACCACACTGCCATTCTCACACCTAGTAGACCTGGTAGTCTCAGTGATCTAGCCAAGCTTGCGCGAAACAGTAGCGCTCTAGTAGCAATCATGAAATATACTTCAATAGACAGCCCGAGGAGGACTCAGGCTTTGGCATCATATGTTAAACAAAACCAAATTTACCGTCTACTTAATTTTTCTCTTAACACATTTTCAATGCAAGTAACTAATATTCTGTTAAATTCTAGCAATTGCTGATTTCATTTGGGAAACAAATGAAGAAACCAAACAGACTAAAAAGGACTTGTACATTAATGAAACATTGCCTTTTTACTTGAAGAGGATGGATCTCATCGTGGAGCAACATGGCGGGATTCCTTGCAAATGGAAAGGTTTGATCGATTTTTATTTACACTTTTAAAATGATAGTGATTTCTTTTTAATAACAAATTGTTACTTAAACATTGTTTTTTGACAATAGCTTTAAAGTACCACAAGTAAGACTTTAGCTCAATTAAAAATTAAATTATGGAACTTACCCATTCAAACTCTAACTGGTATAAAACCAATTTACAGGGGCAAGATAACTTATCATTTGGATTTGAATTGTTTGAAAACACTTTTACATTTTGGAACTTTTGCACAGAATCCTACCAGCTAACAGAAGTTTACATTAAACCTGAAGACATTAGTTGGTATAATTTGATTTCTGTGAGTTGTACATTATTTTGATTCACATCAATAGAACACTTATCTCTAAAGAAAACAAGGTTTCTAAAATACTGATAGAGTTTTAAATCATGATAGAGCTTTTAAATAACAGAAAACACTACTTTTAGAAAAATTGAAACCTTTTGTAGTTGTGACGCAGATATTACACCTATTAAACCATACAACCTAGAGTACTTACCTCATTTGGTTTCTTTTACTGAATTTTAAAACCACTACAGTTTTTTTGCTTTAGAATATTCTACATGTATTACTGTGGAATTTAGTGAAAATCTGTTAAAAAGTGTAGCTGTGAGAACTGTTAGAATGTTGTCCACATAGACGGTAAGACCCATCAAGGAAATCATAAGGGTCCTTGGTTTTTACCTGTGGACCCTAAAATAGGAGATAAAAAGAGCTTTAGAGTTTAAAATTTGTAATACACTATAGTCCTGCTAATCCAAACCCCGCTAATCCGAAAACTCCGCCTAATCCAAACACGGTTTGGGGAAAAATTATAACACTTTTGAGTTGGTAAAATAAATAAAACTAGTTTTTCAAGTTATATCTTACCTGATATGTTTAATAATGAACCAGCACTCACAATACACACTAGTATATGCACTAACAATAACTTTGAACAAAACACATCCACCCGACGAGATAGCAAGCAACACTGACAGTATGACACGGTGAGTCATGGTTTTGTTAGAACAGATGACTGTATTGTGTAAGTCTGGCCTGAGGTTGGGGGAGGAAAGGTCAGTGTCCTGCTGTTACCCTTGTAGGCTCTACTGCCACAATCGTCTGTGTACTGCCCGTCATATCTGCACGTTACTTCCACGCTGTTTATCATGCAGCGTACTACAGGATTAAAATTCATAATTTCTTACATTTAAATATAAAACATTAGTTGCTCAAACTTAATATATGACCTTATACAAATTTTGACGCATGTACTGTTCTCCACAAATATCTAAATAAAGAATATTGTCTATAAGGACAAATATATAATAAGTGTCAATATATGCCAAAAATCTGTTAAACTTGAATATTTGCTAATCCGAAAAAAGTCCGGTCCCAATTAGTTTGGATTAGCGGGACTCTAGTGTATTAAATAACTTCAGTGTTGTATGGAATCAAGAGGTGGTTTTTGTTTCCAGTTTTCCTGGGTTGATATTGTTTTTACCTCAGTATCAGAATTTCTGGATTTTGCAACCAACTCAAAGGACGTTACTGAAGGCTACAAGAATCTTCACACGCTTCGGGGAAAAGTATTAAACCTGCCCCAGATACGGAAATGGATAAATAAGCGGCCAGAAACAGCATTTTGAGCATTATTGGAATTCATCAATTGGTTTTGCACTGGCAAGTTTCTTGAATTTAACACAACAGCCAAGCTTACAACTTAAAAAGACACAATCTATTTCTTTGTTAATGGTACCGTAATATTGTAACAGAGTAGATAGTTGTAAAGACAAAATGTTTTGGATTAAATTAAAGTTGTAAAAGTTGTCAATAAAAGGAGGGAACTCCGCTCCGCCTTCGAACTCTCTGGCTGTTCTTCACTTCCTTCTGGTTCTCCTGAGGCACATACTGGCCCTTAAAGTTACTAAATTGGTTTGGAGTCTCTCAGCATCCACTTTGAGCAGGGTCTGGAACTCCTTCACTATCATTTCATCCATCTAACTAACTTTAAATTTATGAGAGTTAATGGTCATCATTTTGAACATTTAGAAATTTTAGCAACAAAAAACCTTATGTTATATTTTATAAAATACGTCTGTAATATTGTGTATACATTTATATGAGGCACTCCGTACATCATTTGTAGAACATTAAACATACATTGCATTTTTAACTTTAAATAAACACAAATTATCCAATAAAAACTTTTATAGTTGATGAGGCCTTTCGAGAACCATGTTCTCATCTACAGACCACAACAACAACTGAAGGTTGAATTTACATAACAATATTATTTGAACAACAATAAACACATGTGACAGAAATTTAAAATGAAAAATAATATTAAAATAAAATGACTAGTTATTATTGTATGTTTAAAAATGGAGAGTTATGAAAAATTCCGGGTTCGTTGTTGACAAGATTTTGTTGATTGTTTTTAAAGTATATTGTTTCAAAAACGTCCAAATGTTGTGAATTTTGTACTTCTTTAAGTAATTTTATATTTGAAAAACTATGATTTTGTTGAATTGTGTGTTTTACTATGGCTGATTTTTCATAGCTATAAAGTCATCATCTCGGCGAGTAACAAAAACAAATATTATTTTCTAAGAAAATTGAAAAAAACCAAAAGTTTTTTAGAAAATATTATTTGTTTGTTGTTACTTGCCGAGATGATGACTTCATAATCAAAACCGGTCGCGCCAATATACAAATCTATTTACAGGGTACTATGTTTATTTTATTTATACATTATATAATTACAGTAACCCTCAGTGAGTCAATGTATGATAATATAAAACAAGTTCTCTTAAGTATAACATAAACTGCCATTTTCAACTAACACAAATTTAAAAACTTACTCGAAAACCCTAAAGCTAAAATAGAAAACGAAGATAAATCTGGAATTTATGAAATTTCTTATGACAACTGCCCAACCAAGTACATCGGACAGACAAAAGAAAATTAAAACCGCTTAAAAAAAAACATAAAGCTAATTTCAAATACAAACAAGAAGAAAAATCAGCTATAGTAAAACACACAATTCAACAAAATCATAGTTTTCATATATAAGATTACTTAAAGAAGTACAAAATTCACAACATTTGGACGCTTTTGAAACAATATACAGTGCATTAAAAACAATCAACAAAATCTTATCAACAACGAACCTGGAATTTTTCATAACTCTCCATTTTTATACATACAATAACTAGTCATTTTATTTTAAATTTCTGTCACATGTGTTTTTTTTATCAAATAACATTTTTATGTAAATTCAACCTTCAGTTGTTGTTGTGGTCTGTAGATGAGAACATGGTTCTCTAAAGGCCTCACCAACTATAAAAGTTTTTATTGGATAATTTGTGTTTATTTCAAGTTGAAAATTATAAATCCAATAAGGAGTTCTACTAGATGTATATACATTACATTATTTATTTATTAATACAGAATAGTTAATGAGTGTTGAGAGCTGTTCTCTATTATTGCAGCCTGTAGCACTTCCTCGGGTTTAGCTCTTAGACTTCTATTGTATCGAGTCCATACATACAATAGATGTCTAAGAGCTAAACGTTCAAAAATCCATACACTAGAATTCCAAAAGTAAAACCCCTGCCAGTGGTGTAGTGGGCCAGCAATATCAGATCAAAATTCTCATACATCCCAAGCCAACCTTATCCACAGGAGCTACATCAATGGGTGGTATGAAAAATCAATGCTGTCAGTATGGTTTAAGGTAACAACTTGTGATATTTTTTTATTGTATATCACGTAATTCAATTAAGTCAAATAAGTTATCTCTAATTCCATTTGCTTTAATTTTACTATCGACTTATGGAATACTTTTAAGAATCCGGTGTTCATTAATTTATGGCTGGAATTACCGTGTCACAGTTGAAATTAAAACACTGCTTATAAAGCGATCTGCTGTGGAGTCATCCTCAAAACATGAGGACATGGCTGGTCTCAGCCAGTCAACCAGCTACTGAGGATGACTCTCCACAGCGAGGTCGAAACGTTTAGCAGTGTTTGTATTTCAACTGTGACGCGGTGTAAACCGGAAGCCTTAGATATTAATTATGGAATACTGTTGATTTAAATGCAGTCAACCAAAGGCTTTTGTCATGCCATACATGAGGTAGAGTGCATCTTCTTAATGGTCAACCTTTTTATACAATGTTGATCAGGGGCGGCTCGAGCAAGCATGCGTCCATGGGCAGACTCAATGGCAGCGCCTCCAGAGGGGGTCATACCTCCAGCCCAAGAGGGGTTCGAGGGCTCCCCTGGAAAATTTCAAAGCAAAATAACGTGTTTTTACGCATTTTAAAGTGGGCCTAGTGTCAACTCGCAATAACAAAAATAGCTGACTACATTACCAGTAATATGACTATGAATAGAAAGCATTATTTTTTAGTATAAAATGTTTATGGAAATAAATAAAATGTTCATGGAAATTAAATAAAATGAGCAATTAGAATAATTGGTAGGGTAAAGTTTAAAGAATCTTGCAGAACACATTTTAAATCCTTACCCATTTTGCCTTTATCTTCTCTATACATTTTGGAAACTTTGTTGTTTTTTAGTGCTAAGTGCACTATTGTCGAGAACATTAACCCTATGAGGTCGCGTGTCGAGTATAGGTCGACAAACGCTATTTCCCTTTGAATGCTTGGATGTCCAGTATAGGTTGCGGTTGAAACAGTCTCTGATATGTAAGTACTACACTAACGGCACCTAGCAGAAACTATTACTCCCTCCGACGCCAACTCGCGTGTGAGTTTGACAGCCCATGACAAACAGCCGGTGGTTTAGTGGTTATAGTGGCAGACAGTTGGCCCCTGTCTGTCGCAGGTTCAAACCCATCCGGCTGCTCTGGTACGTGCAATGCTAGTCATTGTATCACCTCGCCGAAGGCCACAATGACCGCTGAGGATCACTGAAGAGAAAATGGCTCATCAAATCCAGAGAGGCAGCGAGTGGCACTTTTTGAGCTTAAGGAGGCGCTGATTCCCCGCGCGAGGAGTGGTTCTATGGCTGGTAATGCACCGTACCAGAGAGAGCGGTTTTGCTGAAATTTTTCAGTGGTTTTTGCCAAAATATTTCAGTATAAAATATTGACTTCATCCTGACTGGATTCTTGACTTGGTTGATACTATTTACGGAGATCAAGCTCCTTGGATCAAGCTAAGCTTCTTCAATTGCTGGCGTAAGTATAAAGATTTTCCGCAGGTGTTAAGTTGTTTGTTTTCGACCAACCTTAATTATCAACCAATTGCAAACCAATTATCAGCAAAATCATCATTAAAAATAATAGCTATTTCAACTGGGTCAGTAGTGACATTACAATTTGTTTATAAAATTATTGTCATCTTTGCGTTTGCTAGTTTATTTTCTGATTACCTTCCAAAGATAACATTGTTGAATCACCATACAATTTTTGTGTCTCATTAATTAGTTTTTATTTTGAAAACTGAGTTTAATTAAATAAATTTTGCCAAACAACACAGTAAAACGTTATAGCATTAAGCAGAATATAAAATGTAGAACAAAATAATCTTGAAACATTAGAATATAGACTGTGCTGTTGAATTATTTGATGGGATCCTCTTAAAATAAAAATGAGTAATGTTGATATTTAATTTGGAGAAAAAGCTGAATCTTTTAAGACATTTATGAATGATTTAGTTTCTATGGATCCAATCACTAAGCCAATTACACACATAATTGAATTGATACTTTCCCATGCTCATATATTTTCTCTTTTCAAGATGTAGCTTTTCAGGTTTATTTAAGAAGTTTCCAAATCTGATTAAAAGGTCGATAAATATTCTGATCTTGGTCTTCTGGTTGAAAGCCAGTATATCCAACTGCCTGTTAGAACCCCCTTTAGCTGTACATAGATACTTCAGCTTTAACTTTCCAACCTTTTTCTTTAACGCTTCGGCAGACCTTGCAGCATGATGCCTTGGTGTTTCATATCAATACACCGTGAGGACAAGAGCCAATTAGACATGTAATAGGGTTTCAGGATTTCTGCAGTACCTATACAGAGGGTTCTGTCCTGGCTTTGCCAGGTTATCTATGTACTTATACCTACCAGACTCGCCAGTGCACAGATATAAATGTTCCTCGCTGTAGGCTAACAAAAACACTAAATAGCTATCCTATGAGTGCTGTGAGAATCTACAACATGCTGCCAGCTCACATCTAGTCTCTGAACTCACACAAGATGGAGGTCACCCTGAAGAGGATTTTAACATTTAAACCTCTGTATTCTCTAAATGAGATAGATAGGGATTATTTCTTATAATCTCGTGCCACCATCTTGCCAATGTTAGTGAGTCCTATTAAATTTATGACACAGTCTATCCGGCTGCTGCTGGTCAACGACTACGTACCCAAGTATCAAGTAAGTAAGTATCAAGTACTGTCAAAATAAATAAAAAACTATTGTTCCCACCAGCCTGCTAAAACTGGCGTATCTAGGTTTTTTTATTATTAACTAAACAAGAAAAAAGTTATTTTACCAAATAAAAATGATATCTTTTAAGATACAAACTAGAAATTTATCTGGCTACACATACAGATTACTATGTGCATATTAGCATATACTATACCCTTTATTTTTTTATTCAGTGATTTAAGGATTGGTTGAGCCTCGAAAGAAAGAACACTTATTGATGAAATTTAATGGGGGGGATGACGTACTCGTGCTTCAGTGTTAAAATATGAGTTCTGTATCTGACTTGTTTGGTATTTTTTACAATATTATTTTGAATTTGGCGCCATCAATTTTTCATTACTCAGCGCATGTATCGTCTGTCAGCCTGCGGTGGATGACGTATAAAATCATTACAAGTTCTTACTTGAAGTTTTAATTTGATAATTGTAAAACAATAGTTAAAGAATTAAATAATCGACGAAAATTCATTTAGATTTAAACTTTAATTTCAATACTGATTGAGGACTAGCTTTTGTTCAGTTAAGTGAAATATCAATACTATTGAAGGTTGTTGACTTGAGCGTTGTACTCACTAGTCACTGCTGTGGGTGGCCATCTTGTATTCCCATCTTTACGTCTTTTGATAGCGGTTTAGCTGTCTACGTTTAGGGGCAGTGTTATCAAACAACAGATCAGAAAATGGCTTTAAAACGAATTAATAAGGTAAGTAACATCCTTATTATGTATTAAATAACATATACGTTTAATTTGCACCTCTGGTATTAAAAATTAAGGCATTAGAAAACGACCATCCACAGTCCAGTTAGGCCCGTTGTTCTGTAGGAGTATGGATACTAATTTTGTCAATCTATTTTTCTACTAAGTCTTAACAACTAACTATATTTAAACCTTTTATTCGAAACTCATTGTCTAGAGTTATATTATTATGTGTTTCTTTTTATCTCAAACGTTATTTTAAATAGTCTTTTTTATGACTCATAGCACATTGAAGAACCTCTTTTTATTGTGAACGTATTTCCAGGAAGTAGAAGTAGCCATTTCACGTTTCGACTAGTAACAGGAATACTTCATTACATTTTCGAATACAAGCTTAAATATTGCAGATTACTTACCACAAGGTTCTTGACAAGGAACTGTTCTTCTAACCTGCTAGGCTTGAGCCTTGTCTTCATTTTAAATGAGCCAACAACTTGGTTACCCTGTGGAGTGTAAAAACCATACTTCAATTTAGGTTAACTCATTTTTAAACTGTATTGAAGCCAGAATATTAGCAATTTGGTATACTTCAACACTTGTCTAAGCCTTATCTAGATTTTGGTCAACCTATGTTTGAACTAGCAAGTCAACCTAGCCTTTAAATTACACTTAAAGAATTAGCCACACATGCTTTTTTTTGTTGTCCACACCTATCACATTTTAATTTATTCTTAACCTAGGGTTTGTGGGCATCACAAAACACTTTTAGGGAAAGCGGTCCAAACCCTTGTGCCTGCGCCGGGAATCGAACACGCGACCTTGCGCTTTGCAAGCCGTGACTTTACCTACTGAGCCACGGGCGAAGGCTTTCAACCCTTTTAGCCATAACTTGACTTTGGTTGCTCTCTCTGTGCTAATAGTAACACAGCATGCTATAAGGTTCTGCATATATACTGTATAGCCTACAGCCTGTTCCCTGCAGTCCTTAACCAACCATCACAAACATTGGCAGCATTTGGTCCTCCAAATTATAAAGAAATATTAGATAAACCTGCGTTCTACGAAAGTAGAACCTCAACTACTCACGCAAGATTAGAGGCAGCAACAAACATTGCCGTGCTTAAAAATAGTTTATTAGTCCATTAGCTTACTTGGAAAATGTTTTATTTGTACTTAATACAGACCAGTGGACACAGCTTTTTTCTCACCATGGCTGGAATCAGTGACTCGAATAAGTCATCAGCACTAGTTGGTTGGCTTGAGTAGTCTTTGAGTCCAGACAAAAATGTCAGTTATTATAACTTCAATCGGAGCAGAGAGCTGAACAGTATTATAGAACAAGGTCTGCCTGACGGGATCTTGTGGCTAGGCTTAATTTCAAGTTTTTTTTTTTTGAAAGTTAGCAGCTGTGCAATCTACAAGTTTTGTGAATTTTTATACTAGAGTTGTTAGAGTAGCTTGCCAATTAAAAAATGTAGCCTACAGTGACAAATTAAAAACTAATTATTAACGGTTTATAGAACTTTGATTTAAATAGAACAAAGTTCAAATATCTTACACTATACTGGTAGTAAGGTATGAGTTCAATAATAACATTCACCATTTGTACTTGTATATGTTCAATCAAACACAACTTCGGATCATGTAGATCTTGCATGAGTTATGTTATCAGGGTGGCCCCTATCAATAGCTAGCCATTGAATTTTTTGTGTCATATTAAGAACACTTTTTGCTCCCCTCAAAGTGTGCTTTTCTTCTGCCAGTAAAAAAATACACTAAAACCATCTATGAAAGGTGGGTTGAAATTAATAGCACAGTTTAATTTGCAGACAGTTAAAACAGCCCTTGGAACATAAATATATTGGGAGTCAAACGGTAG
Source organism: Matsumurasca onukii (assembly GCA_018831715.1). Taxonomy (NCBI): domain Eukaryota; kingdom Metazoa; phylum Arthropoda; class Insecta; order Hemiptera; family Cicadellidae; genus Matsumurasca; species Matsumurasca onukii. The sequence continues at coordinate 11,049,748 of CM032062.1, forward strand.
CTGAGAACCGTCCTGTGAGTAAGTGGCCCTTGGGTCTGATCGCGGGGTAAATGGGTAGTTTTGGTCATTATGGCCACCCTAGTAGTATGACATTATTCGTCAACCTAATAATAAAATGTACCCACAGGCATAAAAATAAGCAGCCGAGCGAGGTCTGACTGTGGTTTGTTACCATCAATTAATCAAAAGTTCTTTAAATCTGTTCATGTACAGAAATGCAGAAATGTTACATAAATAGGGTCATGATTTACTGAAAGAAAAAGTTAAAATGTAACCCTTTAACTGGGTCTTATTGAGGATTCTTCAGGATTCAATTCTAACAATTGAGGCTGTACAAATAAGTAACAAGTTTTGGGATGTATAAATATAATGTGTGGCTTACCTTAGAAAGTTAAAGTATCAGGAATAATAGCTTAAAATACTGTACTACCTTGCTGGGACGGTGGCTGAGAGCGTTAAGGCGTTACAACATTCCTTTTGAAATTGTGGGTTCAAATCTTAGTGTATTCATCGTTACAGTAGGTTATGTTGTAGTTCAGTGGTAGAGAGGTCTTGGTAGTCCTAGCACTTCTAGATATAGACCCCAAAAATACCCTGTATAATTTGAAAGGTTAGAAGAAATTTTGTCTGAAAATATATTTCTCATTTATTAAGAGTCATGGCTGTTTCTATTAGGTCTGTCGAAAGTAGTTTTCCTAAACTTGCCACACAAGTATCCGCAGGAGTAATTTGTAACACTCTTGAAACAAGCATTCGTCAGTGCCGTTTACACTTTGGACAACATGATGCATACTGATAGAGATGTACAAATAGGCCTATTATACTCGTGACTAGGTGTATTAGTACGGGAAGTAAATACAATTTTTAAGTAGGCCTACTTTGTTTTTCTTAGGGTTCACCAGATGTTTATCAACAGGTAGACTGTATTTTTTCCTATATAAACAGAGTTTAGTTTATGGTGTGCTAAACCCTTTAAATTATGCTGACTCACAGAAGAGTCAGAAATAATTGGTAATTGCTGACTCACAGAAGAGAATTTTGACAACCAATCTGGAAAGTTGATTAAAGTTTCCTATGTTTTTTACTATTTAATTAACTCTTAGGGTGGTCTGCACAGTCCATTTTAAGGGTTTACTGATAGATACTAGCTGTGCAGATTTAACAATGTATTGGAATAGATAGTAAAACAATAAATAAATAAATAATCTTTTATTGCAGAAACACATGAGAACATCAATAGTATTGCAATCGTCATAATCTTATACATATCATATAACATAGTTTACAAAGTCAATATCATAAAAGTCGTCAACTTTATACAGACAGTTTCTAGTTAATAATTTATGAACACATTTTTTAAACTTTATGGTAGGCAACTGCTTAATACACAGAGGAAGGGCAATAACAATGCAAAAAAGTTGAGTTACTATGTAGCAACGTCTGTTCACAAACAATGCGTTCCACCCATATTTATAACCAAATCATATAAAACCCTTTAATAATCAAAAATATAGTTTTGATAATGCTGTAGTGATAATGTTCAACATTTAATTGCACACATTTATTTTCCTTATTTTCACCCTATCAATGTGATGGAAGCGGCCAAAGCTGAATAAGTTTATTAATAGCTTGAGGTGACCACATGCAACTGTCTGGATCGGTGTCTAACTCGCTATAAATGTTGTCACAAATACTGAGACACTATTTGCCAAGTTAATTTCAAGACTTTTTTTCTTATGTTTACCAGTTGTCAATATTTTGATTAACTATTTGGACTGATATTTTACACCAATAATAAAGTAAAAAGGCTAGCAGTTACATCAATGGCTACCGATCTAACATTGAGGTTTTTACATTTAACATTCTAAACCAAAGATTGCAGAGATCTTATTCTCAATCTAGCTGACAGGATAAAGAGTAGGCCTCTATATACATTAAATTCCAACCAGCACCTAACAAACATTTAACTTAAAAAGCAACTATTACTGTCTATCAATTAAACCAGTAGGCTAACTTATATACCGGGTGTCCAAAAAATCCGATTAAAGCCAATTTTTGAAAGTGGTTTGGCAAAATATGTAATAAAGGTCAACTGAAGTACTTTTACAATACATTGAAGTACAATTGCCCCACTTTAATTTACACCATTGAGTGACCCCTTATTTGAAATGGTATAAAAACACAAATTCATTGATACCATTCAACAAATTTTACGATGCTCCTGTTCAAAATTTGGGCTCTAGACGTGTTTCATTGATTAAACAATTAACTGGACGTTGTCAATATCATTTTCAAAATTTTGAAAAACTACAAATGCAGAATTTGTTGATTAAAGCTTTGAAATGATATGTTACAATATAGATTTTGCACAGTTGAGAACTGCCACTTATATTAAAAGAAAATAAAACACTAATTTTTAATCAATATTATGTAAAATACTAAGTAGCATATAATTTTAAAGCTTTGATCACCAAAAAACTTAATCCGTATGTTTTTCAAAATGTTGAAAATGTTAGGCGTTTATATATTTGCTCAAACAATGACAATTTTTTGGGACGCTATTTCAAACAAGGACGTTGTAAACTTTTGTGAACGGTATCAATGAATTTTGTTTTATACCCAAGGTTTTAAATTAAGGGTCATACGGTTAGGATAATTTAGGATTTCTAAGAGTCACCCCCACTACCCCTATTTCGGGGGGAAACTCTAAAATATGTCAAAAAGTACTTCAGTTGACCTTTAATAGATATGGCAAAGCATGTTCTAATCTTTCATACATTCGAAAGTTAAGGGGAGGGGCTCGGACTTTTAGAATACCTTCATAATTTCGTCTGGTAGAGTGGAGTGAAAACAGGCAATACAAATCAATTAACAAACCAACTGTTCTGTCATTTGTAGTAGACAGAATAACTACCGCTACAAAGCAGCACTTACGAAGCAGATTTAAAATCTTAGTAGACAGAACTAGCGCTAGACTGAAGCAAACTTCATTATTTGAGCAAAGGTTGTAGATGAGCCAGCTGATTGCATCAAAACACTACCACTACCCCATCGAGAAATGTACATGTGTGAGAGCTATAAGTTATCAACGATCTACTAACTTATAACCAGGACTGAATTTGACTAAGTAACCCATGTTTTGATCAAATTTTACAAATTTTCTACACATATCAGATGAGTGTAAAAATACCTATCTTAGATTTTTGTAGTGGGAGTGTAAAACAGCATATTACGTTAAGTGCTTAAGTGTTAATTCGTATATTAATTCTTATAAATTTTGGTAAACAGTACAAAATTCACAAGCAGTACTAAACCTGTTGTAAACGTACAAACATTTATTTAATCTATCTGGAGAAAAAACTAAAAATAAATGTCATAGAGTAACTTATGCTAAAAGTACTTTTATTTTGAAACAAGTTTGCTTACATTAAGTTGTAAAGGTAACAGTAGGTAACTCACTTAAGCTTTAGTATAAGTTGAGTACCATTGTATTTGAGACTTTGACCTTGGCCCCCTTGGCACAGTTTTCATTCATCCTACAATCAGTTTAGCTTTACAGTAAGTAGTATTGGTTATTGGGCTATTTTATTTACGGTTGATTAATTTTAATATTTATCATAGAGGATAAAGTTTAAGGATTGCAAGGTCAGTCATATGACAAGTCTCCTTCAAAGATTGTAATGTCATTATTAAAAATTAAAAGAGTAATGAGAAAAGAATGTGATTAGAGTAGGGCCACCGTCAGTAAATTAACAAAATTAAAACGAAACATCTCATCAGTATTTTTGTCACTGGATCTGACTGGCTACCCAAACTTTGCAGCGGTTTGGTGATGTCAACAAACATCAGATTGGCCCTGTCAAGGTCTTGTCCTGCAAACACTCGTAAGATCCTGATAAGCTCATCTTGGTTCTTGAAAGTCAAGCTGCCATAAGTAGTATTGATTTGATTGCTTGTCCAAAAGGATTGGGCAGCCTTTAAAATATGCCTGCCATTGTGAGAATAAATTACAAAATCTTAAAGTGGGTTGAACTGTATCTGAAAGAATTTTTTTGGTTGAATATTTCAAAGAACATTCATAAAAAGCCTTATTTATAGTGTTTGATTTGTTTGACCAAATATTGTACTTGGAGATTGACAATGTCACAGTTATAGAAACAACCAAATACAGTACTGTAGAAACTCAATAGTCCGACTGTTGGACAGAAGGAATTTCAAACTGTCGAAATGTTAAACTGTGGATCAGTAATATTCCATGCACAAAATGTTTTTAGTGAAGTGACTAGATAAGTTTCCATGAAACAAATATTCCAGGATATTTATTTTGCAAGTATTAATGACTTCAATGTGATCATTCCATGACATTTTTATCTAAGTTTAAAACTATCTAAGTCAACATATTACCAAATTAGATAAAATGTGCTCCAACGCCACAGGCGTTCAGATCTCGTCTGAAAGCAGTTTTGACCGCGAACACTTTCTATAGTTCAGACGAGTTCTTGACACACCAATGGGATACCTAGTGAGAAATGTCTACGGATGCTAAAGTGGGAGAATTCGAATGAGCCGGTATGATTGTAAATATTGTATGTATGAATGAGTTCTCAATGTAAGTATGAGTGAACAAATTTTAGCTTTCAAAATAATTGACGATTCCAATTCAATCTATGTTGTTTATGGAATAAAACATTTATTTTTGGATACTTTTCTCAGGCAAATTATCAATAGCCACATTGTGACCAAATTCCCAACATATATTTTACAGTTAGTTTCCTTGTCATTTTTAAGTGCACTTTGTCTTATCTGCAAACAGATAAGTCATTACGGAAAGTAGTGTAGAGTACTGTAACACAATCAGTAAGTGTTGCACATTCTTTTACGAGGCGTGTTTTTTAAGTAAGTACAGTTTTTAAATAAAACAATAACGAGCAGAGATTTCATAATAATTTTTATTTCACATGAAAGCTTGTACTTTAAACTATTTTTCTACATAATTGCTATTAATATTGGGGCACTTATCATATCGTCCAGCTAGCTTTTGAATTCCGATGTCATAGAACTTTGCCTGACTTGACAAAAATTCAGCACAGCCGCTTTGACTTCGTTGTGACGACAATCGCGCCCAGGTGCTTTTCTCGAGTGAAGGAACATGTGGAAGTCGCCGCGCAAGATCTGGACTGTAGGGAGGGTGTTCAAATTGTTCCCAACCAAATTTTCGCATAAAATCTTGGGTTCTCTTTGTGACATATGGGCGGCATTGTCGTGAAGCAAAATGACACCTTTAGTCAGCATGCTTCGCTTTTGTTCTGATAGCACTGCGAACTCGCCAAGTGTCACAGTATAGGTCTCTGAATTGATTGTGTCCCTACGAGGCAAAAACTCCACCAACAACACCCCTTCCTGTTCCAAAACACTGTGCACATGATTTTTTGGGTAGACATCGTTTGTTTGAACTTGACTTTCCTGGGCGACTTTCCTTGTCATGAACATATGGGCGGCCATATTTAAACGCCCTAACCCATTTTCTTACTATTCCTTCTCTCATGATGTTTTCTCCATACACTGCCCTGATCTCACGACAAACATCGACTGCTTTCAGGCCTTTGGCACTGAGAAAATTAATCACAGATCGAACTTCACAGTCGGCGGGACTTTTGATTGACGGAGGCATTTTAAACGGTCACAAACAAGCGTGCGCGTATCAGCTAAAATGGTCGTACTGGTCTCTGGGCATGACCAAGAGATGCAGGTACACAACGAACATGCGCGGAACGCCGATCGTAGCGTTGCAGCGCGTAATTCCAAAACGGTACTTACTTTAAAAACACGCCAGTACTAAATTATAGTAGAAATTATTCTTTTGATCCATAATAGATTCAACATACTAGTGTAATACAAGTTGGAACATTAAATGCCATGCGTACGATGAATAGTTGACAGAGGAATCTGTTATGCTTTGAAATAAGTTTTCATGAAAGATTGAACTTTGTTACAGGAACTTCAAGACTTGGGTCGCGACCCTCCTGCACAGTGTTCAGCCGGCCCTGTCGGTGATGATTGTAAGTTTTTCCACACAATTTCCTAATAATTAAAATATTTTTAGTTTATAATAATTTTTCTTGTAAGTGGTCAGGAATTTTCAGTGAGCCTTAAAACAATAAAGATTTTCATACAAATTGCTCAGATTTAGAGGGAGTTCATAACTTACTTGTTAGTCCCTTGTAGTAAGTACAGTTAGTGCCAACTAGCATGAAGCTCGACTCGCACATGCGCCTAGATCACTCTTCCCTTTCCTATCAGCTTAGTACAGTCGGGGGCAAGCAAACCTCATTTTTAGCTGTCACAACAAATACAAATAACATAACCTCATCTTGTTGTTCGTCTGCTTTTAAACAGAAGTTTGGATTTAGCTTTAACGCTTATTGCAAAACAACTGTTAAAAATAATGAAACACAATCAACCAAACTGAATTCAAACGATCAAAATAAATAACTATTTATGTTAAAGAAAGAAGATAATTTAAAAGTGCTGTTTGTAAACAAACCGCCATTTTGGATTCTGTTGGAACGGACTATACTAAGCCGCGTGAGGGAAAAAGTGGTGGGGAGCTGTGTTACAGCTGTTATACTCCCCTCTCCGGGATTCATCCTAATTGGCGCGGTCTGTATTAATTTAGATTACTTTATACTAGTGTACAGCAAAAAAAGAGTGGTTCACCCAATTGCCAGGCAGCTTTGTAGCTTTTAGCTAGAGCAGGTACATAAATATACTTTTGTATGTATCTCTCCAAGTAGTTCTAAGTAAGTCCTCAACTTGCATATTATGTCTAACTATACATTCTTTTCCCTAAGATAACATTGTTCTGAATTTCTTATTTCTATTTTCAGTATTTCACTGGCAAGCCACAATCATGGGACCTGTGAGTATATTTTTGAATTACTTACGAAACTGTATACAGTTTATGGAATATTCCTAAATGTAAATGTCAAAGTCAGTCGACTATACAGGGTGTTTAAAAAATTGTGCTACAAAAGAAAATTAAGAATTATGTTTGATTTAAAACACTGTTGACTGTATATATCCTAATTTTTTCACACAATTTCTGTTATCTCTGAAATTAAGATTATTTGAAGCCAATGACTTGACTTGGAAAGCTTTGAGGCTTGACTTTTTAGCTTTCTGAATTAGTGGAACAACAACAAGGTTTACCATATAGTGTTTTGAGTAACGTTTTCAACAAGTTTGATTGCACATATTTTATTTATAAATTTTGCTCTTCCATGAAAACATAATTTCATTTCCGGTTATTATTTTTTTGTGCAGCTATAGTTTCTTTGTAGTTCAGTGGGTTTCTACTAAATGTCAAAACTTAGGTATTGAACGGGTTGGTTTATCAAATTCGTTAAAAGTAGATTAATATACTTAACAATTTGTAAGCCTCACTATGTTTCCTATTATACGAGTAAAAGCAAGAAGTTATCAATAAAGTAAAAAGGCTGGTATTTTGAAAGTAAAATTTGATCATGATGGCATTTTTATATTGTATTTAACCAAGTTTAGTCAAGCTCAAAACATGGAAGAGATCTAGTAAAACAAGTGTTTTTTTTAGAAATGATGTTCTTAACTTATTTGTACTTCAAACCTTATGGCTAATGTATTTAAAAGCCCTGTGGATTATGCACGCCTCACAACATGTGTTAATATGGCAAATTTATAGCTGCTAAGTTTTGTTGCTAACTAGTTTTACATTGGTGATATATAGCTTTTAAAACAGGGTTTTGTGATGATATATGGCACAATCATACCAAACTTTGTTTCCCTGAAAACCTTGGTCCAAGAAGCTGAAAAACGTAAGTTTTGTATGCAAGCTACGACAGAGTGTGGCTCTTTCCTCTGCACCTTGCATTTTTTTATAATTATCGTAAACCCTATAAACTGCTTTCAGTTGCAACTATATACTATTTTATTTATAGATAATATCTAGAGAATGGTAGAATTATTGCTACCATTAATTGTGTTTGTATGTCACTCTTCAATATTTTACAATGTTGTATTGTTTTGTGTTGCAGCCTGATAGTCCATATCAAGGAGGCGTTTTCTTTTTAACAATTCATTTTCCAACAGATTACCCTTTCAAACCTCCTAAGGTAAGATAACTTGTAAATTTGTTTATTTACAGGGTCATATGATTAAAGATCATGGATTTCTGTGTTAGTTTTTAACATTGCTTGGCAAACTTTGCCAATGGAGGTTTAGAGCCTAAATGTGTATAATGGTTTACTATTTTACCTTCATATTAAGTTAAATAAATGAATATTTTGATATGGAAGAAATGTTCCAAAAGTTGAAGGTAATTTAATTCCACATTAACTATTTTTCCATTTGATAGTAATTTTTACCTGCAGTTTAGTTATAAAAACCATGTATGTGATACAAGTACAAGCAACGATCTAGTAAATAAATAAATATTTTATTGCATGAACATTTTTTAATGAAAATCTTGGAATGATTTTCATTTGTGCAACCGCCTCACAGCGTCAATCCGTAAGATAAGTGTGGGTAGATTACTCCATAATCCGCTGTCATCAGTACCTGAGTCGGGCAGTACTTGGACAGTTTCCTCAAAACATAAAAGTCCTGAGGATAGTTTTGAGCAAACGTGGTCTACGTGGACGTTCCAAGTCAACCCTCGGTCAAGTTGTATTCCAAGGAATTTTGTTGAGTTGACCTCTTCAATCTCAGTTTAGTCCAACCTAACTCGTGGGACCTACTGAGTCTTTTTCCCGCAGGCAAAATTGAATGAAGTTTGATTTGTTGAATTTGTTTTGAGATTGACCTTATTGAAATGTTGAATTGTTCTGTTGAGCTCAATGAAAGTAACGATTTCGAGTTCTTTGATTGACTTTGCATTGTAGCAGAGAGTCATGTACAGCAGTACGTAGTACCTTGTTGTACCAATGAATTGGCATCATTGACTTAGATCAAAAAGAGCAATGGACTGAGTGTGGATCCTTGTGGGACTCCATACCTCAAACATTCCTCCCCCGATTTGACATCTGAGATTCCTACAAATTGTTTTCGATTACTTAGACACGATTCAAGCTGTGATCAAGTCACGATTACGGGGCACATCCCGTAATACTCCATTTTTCAGATGAGTATTCGGTGATCAAAACAGTGAAACGCTTTTGAGAGGTCGAGAAATACACTTAGTGTATCTCTTTGGCCTTCGATTCCCTCTATTATCATCTTGACCAGATGCACGATTGAGTCTATTGTCGACTTGCCACTTTGGAACCCGAATTGGCTTTCTAGTAGGTAGTTTTTTCTAGGAATTAAACACATCGGATAAGAAAGACCTTCTCAAAAATTTTGCTGAAAATTGGTGGCAGCATTGAGATGGGTCGATAGTTTTGGGTTGAAAATGGGTCGCCCTTTTTGAAACTTGGGGTGACTTTTGCAATTTTGAGAGAGGAAGGAAACATTCCACAGTGAAGAGAGATTGATGAGCAGAAGTGGTCCCATCAAGTGCTTTGAACACTGCTTAAGGAGCCAAGTTGAGACAAGATTTGTGTTATTTGACTTTTTGGATGGAAGTTCTCTTATCACTCTAGCAATTTCCTCCTCTGTGACGGCATCAGAACCATGGAGGCTGCTGGACTCGGTATTAATGCGGGGAATGACTGACTCTTGAGTAGGGCAAAGCCCATGGTCAGTTCTAGTAATTTGATCTCTCAATTTGTAGTATGCCTTGTGAAAAGTGTCAATAACAATTGTTGGAATTTTTGTCATAAGAGCAATCTAACCTTAGTAAAGTTAAAGTTTAAACTACTTGTGACTCTAACTCAAAACATTTATGAAATAAGTTTTCTTCTCTCTTACATAGATTATAACTATTTAATTGTGAACTATTGTTAAAATCTAACTATATGAGACATCCTAGATCTTAGACACTGTGAAGGATAAGTTAATCTAGACTCTGACAAAACACTAAGCCCAACCAAAAACACAAAATAAAATTAAATAATTTTAATTTCTGAAGCTTAGGCCCTACAGCTTTAGCTTAGGTAACTATTTTAATAGTAGCCTTGTAGTCCACCTTAAAGCAATTTAGCCTAGTGGAGTAGTTAGACCAATGAGGTCAAGACATAAAAATTTAGAAGGTTCTAACAAGGACTTTGCCTTTTATCTGTTCAAAAATAGTGTAGTTCTGTAGCCGAAAAGCACAAAAATATACATAATAAACAACGTAATTTGAAGCCATATTAGTTTAATATTGTTTTAGTGCAATTTTTGTTTTGATTGCGCAATTGGCTCTTGAGAGAGTAACTTTTGGAGTAACTGTAGCGGTAATCAGTTACATTGATTTTGGGTAACTTGTAACTGTAATCAGTTACATTTGACAAAGGGTAACTGTAACTATAATCAGTTACTTTTTTAAAGTAACTTCCCCAAGACTGAGATTACGTATCAAAGTGTGCTTACTTCACTATTGGTGAGTTTTTAGGACATGTATGGAAAATCTCCACACCATTTTTGTGTGTATAATTAAACAAGTTATACAATCTGTTTCACTACATTTGACTTCTATATTTTCAGGTGGCTTTTACAACTAGAATTTACCATCCAAACATAAATAGCAATGGCAGTATTTGTCTCGATATTCTCAGATCTCAATGGTCCCCTGCGTTAACAATATCAAAAGGTTTGTATTGTATATTATTTATCAATCACAATTTGTAAGTAGTTAGAACAGAGATTAGCAATAACAACAAAAGTCTAAGACGCACAAACATAGTGAATAATTGAGCCATTTCTTGATATAGCTCCTCTCTAAGGTGACCAAGGGACCATGGAGGGGTTTATAAAAAGCCAATGATGCCCACAGAGGACTACTAGCGTTAAGTGTATGCAGAACTACGTCACTGCATAATTAACAACTGTCTAGAATGTTAATACTTGATATTTTATTGGGTCCTTAGAATGATACTAAAGTATAGGTAGTATTAGTATTTGATTATTCAAATAATCAACTAGATATCTTCTTAAAGGTTATTTTTCTCATTCAAAGTGTGTAAATTATGGTTAATTATTAACCTTCCAGGGTGTCTTGGATTTCAAAACATAAAAAGGTGACACACGGAGGTTTCTTCCAGGTTATGAACCTGGAACGGTGAAAACCTCTGTGCCGCGGCAGACTTAGACTCTGGCTGGAGGGTGTGGTTGAGGGATGAGGGTGAAAGTTGGTGAGGCAGTTTCTAGAAAAAAGTGTGTAAGTTACCCCAGCCCTCAGCACTGCCGGCACACAAGAACACGTCTTTATAAACCAAAAAATATATACCTGGAGGTAACCTCCGTGATGATACCTCTGGAAGGTTAACATGGTACGTTTCAAATTAAAAATTAAGCCTAACTTATCTAATGTGGGTCTGTCGTTTGTATTACAGTGTTGCTGTCTATCTGTTCTCTGCTGTGTGATCCGAACCCAGATGATCCTCTCGTCCCAGAGATCGCAAGGATATACAAGACAGACCGCGAGAAGTACAACGAACTGGCTCGAGAATGGACGCGTAAATATGCCATGTGATGATTCGGCTATCAGAACCGACGCCCACGTTTATACTAGTTATCAACAATTGTTTCTTAACTTTTTAAAACAATTAAACCAAAATTTTATATAAATATTCTTGAGTTCAATGTGGGAGAGTGAAGAGAATGATCGTCAACGCTCAGGGTGTCGTTCCTTCTTCACCATTTGTAAATCTTCAGAGTAAACTTTCATTGGTTGGAACATTTTAATACGCTAAATCTTTAATGAACTTGAACAGTAAATTTCAGTGTCAATATTATTTCAACAGTGAGCAAATCTGTGGATTCAATCCTTCAAAAATTTTAATTTCTTTTAAATTCGGTCCTGATTTTTGCCCCCTTTTTACAATCCCTTCCATATTCATGAACTTAAATTTTAGTTTAATTGTAACTTTCAAGGTTTTGAACCACAATATTTTAATCGGAAGAACTTGTGAAAAGGGGATGTTTTGTGTGCATAAAGATCTTCGAACAATAGTATTGGGCTCCTCTTTAAACACACAAAATTAATAAATTTCACTTTGTAAAGTATCCAGTGTTATATTTTTGCCTAAACGTTTTCTGTATATAAGTTCTTTAGTCCCATAATTTTAATTTTAAGATGTAAGTATGTTGAAACATTTAGGGAGCTAGGGTTTTGTATAAAATGTTCTTTTGAATCTGATTGTGGACTCCAAATTTTATAATTTCACCAACTCGCTTATTATTTAACAATAATTTATGTGCAAAATTTTCATATTTACGTCAGTTTATAATTTCTTGTGCTTACATAATAATCATATGAGTTAATTACGTTGTCTTTATTTATTTATTCATCCAAAGCCTATTCAAAACCTTTCATTAAGTTAACAGTTATTTAGGCAGTTTCAGATTAGTTAAAAAAATAAAATTTACCCAAATCATTGTTGTAGTGTTGTTTTAATGGTAGAATGAAGACACTGGCAAAACATTAAAGTGCCAACATTGTTTGGTACAAGACCTTCTTTTTTTGAGTAGTGAGCTTTATTTAGATATGTTTTACTTTTTTTATAAATGTATAACATGCCTATGGTTTCTTTTATAATTGGATTATTCATGAAAATAGTGGGTTGTTATTAAATTTTGAAACTATGAAAATCATACTTTATTGAAGTCTCTATTCTAAAATGTAATTCAAAATCAAATGTAATTCCAGCCTGAGACGGTAATTTTCTTTTAATTATTCTATTCTATGGTAATCTATAGAAGTTATTCTATAGCTTGATAATGAGAGACTATCATGACTATGAATATCACTCTGCCTTGTACTCAACTGCATTTATTAAGGCAAAATAAAATGGAATCATAAATGTAAAGAAAAGTTTTAGGTTAGAATGTCTAATAGTTTAAAATACTTTATTTGAAGTTTCTTGTTGACGATGGTACAATTTCAGAGGTTAAAACATTATTACGAACATTTTCCATTTTTTGTTTACTCAAAATGGATAGTTAAAGTCTGGAATAATATTTTACTCTCAGTTTATAATAATTGTGACACAAGTCTCTGGCCTTTGAATTGCACAAGATTCCTATGACATATTTCGTAACACAAAATACTTATTTTTGTCTGAGCAAAATTTCCTCACAACATGTGCCATATTTTAACCTTCTCCCGAGGCACATTGAAGCTAACTGCGCTCTGACGCTTCTGGACCCTATTAATTTATAGCACCCGGCGGGCAGCCGGTTCCATAACAGTACCAGTGAGTAGCATGGTCCAAAATCATTTATAAACACACTAGGTTCGACATGCTGTATTCGTTGTGACCAGGGGAGGTGGACGGGCATGGCGGCGCCGAGTTCCACAAGGTGGCCTCGGTGTGTAGTGTTATCCACCCCATCGCTATCATCAGCTGAAATCTCACAACCAGCTTCAAGAAAAACACAAGCCTCTTCACAGGGCGTCTAGTAGTCATGAAAAGTCTGGAATTAGTCTTGAATTTAATGAGGTCTTGAAAAGTCTGGAATTTGGTCGAAAATGCCTGGAAAGTCTGGAATTTATTGATATGAAAAAGTACAAGGATATTCAGAAAGTCAAGACAATCTTTTGTTCGTGAAACTAGCGTCTGCTTATAGCCTATTTGTTGATAGTGTCACTAAAGCTCATCGACACCGGAGCGCCGCATCGGTGAAATATTCCAGTTGACATTGCATGTAATTAAATGAGAACGCGCACATTCAGAAGCGCGCCGTGCCACCGTGGAATTGTTCCGCTGCCGAACTCTCGAGAATGCGGAGTGGAATTTTTCCACTGTGGAGGCGAAGCGACACCTTTCAGGTGTCTTCGCTACCCCTCGCTTACTAAGCGTTTGGGCAGTCACCACCAGTATGTATTTTACTTCTCAATCATTGTTCTTAGCCCACCCAGTAGTTCATAAACTTTTCCGGGGACATTCTAAAATATTGGAACAATTTTCGCATGTCCTTCAACAAATCTGGAAGGATATGGTGAAACTCCCCGTATGTCTCCTCCCTCTTCTCGTTTATTGGATGGACCCACATCTGTCTCTCTCTCTCTTCTCTTCCGATTCCATGAGACAAAATACAAACACATCCTCGTCTTAAAAGCTGCTCATCTTAACTACATTAAACTAAAACACTATCCACTGCTCAGGACGGTGTCACGATACGGAATGGTGGCAGTCGTCGCGAGGAGAGGAAATGGCGTCTCCGGTGTGCGAACCCCAAAAGAACTTCTCCGACAGCAAGCGGTGCTTTCTCCTGTGTGCAATGAGCTCTTGTCTAATTGCACGCACTGTGAGCCTGCTTCACAGCATTCAATTTACCAAACCACGTCCCGATTATTTATCAATCTTAAGCATGCCAAACAGTGAGCTTAGCAGATCTCTTGACAAGGTATCTGCACCATGCAAATAATCCTTTTGTGAAGCAGGCTTTAGATGACTAAGCTGATGAGCCGAACAATAGCATGCGGCCAGTTGCCTAGTCTAGTCGCTGTGCACTAAGATTAGCTGGCCATTGAGTCTGAGTTGAGGCCCACATAAAAGGAACACAATTTTATCTTTGATAAATATTTATAGAGTTATTATTTTCTTATTATCTTTGTACATATAATATATTTTGTCCGTTATAATGAAAATAAAGATTAATTGTAAAGAAGTATAGTGATTTGTCAAATTTTGACTTTGAAAAATAGGCAATTTACCCTGGAAAAGTTTGGAAACAATTTGCCAGACACCGTGTCTTCAATATCACTAAGCCCAGGCAATCACTGTCAATAATCTCACGGTCAATTTCACTTTCAAACAGTGAACGACTTGCCATTTTGGCCACAAAACTAAAATTTACTTGTAAAAATCTACAGTAGAGCAAACTATTATTTGCCGGACACTGTTCTGCATGCAGAGTAATTAGAAGTAGTTTTTAAATCATCTGCTAGAGGGCAGCAGATCGTGGCATTCTGTGGCTTGTGTCCAACAGTGGGTACTGGCGCGGCGATTCATGGTTTGCGGCCGGGAGAGGGTTAGGTAGGGATATACCGGGTGATTACAAATGAAATAGACAACTTCAATAGGATCTACAAAATTAAACTTGTGTATTTCAACATAGTAAGTGATATAGGTTTGTGGTGAATTTCTTAAAGTTTATGTTGGTACAAATTATGGTGGAAAATTCTGCGGAAACGTTTGAAAATGACACCTTATAAATAAAATTACAGTTAGTACAAAGTTTAAATGACAATTATAAATTTATACGTACAACTTTTTGTCAGGAAGTGCAACATTGTCTTGAAAATATCGACACATTGTTAAATCGCCTTATTTTCAGTGATGAATGCACTTTTCACATTAGTGGAAAAGTTAATAGACATAATGTACGATTATGGGGAATAGAAAACCAAAGAGAGACTGTACAGCATATACGGGATTCTCTTTAAGTGAACCTGTTTTAAGCGATCTTGTGAAAAGGTTTACGGGCCGTTCTTCTTCCAAGAACCATCAGTAACCGGAATAAATATATTCAATAAAAACTTAAAGAACTCTTCATTATAATCATGTAAGTTATGATCTAAACTAAAAAAATAAACTTTCCACAAGCTATCCAAACTGTCTATTTCATTTGTAATCACCCGGTATTATGCTGTAAAGCCATTTTTAAACTCTCTTTAGACCAATACCCAGCAATACTTCAAAGCAAAAATACTCCTGATGGAACCCTATTCCATATAAGAATACCTAGAAACTTAAAATGTTCTTTCTCTTCCATTTGATTGGTATTTTATACACTGAAGGGATTCCAGCGGTACCTAGCTTATACCAACACTAAAAGACATGAACTCTGATGTGAATGTAAATTGTGCACATATAAAATAAACAGCAAAGGTCCCAAAATGGATCTTTGAGGAACTCCATTCAGCTGAAACAAAGTTTTTTTGTAAAGGTTTAAAAAATCAGACAAAGCACTATGATTTGTACTTGTTGTGTTCGGGCGCATAGTTCACCCATTGAAGAGGTAGTCCTCTGACACCATGGTTTCCTAATATTTTTAACAGTTTTAAATTATAAACACAATCAAATGCCTTGGACAAATCTAAGCATATACTGAATTTTTAAGGTTAAGGTGAAGCAATAGTGATATTACAATTAAGAAAATGTCCTTCATATTAGTTAATATTTATCTTTTGAAACATCAACTAAAGCACTTGAAAAATTGTTGTATGAAACAATTGTGAAGTATGAAAATTATTTACTCACCAGGTAGCAAGCATGTCGGGCAAAGACACGCGAACACCGAGTTTTGGAGTGAGCTTAGAACAGAGACAGCCTCCTGCTGCCCCATTGCTGTGGATTGTTTTAGGGACAATTGATTCGGGAGAATCAGATATTGAATTTCCAAGATCGCCAGTAACTAAAACTCGTTAAAGATCTTCTATCCATCAGTGCTAAACATATCTTATAATAATTAGCTGTTATCTTTGGGCAGCTGTAGCTAGCTCTTGAAGCTGACAGTTAAGTAGAGCCAGGCAAGTCTGTGCACATAGACTTGTTTTGATGAGACTAACAGCATTCATAGACATGTTTGGTGAGCAACAATAAACTCTGACTTTGGGTACTCACTTAAGGTTAGCAAGATCACATGTCAAAGTTGTATTTGCAAATAATTTTAATTTCAGAGGTTAAAACATTGGCCTTCTGAAGACATTTTTCATGGATTTTCTTGTTTACTCAAAATGGATTCTTAAAGTCTGGAATAATATTTTTACTCTAGTTTATAATAATTGTTTTACAAGTCTCTGGCTTTGAGTTGCTGGGTCCCACCATGACATATTTAATAACACAAAATACTTATTTTTATTACAAGAAATTTCCTCCCAACATGTGCCATATTTTAACACTTCTCCAGAGGCACATTGACTATGCTCGCCCTGTGGCAGCTTCTAGACCCTCTTAATTTATAGCACCAGCAAATTCAGCGAACTCCCATGAGTACCAGTGGTGACATGGTCAAAATCTTTAGGCACTATAAGGTATGCTGTATTAAATTGTAGCCAGGGGGGGGGAGGTGGGCGGGCATGGTGGGCGGTTGAGTTCACGTGGTGGCCCTCGGTGTGTAGTGTTATACACCCATCGCTATCATCAGCAAGTCTACAACCAGCTTCAACAAAATATACAAACCAAAATGGATCTTTAGCGAAACAACTCCGTTTTCAGCTCAATAAAATCAGACAAACACTATTTGTACTTGTTGTGTTAGGAGCATAGTTCACCCATTGAAGAGAGTCCCTCTGACACCATGGTTTCCTAATATTAACAGTTTTAAATTATAAACACAATCAAATGCCTTGGACGCATATGCTGAATATTATAGGTTAAGGTGAAGCAATAGTGATATTACAATTAAGAAAATGTCCTTCATATTAGTTAATATTTATCTTTTAAACATCAACTAAAGCACTTGAAAAATTGTTGTATGAAACAATTGTGAAGTATGAAAATTATTTACTCACCAGGTAGCAAGCATGTCGGGCAAAGACACGCGAACACCGAGTTTTGGAGTGAGCTTAGAACAGAGACAGCCTCCTAGCTCTGCCCCATTGCTGTGGATTGTTTCGAGGACAATTGATTCCGGGGGAGAATCAGATATTGAATTTCCAAGATCGCCAGTAACTAAAACTCGTTAAAGATCTTCTATCCATCAGTGCTAAACATATCTTATAATAATTAGCTGTTATCTTTGGGCAGCTGTAGCTAGCTCTTGAAGCTGACAGTTAAGTAACGCAGGCCAGCCAAGTCTGTGCACATAGACTTGTTTCGATGAGACTAAGCACAGTCATTTTGGGAGCAACAAACTGCCTACTTTGGAGTGCTCCTAAAGGTTTGTAAGATAAAAATCCACACAGTGCTCAGTCTGACGAAACCAGTTATAACTTTATTCAAATAAAATTAACTTTCTCTCTCAATTGTGTTTGATCTACTCATGTATTTTTAAGACAAAAATTACACTTCTGAACAAAATAATTGTATTCAAACTTATATTTTAAGGTTGAGCTTATTTTCTTTGTCATTAGTAAGAGGGTCATCCAGAGAGTAAAGAACATTTTGGCATGGTCATATAAAAAAAAGATCAACATAAAACTTAATTTACAAATGCATAGAACCTTCCTCTACCTTTCTACTTAGTCAAATGGATTTCAAGACACTTGTATCGTGGGACCAGTTTTTCCATACCCATGTTCTACTCATTTGTCGCCAAAGACTTGAGCCGGGATTTCACATCTTCCATTCCTCATCTTTAGCAAACTGTTTTCCACCCAAAAAATAGGAAGTTTTAGAGATTTTTATTTGGGGATATTGGGTTGCCTGGGGTTTAAAGCTCCAAAAGATCCCCCAGCAAGAACCAGAGATTGTCCCTTGGAGAATTGTGAAAATGATTAATGTTATTTGGGAGTAACAAGGTTGGGTTTTAGAATTACTGTATTCCCTTCAAGAGCCAAGAGTTGTCCTCCAGAAAAATTTGGACCAAAACTCTAAATAGTTTCAAACATCTCAAAGTAACAATTTTGTAAGCAATTTCAGTTTTCTCAATGTTTAACTTTTAACCACTTATTTCATTACAGTACACTTACATAAATGCTTCTTTAGTCAAAAATACGGGAGCCATAATACTTTTGCATAACATATTTCAATATTTTTACTTCTCTTTAACACAATTATAAGTTTGAAGGCTGTCACATTGTATAGGAAATCTCATTTTGCACACTATTTCACTAATAACGTTTTTATGTTTGGAAATTAATATCTCCATTTCCCCAAGTAGTACCATTTTATGTGTAATTATTTTTAATGTAAGGGCAACAAAATCAGTGTCTGGCACCCCCAGTGTGGGATAGTGGTACTCTGCTCCTTAGATTGTCCTGTTGAGATGGTAAGACTGTTCGAGCTATGATGATTTAATGACTGGGACTCCTGGCGTGGTCCTGTAATCCAGCTTCATGGAGGTCAGGTTTTGAGGATGATAAAGGTCTAAAGCGGCTCAGATAGTCTCAGTGATCATCTGATGATACCCGCACCAACTCCCACCATCGTTTAGACAAATCAGACCATCATCTGCGTGGTTCGGAAGTCATGTTGCCGTTGGTCCATTTCCATTGGTCATTGGGCTATTAATTAATGACCCATTCTAAGGAAGAGTCGGTTTTAGTTTGTAACAAGACTACACCTCATAACTCATTACTACCACTCATCCCTCTTCACCACATATTTGCCTTAAAATACCCTCATGAGAGTGGTCGGCATCTCAAATAGTGACCATTTTCTGCTGCCAGTTTGATGAAGATACGTTCAACGCAAAGAAAGTGTCGATTCCAAAGAGCCATTGACTTGTACTTTACTTTTCTACTGAGTACTGTCCAATCTTTCTAGATCTCTTCAGGTAGATGTCGGCTGTTGTTTCAACCAGAGTTAATCTACTACGGTGAAAGTATTTTTTTACTCTATTTTTAAGTGGACACATTTTTATATTACCCACCCACATTACAAGGGTTTATATAATTATAGGCTACTCATTATAGAAATAGAATGTTAAACATAGCCGACGCGTAGTCATAGCGCTATCGTGAATCCAAACGAATTTCCAACAACAGAGTATAATTTATACCAAAACGGCCCTTTTGGTGAAGGCAGGGAGAGTGTGCCCATATGTTGGAAACTGTATTTCTGGTCTGCTTTTGATTAAACTTAGAATAAACATTTATAACACTGTACCTAAATGTGTATCAAAATCCAATCAGCTGACCATCTTACTCTGGCTCTCAACAGCAGCACCTCTTGAGGGGCTCTGAGTTCCCTTATCACCTCTCCAGTCTCCTCCACCCCCAGTCAACCACCCATCACAGCAAACACTTCTACAGGACAGCTTTTGGCTGTGCTTTTCGAAACTACACTATTAACTATAGGTACTTCTAGGAATTCATTTTAGGCGTTTTACAATGGGTCTGTAATTTAAACAGTTAGTTGGAATGAAACAACGTAAACTTCTTTCAAGTAAGTAGCTGTATGAGCTAAATATACCAAAGGTGTATTGTTATTTCAAGTTTTCAAGGCAATGTACAAGTTCCCTGTACAGTATTTAATTCGGGTTTAAAATAATTAGAAACCCACTTTATTTATCTATTGATTGGCGACATCGTGTCTACTCGCCTTGGTATAATGTTGCCCACAGTAGAAACGTGGACTTTTTATCGTCCACAGTGCTGGCAACCTGAGCAGACCAATGAACCAAGCCTGGGAGACGGAGACAGTGAAGGTCGCAGTGCTACCAACAGCTGAGCTGTGAGCTGGTACAACAGCTGGTCCGCGGTTTAGTTGTTTATAGGTCGCCGTCACTGTCACAGCACGGCGGGAGCAATATTCTCTAGCCAAGTTTGTGCTCCACGGTCTGAAGTTTCTTTTGTCTTTGTCTTATTTTGGAAAATAGATTAGAAGAGACTTTTCCACCGTTGTTATTATCGAGTGCGTCCGTTTCAAAATGATCATAACGAACAACAACGTCAAGTCGGAGGTGGACCTCAACAATGATTCCCAGGAGGCGCTCCTGAAGGATGTCGACTCTAAGGACTCGTTCCTGGAAGAGACCAACCCCATGGACAACACTTACTGCAGCCACCGAGGCAAAACGAAGGTAGGATCTTTAAAGTATTGTCAGAACCGAGGCGGATCAAACAACTTCGTTGACGTATTAAATTCGTCAGCAACATTTTCCGGCCGCTAAACTCCCAATAATACGAGTGGGTTACTCTAGAAACTCTCATTCTGCTAACTTGTTCAACAGTTTAATGGCTAAGGTCACGAACGTGATGATCTGGTATGGAAAATTTCTAAATGATTCTTCTAGTGGTTTTGGGTAGAAATTATCGGATTTTTAAATATTAAACGTTTTAAAATGCAACATTTTGTACTTAAATGTTCAAAAAGGTCCGGGAAACCCTGATGACATAACTCTTTTTTAGGTGGGGGTGCAATTATGAAATAATGTTTTCTCTAAGGTTTAAAACCTTTAAAGGTAAATAGCAATAAATATTCCAAACTACCCTACATCATATTTCACTCAACTACTGTAGTAGATCTATTACAAACCTGAGTATTTCTCAAGAGTAATTAAGTTAAAATCACGCTAAAAACTAAAATTTTTGAGGGTTTAAATTTGCAACATTGCATTTAATTTATTAAGTATAGAAAGATAAAATTTTCGTTGTGAAATTACCTAATTTATTTGTATAATAAAACTTATCATGTTTCGCCAACGAAGGAATCATGCCTTTTTGGCAAAACATGTTACGTTTTATTAGGAATTTATTAAGGTCCGTGTAGGCCTACACTTTTTTTGACTGAATATGAAAACTAAGACTATACTTTATGTGAAATAAAAGATGAATTACAATATAAATTATAAGAACGCACTGGTAAAAAGTGCAATATTGTCCGGATATTTTCTAGATAAAACCCTCAATAGCCAATTCTTTTTACTTTATTACATTTTCCGGGAGAAGCCCCCTACACACAGACTGGTGTGTTGGGAAATGACAGGGCCGCATTTGTCTGGTCTGAGTTAAAGAAATACAGATATGAAACTAATAACTATCAAATTCTTATAAGTACAATATTTACTCTAATTATTTGCAATATGTCTTTATAATTTTCCAACAGTTAAATAGTAAATAAAGAGAGTTTGAACTTTTTGGACGGACCTGAATTTTTATGCAATCAATTTGCTTGAAGGGTTAAAGCTGCGCGGCAGACTCCCAGACGGATAATAGTTAACATTAGCATCTTGGTTAACCAACTCACGTCATTTCCTCGTTGGAGTATACAGAGAATATTCAATATTGACATGGATTAACATAGTTGAGCTACCTAATACTTGAGTACACAGTTTCTCAGTACTCACTAATCTAAGTAAATTAAAACTCCCTCTCCGAGAAAAAGGTTAATAATTATTTTAATGAACCCATTAGTAGAATTATCAGCAGCTTTAAAGGATCGTATCTAGGGTCCTAGGAAGGATCGTAACTTTTAAGGTCCGTCTTTAATTTATCAGTGATTTTACTCGTATAACTACTAAACATAACAATTTTTTGAACGATATTAAAAATTCAGCGAGTTTGAAAACCACACAACGATTTACTCCCAAAGAGCGGTTCTCTCTCATTACAAGAGACTGCTGTGATTCAAATACAACTAATTTTTTTATAGTAGGCTACTATAAGGGAACAGTATTTTGGTGATGGGTTTGTCTTATTGTTTTTATTTTGTCACACGATATCTTTTTGTACACGACAAGTAAAGTTATTTATATGAATCAGTAATAAATTATGAATTCATTGCTTTCAAACTCACTGACAGCCAGCATGTACCTGTATTGGCATTCGGGATTTTGCAACTAATACCAAAAAGAACTAACGAACTGATGTTCGTTAACATAGTTCGCATTACATTAGTAATCACTAAATCACTATTTGAGATGCCGACCACTCTCATGAGGGTATTTTAAGGCAAATATGTAATGAATGATGAGTGGTAGTAATGGGTTATGAGGTGTAGTATTGTTACAAACTAAGGCCGACTCTTCCTTAGAATGGGTCATTAATTAATAGCCCAATGACCAATGGAAATACAAGTACCAACGGCTTAACGTGACTTCCGAACCACGCAGGTGATGGTCTGATATGTCTAAACGATGGTGGGAGTTGGTGCGGGTATCATCAGATGATCACTGAGACTATCTGAGCCGCTTTAGACCTATATCATCCTCAAAACCTGACCTCCATGAAGCTGGATTACAGGACCACGCCACGAGTCCCAGTCATTACACTAGTTCGCTGCAATATGTGTAATAACATTTAGGCATCCCCGCCTCCGCCAATATATTGTTGCTGAAAGTATAATGATGAAAGTAGCCTACGTCAGGCACCACCAACTAACTTGAGACCGACACAAGATCAAAATAGTTATGGTTTTATGGGATGAAGTCATATTCAACAACATCATTGTCGGGTAGTGCGAACGCGGACAAACCCTTTAACACTGTCAATACCGATCCGACACCGACACCCCCATAAGATCCCATTGATTCAGCGATGTGGCGAACCGTTTCTGAATCATGGGAGTTTATTGCCAAGTGTATTTGCCAAAGTCTCGTGTCGGGCGGTGTGAAAACGGCCATTGATAAGTAGATCGTATCGTGTACAACTGTAAAGTGTGAACGTAAAATGTTGTTCTCTTTGTTTACCAAGTTTGGCACGAACAAAACATTTCAATCCAAAAAGCTAATATTTTTCCCAGCTGTTACTTTGGTGTGAGCCGAAGGATATCTTCAATTAATGTGGGTTTAGCCAGTGTTGCATCAAGTCTATAATATAACAGCTAAATATAAACACATGAGATATAACAATAGATAGTCCTTGTCTTGTTATTGACAAACATTTAGTGTTTCGTAAACACCGCAGAGGTACGCACAACAACAGTCAGTGTGCACGGTATACGCACAGTCTGCGTAGTCCTCCCCCGGCCAGAGGTATGGACCCTGATGTCACTGCCGTCAAGATACAAGTGACGGGCTCCTTCACTCTACCTAAAGTAAGGTTAGATTTACCTTGTTTACACTTAAATACACTTTTATTTTAACTATATCTGATGCTGTGTGCCATAAAATCCGCAAAAATGTAACTTAAACGTAATTTGATATTCTTAAGATAAGCACGATTCGTGTGCACCCAACTTAATGGTTTCAAAACTATTTGTTTAGTTAAAATAAAAAAACTAAAATCTGCTTATGATGCGTTTGGATTCTTTGTTACACGAAGAGAAGGAGTTACGTTAGACTATCATCATCAGTCTGCTGATTGCTTATCACATTACGTGATGATAAGCTACGCGTTATTACGCAAGGTGATACGGTTAGTTTCATTTATTGCGGGTAGGTAATAAGGTCGGTAACAGAAACAAAGTATACGAGTACAAGCTTAATTTTATACAAACCACAATCTACATGCAGTTACATAAATTATCACTTCGTTCGTTTCAAACGTTAATTCTTGTAATGAATCTAAAAACTGTCATACACTTGCATTCTCCGTGGTAGATTAGTTAATTGTATATAAAAAGGTAATAGACTATATAAGTTAATGAAATTGTATTACTGTTGTTAAACATATTTTATAGTGACATAGGCCTATTTTTGACTCCAACGCCATCGTTAGTCGTTAGGCCCTACACACAGAATCAATAAAATAATATTTTCAATTCTTCCCCAACACTAGAAGCTGAAATACCCAAAGGAGTTGTCTGTTGGGAATATTAGAGCAGAGAGCGTATACCGTTACAATAATACTAAATGCTCAAACTTCCATATAAATCTCTGTTATAACAACTCATTGAAGACCATAATAATCGCTTCGTGACTAATACAAAACAAGTAATCTGTTGATAGGCCCTGGCTAAATTCACCAAGACTATTTTCAATCCATACAAGTTTGTAATATTTGTATTTTATATTTTGCGTCCGTTAAAACATTGTAACAAATATTAGACAGATACGCTGAGGACGGAGAGTATGCCAGAGGGGAAAGTGTAGCCGACAATAGCGAAACCTCTCGTATTGTTGTCCATGCTTTCCACAGCTGTTATGTGTTCATGCAGTATCAGCTGAGCACGGCGCGCCGCCGGATCAGCTGTCGCCTGTCAGCACTCCGCACACCGCAGCTCGTCCAGGTTCCGTTCCCAATCCCGTAATCCCCGTTCCACGACCACGTGCCCAGAGTGGCCGGGCTAGGGAAAACAAATACAGACAATCATAAGTTCATCCCACACGTCAACCAAGTACAATAAATTAAAAACAGTAAATTACCAAGTTATTATCTTTTTAAGTAACTACAGTATTCGTGAGCTTCAATTCAATAGTTTTTTGTTTGAAAAGTCATCTGTGATTTTATTTTGAGATACAAATTTATGGGAAGTGAGTTTTCCTGGTAAATGTATCGGAGCAACCTCAATACCACAACTGGTAACCATATTTCAACATAAAGTTACTTATCATGGTCCAGGAAAGATATTTTGTACTAGACTACTGGTCACATACTGACTAGGAATGCACTAAGATACACACGGAGTAAAATTTCAATTTTTCTGCGGAAGCAGTTGAGGGTTTGTTAAAATATAATAGTGTAATCATAATCATACCGGTTTAGGCAATACCGACGCGTAACAGACTTTCCTTACCGGTGTGTTGGCTAAAATCCTGACCTTTTAGAGTCGACCTGTTTTGGTGTTAGAGGAGTTTTCTGTCTTCAGAGATTTTTTCCATTAGCAGCCTCCTTTGTACTCTCTGTGTTTCGGACTGGCAACCAAGATAGATCTCAAAAGTATAACCTCGAGATTGCCAAAATACGATATATCGACGTGTCGGATATGTCGATATATTGAGTCCGATGTATCGACATCCTACACAATAATATATTGGAATAAGATGTACCGAAAATCAGATATCTTGGTATGTTGAAAGATTGTGCGATTTCTCTACATGGTGGGGCCCGAGTTAATAGTGAGGGTGGGTGGGGTGTCTTGATGGTCATGTGGGTCCAGAGCGTAATACCTACCTAAACTAGTTATACAATTTTCAAACCTTTTATTTAATTGTTACCTGAAATATTTTTCGTCGTAAATTGAGGTATATTCACTACCTTGCAAGAGAGTTTCGACTGGTAGGTTGTGCACTGTGCAGCATATGGTGGAGGTCGGGAAGGTGCTGAAGCATGGTATAATTGGTCTGTGCGTACTTGACCTCCTTGGTCCGCCCATGTACCGTCGTCTGCAGCAGCGATTCTGCTCAGTCACGGGGGGAGAAAGGTCCTCAGAACCCGACATGACGGATTTCTCTCATCCGTCAGAGAAAGCATTCACTCACTCCTCATTTCTGCGCACATTTGAAGATGGTAGAGTCAGTGACCTACGCCAGGATATGCGTATGTCCAGATTTCAGCCCTGTACACATTGACAATGAGGCGTCTGATCTTATATGCAGTGAAAGCCACTATTCTACGTTAATTGATAACTATGTTGATTGGTGCTAAATCACTATT
This sequence comes from Matsumurasca onukii, assembly GCA_018831715.1. Lineage (NCBI taxonomy): Eukaryota > Metazoa > Arthropoda > Insecta > Hemiptera > Cicadellidae > Matsumurasca > Matsumurasca onukii. The sequence continues at coordinate 11,075,951 of CM032062.1, forward strand.
TGAGATGCCGACCACTCTCATGAGGGTATTTTAAGGCAAATGTGTGGGGAGGGATGAGTGTGATGAGTGGTAGTAATGAGTTATGAAATGTAGTCTTGTTACAAACTAAGGCCGACTCTTCCTTAGAATGGGTCATTAATTAATAGCCCAATGGCCAATGGAAATACAAGGACCAACGGCTTAACGTGACTTCCGAACCACGCAGATGATGGTCTGATATGTCTAAACGATGGTGGGAGTTGATGCGGGTATCATCAGATGATCACTGAGACTATCTGAGCCGCTTTAGACCTATATCATCCTCAAAACCTGACCTCCATGAAGCTGGATTACAGGACCACGCCACGAGTCCCAGTCAAGATGTGCTACACCCAACAGATAGTTTTGCCTAATATTGTTAAACTATCCCTTTAGAGACAGTTGGAAATAAAATAGTCAGCTATAGCTTTTTTAGAATATGCTGCCCAAGAAACATACATAATGTAAAATGTAACCAATCTTGAAAGGACACGAAATGTACAAATCTATCACATTTAACCCCAGTTTCACTTTAAGATGATCACGTTCTTCCAATATTGCGATATTAAACTTTTAGAACGATCTTATGAATGTACAACGATTTCTCAGTAAAAGAGTTTCGTCCAATTACAAATAATGTCCCAATTAGAAATGAATACTATATAATTTAGTAACTTAAACATTTAATACTTGAAGTGGTTCGATTTCAATATTGAAATACTAATACACTGATAGTCTCACCTGCAATTAAAAAAAGCAAAACTTCATGTTGTTGCAGGTTTGTTTGGTCATGACTAACAAAGGTGGTAATTTTCCTAAATTACATTTGTAGAAAGGTCATTATCCTCCCACTTGGAATTTTATGACGTAGGCTAGATCCTATCGGTTATTTGTCACGAATGGCAGTTATGTATTTATTTCTCCTTTGTTTGCTAGCCGATGATCTAGCCTCTAATCTATCTCGTTACGCTTCGTGGTTAGTCTGACGCACTGCGGTGTTTATTGCGCACGTGTTGTTCAAGGTTAACGAGCATTTCAGATCGAATTTCCTGAAGGAACAACACGGTATCGAGGAGCTTATTTCTATAGTTGTTTTCTCCGAAACTACTGACTGGTCGTAGTAGTCCATGATCAGAAGTTATGTGGGCCTACATCAGGAGAGAATATAGTATACTTTTACCACCTCGATTGCAACGGTTAGTTTCATATATGTATGTTTGTTGTTCAGCCTTGTCTACTGTTTCTACTGTTGGAATAAGCTAATTAAAAACAGTACTTTTACCCCCAAAAGTTTTACTCGCGGCAAAAGTCAATCCCAAGCTGTTAATCAGAAGTGTAAAAACCTGTAGAGGTTTAATTGCCACGTTTGATGCTCCCGGAAAAAGTTCAGAAGTGGACAACCTCGAATTCTCTTGTCGGAAGTTGAAGGCCTTGTGGATCTCTGACCTTCAGCTAGGTTGTCCGTTGCCGGCTGGTCAGACAAAAACACCGGAGCCAGCAACTTTACTCCAGCTCAGCTGTTGTACTTGATCCGCAGTTTTTGCTGGCTTTTTTGCAATCAGCTGTTTGTAAATTGTGGTAGTTCCTGATATGATGTCAAGGTCTTTGAGCCTAGCTAGGCCTTCGTTTCAAATAGCAATGAATAAATTAGCAAACCTATGTGATTTTAGAGTTTAAACTATATTATTGCGGACATTTTCCGCATGTTTACAATTACCTGATACATCCCGTTGATTAGAATAGAATTAAGTGACGCGAGTAAACAAAGTGAATTTATTACCAGCTTTAAACAAAGTGAATTTATTACCAGCTTTTACGTCTTGCATATATTAAAAGTCTTCTACGCAAAGCAGTTGCTGCATATACATGGTTGGGCGATACTTAACTATAAATCAAATCAATTAACCAAATAATTTCAATAGTCTGGTGTTGTCCAAGGAAATTCGTTGTGCCATTTACAATTTTTAATATACATAAACGGCATTAGAAACTATACATTTATAGTGGTCAAATTATTGTATATGCTGATGACACTGCAGTTTCATATTTAAGACAGATTGTTAATAATATGTTTATTGTTTATTAACTGATAGGGCGTGACTTAAATAGTTATTATCACATTTTTATCATTTTTGTTATGTTAATTATTAGTTATAGTTTGTTTTTTTATAGTCAACACAATTATTTTAGTAAACTGACTATTAAATTGTTATTGTTATTTTATAATCTAAATATTTATAAAAATAAATAGTTAGGCCGGATGATGTAGTGGTCAGCATAATCGCCCGGCAAGCGAGAGACCCGGGTTCAAGTCCCGGTTCGGTCCAAACATGTTTGTCTTCAAATTTCTTTAGTAATAAAAAAATACATGAATATTTCACTAAGCTCACTAACAATGACCCCATAAATGCAAAACAACATTTAATTCATGAGCAAATCGAAATGCTTGCCATTGTAAACCCTTAAAAATTACCGTTCGAACGTCATCGTCAACCGTACACAAACAAACACCCAAACAATCAAACAAAAACAGTCGAACGGACATACTAACACTTTTGCAATAGTTGGGGATTAGGATTCATTTTACAGATGTTTTTACATAATTATGTTGCTCAACCTATAAAAATGCTTTCATCAAATAAAAGCAAGAAATATGGCAGGTTCGAAACAAGATGTCAAGTGAGTTGTGATGTCCACACACTCTGCAGTAAGCGCATGCGTGGAAAACATATGACGAAACTTCTGTTATCACGAGAAAGTTACAGTAGCGAAGCTGTGCGTGTGTGTGTGCTGGGGTGAGGATCACGTGACACCTTGATTGTTGATAACCTCTTATCAGTAGGGTTCATTTAGATGAACACTTCGTCAAGGCACCCAGATTAATGGATTATAAGTCTGTGTCTCGTTATCGCGTGACCACAAACGACTAAGACTTTATTGTTTTATAGTAGGAATAATTAATAGTGTAATATCAGTTAAATAACTCAGAAATGATTGTAAAACAGTTTAATATACGTGTACGTTAACTATGATTACAACACTTTGATACTGTGACTTAACTCTGGACTCCTCAATTAAGTTCAGAATTAGAGCTAACCATTGACTTTCTAACGATCCATAAACAATCCTTATCTGACATCTAACACTTGACGGCTATATTAAGAATGTAAAAGAACTTCATCAATTCCGATCTTCGGGATTGCAAAACCCTGGATTTAGTATTTATATTAGGTTCTGGGAAAACAAGTGTCCGATTCAACACATTCGTTCCCTTTATGCCTGATTTGTGAAAAAATACAAATATTGTAACAATTTAAAATTAAATCTTATGCGCAGCATAAGTTATTTGCTGAAGAAATGGTGAACTTCGTCTCCGTCTTTAGTCACAAACGTATAAGCAAATTCACCTTGCATAATATATACGTAGATGATATTACAATCAAAATAATTTCTCTCGGTCAAGGCGAAGGTTCATTGATAACATTGAAGGTCGTATCAGCTGGTTGTTCTTATCACTGTAGAGCAGCTGATAAGGTTCAAAATCAGCAGGAAGCCATTGTTCGCAGATAAATATGCAACACAGTGTCACTTATTACTAAAACGGAAACCGGTCTGGCGTCCAATGCGGTTCTAGAATCTAGATCAACCGATTGCATACTGAATTTTAACTAAGACGTTTACGCAGTAGCCAGGTTACTGTTTAAAAGTTATACAACTTACTCAGGAATATAATGATCTTTCGGACTCAACATTTGGATTGTCAACCCTAGGAAAGGAAACTTGTTTTAGCGTCCTAGTTCTAATTGGTTTGAGCTTCGTCACTATAATCTATACTATTAGTATTTCGGTTAGGGTTGTCCGGAGTGTTGAGATCTCGGAATCTGGCTGGGGTAATTCAGATTTTTGAATAGAAATGGTCCTTAGTGTGTGGAGGGTGGGGGAAACGAATAAAATTATATAGATTTTTTTATTTTTATGGGGTTTTGAGGTCCCAATTCCCCATGTTATATTTCTTTTTTAGTAAATATTTATTAGTAAATATCAACGGATTTGTTTGAAACTCGACACATAGTTGTATACCATTAACCCAAAGACCCCTACTGATTTTGGGGTTCGGGGGCACAATATATGGATTTGGGGGTTAAAGGGGGCAAGAAATAAAAAATCATAAAATCGATGTGGGGTATCAAAAAAAAGGGAATATTATGCTGAGAGTTGTACAAAGGCCGTAGGCCGAGGTGCTTGGCTCGCGAGCGAAGCGAGAGAGCGTGCCAAGGGTCTGGGGCGAAGCCCATCCTTTAGCTAGTATACAATAACTTCATTAATCAACCTCTTATGAGTCATGTTTGATAGTGTTATCTACCGAACAAAACGATACCGCAACAATAACGTATCCTTGATAATAAGGCTTACACCACTAGATGCAAAATCTTAATTAGTAGATTAAAATTAAGCAACAACAAAATTTTAAACAACATTTTTGAGAGCCACTTTGGTTTTGTTTTTTAATTTTATCCGGAACACCTGGATAAATAAAAACATATACACGCATATCAATTGATTTAAAACTTATAACACAATTTAATTTGAACAGTTTATTGACCATTACAAATTTCAACCCTTCCTTTTTGGTTCTAGGAGCCTGTCGATCAAAAATAAAAATTCAATCCATATCGCGGTTGTTTATTGCTTGCCAGAAGCGAGGTTGAAGAAGTTTACTTTATCTATACGTACCAAGGTGAACGAAGTGTGTTTATTAGCTTAGGTTAGCGAAAGGTGACTAAATAGATAAGCAGAGTTGCCAACTTCGCAGCTCGAAATAGTCGTGCTCAATCCGACAATGTAGACTGGGGTAACAAGTCGAGTTTTGAGATGGCAGAACTGTTGGCAGAGATGGCTGCCAGGCTGTCACCTGGTGCGGGTGTTGGTCGCTCGTCTCATCTCAGCCCATCTCTTGCTCTGTACATCCAAAGACAATGCTGTAGAATCAGAATAAGAATGTTTTATTTGTAGGACATGATACGTGTATGGCAAACGTCAGGTTGTAACATTTTCTTAGGTTCACTATTTATCACTATTTGAGATGCCGACCACTCTCAAGAGGGTATTTTAAGGCTAATATGTGGTGAAGGATGAGTGTGATGAGTGGTAGTAATGAGTTATGAGGTGTAGTCTTGTTACAAACTAAGGCCGACTCTTCCTTAGAATGGGTCATTAATTAATAGCCCAATGACCAATGGAAATACAAGGACCAACGGCTTAACGTGACTTCCGAACCACGCAGGTGATGGTCTGATATGTCTAAACGATGGTGGGAGTTGATGCGGGTATCATCAGATGATCACTGAGACTATCTGAGCCGCTTTAGACCTATATCATCCTCAAAACCTGACCTCCATGAAGCTGGATTACAGGACCACGCCACGAGTCCCAGTCAATGTCTACATGCTCTGTAATCAGTACGGGCGGGTGAAGAGGTTCGCAGCTTAAAACTTCGTCAAACGGGAATGAAATGAAAAGTCAATATATTTCATAGACGCGCTTGGACACCAATGTGTAAAATGTATTTTCGTTTTTTAGAATATGCGCTCATTCTAGAAAAAAACAGGAAGTTGTGTAAACACAAGGGATGAAGACGGTAGAGAAATTCAAAGAACCACGCATTGTAATGAACTAGAAAATTACGCTAAATGTATAATTGCACTACAGTACAGTACTAAATGCATGAGAAGTGCAAATTGTAGGATAAGAATCCCGTTTTATCGAGAGCCACGCGTTTTAACGACTCAAAACCACGTTTAGAAAGCTTGGACGAGAAGATTGGATTTTAAAATTTAGTAGCAATGTGTAATTGTTTAGTTTTGCTGTTTCGTATTTGTAATTTCGCCGAAAAATCTGCAGATAATGTAAAACAATCGATCTTCGGCCACCTTTGAAAGATTTACTATACAAACCCCAACGTAATTTATAAAACAGTTAAGATGTTTTAAAGTTTCTACTTTACTTCGTGTGTATAAACGTGCAATTAAATAGCTACACTGAAAAATGTGAGAACATAGTTTTCAACAAAACCACGTTTTAACGTAATCACAACATTTGATGGTATTGTTAATACTTAAAAGTAACCTCGATTAATCTGCTTTAACTTTTTACTGAGTTTGTTTCAAACATTGAACATGTCAAATGCGCATGGTTTTCCTGCAATGAACCTTGAGTTCACTGGTACTGGTACATGAGCTTGAAGTGACGGTAAACTTGTTTCTGCTCTAAGCAAAGTTCTTCACCTTGTCCTTGACTATTCTGCGTTTCCCGGAGGTAAATATGTCGGAACAGTTCCCGCTGGCCGCTGTACATCAAAGTTAACTACAAACCACTTTTTGTTAACTTTTTTGTCTAGTGGTACGTGCACGTTAACTATTTCCTGCAACCTGCGCTTACCGGTACAGTCATTCCAAGCCAATGCTTTCCGCATCGACTTCCGCCAATTTAATAACAGCACCACACATTGTCAAGGTAGCTTCAAATTCAGTGGTCACTTTAGAGAAAGCCTGAATTCGTCCGCACAAGAAACACACGACACCGCTCACGTAACTGGCTAAACAACGGGCCTTCTTTCAACTGATGCGGCTTAACTGTCAAACCAAGCGCCTGCAACGGTCCCCGACCCTTTTCACCTTTCAAAATAATGTTTACATTAATAAACATGATTTATTTGGAAACTAGAGAGGTTGTCCGACACGTCTGCAGAGCCCAATTTCTCATAAGTGGTTTAATTGTTTCACAGATATATTTTGGAGTTCTCCACGTTTTAGTGTTTTCAACTCCATTTTGTATACTTAAAACACATAATCCCGAAAAAAACGCATGTAGATAAACTTCTTAACTTTAACACTAATAAATAGTTAATCTCAACTTTAATAGTGTCCGCGTATTTTGGCTTATTGCAGACCGTTGTATTGAGCTGAGCGGACGCTTAATTCATTTGACTATTGGCACTGATTTGTTTAGATGGTCTGCTGTACAAGAGGGTCCATTGATTGTATACACGTGCTATATACCTGGCCAAGACACTCTTTAGTCTAGCGTTACCTTCTCATTTAAATGGCAAAACGTACAATGTGTGATAAGAATATATGATCAATGAACGTTGATAAATGATCATTACAGACACCTAATACGCACAGTAGAGACGTAGACAGCTCGTGGCTTTGAATAATGTAAGAGACACAATAAGCGTGGGTTACTACTGTACTGTAGTAGTAGTATAGGTTGGGTAGCACGTGTAGTGTTGGGTGACACTTAGTAAAAACACACTGATGTAGACTTTCGTTCTTTTTATGTACGGTTAAACCATTTGCTTCAATGAATAATTAATTAAATTTAGTGTGAAACATACCTATCTCATACTTGAATAGATGAGGAAAACACCTGTTGCTTATGTGACTATTGTTTGCGGTTCCGCTGGCGCTAGGTAAATGTCAAGGTGCTGGGGCAGAGAGAATTGTGTACGTGTAGTCCTAATTTCGTCTTGCTCAACTATACAAAGTTAACATTTTACGGCTGTCAACACTCGTTGCAATTACACAAATTGCTTGGTCTTATGTTATTAACACTTCACGAGAAGGGTCTCATCACGCCCTAAATTGAGATGATTTACGTGGAAAACCAGCTCCTCCCTTCGTAATATATTCTTTGAACCGTATTGAAATACCTTAACTACTAAAAAAGTATCGATCAAGTTGACTTTTCAGCCTAACGTGTTTTTCTTTTGATTTAAACCTTTTACATTCAAAGTTCGCCCGTTGGATGAAACAAGATTCCCGCCAATTTTCCTCCTGACAAAGTCTGAAGATGATTGAGGTTATGTTTACATCAGCATTCAGCTGCGTGCAGAATCCCTCAGCTGGTCTCCACACCTGTACTCTGTAGGCCAACATTACGTCGCCGCTTTCTCTCAATACGCAACTGTTATCCAATATCTTGGAGAACATTTTCCTAGACGTTAATCTCAAATATTCGACGCAGGATGGAAGTGAAAAATAGTCTTTAAACCTGTATTAAACTATTGTTTTTAGTGGTGTGAGTAGTGCATATATGTTTGAAACTGTGATACAATCTGGCAGTTTTTGACTGCATTACCATTTATTTTGACGGAAGTTTTAAGGGGAACAATGATTTTTATCCCTTCCCCTCGCACAACTCAGATGAATGGATGATTCTATAAAATTGTACAATAAATCAGACGTCATCGCGTAGTACGTTTAGTGAGTGCAAAATAGAAATTGGTTTTATTAACTTGACGACTTTAAATTGTTGTATTACTGTTACAACAATGGTAGAACCATTAACTTATGTAAAATCTTAAAACTTAAAACCGTGTGTACTTTCAGGATGTCGGCGCTTCTCATGGCAATGAATGAAGCGGTCCATTATTTTATTGGGTCGACGATCACGCACAGTTATAACGGTGCGGAGCCTGCAGTTAGTTCACGTATTCTATAATAGGCCCAGATTGGTCAATTGAGTAATACGTCCTGGTGGACCCGACTGTTATATAAGCTGCCATGATGGCCGCGTGTGTGTACGGCGTAGCAGAAACCCGCCAAAATATCGCATGTCGACCTTCGCACCCACATGGCAGATATCGCGCAAACAACTGCAAGGTCGTCAGGATTCTTAAATACTCGTATACGCACCGCACAGTGTTTGATAGCAAGTCCCTCGTCCTTCGAATTGCTTGGATTGAATATCAATTAGCAAGGATACAAAATTTTACAACGTGTATACCCCAAATATTTCAGCTGATACGTTTTGGTGGTTATAACAATTTTGACTAGAAAATTGAAAATTGGCTGTGCTGCAAACCTTTGGTTCAGAGTCACGTTAAGCCTTTGGTATTTTTTCGTTGGTTATTGGGGTATCAATTAATGACCCAATCTTGGGAACAGTTGGCCCTATAGTTTGTAACAAGATTGCTAATTTATGTTCTCATCATCCACCAAAACATTCATCACACTCAGTCACTCACCATTCCATGATTCCATATTCACATAAGAGAGGTATTACTACTACTAAATCACTATTTGAGATGCCGACCACTCTCATGAGGGTATTTTAAGGCAAATATGGTTGTGATGAGTGTGATGAGTGGTAGTAATGAGTTATGAGGTGTAGTCTTGTTACAAACTAAGGCCGACTCTTCCTTAGAATAGGGCAGTAATTAATAGCCCAATGACCAATGGAAATACAAGGACCAACAACGGCTTAACGTGACTTCCGAACCACGCAGGTGATGGTCTGATATGTCTAAACGATGGTGGGAGTTGATGCGGGTATCATCAGATGATCACTGAGACTATCTGAGCCGCTTTAGACCTATATCATCCTCAAAACCTGACCTCCATGAAGCTGGATTACAGGACCACGCCACGAGTCCCAGTCAAGTAGTAATCCCCGCAAGTCAAGCTATCCTTTATTTCTTATAGTATATTCTAATATTTTAGCCCAGAGTTAGCAAGATTAGCAAACATCGAGGATAGCAATAAGCCAAATTAGTTAGCATTGTCAATTCAATTTACAAAAAACGTTTATTACATTGACATTTCCAACAAGAGTATCGCAGTCGTCAGAAACTCGAATACTGTATAGCTAAACTTGTTCATTCATTCTTAAGAACATTTAGATCTTTCTCATACATCTAGTTTTCATTCGCTCTCTCCCAATCATTCGAATAATGTTCCTCTATATAGCATCCAGTCAGTCAATCAACATAACATGCACGAATCAGATTTCATCTAATGTTGTAAACTTCACTAAAAGAAACTAATACAATTTTTTAAACTGAATAACGTTGAACTCGTATTCTTTATTTTGATATTATTTCAACCCAACAATCTTTAAACAGACTTCAGTGTTTGGTCGAACAATAAAGGTTAGAACAAATAATTCTAAATAAAATCATACACCCAAGATTCTGCACTTATTATTAATCAAGCAATTTTCTGGATAAACCTGTAATATATTATTAAATAAAAACACTTCTACAAGTAAACTGAAGAGGATTTTAATCAGCCCGCTTTAATAATGTCCAGTACAAATGAGTGCAGTACGTATGAACGAAACTTAATATGCAGCTTATTTATTCCCAGTACACACATAGTGTAGAGCATAGTGATTACGCAATGTTACAAGAAGCCTTATGTACAACATGTCTGTGAAATATTAATTTCATTGAAGTATAGATCGGTCAGCAGCGCGGCTACATAGGAGACGAGTTTGGAACAGGGACACAAATTACACTGGTTTTAGATCACGTAGTTGTAAAAATACGCACTGTTAAGAAAATGTCCTGAAAATGGCATACTAGTTTATCCTCATTTATCGTATGGCATCAGCATTTGAGGATCATGCGCAGATTACCAACTTTTGAGATTAATTGTTTTACAGAAAAAGGCTATACGAACTATTTTAAATATGAACTACAGGGACTCACGCCGTGATATTTTTAAAACATTAAACTTTGCCTTGTTTGTATATTTACGAAACTTTAATGTTTACCGCAAGTAAGTGTGCTCTACAACAAGGCATTGACGTACATAATTATGACGCGCGACGTAGGAACGATTTCAGATCAAACCCATCACACCGTCTTTGTTCGAAAACTATTTTCTCAGGCCGATATTAAATTGTTCCAAGCACTTCCAGAGGAATCAAATTACTAACGGACTCAAAAGTTTCAAAACAATTAAAATCTTATTTAATTAACGGTTTTTCTACAGTTTAGATGAGTTTATGGATCCAAATAGTTAATCAACGTCATAAATTTATTTTACTTTTAAATTGTTATTTTGCCGTTACTAGTGGTTTTAACTATATATACATACTTGAAGTATGTTTATTTGTGAACACAAAACCTTTTGTACATTGACTGATAAATTATTAGTGTAAATTACCCGTTTATAAAGGGGATGCTCCAGAACCAAGAATGTTGTATTATTCATGAATAATGAAAGTAATTACATAATCTATGTAGACTGGTTCGAAGCCCTTAGCGTAAGTGGGCATTTTTAGCCCTTAACCGTTTTAATTGGTAAGAATAAGATAATAATTGTATATATCCATAATTGTTTAAATCAATGTTAAAAATAGTCATACTTTATTAATCAAACGTCCAGAAGTGGTGGCTTCAAAAGGTTAGGTTAGGTTATGTTGGATTAGTTCGTCTAGTTACAGTTGCAACGATGAGAGGGAACAGTGAGATATGATCTGAAGAACTCCCAATGTCAACGCCCTCTAAATCTATCCTGTAGAGTTCAGTAAACAACAGCCAGGTCAAGAGCACCGCACAGTTTTGAACACTCTATAAGGCGCGGCTATACTACACCGTCACGTCACGTCACGTCACGTCCGTCATGTATGCTCCCTGTGTAATCAAATGGAACCGGCTATACTACACCGTCACGTCACGTCACGTCCCGTCATGTATGCTCCTGTGTAATCAAATGGAACCGGCTATACTACACCGTCACGTCACGTCACGTCACGTCACGTATGCTCCCTGTGTAATCAAATGGAACCGGCTATACTACACCGTCACGTCACGTCACTGCCGGAATTCTACCGTACGCATTTTGAGACATGGAATGACGGCGGTGGACGGGACGTGACGTGACGGTGTAGTATAGCCACCCTCTTATTGTATTGGTACCGCGGTACTGCGGATTTACCCGGCATTATCAGAGCAAAGCAGCTGTTTCTGTTACAACATACAGTTGGTTATAAGTTATCTGTAATAGTAGCCTGTGGACCTTAGGGTATTGTTGTTTCTCTATACCCATAACAGGTAACTTAATTGACAAAAGCCCTTAAAGCTGGTAATAAGAAACTAGCTATAAAGTTGGTATCAGTTTGTCACAATTCTGTTTTAGAAAATCAATGTTGTATGTAGAGAAAAATAATAATCTTCGACCTTTCAATTCAAGAGGTGTATAAAACGTAGTCTATTATCAACCTTGACAAAGATCCAAGGTTAGTTATTCAGATTTGTTTACAAGCCAGTTTAAATTTGGAGAGGGATTCAAAGCGCCTTGCTGAATTGCAAAACATGTTTACTACATTATTGACTGTAGAGTGGAGTAGAACTACGTTTACTACGTTATGTACTTGAGTCCCTTTCATTGGTAAGATGCCAAGGCCACTTAGATGTAAACGTATACCGTAGCGCAGTAGACAATGCCAACTACAATCTTGCTAGGTATATCTGACTGGGACTCGTGGCGTAGTCCTGTAATCCAGCTTCATGCAGGTCAGGTTTTGAGGATGATATAGGTCTAAAGCGGCTCAGATAGTCTCAGTGATCATCTGATGATACCCGCATCAACTCCCACCATCGTTTGGATATCATACCATCACCTGCGTGGTTCGGAAGTCACGTTAAGCCGTTGGTCCTTTTATTTCCATTGGCCATTGGGCTATTAATTAATAACCCCTTCTAAGGAAGAGTCGGCCTTAGTTTGTAACAAGACTACACCTCATAACTCATTACTACCACTCATCACACTCATCCTTCACCACATATTTGCCTTAAAATACCCTCATGAGAGTGGTCGGCATTCTCGTAGTAATGAAAAGTGAGTCAAAATGTTTATTTTGTTGGTAAACACGTGAAGTGTTTTCATTTTGTATGCCAAATGTGTCGACAATGTTATGCAATTATATAACGAGCTAACGGGTTATATGGGCTTATAATATATGCTTATAATCAAACATAGATTCATTGTGGTTAATTTCGCGTTATTTTACTCCTGTTACAAGATCAAAATAACAGTTTATGGAGTGAGTTTAAATACCAAAATAAATAAGCCATTTTCATATCAAAGTTTTAGCTAATTTAGAATTAACTGCACTCACATTGTTGCTTAGTTGATATCAGTGACTAGTTTTTAAACGATCTTGTAAAATATATGTTTTTTTATGTATATGTTTTTGTCAACACAAAAATGTTTGTACATTGACGAATAAACGTTAAATCAAGGTTCTGTTAGTTTTATGGTGAAGGTACTTGTATATATGGATTAGAACTTAGAAACTGTATTGTTGCTGCTACCACAAGTATTCCACCACGATTCTTTGTATATGTCAGTGTGCCAAAAGACAGTGCATAGTTTCGAGATAAAATATGTCGGCCGTTACGACCTACAAATACGCCTCTTTAATTTAATGCCAACTTTGACTCTAGGCAGGTAAAAGAAGAAACTGACATCATTATCTGGTTTTGCACGTATAAAATTACAATGTAGTCTTATGATACTGATAGAACAATGATATTATTTAACAGTCGTGCTTCACGAGCAACAGATTCAACCACAGAGAAGATGGAACGGTAATTTGTGGTTTTTTGGCACGGAACTCCAGGTTTCAACTACTGCGATAATCAAGTTAGAACAGAAGGCATTAGTGCTAGTTTAGCACCATAGCTGAAATGGTCGATGATAGATGGTGATAGGCATAGCACCAACCTCGTAAGACTGTTTGTCTACAGATTGTAGACCATTTGACAACTCGTTGAAGGTTTAAACTTGACCTCAATTCATGTTGACTCAGGGTGACCTTTTAATGAAGTGACAACGCGAATCTTCGCGGACAAGATTCTCTGAAGGACAAATATGACCATGACACTGGACTAATGAAATCGTACAATAATGCCAACTACATTAAATATCGTTATTCCTTTATTTTGCGTTTGTGAGTGTACCAATCGATTATACCCATTGGGGTTTCCATTGATAATAGAGTAGAGTTGCCAGAATTAGGTTCAGTTTCAAAACGTTAGCTTCAAATAATTTCACATATCGGATAATGTAAAAACAAAAGACAAACACAAAAGAATGATTACATGAACTTATTGTGTTCTAAAAGAGAAACTCTTAACATAAAGTAGGCTTCAATAATCTAGAACTGAAGTAATATTTTAGACAAATGTTCCCGATCATAAATCATGAGCCTAATGAAATGGCTTTAATAATCAAGAACTGAAGTAATATTTTAGACAAATTATGTTCCCGATCATAAATCATGAGCCTAATGAAAATGTTACCGTTAGTTCAAGATTAAGATACTCTGTGGTCCAATGAATCATCTAAATCCAGTTATCACTTATCTTTATGATTAGTGATATAATCTCTAAGGACAAAGGAATGCTCGATGGCTATTTGGAAAAACAGCTGTGGAGCAAATATACAGCACGGAGATGAACAAGCCTAAGTTGGACAAATGCTGATTTTAAGATTTTAGCCAAGGAAGGAATGGAAGCGAGTTGTAGCAGATGTTTTGTTGCCAAAAGAAGAGAAAGTGTTGTTGCAGCCTCCACAGACCACGGCTGTGTCGAGTTGACCGACTAAGGACTGAAGGCAGTCCACTCCACTTGTCATATCGCCTGTCACGTAAATGTTCGGAGACTCTTCCCTGGCCGACTTAGCCTACTTCTCCACTCGTCCTACCTACAGAACCCGGCATTGTGGGTTGTAGGCCTATAGAAGAATCGGAAAATGTTTCATTTATATATCCTTGTACAGTTCATTGGAACAGCAGTTGGTCCAACAGTTCATTGGAAGAGTTGTTCCACAATGAGTTGCAAATCAGTAACCTGCGGTTTTAACATGTAACTCCTAAAAGATTTGACGTCAATCAGTAATAATTATTAAAAAAGAATGTTACAGAGACGATTTTGCATTTCACGTTTAGTACTCTTCCTTGCCTTTATAATGAACAAACTAAACCTTTTCTGTAAACCACTAAGTGATTTGGTTAATTTAAAAGTAGCTATAATTAATTAATTATCAGGTTTCAAGTTTTACGCCGTAAACATGTTCAAGTTACATTTTTCTTTACCGCATGTAATTTTCTTGAAATCGGCTTTCGGTAATCGTTGGTCTTGAGTGTGGCACTATTTTATAACGGCAATGATTTACAGACCATTTCTTCTAGGTTGGAAGACTTGTGTACTATTTGTTAGGTATTATAATTTAAATGTTAGGGTAACAGTTTTCAAAAATGCTACTAAATTGCAAGGGCAGAATGTTTAATCATATAATTCTGTACATTTGGAAACTGAGACCTACCTCTTGTTTCAAAATTATTATACTCAATATATCAAAGCATGTCAAACTCTTTTAAATTGGTGTCAACCGTAAATAAACAAATAAAATAAAAATATTGTACTGTAGTAATACTCTTTGTTTGAAGTTTCTTTTTGACGATGGGAGGATTTCAGGAAGTATTATTGCGGACATTTTTCCATAGTTAGTGAAAAAGTAGTTTTTGTTTCACTAACGATGGAAAATGTCCGCAATAGTAGTAATACTATTGTTTCCAATGAGTTACACTGTGGGTTGTTTACAGTGCAACTCATATTATATATGAGCATTGATAAGCAATACTAAAGAAAACGTATACCTACTGTAAAGTTCATAAAGTCTACATTTTCGTCGAATGCGACGAACGTTATCCATTATACGAGTACGTAGAGCCACAAATGTTTACACTTTTACATATCCAAATAGTTTCTATTGGCGTCTCCGTCGTGAAACACATCTGTTGCTCTTTTTTTACTTCTTACTTGACTCATCGTAATAAGCCAATCAAAGATGTTCAGAATTCTGTCAGCTGATTGTAAGAGAAAAAATATGGTTATCTTGTGTTCTGATTGGCTGAGAGTGGGATAGCTGTGCAATTTGCATACCAAAACTGTACTTATCAGTTTTCACTTTTTCATCCTTTATAGACAACATAACCTGTGATAAATATCAAATATTAATCCACAATTTAACTAAATTTTGAAGGTGCATTACTTATGCCCAAATTACAGTTCTTATTATCTCGGTTCTTTATTTTCAAAAGTGAGTGGGGTTTGTCAATGCCGGTAAACTTTTGCGATATTGGCTTAAGGTTGACTTGTTTTTGTTGAAGACTGTTGTAAAGAGTCGATTCGATCAAATTGTATTCCAATTCAACCCGAACGGGCTTTTTAGCGTAGAGTTATTCAGTTTAATTGGTTATATTTGTCTCTATCTAGTAAGCAATAGGAACAAATGGATACGACCTCCGAAATAAGACTTCGTCATAACAGAAGGAACAGTTTGGATAGGCCTATCAATGAAGAATGTCAAGGTAATTAGTTTAATTCGACTAGGCCTAATTTTCTTGACAGCCTTTTCAGGCGTTTCACATTTAGTTCATTAGGCTAAAAAAGTTCCCGTTTGGGTATTTGTCTAGAAGAGAGCTATTAAGTTGCAACCAAATCGATAGCTGGATACTCGTTCTGATTGTGGTTGCCTATTGTTGCACCCTTGAAATGTCTGTTGATTACCGTTGCTAACAGAGTGCCGAACCAATTTATTTCAGCACTAGCTAGCTCACTGGGAGGCACTAGTGTCAAAGGTATTTGGAGGACAGACCTTGGGTCTAACCTTTAGGCTTTTCTATCTCGTAAGTTGTCCCACAAATGCGATATCATGCCGTATTTCAGCAGCTGTGACAAGGTGGACTAACAATAAAGAATTTGTCAGATATCCACTTTTCAAGAACTGGCTTTCATAGTAGGCTCAATTCATATTCAATTGCTGAACCTTGATTAATCAATGCTTGATTAACTTGACAACGGATTGACTGACATCAATCTGTAGAATAAGTTTGGCTACCAATAAGAATCATAGTTAAAATTATTCCTGTTTCGTGTGTGAAGCCATGGTGTTGTGTTTGAATTTTCATCATCCCGACCATAGTTCTTTTTATTAATGACTTTGGTAAATTAATTGGTAAATGTAGGTTGGCATGCTTTTCACCGAAACACTCATGGGGACGCAACAAATGGATGCATTTGTTCTCAGGAAGCACTTAGTTCATTTCCAGTTTTTGTAAACTTGATGTATGACTTGTTCCTCATAAATAATGAGGTGTTTTTATGTTGCAGGATAAAGAAGGCCAGTCGGATACATCAGAATCATTAATTTTCAATGAGGAGAAAAAAGATTCAACTACGACTTTAGATTGTATGACACTGCTGAGTTACCATGAAGCACCTTCCTATCTGCAATTTAACCCTTACATTCTATCAGGATACAGGGGGTACTTGTCCACCAAGATGTGCTTTGAAAGGTAAGAATGCATTATTAGGCTAAAAAGATAAATAGTACAGTTATAAAAAAAACAGTCCGACAAAGTAAAATTGTTCTAAGAAAATAATTTCAGAATTGTACTAAGAAACTGCACACGCACATTATCGTGGATGCGAAATGGCACTCGGGAGCCATTGCCTTAGTGAAACAGCGTGTAGAACTTGTCGCAGAAGTAACTAGGACTCCTGCTATGGCGGGAATAACTATGACCATTCAAAAGTACAGTAGAAACTCGATAGTTCAACTATTTGTGGACCGAAGTACTGTTGATGAACTATAGGAATTTCAAACTATCCAGTATAGGTTATAATAGGTTTTATTACAGAGAGGTATTGAAATTCCACAAAATATGGTTTGTTCAATGATTAAAGTGTTACAAAGTTATACAAATTCATTTTACCATACAACAGAATGCACACATCGTTAAGTTACTTCAATACAAAATATTTATAAGTAATTCTTGTCTGTAATTTTTGTTATTATTATGTCACCATATAATGTGTCAAACTATAGAGAGTGTCAAAGTTTTACTATAAAAAATTCAGTTTTCTCAACCTTGAAGACCGATTACTTATTTAGACCATCAAGAAAATTGAAAAACTGTAAACATTACTTTCAGGGTCAAGTGGACACCTTGCCAGAACATTTGAAATTAACTGTTTGTAAAATTCTAGCATGTTTTGGATGACCAACGAAACAATCAACATCTGGAGCCACGTGTTTGGATGGATGCTGTTCCTTGGTCTCACACTCTACGATCTCTTCCTACTCAACATCCATGCTTCCGTTACAGACAAGTTCATTGTAGGAATGCTGTTAGCGTGCTTCCAGGTAAGTTATAGGAGTTGAGGTTTACATTTATTGGCTTTTATCTGAATCATAGCTCCTATATCAGTGCATATGTTGTAAACATAGACATGTTTATTTTACGAGGGCTATCCAGAAAGTAAGTTACGTTTTGGTTACCTCCGCTAGAAGCAGCTAGGCGGCCATCTTGATGTGTGGTTGTTCCCAGTTCATTCTGCATCTAGCGATCAACTCTCAGGTCTATGCCGTGCTTTTACGTTATTACAGTGTCGCGGAAATATCTTTGTCAATTGAAAATCCTGTAGCAAAGTGGCGTGCAGTCTTATGGTTTTGGCTGCAAAAACTGTAAGCGATTGAAATTTATCGACAGCTTTGTGAGGTGTGTGGGGACAATACCATCACTGAAGGTGGAGTCGTCAATGGAGCATTAAGCTTTAAAATGGCCGAACAAATGTGCAGTGGAAGACCAACTTGGCGAATGCCGAACTTTAGGAAAAAGTTAATGAAATCACACAAATCAGCGAATGGGTGCAGCGTTAGTTTTTGACCATTACCACAAATATGGCAATTCACTACTTAATCAGTTATTTTACTGTGTGATGAAACATGTTAACTGTGAGGCAATTAGTCAATGCAGTGGAGACACACAAATTTCCTTCAGAAGCAAAAAAAATGCATGCAAGCGATATTAGATAGGAAGATTATGGTGACCGTCAGAGTGGGTTGTTTTCCTCATTCACCGTGCGGTCCAGATCTTCGATAGCGACTACCACTGTTCCCAACGATGAAGTGGCTGGCAACGCTGCGTTCTGGCGATGATGAGCGATTGCAGGAAGAAGTAACAAAAGGGTTGAAGGAACAGGCGCAGAATTGTATGACGAAGAATTTTTAAAATAGATCCATCGGTATGATAATTGCCTAAATTGTATGGCGATTATGTAGAAAATGAGTATTTTAGTGTGGCTTTCAAATGTATATAATACAAATCTTTCCTATTCTTGAAATTTTTTATTCCAAACTAACACTTTCTGGATAGCCCTGTACATAGTACTAATGTATGTCTAATAACACATATGTTGTAAACATAGACCAATTCAAATGCGAAATAGTGGTTCGAGACTATCCCAGATTTCAAACTATAAGTAACAAGTGCATAATTTCAGTCATTTGCTCACCTCAAAAATCCCTAGTCATTTTTTTTAAATATTGGCCATTCAGCAATGTAAAATTAACTATTTACAATAGAAGCTTAGCGAAAAATACAACTTTTGATGATAACTTAAAAACTTGCCCGTGGCTCAGTGGGTAGAGTCAAGGCTTGCAAAAGCAAGGTCGCAGGTTCCCGGCCAGGCACAAGGGTTTGGACCGCTTTCCTAAAGCGTTTTGTGTTCCCACAAACCCTAGGTTAAGTAACACAGTAAAAATGCCGTTGGCGTTGACAGTAAAAACAAATATATAACAGAAACATGATTAAAAAACTAGTTTTGTCTTTTAAATGTCTATCAAAGAGACAACTTGATTCAAGTACACATTTTTCCAAAACATTTTATATTAATAAAATGTTGGTTAATTAACAGGTTTAATATTGTACTGCGATGCGAGATGATAATATCTACAATCTAACATCAATGGCATTTCTCTTCAAGAGACTGACCTCATTAAATTTTTAGGATTTCATAGACCGTCTTGGGATAAACATATTGATTTGGTTTTCAGCAAAGTATCCAAAGGGCTATTTTTGTTATTAAAAAGGGTAACATTCCGTTACAGTATTTAAAATAGTCATTTTATAAAATAATTTCTTTTAGGTTATTCTTAAGGAGATCTGTGGATTTCTGTCTGTCTCAACATTAAGTGTACAATAATTGTCTTGAGAAATAAAAATAAATAACAATGTGAAGTTATTTTCTAAATAACTCTTTTATCGTTTACATTTTTAGTTGATTAGTTATTGACTTGGAATTGTTTTGTAGGTATGCATGGTGATGTCGTCGTTATACCACATCTTCTCGTGTCGCTCAGAGCACATCTTCAACTGCTTCCTTTCATTCGACTTTCTCGGCATTGCGCTGAGCATGCTGGGTATTTACATGACAGGTGTTTACTACGCTTATTGGTGCAATAAGGTGTGTGAATATTCAGTTACTGTACTTTTTAAACAGTATACAATGTAGCAAATGCCTTGTGTGTGATGTGGAAATCTCATCGCAACATTCGTCTGCCGCTTAGTGGGTGTTATCTTTTGTCAAATTTACGCAGGTTTAATTAATTAGTTGCTCTTCAAGAAGCAACTATGTCAGAAAATACAATTGTCAAATGAACTATTTCAATTAGAAAATTTATTTTGTTATATGTTTGATTTTTATCTTTAAAGTTGTGGCTACAACAATTATTTTGTGAGAGAAGTGAGCCAGTGCTATACGTGAGCCTACAGCGATCGGCAGATGTTTAAAAAGATTGGTCCTGAAGCGATTGTGTAGATATAATTGTGTGTTTGTCATGCTCTGAGTTGTGGAGGAAATTACTTTGTGTGGAGCAGTGGGGACAGTTTCGGATGACTGTTCTCTAAATGTTACTGAAAATTAATTTTTTATTGTTCAAGCGTTAAAGCGTGCTGTCGCACTTTTATTCCACATAGTATATTTTAATTCATAATAATAATGTTCAGCATCCGCTACAATACTAAAACTACTGTGCACTAGATCGTTCAAAAAGAAAAGTTAGTTTGAATAAAACGCTCATCCTGCTACACAACTAAACAGAGTGGACCTTGAGTTTGTAATAAAACAAGAAAAGAAGTATAAGTTTCAAGCTTAAAGTTTTTACCAAGTTTCGTCTTATAACTTGATCAGTTGCATTTTGGAGTAACTTTAACAGTAATCAGTTACATTTGGTAAAGTTAAGACTTACAGTTTTGAAGTAACTTTTCCAAGTTTGCCATTTCATGTCCTTGTTTAGAGCAAAGGTTATGATATAGGAGGAGTATCTGTAGCTAACTTACCAAGCTAAAGGTTAGCTAGGTATCGTATATTTTATACCTCTTGCCTCACTCTTCTACGGTTTTGACTCTAGCTAAACTAATTTTCTGGACAGCCCCCATAACATCATGGCTTTGATTTGATTACACCTTAAATAATAAATATTAGGAACTGTATCACTAAGAAATCTAAAGAACTATGTGTGCATTATTGGTTGTCACTAAATAATTTATGTGTTCCTCTATCTTCAATGTTGGGTATTGTTTGTGTGTCAACAGTCATGGCAGACGTTCTACTTGACTACAGTGTGCGCATTCTTCGTGATCGCGATGTTGATGCAGCTGCCGTGGCTCAAGGTGGACGACCATGTCAAGATGCTTATCTTCGTGATGTGGGCCGCCTACGGCGTCGTCCCCACCGGTCACTGGACCATCATGATGGGAGGACTTGAAAACCCTCTTGTTGCTGTGAGTTAGTTGCTCTACTTTATGATTGGTTGTGGTTGACACCACCAACATTTTGAGTCAAGTGTCTAGCAATACAGGGTTTCCAGGAAAAGCAGAATTTTACATGAAAAACAGAATTTCATACCGCGGGGCCAAGGCACCACCATAGTAGCCCAGGGTTACTAAATAGCCCTGGCAGACCCCTTGTGGTCACCCTGCACGTAACTGCAAGCGCTACCGTGAATGTCATAAACTGTTCAATTTTCGGCTGTTGTCTTCATTGGTACAGTTAGTTTTGAGCACTGGTGAAAATTCTCTTAATTTAACTAAGTTAAAGTAGGTTTTTTTAACCCCATTCCAACGGTAATCAACTTCTAGAACATAAATCTGTGTTGACTCAGCGAAATATACATTAGACTAGAACCTTAATTGTTTCATATCAGTTTCATAGTTGGATTTTTGTCTGCCAGTTAAGCTACATGATTGGATTTATTGTTGCAGCTGCTGCTTCCAAGAGTTGTAATGATGTACGGAATCATTGGTTTGGCTTTTCATTTACATCACCAGGATACCAGAGAGATTTTTCACAGGTAGGTCCTACCTAGTATTAGATATTCGCACATTCGCCTCAAACTAAGGCCTTAGCCGTGTCAGTTGTGCTCACAGAGATTTTGAAGTGGGTTGAAATAGAAGCAAAGGAAGGTTCACTAAATCACTATTTGAGATGCCGACCACTCTCATGAGGGTATTTTAAGGCAAATATGTGGTGAAGGATGAGTGGTAGTAATGAGTTATGAGGTGTAGTCTTGTTACAAACTAAGGCCGACTCTTCCTTAGAATGGGTCATTAATTAATAGCCCAATGACTAATGGAAATACAAGGACCAACGGCTTAACGTGACTTCCGAACCACGCAGGTGATGGTCTGATATGTCTAAACGATGGTGGGACTTGATGCGGGTATCATCAGATGATCACTGAGACTATCTGAGCCCCTTTAGACCTATATCATCCTCAAAACCTAACCTCCATGAAGCTGGATTACAGGACCACGCCACGAGTCCCAGTCATGGTTGTTTATTTACAAACATTGTCTGGGTAAATACCTTTAACTTAGTTCCTCAAGGTTCCCTAAAATATTACTTTTGTTATTTTCTAAAACGTAACTTTATTTATTGAAAATGTTTTGGAAGTTGTAATTATTCATCATTTGATTGTTTGGTTGCAGGCAAGGTGGACTATATTGGATCTTCCACCAGTGGTGGCACTTCTTCGTAGTGGTAGCCCTGTACTACTGGCACAACACAGGCATCAAGTACATCGAGTACAGGATGAACCATGGCTGTGCCTACGACCTGACGTTATGATGAAGTGTTACCAACCACTGTAGTAACAAATTTCCCTCGGTTTCTTGAGTTCCATCTGAGATATAGAATAGGGAGCGCCCAATATTTGGGCCGACAGTCGTGTATTTATTGTGCTTTCGCTTCGGATTTGATATTCAGATTTAGCGATAGCCGTCAACAGATGTCTACAAATGGTTTTAACTTTTAAGTCAAATTTTAATGGACATTGTGTAAGTTATGAAAAACATGAAGTCAAGTATTTATTTTATGATAGTTTGTTTATCTGAATGGCATCAGCAACAACAGTTGCAAATTAGATTTCTCAGTTTTTAAATTTTAAACAAAGTAAAATACTTATAACTAATACTCATATTTTCCCAAAATAACTGTATTAGAACAACAGTTTTTTAACCAATATGTTTTACTTGGCTTATAAGCTCTAAAATACTGAAGTCATTTACAACTTCTTAATCAGTTTTAAACAACCTTTAAATAAAGGTTATTTTTACTGACTGAAACAAAAAGTGAAAACACAATTTGAATTTAAGAAGTTTGTAGACATCTGTGATTTGATATTTCCCTTAGATCTTATATAGCCTAATGTTATGTACCTAGGTCACACTGCTGTGTAATTTAGTTGTAGGATACATATCAGCCCTTTGTTCCCTTCCCAACGTACAGGTTATGCCTGTGGAAAATCTCTAGAGTACACAGTTAATCATTGTACTGTACATCTAATTTTGTTATGTAGATTTGTATTTAATATTACGGTTTTAATAGTTTCAGCTCAGGTCATGAAATGTTTCACTATTACACCACTAAAGATCACATTTAGTATATAAATAATTTATTTTACAAAGAACCTACGTAATAGTTTTAAATTAAATTAATTAGCCCTTGTCACTTTACCTGATACATCAACTGTTCGATACTTCAACGCTCCTGATATCTGGGTAATGAAATTAACTCTTGCAAAACTGACAAAAGTTTCATGGCATTATTATCTATCTACAGAATTCAACAATATTTCGGATGGTGAAAAGCAATAATTTTATTTCGTTATCAGTTAGCTACAGTTTGTTAGGTATAGCATGGCGGTGGCCTTGAGATTTCCTGCTGTTATGGCTATAGCCCATCTCACGGCCATGCTAAACCTGCGAACTGTAGTTGTGTTAACTTTGAACTATTCCTGCCCCCTTCGTCTTGTGGACCAAAACAATTGATTGTTCCGGTAGTTGGAAACATTAGAGCGTCCAGCTGTTGTGGGATCGATGCCAGGCGTTGTGCTGGTTGCAGGAACTATTCTGCTGGTCTGATCAGTCCGTATCGTTACAAAGCCGTTTCAATTGGCAGTTGGCGCTTAAAGAATTATATCACTATCACTATTTGAGATGCCGACCACTCTCATGAGGGTATTTTAAGGCAAATATGGTGAAGGATGAGTGTGATGAGTGGTAGTAATGAGTTATGAGGTGTAGTCTTGTTACAAACTAAGGCCGACTCTTCCTTAGAATGGGTCATTAATTATACCATGATAACAAGTCATTCCATTGGTTCAGTTTGATGTGGCAGCAATCAAAGCCCCCAGAGAATGTTTAAGCAGACAAATTCTTCAATATTTCGTAGAAGCCACTGACACAGCTGTAGTCGGCTAGAATCGTCCACTTAGAAACAGCATACAATAAAGATAAATTTCAAAGCAACAGAGTTTGTATCAGGTAAAGTGGAAAGAGTCAATGAATCAACCAATCATCCACTTAGGTTAAATATTGTAAATATTTATTGATTAGTACTTGCTCATGTTATTTTAGATGTATTTGTCTGCCTCTTTGTCTGTTGGGTCAGCTGTTTGTAGGCTGTGAGCCAGGTGAGGTTGTGAATCAGAAGGCATTTGCTTGGCAAAATCTTAGCTTTAATCGTTAAATATCTACATAGAAAGATTTTGTTTTGTTAAGTTAGGCCTATTACTTACACGTTGTTTGATTTATGTGCCTTTATACTTTGTAGATCCTAGAAGTATTTTCAGGTCAATTGTTTGGTATTGTTAACCTTCAACTGAACAAGAGTCAAGGTTAGAATAATAGTTTCATTGAAAATAATCCACTTAAAATTATTAAGTTTAAATGTTGGTGCTATCTACTTAATAAAAGTCAATTTGGAGTTTTCAATTAAAAATCTTTAACTATAAAAACAACTTCACAAAATACCATAAATCAAATCAGAAATGCCTATAAAATCTTTTCTGCCAAGCCAAAATGACAAAATTTGTGACTAGCAAAGTTTTACAAATTACTTAGTTATTCAAGCTAGTTTTTGAGTTGTTAAGAGATAATATTGAAACTTTGTTAAACCCAAAACAAAGTTTTACTTTTGGGTAAAACATGTAATATTATTTCTACAAATAAAAGTGGTTTTAAACAAAGTTTCAATGCTATCGCTAGACAGTGAAGACTACAGCAAAGTCAACAGGATACAAATCAAGAGTAATTTTAAGTTGTATTTATTTATTACTCAACCAAATTAAACAGAAAATTGTCCAATAGATATACCGTATGCAGATAGCATTTCCTGACAAGCATTCCCAGTTTAGTCAATTCAAACTGGTAGTCTCAAATTCTGTCAATTCGGCTTAAACTAGTAAACTAAACAGAAGAAAGTTAAGTTATTGTCAAGGTTTATTTAGAAAAGGTCCAAGTTATAACAACGATGACTTGTTAATATTTATTGCAAAGCATTTTACTGTGATATGGAGTTTTGTTAATGACTTTAATACATTATATTTTAGACACAATGACTTTCATTTGTTTCTTGCTTACCCTACTCGTTTTGGACAATTGGTTCATGTTTACAATGAAGAAATACAAATCAAAACAAAACTGCTTTGTTAGTTAAAACAATAATCATTAAGTTTGTCCACCAGTTCTGCTGTTTTAAGATAACAAAGTTTCAAAAGATCTTCCAGCAACATACTTTTAAATTGTCCCTCCTTTATGGCTTTTAATGTAGCATATCAACACTGCATTGAAACTAACCTGTCAATAAAAAAAACTATTCATAGAAGAAAACAAAATGAAGACCCACCAATACCTGGCTTAGCACTGACCAATGAAACGCAAATTTCAAGAACCAAAATTGAAAATCTTTCCTGGATTGAAAATATTAAATGTCTTTCCAAAAAGCTTAAGACATATTTGTTTGTGGTGAAAGACTTAGTGACAGTATACTCGTATTATGCTTTGAGTCTCACTTCAGATACGACTTGCAGTGGCCTTCACTCCCAGCTTACAGGAAGTTTGCTAATGCGGTGAGGTACTATCATGGCTATGGGTCACATACGTTCAGAAAAAATACATAGTGAATCTGGGATGGGCACTCAGCATGTGTCACTGACAAAATAAGGGGGAAACTAAAATAATGATTTTTCTTTTGTGTGTACTTGGTGAAAAGTGGATGGTATCAATAAATAAACCGAAAATGCCTTATCCGGTAAAAGCTAGCCCTTTAAATTAAAATTGTTTGAAAAGTTTAAACATTTCTAGTTGATTAAAATAATGATAAACTAGTAAAAAGACATGGCGACAACGTGGGTTGTAGGAGGGTACACCTTCGATGCTACTTATTAATTTGGCAGAGGCCCGGGAAAAGGTAAACAAGTAACAACCATATTTCTGCGGTAAATCCAAAGTGCTTATTCATCAAAAATGTGGCCAGATCAATTTTCTTTGAATTTCCTTATAACTCATTTTTTTAAAGTACTTGCTAGGGAATTTGTCTGTGCATATTTTTTCTTTGTAACAGGTAAAAAACATTGCTGTCACTTTACCTTGAATCCTAGCGGTCAATATCAGGGGGATGGTTTACCCAAAAAACAAATTTTCTCCACTATCACTATATCACTATTTGAGATGCCGACCACTCTCATGAGGGTATTTTAAGGCAAATATGTGGTGAATGATGAGTGGTAGTAATGAGTTATGAGGTAGTCTTGTTACAAACTAAGGCGACTCTTCCTTAGAATGGGTCATTTAATAGCCAATGACCAATGGAAATACAAGGACCAGCGGCGTGACTTCGAACCCATGTGATGGTCTGATATGTCTAAACGATGGTGGGAGTTGATGCGGGTATCATCAGATGATCACTGAGACTATCTGAGCCGCTTTAGACCTATATCATCCTCAAAACCTGACCTCCATGAAGCTGGATTACAGGACCACGCCACGAGTCCCAGTCTATTAAACGATTTTGATGCTGGTAACTGAGAATTTCAATTATGAACAATTCAATATAACTTACTCATCAAAAATATTTACAAAGAAAAGTGTAAAACGAGTAAAATAAGACGAAGAAACTACTTGACAAAACTTTCTATATCAAGTGTGAGAACTGTTTTAGGATTGTGAGCCAATTAATTAATATACCTGTGTTTAAAGATTCAATAGTTAAATTAGTACTTTTTAAAATTTGTAATATATATATTATTGTACAATATACGCAAATATAGATTATAGGATCCCTTCAAACATTATTTTAACTGTGCAGCTAATATTTTTCCTTTATACATGTAAATAAGATAAATTTAATTTATTAGCTTTATTTACTAAAGTTAGCTCTTCTCCTAAACTGGGTTTATTGACCTTGAATCATATGTTTATACAAATAAAACAAAGTCAATTGAGTCCATTATATTATGTTTTGAAACTTTGCGCATACAAGACTTGTGGTTAGAAAAATGATTGAGTGGGAACATTTTCGGCTGAAAGCAAGACAACTTGAGAATGCAATAGACATCAAACTCAGTTCCCTTGGAAAAATTAAATCTGCGAAGGCCAAAAATCACAAACTAGAAGAACTAATTACCGAGCCTAGTTATGAGTATTTAGTTAATGAAATACATAAGCTTTTAGAAGAGTTGCAGTGTATCAACGATGAGTTAGGTGAACTGGTTTTAAGAGACAATTTAAATAGTCTTGCAATATCACACATTCTACAAAGACACAAACACATTTTGAAAGACTACGAACTAGAATTCGACAGAGTCAAAACAGATATTCAAAATGAGAATTACCAAAACAATTTGTTTAGTGATGTGAGGGTGGACATGGAGTCTTTAGGAAAGTCAAAAGGAACCTCATCCAAACAAGAATATTACATGAAAAAAACTAAAGCTATAATGAGTGCAAATCTTTTAGTCAATGAGCAGATATCAATAGCTGAGGAAACTAAAGAAAAATTAATCATACAACGGTTGAAATTGAGGGATGTGCAAATAAGTTTAAAAACGTTGTCAAGCAAATTTTTTACCATAAAGAATATTTTACAACGCATCAAGTTCCACTCATGCAAAGAAGCTGTGATAATTGGTTTTGTAATTATGTTGTGTGTCTTAATATTACTCTCCTACTGTTTACAATAAATTGAAACGGGAAGTAAGTTTTTACATGCTCCAGTCTTTCACGGCCGTTGATAATAAAATAAAAACAAAGTACACGTTACACAAGGTATCGCTATCAATATTGTGAAAAACTAATATTAAAACGTTATTTTCGCACGAATTATACCGAAATAGTTTGTAATAAGACTACACTTTCCCACCCATCACGGTTTAGTGTAAGAGAGGACTTGCTAGTCCTTACTTCACCTAATACAGCCATTTCACTTCATTTCAAAATACCCTCTAGAATAGTCAAGTATTTAAGTAATCACTAAATCACTATTTGAGATGCCGACCACTCTCATGAGGGTATTTTAAGGCAAATATGTGGTGAAGGATGAGTGTGATGAGTGGTAGTAATGAGTTATGAGGTGTAGTCTTGTTACAAACTAAGGCCGACTCTTCCTCAGAATGGGTCAATAATAGCCCAATGACCAATGGAAATACAAGGACCAACGGCTTAACGTGACTTCCGAAACAAGCAGGTGATGGTCTGATATGTCTAAACGATGGTGGGAGTTGATGCGGGTATCATCAGATGATCACTGAGACTATCTGAGCCGCTTTAGACCTATATCATCCTCAAAACCTGACCTCCATGAACCTGGATTATAGGACCACGCCACGAGTCCCAGTCGAAAAGTAAACCTTTTGATACTTTGATTTGAGACACTGACCACTCCTAGAGGGTATTTTAAGGTGAATATGGGATGAAGGGTGAGTGTATTGAGCGTTTTTGATGGATGATGAGGTGTAGTCTTGTTACAAACTAGGGCCGACTGTTCCCCAGATTGGGTCATTAATTAATAGCCCAACGACCAATGGAATGGACCAACGTGACTGACTTTCGCCTGTACAACACGGGTGTCATCAAGAGTCCAGCACTCTTTGTAAAGTTTTAGAAAATTTAATGATGTAGTACTGAGTTTTAAGTCTAGCTCGTACCTTTAACACTATGTAGAAAAATCTACTGTTATGATTCAATTAAAACAAACGTGACTGTAACAGTATATCTGTAAAAATGGAAGGAAACCATGATGTAACGGTCCGTGATCCAAAGCTAATCGTCGACCTTTAGGTTTGTAGGTTGATGGTGAGGTAAGGAACTGTGTGATTGGCGAGATCGTACGACCTTCAATACAAAGATTAAAATACTCGTACACAAATTCACGAAACAAACATCATGCTAATGACAGAATTTCCTACTGTCTACGCAGTTTTGAACAGCAGTCTAGCGTAGGCCTACATGAATACTGTATAGCCATGGGGTTACACAGTACCCTAGCGTACATCACTATATCACTATTTGAGATGCCGACCACTCTCATGAGGGCAAATATGTGGTGAAGGATGAGTGGTTGTAATGAGTTATGAGGTGTAGTCTTGTTACAAACTAAGGCCGACTCTTCCTTAGAATGGGTCATTAATTAATAGCCCAATGACCAATGGAAATACAAGGACCAACGGCTTAACGTGACTTCCGAACCACGCAGGTGATGGTCTGATATGTCTAAACGATGGTGGGAGTTGATGCGGGTATCATCAGATGATCACTGAGACTATTATCATTATCAGGAGTATAATGATAAACAAAACATTTAAACAGTCTCGCAGTTGTTTCATGAACTTACATTTTGATTAGTTTTGTCGTGGAGTGGAAGATAGCGGAGTTGGCGTCGGGAGAATGTTTTATGCAAATGGAAGGATTAAATGTTTGCGAGTTTCTCGCAGAGGGTTATAAGTTTAATTGAGTTATGAGTAATTACTTCCCCCTCTCCCCCTGCTCCTGGTGATTAATTGACTTGCTACTTGGGAAACTTGTCCCCCCACCTCGTCCCTGCGACAACTCTCAGAATTTGGACTTTTGTTGGACAGCTGACTTGAATCCAATCTATGGCAGGACGCAAACTATTGTTTATTAGAATGAGAAATATACGTAATGAGGTATTTTATTTTATTACATTTTAACATTGAGTTAACATAAAATAAATTAGCTCTGTAGGCAAATAAATGAGAAAATATTGTGTGCGGTTAAATAACTACAAATTGAACCTAAGTTCTTTGTTCATAATATATTGAAGTTTTCTGTTAATAATATTTTGTCTAAAGCAAGCAGTTTTAATGTTCTCAAGATAGCTTATTTCTTGAAGGTTTCATTTCGATGGGTGAAGAAATAAGGGTTTCAACTCAATTATTATAATTTAATAGTTATAATTTGTAATAATTAAGTATGTTGTAAAATAGATTCTATACATACGATTTTGACTTTTTGATGTAAACTCATCTTCTTTTAGAACATATTCAATAAAAAAATCAATTAAATTTCGAGTATTTAGCCTACAATACTTCTGGCCAGATTATTTATTTATTTATATTTATTTATTTAGCCTTACAAAAACATTGTTTTGGCAAATAAAGGAAAATTATCAATTGTATTTATTTGTGTTTTAATTTGACGAGGAGTATTGTAAATCGAATCATGGTTGATTAATTTGGAAATTGAGTATTTTCTAAAAGAAGATGCGTTGCCATTAAAAACATATGTGATGATTCCATCTTTACTACCAAGACCATCAGATCATCAAATAGTATTCTTTTGTATTGTCAACCAGATGTAATTTTTTTAAATACCACTTTCTTTATATTCAAGTTTTCTTAGAGGACGATTTCATCATCCTCACTGTGCCTAACAGCCAGGGAGCTCCTGCGCTCTAGCAGAGAAAGAAGGAACTACGTGAAGGTTAGTCGATAAAGTAGATTGTAGCACGCTTCCAAGCAAACAACATACAACACAAAATACAGCGAATAAGTTAGGTAGGTTCATTAAAAAAAGTTAGGTCGGTTGAAATAAAAGTACACAGTATCAAAAAACAAACTTTAACTTTTCAATCATGCCATTCAAGTCATCAGGAACAAATAAAGTATGGGACGATAAAACCCGGGGGAAATCTAATTTTCTTCAGGTTTATAAGATTTCCTGGATACGATTCCGATTGAACAAGAATATATATAAACAAAAGACCCCTTAGATTACTGATAAAGTAGAATAATTGTAGTCATTAAAATTTGTCTCAGTTGAAAGTGCAAAGAAGTTGCTATTTGATTTTCTTGTTGCCAAGTAGAGTGAAGGGTGATGAGGGTTGTGTCTTGTGGAAGGGTTGTCTTGTCTTCTACTGTAATAAGTAAAGACTTGGGCAAACATCTCTAATTAACGACAAAGCCTTGGTATGGGACAAGGTTCACATCATAGATTGCAGGCTTTACCCCTTTCCAGCTCAAATGTAAACATCTTGGAGACTCGAGTGATTTTCACATCATAAACCATTTCACAGGAAAGGTGCGAAGATTTTACAAACCGGCTAATGTCAGAATCATACTATATCTAGGCGTGAGCAGGATTAGGTTTGTACCTTACGCATAACCTGACGGATGTAACTGAATTGATTGAAACTACAAACCCAAGCTAAATTATGACAGGTTTCAACTTTATTCGGTATTATCCAGCGTGGGCACATACGGGCCTACTTTACCAGAAGAAAGTATGCAATGTTGCTGGCAGGTTTTGCCATGAAGTTCAATGAAGAGTTTTCGTCGGAATTCTGATCATTTTCCTACTGACAAGTTTCATCAGATCCAACAAACCAACTATCGAGATTCTTGAAAGAGTTTTAATCAAACTAGTCCAACACAAACACGTAATCCAGCTTCATGGAGGTCAGGTTTTGAGGATGATATAGGTCTAAGCGGCTAAGATAGTCTCAGTGATCATCTGATGATACCCGCATCAACTCCCACCATCGTTTAGACATATCAGACCATCACCTGCGTGGTTCGGAAGTCACGTCAAGCCGTTGGTTCTTGTATTGCCATTGGTCATTGGGCTATTAATTAATGACCCATTCTAAGGAAGAGTCGGCCTTAGTAACAAGACTACACCTCATAACTCATTACTACCACTCATCACTCATCCTTCACCACATATTTGCCTTAAAATACCCTCATGAGAGTGGTCGGCATCTCAAATAGTGATTTAGTGATGGGGTAACCTAACGCCACGAAGACAAGCAAACCTTTTCACGAGACCTTAGTTTAAAGTTATAGAGTAGGTTATTTACAATATACAGTAATTTTAGAAACGTACTAAAATAAAAGACACAACAATAATTAAACTACACGATACGCTTCAAGCTGGGTAGTCCTGAGACAAGAAAATTATACTGACTACTGAGTACTGACTTAAAAACATATACTGCTCTGTGATTATTTTACTGCATGACTAGTTTCGGCGGTAAAGTAAGTTTCTAAGTGCGATAAACACCTTTTTAAAATGCCTCACATGTTTTGTTCCATTAAAGACTAATCCAGTGTTACTAAAGTAGGTTTTCAAAGCAGAGATGAAATCAGCTCAGCTCGACATCGTGAAGGTAACTAATAGTTTTTGATGAGGGTGGTTGGTCAAGGGTGAGCAACTTGGACGTTAGAATGAAGATGTTTTCCGACCAGTCAATTTTGAAACGGGTGTAAGGAATTGCAAGAAAAACATGTTTCTGAGCGACTAGAAACTGAAAAGATTGCGTCAACCTTGTACGCGCGACTTGTATTGCCTTTACAATCACTAAATCACTATTTGAGATGCCGACCACTCTCATGAGGATATTTTAAGGCAAATATGTGGTGAATGAGTGATGAGTGGTAGTAATGAGTTATGAGGTGTAGTCTTGTTACAAACTAAGGCCGACTCTTGCTTAGAATGGGTCATTAATTAATAGCCCAATGACCAATGGAAATAAAGGACCAACGGCAACGTGGCTTCCGAACCCAGGTGATGGTCTGATATGTCTAATCGATGGTAGTAGTTGATGCGGGTATCATCAGATGATCACTGAGACTATCTGAGCCGCTTTAGACCTAGGCAATATCATCCTCAAAACCTGACCTCCATGAAGCTGGATTACAGGACCACGCCACGAGTCCCAGTCAATGATTTGCGCTCATAATACAGCGCTTTCATCTGATTAATTTTAAGGCGATACATATTTATATGGAATGTAAAAAGTGTTTCTTGGGCGGTATGGAGTCATATTTTATAATATGTATACGTTTCTTAAACATTTATTAAAAAGTACTGTGTTGTAACAAGTTTGCTATATCGGTTTTCTATAAGAAAATATGCTGCTAAATCGCCTTATTATAGAATACCGTACTTCAAACTTTCATTGACTAGCTTCTAAAACTAAAATAGCCCTTTTATCTACATCGTTTTATAAACCACAGCCCTCTGCATCGGCACTCATTCCCGTCCGTATCGCTTTTCCTCTGAACTTTATTTGATTCATGTTCAATATATAGTGTTAACACTGAGGATCCTTAACGGAATACGACAAAAGTACTAGACAAAGTAAGTTCAAATAAGCTTGAACCATACAGAAACACGCACAAGTCAATTCCAGATTTCCTCAAGCTCTTAGAATATTGGGATTTTAGCATGTAAAGGTAGGGCGTAATGTACGTCATGGAACGCTTATTTTCCAAATTTGCTTCGAAAGTATAATTACAAAATATACTGAGCCGCTTCAAAATGACGACCATAAATCTGGGAATTTCTATATTTATGGAACGTCATGTACATAGTTTGTAAATGCAGGATTTCAATTATGATGAATGAAAATGGTTACAAATGAACCTTTCAACAATATGCCACAACACACATTTTCTATAAATGGCTCACGTACAAAATTGATAATATTGAACATTTTCCAATAAGAAGGTATGTTGGCTTAATACCATTAAAAGTCTTTCAAAACAAACAATTAATGTATGTTAGAATCATGTTTCTTTCTTCATGAGCTACGTTTTCGAGTTACCGTTAAACAAATGCTTATGTCCATTTACTTTCTTAGTAAATAATTTACTCGTCAAAATGAAAAGACGCCACTCAAATACAAATATTTAAAAAACCCCGCCTAAAAATGGGTCTTTGTGACGGAAATGTGGTGGAGGCACAGAGAACCTCAACACGATATTATTACCATATTGAAGGAAATCAACCTTTAACAAAGTCAATTCCAAACCGAGAGTTTATTCAGGAATCTGACGCATTGTGAGTTCTGTATAAAAGGGTTCTCCATTTATATGATAAGGTCGTCATCACCAATTCATAAACGTAAAACTCTACCCCACTGCATTTGTGTTCACTTACTCTTACACAAACACTCTTTCTATGCATTGTTTACACTTTACGCTTCCACAAAATGTATGGGTTATTCTTTTCAACTAGAGATCACAATTTATTTAAAATTTGTGTGTGAATTAATTGCTCGGAAACATATTTAGTAAGCAGAATATTACAGCCATAATTGTCAGGGCAATAGATTAAAGCCCTACTTTTAATTACTGAAAGTAAAACCTCAACCTCCCCCTTTTTAAGTGCTTAATACAAACGCGCCCGCGATTCATTGGCCATTAGACAAAGCGCCATTAGGCCCATTGCTTGATTATACAGTGATAAATATTCAGTTCAACCATTCAAATGTGCTAGAGAACAAAACTGCTGGGAGAGCTGCATTAGGAACAATCACTAGGTCACACTGGATACAATTCAAGATCATGATCACTAAATCACTATTTGAGATGCCGACCACTCTCATGAGGGTATTTTATGGCAAATATGTGGTGAAGGATGAGTGTGATGAGTGGTAGTTATGAGTTATGAGGTGTAGTCTTGTTACAAACTAAGGCCGATACTTCCTTAGAATGGGTCATTAATTAATAGCCCAATGGAAATACAAGGACCAACGGCTTGACGTGACTTCCGAACCACGCAGGTGATGGTCTGATATGTCTAAACGATGGTGGGAGTTGATGCGGGTATCATCAGATGATCACTGAGACTATCTGAGCCGCTTTAGACCTATATCATCCTCAAAACCCGACCTCCATGAAGCTGGATTACAGGACCACGCCACGAGTCCCAGTCGTAAACTGTTTGATTTCTGCGCAACTTACAGAAATATCGTATAAGGCATGCGTGTGTCAAAACGTCACCCGTGTAAGTATATGATAAATCAAAACAGAGTTGTGGAATTTTGTACTATTTTATTTGAATGCTGAGTTTTTTTATAACACGGGTAGTGTTGCACCAGCCAAGTAATGAAAACCTTCATTTTGTGATTTTGACTTTTGGACAGTTTGAGAAATCTAATAGGCGCTTTTTTAGATTAAAAATAAAAGGTGAACAATTTTACTAGTACTCAACTTGATTTTGGAAATTGTTCGTGGAAGGCCGCAAGAAACGGGTGACAGAATACAGTTTGTGGAGATGCTGTAAAAGTTAGAATCAGAATAAGGACTGGGGCTCGTGGCGTGGTCCTGTAATCCAGCTTCATGGAGGTCAGGTTTTGAGGATGATATAGGTCTAAAGCGGCTCAGATAGTCTCAGTGATCATCTGATAATACCCGCATCAACTCCACCATCGTTTAGACATATCAGACCATCACCTGCGTGGTTCGGAAGTCACGTTAAGCCGTTGGTCCTTGTATTTCCATTGGTCATTGGGCTATTAATTAATGACCCATTCTAAGGAAGAGTCGGCCTTAGTTTGTAACAAGACCACACCTCATAACTCATTACTACCACTCATCACACTCATCCTTCACCACATATTTGCCTTAAAATACCCTCAGTAGAGTGGTCGGCATCTCAAATAGTGATTTAGTGATAAGGTTTGGACCTGAAAGTCTCCGAGAGTACTACATAGATACTTTATAGACATTGAATGCAGGGGTTGAGGCCACAGAGAATGGACAAGAACATACCAACGTTTATCGACGTCAAGCTCAGAACCTGTTACTGGATGAATTGTTTTTACCATCTAATCGTATTGTAATGTCGTATGTGTTTATGGAGCAAATACAAACATATTACAATGATTAAGACGGGTTTGAAATGTAGTACTGCAGCTTACTCATTTGAAATCAAATTGTCATTATAATGTTTGCTAAGCGATAATCAGTCTTCCAAATGTTCGGAGTTGGATGACGCAGTATTGGGAAAGTAGGCCAAGACAGCCCTTATGTTGTCTTCAGTATTACTCAGCTGCGTGTGGCGACCCCTGGACTAGACAAACACACATTAGTCAGAGACTGTTCCAGGGAGGTTATCGGACCTTCAACAGTCCAAACAAACCACATTGTGAAGCGGAGCTCGGGAGGTGCAAAGGGTTACAGTTTGTAAAGCTCTGCAATTATGAAAATCAGCGATACTTTAATTTGGAGAAATTCAACTGGTCATGTAATATATTCTAAGGGTTGATACAAGTTGATTTCTCCAATCTTATTTAAATCTTGAGAAAAGTTCACAGTGCAAAAAAAAAACATAGCATGCGGTAGTGTCACGTTAAACAGTTGGTCCTTGTATTTCCATTGGTCATTGGGCTATTAATTAATGACCCATTCTAAGGAAGAGTCGGCCTTAGTTTGTAACAAGACCACACCTCATAACTCATTACTACCACTCATCACACTCATCCTTCACCACATATTTGCCTTAAATACCCTCAGTAGAGTGGTCGGCATCTCAAATAGTGATTTAGTGATAAGGTTTGGACCTGAAAGTCTCCTAGAGTACTACATAGATACTTTATAGACATTGAATGCAGGGTTGAGGCCACAGAGAATGGACAAATACCAATGTTTATCGACGTCAAGCTCAGAACCTGTACTGGATGAATTGTTTTTACCATCTAATCGTATTGTAATGTCGTATGTGTTTATGGAGCAAATACAAACATATTACAATGATTAAGACGGGTTTGAAATGTAGTACTGCAGCTTACTCATTTGAAATCAAATTGTCATTATAATGTTTGCTAAGCGATAATCAGTCTTCCAAATGTTCGGAGTTGGATGACGCAGTATTGGGAAAGAGGCCAAGACAGCCCTTATGTTGTCTTCAGTATTACTCAGCACGTGTGGCGACCCTGGACTAGACAAACACACATTAGTCAGAGACTGTTCCAGGGAGGTTATCGGACCTTCAACAGTCCAAACAAACCACATTGTGAAGCGGAGGTCAGGAGGTGCAAAGGGTTACAGTTTGTAAAGCTCTGCAATTATGAAAATCAGCGATACTTTAATTTAGAAATTCAACTGGTCATGTAATATATTCTAAGGGTTGATACAAGTTGATTTCTCAATCTTATTTAAATCTTGAGAAAAGTTCGTGCAAAAAACATAGCATGCGGTAGTGTCACGTTAAACAGTTGGTCTTTATTTCCATTGGTCATTGGGCTATTAATTAATGACCCAATTAATTTCTATCTTGTTCAAAAAGGAAGGGGTGTTCCTCAAGGTTCCGTTTTAGGACCACTTTTATTTCTGATTTATATTAACGACCTGTCAGACTATGTTTGCAAATCAAAGTTATGTCTTTTTGCTGATGACACTTCAGTGGTAATCTCCCGCCCTACCAAAATCAACTAGAAATTGAAACATATCAAGAATTTCTAGTTTAATGGATATCAAGCTTAATGGATTGGTTTGCAAACAATAAATTAAAACTCAACATATCTAAATCTCAAATAGTGTAATTTTCAATAAGATCTAAACTTTACAATACCTATAGTTCAAACTATTCATCAGTCTCCAGAAATATGGCTAATTTTCCTATAGCAAAAGAAATTACATTTTTAGGCATTACCTTTGATCAAAATTTGAAATTACAAGTCATATTGAAAAGATAATAAAAAAGGTATCAACTGGCATATTTATACTTCAAATTTATCATCATACAACTCCTACAAATAAACATGAATATTTACTATGCATTTAATCACGCATGATATTTACATTTTAACTATGGAATACCAATATGGGCCACGAAAATTTTAGGACGAAGTATCTTTTTTTTTTACAAAAAGGCCATCAGGAAAGTTTTAATCCTAAGAGAAGAGAAAGCTGCAAACCTTACTTCAAAGTTACAACTTATTAACATTTTTTTCAATATATATCCTTGAATGTGTATTGTATAAAAAACCAATTTAAATTCAAAACCGTTCAAAATTTTAAAAATCAACATAAATTAACAAATTCAGAAAATTTAGTAATATCTACAATTTAATACAAGCTTTTATAAAAACAAACATATTACAACATTTTAAAAGTCAATAAAGACAACATCATAAAACGAACATTCAAAACCTTTTTTAGTACAAATCTTGTACAGCATCAAGCACTTTTGGAAGATACTATTTAAATTTATCTGTGAACTTGTCTTAATAATTTTTATATTTATGTTTTTATTATAACCTTTTTATTATTGAAGTCTATGCACTTTATATGCCAATGGCTATAAAATAAACAAATAAATAAACATCCGAAAATAACCATTCTAAGGAAGAGTCGGCCTTAGTTTGTAACAAGACTACACCTCATAACCATTACTACCACTCATCACACACTCATCCTTAACCACATATTTGCCTCAAAATACCCTCATGAGAGTGGTTGGCATCTCAAATAATTGATTTAGTGTCAACGAAAGCAAAAACACGATAAAAGCTTTTTTAAAACACGATTAAACAATCATGTAATATAATATTTCAAAGTTAGATAAAATAAAACAAAAACAATACTTATAATGGTTTAACTTGCGAGGCCTTTCGATAGAAGCTATCATCGTCGGCAGTAATAAAATATAATTTTAATTACTGAATTTCGAGTTATATGTTCTTATGAAAAATCAGTTTTAGTTCAAGTACAGAATTAATTTGATGACCAAAGTAAAAGTTTTAATGTTTATATGAAGCAGCATCAAAAGATCTATGCTTCACAGAGACATTTTCACATTTAAGTAGATTAACTTGCCTAAAATATAGTTTGCAGTTTTATAACATGTTAACATGTTGAACCTGTCATCATTTATTTATTTAACTTGGTGAACGCATCATCGTGGAGGGTAACGTGAACTGGCCTCCCCACTGTGTGATATCACGCCAGCAGGCTACTTTCTGTGGAGATATGTAAAGCCACCGACTCCATATGACCTTTCCATGGGTCTAAAGCGGCTCAGATAGTCTCAGTGATCATCTGATGATACCCGCATCAACTCCACCATCGTTTAGACATATCAGACCATCACCTGCGTTGGTTCGGAAGTCACGTTAAGCCGTTGGTCCTTTTATTTCCATTGGTTATGGGCTATTAATTATTATTCTAAGGAAGAGTCGGCCTTAGTTTGTAACAAGACTACACCTCATTGGCATTACTACCACTCATCACACTGATCCTTCACCATTGCCTTAAAATACCCTCACAGGTGGTCGGCATCTCAAATAGTGATTTAGTGATAACATTCGATAAACTTTACTGACGAAATTCAGTAAGTGATGTGTCCCCAAGCTGCTGGAAAAGTGTTTGAAAATTGGGCAGAATTTGACCTTCTTCGGGCCTACCATGGAACCCACATGCCAGAAATAATTTTTAAACATAAATGCCATATGTGGTTAGAATCAGTGCATTTATACAGTACGAGTATAGTTATATACGTTATTTTCCACAGTTTATTTAATTTAAAACCCCGCACAACTAAAAAACACCTACATAACATTAATACGTTGAGTATAAGGTGGATTTTACGGTCAGTTGGACAATGGACATGTATAGTGAAAAGTGGAATAGTCTTGAACAGTCTAAAAAATTTTATTAAGAGGGGCCGGATAGATCCCGAACGGCGTTCAAATGGGATAGAAATTTAACATGGGAAAATTTGCAAACTGTGTTTTACGTAGGTTAATGAACTAAAACGTGGAAAGTGTTTCTCTGGAAGCATAGTCATTAGTGCTGCTGCATACAAAAAAAAAATGTGTTTGGTTATAAAATAAAATTTTAATTACTGAATTTCGAGTGCTATGTTCTTATGAAAAATCAGTTTTAGTTCAAAGTACAGAACTAATTTGAAGAAAAAGTTTTAGTGTTTATATGCAGCAGCATCAAGATCTATGCTTCACCGAGAACATTTTCACATTTAAGTAAATTAACTTGCCTAAAATATAGTTTGCAGTTTTTATCCCATGTTATAAGCGGTACTCTGAGTTGGACCTGCGGCCGCTCTATCCGGCCTTCAGATTATTTCTTTTTGAGGTATACAGAGTTACTTCCCTACAGGAATGATTTGATACAGATTCGAGCGTTGTTTGTGTGGGGCGGAAGGGTGAAGTGGTTTCTCCGTTGCTGAAAGCCCGGCAAGACCGAGGCTTTACCGTTAATTAGAGATGTTTGTTGAAGCTCTCAGCCCTCACTTGTGTGCACAGCTATCCGTGTCTTGGAATCAAAACTCCTTTAGAGTTCAGCAAACACTTTTGGGCACTGAAGAATCGCCGACTGCTTGCTGGGTTTCAAACCCCACTGAAAACTGCGTGAAAAAGAAGTGCGCAGTATTCACAAAATCACTATTTGAGATGCCGACCACTCTCATGAGGGTATTTTAAAGGCAAATATGTGGTGAAGGATAGAATGTGATGAGTGGTAGTAATGAGTTATGAGGTGTCTTGTTACAAACTAGGCCGACTCTTCCTTAGAATGGGTCATTAATTAATAGCCCATATTAATGGAAATACAAGGACAATTAAGGGCTATACAAGGCTGTATAGAGAATAAAACAATACTATTGAGTAGTTGCACCTTTAAAAATTAGAACTCGTATTTTGCTACTATTTTAAACTTTTAAAAGAGTAAAACAATCACTATAACACACCCATTTATTTTCTTTTTCATGTGACTCTAGTTCAGCGTGTTTCCCTATTTGAACTATTTTAATTGTTTTTGACCCTCATAGATCCTGAGAATAATTTGGCAAATGATGTACAGGGTTATTACAAAATGATCTTCCTCATTTGATTATAAATTGTATAGGTAAAATTGCTAAGACAATTTTAATTGGTACCATTGGAAGAACAACTCGTAAAGTTAGATTTACACTGGTTTGGGTACGTATTTGCTGTTTGTTAAGTCAACTGTTGAAGGTGTTGTGTAATGCTTGAATTTGAAGATAATAAAGCTTGTTAAGTGCTGGATTAACCAATATTTTATTAGTGTCCAACCACGTTTAATGAAAATCCTTTAGTAACCACTCTGTTCACTAGTAGTAATGAGTTTTAAAACAAATGGCCGCATTAGTAAAAACATGTTACTGCCTGGGACTGGATTGGACGCGGAGGTCTGAATCACTAAATCACTATTTGAGATGCCGACCACTCTCATGAGGGTATTTTAAGGCAAATATGTGGTGAAGGATGAGTGTGATGAACCACTCTACTAGTAATAAGTTATGAGGTGTAGTCTTGTTACAAACTAAGGCCGACTCTTCCTTAGAATGGGTCATTAATTAATAGCCCAATGACCAATGGAAATACAAGGACCAACGGCAATATGACTTCCAGACCACGCAGGTGATGGAAAAGCTTACTGTCTTAATGCCAAGTACTATCGAGTGACTAAGTTTTCAGATACATGCATCTTTCCATATATAGATAAATTTAACCCTTAAAATAACTCATCGTAATGGTTTAACCACTTACTCAATATTTTAAATCATTATCTACACCAAAAAACTAGTTATATACTACAAGAAAATGTATAGATACTCGTACTTCTAATGTTAGTTTTTTGTAGACGTCTAAAATAGTACATTTTTAAATTGTTGAATGCCAAACAAAACAAAACGGTTTGTAATAATAATAGGATTATGTTCTATTATACTGCCTTATTTGTAAAATAACGTACAATAACTACAAATACCTTAATCTTTAAGACAAATCTGTAAGCAAAGAGAGGTTTTAGTTTTCTTTCTTACTGCGGCATTCATTCTGATTTTCAGTAAATCCTTTACTTCTGGGATTTTGGAAATTTACAGCCCTCACAATCTTAAAATACCAGACATTAATACAGTATAAGACAGAGTCTCCTTACATAAAGTAGCCCATAGACAGACAAACTTTAAATTAGTGTGTAGATATTTAATAAGACATTGTATACAGTTAGTTTTATAATGAAAATCTAAATTTTATTCAAACGTCAACAGTTTTTCAAGTCACGTTGTTGTTGTCCCATTTCCATTAAACTTATGACCCATTTTGAAGAGTGGTATTGTAGCTGTTACAAGATTACACCTCATAATCAACTCATTACTACCACTCATCCTTCACCACATATTTGCCTTTAAAATACCCCTCATAGGAGTGGTCGGCATCTCAAATAGTGATTTGATTTGATTTTAACTCACAGAGGCATTATCCAAGTACCTACCTTAGATTCTACCTTGTAAATTAACTCATAAATATTACACATTTTATTTAAATAGTTTTGTCTGCTTTATGTTATTATTGTATATTCTACATACAAGGCAGTTTTTTGTGTAAGGTACGCATATACTAGCTTTTTGATAAGCTGAAGAAGTTAAAATTCAAAATGTCATAAAGACAAAGGAAGGTAATGTGTTTTATTAAATAAAGTTGGTTTACATTTTAAACAAACAAATGCCCAAAATACCACAGGTAGTTATTTGGATTGAAATAGAATCACCCCCCCGAGGTTTTTTCCATAGGCAACGTGTATCACACGCCAGAGAAGTCTTCGATATTGTTTGGGGCCAAACTCTCCAAAATTGATCTCCTGGCGATTAATTACATGCTATGCTGTTATATAAATTCCATACGATGAATAAAATTGTACTAACATTGAGCCAAGGAAGCATCCTGTGGTAATAAGTAAAGAAAAATTACTGTTTCAAATGTGCTTTACCTTTCTCAAATTTAGCAAAAATACAATATACATATATAATATAATATGTGTATGTATTACACAAGTATATTTAATTACTAAAGAAGTTTGAACACAAAATGTTTGGGACTTGAACCCGGTCTCCGCTTGCCGGGCGGTTATGCTAAATCATTTTAATGTATATTAAAAAATGTAGACATATCAAAAGTGAAAACGCTTTAGAATCAACACTTTTCAAATTTAATTTGGTTTTGAGAACTAAGCCTATGAAATGTGAAGCACTTTTAGAGCTATATAACCCTTGAAATTAAAAATAACATTCCAAGCTACGTAAGATAAACATTTGCACATTAGATTAAAAATACAAAATGCTAAGAATTTCATCGCAGGACTGCGGAGTTTGTAAAACTGCAAACACTTGTAAATAGATAACAACGCGTGTACACAATTAAGCTCCATTGCCATAAACTACATTATTTGCTCAGACTTCATTTTCTTTTTGACCCTCCACATTGACTGCGTGCATTCAAACAGGTTCCTCAAAAATTATTTGGATTTATACATGAAAATCCAGAGTTTAACTCAACACAACAGTGCTATTAACACACAAAGTTGTGTTTAATAAATTGAATCCGATTCTTAACAGGCAAATTTTTTTCAACATCTATATCTTCTCTTAAGAGGTTCACTTTTTAACAACATTAGTATTTACCTAACCGGGCTTAACCAAGAAGAAGCTTAACATATTTTGTCTTTTTAATCCTGAGAATAAACCTAAATCACTAAATCACTATTTGAGATGCCGACCACTCTCATGAGGGTATTTTAAGGCAAATATGTGGCGAAGGATGAGTGTGATGAGTGGTAGTAATGAGTTATGATGTGTAGTCTTGTTACAAACTAAGTCCGACTCTTCCTTAGAATGGGTCATTAACTAATAGCCCAATGACCAATGGAAATACAAGGACCAACGGTTTAACGTGACTTCCGAACCACGTTAGTAATTACAGGTATAATTATCCATTTGATAAACTAATAAAAATTGAAATCTCTAAA
The DNA here is from genome assembly GCA_018831715.1 of Matsumurasca onukii. Taxonomy (NCBI): domain Eukaryota; kingdom Metazoa; phylum Arthropoda; class Insecta; order Hemiptera; family Cicadellidae; genus Matsumurasca; species Matsumurasca onukii. The sequence goes on from CM032062.1 coordinate 11,119,984, forward strand.
CTAAAGGAAAAATTAAGTGAAATAAAGTGAGCTTACCGGAGAAAGGCGGAAAGGTTGAAGAATCAGAAAGGAATAAAATTCTCGGTCTGTCAATAACTCGTGTACTTGGCTTTCCCTGGAAGCAAATTTCTTTAACCGGATCAAAGACTTAGAACTCGCTGTCAGCCGACCTTATCCTCATAATCAATCAGAGCTCCTCTTCCTTGAACAATTCTTCTGATCCAACACAGTAGTACAATTGGTTTTAAATACTTTTCTGGATTGTTCAAAAATTGGATTCATTATGAAACAATTGTAAAATATTGGACTTTATTCTATAGACAATTTTGACGAAACCTTTATGAACATTGGTGGGCCTTTTGTGAAATCGATCAGGGTTTCGTGTGAAGCTGCTATACACTTTGACGTTGAACCCTCAAAATTACTCCTAAATAGGAGTATTTATAATTATAAATATAATTATCATGCTGTCATCTTCAGGTAAGCGAAAGTTAAATTACATTAGAATGGTACAAAGTTCATATTTACAAAAGGTTGTTGACAAGAAACCTTAACTAAAGGAAAGTAGTTCCTCATATAATTATTAATCCATATATTTTTGTCAACAATTTTATGATTAACTACCTTCCTTTAGTTAAAGGTTTTTTGTCAATAACCTCTCGTAAATATGAACTTTTATCATTCTAATAAAATGTAACTTTCGCTTACCTGAACATGACAGCATGACTGTCAAAAGCGCTAGTGAATAAATCATTTAACTTTTTTTAATATATACATACTTGTAGTATGTTTGTTTGTCAACACAAACACCGTTTGTACATTGACTAATAAATTATTATTATAAATATTGGCCTTCTGTATTTAAAACAAATAGGTACCGGGTGTCCACAAAGTCCTTGACGGATTATAAAATTTTATAAAATGAAAACTAATGATGTCAGCAGATATTTGCACTTTCATTTACATGATAAAGTGATAAATAAACTTTTATTTACATATAAAACATTATCAGCAGACCTCCACGTGCGCCTCGTTGGTGGCCCGAAGAAGATCAAAGCGATATTCTATGTCTCTCCAAGTGTTCGATAACATGTCTCTTGTTACTGTCGACATTGATTCGGTGATTATTGTACTTAAAGTGAGCAGGACTGGAATAGAAAAGCATACACGATATCTTTTATGTAGCCCCAAAAGAAAAGTCCAAGGGTGTGATGTCAGGTGAGCGGGGAGGCCAGGATGTTGGTCCACCACGGCCAATCCAGAGGTTGGGAAAGGTTTCGTCTAGATAGTCTCTAACTTGTGTCGACCAATGCGGTGGCGCCCCTCCTTGTTGAAAAACTACTTTTGATGGTATTAATGGCTGGTGGATCTCTTCTAAATCGTCTTCTGAAAAGTCTTTGAACTGTTATTGGAGAGTTGGATTCATGAAACCAAAGAACACGTTGAACTTTTTCTTGTTTTGTTGTCATTTTGAAAATTTGACAATGAATCAGTAATTGTTGTTTGATTAACAAATGAATAAGAATACAAATGCTACCAATCTATGTAAGTAAAACTTTAAGAAATCAACTGTCAATGATGTATAAAACATCTACTATTACCAGCGGAAACCCGTAGTAATTTACTTTTTTTATCCGTCAAAGACTTTGTGGACACCCGGTATAATCTAACAAAAAAGAAACTAAATGTACCGAAGTAAAACCAAACCAGTTGTTTGAAGTTTGTTGTTGAAGATGGTAGAATTTCTGAGTTTGAAACATGACGGGCGTTTTCCATAGTTTTTTTAGTGAACAAGAAGAACACGAAGTTCTGAATCTGATCCAGCAGCCAAAATATTTCAAAACATTTGACAAAAATATTGGATCTTACTAAGTTTTTTCAAAATAAGTCATCGCTTATTATAGGTTTCCTTTGAAAAGGACGAATTTATATGTGTACGTAACTGCGAAATATCAATATAATTTCTCAAAATTGCTGGTGACTCTGCACGTGTTATAAGCTAGCTGGGAAACTAATATAAACTTTTAACTCTGAACAGTTAAAGTTTCACTCTAAATCAATTAACAGTCGTTGTGATAAAAGTCAAATTCCAAACAAATTACTTCAAAGAGTTAGATGCAATTCACAATCTTTTACGAAAGAAGAGTCTCAAGCCCCAAATCCAAGTGCGGAGCAAATTTCCTTAATAGGATCAGCGAGTTTATCGCCAAGCCCGGGGCTTAAGCCCGTCACAACTTGCCCCCACCTCCCCACCCTTCCTACACAAGCACTTGGATACCTAATGTATTGAAATACCCATCGCCTTTCCAAACATTGAAACTTTAGTATATGCAGAAGGTTTTTATATTTAGTTACAAAAGTGAATGGCATATATTTTGAGAAGGTTTCTACTAACTTTTTAAAGTTTCATATAGAATTTAAATTAGTACCAAGAGGGAGTAAATTTGTAAGGCTGTATATAAAATATAGCCTTACATTGGGTTAGTTTAAAATTACAAATTATAGCTCAAAAAGACCAAACTGGAAGGACTGTTCTTCTCTCGTTAACAATTTCAAAGTGATAAATAGCTGTGTTCATAGCTATGTTGACTACCGATAGACGTTTGCCACCACCAACTAATCAAGCCTTCACCGAGGTCTCCAATTTGAAAATATTTGACACTATCAAAACCATTGATTGACATCGATTTTGTTACTACATAATTATGTCTGTCAAGATCCGCCTATCTTAACTTTGACTGGACGATTTTTTAGCGTTGAATGCTTCTTCAAAATGTGTCGTTCGATTTGGTTATGGACTGTACAGGGTGTCCTATAAGTAAAGTGCCAGACTCTAGGAAAAGATTATATGGGTCAAAATAAAGAGAAAATCAAGAATAAACATTTTTCCAAAAACGTTTAGTTAACCAGATATTTGCCATTTTATATTTTTCACCAATTATTTATTATCTCCAACACCATTTATCGGTTTTGACTCAAACTTAAAATAAATTTGTATCTAAGTAAGACCATTTATGGAAAAGTTTACCAGGATGATCTAACATATCATTTTAAAACGGTGGATATTTTATGGTAATTTTAGGGCATTTCTGGCGTTACACCTTAAATAGCGAATAAACGGTAAGTTTAACGATAAAATGTTAAGGCTAACGTTTTGTAGTGAATTGTGTTACCTATCTATTGACACCAAGGTCATAAAAAGCCATTGGGAAACAACGAAGCCTTAGGGAAACTCTGGCTGAAAACAGATAATTTTCCACCTTATTATCTTGATGTTTGCTACGGTTTCCACTGTAACTTTGTTGATTCTTAATCGACTTTTTTTACCTTGGTGTCAATAGATAGGTAATAAAGTTCGCTACAAAACGTTAATTTTTAAATTTTATTGTAAAACTCATCGTTTATTCACTATTTAAGGTGTAACGCCAAAAATACCATAAAATAGCCACCGTTTTACTATGATAGGTTAGATCATCCTGGTAATTTTTTCCTTAAATGGTCTTACTTAGATACAAATGTATGTTAAGTTTGAGTCAAATCCGATAAATGTTGTGGGAGATAATAAATAATTAGTGAAAAAATATAAAATGGCAAATATCTGGTTAACTAAGCGTTTTGGAAAAATGTTATTCTTAATGTTCTCTTTATCTTGACCCATATAACCATTTCCTATAGTCTGTCACTTTACTTATGGGACACCCTGTATAGGTTATAATGTATTTTGGTTTGTGTACAGTTAGTAAGCAACGGACGCCAAGGGACATTTTTGCTCGAGCTTGCAGGTTGTTATCTCCTGTACACACTGCTTGTATGGTTTTAAATCAAAACACTAACTTAAGTTGTTGTTCGACTTTAGAAGACTTTCGTTAAATACTCCAAGGGAGCAATGGACTGCTCGAGGAACACAAGTTGATTAGCGAAAGATAACTTGGTAGAGGGGATGTGGCGGCAACTGATGGGTTTGGGGAGAATAGGGAAACCCCATCAAGAGACAGTGGCCGTAAACAAACCCTTACTGGTCCCCTCGCGCGAGCTTGACTCCGAGACACCGAGAGGGAGGATACACAATCTCAAACAAACAAAAATAACCCTGACTTAACTAACAGGGGTATTTAGATGTTGTTGTCGTTGTATGGAATAAGAAAAGATTAATAATAACCTTGAGTTTAAAATGTGATTGAATAATTTGATGCAGAAAGCGCAGCGCATAAGTGCTAAAAAATAACATCTTGATTTCTTTGTAAAAAGTAGTTGTTAAATGTAAATACATGGTTTTATACAAAAAAGAGTACTGTATGCCTCTTAAATGACGGAAATACAGGCCAATAGAGCCATTTGGTACAGAAAAAACATACAAGTTTAAGTACTACTACTAAATATTTCCTGAAAAAAATTGGATTTTGTAACTAACACCCTTTCTGCGTCAAGTGATTCAATAACGCAAGAAATTGTGTGTTTTAATCACATTCCCACTCAAATCAGTAATCAGTAATTTATTGCCAAAACCCCAACGTGTAGGCAAGTACAGAAACATTTAATTAATGTATAAAAAATATGGATAAAACAACAAAAAATTAAATAATATAACAAGTAAAGTAAAATAAATAAGTTAAAACAATAAAAAATTATAACCAATAAATAAATAAGATGCAAAAAATAATTAAAAAGTAATATAATATTAAAATAAAAACTTCCACAAACAATCTTCTAATGGCGAAGCCCAATTTCATTATTTTGTCTTGCTGCACTATTTCTTAATAATTTCAACTTCAAAGAATTCGTCCGTACTTAGAAGTGGAGCCAGTAATAATTTATTTTTAACAATTGTATATCTTTATATTTTTCTATAACAATTTTATATTTCTTTTTTAATGTATTAATAATTTTACTAGTCAAAATAAAAGGAAGCAAGAAGGGGGAAAGGAAGGAAGCCTGTTGTATAGTAGGCTAAATACATCAAAATATAAGAAGTTTTAGTATTAACTTATCTCAGCCAAAAATCGCATCTTCCAAATGAAAATAAACCAATAGTTGTCCTAATATTGGAAACACTTTGATGCACTAAAACGAAATACCGTTATCAGATAATATTTTATCACAAACTGAATAATTACAACAGTGCCACAGCATTAAACAGAATTTCTTCTAGCCATAATAAATTTTTATTAAACAATTTAATTAATCCAAAATGTACGAAGGCAAGTACCGTATACATGACTCGTATAATGTGTTGGAAGCTATCAGTGACAATGTTTGACCACTATCTCTGTGACTCACCAGCTGAGGGCCCGGGCCCGAGGATGGACTTCAACCCCTGGGCCCCGCCACGGGATGACTTCAGCGCTCTCTCCGGAGCTCGACCAGTGTCCGTCAGTCAGCTGTGTGAGTTGTCGTGTGCTTTGCTGGTGATTTGCCAAGGAGTTTGTAAGTATTGTAGTGTATAAGGTTGTGGTTAGTGGGTACTATTCTTTGCTTTTGAGGTTTAAATAAAGTTATAAATTTAAATAATCGAACAGTTGAAATTGATAGTCTATTTTTAGCAAATTTCCGCAGGAAATAGAGTTATTAATTTCCATTGCCGTATAAAACGAAATTTTTTGAATAACTCTACCAAATAAAGTTAACACAAATTTAATAGGTTTAATAGTTAATTAAAAACAGTGTTAAAGTTGTAAAGCTTTTATACATACCCTGTACTAAAACCTAATTTAAAATGTATGTCTTGATACATAATTTCCTCCATCACTCGTCCCAAAGTGTATTTTCGATCCTCCTACCTTTTGACGTCCTTAGCTGCTCCTTGGACGTTAAATTTTAGCTGGGATAAAAAACTATACATATTATACTATCCATTATTATTTCATTTATTTGTAAATACAATTAAAATTGAGTCAGCACTGACCGATTAGTAAAATATTCAACTTCAAATTATTCTACCAAGTTCTAGAGTTACACATGTTTGCCCCATTAGAAAAGAAATGCATTTTATTTTACCACACCATGTATAAATGAGCAGAGGAGTACTTCTGTAATCTAAGTTCTTGAACAAACATTGAACATTTTACTTATTTCTTTTAAATAGCCTGCCCTATCACGAATATATAACCAAAGAAACCTCTAAGTCTGTCAAATTCTAGGGTGATATTTAACCTCAGAGGTTAAATAGGGGTTAGCTATAAAGAAATACATGAAACACTATGTAAATGCAAGACTCGTAAGACCAAGGTTATTATGAATGTTCAACTATGGTTTATAGACAAATACCGTGCTATTATGTAATATTATTATCAATCTGTAAAGGAAAAGCAAACGTACCGCGTGACTCCAAGACTTTGAGTGGGTACACACTATACAGTCTCAAAATATTAAGCACCTAAATAAAATTATTTAATGTTATTTTTAGACACCGTTCAACCATCATAACTGAAATCGGGATACCGAACACCCTCCACTATCAATATATTAACCTCGTGCACTCATGGTTCACAATCTTGTGCCCATCTTGCATGAACATAGTCTAAATAACTATATGCATCTAAATAAAATAAGAGTAATTTATTCAGGAGGTTTTGTTATAAAGAAACAAAATTCCGTGTGTGTAGATTTTGTTTGGGCTATGATTTCGTCCCTTTACGTAATAAATAAAAACTATATCTGGCAGAACTTGAAGCAGGTTTGTGTTTTAAGTAGTAGCGCCACAGGGGGTGAGTTTTGAACTCCTGGGCGTCCCTGCTTGTCACACAGTCCTACAACGTCTTCAGAGTAAAGGAACGACTTTAATTATTTAGGTTAACATTTGGAAATGTGTTGGCAACACTAGCAAGAACGTGCAGTGGCAGGTTCGTGCCTTTAAGTAGTTGCGCCGCAGGTGTACTTAGATCTACCCCTGGGTGTTCCTGCTTGACCCATGAATTTGCATTGTCTACTCGTCAACATCCCGCTCCAACACACGGTGAAGGAATAACAATAACATTAGTTATTCCGGTTGTTATTTACAGCAGATTATGTACATGTGCATAATATGTACTTGCATGTAACATATTCTAAATATTTCCATCTGAAGTAGAAATAATAAATTGTTCTGAGGTTTTGTTATTAGGATTCAAGTTACTGTTTTAATACTGCGCAGTATGGTCCGGAGAAAGTGATGTTACAGAGGGCTGCAGTCCAAAATACCACGCCATGATAAATAGTATTACTGTGCGTTTCAAACTTTTACAGGAAAGGTAGTTCAGTGTGGACTGAAATCCAATTTTCCGAATTTTAATTTGTTTTGAGTAAAATGTATTTGAAAAAAGTAAAAATACAGGTATTTTTAGAGCTCAAAACCCAATTTAAAATTTGATATTTAATAGTTTGTTATTTTATTGCAATCTGAAGAGGGTTTCTGTCACAGACCAAAATATAGTTTCAAATTAAAAATAGTTTTATTTTTATTGAAAAGGAAGGCGTGAAAGAAGGCTTTCAATAATTGATATTTAAAAATGTGACTTCAAACTCACTCCAACCCCTAGATAACCTTTTCGACATCATATACAACTTGTCATACATAAAGAAAGTTATCTCGCTTAAAGTTTAGTGGATCCGTAGCGGATTGGTAACGCGCGCGACTCTGGAGCTCATCACTCCGGTGGCGTGGGTTCGATCCCCGCAGTCACCACTTACAATTTGTAATGAGACTAATACGGTGACGCTAGGTAAAGGTCGAGGTTGAGTGGTAGAGAGGACTCTGTGGTTCTAACTTCGCCTCGTTAAACAAGACAAACTTTACCTTTGGTTAAAACTTTTTATAGCATAAGAGCAGTATTCTTTTGGATTCCAAACCCTCGCCACTAAAAGGCATTGGACATCTAGGCGCTTGAAAACATATAATTATTTTACGTCCGTGAATATAGTCATCGGCCAGACCAGAAAGTCATATACAGGGTGTTTTTTTAAACGCAACCCAACTTTCAAACTTTATAAGGCATTCTTTACGAGCATCATAAGGTCATAAATTGTATCATTGGTTTTTCACTTCAATACCTATCAGATGGTATGTATTATTGCAGTAATATAGTGGTTTTGATTTGCTAATTTGATGTTATTGTAAAATAAACGCAATCATGGTTTTAGCAAAGATCAAGAGTGCTTATTGTTGAAGAACACTTAAGAGCAAGATAATATTTTTGTCAGAGGAATTTGTGTCAGGTTTACAGTTTTAATATCAAGTATCCAGATGTTAGTGGCTGTCTGATTTTGTTGTTTCAAAATTTTGAAAGATTTCTTTAGGAGAATTTTCTAATTCAACCCTAACATTGTCCGTCACCTCTTCATTCAGTACAGTTCGCCTTCTGTTACGTTTCCCGTTCCCTTAGAACCTATTTTGTTAAACTTTTTACAAACCTGTGGATTTAGATTTGTTTGAAATATTAAAACCTGTAAACCTGGCCCCAAATTCCTCTTGACAAAAAGGACATTTTCTTCTCTTAAGGACTTTGATCTTTACTAAAACCATGATTGCGTTTATTTTACAATAACATCAAATTATCAAATCAAAACCACTATATTACTGCAAAAATACATACCATCTGATATATTGAAGTAAACAAACCAATGATACAATTTACGACCTTACAGCGCTCGTAAAGAATGACTTACTAAAGTTTGAAAGTTGGGTTGCGTTAAAACCCCACACCCTGTATTTTAACGCCCTTACAGCGCATCCTTAATTTAAGATCCGTCCTTTTTTGTTATTTGAATGCAAGTGGTTTTATATTGATGTGTCAGTAAATTTGTATTGAAACTATCTAGATTGTCTGGTATATATAAGAAGGGAACAGAAACCCATAGGTACATACTCCAGTATATGATGTTATGATCAGGCTTATTTTCGTCGTTATCAACACCGAAGTCAAAGTCTTTATTTATACAGTTGAACAAGGCTGTTTTTTGTACAAGTCAATACAGATACAAGATACAGATTTTTGTTGATACAGATGTCAATTTTTACTATTGACTACATTTAAGAACTAAAAAAGAAACACATTTTACCTTTAGAGATATGAAAATACCTAAAAATGATCTCTCTCCTTCCCTTGTATTACTTTGTATGACTTGCTGGCTTGCACTATCTATGAGCTTAGGGCTTCTTCGAGGCTGTAGAAAGCTGTCCGTTCAGGTACTTTCTCAATTCTGCTTTGAAGCCATGAAAATTGTTTGAGTTTTTAAGTGGCTTGATACCGGGAGCCAATTGAAAATTTTGGGTCCGTAAAAATTGAGTTTTAAACAAAGACAGATGAAATTTATCCGATTGTAGTTTGCACTTATGCCGAGTAGAGTACTCGTGCTGTGCTGAAGGAAACAGGTTGGTGATTTTTGAAGACGAAGATCGAGGAGTGATAAATTAAGAGGTTGGTTAGAGTGAGAATTTGACCCGTCAGAAACAGCTCTCTACAGCTTTCACCTGGTCTCAGTCCCCAAACAACCCTCAAAGCCCTCTTTTGCAAGATGAAGATCCTATTAAAATTTATAAAACCTGAGAAACCCCAGAAAATACCCCGAGTATGTTAACATTAGAAACAGTACAGATAGTTTCTGGAGCAGAGCAGATCTGTGGCTTAAGTAGTTGCGCCGCAGGGTGTGGTTTTACTCCTGGGTGTTCCTACTTGTCCCATGGATCTGCACATCAACAAGGGTGGATTCCAATTGCCACCCTTGAAAGTGAAAGTTTAAGGTGATCCGAATTGCCACCCCGTGAACATGGATGAGCAATTACAGTACGCATCGCTACATCCCCCACACGGCAACTCTCCCTGATTTACCCTAACTCAAACCATTATAGTTGTTTCTTGAATATTTCTACAATAATGTATTAATACAATAGTTGTTGAAAATGTTGATTTCTTACGATTTTTGATAACATTTTCAAATTTATTATACAGTTTATGAGATTGCTAGCTGAGTTTGTGTCTAAGATAGCCATGATGCACCAAAGCTTTTAAACCCGTGTTTATTTGGTTGAACGATAGATACAATTTATGGAACGGGTCTTCATTCTGTTTTGGTTTAAAAATTAGACATTCATGCCTTATTATGTTTCTAAATTATTGAAAATTTATTCACACCTTTGCCTTGCAGCAGCTAACTATATAGTCCCATGCTAGCTTCTTAGATATTTTTCAAACACAACTTTAAACACTATGCTATAACCGTGGCTGTTGTATAAACTGTATACATGTTTTTGAATTGCAAACAAGAAAAGTGAACGAATTGGAAAAACAACACATGTAGACAAACTCGACTGCTACAATATTAAAAAACAACTATAAGTGTTTAAGTTTTCATTTTTTCACCACTTTGCATACCTTCCCGCAACTCCAAAATTGTCAAGTGCCGGATAGCTGTCAACGGTGAGGTGAAGCGTACGATAATTGCTCATCGATGTTCACGGGGTGGCAATTCAGATCACCTCGAACTTTCGCTTTCAGGGGTGGCAGTTGAAATTCAGCCCGTCAACACAGCCAAGCAAGCAGTGGAACAAATGAAGAAGATTTAGCAAGAGAAGTGCACCAGGACATACACTCACTATCACTATTTGAGATGCCGACCACTCTCTTGAGGGTATTTTAAGGCAAATATGTGGTGAAGGATGAGTGCAATGAGTGGTAGTAATGAGTTATGAGGTGTAGTCTTGTTACAAACTAAGGCCGACTCTTCCTTAGAATGGGTCATTAATTAATAGCCCAATGACCAATGGAAATACAAGGACCAACGGCTTAACGTGACTTCCGAACCACGTTTGAGTTTTAAGTAGTAGCACCGCAGGTGTGTTTATCTCTACTCCTGGGTGTTCCTGCTTGTAACTTTAACGTGTACTTGTCTTGTCATCTACCGCACTCTAATACAGTGTAACGCCAGCATGGTAGAAGCCGAATGGTAGAGATCACACATCAGTAGAAGTAGGTTCGTGCTTTAAGTAGTAGCGCCGCAGGGGTGTGGTTTTTTACTCCTGGGTGTTCCTGCTTGCCCCATGAACCTGCCTATCACGGAGTTGTCCAAATCGTCTTTTCTCATCTTTTGGTAAAACGTAGAAGGCTACGCTTCAACGACTTTCTTTGTTCGTTGTTATGATGGTATGGAGAGCAAATGCGTTTTTAATGTTGGTAGTCACGGTTTTGTATATGTACTAATGCACCAGAACAATCTTGTTATCTATAGTGACCATCACGATCAAAACCAGAATGACCGTACCGAATTTATTGTATTATTAAAATAAAATGGAAATTAACAGTAAAACCTACACAATTTATTTAATTGTATAAACATGACTAAGAGCTGTATTAAATTGTTGTTGTAAACTAAAACTAAGGAAATAATAGAATGGAATGAAGGAAGTACGTTGGCAACACTGAGAGTAAATAAAACTGTGTTGTTGGCGGGATGTTGTCGCACCTGACGATGGTTGTCAAGGCAACAGACGGCTTAAGCCCAGCCTCCCTCTCAAGACGAAGTTGTGCCCTGAGGGATGGCGAGGGGTGAAGGGTGGAAAGGGAGTACTTGGACCAGGCTACATCAAAATCTGTTGTTGTTACTTGCCTCCCCTACACTTGATTTGTCTTGTCAGATCTACGGCTTGGAAACGTACGTTGCTTGTGCGGTAGCTGCTCACTAAATCACTATTTGAGATGCCGACCACTCTCATGAGGGTATTTTAAGGCAAATATGTGGTGAAGGATGAGTGTGATGAGTGGTAGTAATGAGTTATGAGGTGTAGTCTTGTTACAAACTAATGCCGACTCTTCCTTAGAATGGGTCATTAATTGATCGCCCAATCACCAATGGAGATGACCAACGGCTTAACGTGACTTCCGAACCACGCAGATGATGGTCTGATATGTCTAAACGATGGTGGGAGTTGATGCGGGTATCATCAGATGATCACTGAGACTATCTGAGCCGCTTTAGACCTATATCATCCTCAAAACCTGACCTCCATGAAGCTGGATTACAGGACCACGAGTCTCTAAAACTGTTCAGTTTGAGACGCTTTGAAGAATATATGGTAAACTAACAGGCAAACTAAATGGTTTTATAAGGATATTTATAGGACACTATTTTGTTTGTTTACTTTAAATTTGTAATTTTTAAAAATATACACACAGCCATGTTAAAAAAAGACCCGAGCCGAAGCGCGGGTACTCTCAGCTAGTATACTTATATACAATCATCGCCATTAGCAGTAGAACAGTCAGATACATGTTCTTCTCGGAGTTACTCACACCATGTGTGTTATGTAAACACTCTGAGGTCACAGTTCGGAAGGGTTAAAGTACGGTTTCTATATTGGAACGTCAAACATTGACAGAGTTATCAGGCGAGAGCGTGTTGCTACATTCAGTGCTGGGGTTTGAATTAATCAATGACTCTCAGCTCTGCATTCATGTGTCACTGGTTCCATGTACGTCCGACACTTTCCTAACTCACCGCAGGATGTTTGCCAAACAGATACATGATAGATTTGTACAAGATGTGTGAGGGTAGTTTTAAAGTTTCGTTAGCCAGAAAAGGAAATGAAGCACAGGGTCTTAATAACAAAACTTTACAACTTTAACTGGGTCCGCCTCCGTGATCACCGCAGAGAAAGGCTGAATTCGTCCGTCCAAGGAACACATGACACCGCGCACGTTTAACAATGGGCTAAACAACGTGCTTTCTTTCAACTGATGCGGCCTAACTGTCAAACTCCGGTTGCAAGGGTTTTGTAAAAAGTAGATATAAGGTTTTGTAGAATCCTTATGAAGGTTAAATTCGGATATGTTAACTTTTATGCAAAGAGAAAGAGTTTATCTGTGTTCCTGTGATTAGATGTTTGAAAACCCTATTTTCAGCTTCTTAAATGAGGTTTTAAAACACCCTATATTTTCTAACTTTAACCGATAATAGCATAAAAAATTGAAAAATGAACTACAAGCAAACTTAGATAATATATTTATCTTTCATTTAAGAGTGGTTTCAAATAGCATTAATACTAAAGTCTCCATTTTATTTCCCAAACCTCTGCAACGACGCTCTCCCGAGCAGGTGAGGCGGACCCATAATTTCTTACTAAACATTGGAACCTCGTGTTAACTTAATTTGACAGTGGCTTTAAAAGTTTTATTTTTATAATTTTATTACGATTGTTTTGTATTGTTAGTTGCATAAAAATTAATAGAACTTTTAATAGTTGCATTTGATGGTCTAATACTTTCTTAGGAAGCGGTGAACGCTATATTACGACCGTAATATGACGCAACATGAACTTTTATTTTAACCACGATCATATGGGGATGTTTTCTAGAGAGCTGTGGCCGCTTACATATTATCGCACTAAAAACAAGCCATTAAGTAAACTAATAAACTACCAGAAATTATAAAATATTGAACTAGTATATTTCATCACTCGTGTCCCCTTTTTGACACGAGAGCAAGTTATTGGCTCGGCTGCGCCTCGAACGTTAAATGACCGAGGGTCAAAAAGACACTTTCGGGCCGAGTGATGAACGATACTTTTTGTCATGATGGAAATAATAATGGGAAATTAATATCAATACTGGTTGTAGTATTGTATATTATTGTATTGTATAGTAGTCTTACTCTAGGGCACCGCTTAAAACATGTAGTAAAATCCGAAAAAAATGTTTTGAACTGGTTAATGTACTTAAATGTGGAAGTTGTTTCTCTAGAAGCAAAGGTTTATTGAAATTGCTGCGTACAATTAACTTCGTACAAAACAATACGTTTTTATTTCGAAATTTAAAACTTGATTTTTTTAAACGTAGAGCTCGAAACTTTAGTATCAAAATTTTACTTGGCAAGGAAGTTTTAAGTTTTTGCTTTTATATGCTGCAGGATTAATGTCTCTATTACTTCCAGAGAAAACGTTTACCATATAAGTACATTAACCTACTCAAAAATAGTTTGTAAAACTTCCCCATCAAAACGCCGTTCGGGCTCTATCTAGCCACCCCTTAAGAGGTACTCCAAAAAGATTTAGGAACAAAGGGATAGTAGTACAAATATTTAATAATTATAATTATAGTTTCATTTTAGATACATAAATGTGTTGAAAACTCGAACTAACTTTTACTATTGTAGGTTTAATTGTGGAGCTAGCAGCGGCGTGGACCTTGCCAACCCTGGCAGTAAACTGGCTGATCTTCCTGGACAGTAAAGTTCCCCGCAGTAGAGTCCCGGCTCCCGGTTATTGGCTCAACTTTTACTGCCGACCTTCTCCGCACTCAGTTTTATGAATTGGAGCAAATACACCTTCCACCAAAGTTACGATCTCTTTGCGTTATTACGTCTGGGTTTCTTAATGCAGAATCGTAACGAGTCTTGGATGAAGATAGGACACTAATCAGGGTTTCTTCTAGATTGTTGGCAAAAAAGTGTTAGTTATTTTAAATAATTAATTGACTGGGACTCGTGGCGTGGTCCTGTAATCCAGCTTCATGGAGGTCAGGTTTTGAGGATGATATAGGTCTAAAGCGGCTCAGATAGTCTCAGTGATCATCTGATGATACCCGCATCAACTCCCACCATCGTTTAGACATATCAGACCATCACCTGCCTGGTTCGGAAGTCACGTTAAGCCGTTGGTCCTTGTATTTCCATTGGTCATTGGGCTATTAATTAATGACCCATTCTAAGGAAGAGTCGGCCTTAGTTTGTAACAAGACTACACCTCATAACTCATTACTACCACTCATCACACTCATCCTTCACCACATATTTGCCTTAAAATACCATGAGTGGTCGGTATCTCAAATAGTGAATAGTGAATGAAATGGTTGAGATATTCTGTAAGTGTTTAGTTTACAACATACAAAATAAAATTGTAAATGCTTTAGTCCACTGCCACAGAGCTTGGTCTGTTGGGCAGGACTCTTTTTTACATCTTCCTTAGGCATCCCTGAGCAATTGTACCAAGTTTTAAAGAGTTTGATTTTTCCTCGATTCGTCTAATTTGACTAGGCTATTTCTAACAGCTACAGCGACTAAACCAAAGGTGATAAACAAGAACAGTCAATCAAACCAAACATCAGTGAATTTTCTGTTAAAACTGGCTGATTATGGAAAGCAAACAAAGCATTGTAACTTGCGATTGTTGACGTTTTATAAGACAATTAACTTTAAAAATAATAACTAATTAACATGAAATAATGACATACCTCTCGAAACGTTGTTTTTTAGACACAATAACCGGTAGAAAGGTCTATTTATTTTAATGTAATTTAATTAATTTCCAACAATTAATACAGCCAACTTTGCTATCAATATAAAGAAAATGATAGTAAAGAGATCGTACACAAAGAACGACTTCATAAATATGTTATGCTGTATCTACCTAAAATATGGCCTACTTGTTGTGGTTGTGCTGGTCAAGTGACCAGGGGAGGGGAGGGCCAAGGATAGTTTTCTGTTGGTGAGCGTAGAGGGGAGGCTGAGTAAGTTGTGACGGGTTAAGCCCCCCTCCCCTACTGCTGATCCCTTTAAGGAAATTTCCTCCGCGCCGGGATTTGGAGCTCAAGTGGCTTCTTAGCAAAGGGAATTTATAATTTGTTTAGCAGCGATTAAAACTTATTCACGCTTAGTCAAATAAGTTCCAACTTTATTCTAAGGTTCTCAGAGCTTCTTCGGTTAAAATGAATGTTACAATTTCATGTTTTTCTTTGTTTAATAACACAACCTCTTTATTACTTTCTTTATAGTAAGTTAATTGAACTTTACTATCAAACTGTTAAATTAATGTGACATTTTCATGTTTTCCTTTGTTTTAATAACAAGATTTCTTAATTATTTTGTTCATTAATTTTGGATATATGAAAGAAGATGATATATGAAATTTTATTAATTGACTTCAATGGCCTACTTCTATGTTTTTACTTTTATTTATGTTTTTTGTTTGTGTTTTGTTCTAAATGTATGTATAATTGTAATGCCTGATGCAATCTTATTGTCTGGCAATAAAGAATTATCTTATCTTATCATTACAATAAGTACATTTAATTTTACTAACAGACAGTTTAGATCGTGTGATTGTATCTGGTGATGATATCTACTAAATATGTGTTCAGAATTTAACTTTTAAGATAAATTCCAACCTTATTTGTATGGAGACATATATTCTTGGTGTTATTGTAGGCCTACCACCCTTTAGATCGAAACGCACATTCCTTCTGTCTGAGTATAGGGCGGTTATAGCCCTCTTCATAAGTATCACCGTAAGGGTAACGTAAAATTTACGTGTTAGAAGTTCTAGCTTGCAGTCAAGCCACGGTACATTACCGAGCCATTTATAAATCAAAGTTTTCAATTCGTGGACAAAAAATCCCCGGACCACCCCGACAAAGCTGACCACAGAGTATGAACTGTATTGTATCGTAGAGTGATTAAGTCGACTACTGTATATCAGCAGAGAGCTGTGTGGTGGTAAGGGGTGGGGAGGGGAGGGGTGATCATTTGTGGCCTTTGATATCGGGTACAGGGTAACCAGTCATAATTACCCTTCTGGCAGAGACTGTACCGCGGTCTGCACGCGCGGACTGTACCGGGCTTAAGCCAAGCTTTACATAACAATAGCCAAGCCCGTAGTTACGTATGCAACAACACAAAGTTATATAAATTGCTTCCTAGATTACACCGCCGATGTCATAACCGTGTGCGAGAGGGATTTTTATTAATCCCTCCATTTCAGTTGGTATTACGGGTTGCCGGCGCTGTGAGTCATGTGTCATACATCGCCCTTTAAAACAATACCCCGGATATCATTTTTGCCAATTTTTAACCTTTTTCGTTACGACCGGTATCGGCTTGACTTTAGCGACTAATGCCACTTGACTTATTGTATTTGCATTTTCAACGTAGTGAACGCGGGATGATGGAAATTATTTTATCGCTCATGGATCATTGGATAGTGTGAAGTGTGTGCACATTGTTTAACCATTAGAATAACACTCTTTTTTAACTAAAGTACTTACACAATTTTTTTTGCTTATTATGTTTTGTAAAGTATAATAATATTACAACCACTCATTGTTTATTTCAATTTTAAAATATGTTATTCCCATTTCGAGAAGTACTTCGAATTTAAGAACCTTATATTTATTCTGCATAAAGCAGACATTTGAACTATTTTTATCTAAAAGCCAGAGAATCTTGTGAAAAAGTGAAGAAAATAAATTATTGACCTAACCAGACATATATATTTTTGAATCAGTAAAAAGTAAAAAACGTAACACATACAAACTCATACCATAAGCTAAATCATTAAACTTTTTAAACAAAAATTTAAAATTTCCTCTTTAATACGGATACTTTTGATCATAAAAATAATCAAAAATAAAATTTGTCTAGATCACTTACTTTTTTGTGCCATAGTTTTTCAAACTAAAAGAAATTGTTACATTTTACTCTTTGCATATTGTTGGAAACCCATTTCCTCCTGAAGAGGAATACATAAATATATAAGTACGAAAAATACTGGTTACGTCGCCGTGAGCGAGTATTTAACGCGCTGTGACAGTTGAGTCGGGCAGCAAATTCTCGGAGGTCTGCAGTGACGTCACAGTCTTCACCAGAAACTGGAACATGGAGTGGAGAGTGGGCCAACCTCCTTTACACTAACCTTGGTCAAAACCAAGACTTTTATTGTCAAAAACATTTGCAAAGACAAACGTCACAAATAAAATAGTTATCAATGTAAGAGAACAGAATAAAAAATGTATTAATTCACTCTAAAGGAAAC
Organism: Matsumurasca onukii; assembly: GCA_018831715.1. NCBI lineage: Eukaryota > Metazoa > Arthropoda > Insecta > Hemiptera > Cicadellidae > Matsumurasca > Matsumurasca onukii. The sequence continues at coordinate 11,137,754 of CM032062.1, forward strand.
GTAGCCTCCAAAAGGTCCTTCACACTATAATATTCTTTTTCAAATAAAACTCTTTAAACCTGTGATAGGCATATCAAGTATAGTCCTAACGATTGTGAATTTTAAAGTAAAAAACGTAAAACATTTTTTAGTTAGAAAAAGTTGTCACAAAAAATAAATGATGTAGGGAAAATTTTTTGGATTATTATAATGTTTAGAAATACCCGTTTTAAAGAGGAAACTTTAAATTTTGTTTAAAAATTGTAATGATTTAGCTGGAAGGGATGAATTTGTAATTTCTCTTCAAAGTCAAAAGTTTAAATTGAAAAACATTGCATGTTCGACTTTTTGGAGGCGTTTACGTATAAATTCTCAATTTCTTGACTTTGAAACAACTAATAATTTACTGTTATATAAATTTAACAATATCTCCGAGTTAAGGTGAACTGGTTCACCTCCAGCACGTCATTAAAAGAAAAAATCTTAAAAACACCAACCAACAGCACTTAATCCAGCTGATCTTGTCATTGATGAAGACGGAAGGCCTATCAGGTACTGTAGTTTGATTTTGATCTTTGAGGTCTTAACCCGCACGAAGAGTGCTGTCTTATTTTCTTTGACTTTTGCTCTAAATTCCTTTCTAAATATTACTGAAATAGTTTATTTTTGTCTTCATCTGTTCACTAACTCTTGAATTAAATTTTCTTTGTATGTAAAACACTTAAAATACAGTCTCACACCAATGGTGAGTTTTTGTTATCGTGTTGTTACCTTTCGGAGTTTCAGATGAAACAAATTCAAACCAACTTGTATGTTGGTTGATTATTTAAGTCATAGCTGATATTGGCATTGGTAATTGTGCATTGACATATTTTCACTGGCGCACAGGAGTCAAGTCGACTCGCTATTGAGAAAGACTATAATACTTAAGGTCCAGTTCAATACACAAGTCCTACGTACTACACTCTCTGCTCACCTTGTCCATTAGAGCAGAAGGCGCTCGGTTATTAGTTTTATCGACAGTACCTCTGAACTTTTAAGTAAGTAGCTTGATGATTTTCGGGAGGTATGTAAAAACTCTACATTACATTCTCGTAAGTTGAAAGTTTCACTAAATCAATATTTGAGATGCCGACCACTCTCATGAGGGTATTTTAAGGCAAATATGTGGTGAAGGATGAGTGTGATGAGTGGTAGTAATGAGTTATGAGGTGTAGTCTTGTTACAAACTAAGGCCGACTCTTATATAGGTCATTAATTAATAGCCCAATGACCAATGGAAATACAAGGACCAACGGCTTAACGTGACTTCCGAACCACGCAGGTGATGGTCTGATATGTCTAAACGATGGTGGGAGTTGATGCGGGTATCATCAGATGATCACTGAGACTATCTGAGCCGCTTTAGACCTATATCATCCTCAAAACCTGACCTCCATGAAGCTGGATTACAGGACCACGCCACGAGTCCCAGTCAAGTTTTCATGTATGAGGGCTCTACAAGGATTTGTGAGAAGACCATATAATGCGTGAAACTTGGCTCTAAAACTGTTCAGTTTGAATGCTTATTTAAAAATATATATCTATAGCAAGCGTTCGTTACAACTGTGTTGCAACTTTTATTGTAAACCTGTGGGCACGTTCAAGGGGAATTACTAAGGTTATATTTAATTTAAGTAGACACAATTATTCAAAGATTACCTGTTCAGTATATTGCCCAGTATTTAAAGGCAATTATTTGTTAACGCCTCTAAATTGTCTGAATTTTGGTTAACATTGGCTTTATTCAAAAGAGGTATATAGAAATTTGAAAGACTACATAAGCTTGGAAAACTTATATCAAAATATTATAGTGAATTGTTTTAGAGCCAAACTATTATGGTACACTATATTGACCGTGTTTTGTAACCTTTACTTCTCGTGTCTCATGAAGAAACGTAACATACTTAACCAGTTATTCAAATTCTCCAATTGTTTAATGTTGGAGAACCTATATTAGGTGATCAGGTTATCAGGTGATGATACCCGCACCAACTCCCACCATCGTTTAGACATATCAGACCATCACCTGCGTGGTTCGGAAGTCACATTAAGCCGTTGGTCCTTGTATTTCCAGTGGTCATTGGGCTATTAATTAATGACCCATTTTAAGGAAGAGTCGGCCTTAGTTTGTAACAAGACTACACCTCATAACTCATTACTAACACTCATCACACTCATCCTTCACCACATATTTGCCTTGAAATACCCCATGAGAGTGGTCGGCATCTCAAATAGTAATTTAGTAATTTAATTTACTAATTTAATGTAGGCCTATAGTTTATTTTTTGTTGGTTGAAGTAATAATCCGTATTCTACGAGGAGAGGTGAAGGGAAATGAAAATGCTCATTTTGTAACAATGTAAATTAACAAAACCTATTTAATCACTCGTCCATTGAGTCTACTACATACACACACAAGTATACAAATTGTACAGATACACAGCGATGAATTGACTGACAAGTCGCACTGCATTCTGGGTAATAGAACTATAGCTGCTAGTTGTAATAATTGTTCAAAAATAGCTTAATACAAGTTTAAACAAAACAACTTTATTTTGTTGTGTATGGCAGCTGCAATTTATGGTGGAGTATTTACTGTATGACCATAAAACTAAGTGTTCATGTATCATAGTTCTTAAAGACTACACAAAACTCTTTATAAGTTAATTTTCAATGACAACAGCTGGCGCCAGCCACCATTACTCATTCTATCGTAAATTTCAAAGAAGTAATCAAGCAATCAGAAGTGGTAATCATATCTTTAATTTGATTTATTACTGAACTTTTTATACAGTTGACAGAGTCGTAGAGCACTCGAAGTAAACATGATGAAAGATTCGCTTGACAATTTACACAAATACTAATTAACATAGATAACACTTATCAGCAAACACTCGTTCTTATCTCATCTCAAGAACAACCTGTCGCAATTTATCATGTTGCCTATTAGATAAGTTCTAACAGCTGTGAAATCAGCTTTAATGTGGAAATGTCATAAAGCGTTCTTTTCTTCAATTTCACGAAAAGCAATCATAATTTTGTTGTAAATGGAACAAAACATAAAATTTTGATACCGAAAAGTGCATCGTGAATTACTACTCATTGTAGTTGTTCAAGATATCTTTGAGCAAACTGTAAGAACTTTAAAAGGTTTTGTGGCTAAGCGCTGAGCTGAATATTGTAAAATTACGTTTATAAAGAATTGTATAAATGTGGTAATCATGAAAGTTAGCGAATACTTTTGTATAGTCCAAAAGAAAACACGTAGCTTCAAGTATAACATTGCTGTAAATTAAAATTCCAAGATCCTCCCTTTTGCGCGTATGAATGGTGCTCGTTTTTACTGAAGCGTATTCGAACGTTTTGCTTTTAGGTTGTATAACTACTTTGGTATTGGTAATATACCAGTTTACTATTAACCTTATGAGAAAATAAAATCTTCAGGAATTATGCTGAAAGTTAGGAATAATAACAACTTTGATGATGATTTTAAATGCATTTGATATTAAAATTCACTAACCGATGTTGGATGGCCTGGCCAAGTATTTACAACGTCACTTGTACCGAGGAAGTAAAACAGATTAAATCTCAGATTGAAATATTACTATTACATTGTATCAGCTAGTATTTTAAACACCAATATATAGTTAAAAATAATTTTAAGTTACCTGATGGTAACGACACCATACACACCCTTAACAAACTGATTTAGACAATATTTACCAAACAAAAAGTATATACACTACAATTTTAGACAATTGGTGCTAGAATGCAGGAGCTACTTGTCAGCCATATCGTGAAATTATACAAAAATGACGACACCGTTTGACAATATTATACAAAGGTTGTATACATGTTTTGTTGTATACAATGATTGATACGTAAGTAAGTACTGTATAGATACACAAGTGTTATTGTACAAGTATACAAGGGCTGGTGCTTGCCCGAGAAGAAAAGTACTGTCAGGTACTTAATATTGCTTCATATAGTACAAGTTAGATAGTGCTAGTTATATACATCATACTGGCTCAGAAATCTTCCCAGAAAATAAGTAAATTATTGTCCAAAGTGATTGTTACGTGTATGAAATAATATATGTTTGAACGCAGCGCAATGTAAGAATTTATTCTTTGGTACTAATGTGCAATGGATACATTTCCAAAAATGAGCATTTGTTATAAAGTAAACATAATGTAAACTGTATGTATTTTTGCCACAACGATGATGTTCATAAATGAAATTACAGCCAAAATGTCATTGAAATAAGGTCTTGCAGGTAAGTGAACAAGCCTACATCATGAAATAAGTCCCTACGGAACCGAACTGTTGTCGAATCTGTCTCTCCACAGTGAGCTACCTAGGAGAAATGTTCATCACCTAAGTTAGGTGAAGACATACTTTCACAAACAATAAGAAAATTTGCTTGTTCCAATGAGAAAGCTACCTAGTATCACTTAATCAGGTTCGGCTACTAACATAAAATCCACAAGGCTTGTTAACAAATTTCTGAGCCAGTTAAAACAAATATTACAAAACTCTTTGGCTTCGCGTACAAAACATCACTGTTATAAGGTCCCTTGTTGCAACATGTCCAAATCAATGTCACTGATTAAGTTGTCTTGGAAGTTTCAAAAATCCTGAGTGTCGATGGCACACTTGTCGTCCCCTGCACTCTCCTGCTTGATGTCGGTGTGGATGAGGTGCTGGACCGTGTATCTGGGTCAGACCGTGGCAGCCCCGGGTCTGTCAGACCCTGCAGTAGCGTACTGGCAGGCGCTCAGACTTCCAGAGACTCGTCCTGAGGAACTGCAGACCGCACTCGAGGTCGTGGCTACTGGCGAGTAACAGAACCCTGAGGAATGCTGCTTCGCCTTCAGTCTCAGGCTGGCAATACTGCACACACATCACAACATGTAATCAACCTATCTATAGGCATGGGGATGCTGCTGGAAATAACATGAATTCTACAGTACATCGACATGAGGTCTCGATCTACCACATTTTTCTGTCATAAAGAGGGCTTCATGGGAAATCCCATGAATTTGCACACTGGATGACATCATACACGAAGGCAACCAGTATTATCTACAAATATTCCCACCACTCAAATAAATTACGTATACTATAGAGGCTAGTTAAATCTACCCAATATCCGAAATTTACCTATACGAGTAGAAGCAAGTAGCTAAATTCACCCATCACCACCCAACATCTTCCCACAACCAGAAGCAGCTAGTCCTAACCCTTAAGATTTGAAAGAAGAGTTACCTACTTGTATGGAACTAGGGGAGAGAGATGCAAGTGGGTGTACCTCTACCTGGAGGTCATGACGTTGCAGGGCTCGCGGTACATGGAGTAAGGGGCGGCAGGGGGTGCGTAGGGGCAGGGAGAGGCGCCGGGGGCAGTGGAGGCAGCCAGGGGGGCAGTCATGGCAGGGGGCAGCATGGAGGTGGCACCGGACACTGAGGTAGCAGCCGCCGCGTTGAAGCAGTTTACACTGCTCTGGTGGTGGTTCACAGAGCCCAAGGGGTTGACCGACCACGGGAATGTCTTCGCTCCCAGCGGGCTGGGTACCTGCAATCAACACACGACGATAGTAAAATATAATAAGCATATACAACATATTTTACAAAGATTCAAAGTAAAGCATACTTCTAATCTCTTTTCATCGAACAGAGAAAATTCAGCTACGCAAACTAAAAGTACAAACTCGTTCACGTGTAAAAGAGTGTTCGCCTCACCTTGGTGGCCCAGTTGTTGTAGGACGAGTAAGCCGAGGAGTATAGACTGTCGGTGTCTCCGAAGGGCTGCATCAGCCCGTTGAACTGACTGCTGAAGCCGTTCTTGAAGTCAGCGGCGGCTGCGGCAGCGGCGTTCATCGCGTTCTTCTCCCGCTTGCGCCACTTGGCTCTCCGGTTCTTGAACCAAACCTGCAAACAAACACCTGATTGAACTACTGTATTTTGTTTGTTTTCATCCATATAGTAAATACAAATTTCCTCCTCGTATTTGCGTCACTGCTTGCGGTGTAAAGTCACGGCGCGTTGAGTCCTTTGAAATTTCTCCAAGAGTCAACAACAACATCGTAAGGCTAAATTTTCCTGTCACTATAGCACCACGTTAAGAGTGCACAGTACCTGTCGGCCATTTTGTTTTTTCCCATGAGAATAATGTAAAAACAAGAATTTTCTTGAGACACTTCACAACTATAGTTTTTATTGCATCTTTTTTTAAATAAGTTATCTTGAAAGATAACAATGTATTGCAGTGGTTCCGCTGACCACCTTTTGAAAATGTTATTAGTTAACTGGCGAAAACAAGAAATCAAATACAAAGTGTCTTCAATTTTGTGATAAATGTCACGGTTTTATAAATGCTGATGGGAAGGAGTCACTAAAACATATTTTAATACACTTTTAAATCAAAGTTTATTTCATAAAAATCCGATGGAAACTGTAGGGCCAAGAAAATGCCTGTTTTTACATTGCTCATATGGGACGAAATTAAAGGTCACAGCCACCACTGCGCACTCTTAAGTTGAATAACTTGAACCACCTAAAAAAAGTGAAAAAGTAAATCCCATGATGGAAACAAATGGTTTAAAAATTTATTATTCTACTGAAGTAATAGAATCATGCATGTTTTAATGTAATAGGTGAGCTAGGAATGTAATGAACCTCATAGGCTAAAAAATAATGAAAATGTTTGACATTATTAAGTTACGCAATACATTACTGTTAATTAATCAAAAGAAGTAGTATTCTTGTTACACGAGTATTTAAAACTTCCCAGCAATACACTTTTAAATCTGTGTTAGACACAATTGGTTCAAGATTAAAATACAAAAGTGTTTATTTTCCTTCAAAACATTTATTGATTAAAAGTAAACTGAGTTTAAAAACGACTCCATTGTGTTAAACTCTCAATCAAACGGCTACATTAGTAAAAGTTATAATATAATATTGACTGCTTGTATAACTGCGACATGCAGAAAATAAAAAGGCATACGTAGCATATTAGGGTAAATAGTAAACATTGTTTGAATAATACAGCACTTAACGCAAGCTGATATAAAGTTAAAAAATCAAACATCAAGTCTTGATTGTTTAAAAATCATAACAGACCATTAAACAGTCAAGAGCTGTATCATCAGCATATACAACGTGGAAAAGAACAGGAATTGAAAGAACGAACATCATCAATTGTGAAAATGGCGGCGTGACGAGCGGCAACGATTGTTTCATTGGACAGAACTCGTTCCCCTCGTTGATCGTTAATCTGGCGGCCAATTAAACGAGTCGTTGGCTGCGGGGAAGGGGGATGAGGCTCGTTGCCTGACAACCGCTGGGGGAAGGGAAGTTACTTTATTTGATGTGGAGCGGGGGAGTGTGGGGGATACAAGCTTTCACAGTCACCGTGGAAATGCCGCTCACTGCTTTCCTAACAAAATATATAAAACATATACACACTAGTCTTCATGTAAAATGATCCAATATAAATAATTATAATTGTTTCTTTAGTGTGTGGGTATTGCAAAGTTACTCGTCGAAACAACTTATTTTAATGTAAACAACATTTGAAAATAAATAAAAACTGAACCGCTATTTCTATTATTTGATGGGCGTAATGCAATGCCAGCGTTATAATATAGCTAATTTTGATACATCCGATTGTATTACTGTTGAAACAGAACATCTTTACTGATAAGTATTATGAGTATGTATAGAACTTATTTGGTTTAAATTGTGGTAAATTTACTCAGCAGTATTCTGCAAGTTGTCAAAGTACTTAGCACATGCGTAGTATGAAAATTTAAGTGTTCACTAAATCACTATTTGAGATGCCGACCACTCTCATGAGGGTATTTTAAGGCAAATATGTGGTGAAGGATGAGTGTGATGAGTGGTAGTAATGAGTTATGAGGTGTAGTCTTGTTACAACTAAACGACTCTTCTTAGAATGGGTCATTAGTTAATAAGTAGTAATGCAATACTTTACAACAATAATGGGTGGTCCGATGGTTTGAGCTACACAAAGAAGTTTTCGAGTCACTGTCTGTTAAGTAAATATTTGACTCATTGACTATGCAGTTAAACCTTTTACCCTTTTGAGTAGTTCTAGTGGGGAGTTTAATAGATGATAAGTTAAATTAATAATGGAAAAATGACTGATTGTTTGTAAGTGAAGATACGGAGTGATACATTAAAGTGAACCTAAAGTAAAAAAGAATCCCTTATGCAGTTTTATACGAGGAGGAGTCCAATGAGTCAATATCATTTAAAACAGTTGATGAATTACTCTATAACCTAAGTGGGCACGTTTAACCTTAACGTAATAATATAGGTTTTAGTAACAGTTATTTTAGTTTATTAATAATGGCTCACGCTTTGGAATTTAGTCATTGGTCCATTCATAGCTTTCTAGACATGTTAAGAAAGATTCGGAAGTCACGTTAAGCCGTTGGTCCTTGTATTTCCATTGGTCATTGGGCTATTAATTAATGACCCATTCTAAGGAAGAGTCGGCCTTAGTTTGTAACAAGACTACACCTCATAACTCATTACTACATCACACTCATCCTTCACCACATATTTGCCTTAAAATACCCTCATGAGAGTGGTCGACATCTCAAATAGTGATTTAGTGATTGTTTGAGAAATCGTGTGTAATTTTTAAAAGGCTTCTTTTGAGTTTTACGGGTTACAAGTCTCTTACGAAAAAACAAATAATAAGATTTTCATGTTATGTAGGTTTAAAGTACAATCTCAAGGAGAGGTAGATACAGGAGCACAGGTATGGCACAGGGGTGGTGCGGGGGTTGAACTGAATTTATTGAATGCTTGTTGGTAGTTGGCCTCAGTGGATTGAACTTTTACCCGCATACAACCTCCTCTCACCTGGCTCCGACACGACCAATTCATAACGGCTTGTCTCTAGACCCAACAACAGGTATGTTATAGAGTTTGATTCGTGGTCATATTTATGATCTTGCAAAGTAGTGCATATTTATGAAGCCTTGCAGTTATTTATATAATTATAAAGAATAGAACATCTTCAAAGGTAAAACTTTAACCTACGATTCTTCAGCATTTACACTCATCATACAGTGAAGATCTGTGTCGTCAGCATAATACAACGTGTAAAAACAGAAAGCTGTTCCAAATGCTATAGTCTTACAAAGCGATATATGAATATGCAGCGGTTGGTAATTTCCTAATTAAGCCTTACACTGAGACCAGTTAGGAAACTGTCCAAAATAATTTAGAACATTCGCCATTAACCGCTTGAGGAAGTAAAAATTTACATCCAATCTACGTCAAGTTTTCTCAGCAAGCGGTATTGACTGGGACTCGTGGCGTGGTCCTGTAATCCAGCTTCATGGAGGTCAGGTTTTGAGGATGATATAGGTCTAAAGCGGCTCAGATAGTCTCAGTGATCATCTGATGATACCCGCATCAACTCCCACCATCGTTTAGACATATCAGACCATCACCTGCGTGGTTCGGAAGTCACGTTAAGCCGTTGGTCCTTGTATTTCCATTGGCCATTGGGCTATTAATTAATGACCCATTCTAAGAAGAGTCGGTTTTAGTTTGTAACAAGACTACACCGCATAACTCATTACTACCACTCATCACACTCATCCTTCACCACATATTTGCCTTAAAATACCCTCATGAGAGTGGTCCGCATCTCAAATAGTGATTTAGTGATTTAGTTAGCCTTATTAAATACAATACTGTAATACCTAGGTTTAAAGAACATCTATTTACAACACAGACTATCTTTCAGGTAGTGTCCATGGTCCAAGACTTTGTTTCGAAAAAGCTTAACATTGTTTAAGGATTGCCGATGAGCTAAAAATAGTGAAAATACGGTGATTTAAGAGATCAGGAAAACCCACTTAAAATTGATATACAATAAAATCTGGCTAGAATCTGCCCTTAGTTTATGTAAAAATCACGATGCATACAGAAATACATAAGATAATACATCACAAAAGACCACAGTTTTCGGATTACAAACCTTTATAAGGTCATAAATGATGCTGGTTAGAAGTTGTCGCGAGGTTTCAGAATTACTAGCTCGAGAACATGTGATCTCTTGACGCCCGTGGACTCGATTGGTCGGTCAGAATCCATCGTTACTGCGCACCCTGAACAACGATGTGAATTCATTTTTAAAGACTTGCGCAAAATACAAAAGACCAAAGAAGGGAACTAACTCAGTCATATTTATACAAATCTCTGTCATTCATATATTTCATATTGTATATATATGTATAAATAATATTGCAGGAAAATAAAACAGAACTCGATCTTTACACTTTCCCAACGCACAACTGGTCGGCGAATGCACTATAGGACACAGCAGGGTGGCACGGTTTATGCAGTGCCCACGGCAATAACGGCAGTAATCCTATAGTGAGATATTAAACAGCAAATCAAGCCCCGGTGTCAGCTCCAGTCAGGGGGCTGGTTTGTCACCCCCCTCCCCTTCCCTCGCAAAGGTCACGTGACCACATATACACTCATATGTTTCATTTCACGCCCGGTCCAATCAATCTTGTGCCGGCGCGTCCCGTGGCTTTAATGCGGGGGTTTGAAAATAGTTGGTGACTCGGTTAGTTTATTAAATGTTTGCTGATTTTGGGTTATGACTCTAATGCGATTGTGTTTTGTGTTGATGGTGTTCGGAATCAAACCGAAGGTACACACAGGTTTAAATAAATTGTCAGACGAACTACAAAATCAAACCTTTCCTTTGGAGGTTATAGTTACATTTAACTAAAGAAGAGTAACAAGCAAACTCCAAGTAAAAAAAACTAAATAACTATTTTTAGTGTTTTATTTTTAGTCTAGTTTAACTAAATAACTATGTTTCAAATTTTCTTGATTTTAAGTACACTTAAAATAGTTGGGTAAAATTGTCGTTAATGGGGCTAATTAGGTTATTAGTTTAAAAACCAGAACATGCACAATGTATTTTACCGAAAGTAGTTATTTTCGGAATGTATTCGATTGTATTGTGGTTGTCAGTTTTAAAATCTATTTTGACGGATTGTGTGAACGATGTATCTGAGGGTTAGGATTTTTTCGGGAGATAATGGTGAAACGATTTGTGTTCAGCTATTAGTGATTTAAGTATTTTGAATTTCAATATACATTTTTCAGCTTCTAGTAATGTATATTTAACAGTTTCTCGGAGTGTATATTCAACTTGTATTTTGTCAAATAGGTTAGACAATTTTTATGTACAGCACGAGACGATGTTAGCTCAAACCAGTCGTGCTTCAATTAAAATAATAAAAGGGCACTTCTATTTACTTGTCTTTGTTCAACCTTGTGTCATATATTTTGAAGAGGGTTTCTGTTTGAGAAATATAATTTATTGTTATAGTTTTGAAAAAAGAAGGTGTGGTACCAATTAGCGATCTATAATAATTTTTAATAATAAAAAAAATTTAGATTTACCAATTTCTTATGTTTGAATATTAAACTGAAGCTAGACGTCGTAAAAGATAATACATGCGTAAAAAATTTGAATGACTTGAAGAAGTATTTTTGTTTATGGTTTTGGAGCACTTGCACGTAAGTACGGCTAAACAAAGTGCGTTACGTTAGAAGGTAACAATTAAGTAAACTACTGTATTATTATAATAATGCATGTGCTTATTATTTCTTTTACCGTTTTGGACCACCCAATATTATATATTCACTAAGATTGCTTATGTTCGGTTGATTGAGTGTTTCTGACAAGGACAGCTTTGTCGATCGACAGATAGACAGCCATGCAATTTAAGTGTACAAATATTGGCTACGTGTTTTAAAATTTATTTCCAACATTAGAGCTAACATCTACTAAACGAGTAGGCCTATACTTTAATCGTCTATGGTTCTAATCACTCATGTTACCTATGATTATAAAATTTTCTTCCGTTTTGATTTGTAAATGTTAATTATTGTTGAAGAACAAGGCTACACTTCCCCTCCCAAGGTTAAGCTGTGGATTAAGACAGCATGCGCTGAACCAGACTGTACTTTATTGATCCTCTTCATCTAACCAGACTGTACCAAATATGGCCCTGTTTAGTGTTTATCTACCTTATAGACTTGGCATGTAGTGATTACGTAACACACCAAATAAATTATTAATTTGTGACAATTTTTATGTCATGGGAGAATTTGAGTACAATTGAAAGCTTTTCTCAAAATGCAATGATTCTTATATTACAGAGAGTTTTTAAATGATGCATCAGGTTTTGAATCCCGAATTTACCTTTACTTGCGCCTAAATTAGTGCCGATTACTACATCAAATCAAAATAATTGATTTGCAACAGACAATTATTGTAGAAAATCGTTGAAGTAAAGTTTTGAATTTATTGGAATTTTCATTGCGTTTTATTTTATCTGGTAGTTTATTGAATAGCTTTTGGCCCTAAATTTTGGGGAAGGGAGGCCGCGATTTCTAATCTATGTAGGCTCATTTCTGTGCCTAGTCTCGTAAGAGGAAATCCTGAGCTTCGTTAAAACGTAGCAAATTTAAATTTGTAAAAGAATAACATTTCGTGTACGTACAAAGCACTAAATTAGTAATTTCATTTTGCTTTCTACTTTTGGAGCCTGCTTGTAAATAATGAACTATCTACTTTTAGTACCGGTAGGCCATGTCAATCAAGAAGTTAGCCAGCTAAAGTTTCCTGTTTGAAGTAGTCTTTTTGTATATTGACTTTTAAGTAGGTAAAGGCTTTTGACAAACTAACTCGATTTGCTAATATTTTAGGGTCAGCATGAAACATAACAATAATGTTTAAAATGGTGTAATATTCGTATTTTTCAAATGTGTGATCTACATAACACCTCTATCACACATAAAAAGATAAATTGTATGTCTTTTACAACTTTTGCGAAGTAAACAGCTCATCAGTTTCACTAAATCACTATCTGAGATGCCGACCACTCTCATGAGGGTATTTTAAGGCAAATATGTGGCGAAGGATGAGTGTGATGAGTTATGAGGTGTAGTCTTGTTACAAACTAAGGCCGACTCTTCCTTAGAATGGGTCATTAATTAATAGCCCAATGACCAATGGAAATACAAGGACCAACGGCTTAACGTGACTTCCGAACCACGCAGGTGATGGTCTGATATGTCTAAACGATGGCGGGAGTTGATGCGGGTATCATCAGATGATCACTGAGACTATCTGAGCCGCTTTAGACCTATATCATCCTCAAAACCTGACCTCCATGAAGCTGGATTACAGGACCACGCCACGAGTCCCAGTCGTGGTATAGGTACGTAGATGAAGGTATGTTGACTGATGATTACTACGGCATGGCGATGACGAGGTATCGCTACGAGTATTGTGTCATAAACGTAATCCAAAGCGCCGAGACGGCGGAAGCAGTTTATGCTCAGTATAAAATCGACTTCAAGTCGTTATGTTAGCGTAAAACCTCCTCACCCCCCTCACACCCGCAAACCCACACATACAATCCCATCCCTTCCCAAGTCTGCAAGCAGCTGTAGTACTTCACCTATCGTAAAAGTCGTATCGGAAACATTTTTATCAAATAAATTTATTTTCTTTTACTTTTACAAGCAATTATTCATACTTATTTAATTATTAAGTATGAAATTTCATTTTTTAAGTTATGACTTTAAATGTAAGAACGACAAAACAGCTTTGTAATCTTGTTAACAATTGTTTTTGAGTTTCTTATATACTTGGCAACTTTAATATAGAGTGAAATGTTTGGTTTGGTTTGTAAGTTGTCAGTCCGAGTTACGATTACTTAGAGGAAAGATGATGAAGGGCTTTAAGGATTGTTTTTAAGTACTGTTAGATCGACTTATAGACTCAACTATAAATGTATTCAACACAAACTTAGATGCTTCAGGGTCTATCAAAACGTTGGAAGACAGTCCAACGAACAGTCTTTAAATGCTCCTGACAATTTTTCTTATAACAGGAAATCCACACTAAATTTAAATGTTGTGTACATGGAAGTGCTACAAGATTGCTGCTCGGTCGACACCATCATTTCACGTTCACCTGTCATTTTATCCGAGAGGGCCAAAAATAATTTATTCTTGATAAGAATTAATATTTTACGAGACAATAATGCGAACTTTTTAGCCACTGGTGGCTTATCAGTGTAGTGGCTGAAAGATTCGCATTATTGTCTTGTAAATTAATCACTTTACTGTTATGACTTTTTACTCTTCAAAAGAATTAATGGTAAATCTCCAAAGTTAAATAGTGTATTGAAAAGTGCAATCATCTTTCAGCGTGGCAAGAACTAACACCTTAAACGAGGTCCTTAGTCGTTCATTCTATATTCAAAACACAAAATATCTTTTAAAAGATCTCTGAAAACCTTTATACTACTTTTAAACAAAACAAAATCATCAATTTAGTTTATTTTTCTTCGGTAAATACTTGATGAAAAGTAGATGGTGTTAATGAATCAGACATTGTTTTAAACTTTTCACAATTTTAATTTTATAAAGAGCTAGCTTTCGTCGGAAAAAGATTACCGGCGAAAGCTAGCTCTTTATAAAATTAAAATTGTGAAAAGTTTAAAACAATGTCTGTTTCATTAATATAGTTTATGTTAAAAAGTTGTCTTGCTGCTCTTTATCTTCTGCAAGTTTCTTTAGACCAATTACGAGTATGTTGTGGCCTACAGAACTTAATGCCCATACTGTATTCTTTTTCGATGAGTGACCATTTTTGGAATTCACTTGATTTATTTATTTATTGACCATTACAAAAATGTTTTGTTTTGGTTTATATAAAAAAGATTAAATATAACATTATTTAATTAAAAATACAAGCCTCTAGCCATTTAACTAATTTTATTACTTAATATCCTATTAATCAACACAATAATTGTTCCAGACCTTTCAAGTGGTAGGCGGATGATCTAAAATTCTTGCACACTATAAAGATGTTGGAGGTCAAATAATTTTTAAGTTTAGTTTTGAATAATTTTGTGTCTTGAAGATTTTGAATTTGATGGTAGTTTGTTAAACAATAATACTCCAGCTTGTGATGGTAATTTCTTGAATATTTCAAGTCTATGATATCCGATTCTATAGTTATTCACTGATCGGGTATCATAGCTATGAATTTCATTGCCTTGGACCAAATTGCATTTATTTAATGTGAAAAGTACAGTTTCGTAAATGTAAAGTGAAGGAAACGTAAGAATTTCTAATTCCTGAAATAAATTTCGACAAGAGTCTCTTTGTTTAATGTTTCCCAAGATTCTAACGGCGTATTTTTGTAAAATAAAAACTCGATTGATTTTTGTTTTGGCACAGTTCCCCCATAGCATGTTCCATACTGTAAATGGGGATGGATGATACCATAATAGGCCATTTTTAAAACATCTTTAGAACAATGAGTCGCTAGATTTCTCAGCAAGAAAATACCACTTGAAACTTTGCTACAGACATGGTTAATGTGAACATCCCATGTAAGTTTTTTATCCACATTGATCCCTAAAAATTTAAATAATTTACTTCTTCAATAGGATTATCATTCACCAGGACTAAAGGGGTCTCAACGTTATTTTGGATCCCGACGTTAAAGTATAAAATTTTGATTTATTGAGGTTAGTTTTAAGGTTCAACTGTTCAAAGAACTGCACACAGACAATAAACTGTCAATATAGTTAATTGTTTAAATGAAACAGTCAGCCTTGCAATTGCAGTTCTGTACCTCCAAGTGAATGTACTAAGCAATATTGCACTTCTGCTGACGTCACCGCATATGCAATATCTATCAATTATCAATACAGGACCGGCCATATGTAATGTACGTATGCTCGGGAGAATTAATGGCCTAGATGGGGATACATTGTAATGATCCATGTGATCTGAGGTCTGCATTAGATTAACAATGCACACAGGCATAGGGCCTTAAGGTAATATCAATGATTATAATGTCTTCCTGTACCTGTTTAGACCGTAGGTTATGTTCCCCAAATATTTGCTGATATAAAGATAATTCCCACAGTTAAACTTAATTAGATTAATAAGGTTTTAAATGACTATAAATATTTGAAACCGTTCATAATTTTTAACCCGAGTGATATTTACGATTAGATTTACCTTGCTTGCGATTTCACCATATTCATAATCCATTTCTGCCAATTTTAAAGGTTCTATCTTGTTTGGAACTAAAGGCTCGGTTTTATTACTTAAACATTAGCCCCAAACGATAAATATTGTTTTATTGTAAACCCCCATTTTTGGGGAAATTAAAAAATGTGAAATTGGGTTTATACGCTGAAAGTAGATTATATAAGTTAAGATATGGTGAAAAATATCAAAGCTGTAACCTGAGTACTTTTTAAAAGACATGTACCTACATTAGCATTTTACGACAATTAAAGTTCTATCAAATACCTGTTGTTGAATTCTGTCATGCAGTCTTTCCGTTGATATTGCATGAAAGAATTCAACAACAGGTATTTAATTAAATACAGCAGTCGAAAAAGGCTTAACATGAATCCTTTGTAACATAAAAAATACAATTTTAATGATAGTAATTAATGATTTATTGTTCGACGAACGTTTAAGCTTTGTGATAAAATATACTATGATGTCATTTGACCTGTTGTAAAGACAAGAAGAAGCTCTTTAGTCGCCCTTATTAATCACTAAACCACTATTTGAGATGCCGACCACTCTCATGAGGGTATTTTAAGGCAAATATGTGGCGAAGGATGAGTGTGATGAGTGGTAGTAATGAGTTATGAGGTGTAGTCTTGTTACAAACTAAGGCCGACTCTTCCTTAACTTGAGCACGGAATACTTATGCAAAAAAATGTTCCGAGTACCACCCACTCTTACGGTTTATGTCCAGTGCATACAGTTGATATCCCTCCCTTCTGTTGACACAGCCGGCTACTACATATAGTGTAACTGTTGGTTGAATGGTGACTCTGTGGTCGCCATGGGTCGGTCTCATAGCGTCTCTAATCCCACCCCACTCTAGTTCCATTAGACACTAATGAATTACCTATCAGCTCCTATCCATCGCACCCTGTTCTGCTCACTGCTCTCTCTACTGCCCATTCTATTCTCAACACCGATACACTGATACAGTACGAGAAACATGTAATGGGATGATTACTAATCGAAAAGTCATTGTATTAGAACAAAAGGGGAGAAAGACTTTTGAATATACAATCTTTTACTTATTTAAGTTGTATTACGATAAGTTCTTCTAATAAATCTTAATGCTTTTCAATGTCCGCACTTCGGACAGTGTACTTTATAAACGCAATCGGAATTCTTTTGAATGTGTTTGACTGGGACTCGTGGCGTGGTCCTGTAATCCAGCTTCACGGAGGTTAGGTTTTGAGGATGATATAGGTCTAAAGCGGCTCAGATAGTCTCAGTGAACATCTGATGATACCCGCATCAACTCCCACCATCGTTTAGACATATCAGACCATCACCTGCGTGGTTCGGAAGTCACGTTAAGCCGTTGGTCCTTGTATTTCCATTGGTCATTGGGCTATTAATTAATGACCCATTCTAAGGAAGAGTCGGCCTTAGTTTGTAACAAACTACACCTCATAACTCATTACTACCACTCATCACACTCATCCTTCACCACATATTTGCCTTAAAATACCCTCATAAAGTGGTCGGCATCTCAAATAGTGATATTAGTGATGATGGTGTGTAAATGAAACTTTATAGGAACTATCTTGCCTTTACCCGTTATTGATAAAAGTTCCCTCCTCCTCAGCGAAAGTCTAGCTAACCGTCTGCGAGAGCTACTAAACTCGACAGGTTCATTCCATCGTTTCCCAAGCTAAAGCTGAGTCGAATACCAGCGAAACAATTGTCAAAAGTGAGTTGCCTTTATATTTTAGAATTTTCTTGAAAATGTTATTCGCTACGATACAAGATTAAATGTCAGTGTAAAATAAAACCACACAAAACTCAACAGGAACATTGAAACTATAAAATATAGCGGATTCCCAATATTAACGAAATTTTATTAACTATACAATAGTCTCAAAGACTATTATCTCTATAGATCACAACGTATGCAGGTAAAGACACAAGATTTATACCCGAACATAAATGTTGTGAATCGGTCTTATAGGCCATAAAACAGAGTTCCCATTGCTTTGAGGAACATCAATGCGTGTTTACTACGCCGTAAGATTACGCCAGGAGTAGCATAGTTTTCCGCTCTTTATATTTCCTACACAAATTTATTTTACAATGAATAATTAATTTTATAAACACTTGAAAGTAAAACTATTTTGCATCTGTGATTTAAAGTTTTGTATGTTGGGTTCTAAATACAGTTAACTTGCAAGCCAATATATTTACAAGGTATCTACTAGGAACATAAGATATTTTTATTTAACACACGCTTAATGTTTGTTAGTAAATGAGGGATAACAGTTGAATTACAAAGTTACAAATATCTTTTGAAAGTTGATAGTAATAACGGTTTAATTTTTCATTGAGTTTTAGCTGTATTTTCCCCCATTATACGTATTATACTTTTTGGAAAAGACATAACTTCGAATTCAATGGCACACAATTAAAACTATTTTTGTCATTCTGCTCTGAAAACAGCTGCTTTAGACACATGTATTGACAGTGCTAAAGAGCCATTTTACACTCAGGTAAATAAAGTATTGTTTTGATGACGTTTTTACCTCTAGGGAGGAAAAGATCGATTTAATTATCTTTTTGTGGCATGGGCATCAGCTGGTTCAACGAGTTTGTTTTGAATTTCAACGCTGATTCATAGGAGATCAGTGTTTCTTCAAAGCATTCAATTCAGACTGCTGAATTCAAAACACTGTTTACTTAATTCATTATATTAAAAAATGTATTGCCATTTATTTCTTATTACTATTTGCATCATGACAAAAAGTATCGTTCATCACTCGGCCCGAGAGGGTCTTTTCGACCCTCGGTCATTTAACGTCCTCGGCTGCACCTCGGACGTTAACTTGACCTCGTGTCAAAAAGTGCCACTTTAGGACCTAGTGATTAAATATACTATTTCATCAGCATTTTGACAAATGAAATAAAACTTCCCTGTATAATCAAATACCAGTGCATTGAATCGATATTTACCAAAATCCCAACTAAACCCACTCTTATGCCCGGTGAGATATAAGCGTCTGTAAACCCCGGATCTTACAGTGACAATCATGGCACGCTTTGCATGCCGGGATATCCGGCATCAGTAAAACTATCAGCTGACTGACATATTAATCAGCTGGAATATCGCAAACATTGCAAATCCGCGCAGTGATGCCACCTTTATTGGTCGACGAAAAATGATTTAACTCTCGGATATCCGAATGTAATTGCTGTGAGACTTGGCCAACTTTATAATGTGACAACTACATTGGCGATTTTTTGTCTCTCGCCGGTAGATTTTTACGTCATCGGCGGATTTGGCCGGTTGTTTATTAACCCCGTGGATTACCGGTGCCGCGTATTTTTCTGATTTATCGACATTACCATCTTTACTCTGGCGTCGGTGAAAACAATTGTTACGAGCGCCAGACGCCATTTTAAACCCTGTTAAATTGCTCGTAATACCTGCGGGATTAGACAGATATTTTTATAATTATTGCAGGTTTTAGTTTTCAATTTCAGCCGACAGATCTGTGAGATAATTCTTATGGCTTTTTATTTTGTGCGGGTTTATGAGGGATATTGAGTTTTAATGTAAATATTTCTAATAAATCGCAACATGCGTTCGAAAAGGTTCAGTTTATAAACCATGTATAAAGTATAAGTTTCATATTTAACTACACAATTGTTAGGGATATTCTTAGTTATTTGTACTAAAAATAATATTATTGATTAATGTAGTAAAAAACATAAATATTTTAAAATGTGCAAAATTTGTTAAGTTATTTTTAATTCATAGTTTAAAGGAGTACTTCACTGAAAGTAAAATATAATAACTATTTTTGTATACTGTAATATGTTTGAGTACGGTTGTAATGGGTTTATATTTTACAATTCAATAAAAAAGCAACGATCATATTTTGGCACGTTTCGGTGGCCTGATGGGTACAGACAAATTTACTACGATCATCATCAATCAAGTTAAATTAGTCAGCTATTAACTCAGATACTACTTCAACCCTTTTCGCATCGTGATCTAACCCCATCATAAACTACGGTGAATTCATTTCAAAACCACTAAGTTACCCAATAATTTATACTTAGAAATTAATAGTTCTGTAGTTTTAAATCTGATTTAATTTGCCCAGGTGGAAATAGCCGGCGTTTTAGGTGTAGTAGTTCTTATTAGGTGTAGTATTTGATATGATGATTAATTCTAAGTGGACTGCTATTCCCATTGATAATATTTTTGACGTAAATATTTTCTTATGATTATGTTTGCACCAATCGTTTTGGACATTTCTCAAAACTATGTACTAAAGCAACTAATCAAAAGCACTGTCCAATACATACAGTGTCACTTTTGTTGCGTCCGTAGCATTTTGCTAAGTTACGGTGAAAACCCGTACATATTTCAACAGTTACTGGGCGATGAGTCATGATTTGTCGGGTTTGTAGCTTAAACTAAATAGCTCCATGTCTTGAATTTATTTGTTATATCAAACTAAATAAACAAAAAACAACACGTTTGCTATCTATCAATTGAAAGTGATGTATAATATATTGATATTAAAAGTATTGAGTGTTGTAATTATTATTGTGAACGAATATAGTGTTCTATCTCAAGTCCTCTTACCCAACACCCACACTTGAAAATTTTGGTACGCCCCACCTAAGATTAGGACCAATAGGGCAGCGGTAAAGCGACCAATCAGGTTGCAGCAAGGCACGACAGCTGATTGTTGTTTGAGCTGACAGTTAACAATTACCTTACGGATCAGCTGATGTGTACGGCCGCCATCTTGAAGTGATAAGCGCCACGTTGTCGTGATAACAGACGCTACCGCGGCACGTGACTTAATTTATTAGTATTTTAGAGTGAACAATTTCTCGGGCACAAGAGCAGAGATTTGTTTGATGTACAGCAAAATTAACAAGGGTGTTAACAAACAAATGATGATATAGCCTGATCATCAGCGTAGTCAAAGATTATTTTATAATAAGTGGCGCTTAGACTCCGAACGATTGAGGCAGGAAAATCAACAGAGTTCTACGGCGAAAAAATGACAGCAGCTCTCGCAGCTCTATCTGTGCTTGGGCTGCCGGACCTATGTTGGTTTTCTTGCCCAGTCACTCGGCATCTATTGCCAACTACCTATTATAACATAATCTTTGGTGAAGTCAACGGACGTAAAAGATACACGTTTCCCAGCGACTGGAGCAAACTTTTAGTCAACCTTGTACGCGCTACTTTGTCTTTACAGGAAGAACTCCGTAATATATCATAGTTTTTATAACATTTAAAAGAGTCATTCTAGGTTGGAATAAACCCAAATGTTTAAAATTTAATGTTAAGTATCTTTTAAACAGTTTTGAAAATACTAGGTTTTTGTACACGGTTTTAGTGGGTTTTAGTTTAACTAAAATGTTTAAAATCGGCTTTCCTATACCACTCTGTAGAATAGATGAACATTTCGTTCTAAGAGTACTTAACTTAAAATTACAATTTTGAAACCTGCACCGTTACGCTGCAACCATCTGCATCTTCTCTTTTTCCGTCTTTAAGCCCCGCGCGCACCTCTTGAAATTGTCCTGAAGGATAAAGGTAAAAGGTAAAGTTTGTCTTGTTTAACGAGGCGAAGTTAGGACTACAAAGTCCTGCCACTCAACCTCGACCTTTACCTAGCGTCACCGCATAGTCACATTACAAAATGTAAGTGGTGACTGCGGGGATCGAACCCGCGCCACCGGAGTGATTGGCTCCGTAGTCGCGTGCGATACCGATCCGCCACGGATCCGCTAAAGGTTCTACGCACGTACCGGAACGTACACTCTACAGGCAATAGTCAAATATTTGCGGAGACAATTATACATTGCACAGCAAACGTCAAGAGTTTGATACGAAAACAATCTAAATAGCTCATATTTATTGCCTGAAGATTTAAATCTTAAAACCCAATTTTTGGATTGAATTTTCTAACTGCTGGTTAAGAAGACAAAATAGTCAACCTTTGGTTGACATGCTGAACTGTTGATGAAAGTTTCAACTTCAAAATTTACAACAGTTGGATTTTTAAGACAACTTTACGACTGGCTTAAATACTAGTTGCAATCATAGAGGGCATCCATAGTTCTCTAGGAAACACTCCCATATTATTGATTACATTGAAAACAAAAGGTCATCGTCATATTACAGCCGCAACATAGCGGTTACGACTTCCTAGGACACCATAGATTTTGTGTTGTATCTATGTTATTTATTATTAATTATCATTAAATTGTCAACTTAGATGCAAAATTCAGTCTTTAAATTCACTTTCAAAGTTATAGCTAAAAGAAACGACAATCACTAAATCACTATTTGAGATGCCGACCACTCTCATGAGGGTATTTTAAGGCAAATATGTGGTGAAGGATGAGTGTGATGAGTGGTAGTAATGAGTTATGAGGTGTAGTCTTGTTACAAACTAAGACCGACTCTTCCTTAGAATGGGTCATTAATTAATAGCTTTATTTCAATCAACTTTATTTCTCTTACCATAGCAACAACTAGGTATTTACCTATACAAATACATGATAATTAATAATCAGAATAACATAGATAAACATTATCACAGGTTATTTGTCTCGTGTTTAAATACCTAGTTGTTACTATGGCAGTAGAAAAACATCTTCATTGTTGTAATGTTTTGACTATAACTTTGAAAGTTAATTAAAATATTCAGTTTGTTATCTAATTTCTTTTTTATTCGTAAACATTGTATACTATTCATAATCATTTAGCAGTAAATATTTAAGCTATGGTTTCCCAGGCAGCGGTGACTGCTATATTATACTGCCGTAATATGTCAGCGAACTTTTGTTTTTCAACATGGCATATATTTATATAGAGACGGTGGCCGCTTCCATATGATTGCATTAAAACCAGATTCAGCTTAATATTACGGCCGTAATAAAACGGCCACCACTTGTCTAGGAAATTATAGTTTAAAACCATAGTTTTGAATTTATTTAGGGGTCTATATTTTCTTCTAAATTCATAGAGAACCTTTACCCATACTGTTAGCCACTTGAAATAAGTTTATTGTTTAAGCTATGGTTTCCAAGGAAGCGGTGAACGCTACATTACGGCAGTAATATGACGGTGAGTTTTGTTTTCTATGTAATCAGATGAAAGTGTTTTCTTAGAGAACGGTGGACGTAAAGTAGCGGTGAAAACTAGTTAAAGTTCTTCTCACCAGGTGACACATTTTGTTTTGTAAACAAAGTCTGGTTGTCATACAACACACGTAAATAAATTTTGACAACTAAAATAAACATGTCAAAAGTTGTTTTGTCTACATATGTTTGAATATTGTGTTACGTCCACCGTCGCCGTTACGTTCACCGCTACATTACGGCCGTAAAATAGCGGTGAACTTTTCCTGAAACTTTTTTCTAGCTTAAAGACTATTTTATGTCAACATAATAAAGCTTCATGAGCACAATTTTAAGCAGTGAAAACATGCTCAAGGCTAAGTCGTTCTAGAGCTACGCTAAGACTAGAAATGTCTACATAGCCATCTTTGACTGCAAGGTTTGTTTCTTTGTAACCTAACATCATCAAATGGCTGCCCGCAAAGTGACAAGTGACCTTTGTCTATACGGTCCGTACTATTATACAGGGTGTTTTTAACGCAACCCAATGTTCAAACTATAGTACGTCATTTTTTACGAACGCTATATCGTCATAAATTATACCATTGGTTTGTTCACTTTAATATCTATCAGATGGTATGTATTGTTACAGCAATATAGTGGTTTGGTTTCATAACTTGATGTTATTGTAAAATAAACACCAATCATGGTTTTAGCAAAGATCAAAGAGTGTTTGTTGTTGAAGAATACTTAAGCACAGGATAATTCTTTTTTGTGAAGAGGCATTTGTGATCAAGTTTACAGGTGTAAGCTTTTCAAACAAATATAAATTTCACAGATTTGTTAAAAGGTTTAACGAAACATGTTGCGTAGGGAACAGAAACATAACAGAGAGCGGACTATACTGAATGAAGAAGTGATGGAGGATGTTAGGGTTAATTTAGAAATTTCTCCTAAAAATCTTTAAAATTTTGAAACAACAAAAGCAAATAGCCTAATCATCCCAGCAAACCTGATTTCAAACGCCTCTTGCCAAAGAAAATATCTTGCTCTTAAGTATTCTTCAACAATAAACACTCTTTAATCTTTGCTAAAACAATGATTGCGTTTATTTTACAATAACATAAAAATAGGACATAAAAGCCACTACATTACTGCAACAATACATACCATCTGATAGATATTGAAGTGAACAAACCAATGATACAATTATGACCATATAGCGTTCGTAAAAGTACTATAGTTTGAAAGTTGGGTTGCGTTTAAAAAACACCCTGTATTAAATTCGAAGTGTTTGTTATTAGCTATGAAAGAGAAACTTTCTGACCCTCAACTACAATTTAGTCTTAACTACTTTCAGTTAAAGTAGTGGAAGAACTCATACATTAGCAGACCTTTATATGAAACAATATTTTAGGAACTCTCGACTAATATTTACTAATCCACCTTTTAGTAGTTCCTAAAAGTACTGTGGATATAAAACAGGGCCCTGCAGATAACTCCAAATAGCGTATTCATGTTTTGTTTGATTGTGCTCGGTAACACTTGGTGAAATGTCAATGGTCCATTGTTGACAATATCGGCAAAATTCGTCATACAAACATCAAGTTAACCGGCGCATTAAAGATCTTAGGAAACACAAGAGAGCTTAAGGTGTTGGCACAAAGCGCGGTAAAATCAAACAATTTACGAGTCCTACTGTAAATAAAAGGGTGTCGTAGTTCTCTGCCAGAAGAAATTAGTTAATTGTTTAAAGCGACATAAAAGTAATGAATGGAATAGGCTAATAACTGTTCATCACAGTTAATTCCCAAAATTGATTCCGACTGTGAATCTGGCCGAGTTCCAACCCTGAGCCGGCCAAGCCTGTCCCAGCCCCATTACTCCCAGTTTCAGGCTGAGTTGTATACTTGCGCGTCGACACTGTAGTACTTACTTACTTGCATAGTAAGCATGAGTTTATTTGACTGGGACTCGTGGCGTGGTCCTGTAATCCAGCTTCATGGAGGTCAGGTTTGAGGATGATATAGGTCTAAAGCGGCTCAGATAATCTCAGTGATCATCTGATGATACCCGCATCAACTCCCCATCGTTTAGACATATCAGACCATCACCTGTGGTTCGGAGTCACGTTAAGCCGTTGGTCCTTGTATTTCATTGGTCATTGGGCTATTAATGACCCATTCTAGGAAGAGTCGGTCTTAGTTTGTAACAAGACTACACCTCATAACTCATTACTACCACTCATCACACTCATCCTTCACCATATTTGCCTTAAAATACCCTCATGAGAGTGGTCGGCATCTCAAATAGTGATTTAGTGATAGTTTACTAACAAGTACTGATCCTGATACAAACTTTACGCTCACAGCTGTGATCACACCAAACTAGACAACTTGCAGATTATGGCTAAAAATGCAATAGGTATAGTGTAAACATGTAAGGGGCTTTTAACGGAAAAACTGACATATTGTTCAAAATTTCCCAATTTCATTATTATAAAGACTAAACAAAGGGTTTTCCGATTTCCGATCTTGGAGTTGTTTGTGGTGTTTTTTATAATAAATTCAATTAATCAATTTAATTTCAGTTGCTGGCCGCTGGGAACGGTTTTATAGTTTGTGTACCTAAAACACAAAGGTAATGTTGTACAATTTTATCAATGCGATAAGAACATTTCAAATTCTCATTGTAAAAAGGGAGTTTTATTCAACATTTGTACAAAAGAAGAAGATTTGAAAAAGTATATCATTAGCGATAAGACAGATTCCCTGAACTTGATACGCAATTTATGGAGCGAAGAACAGACCCTGGGGAACACCAGTAAATGCTTGCTCAGAGTATTGATTTCAAAAACAACCAAAATAATAACCGATGTATTGCCGATCGTTGGGATATAAACTGCCCCTCTAAAAGTCGTAATATTTTTAAACCTTTTCGTAAACAAATGCCTTTTTAACTTTCAAAATTAAAATAACTGACAATCGTATTATGCTAAAAATCCAGGACCGTTAAAACCGTAAAGCTATTTCAAGCGAGCTATTGATTGTTATAAGTGGAAGGGCCGTCTCCAGAGTTAAAGTTAGAACGGTGCGACGTTTCCGACAGTTTTGTGGACCTGTTGTCAAGAGATGTGTGTAAAAATGAGGATTTATTAGTTGTAGCAGAGGCCGCTAGGAGCGCGGCTGCACAGCTGTCTCTGTCATCAATCTCACAGTCACATCACATCACATTCAACCCCTCTCACTCACTCACGTTTCTCACTTCTCACTTCTTCCTCTTCTTTAGTTTATACTTCTTGTTCAATCTTTCCTGCCAAAAAAGTTATCTTTTCCTTAGTTTTTAGGTTTGGTTACTTTTGAGACACGTTTGAGTACAGTATTTCGAAATTCCAGTACGGTTCCAGATGACTTTGTAAAGGTACTTACAAAACCAAATAAATAGTGAAATGGCTATGTCAGCACTTATTTGTTCATATTAAAAAAGGTAAAGGTAAAGTTTGTCTTGTTTAACGAGGCGAAGTTAGGACTAAAAAGTCCTCTCTACCACTCAACCTCGACCTTTACCTAGCGTCACCGTATAGTCACTTTACAAATTGTAAGTGGTGACTGCGGGGATCGAACCCGCGCCACCGGAGTGATGAGCTCCGGAGTCGCGCGCGATACCAATCCGCCACGGATCCGCTAAAGCACTTACGATAGAGCAAAAAAAGTACTAGAATCATAGTGTAAGCATTATAAAACCATATCCGTGGTTCGTAAGTCACGTTAAGCCGTTGGTCCATTTCATTGGTCGTTGGGCTATTAATTAATGACCCAATCTAGGGAACAGTCAGCCCTAGTTTGTAACAAGACTACACTCATCATCCATCAAACACACTCACCCTTCATCCATATTCACCTTAAAATACCCTCTAGGAGTGGTCGGTGTCTCAAATCAAAGTATGAAACCTAAACGAATATATCTTTGTACATGTAAAACAGTAATAATTAATTTAATATGCAGTCCTAAACCGCTAAAATTTATAGTAATACACATCTATATTATTTGTAAATGTATTTTTATTATAAGAAACAATTCATACGTAACATATTTAAGTTTGTAAGCTTGGTAGGCCTACTTTGTAAGATCACCAATAAACTATTTTGAATTTAAAAACTATGCAAAATTATTGTCGTATTTTGTCTTTTTAGCAAAAATTCACCTAAAAATAAACTCCAAGTTCTTAAGCATAAAGGATAAAAAAGGCTTTTTAGAAAACCCTCTTTAAAACAGAACAATTCATCATAGATGGCTAAAAATGTCAATTGTTCTGAGAGAAAAATTTTAACGCCTTGGGTTTTATGCGTATGGATGCGTATGGATGCGTCGAACCATCCTGATATTGTTAACTGTTAACCCTAGACACCATTGCCCCTAACTTGTTTTGTCTCGGTCTCTACAAATAAACAGTTTTAACTGAGTTAAGATTGTAAAGTTTCACAGTACAACTTTACACATAGATTATCACTAAATGCCACACAATTTTATTGCAATATTAACAATTCAAAATGTTGTTATACTTTTGTGTTCATATACTTTAGGTAAGCAAAATTTGGATCAATATTTGTTACAAGTTTTGATAACCAAAGAACACAAGTTTGTTGAACAAAACACAACAGTAAAATCCCAGAAAACTTTGGTACAAAACCTACATTAGGCTAACCTTTACATTTTAGTTGTTTAGTTTTAGTATGACTTTATTTGATACAATCACTCATGACTGTGTTGTTGTCTTTGTAGACATTCTACACACATCTATGACTGGGACTCGTGGCGTGGTCCTGTAATCCAGCTTCATGGAGGTCAGGTTTGAGGATGATATAAGTCTAAAGCAGATCTCAGTGATCATCTGATGATACCATCAACTCCCACCATCGTTTAGACATATCAGACCCTCACCTGTGGTTCGGAAGTCACGTTAAGCCGTTGGTCCATTTCATTGGTCGTTGGGCTATTAATTAATGACCCAATCTAGGGAACAGTCAGCCCTAGTTTGTAACAAGACTACACCTCATCATCCATCAAACACACTCACCCTTCATCCCATATTCACCTTAAAATACCCTCTAGGAGTGGTCGGTGTCTCAAATCAAAGTATGAAACCTAAACGAATATATCTGTTACATGTAAAACAGTAATAATTAATTTAATATGCAGTCCTAAACCGCTAAAATTTATAGTAATACACAATCTATATTATTTGTAAATGTATTTTTATTATAAGAAACAATTCATACGTAACATATTTAAGACCTCACCTACAAGTTTTGTAAGCTTGGTGAGGCCAATTTTTGTAAGATCACCAATAAACTATTTTGAATTTGAAAAACTATGCAAAATTATTGTCGTATTTTGTTTTTAGCAAAAAATTCACCTAAAAATAAACTCCAAGTTCTTAAGCATAAAAGTATAAAAAGGCTCTTTAGAAAACCCTCTTTAAAACAGAACAATTCATCATAGATGGCTAAAAAATGTCAATTGTTCTGAGAAAAACATTTTTAACGCCTTGGGTTTTCATGCGTATCCATGCGTCGAACCATCCTGATATTGTTAACTGTTAACCCTAGACACCATTGCCCTAACTTGTTTTTGTCTCGGTCTCTTCCTAAATAAACAGTTTTGACTGAGTTAAGATTGTAAAGTTTCACAGTACAACTTTACACATAGATTATCACTTAAATGCCACACAATTTTATTGCAATATTAACAATTCAAAATGTTGTTATACTTTTGTGTTCATATACTTTAGGTAAGCAAAATTTGGATCAATATTTGTTACAAGTTTTGATAACCAAAGAACACAAGTTTGTTGAACAAAACACAACAGTAAAATCCCCTAGAAAACTTTGGTACAAAACCCATACTTAGGCTAACCTTTTACATTTTAGTTGTTTAGTTTTAGTATGACTTTATTTGATACAATCACTCATGACTGTGTTGTTGTCTTTGTAGACATTCTACACACATCTATGACTGGGACTCGTGGCGTGGTCCTGTAATCCAGCTTCATGGAGGTCAGGTTTTGAGGATGATATAGTCTAAAGCGGCTCAGATAGTCTCAGTGATCATCTGATGATACCCGCATCAACTCCCACCATCTTAAATTATCAGACCCCACCTGCGTGGTTCGAAGTCACGTTGCCGTTGGTCCTTGTATTTCCATTGGTCATTGGGCTATTAATTAATGACCCATTCTAAGGAAGAGTCGGCCTTAGTTTGTAACAAGACTACACCTCATAACTCATTACTACCACTCATCACACTCATCCTTCACCACATATTTGCCTTAAAATACCCTCATGAGAGTGGTCGGCATCTCAAATAGTGATTTAGTGATCTAGTGAAAGCTGTTATAGATCTATCAGTCATACTAAATTATGAATTACCTAAAGAAATAATTTCTCATTAATATCTTCAATATTATGCTCTACTATATAAGCTATTTAAGTAAATCATTGTTCGTGCATCTTAAAGAAGATTAATAGATAGAAACCAAGAAAAAGAGGGAATACTAGGTCCGTGTCTTTTACTTCAAAGACTTCTTTGTTAAAATCTTCAGCGTTGTGAACCATTTAAATCCAAAACAAATTGTTAAACGTCTTGATTCAGGCCAACTACGACCGAAATCAATTCGATCCGACTGAATAAAGTCGCAGTGGTTGTAGTGGCAGTGGTAGTGGTGGTGGTGGTGGGGTGGTGTATGTTTATATATAACGTCGCCATTGAGCGAGGGAGCATCTTGTCTTGAGCCGGGGATTAGGGGATGCAGCTGTGGGATAAATCCCTCCCTCCCCCGCCCCTCACCCCCTCTCATACCCTCAGCTGTCTCTAGACACTGGCCTGAAGGAGAACATACACATATTGTTGTGTCAATCTCTCTCAGTGTCTCCGTCCACCTCATTCCGTTTCAATCAGAACGTATCTCTTTCCCAGCTCGATTGTATCATTTTTGGGACCGGGTTCCAGAGTCGAAAATTGGTAGCTTTGTTCGGGGCTTTGGTATCTTGTTGATATTTTGTATTATGTAAGGAGTATTGCTGGTTCAGCCGTAAAGTATGTAATAGTGATTACATTAAGACTTTTGTATACTAGACATCAAGGAAGTGTTTTACACATTATGTTATAATCTGTACAAATATTTTTAATTTCTTCTACTGTGCATTCGATTGGAATTCAGTTAATGATTAATTATTTGGCCAAAAAAGAACAGGACTCAGCGTTTCTCAGGTGATAGTAATGACACCTCTATTTGGTAAAATAAAAACGAAATTAAAAATAGCATTCCTTAAAGGTTTCCTTTGAAAACACAATGCACATTTTTACCCTTCTGTCACCAAGGCGTAGAAGCCCCGATATTTCTTTAATACGCATAATTATATCATAATAATTCTAACAAACGAAACGATAGCAACTTCATAGAAACCACATCCATTACAATCTTTTACAAAACCAAAAGACAACCATCAAAACTCCAAGATATATTTCATAAATCAATACCGTTCAGTATAATGATAACAAAAAGACATACTATATAACAGGCAGCGCGTTATCACAAGAGAAGAATATCACCTGATGATAAGAGAGTGGCTCATCTACCAGTGTAAACGCGGCCTGTGTAGCGCCGCCTTATCAATGTCAACTGTCAACTCAGTTCCTTATCAGCAGGTGAGATAACACGCACCAAGCCTCACCACCCCAATTAACACCTTCTCTATCAGCCTCTGCGTGCCTTGCGTTCGTCAGTCTCGGTCTGATAGGGACACTTTGTGTTTTAAGAAATAATATAAGATTTTGAGGTTATAATATGCATCCCAAATCGTTAGGAACGGACAAGTTCTTCCCTTGTGTATGGGACACAGTCCTTTGCTAGAGTGGTCATCAGAATTTGCTAGACTCCCTCTGAGCTCCAGTTGCTCAATGCCGTTCAACATTTCATGAAAATACAAAATTGACCTGTGACCTATGTGTTGTTACACACAGCTATGGAATTCGCGGACTACCTTATAAGTGGTTAAATTCTTACTTGCAAGGTAGATCTCAACAGGTTCAAATAGAAAATAAATTATCCAAAATTACCCATTTACAATATGGAGTGCCTCAAGGATCCATTCTCGGGCCGGTTCTCTTTTTGGTTTATATTAATAATGTAAATGGCGTAGAACCTCAACACCTAATTCAATATGCAGACGATACCACAATTAATATTATTTCAAATTCAAATAAAAATCTAGAAATTCAAGCTTTTGAAAAAGTACACATTTGTACACAGTTTTTGAAAGTTTGTATCTTAAAACTAATTATAATAAGTCAAGTTTTATTAATTTTCAACTTGGCAGGCCGAATTCCGATTACTGCCCAACTGTAATGATAGATAATCATTTGCTGGAAGAAGCAGAATCAACAAAATTTCTTGGCGTTTATATAGATAAAAATTTATCTTGGGATAGCCACATTGATCATATAAGCAAAAAGATTTCCTCTAGAATCGTTCTTCTTAGATACCTCTCCCAGCATTGTAAGCCACATATACTTAGAATGGCTTACTTTGGTTTAATACAACCATATATAAATTATGGTATCATTTTGTGGAGTTCTTGTTCAGAATATAAACTCTTAAGAATTTTTATTCTGCAGAAGAAAGCTGTGCGAATAGTATCAAAATTACGTTTAAGGGATTCTTGTAGAGAAATATTTAAAGTATTAGGTATTCTTACCCTACCTTGTATTTATATATATGAAACAATTAATTTTTTCCATAACAAATGGTAGTTTGGTAACAGGCCATGATATCCACAACCATGACACTAGAAATAGTAGTCAATATGGGTTGGGATATCATAGACTTGAAATATCTCATAAATTACCGTCCCAAATTGGTATTAAATTTTTAACAAATTACCAGACTATTTAAAAATATAAACAGTAAAACTCTTATAAGTCGAAATTGAAAACATTTTAAAATCAAAAATCATTTTATAGTGTTGGTGAATTTATGGACGATTCAAATACAACTAATTTTTCCAACAACATTTCACCTATGTAGCAAGTAGTACTATAGGGGAACATTATTTTGGTGATGGGTTCATCTTATTTGTTTTTATATTTAGATTTGTTTTTGTCACACAATACTTGTTTGTACATGACAAGTAAAGTTGTGCACACCACCAGAAGTATAAACCACAGAATTTTTAGAGTTTCCAAAGTAAACAAATCTTCCTTTAAACATTCTTTTATCTACAATGGTCCGAAATTATTCAATCACTTGCCTTTTGAAATTAAAGCTTTAAATAATTTTAACACATTTTTAAAACAAGTAAAAAGCTGGTTACTTTGTTACGACGATGTTTCGTTTCTAAAATAGGTTATTGAAAATAATTGTGTAGTTTTAGGATTTGCTATTCGCGTTTCCTTTGAGCTCGCCTATCTGGCCCTAGGGTATTCATGATCAGTACGGGCTGGCGAAAAGCCGGCTGCCTTTGTTTATATAAAGGCCGCGTCTGTGTTGGCGTCCAGCCCAGGAACGCTTGGGTGCCTTGGTCCGGAGGGTGAGCTCGGAATTTACTTGGCGTGTTGAATAGTTTTTCAGTTATTAATGGAGAATAACTTTGTATGTTTTTTTATTAGATATTGATGTAAACATAGCTATTAGTAAGTAACCTTTGATACCTGACATTGTAAAAGTTTAAAGTATAAGTAGCTTGTAGTGTTAAGCAGACGTCGCAGAGTGTGGCTCAACAGTCAGTACAGTGATAAGACTGGACTCAAAAGTTAAATAGTTTATTTTTGTTTTGTTATCGCTGGCCGCAATACTTGACAAGCGGTTAGTGTAATTCCAGAGTGTTTTTCATTTATTGTAAAATTGTGTACATATTGCTGGAATCAATCATTTATTCATTTATTCAGTTATTTATTTATAGTGTTGAATTTACTCACCCTGACTCTGGCCTCCGTGAGGTTGGTCCACATGGCGATCTCCTCCCTGGTGCTCATGTCAGGATACCTGTTCCTGGCGAAGGTGGCCTCCAGTTCCTGCAACTGCTGCGACGTGAAGTGTGTCCTCTGACGTCTCTGTCGCTTGTTCGTCTTGGAGTTCTTAGGATCCTTGGAGTCATCCCCCTCCACCCCCTCCGTCTTGATGCCTCCCAGAGGCTCCACGGAGAGGACTCGCCCTGCAACACAACACGCTCATTATCGTTTTAAAAGTTAGATTATTTTTATTTTATTTTGTTCAAAAAACCTTACTTTTAAGGTATAGAACATAAACATAACAAACATACATTGACAACAGATATAAACAATACTTAAAATTTTAAAACGTCCAAGTTGTAAAAACATTCATTAACTAACCAGTTCTTCAATTTGTTTTCAAAATAAATTTTGTCTTCAAAGGCCAAATCTTGAATTGGTTTTGGAAGTGTATTAAAAGTTTTCTCCCCATGAACACAGGGGTTTTTTCAAATTGCTTCAAATTGTGTTGTTCACTTGAATGGAATTTTAGTCTTGTGTTATATTTATGGTTAGATGTCACGACTATTAAATTTTGATTTACTACGTAAAGAATTGTTTCATAAATATATAAACTTGGGACTGTAAGTACTCTGTTTGATTTGAAAATTTCTCTGCACGGTTGTCTTTTATTTTTATGTTCAATATATTTCATTGCTCGTTTTTGTAATAAGAAAATTTTGAGAAGGTTTTTTGCCGATGAGGATCCCCACAGTATGATCGAGTAAATTACATGCGAATAAAAGAAGCTGTAGTAACATTGTAGAGACAGTTGTTTGCATCCTAATTTTGAAATTGTTTTAATATAATATTGTCAAAGTTGAGCTTTAAAAACATTACAAATGGGACATGTTTACACATTTATCTACACTATACGTTTCACATTAGTACGAAAATAAGATATTCGACAAAATCAACAGCTTTAAGACGAAATAACTCTATATGTTTCAACTAACAGATGACTATCTTTATTATTTGAAAATGTGAATATTTGTACAATTTACTACCTGTATATAATCTCTGCGAAACGGTTGCGCTGTTTAAGGCTATGGTTTCCTAGGAAGAAGCTGTGAATGCTGTATTACGGCCGTAATATGACGGTGAACTTTTGTTGTCAATGCAATAATAATAATTATAGGAGTCTTTTGTAAAATAGTTGTGGCCGCATCGTTAAGATTGTATTAAAAACAAAATTCACCGTAATATTATGGCCGTAAAAACTGTCAACGTTTTTTTAGGAAACCAAAGCTTTAAACAACGCAACCGGTTGATTTAAAGGGTTTTGTGTTGTCTGATTGTATTTTTTCTGTTGTTCTGATTATTTTAGGTATAACTAAAGTATTTTTTATTTTCTTTCAAATTAGATTATATTTCATTTTACCTCAAATTCATATTTTTAATAACTCAGGAGAATTGAATTGAAACTAAGGTTGAGACTTTTGCCCTCGGGTGCTTTAAGATTAGCTTTGCGAAGTAAGGCAAAACAATTAAACATCAAACAGTTTTTAGGCGATCAACAAAACTTTCTTAGTTAATGCTAAGTGTTCTGCAGATGACCAAACATGTCGAAGTAATCGATTGATTTGGTAGCAAAATTTCAGAACCTATTTCGAAATGGATTTGCCACAGGTTCTTAATTTTAAAGATGGGTTTAATTAGAGACGAGTAGATTATTGAATGGAACGTGAATACATTATTTCAAATTAGCTAACCAGGCAACTACCACTGAGTAAAACATTTTGAACTCCTGTTGGGAAGAGGCAACTAGGTGTTGATAAGAATGGTGTAAAGCAAATGCCAACATAAGAACCTTGCTGTAAAAAGAACCTTTGTTTAGTAGCAAACCGGGAAACGAACACACGTCGGCTCTCTAAACGATTTTGGAAGAAACCCAATCAAGTTGTCACGAAGTAAGTTTTGGTCAAACACACAGCCGTAACCCTATTCGCTAGAGGAAAACTAATGCTGTAAACTAAACTCTCATTCTGGTTATCAAGGAATTATTTACCCAGCAATTGAGTAGGTGCATAGTTGTCTAACGGTGCACTTACTCGAGATTAGGGGCTCGGGCTCGGTGGTACCGTTATGTCATGTTCGACAATGGGTAGGTTATCAGTAGTGAGTCGCAGCCGCCCATCCCTCACTGTCAGCGGTGTCTTTGACATGTGTAATTACAATGTTTGGTCTGTCAAGAGTTGGTGTGGGCCGGTAGCTTCAGACCGCCACACCCTACCACACACAACACACCTCTTCACCTATTCACCAAGGTGTTCTTCAACTTGTGGCTGAGTCGTGCTTCGATGTTTTACATAAGTTACTGAATATATATCTGAAGTTTACCGTTGGGAATCAGCCGATCCATTGTCCGGTGACTCTCACCACAAGAGATTAGTACATTTCAAACATAAGCTGTATATTAATTTGAGTTCCAGTACAGTTTTTCTTGTTTAACGAGCAGTTAGACTACAAAGTACTTCATTTAACCTTGACCTTTACCTAGCGTCGTAATAAGTCACATTAAATGTGGGTACTGCGGGGATCGGAACCTGCGCCACCGATGAAATAGTCCGGAGTCGCGTGCGATACTACTTTCCAAGCCACGGATCCAGTGGTGCGATACCAATCCGCTCGATGTTCCAGTGTTTTGTGTAAACACCACATGGCAAACGTTATATATACAAAAAAAACGTTATTAAAATTTACATTTTCCCTGCCAACGTAGGTTGCTAAATAACAAATAATAAATACTATTACAATTTTTCAAATTTAGGTTACGTGGTAGAATTTGGATGTATGGGTCCAATATTTGAATTGAACTTTGAATACTTATAACAGACATTTTATGTAAAACTGC
Source organism: Matsumurasca onukii (assembly GCA_018831715.1). Taxonomy (NCBI): domain Eukaryota; kingdom Metazoa; phylum Arthropoda; class Insecta; order Hemiptera; family Cicadellidae; genus Matsumurasca; species Matsumurasca onukii. The sequence goes on from CM032062.1 coordinate 11,173,958, forward strand.
ATTAGAAAAATTTCGTTGCTTCCAAAAATCTTGAAATAATTCTGGCACAGTTCCTCTTGCTCCGATAAGTAAACCAATTACTTCAAAATTTTGATGTTGAATTTTTCTAATAATAATTTGTTGTTTGGTTATGTATATAATCTATTACTCTTTTTGATTAATTTTGACTGGGTTTCACAAATTTTGAAGCGTATCGTAGAATCTAAAATCAAGCTTGTACGTCATCCTTTTCTTGTTTAGCAAAATCACGTCGCTTCTCCGGATGGAACCTTCACTAGCCAGTGCCGTTACTTCTTCGTACACTTCCAGCTGATTACATTTTTGAATTCATCTGCTATCAGTGTTCGGATATGTCGGTGGTTTCTGAGAGGAGCCCCGTACGGACACTGTCCAAGGACATGTGGCAATGTTTCAACAACAAAATGCTCAGCTGTAGAACTCCGTCCTTGAACCTGCCGTGTATTCCTTTAACTGGGGCTACATATCCGACCATTTTGAGATATTCTATATATCCTGTGTCAGTAATTCCTTCCGAATTGTTAATTTTATGACTGGACACTCACTGAACAAGGCAGCACCTTTCCACTCATTGTTGTCGAGATTTTCTCATCTGAATCGATAATTAGAATATTATTAACATCATCAATTGGTGTGGAATCATGCAAACCAACTAGTGGGACCAATTTCTAGATTAAAACTCACTGGAGTAAATTTTAACATTTGCCATTCTTCAACTAAAATTTGTCTCATTATATCATCATTTTGTTCAATGATTTCGTCAACACAACTTAGAAGACCAGTCGATATTTCGACTCCCGAAATCATTTTGACAAAATCAACAATTGATTCGAGACATAATTGTTGCTCAAGGCTAACATGAGTTCATTTAAAAAATAATTCCATTTATCATTTTCAAGCAGAATTGGCCATCGCCCCACTTGCGCTTGGATGTCCGTCCATGTTTAGATAGACATTTCCCACAACGTTGGATTGGACGAGGCGGGCAGATACAATCGCCCCTTGTTCTCCCGATTTCACCCTGTGTGATTTCTTCTTATGAGGGACATTTTCTGCCGTAAAAGAGTATAATCAGTAATATTGCACTAAGAGGGAAAATTACGGAAGCCTTTCTTTAGGTTTCCAACGAAATGCTTGAGAACACATGGATGAAACTTAAAATTGCCTTGATGTAGCAACCAACGGAGGCCATGTGGAACTCTATTAGCTAGTCAGAAGACAACTTAATCGTGTAGTACTTCATGTATGTATGACACTAATAAGTTAAATGTTCATTAATGTATGTGTTATTACCGACTGTAGTTGTACTAACCTTTGTGAACACCGGTCATATAGTTTCCCGAAAATGTAAGACAACTCCGTATCATTAATACAAACGGAATGTTATTGTACTAGTACAGTTTTAGCAATTCCCTGTTAAAAAGTTTAACACAATAATTTTAAATTAGTTACTTACAAACTAAACATTTTCATCACAGTTCTCCGTCTACCATGAAGTGCTTTGATCTGTAATGTATAATTGCTATCTGGAAACCACTCATAAGACCGATATTGAACTGACGTGTAACAAGCACCCTTGTATGAAACAGTTGTTGGTGACAAGTATCAAGTAACGTTTTGTTGTATGTCACCTTGCTTTCACCAACAGTGATTGATCTGCCAGTTCTAATGCGTTTTGCATGTAAATCGAGAGATCAATATGGTAGTTATGTAGATGGAAATGCCAGTTGTAGTAACTTACTTTAAGGCACATTTAATATTGATCTTTAAAAAAGGCACAATTGTTTAGCCTAGTGTTTAACACAATTTGTATACTAATGAATTTATTAACAAAATCTTCAGCTGTCAAGATGATATTGTACAACTAGCTACAAAAATTCAGTTTATATCTTTAGAATTATTCTTAGTTTTTCTTTTAGAATTTGTACAGAAATAAGAAAAGATTTGCTATTTTTAGTCCAGTTTTAAGTTCTAAAATTATAACCTTGATTCATATGTATAGATTAGTGCGAATACTGATATCTATATAACCTTGTCGTAAGGTTGACCAGTTAAATAGTTTATGTTCATGATTTTCATTATATCAAAAGTAGAAACTCTTAAAATGATAATACTCTTTAACAGTCAAAACATAATCTACGCCAAAAGACATTTCTGGTAAATTTGTGGCTATACACTTCGGCTTCAGACATTATATTTCTAACTTTGACAACAGTTTCGTAGTCTTTCAAATATCTATTTCTATTCAAAAAATTGCAAAAGTGCTCAGCATTTTAAACAATTCATAAAATTCTACTCAACATAAAAACATTGAAGCCATTTTACTCTAATGATCGTAAAATGTTGACGTAGCATCGTAAAATTATAAATTATCAAAACAAGCCGTAAAAGATATCCAAGAGCATATAATCAAGTTGAACACACAATTTGTGAGAGCCAGTTCTCCAGTAAAATGTTTGGCCAAGTCTTAAATTTCCCGGGTTTACTCTACTCGGCCAATTTCATTACATTAACCCCCTCCCCCCTCGCCAGGCTGTAACCCCGCACACCGCACTCACCCCCTAATTTCTTTAATTTACATATTCTTCTGGTGGAATTGCTTCTTCATCTCATTCTAATTCTGACTCAGCCCGGCTTTACCGCGCCCTCTCTCAATAATTGCTCGGTCACGATCAATCAACCGCTAGATTTACATTTTATTCACGAATAATTTACTTTACCGGTGAATTTATTTGGGAAAGGTAATTTTTCAATTGGGAGCTTGAATCCAGTTACCGGTACCTTAAATAAAACTTTGGGGCAATACCCTTTCAAGAACGGGGTTACTTAAATTGTCTATTTCAGCATCTGGGTTTAAGTACCTGACTTTAAGATATTAAATTACTTATAGGTCAACTACTAATGGCAAACGGGAAAAACGATCCTAAATCTTTAGGAGTACTTTATCTTAATTAGCGTCCGTGCTTATTTATCAACCCAGTACATAATACATTGCCCGTTTAAACCGTCTTTATTTGACCGTATGTGAGCCTAGCATCTGAGTAAATGATACTCTTATACAGTCAGTTATCATTGTATTTAAACACGTATAATTATAGTTACTTAGCTTGATTTATAGGTTGAAATTTATTTTTAATCCAACCCAATCATACACTCCTGGACAAAATTAACAAAATTAATTTGTGTTTATCTCATAGTTTTAATCATCCGTATTTCATTTCAAAATTGGAAATGTTTGGGCTGAATGCAAGTTGTTTATTTTAATTTAACTAATTAGCAACTAAGAAATAAGCAATACTATGAGAAAATGGATGGTACTTATTTTGTTTTAAACCATTTTGATATTTGACCAGATGCGTAAATTTTGTCCAGGAGTGTACATAATAATGATTTTGTACTAATGGACATTTATAGTTGGATATAATAACGACGATTACTACACAAACCTATAAGATATAACGGTATTAGAAACTTACTGGGTCTACTGCTTTAAACCTAGCTACAACAAAGCTCCTGGCATAGATCAAAGTTTTGTCGAAAATGCAAATAAACTTTGAAAAATCTACTGATGAAAAGTGTGCAATGTTTTTTTGTAATTTTATTTAGCGTCAGGCTGTTTTGCAGTTCACACCACCTAACATACAAAAGTTTTTACTTGGTGATGGAAGTACGTCCTACGGTGATGGAAACGTACTTGGCCATGAACTTTGCATTTAAAACTAAAATGTATGTTTTGGAACTCGAAAACATATTCAATCGCCAAAATATTCTCTTCACAGCATATTTCAAGAACTAGGAATGCTTTCACAAGAACCTGAGTAATACTACAAAATTATTTAAAGATTAAAACAATAAAAGGCAAATGAAACACGTAGCCACAACCTACCGTGACTCCGAGCTTATTCACTATATCACTATTTGAGATGCCGACCACTCTCATGAGGGTATTTTAAGGCAAATATGTGGTGAAGGATGAGTGTGATGAGTGGTAGTAATGAGTTATGAGGTGTAGTCTTGTTACAAACTAAGGCCGACTCCTCCTTAGAATGGGTCATTAATTAATAGCCCAATGACCAATGGAAATACAAGTACCAACGGCTCAACGTGACTTCCGAACCACGCAGGTGATGGTCTGATATGTCTAAACGATGGTAGGAGTTGATGCGGGTATCATCAGATGATCACTGAGACTATTTGAGCCGCTTTAGACCTAATATATCATCCTCAAAACCTGACCTCCATGAAGCTGGATTACAGGACCACGCCACGAGTCCCAGTATTTGTAACTTACATAGGATGTGCTCTTTTTAGCTCTTTTGGCCCCTGTGACCACTCTACAGGTCGCATTTTAGACTTACTTTCACTAAATTTGGTACACACGTTACTTTTGTACACATCTAAGTTAGGTTCATTAGCCAGCAAAATCGCTCCACCGGATGTGCCCTTTTGGGGAGGCGTTTCCAAAAATAGGGGTTTACATTATAAAAACTGTATTTATTTAAGTTATTTAAGAACTGATGTGTTTGTAGTGATTGCTCAAAACTCTAGTTAGTCTGTGATGGATGGAATGCGATGTGGTGGTTGATGGCTCGGTTCGGCAGCAGATAAGGCTCTAGTTTATAGACATGTATCTAATCTGCGAGGTGTCTGTGGGACATGTTTACAGCTCTGTTGTTGCTGTTTGAAGAGTAAATACATTCTGTGAGCAGACCTCGGTTCTACCTGGCTCTATACACACATCACCTCTACCACTACCTCGTGATGCTTGCCGCCCTGCCTACCACAGTCCCGTCTACAAGTTGCACGGGTTTTCACGGGATACAAAGAATAATACGGGAATAATTGACTGGGACTCGTGGCGTGGTCCTGTAATCCAGCTTCATGGAGGTCAGGTTTTGAGGATGATATAGGTCCTAAGCGGCTCAGATAGTCTCAGTGATCATCTGATGATACCCGCATCAACTCCCACCATCGTTTAGACATATCAGACCATCACCTGCGTGGTTCGGAAGTCACGTTAAGCCGTTGGTCCTTGTATTTCCATTGGTTATTGGGCTATTAATAATGACCCGTTCTAAGGAAGAGTCGGCCTTAGTTTGTAACAAGACTACACCTCATAACTCCTTACTACCACTCATCACACTCATCCTTCACCACATATTTGCCTTAAAATACCCTCATGAGAGTGGTCGGCATCTCAAATAATGAAGGCGTTAGTCTTTGTTAATTCATTTATTTACATTATAAGTATACATTTTACTAATATTTCACAAACTTAATTAGTTCAAGAACACCATCTACTCAGCAATGGCTACCAACGGTTCCTTATTTCACACTCTTCACAGTATTTTCACAACCGGGGCAAAATCCTTTTACTCGCTTGGCCTCCTGGTAGAACTCCTGGTCGGTAGTTCACTGATATCGAGACTACTAACGCACAAGGGATGTTCGCACAACACCTACACGTTCACAAGGGGCGCGGCTCTGACTTTTACACACTGGCGCGCGGAACTGACTGAGAACGTAAATAGCCACGTGGTTAAGTGGTAGAGAGGACTTTAATGTCCTAACTTCTCCACGTAATAAAGACTTTTTCATTTCATTTCACGTGACTGAACGGATGGCCTTTGAGCTTTTCGAGTAGTTTCTACTACTTTCTTCATGGCGAGTGCATTCAGCCGTTGCAGACGCTTACGTAATATAATTTTAATGTAAGGCTTGGAAAACTCTAGGGTCTTGAAAAGGCATGCTGATTGGCCGGCCGCCAACGCAAAAAAGTGTTTGATAAAACTAACCATAATTAAATCATAGGGTGATCTTTGTAATTCGAGAAATGAAAGGATGCTCTATCCAACTATTTTAGAAACATTCTCCTTAAATACGTGTCGTGTGGAATAAATATTCTAGTTTGATTATGAAATTAATGATTTGTATGTAAAATAATTCAAACACTAATGCCTAACCAAATATCTCGTTAAAATGGTGGTTTGATGTTTCAAACACAATGAGGCGCATCATCATACCAAATACCAAGTCCCTTCATTAATACAATTGTATTGGTCTGTCCATAACCAAATTGAACAGGTCTATCGACGTTCCTCCAATTGAAAAATCTTGTTTTGTACCCTTTTTTGAAATATTTGAAAGATTAAATAGGAAAATCCCCCCACCCCTTCAGAAGATTATTGAACAACTTCTCGGTACCACACTTTGAAACCTAGACAAGCAATCAGCTGTTTCTAATGCTGAGTTATTATTGCTTATTTTAGACTTCCCACTACTCGCAAAGCTATCGAAACACGATTCGACCCGCGACGGAAGATCACACACGGAACTACATAACGCACCGTTACCGAACTAAAACCATGCGGCTTAGAAACTACAGAGGTAACTACGTAAGGAGGGTTGGTTTACCCTTGCGGTCCCGGTTGCGACTTCTGGAGGACCCGAAGGAGAGTTGTGTGTGGTCCATGGTCATGGTGTGCGAGTTGTCACGGAAATCCCCCGTCTCCGCCCACACTGCAACCGAAACACATTACTTGCAACGTACGCAGCAGCAGACATTATCAATACACAACTCAATGCACACCAAGAATCTTAGTTGTAGTTATTACGGTTGTCCGCGTTTGTAACAAGACTACACCTCATAACTCATTACTACCACTCATCACACTCATACTTCACCACATATTTGCCTTAAAATACCCTCATGAGAGTGGTCGGCATCTCAAATAGTGATTTAGTTGGAATTGAGGCTCGCTGCCGAATTAAAACCATGACGCAGCAAAAAGTCAACGAATTTTTCTTTTCGACTTTTTAGTTATCAACCTAAATTTTAATATTCTCCAAACCATACGTAATATAAAATTTACAAATGACTTAATCGATTTTATTAAGTAAAGATGGCTCCACAAGAAAGATATGTTATATTTATGTCTTAATTTGTTCAAAAAGAATGCAGCATGACAGTAATTGGATAATTATATAAATAGCTAAGCTATCAAAGAAAGCTAAAGAGATAGCTAATTGACCACACTCGCCACCACAAGATAAATACGCTTGGGGAGTCCCAAATATAAATCGGAGAGGGCACTCTAGGCTCTCTAACTCTTTAGGTAAGTTGGAATAAACCGTTAAACATAAGCTTTATGGAAAGCCAATCATTGGAGGGACAATTAAAAATGTCAAGGTAGAAAATTATACATTTCTCTAAGGGTTTCTGCTTTTCTCAACAGTTAATTCTCGTAGCGTAATTCGTAAATAAGTTAAATTTCAATTTGGTTTGCGTTCAAATAAATCATGTATTTATTATATATATTGAGTACTAAGAAATAAATATTAATTAACATAATAATTGTTTCCACGTTAAAACATGCATTTGGCTCCATGTAGAAGAAGAACGGCAAACAAAAGGCCTACTTCACTATCACTATCACTAATTGAGATGCTGACCACTCTCATGAGGGTATTTTAAGGCAAATATGTGGTGAAGGATGAGTGCGATGAGTGGTAGTAATGAGTTATGAGGTGTAGTATTGTTACAAACTAAGGCCGACTCTTCCTTAGAATGGGTCATTAATTAATAGCCCAATGACCAATGGAAATACAAGGACCAACGTCTTAACGTGACTTCCGAAGCTACTTATGTTTGGATGACGATATTTTCATTTTTGGACCATTCTGTATTTCTAAACTTGAGTAAGTGTCTTGCACAGTTTGATTTTGTCGACGTATTTTCCTATTACAGCATGTTTTAGAAATATAATAAAATGATGTAGTTAATTATTATTGAGGAATTATCGTGACCTACCAATGAATCTTCCCTGATATAAACTCGTCCCCATACGGACGTCTTCCAAAACGCCCAAAGATATTCGATATTTTACATAATAAAACCTAGTTCAACCCCAATTTGCTGAAGAGTTCGAGACACAATTAATCACTTCTCCAGCAGCCTGTGCCATTTCCGAGTCCCATCCCGTCACCTCTGACCACGGCACCGGGGCTGCATCCACCTGTCACCCTCTGTCCTGCTCCCACCACCCCAGGAAGTGTCACCCACTAATCACCCGCCAAAACGTCGTGTTTCCCGCCACTTACTCACGTCAGCTGACAGATATACAGCGTGTTGGCTGCTTGTCAACTTCTTGTTGGGTCCTCCTCTCTCAAATTATCCGTGAAACAGATTGCCTTATAATTATCACGTGTTAGTGGTGTTGAATGAGCTGAAGACAGGAGCGAGTAGCTATTTGTTAGCTCACGGCGTTGAAGCAAAGATGTTTCAACACGTTTTATTCTGCTGGTGGTTTGTACTGCTGTGCGCGGATTGAATATCTGTTGGGAACAGTTTAAATGATTGTAGTACAAGGCTTTTGATGGTTTCTACTTTTGTGAATAGTTAAATCATACTTGACCAGTATGTAAGCTTGAGACGCTAAAAACCAACCGTTGGACTATCTCTTTTACGCCCGTAGGAGAGGCTTGTTTGTGTTTGTTTTACAACTATTTTCACGATAACTAGCCTTCGGCCAGCTAACTGAAGCTAACTGTTAGTGGCCAAGCCGAAATTTGAACTCCGATCTCCAGAGCAATGTCGTAGTTCGTAGCGCCTTAGAGCTCTCACTGCACCGAACACCAAACAAAATAAAATTAAGTAATAACTAGCCTTCGGTCAGCTGAGGGCCCTGCCCCCACTCCCGGCCACGGCCTCAGTTCTGTTCGTTTCGCTCAAGGTTCTGCTTCGGCCTCTCGGTTCGGGTATTCACTTCGCTAATGACTATACTTTTTCAGTTATGGTATTGCCTTGAGAGTTGAAACTTATAGCATACACTGTTACTGTTATTATTTGTTGATGTTCACAGTTACAGAAGCTGGGCATTTTTAATACTTTGCCCATATGTTTTATCTCAAGCAAATTTAAATCTTAACAGTGCCAAAAGTCGTTTGTCCACGCATAACTCCTCTTAGATGTAATCAGTCATATGATATATCTAATAAAAAAGAGCATGATTCACTGAGTGTTCTTAGACCAAAACGAACAATTTATCTCAATTAAAACCTTAGATATGACAGGACAATGCGAAAACATAAGAAAAACCTTTTTGAGTATAACTTGAGAAGGGCAAAAGTTAAGCGATTTTTGATGTTTGATGATGAATCTATGCATAAATACCTTTCATTAAAAATGAAGAAAATCGGCCTGATAGAACGGTTGTACTGACTGCCATTAGATTTTCATCAATTCTTATATAGATTTCACTCAAACATGTTGCTCAAACGGTCAGAGTTTGTACACGAGAATAATACGTCTGCATACCAACGTTTTTCGTAAGTTAGCAGTTATTTCATACCAATATTTCTTTGTGTATGTCGAATTCTATCCTGTATCCACTAAATAGATTAAAACAAATTTAATTTAATTCACAATTTAAATTGTGAATACTTATTCATTATCTCCTATTACACTAAACTTAGCTGAATATTCTGTAGGTGACCTTAGCTGTGAAAAAGGTAACCTCTAGAGACGGAAAAGACAGGTCATTTTGTAAAGGCACGGTACCAGAACACAATGATCTAAATTTAGATGTAGTGTATTCAAAATAACCAAGTGATAGTCATATGTGTGCCTGTCAGAGCTTACACCACCCTTGGCAGTCGATTGCAGATTGTGATGTCATTGTAAAAAGCTGATAACACTTTATTGCCCCAATATGGCGCCAATTTGTGAAACACGGATTCCAACTAAAGATAAAGGCCGTAATTTTGTTCCGCTGTGCTAAACATTGGACCTTTTGTAGGCAATTAGTTGCACACTTTTAACACAAACTGAGTTATTTACTGTGAGATTTGAAAATAACTTTATCCTTCAACACTGTCTAAAAAGAAATCTTACTGTATATGTTGCTTTATGAAGAAGCCTATAAGTTCAATCTAGTTTTATTGAATTATATCTCTGTATACATATTTTCCTCAATTCCCGAAATAATGTTTTCAAAATACGTATTTCACTAACTTTACATTATAAAACTCGCCCTTCGGCGTACAATATATTGACGTATCATCAAAATACTGACTGAGTAATCCATCGTAAAAATCGCGCCAAGATAATTAATTAAACAATGATGATATGGAGATGTACAACATAAGTTAAAAACTAAGGCGCTATACTATAATATTGCTATTCTTGTTGTTAAAATCTGTTTGAACTGACATTGCGTTGAATTGTTCAAATATTTTATGCTGACAACAAGTTGTAAATGGCGCATTGTGGTTAAAGCGCGATTGGAGGAAGATGCTACGCGTGTAGTAAAAAAATTACATGTTTTTTATAAAATAAACGAACACAAATTTAATTTTGTCAGTATAACTAAAATCACTGAATTACTATGAATTATGAGTAGCCGACCACTCTCATGAGGGTATTTTAAGGCAAATATGTGGTGAAGGATGAGTGTGATGAGTGGTAGTAATGAGTTATGAGGTGTATTCTTGTTACAAACTAAGGCCGACTCTTCCTTAGAATGGGTCATTAATTAATAGCCCAATGACCAATGGAAATACAAGGACCAACGGCTTAACGTGACTTCCGAACCACGCAGGTGATGGTCTGATATGTCTAAACGATGGTGGGAGTTGATGCGGGTATCATCAGATGATCACTGAGACTATCTGAGCCGCTTTAGACCTATATCATCCTCAAAACCTGACCTCCATGAAGCTGGATTACAGGACCACGCCACGAGTCCCAGTCGAACACGCAAGGACAGTTTTAACCTTTAACAAAGATATTCCGAGGAAAAGAGCCAGACCACACTACAGACCAAGGCTGCTCAGCAAGTTATACTATCTTCAGTCCTGTTACAATGTTTACGAGAAACAAACAAGAGAGGAGAGGGGGAGGAATGTGAGGTGGATGAAATACAACACGTACAGTATCACACAAGTGGCAATATTGTATCTAGATAGCAGAGTCTGCCGCGGTCGCACGAGCATAGATAACCCCAAACCGCAAACCAAGGAGTTCGCAGTGTGAGATGAAGAAGAACATCGTCGAACGCGCGCTTTCATGGCTCAAAATAGCTTAGAACATTGCCATGTAAATATCATAAAATATTATATGACTATAGTACCATTTACATGGCAGTGGAAGTTTTGTCGGCTATAATTATTCTAAGATGCGTTCGGAATAGTGAAAAGCGAGACGAAAGGAGTTTTCTCAGCTCGCCCGAGAAATATCTCCAACCAATTTATTCCATTGTAAAGTATAAATATTAAATTTGGTTCTTTCTTTAAGGGTGCTCAGTATGAACGTCAAAAAATGACGGTGAAGTCTGGCCGGTGAAAGTCTGTACATAAAAAAGTTATGTTTGCAAGCAAGCGCATTTAAGTTATTTTTCTTGGGGTTGCGATCCAATAAACTGTGATCAGAGGATTACTTCATATATGTATTCTAATATTTACACGATGTTAAAAATATTATTCAGGGTAAATTGGAGCCACATGTTTTAAATTCTACATTTTGGTGCTTTCAGATCTCTTACAACTACTGTATTTTCACGAGTTTCTTGATAAAAATTAAAACGTGTAAAATTGGGTTTCAATCCACCCAAACAAATATATTAATCTTCAATATACTCAACAACTGGGACTCGTGGCGTGCTCCAGTAATCCAGCTTCATGGAGGTCAGGTTTTGAGGATGATATAGGTCTAAAGCGGCTCAGACAGTCTCAGTGATCATCTGATGATACCCGCATCAACTCCCACCATCGTTTAGACATATCAGACCATCACCTGCGTGGTTCGGAAGTCACGTTAAGCCGTTGGTCCTTGTATTTCCATTGGTAATTGGGCTGTTAATTAATGACCCATTCTAAGGAAGAGTCGGCCTTAGTTTGTAACAAGACTACACCTCATAAGTCATTACTACCACTCATCACACTCATCCTTCACCACATATTTGCCTTAAAGTACCCTCATGAGAGTGGTCGGCATCTCAAATAGTAATATAGTGATAATTTAAAAGTTAAAACTTTAGTTTTATTTTATTTTGTGTTTCAAATCACAATAACTCTATAATTATAAAGGCGACGTTTGTCGGACTTCAACCCTCTGCATCCTCATCTTTTTCTGTCCGTACTGCGCAACCTTAAGTTTTCCTAATAATTTCTTATCCCATACCTGCAGAAAACGGCTCTCCATTTGTAAATACAATTTCATCTTGTTTAATGTAATATGGTGTTTTATGCGAGTAGTGAAATGAGCCTGTAATTCCCGGCGCTACTCTTACCACCTCGCGAGGGGGTTAATCTGGCGCAGTGAATGGGCTGTGAACGCGTACACATGTCCCTCTGGAGGAATGAAGGGGATGAATGACAGGGTGATACGTAAAAAACTCTATTAATAAAGAGTCAGTGAGGTCGAAGTAACGAGGTGATACCATGGCTGAGTGCTCGCAAGAGGGTGACTCATGGGGCGTTATATTCATAACAGTCATCAGAACACGTGCGTGTGATAGCTTCACTTCCATCACTCTCCCACCCTGCTTATAGATTTAAATGTACATTGAAAGATATGTATAAGAAGGAAATTACACTAAATATATTAAAATTTGTTAAAGAGAGAATAAGATGCATATAAACTCGTCCCCATACGAACGTCTTCCAAAACGCCCAAATATATTCGATATTTTACATAATAAAACCTAGCTCAACCCCAATTTGCTGAAGAGTTCAAGACAATTAATCCCTTCTCCAGCAGCCTGTGCCATTTATCTGGTGCATACATTCTAGTTTCATTATACCAAACCAAACGTCACATGTTATATTTGGTGTTTCAATTATTATATCAATCCGAACGTAATGTAATTTCGATGCATTATTGGTTTCAAATAACCTGATTTGATCGTAAAATTACAGATTATTAGTAATAAATGATTACATATTCTAGTGGTTGTTAAGCTTGAATGTGTTGATGGCACCGATAATCGGAACTCGCAACGGAACTCAAGGAGCCTTTTTTAAGTCTTCTGAAAAGCTTAATAGTTTTTAAACCCTCTACAAAGCCGGATTCTGTAGCTATTTAAGTACATCATTAAAATTCTTGCAGTTTTATCTTGAGCTTCAAATTTAGAGGCAAAGTTGGCTACATAAAGTAAACCACTAATAAAATCAAAACTCAAAAATTACTATAGAAAATTATAAAAAATATAAGGGGGAAGTTCCCTTCCTGGTTAACACATATTAATTGTATACAAACTGACCACATGCTCAGCTGTATCGCAGTGATATATGTGAGGGTTCCGATGGGTACAACAGCCGGATGTGTGGAGGGCGGCTAGCCGCAGTACAGACACGTTCCTCTGTCGCTAGCCGCCCCTACCCGGCTCAGAGCAAGTGGAACTCTTGATGAACTACAGACCACTTGACACCAGTCATAGTCATGATGACCAAATTAATTCATAAAATATACTACTAATCACTAAATCACTATTTGAGATGCCGACCACTCTCATGAGGGTATTTTAAGGCAAATATGTGGTGAAGGATGTGATGAGTAGTAATGAGTTATGTGGTGTAGTCTTGTTACAAACTAAGGCCGACTCTTCCTTAGAATGGGTCATTAATTAATAGCCCGGAAATACAGGACCAACGGCTTAACGTGACTTCCAAACCACGCAGGTGATGGTCTGATATGTCTAAACGATGGTGGGAGTTGATGCGGGTATCATCAGATGATCACTGAGACTATCTGAGCCGCTTTAGACCTATATCATCCTCAAAACCTGACCTCCATGAAGCTGGATTACAGGACCACGCCACGAGTCCCAGTCAATGGGAAGGCACGAGATGAGTCCTGTTAAGAGTATAACTTACGGCTTGAAATACTACAAAATGTGTATGCCCACATTCAATTTCAAATTTGATTATTGTTTCCACTCGTACTCGTGGAATTTAAAGTGCAATATTCCAGAAAAAGATTTCAGATAAGACACTTTTCCGTCTCTAGTTCTGGGAAACATGCCCTTTTCAAATCAAAATATGTGAACGTAAGAGCTGCCGACATTCACCCTTATGAAATTAGATGAATGGGCAACTACCGAATTGTGAGTCACTGGACAGTAGCTCGTCAACAAGCTGCCTAATTCCTTCTACAGTGCTCACATCCTAGAAGCCTTTTAAACTTGTCTACACATTTTGACTTCAGACGCCTTTTGCAGCCTAGACGAGTACATGGCACGACTGGGAGACTGCATAACTCACAGATTAATGCTAGAGTTGGATGTACAATTTGAGTGATCGAATGCGAGAGAGTGACACCTTTGGTTGTTTGAAAAGTGCGTAGTGCCTAAATAAATTTCAGATGATCTCACTACATTTAAATTGTCTAACTCAATGAGCAATTGATTTATTTAAAGGGCATAAATGCCCTACTGGTTCTGAAAGTAGATTTTAAAATATACAGGTAAGGAACTAGGGTTCATATCTTGCTATCAGTACAAGAAACGCAATTCATTTGACGATCAGTACAGTACGTTTTAGCACTGTTTAAAAGCACGCAATAATCAAATCATAATTTAAATTAATTCTATGTAAACAAATAGTTATTAAGGAATAGGTAGGTCTACTTTCTATGATACATATTACGTCACGATTTTTACTAGTTTTAAAGGAAAGACTAATGAAGTTTCAAGATGTTATTATTTCTAAAATGTGCAACATCGAAATTCCACATGGTGGTTCTTATATTTTTCGTGTTCATTAACGGCATCAGGTAAACCAAAATTACAAACCTATGCCGTAAATTAAGCCTGTAACCCGTACCGTTAAAAACTACTCTAATCAAATTAACAACCCACCCTAAAACGTAATTTTAACAAACAGCCATCTTAAAAGAATTTAATTTCCACCGCAAACTCGAGTATCTTAGAGAAACGATGCTTGTAATGGGCAATAAATAAGGGTGCACGGGAAAAAACATCAATGGGGATTAGTAGGCCCTGTCCGAGACCGCAATTACGCGTCTTAAGGGAGCACTTCGGGGCCACATGGGGTTCAAAGGGTAATTTGTTTGTGAGGCTTATCTTGCCCATATGCGCACTACCCCCCGCCTACCCCTGTGTGTGAGCTACAAACTTTATTTACTTTATGTTTGTTACTATTTATTATTAGCTAGAATTAAATAGTTTTGATATTGGGTGTAAAATGTGTTCCCCGACGGAGTAGTTTGGATTTGTGTTAGTTTGTTGCTTTGTTTAAATGTTATGCAGTCGTTATTAGTATTGTGAACCTAGCTCTCTATAATTTATTTTTCGTTGAAATTATCAGTATTAGTCAGAGTTAAGCATAATTATGCATGTGTATTTTTCTGAAGAGTTTTGTGTTTACTTAATTTAATGCGAACTTGATAACTGTTATGTTTGTAATCTGATGCGTTGAATTTTATGTGAATAGTTTTTATGTTTTAATGTGATATTTTTACATAAAACGGGATATAAAACGCATAAACATATACTTGTATCGCAACCCCAGGTAGGCATGTAAATTATTTAATAATTAGTCTCTATGTTTACAAGTCTTAATTAATATTAAAAGAAAACCATCACCGGTTTAATACAAAATCTATTCTTTTCGTGCACAGTTAGAACTCGTTTCAATATTTAAATAATAAATACAACCATACATTTGATTATGTACCGAATGTTCTTTAACATTGTTGTCTGTTTATTGTTTTCATGTTATTCAAACTATCTGAATTTTAATACATTACACTTTAGTTTCTGGCAAAAAATAACGTAATATTTTGTGAGAAGGTAGAAACTTGACTTTTATTTTATTTGTATTATTAATATATATACTACTTCAGCTGAATTGTCTATTGCGATTTTACTTTTCAGTCTGTTTTACGTTTGGATCGAAAAATCATTTCCATGTAATTTAGTTTTATGTATCTAAATTTACGTGGATCTATCTCTAAAACATTTATCCAGGGTCCAACCAGTATCAGACTGTTGGTTTTATATTAAGCATTTCTCTTAACTCGACTAAATCCTTTTCAACAGCGAAATATACGATAATTGAAATACAAAAATACAACATTAATTCTATGTATAGATAAATCACTAAATCACTATTTGAGATGCCGACCACTCTCATGAGGGTATTTTAAGGCAAATATGTGGTGAAGGATGAGTGTGATGAGTGGTAGTAATGAGTTATGAGGTGTAGTCTTGTTACAAACTAAGGCCGACTCTTCCTTAGAATGGGTCATTAATTAATAGCCCAATGACCAATGGAAATACAAGGACCAACGCTTAACGTGACTTCCGAACCACGCAGGTGATGGTCTGATATGTCTAAACGATGGTGGGAGTTGATGCGGGTATCATCAGATGATCACTGAGACTATCTGAGCCGCTATATCATCCTCAAAACCTACAAGTTAGAAACGATGTTGCAAAGCGAAGTGGAAACGGAATGGGCAAAGTGGTTTTTAAAAGCTCTCGCCGCTACAGTGATTCCATCAGCTCGTGATGGTGCAAACAAAAATTAGCGTCGGCAAATAGCGACGAGAATTGAAAACAAAACATCAGTTCTCGATTAATTGAAATCGATTTGAAGCGAAGCGACGAAACAACCAGACCCGCCAGTGCAAATTTGATGACTTTGTTTGTCGAAGGTATTTCCTATTTGCTTTACTCGTTCACTTTGTGCAAACTTGTCTTTCCAGTAGCACGAGTTCTTTTCTTGCTATTTTATGACTGGTATAACATCAATAAAAATTTTTGCTTCTATTGTTATTCTATGTCTTATTATCCCTAAACTACTGATACTTATTAATATATGTAGCATAAATATAATTTTCATTGATATATTATATTAAATAGTTTGTGTTAGTCATGGAATAGTAACAATTGATACAACAATTTTCTATTTATTTAGATACAATAAAAAAGAAATAAAATTGCAAGTTTTACTCAGTACAGTGATTGTTTATATAAGGTATATACAAAATCTTGGAAATTACACACACTATCTGCCACTCTGTAATAAAAATGTTACGTACTCAAATTTGATATACTGTGTAGTTATTTTAATATTTCAAGAACCTTAGCACTGTATAAACATAGGTAATTTCAGTTGCCAAGTGGATTATAACTAAATACATTATTGGTATTTCTAATATTTCTTTACAATCTTTTATTTTTCACAAAATCAACCATTTTATTATGTTTTGGTTTAAACTGGTAAGACCTTTACAAGCGCTGTTTACTTCTTCGCTTATAAAAGAACTCGCTAGTTAAACTTAATAATAAGAGCATAGGTACTTTAAGAAGGATAATTTTGTTCCTATAACTTTATTTGTTTATACGATTTTAAACATTTTTCTGACAGCATAGACTCAACAATACACTTTCAACTCGACTAATGCGTACAATAAATTTAAAGTTTTCATTTTATGTCTACAATCATAAGCTTCTTTTGTTTACGCTTTAGTACAGACAAGTCTACTATTTATATTTCCATAATTCAAAAGTGTGATATGTTAGTAGACAGCTATTGACAGCCGTGAGCTCAGTCTATAGGCTGTATAAATAGCGGAAGTAGACCATATTATACATCATTCAGGATTAACCCGCCACTTTCGGTGCGCTAGAAATAAAATGCCTGGAAGACACTACAGTTAAACACATAGGACTAAACCTAGCAGAGCATTAATGACAACACACCCTGCCAAGTCTACGTGGCTGAGGATTACACACATTCTGAATATATAATGTTAATAATAATGTGTCTGCATTTGCTGCAACAGCCCAACAACCTCCATGGACGCCTATACTGGTGCAGCAGAGGGACGTGGCTTTCTGGTTTAAAAATGAAAAAGGTCAAGTTTGTCTTGTTTAATGAGGCGAAGTTAGGACTACAAAGTCCTCTCTACCACTCAACCTCGACCTTTACCTAGCGTCACCGTAAAGTTACATTACAAATTGAAAGTGGTTAGATCGAGCCCGCGCCACTGGAGTGATGAGCCCATTCGCGCACGATACACCTGCCACGGATACTAAAGAGTTTAAGGAAATTTTTATCTAAATATTTAACAATCTAGCAAACTTTAAATAACCATATTTTATAACAAAATTAAATAAATTTAAGTATGGATTAGTAACAACTAAGCCGATTTTATTCAATTCGTAATTTTTCTATCTAATAGTTTTTCATTTTGTTTACAATAAGAGAAAAATATTTGAAATTTCTGAATTGTAGTAGTAGAACTTAATAATTAACTACTAAAAAAAGCTAATTTATTACCAGAAATTTGAAGACAAAATGTTTGGACCGAACCGGGACTTGAACCCGGATCTCCCGTTTGCCAGGCGGTTATGCTAAACCACTACACCATCCGGCCCAGTTACTTCAAATTTCTTTAGTAATGAATTGCAGTAATGTAATACAGATTATTTATACTATACGTCAAACATTTTGTAAGTTACGCACACACAATATCTTCAACTAGTAAAAATTGTATTTATTAGACCTAATCCTACACCATAATCGTACATATTCTCAATTAACGTTATTTTAAGCTGCCTAAACAGTAAACACGTAGGTTATTTCAGTCAGCCACGGAGTATAAATTAAATAAGTATTTTGTAAAACTATAATTTTTTTATGAATAGTCTTATTATCATAGACTTGACAGACGTATGCCACCATTCAATTTAATTCGTAGTTTTCATTTTACGACTACAAACCTTTTTTATGCTTGGCTTACAGACGATCTACTACTTTCACCTTGAAATAAATACAAATGATCTAATAAAATAAAACTTATAGCTGTACTCGAGAACAATGTTCTATCATAGACCACAACAACAACTGAAGGTCAAATTTACATAACAATATTATCTAAACAAAAATAAACACATGTGGCAGAAATTTAAAATTAAAAATAATATAAAGTAAAATAAATGTTATTGTAATGTGCCAGTTGTGCTTGGAGATGAAATCCGGGTTCTATTTGATATGATACATATTTAAATATTTTCTATTTCTATATTCTACTAATATTTTGTATCAACTGAACTTGTGAGATGTTCAGTAGACAGCGACAGACAGCTGTGCGAGCTCGGTCTATAGGCTGTATAAATAGCGGAAGGTAGACCATATTGTTACATCATTCAGGATTAACCCGCCACTTTCGGTGCGCTAGAAATAAAATGCCTGGAAGACTCACTTCAGTTAAACACATAGGACTAAACCTAGCAGGGCAATTAAATGACACGACTCACCTCTGCCAAGTCTACGTGGCTGAGGATTATGCACACTTTCTGAATATTAGGATAAATGTTAATAATAATGTACGTGTCTGCATTTGGTTGCAACAGCCCAACAACCTCCATGGACGCCTATACTCGGTGGCAGAGGGACGTGGCTTTCTGGTTTTACGATAAATAAGGTCAAGTTTGTCTTGTTTAATGAGGCGAAGTTAGGACTACAAAGTCCTCTCTACCACTCAACCTCGACCTTTACCTAGCGTCACCGTAAAGTTACATTACAAATGAAAGTGGTGACTGCGGGGATCGAGCCCGCGCCACCGGAGTGATGAGCTCCGGAGTCGCGCGATACCAATCCGCCACGGATCCGCTAAAGGGTTTAAGGAAAATTTATCTAAATATTTAACAATCTAGCAAACTTTAAATAAACTATATTTTAGAACAAAATTAAATAAATTTAGGTATTTAGTATCCTGAAATGCAAACTTATTGGCTCTCTCTTTGGAATATGAGGTGGTTGAGAAAGTGCAAGTAGCAGTGCTATCGTGTTTACAGGGTGATTCAAAAGTCTTTGGGCTTTTGTACTTAAACCGTATTAAAAGAAGAATACACATATGATTAAAAGCAACTAAATCTGAACTGAAATACATCAGTAGTATTGATTTGATATTTACGAAAAGGTTTGATCAAAATCAACTACTCGTGTTCGTGCAAGTGTTCAAGTTCAGTTTCATCCCAAACCCAGGGATAGCATCTCTGGAAGCCATTTATAAGAGTAATTGAAAATATCACCTTTTCACTAAGTAATAAATAGGTTACAAAAACATTCTTGGCTTAAAATATTTTGTATGCAGACTTTTTTCATGAGAGCCGAAACATTTGCAAACAACACATTAAAACATATTTAATAAAGCCCACAGCAAGAAGTACCTTTATATGGTGGGTCATCTTGTGGTTACATAATAATTTTATATTTTTAAGATCAACACAAGAAAGCATCGTCACAAAGAAAACCATTACAATGGAACTAAGTAACGTTTTTTAAAATTGCAGTGAAGTTGTAGCTTTCAAGAATGGTGAATTATTCTTCACGAATTCAAAAACATATTTTTATGAGTAAAGGCTTTCAACTTCTTTCCGGGGGTAGGGGGATTACCAATTTTCAACTGTTTTGGTAAGAAATCAGTTAAATAAACGTCCAAATTGAGGCTACACCGAAAGCCAGAAATTGATTGGCTTAGTGGGTCGAAGTTTTATAAATAAAATATAATACAGTACATATTAAAAGTATTTCAATAGTGCGTGGTTTTAGCCACGCTTACATATGAAGCAAAAGCTCTATCGTCAGTTGAAACATTGACGACGCCGATTAGTGAGAAGTAGGCCTACAGTATGTTTGGCGTCGGCAAGTACTTGTGAGGGTTGAAGGAGTGTTTGTAAACTGAGAATGGTTCTGGTCAGTAAACTCTCGAGAGAAGTGGGTACAGACAGTGAGGGTGGCGGCGGCGGAGTCAAGGGTATCAGCACCAGGGGTGCGGTCGCGGTCAACATCAGTAGGCCTGCAGTGAGTAGCGTGTAGGATAGTTAACAGAACGTTTTCGACAATTAAAGGTAAAGTCTGTCTTGTTTAACGAGGCGAGGTTAAGACTACAAAGTCCTCTCAACCACTCTCACTGTAAGTGGTGACTGCGGGGATCGAACTTGCGCTAGCGGAGTGATCAGCTCCGGAGTCGCGTACGATTCCAACCCACCACGGGTCCGCTAAATTAAGTGGAATATTAAAGAGTCAATTGGAAAACAACATATTTTGGCCACAAGGGGTGGTCTAATGTAAGGGTAGTAAGTTAAGGGTATTTGGCAAGAGATCACAATTTGAAATTGTCCATCTTTGTAGTTTAATAAAATAATAAAAATATTTTATTGTAAATGTTACAAAATATTTTGTATCGCAATCGTCAAAATGGAAAAGAGAGGAATAATTAAAGCTGAAGTTTTACATATGGGACTCGTGGCGTGGTCCTGTAATCCAGCTTCATGGTGGTCAGGTTTTGAGGATGATACAGGTCTAAAGCGGCTCAGATAGTCTCAGTGATCATCTGATGATACCCGCATCAACTCCCACCATCGTTTAGACATATCAGACCATCACCTGCGTGGTTCGGAAGTCACGTTAAGCCGTTGGTCCTTGTATTTCCATTGGTCATTGGGCTTTTAATTAATAACCCATTCTAAGGAAGATCGGCCTTAGTTTGTAACAAGACTACACCTCATAACTCATTACTACCACTCATCACACTCATCCTTCACCACATATTTGCCCTAAAATACCCTCATGAGAGTGGTCGGCATCTCAAATAGTGATTTATTTATATCGAATTTCCATTCAAACATACATTATAAAGGGCAAAGTTTTAATCATTGTTAGAGATTGACATAATGTTAATGTTGAAAGTCATCTACTATGCTGATTTTGTTGGCAGCAATTTGTCGCTTCACTTGACCCTTTATAGAAAAGCGAAGTACTTAACAGGGCGTTCTACTTGTTTGGGAAAGCGCTGTTGCAGAGGCTAACGCGAAATAAAATTAAGACTTTGAAAGTTCATAATAGTAGGGGAGGGCATTTAGTAAAAGGAAAGAACGGACTTTTCCTGCCACGTCCGGAAAAAACTACCCTAACCCGGGTAGTTAAAAGCTCCACCCGTCTTCAGAGGACTACACTAATATCTTTTTAGTTGTAATTTTGACAAGCCAGCTTAAGTTAAAATATTAATTAAATGTAGTTCCTAGATTAGTGTAGTCCTCTGAAGACGGTGGAGTTTTTAACTACCCGAAACGTTAGGAGTAGTTTTCTCCGGACGTGGCAGGAAAAGTCCGTTCTTTCCTTTTACTAAAAAAATTAAGACGTTATTATTAATATATTTTGACAAAACTCTTAAATGTAAGATAAACATATTAGCCCGGTTCGGTCCAAACTTTTGTCTTCAAATTTCCTTAGTAATAAATTAGCTATTTAGCGTTTATACAAATTAATATCTATAATGCTCGTTAAGTAATTGAGCAAATACACACAGAAATTCTTAAGCCACTATACACAGTTTAGAGACAGGAGAAAGCATGAGAAAGAACTATCACTAGAAACTGATCACTCTGTTGCGAAACGTTCCCCCAACAATATCATATGACCAACATTAGAAATGTTCAAAGCAATCTGACGACAAACAGTTCTGACAGCAACATACGCTGGCAACAATAACATTATCAGATGTACGCACCCTCGTCCCCGCAGTCTGCCTTGGGGCTGGGCGACAAAACAATTAGGGGATGCAAACTACCCCTCGTCCTCGTGTGTGTAGTTTGTAACCCGATTATCCCCACCCTCCCCTCTCTAGCCTGCACGACAATTAGTAATCTCTTTAGATTAGACTAACTTTACACAAACGCATACAGGGTGCGACATCAACCCGTGATAAGGGGAAGGTTATCGCGGGTGATGACACGGGATTGACTTGTGAAATGCCTCTTGAATGCATGGGGTCAATTTTAAGTAATATAATTATTAGTGGAATGACCGAGTAAACCTGAAGTTCACGGCAGCTCAAATGGGATTCGACCTTGTGTTTTAGTTACTACAAGTTTCAGTAAAACATTGTCCGTACTCCATGAATAGATACTGTACACATCGAAGGTTGAAGAAGGCGATCCAGTGAATTCAGTCAAAATAGAGTGCGTATGAACTCATTTTGATCCCACCCAGTTCGTATAAAAGCACTACCAAAGGTGTTTTGTTACTTATATCTATTTATTAACACCTTAACAACTCCTTCAGTTTTCAAATTATTCTCCATACTCCAATACTTAAATGCAATATTAACAATTTGTCTGTACACATAGAAGACCGAAGAAGACGATGCAGTGGATTCAGGAAATCGCACATAAGTCCAAATAGAGTGCGTATGAACTCTTTTCGATCCGATCTAGATCCACTACATTGTCAAACCCTTCACGTATTTTCGTCTAAGAAAAGGTTTATGATTATTTAAATACATACATAATAATAACCTCGTACGCATTGAAATTGTATACATTCATTTAAGAGTGATGCTCAATTAATACAATGCAAGTAAGTCTTTTAAATTTTAAGTGCTGAACGAAAAGAATTGTCAGAACTGCTTACTGAAGTTTGTGTCTGAGCAAACATATGCTATTTTAGTATTTGCTCGTTACGTTTGTTATCATCAACGTACTTGTTGTGTCTAGTTCATTGTCGTATTTACAATCCAATATTGTGTTTATACTATTTTGTAGTTTCGTTCGAGATGAGTAAAAACTTTTCTCTATCTGATTAAATTTGGATAATGACTTAATGCAGTGTTGTATTGCAGGGCTTTAAGGAATAAGTCTTATACTGCTAGTAAGTAATATACTGCTATTCATATACTCATAGTGCAATAGTATTTATTGCCATGTACAAAAATCATTGTGTGACAAAACAAAAAAACAAGAAACAAAGTAAAACAAACAAGTATGGCAAAATCACCATCAAAGTACAGGTTAAAAACTAAAGACTGACAGTGGACTAATAATATTCTTACTGAATCAATAATTTTAACAAAAGGGGTTTTATTGGTCCAAAATGCACTTACATTATAAAAAACATGCTGAATCAAATAATATTTTATTCTAGTCTTAAAAGTGTTTAAATTTTGTATATGTTTTAGATCTTCAATTGTTTGTACTATGCAAGGGGTACTTTACTTTTTAGATTTCGTTCCATTTACTACTTAATAGTTTTATTTTTACTGAAAAAGAAAGTCAATTAGAGTTCAATGATCAATGAACCACCTTCAAAAATACCATATCGAAAATAGCTATAAATACATTTGATTTAACTCAAAATTACTATTCAAGTTTAGAAAGACAAGCTTTACCAAACGTATTTATAATATACAATATTGAATTGACCACTGGTAAGACAAAGCCTTATTCAATAGTTATGCAATTATGTATGTAAATTAAAACTATAATTTATATTAAACTAAAGTATATCAGTGTTGGAACAAAAACATAGTACCCTTTAATAAATATAGATTTTATTGTGCGGACCGGTTTCGGATCTTGTCCATTTTGCTAGCAGCCTTTCAAGTTATATACTTACCTTGAATACTTGTAAGACTGCTAGGAAAATGGACAAGATCAAACCGATCACTACTAATAAATATCTATATTTAAAAGGTACTTGTTTTTTTTATTCACTACTCTATAATTAAAGTAACCCTGTTTAGTGATTCTCTTTTGCATAGTAAACTAAAGTATTTGTATCTTCGCATAGATAGTTAAATGAATTGTTTATAATGTTTTTTATCATTTTTCTATCGTGGACAGGATGTTTGTGAAATAATTCAAGGCAATGTATTGAAACTATTGCAAAACCGAATTCCATTGTAATACCGGAAAACAAAAGTAACCATTTCAACATGAAAAGAAAAGTTGCAGTTTAAATACCTAAAGAGACAACGGCAACGTTCACGACAGGTATGTCCAAAACATAACCAGAAAATTGCTCTAACTGCTGAATTTGTTTGAATAAAATTCGTGATATTTTAAATTCAGCTCATTCGTTAATGTGCGAGTCCGAAATAGACTTTTCTTAAACAACTTTTCATACGTCGGGTTGTAAAATTCTCGTAACACTGTTACAAATATACTACAAATTGAGTCAATATGTCTGTCCTAACTTACTACAATTTAAAAACAATAACTGTATTGAATACATAGCTAGTTGGAAAAGAGAACTCAACCTTGCAAAGACATGTCTCGAATAAAGCCAGTTTAATACGAGAAATACAATACTGTATAACAATATTTCAACTTCAAATTTCAAGTGCGGATTTTTGCTCACTTTTTCCATGAACGCAGTAATTACATTTACATCCAAGTTAACACATATATAACAAAATTGTAATGTCTCGAGGGACAATTTTCAGTGGAAAAGGCGAGGAGCTCCAGGTTGAATGCTTCACTCGTCGTTCTTTAGGGGTTGAACCAAATATAGGGTTCGCTCCGCTCGTCATACATTTAGCGCAGGTTCATTCTATGTTTATGGGTTTTCCAAAAGGTGCGTTCGTTTTGTACTGTCTTTTCAGCTATGGAGCTACTTTCTTTACGGGTTTAGGAGTGTTATTTTTAAGTTTGGCGAATTTGCCGTTAGTGAAATATTAAAAGCTACCTACATCCCAAATGTTAAGTATCTAGCTGATTTTAGAGTGGGTTAGCGTTTGTATACGTGTGTCAGTCAGTCACTTACTACCAGGCTTTTAGTAAAGAAATAAAATTGTTTAATATAAAAATTTGTTGTGTCCAATTTATATATATTTTTGATTCTGTGGAATCTATAATGTATTAATATTTTATATATCATATGGACGCATTATTAGTTACCAATGCGTTTGTTTACATTGTTTTGTTTAAGAAATAGTTTTCAATACAATATAACTGTTCTCAAATCTTTAACTAATTTATTAGTTATACACAATAATTTGGCGACGAGGATGGGATATTGCAGCATAGTACTGACTTTCCTCACTGAGTTGAACATGTAAGTAAGCTTTGTGTAGGTCAAGAACACAATAGTATCTTCCTCCATTGAGTTTATTAAACAAGTCTTCAATCCTAGGAATAGGGTAATGAGTATCTTGAAGTTGGGGATTTAGCGTGATTTTGTAGTCTGCACAAAGTCTTACGGATTGGTCTGGTTTAGGAATGATAGTCTCATGATAGTCTCTATGATAGTCTCATAACTCTTTTGGAGAAACAGTTGTGTCCTAGATCAAATGTTCACACTGAAAGACACAAATTCTTATCTCGACAACAACTTCATGGAGAAACCATTTCACAATACATTGCGGCTCTAAAAGAGCTAGCGGTAAGTTCAAAATGGAACTGCGAAAATCAAGAATGTGGAAAACCTTTAAGTAACATCATTCAAGCCCAGTTTATTCGAGGAATAAGAGACACCGACATAAGAGAACAAATACTTCAACAAGGAGATGACATTACATTCGAAAAACAGTTGAAATTGCATTAGCGATTGAAACAGCCAAAAAGCAAATAAAAATCTATACTCACAGTGACCAACATACAGATGAAGGACTTTACAACATTTCTAAACCAAGAACATCAATCAAAAACTCAGAAAACAAGTTGTACGCTCCGAAATTCAAATCAAAGAAACGCATTGGTAATAATGCGTCCATATGATATATAAAATATTAATACATTATAGATTCCACAGAATCAAAAATATATATAAATTGGACACAACAAAATTGTAATTTTAAAAGAGACGATGCGTGTAACCCGGAGGTAAGGACGGCGCGTGCGCAGTGTATACAGAGTGTAAACGTACACTATCTCGCGCCTAACCGTTACTCGACAAACACACCAACACACACACAAGAGGAGCTCGACCCCTGTCTGGGTGTATTGTGTAATCTCCACCTTCGCTCGCGTTCCAAGCAGGCAAAAAATAAGTGTTTTTTTAATAACAGAGCTCAAATTAGATTTCATAATAGTAACAAAAGAATTAAGCGTACTTTTCATACGATGCTTCTTTAAAAGTTAAGATAAGTAAGTCGTGGAGGGGGATAATATATGTGGGATTTTTCTAAGAGCTCATTCTTTCCTCTGGAATCTCAACAATTACAGAGATAAAACTATACGGTGAAGTACTAGGGATTGATAGCTAGATGAAGATCGAGATGAAAACTGAATATCGAGAGGAAATATATATTTTCTTACTTCGGGCCGACGTTGTATAACGGGCTTCCCGATACATCAAACGTGTTACAGTGTTAAGTTAAAGTCCTTATTATTAGAAAATAACATATTGTAATTAGTTTTAAATGTAAATTAAGGGATTCATTTGATGTTGACGTGAGTTGAGAAACGCTTGAAATGTAGGCATTTTTATTTATTTACTTATGAAGAAGGAAAACAGCAAGGCCTTCTTCCTCACGCGAAGAGTTTTAGTTATGTACGTAGTTTCACCTCGCCAGCTTACCTGCGTTACCACAGATCGCTCTAATTTCTAACACTATAAAACTGAAATTATCTACCTAATCTCTAGAAGTCAACTTGGAGGCAACTCACCACGTTTCAGTTTCTCCAGGGGTTCGTGGTGGGGCACCGAGGGTAGGCAGGCTAGTGAGGCGGGGTGGTGTGGTGGCTCGTGGTGGTGTACATGGTGGTGATGGTGACTGCCTAGCATACCACCTCCTAGACTGCCATGGGGGGAGGGCTCGTGCAGGTTGTGGTGGTGGAGGTCATGGTGTGAGGAGCTTGAGTTCACACCGGACACCAGGTCCTGCAAGCACAGGCCGGGGTCGGACAGGGGTTCCAGTCGTTCCATCATGACGCAGGACAGAGGTCACGTGACAAGCGTTGTCTGCAGTTAGTAGAACATCGTGCGCAAGCGGACACGGTGAGGTAGTCACTGAACCTGAAACCAAACCAAAGTATTTTTATTTTAATCGTGATTTATTTTAATTTTTATTGTGATTTCGTGGCTAGCTGTAAAATCCCGACAATTACAATACAAATTGGAACGAAAGGTTTCCTTGGTTTAAAAAGCATTCTTTCGTCATCTTTATCCCAGGTTGAGGGACGTCCGTAGAAGTTTAGGACTTGTATGTCAGTTTGGCCTACCATCAAGCTAGACGTGTCCGAGGACGGAGTTTGTTCACACTGGGAGAGCTTAAGAGAGCTTTAACACGTTTTCTATGAAATTTATGTTTCTAGTGTTGATTTTTAATTGTTGGATAATGAGCAAAACAAACCAAATTTGTGTTTACGAGCCTCTTGAATAAAATAATTCAGTTTGACATCCAGGTTACTTAACATTTCTTTGCGTTTTGCTTGTTATTATGATAGTTTCAAAGCTTTGAAACCACCATTTAAACACACTGACTGACTAATGTTTATGTAAATATTTCTACTTGTAATTTTGAAACAGAGTTTTTCAAAATACGTATTTTTATGTTAATAAACATGATATGTTTGGAACTAGAGGAATTTTCCGACACGTGTATAAAGCCCGAGTTCTCATAAAAGTTTCACAAATAATCTTTGAAATTGTTCAAGTTTTGGTGCTGTTCAACCCATTTTACACACTTAAAACGCAAAATTTCGAAAAGACGCTTAAAGCCTCAACGGTCGGAAAACCTTTAAATATATCACGTTTATAAATGTAAATCTATTTTGAAGGTGAAAACGGTCCTTGCACTGAAGCGTCGCCGCGCAGCTGAGGGCGTATCCTAGGGTTATTCTTTCTGTTCAAAGTTCACTTGGGGATTTAATTGCAGTTAGTAGAACATCGTGCGCAAGCGGACACGGTGAGGTAGTCACTGAACCTGAAACCAAACCAAAGTATTTTTATTTTAATCGTGATTTATTTTAATTTTTTATTGTGATTTCGTGGCTAGCTGTAAAATCCGACAATTACAATACAAATTGAACGAAAGGTTTCCGGTTTAAAAAGCATTCTTTCGTCATCTTTATCCCAGGTTGAGGGACGTCCGTAGAAGTTTAGGACTTGTATGTCAGTTTGGCCACCATCAAGCTAGACGTGTCCGAGGACGGAGTTTGTTCACACTGGAGAGCTAAAGCCTTAACACGTTTTCTATGAAATTTATGTTTCTAGTGTTGATTTTTAATTGTTGGATGAGGAAAAATAAACCAAATTTGTGTTTACGTGAGCCTCTTGAATAAAATAATTCAGTTTGACATCCAGGTTACTTAACATTTCTTTGCGTTTTGCTTTCTGTTATTATGATAGTTTCAAAGCTTTGAAACCACCATTTAAACACACTGACTGACTAATGTTTATGTAAATATTTCTACTTGTAATTTTTGAAACAGAGTTTTTCAAAATACGTAGTTTTATGTTAATAAACATGATATATTTGGAAACTAGAGGAATTTTCCGACACGTGTATATAGAGCCCGAGTTCTCATAAAAGTTTCACAAATAATCTTTGAAATTGTTCAAGTTTTGGTGCTGTTCAACTCCATTTTACACACTTAAAACGCAAAATTTCGAAAAAGACGCTCTAAAGCCTACACGTGTCGGAAAACTCCTTTTAAATATATCACGTTTATAAATGTAAATCTATTTTGGAAGGTGAAAAACGGTAAACCTTTGCACTGAAGCGTCGCCGCGCTGAGGCGGATCCTTAGGTTATTCTGTTATTTACTCTCTGTTCAAAGTTCACTTGGGGATTTAATTAAATTTAGTATAATTATTCAATGCAATAATTCAAATATAAAGTGCTTGTTGCAAAATAGTTCCAGAACGGATTTTTGAATTCATGTATGAGTATGTCTATAAAGTGGTTTAAACAATGTTTTTATTTGATATTTGTATGTAAATTGTCATTAAATTGCTTGAAAAGTTCAATTACAAAGACTACACTGTAGAATATGTAAGAAAAGGTTTATTTTAGAAACATTCCGTCTTAATTTTACGCTTGAATCTTTTATCGCTTAGTGCAGCTATATGATATTTTCTGCGCTTAAAATATGTTATTATAGTTACTCTATTTTAATGAAACACTTCCCATTTCTAAAATATTTGCTCACAATAATATCATCGAAACAAATAGAGTGGTTTAATGTTTGACGTTGATCATTTAAGTAAGGGTTGATTTAGCAAAAGGTGACGCTTTAGTGAGTTTGAATGTAGTTACACTGTGTGGCTGTCAGATGTGAGCCTGTTTCATGATGATGTTAGTAAATTTACAAGTTCTTTATAAAGTTGAGGTTTTGACTTTAACAAGTCAGCAGCACAAAGATAATGAACAATGAACAGTAGTTTGCCTGAGATTACCCAACTAAACCTGGGACTGCCGGTTTGCTAGTTACATTTGCATTTAAAATTTAGTTGCGACTGAGCCTTAAATTATTACTATTTTCAACATTTTGTCCTATTCTACGTTGCATGTTGGCATAACTGGCAAATTTTATCTGACTAAATTATTATATTTTTCATAATATGTTTGAAGAATATTACCTTTGTAAATATACAACAACAAAAACACTTTTAATGTCAAAACTTGTTCAATAAAATTGTTCTTTTTTTACGGTAATTATTACATACTATATACCACAAGTAAGACCTCGAATCGTAATTAAATAATAGTGTAGTAGTTGAGTTTTAAATATTCATGAATTCCGCAATACTATAAAATGAATTTTGAGCCAGGTGGTTTTGAAGGTTGGTTTTGAATTTTGTCGTACAGTAACTTTTAACATTGTCGGGAAGTTTATTGTATAATTGTTTACCGGCTTCAACAGGAAGTTTATCGTGCAGTTGAAGCCTATGGTAGTTTGGTGGGATAACATTTTGATTCCTTGTATTATATTGATTAATGTTCTCGATGATAGTACACTTAGCCCTAAAAACAACGTTTCCAAAATGTACAGAGAGGATAAAGGCAATATAGATAGGGATTTGAAAAAATGGGCAATGAATATACTTTGGTGATAGACAACATTGTTTTAAGGCATCCTTGGCATTTCTCAGGAGTTTACTACTGAAAATTACTACTTATGGTAACAGGTTACTTAAAACTTATGACGGTACAGTTTATCAGACCCAAACTAAGCAAGAAAACCTTCTACGCGTTTAGCGAATCCGTGGCGGATTGGTATCGCACGCGACTCCGGAGCTCATCTTTCCGGTGGCGCGGGTTCGATCCCCGCAGTCACCACTTATTTGTAATGTGACTAATACGGTGACGCTAGGTAAAGGTCGAGGTTGGGTGGTAGAGAGGACTTTGCAGTCCTAACTTCGCCTCGTTAAACAAGACAAACTTTACCTTTTTTACCTTTACGCGTTAAAGCGCAGCCCCAATTTTTAAACTGGATATGAACCAGTTCCCCGTCAATGGCATTTCTGCAATCAGCTGACCACATTACCTACTGAACATGTGTTAGAGTTAACAGCTGATACAGTTCCGCTCACAACACTAGGCCGCTGTCTCTGTGTTTGTTTACACTATTGTATGTGTTTGTCTTAGATCACTAGAGTTGATTTTATCTCCACGCACACTACACAACTACCGGGTTCCTGCTTATCACAAATCATTCTTTTATATGTTTTGCATAAGGGATTCACGTGTTAATGTGTGTTAAATAAATTACGCTATCATCGTTTTTAGCTAGGGGATGTAACATCAGAGATAAAAAGGTGAAGTTTATCTTGTTCAACGTGGCGAAGGTGGACTACAAAGTTCTTTTAACACTCAACGTCGACCTTTACCAAGCGTTACCGTACGGCCACAAATTTCTGGTGGTGACTCGGGGATCGAACCCGAGCCAGAGTGATGATAAGCTTCAGAGTCAAGAAGATTGGAGGCAAAATTTTATATATAGCGAGAAAAAAAGCGAGAATATAAAACAGAAACACTATTAATCGTCATTATAATAATACCGGGTGTTTATTATAAAATCTCCTGGTTTTGTGGACTTTATAGCTTATAATTTTGTTTTACTTTGCTATCTGTTGATAATTTCCTTGTGTGTTGCGAATCTTGGGAGTAAACAAAAATTACAATCTGCTGCGTACAAACTAGCATATTGTATAGCTTGAATTTGGCTTGAACAACAAGATTCTCTTTTGAAAAAAGCTGAAATTCAAACTTTTCAACTCAAACTAGGATTGGTACACGCTACTACAATATTAAGCGAATAGTGCATTGGTTTGAGATACTAATTACTCTATTGCAAATTATTCTATACGGCTAAACATAAAAATGTTGTGGACGGATATTAAAAAAGGTAGACTCAAATTTAAAGAAGTGCTAGATTTTAAAATACAAATCTTTAAAATTACTTATAACTATAAAGTTCAAAAGTCGAATGTAAAAGTATTCTATTGTAAACAGTCCTATATATCCTCCTGTTTAGTTTTACTCAATTAATCAAATAATAAGCTTCTCAAATAAATACGGTTGGACGAAAATTTGACGAAAATTAAACCAAGCTGTGGACATTTGTAAATAGCTACAGGGTGTCTCAAAAATGTATACTCAATATATAAAGATGTATTTGATTAAATACAACATTTAATTGCATGGTATACTTGGTTTTGTCGCTAAAATGTTCAAAATAATAACCATTAACGTTCATTCTTTTAACACATTGATCTGGTACAGATTGGCAAACTGACTGTACAGTACCATGGCTTTAAATAGTAGTCTAAGTAGGAAGAAAAGAAGATATTGCAATTAATACAACTATATTGTTAGTTATAATACATTTTTTGCATACATTAACTACTAATGGCAAAACTCAAATTCATTAATTTCGCAGTAAACACTGTAATTAATATTTTTAAATTCGCAGAAACGGTTCACTTATAATTATTTAAAAAACTATAAGTGATTGGAACTTCCTATTAAGCTTGGTTAGGCGTTAACACACTTTTAAGGCTACAATATAGCTTTATCACGCCCTTTGTGAAAAATATTATGTTTTCTAATTTAAGTTTAATATTCTTAACGAAAAGGTGCATTATTATTACGTTTACATCAGTAAAACAAGTAAGGTTTTAGACTACAACAAATTAGCTAACGTGCCAGAAAATAAATGTTTAACACAAATGTTTTTCTGGTTTTCAAAGTAACTCATGATTACTGGTATACTATAACTTCAAGTTTGTCTTGCCGAATTCGGCCAGGATAAAATAAAACAAATACTTTATAAGACTTCTTAAAGCGCGTATATTATATAAATTCAAACAGAGTAGGTGCTATTCCGTTTATTTCCTTTTTTATTCCGTATTTGTAATAATTTGTAATTTAACTGTTGAGTCTTACATTTCTGCTTTTCATAAAACTGTATTTTATCACTCACCGTAAATGGGTTTGAAAAATGGGCTGTTATAATAATAAAACTTGTTTTACAGAATAGGCCTACTTACAATATTTGACCAACCCCTACCTCGGGTTATACAGTACATATGTATTTTTTATTTGCGGTTTAATCTATGGTATACGTAACTTAGTTATCTTCGTTACATAATGATTCAAGATAATGCACTCAAGATCGCACGACGCAGTTAAATATATTTCAGAAACGCTACGGTATATATATTTTGATTATTGAATCATAGATTTAACATTAATGTGTTTACTTGGATTGTGGAACTATTACAAATAAAATCGTCCAAATCGGTAGTTTCATCCTTAAACACATAACTATTGCATAACTATGCAAGATTTCTGTTTTAAAAACATACTATTATTGCATTATAAAATGTTATATCAATTTCGTATAAAATACTTTTATTTACTCTGTTATGACTCATTGTTTAAATAATTAGTTATTTATTCATTTTATATTTAATCGTATTGAATGTACCTGAAGGTCCATCCGCTTGTAGAACAACCACTAACCATAGCACTATCACTTCATAATGTTCCAAATTAAAAGAAATATACTGGTAGGTACCAATGTAGGAGATTTTGTTCGAGCAGTCCGTAGAAAGAGAACTACCCATCATATAACCGAACCGACCGATGTTTGACACTTGAGTAGACATTAAAATCATGATTTCCGGAAAATATGATTTTCGCATCATTCACGGTGAAACACTGAGCTCAATGAACCAACAACTGAACCAGATTTGCAAGACGTGAGCAAGAGAGCCCACAGTCTAAGTGCCAAGTGTGTGAAAGAGCTGAGTCTCGTGTCAAAACTGACTAAAACCCACCGTCGTGTAGGAATTATTCGAAAACGGAGGCGCGGAAAGTTCACAAGTATAATAAATATAAAGATAGCGGCCAGCTTAGGGAGCTTTAGAAAAATCCCCTGAAAAAATCCCAGCTAAGCCACCCGGCTTAGACGGACTCGACTGGCTTAAGATGTTTGGAGTACTTACCACAGTAAAAATCCGGGACACTTTGGAAATCCGGGGATCCGGCGAGCACTGGGGCGCCGATCTGAACGTAGCTGACCACCGGACGCCCGGTCACGGTAAATATTATAATATTTAAAAAGAAACACTTTTCCGCGAAGCTTACGACAAATTGACCTCGAGGTTGGAATGATGAGAGAGCTTTGTGAGGAGTTAACGTGTCGGTCGGTAGAGCGCAGGCTTGTGCCCCCACTCCGCCCCCCGCCGCCATCTTGGAGTCCGTCCCACCCCACACCACATCCACATGTTACTTCTATTTTATTGCTATATCAACTGCACTTATTTATCCGTCTCATCCTTTCAAGAACGATTTTAAACTCGGTAAACTCCGCGTGCCGCCTCGCGCCTCTAGCCCACTATACTGTTCTGTAGAATTCTCTCTGCAACTGTGAGAGTGAACACTATGTAAGGATGTGAATTCTTCTCTCTCACATGCGACACACACAACAACGGCGATGGGTAGAGAAGTCAGTTCCACCTAGGCAAGGTAGTTCACCAATCACCTTTCCTCGAGAGGAATGGAGACACGGCAGTCAGTATAGCACACGTAAAAGATAAAAAGGTAATGTTTGTCTTGTTTAACAAGGCGAAGTTAGGACTACAAAGCCCTCTCTACCACTCAACCTCGACCTTTACCTAGCGTTACCGTATAGTCACATTACAAATGTAAGTGGTGACTGCGGGGATCGAACCCGCGCCAGTGGAGGGATAAGCTCCGGAGTCGCGCACGATTCCAACCCGCCACGGGTCCGCTGATGAAAGAAAAGTCTTTATTGTCCAGAGTTTGAGTTATTTACAAGCTCCCGGTCACACATAAAAATCTGTGTAAAATCCACGTTTAAAACCTATGAGCTCATTTGAAGATTAAATACAGCGTAACCTCGTCTACAAAACGAGTTTGTTGTTAACTCAAGCTTCTCGGAGATAACTCGATACGGGTTTCTTGAATGTTGTCTTTTGAAAATGATCGTAAATACAATTAGATTTGATAGCAAATGACAACTCGTTTGACAAATACTCGTACATACTGAAATGCTAAACTCTATTTCAGATGAGACATCATATGTCTATTTATAGTTTCGCGGACAATTCCCATGCCCTCGCTGTCTCAACCCTTATCAACATAGTGTGAATACCTCTAGTTATAGTACAATAAATGATCATAAACGGTTTTCACGGGTGTGGCATTTGATTTAAACAGTGGTTTTAAGCTGTTGAATCTTCGCCTTTAGACTTAGCTATATATGCAAGATATCGCAAAACCATCACTGCCAATGAGTGCTAAATTTCGAAGACTGAACACGAAAAGTTCCTTCTGTAGTGTGATTGAACATTGCAATCAGTAATTGTAAATAGAAATTAATGTTATTGACCGCCTTAATGTGTTAAATAGTACTAGGCAGCCTAGTACTATGCGTAAAAGAATATTAAAACAATAAGAATATTAAAGAATATAGGGTTTTCTTCAAACAAGTATAAACAATTTTAAATCTTAGAGAGTACACTCTTTTTTATATAAAAATAGTGTACTCTTCATTAACATAAAAGGGTGTTTTACCAAGACATGTAACATTTAAAATGGGTGTACCTTCTTCATTAACTTTCAGAACTTAATTAGTTTTAAATCTGTTCTTGATGTTTTCTACTGTACCAATCTGGGGTCTGTGAGCAAAATATATTTTAAGGGACAAATTTATTTTAAACCTTTGAAAGATTATTATTTTAACGATTTTTAATCAATACAAATTAATATTTCCTTGTGTAGATACAACTTCAGTGTATAACATAATATGTTTTGCTTAGAATAAAATGTATTACCGCTTAAAATAATTATTACAAATTTAACTTTATATACATAAAACTTTCCGAAATCATATTATTGTAGGTTTTATTGAAACCACTAAATTATTGAAAGGCTACACGAAGGCAAACATACAGTATAGGTATTGTTATTTGAAATGTTAATTTAAAAGGGCAAGAACAACCAACACAAGAAACATAACTAGCTAAAGTACTAGGTTCAAATTTCTTCAATCAAATATTATTACCGCATTAATAAAAACATGTATTAATAAAATCAATACAATAAAGTTGCTTGTAACGAACGGTGATCTATTGACATATAACAATCTGTATGATGTACTAAAATGTTTGCAAAACAGTACTCCGATCATCAAAGTACATAATTGAAGCAATAAATCGCAGCAGACTAGATGTTTGGAGACTAGCCGAAGCTTGGATCCAGTTTTATTTTCTTACTCTGTCCAAATCCCAGGACTTAACTCAGATCCAGAGGATTACAGTTGACCCAAGCCTACAATTCTGCAGACATTTATTTTCACAACTCAGTCAATATATATTACTTAGAACTTCAAATCTAAACTAGAGCTGCCCTTTGGTTATATCCTTGACCTTGGCATTGTCAATGTACACAACT
This sequence comes from Matsumurasca onukii, assembly GCA_018831715.1. NCBI lineage: Eukaryota > Metazoa > Arthropoda > Insecta > Hemiptera > Cicadellidae > Matsumurasca > Matsumurasca onukii. The sequence continues at coordinate 11,210,658 of CM032062.1, forward strand.
GAATGCGACCTTTATGGTTTTGATAACTTCGAAAATAAAGTGTATAATATTCCTGTTAAATTAAGTCAGTACTAATAATATTTGGGATTAGAATGAAAATGTCTAAATGAATTTGAGAGCTATTGCCTTTGTATAATGCAAACAACATGATTGCATGACCCCATGCTGTCATTGTTCCTGTAGTATCATCATAGGACATTATGGCACGATGGTCTTAAATATTTTGTAAGCAACCTAAAAAACTTATGAGTGATAGAAATCTGTTAATGGTCCGTCTCCGTGGTCATCGCAGAGAATGGCTGACCAACCAAGGAACACATGACACCGCGCACGTAACAACGGGCTAAATGGCTAATGGCTAATCCAGCGTCCATGTTTTATCGCCTATAAGTGAACTTGAGGTCTTAAAAACAATCCAAAAATTACCTCCCAAGAGATCTACTGATATATATGGGATTTCATCATGGATAATAAAACAATGTTACCCATACTTGATTCAGCCACTAACAAAGTTAATTAATATTTCCTTTAGTAACGGTTCCCTGATGGATTAAAACCATCTAAAGTTGTTCCCATTTATAAAAAAGGAAGCAGTTTTGAAATGACAAATTATCGTCCTATTTCGCTGATCCCTGTCTTTAGTAAAGTGTTTGAAAAAGCTTATTTGGCTAGACTTAATTCCTTTATTTCAAACTTTAACATATTATCTAATGACCAATTTGGATTCAGGGAAAATAGATCTTCAATCGACGCGATCAATAAACTGGTAGAAAAAGTATCGGAAGCATTAGAAGAAAAACACAAAACTTTAGGAGTGTTCTTAGATTTGTCTAAAGCTTTTGACTGCGTTGTTCATTCTAAACTTATAAACATTTTAATGGAAAATGGTGTTAAAGGGTTGCCTCTTTCCTGGCTTGGTTCCTATTTAAATAATAAGTATCAACAGGTACAAATAGAGGATTCTCTCTCTGCTCCTATAAAAGTACAATGTGGCGTTCCACAAGGATCGGTGTTAGGGCCAGTTCTTTTTCTAATATATGTAAACAAACTAAGTTCGATCAACGGAATTAAAACAATTGTTCAATATGCTGATGATACAACGTTGATTCAATCGGCATCAACAGTTCAATCTTTAGAGGAACAAACATATGTATCGGCAAATGTTTGCATGCAATATTTTGAATCCCTCAATTTAAGAACCAATTTTTGTAAAACAAACTTTATTACTTTCGACATTGGTAGATCAAATAGAAAGGAAACACCATTGGTTCTTTTAAAACAATGTAATTGAAGAGGTTAACAGTGTTAAGTTTTTAGGCCTGAATCTTGACAGCCAACTAACATGGCATTCCCATATTGATTTTGTGAGCAAAAAATGGGATCTAGTATATACCTTTTAAGACATTTATCCCAGTATTGTACCCTAGAAATTTTAAGAACTGCTTACTTTGGCTTGATACCTCCTTACATGTCGTATGGCATATGTTTTGGGAAACTGTTCCAAAACTAAAACCATGCGAATATTTATTCTTCAAAATCCGCTATAAGAATCATGTGTCGACTTGGCACCAGAGATTCTTGCAAGTACGCGTTCCAAAACTAAAATTATGACCATCTATATATACATTTACGAAACGATAGTTTACTGTCTTTCAAAATGTCGTTTAATCCAAGGACACGAAATTCATTTCTATGAAACAAGATTGGCAAACACATTTCGAACTAACCATCATAGATCTGATGTTTATTCCAAATTACCGTCTCAGGCAGGAGTTAAACTATACAATAAGCTTCCAACAGAGCTAAAAATGTTGAAAGCTTTAGTATTTTAAGACTAAATTAAAAGGTTATTTACTTTTAAATTCGTTCTATAGCGTAGAAGAATTTATTGCTGGACCTTAAATTAATTAATAGTTATCTGTCACTACTCGTGGCACTTAGAACATAAATTTAAGTAAATTATTTTATAAAATTTTTATATACTATAATCTTTCAATGGGTAGGCTTTTTTATATTGTAAATTAAATATGTATTTATATTATAAATTATTTTTTATTGCCAAAACAATGTTTTTGTAAGGCTCAATAAAACAATAAAACAGTTGGCTTTCTTTCAACCGATGCGGCCTAGCTGTCAAACCCTCCGCTTGCAAGGGTTTCGTAGAAAGCAGGTAGCGTTCTTATATATGAAGGAGTTTATCTGCGTTAGATTTTTGATACAGTTATTTTTAGCTTCTTAAGTAAGGTTTTAAAAACACCTTATATCTTTTAACTTTAGCCGTTAATAGAATAAAAAATAAAAGGCATTTTGAACAATGATTTACAGGCAAACCTAGATGATCTTATCATGATCTTTCATGTATCTAGATGATCTTTCATTTAAGAGTGGTTTCGTCAAAACAGCATTAATACTAAAGTTTCTATTTTATTTCTCGCAAACCTCTGCAACGACGCTCTCTCGAGCAGCTGAGCCGGACCCTTAATATTGACACAAAACTAATAGAACCATTAAAAAGACTTTATTGACCATACTAATATGTGGTACTTTTTACTGTGCTCCTTACATTTGTAACCTATTTTCTTATTCCAACTTATAAACGAGCACTAACTAACAACTAATCACTAACAGTATTGTTTCGTTTTAGTGGACTAGTGGCGGGTTGGTGTGGTGCGCGACTGCACAGGTCATCACTTCAGTGGCGCGGGATCGATCCCCACAGTAACAAATAACAGTTCGTTGTGTTATTTTGCGGTAACGCTAGAGTAAGATTTCTTTATACATTTGTTACGTTGAATCTTGGAACAGCCAACTTGTTACAGATTAGGCTATAAATCGGCCTTCATTGCCATTTCTGGTACTGCTAATAACTTACTTCAGAAAAAACACGCACCGTCTCAAATTTGTGGCGAAACAGCTTTAGTGTGAATATTTAATTTCCAATTAAATAAAGACTTACCAATAAAAACTCTTCAACACTCTTTACTTATTGGAAGTGGATTAGATTTAAAGCCTAAAGCTTGCCTATGGTTTCTGTGCGCTATGTTACGGCCGTAATACTGCGGTGAAGTTTTGTTTTCAATGCAATCATATGGGGGTGTTTTCCAAGAGAACGGTGGCCGCTCCCATATACGATTGCATTGAAAACAAGTTCACCGTCATACTATGACGATAATATAGCGGTGAACGCGTCCTAGGAAATAACATGCTTTTTTCGTGCTTTTCAAACAATATAGCTTTTGTTTTTTCTTTTACATTGAGAAAAGGTTAACAGTTTTATTTTAGACCACGTGGGAATTTTTCATAATGTTCTACTTTCTGTTTTTTTAATACAGAAGAAGACAGTTCCTAACAATGTTCCAGAACCACTAATGGTCGGCCATATTTCATATGTATTTTGTAACCTAAGCTTTCCATTGATGTCTGTATCTTGTTTGCTTCTAAATACATTCATTTCTAACTCTTTATCCCTCATTTTCATCATCTACCTGATTTAATCGGCCATAACATTAACAGGTTTAGGCAAAGAGTTACACCTAGTATGCAGTCCATGCACAAGTGTTTTTGGTGTTTGTTTTTTTTATACTGTAGTTGTATAATTTTCTGTCAGAATACCGTCCAGACGAATTTGCTGTGAAAACGAATTCTAGGGTTCTTTATTTTGTCTCTCGGTTGGTATATATTTTAAAACATATAAATTATAAAATTACCGAAGTTACATACTACATCAACGTATTATTTTTATTTATTCTATCAAAAAATAGTTAAAACTATTGCAGAACAATTAAGATTAGTACATGGATGTATCGATGGGTCTTAGATCCTGAATTTTGTTTTTACGATAAATTTGTTTTCGGGGCCTGGTTTTACAGGTGTTGGCAATTGTAATACCAAAGATTCCATCCCATACACAGGGGGTGCAAGCTATTATTTTGGCACGGAAATTGCGTAATTGTGTAGAAATGTCTTACGTTGTACCTATTAAACGTTAAATATTATTTTTTACATAATATATTAAAATCCATTAAATTGTTGTAACTTTTTCAAATTTCAATTTTTTGTGCAAATAAGGTATTAACAAACACTTGAGATGCATCATTCAGATATTGTTTGCTTGTTAATATTCATCTGATTGCATTCAATGGTGAATTTTTAATGGTGAATATACATTCAATGTTATTTGAATACTAAAAAAATGACACTTTTATAGTATTACATGGTCGTAACATTAAATCTATCGTTTCCTAAGAATCGTTGACCCTGTTTTCGACCTCAGTATGACGGGAAACTTAGTTTTCAATTATGTGGTATAGGAGTTTTCCTAGAAACAGTGACCGCTTTCATATAATAACATCAACAAGAAAAGAAGGCCGTAAAAGGAGACGAAAAAATTCAGCCTAACATCACTAAACGCATGTTTATCACAACTATTACAAATTTTTTAAATACGTAATTACAGATATTTCTTCATGATTACAAGTAAACATAGTCATTACACAAGAGCGTTACTGTAAACCCTACAAACGTTACTGTGGTACTCCGAAAAGGCCGCCATGTTTGAAACATATATGCTCGTACATGATACAGAGTGGGGTCTTAACACCTCATATTGTGTATGACTGGGACTCGTGGCGTGGTCCTGTAATCCAGCTTCATGGAGGTCAGGTTTTGAGGATGATATAGGTCTAAAGCGACTCAGATAGTCTCAGTGATCATCTGATGATACCCGCATCAACTCCCACCATCGTTTAGACATGTCAAACCATCACCTGCGTGGTTCGGAAGTCACGTTAAGCCGTTTGTCCTTGTATTTCCATTGGTCATTGGGCTATTAATTAATGACCCATTCTAAGGAAGAGTCGGCCTTAGTTTGTAACAAGACTACACCTCATAACTCATTACTACCACTCAGCACACTCATCCTTCACCACATATTTGCCTTAAAATACCCTCATGAGAGTGGTCGGCATCTCAAATAGTGATATAGTGATATACTATATAGAAAACGCTGCCATTTTGAGCTGTTAAGAAAGGAATTAAATCTATCATTCTACAAATCGCAACTTTCGTCAAGTTTTCACAAAATGCGGTACAAATGTTTCATTTTCAAATATCTAGGTTAAGTTCGTTAGCCAAAATCGGTTCACCGGATTTACCTTTTGTGGGAGGGGTTTCCCCCCAAAATGGGAACATTCTTCCTGAGCTTAAAGTTTCGTCCAGGTGTATGAGGGATAAACTGCAAGATATTCAATATCAGAAATGGTGTAGTTTGCCTAAAGGAAGAGGTGTGTGTCTATTCGAAGAATGTCCCAAAGTTAATCTTAATATATACAACACGAAAGATTTCTCAACATCAGAGCTCAAAGATATGCTAAAATTAATTGGAGATGTTGCACCAACAAGGTCTAACCACGGCAGATCCAAGAATGGGAACCAGTGTCGCCATTGTGCGAACACTGAGACATACACTTTTGAATCTCTACCCCATATTCTTGGAAAATGTCTATTCGGCGACCTTTTGAGAAACCAAAGACATCATAAAATCAGGAGTTTAATGGCAAATGCCTTAAAGAGAAAAGGTTATGAAGTCTACGAAGAAATTGAAGGTTTAGCTGATCATGGATCTATTCGCCGAGCTGACATCTTGGCAATCAACAGAAAAACCCAATTAGGCTACATTTTTGACCCAACGATCCGTTTTGAAAAGAACAAATCCCAACCATTGGAAGTACATGAGGAAAAAAAAGAAAATTTACGATCAAACCAAACAATTTTTTCAAGAAAAATACAAAATTAAAAACATTGAAACATTCGGACTACTAATTGGCTCAAGAGGGACTATACCTAAATTCTTAAGTGACATTTGGACAACCTTTAAATTAGAAAAGAAAGTTTTATTTGAAATTTCAACAATTGCAATCAGATCCAGCATCTAAATTTTAAGAAATCATCTGTATAATAATTTAGAAAACTCATAATCTTATATTTAAATTTGTTGTGTTAAAAGCATCCTTTGCACTTGTGCAGCTTATTTATGTAATAAGAAGGTGTACATTTTTTAAATAAATGTTCTTTATATATATAATCTGATTAGATTTAACCTGATGTAATCATCAATGGCAATGTACCCAACATGTGCACCAAAATGCTAAATGCTCCACAGGTCGCAAGAATAACGTAGAATGGTTACACAAATAAATAATATATAGATACCTATAGGTACAGTTTGGCTCGGGAATTTCCATTGGTCATTGGGCTATTAATTAATGACCCATTCTAAGGAAGAGTCGGCCTTAGTTTGTAACAAGACTACACCTCATAACTCATTACTACCACTCATCACACTCATCCTTCACCACATATTTGCCTTAAAATACCCTCATGAGAGTGGTCGGCATCTCAAATAGTGATTTATAGTGATTTATTGATTTTCGGGAAGCACAAAACTACAAACAGTTTTGTTCTATGAACGAAACCTTTATGGCAATAGACATTATAATAGCTCCATTTCCTAAGGAAATTAATGAGCTTTTAACGGTACGTCACAAAGCCGTATTTCACAATAATTGTTCATACAATAAAATATTTCGAATATTCAAATCACGAGTTTCAAACACAAACATGTCTTTTGTACAACCTTTAGTAGGTACAAACATTTTTCGCACTAAACCATGGTTCTATGTTCATTAGATTCAAAATATTATCAAAATACCATTTCCGCCTAATTTTATACCTATTGAATAATTCTCCGTGAATAAAATTGTCAAATAAAAACGTGGACTTGAGACACAAGTAATACAATAGATCTAAAAGTAAAACTGAGTGACAAATCAAATCTTTTCAGCTTGTACGCACTTATAGAGAAATTATAGGGCGTTCGAAAATATGTTTTACGTTTCCATCCGCCATTTTGAACTGCTCATTACTTTTCCGCTTACAAACTAATTCTTATAATTTATGGGCTTTAAAACAAAGTAAATCATAAAAATCCTTTAACCGGAAATTAACAAGATTTGAACATATTATAACTTTCCGTTTTGGTTTTTCTGTACACCTTAACCTCACAAATACTTTTTCCTTACACCTTTCGGTTATTTTAACTGAAAATTGCACTCAATCAGATAAAATTTTCTGTATTGTAAATATACATGACACCCTGTCTGTATATATATGTTTGTCTAAGTTCTCCCATAAGTTCTTTCTGACAATGTCATAATTACTTGCAAATAAATTACTTATATTAGTAGTATTTAAAAAGCACTTCGATGAAAACGTTTAAATGCGGGAGGAAAACTTTGGCAAATTAGTTTCAAATTTAAAAAACTTGTAATTTAAAACAAATAGTTTCAAAGTTTAACATTACTATTACAACTTACAATAACGTAAACCTTTCTTTTAATTTTGCATAGGGTTATAAACACCTTCATAAAATAATCTAAATTAACAATAATTACGTATATTATAAATATTGGTCCTATCGATATTGTTTGGATTTTTATGGGGTTCCTATAATCTATTTCTAAAATAATATATTGTTTGTGGACGACTAAAACAACCTTTAATTTGTATTTGGCCGTAGAAATAGCATATCTACGAAACAATAGGTATTGGCCGTTCAATCTTATTTTTATACGCTCCAGCTGTTTAGATCCATTACCACTGTCACAAACTTTTTATCCTGAATCAACCATAAAGGAAAAAGTTTAAAACTAAAAGTTCTAAACACCCTCAAGCTCAAAACCGCATTAATCAGTAATCACGGTCCGTAACAGGAAGTACGAAACAAACATTTACGTTTTATTCTATTGACATTTTAATAGGCTTGACAAAATACTAATTTTAAAAGGAATCGGATGAGCGATTTAATATGTAAATTTGTTATGATTCTAAGTCTATGAGGAAATAAGCATACATCTGTAACGTATAACCTATAATGTGTAGAAGACCTGCACCAAACTTCCGTTGATCTCTCCGTATTCGGATACATTTTATTTTAAACATTAGTCGACATACGTTTTATAAACAACACAACAGTTATTAGCGATTAAAATAAGTAAATACGACCTGTAATTCGTTTAGACCCGGGATAAACAGTTATTTCAAAATATGCACTCCAAATCTCAGCGTTAAAAATCTCCTTTCTATAGCGCACAAACTAAAAACCATAAAACCCAGGAAATCACTCGACCAGGTTGGGTCAGGGCAGGAAAGGTAACAGAAACAAATCGAGTGCGGAGGGGGGGAGGTTAAAGGCAGAGGTACCAACTATCGGAGAGTGAAAGATCAGGGTACTTACCTACAGGAGGCCTAATCCTGCGGGATAATGCTTGATCCTAGGGATCTCCTGTAATACTGTACTTGAAGTGCTGATATGGTCCAGTACACCCTCCCCACCACCCCGGGGGTGGCTTCCCCCACCACCACCCACAATCTACCCCTCGCTTCACTACTAGCTACTATCCCCATCACTCATTCTATCACGCGCTTCAACAATCTCGAATCATTCATTTACCCCGTTTGCCCCGAAATTTATCGCTTTTATTTTCTAATCTGCCCACCCCCTCTCATTTAGTCCGATTCGACTCGTCTCCTGTTTTGGAGACCTTGGTTTTCATGTGTTTTCCCCATTTAGTATTTAACATATTTAGTTTTGCAAGTCAAACCTGTTGTATTATGAATACCCTTTACTTTATTTATAGAACTCTAATTTCTTTTTCGCCATCCCTTAAGCATAGTTCAAGTTGTAAATTTTTAATTAAGGAGAGAGTTATGTCTCTTTTTCGCAAATAGTTGTGAATTTACCTCGTGTTTTGACAAATTTAACGGTGTGCCTCTATTCATGACATTTAACAATTTAACAACAATTTATTTATAAGTCAATTTACAAACAAAATTTGTGTTGACTATATGTATAGAAAACAAACAAAGAAACTATAACTAATATTTAACATAAAAATGCAAAATGTGATAAAACCTATGAATTTTAGGGACAAACCAAATTGAGGTTTAATATTATTTGTTAAAATTTTATTACTTTGATATCATCCATAATTCACCCACAATGTAAATGATTTATTAATTAAGTACAAGTTTAATTTTCGTTTGAAAATACCTAAAATTAGATTCAGTTTTATGTTTTAAGTAGTTTGTTATATAATTTAACTCCAGCTTAACAAGGGAGTTGGTCATAAGCAGAAGCCTGTGATAATTATTTTCTCAATACATTAGAATACCGTATTATGTACATGAAAGTTAGCAGTTTCTAAATTACATTTAGTCAGACAAAGAACAACTGCTTCAAAATGTACATACAAGGTATAAAGTGTTAATCAAATGTTTTTAAAAATTTCCACACAAGGTTATCAAAATCTAGCTTTAGATACGGTTCTGCAGCTGTATACTGCAAGTATAAAGGCACTTAAACCTCTGTTTAGAATAACATTAGGTTCAGGTACTTTGATAATGTATTCCTATTTGACATAGGTAAAGGTATACCAGACCTATCTTTTGGAATAGGTAATGGGTACCTTCCTCTTTAACCCTCCCTTCGTTGACATGGTTAAGGGAATACCTCCAGTTTGATACAGTTGAGGGTTAGCTCTCTTATTGACTTAGAGTTGGGGACCTTTGAATGCAGTACAATAACATGCAATAAAGTCCCAATTTGCTAACGTTTCAATGTCAATCTATGTTTTAATATTACAAAGAAACAATTAAATACATACTTTTTTGAACTCAGCAGTCTGAATTAGGTGTTTTGAATAAACAGCTGTTACTGCAAGTCAGTTTTAAAATTCAAAAAAATCAAAACAAAATTCGTTGAACCAGCTGATGTACATTCCACAAAAATATCATTAAAATGATATATTTCTCCCTAGGGAGAAAAACATCAACAAAATACTTTATTTACCTTGGTGTAAAAGTGACGCTTTCGCACGTTAATACATGTGTCTAAAGCAGCTGTTTTCAGAACAGAATGACAAAAACAGCTTTTCTTTGGTAATCTTTTACTCATTTTGATTATGTTTATCTTGCAGGGACAGCTTCTTTTTCAATTAGTTTGTTTTACATCCTAACACTGATTAACAGTAAACCAGTGTAACCGCTGTTTCTTCTTAACTATGTAAATTAGATTACTGAATTCAAAACTCTCTTTACTTTTAATTCCTTCATAGGTCTGGTATAAAAACCTCAAATTAAATTAAACTTTGTTCTCGATACGATTGCGTCATGACAGAATGTCTCGTTCATCACTCGTAATGCAAAAGTAAGCTGAGAAAACTAGCGTGATTTTACGGTATAGTTATTATTTTATCATTAGGTCCTACAGTTTTTTAAACATAAAAATACAAATAAATTGAAGTTTTTTAATATGAGCTAAGTTAGCTATAAGTTTACACAATCGAGGACGTCAAACTTAAACGTCACTTTTCAAATACATCAATTAGAAGTTGCTTTTTCGCCGCCATTTGATAGTCTAGATGATTGGATTTTGTTTATTTTCGGTACACATAGTTATTGCAGTAACTTTGTAGTGTAACCCGAGTGTCATTATAATCAGATTATAAATGCAGTTTAAAATGCATTATAAATGCAGTTGAATGCAGATTATAAATGCATGTTGTTTTATGGTAGCTACTTTCTCTATCTACTTTATTAATGAGGTAATGAGCGCTTAAGGCTTCACGTCGATTTACTTTTGTACTTGTTTAACTTTTTTATCTTTCGATAATACCCCTCTTCTTCATAGTATAAAAATCCCATCAATGACTTGAAAAGAAAGTCTTGAAATTTATCTTGGCCCTTGTTTATTAGTTTCTTTCTTCTTTAAACTCGTTGCAGTCAAACTCTTTCGCTCTATTGGCTTCAGTTCTTTTAAACAGTATTCCTTAATACGTATTGAAACCTTTAGTACATTTAGTAGACATTAACGAGAGATTGCTTAGTTAAATATGTTGAAATAAATGAAGGGGAATTAAATACTTGGTATCCTTTCTCTTCTTCAGCTCGAATACGTTTTTGAAGGTGAACCTTAAATATTTCTCCACAGCGGTGAAAGAATGTGACTGGCACTCATGCTTTTTAACATATTAAATCACTAAATCACTATTTCACTATTTGAGATGCCGACCACTCTCATGAGGGTATTTTAAGGCAAATATGTGGTGAAGGATGAGTGTGATGAGTGGTAGTAATGAGTTATGAGGTGTAGTCTTGTTACAAACTAAGGCCGACTCTTCCTTAGAGTGGGTCATTAATTAATAGCCCAATGACAAATGGAAATACAAGGACCAACGGCTTAACGTGACTTCCGAACCACGCAGGTGATGGTCTGATATGTCTAAACGATGGTGGGAGTTGATGCGGGTATCATCAGATGATCACTGTGACTATCTGAGCCGCTTTAGACCTATATCATCCTCAAAACCTGACCTCCATGAAGCTGGATTACAGGACCACGCCACGAGTCCCAGTCAATTGAATTGATTTGAACGCTCCCTTGTCTATGCCCGCACGACTTGCGATACATACCGAGGTTTACCCGTACCATCTAAGAAGAGCTCAGACCAACAGATCGAAAGTGTTTGATTGAAACGAGCTTAAAGACGAACGAAACTCATGTATGGAGACCTAGAAAGATTTCTTGACATTTTTTGAACCGAGGGCTTGACGAGGATATTTTAACACCACGACGGGGTATTTTTAAGTAATCTCATGACTTTTGGTTTCTAACAAAAATAAATTAAATATCGATTAACTAACTAGTCCAATAATGATGTGCGTTTTTATTGGTACATAATATAGTTATGAGCCTTTATAACTATACATCAGTATTGGAGTATAGTTGGATATTAAGCGGATCCGTGGCGGATTGGTATCGCACGCGACTCCGGAGCTCATCACTCCGGTGGCGCGGGTTCGATCCCCGCAGTCACCACTTACATTTGTAATGTGACTAATACAGTGACGCTAGGTAAAGGTCGAGGTTGAGTGGTAGAGAGGACTTTGTAGTCCTAACTTCGCCTCGTTAAACAAGACAAACTTTAACTTTACCTGTTTTTATAGTTGTGATTTTAAGACATTTTTAAATAAAAACAACTTTAAGAATACAATCATATTGATTGTTTTTCTTATTACAAAGCGTATTACAATACCAAACAAGGCTTAACAGCCGAAAACTTTCATATTTTGTCCTCCCCTCAGACGTACCAGTTAGTATGAACTGAGCTTCCGTATTGTTTGTTAAACACACCATTACACCAATAATGTATAATAGAGTATGAACCAAATATATTTTTATTCTTCTTAAATTAGAGAATACCAAAAGCATTTTAACCTTGTGATACTGCACAAATCGTATAAATTTGGTTATTGGAAAACCCAAACGTTTTTGGCTATAAAGTTGTCATATAAAGAGATTTCTTTATAAACGGGGACACAGTGTTATGATTTTCAAATTAAATTATTGATATAAACAAACCAAAATTTTATCTGATTCTAAGTTGGTCAAAATAAAATTACACGATAAAATATCAGAAACTCCACTCAAAACATGCATGAACGTATACATGTAGGTTGGTAGTTATTATATTAATACTCACAATTAACAACGGCATAAAGTCAACTAATTAAACAAACAAACGTTCGATTAGGAAGATCAAAGTATTAAAAGCTCACGGTATAATTTTATGATGAGGTATTTGTTAAGAAACAAAACGACACGAGGCGTAACAATGAAATATCATGAAGGGCTTAACATTTAACATGGACGGATCACAGTGTAATCCGGTTGTATCGATGTATAAATCCTCGTTGATAAATATGTTAATTAGCGCTCCTACCTGTTAAAATGTGAAACTCAGACCGGAGTGAAGCACTGGAATAGTTTCGTGAAACTGGCTCGTTACTTTGTGAATGTGAACGTGTTGCGAAGTTATCATTCGAGTGAGACATGGGACCGTTCGGTACTTTTGACATGTTTATGGGGTTTTATCTTTTTAAATGTTCAAGTAGTTTCTCTTATCATGAAGTAGCTAATGATGATTGTGAAGAATTTGATGAATGAGAGTATGATAAGGAATCAATAATGTGCAGGGGAAATATTGTGAAATACGGCCACATTGAAACAGTGAGTTGATTGAAAGTAAGGTTAGAGTTGTAGTTCGGTCTTCGACAGGTACACCTATCGTCCTTAAAGAGGCAACGGAATCGTAAATTAGGAGATTTTTTAACTGATGCAATATAAAATTAAGACGCTGAAGTTTAGTCCTACAGGTACCAGCTCGGTACCCTTGAGATATGACGTCATCAAGATGGTGGACTCCCAAATGTGACGTGCGCGTATTTAGAAGTCGCCGCTTCAAAGAATATATTTTTAACTAACGTATTATCTGGACGTATTATTGAAGACTGGGACTCGTGGCGTGGTCCTGTAATCCAGCTTCATGGAGGTCAGGTTTTGAGGATGATATAGGTCTAAAGCGGCTCAGATAGTCTCAGTGATCATCTGATGATACCCGCATCAACTCCCACCATCGTTTAGACATATCAGACCATCACCTGCGTGGTTCGGAAGTCACGTTAAGCCGTTGGTCCTTGTATTTCCATTGGTCATTGGGCTATTAATTAATGACCCATTCTAAGGAAGAGTCAGCCTTAGTTTGTAACAAGACTACACCTCATAACTCATTACTACCACTCATCACACTCATCCTTCACCACATATTTGCCTTAAAATACCCTCATGAGAGTGGTCGTCGTCTCAAATAGTGATTTAGTGATCAATTGTTATTTATGCATTTGTCTATTACTACTATTCCCCAATGACTAGTTATCGTCACTTTTAAACCATAAGTAGAAATAAATTGAACCCTTTTGAAAATACCTTTAACGCTGTAAGATATTACAACTTTTCGTCTTGAATAGTGTGGTTTATAAAATGTGTTACTTTACCAAACCGCATTAAACAAAAATGAAAGTGTAAACGTTCTCTAAGTGTCCTATACAACCTACAAAAATTAAAACAAAGTATTGTTGAATGCAAGTTTATTATTAAATATATTTGTTATCGAATTTCCTTTGGAAAATGAGATAATCATGCCCTCAACATGGTAATAACCAGACCCGGAACGATGAAATGAGCACCGATCCTGACGTCCAGAACATGTTTTGAGAATTTTCAAAACTTGATATACATATGTATTGTATATATGTATATAATATAGGCCTACCAAATTTGGTACAAATGTTCCTTTTGTAAATATCTCGATCGAGTTCGTTAATCAGCGAAAACGGACCTCCAGAACCTCACTTTGTGGAGGGGGGGGGCTTTTCACCAAAAAAGGGGTTTTTAATGATCTAAGACAGTAAATTTCGTCCGATTTGTATTTAATGTGAAATAAATATTTGTATTATACATCAATATACTAAAACTTATTAAAATCCATTTAGTCGTTTCAAAATGGTGGTTGAAAAGGGGATTTTCACCATAACAATAGTCCGATTGTTGAAATTTAAGATTTGTTTCCCTTTCATGATATGTGAACTTTCAGTAAAACCAGTAAGTCTGAGGCCAAAGGCCGAAGCGAGCTATGAGCGCAGTGAATGTCAAATTGCAATGAAAATTCGATTCACTTATCCCAGCGGCGTTTTAGCGCTTAGCTGCGTGTCGGACTGGTTTTAATATTTGGAAAGGATATTTATTAAATAAAATACCATTAGAGGTTGCGTATTTTAGTATTAGGTTTAAAGCTAAATTATTAATATTTTCTTTAATAATAGGTATTTAGGTAGTATAACATTAGTTTCTATTGATTGTTTAATATCTTCTTTAGTTCTGTTTTAGAATAAGGTTGGCATCCTTACACAGGCGAGATAATCCCAAGGGAATTATTCTTCTGAGTACTAGGTCAGTCTGAGTTTAAGTGAGTGAGTTTCAAGAGGAGGACATTATTTCTTTTGTTTGATACAGATTTGCTGTTATTATCAAGATAAGTCATGTTGCGTGCAAAAAAAAAAAACTTTATCATTGTATGATTTTTAATGTTTAAAAGAACTTATACATCTATACCTTTTTTGGTCCTATGGGCTATTTCAAACTGTCATTGTTGGTTTAACCATTCTTAACAATAAATTTTTAGGATTTTAAAACTACATCTAAAGTAAAGATATAGAGCAATCGGTATTACAGCCTAAATGTCACACACCATGTTATATACACTAAAGATATTTTGAAAGGAAATTAATTATGTATAACATGTCCACCTTTTTAGATATAAAAACTTAAACCTTGCTAACCATATACCGAGTGTCCCACGAAGAGGTTTCCACGTTTAATTTTATATTACGTGCACATTCATGCACCGAACCTTTTAAACTTTACACAGTTTACAAAGTAGGTTCTAAAAATATTCTGGGAAAATTTCAGCTCCCTAATCTTTGTAGTAACAAAATCTCAGCATATTAAAAATTTATCAATTTGCTTCCTATAAACTACTTTTATGAGTTATTACCTGATTTGTTTACTACGTTGCGGTTCTAACGCTCATTGTTTAAAACAGCTGTTTGTAAAATTTCAGATAATACAATGACTGGGAATAGGTATGCACGATGAACATGTTCTGCTTGACGGTACCAGAAATGGATCAGCAATCTTCCAACAAGATGGTGCTCCATCTCATTTCGCAAATCATGTAAAGCAATTACTAAATGACAACCTTCATGGCCGTCGGATTGGTCGTAAAGGATTTGTTTATTGATTGGCCACCCGATCACCAGATTTAACTGTATGTGACTTCTTTTTATGGGGTTACTTGAAGGAACAAGTTTATACCCATAGCTTCAATAATGATGAGGAACTAAAACGATCAATAGAAGAGGATACCGCGGAGTTTCTTTGTAAGAGCTTACGAATCATTTCTTAAGCGCTGTTATCAGTGTGTTGCTGTGGATGGGTTACAGTTTGAATAATTTTGGACTTTAAGGTTTTCATTAGGCTATGTTCTAGTTTTTATTTTATGTAAAAGTCATATTGCCCTAGAATGTAACAATAAAACTATTTTATAAAACCAAAAACACCTTTTTAATGTTTTAAAGTATTGTTTTTCAATATGCCGCCATTTTGTTTCTACAAAGGTTAGGGAGCTGAAATTTTCCCAGAATATTTTTAAACCTACTTTGTAAACTGTGTAAAGTTTAAAAAGTTCGGTGCATGAATGGGCACGTAATGTATAACTAAACGTTTAACCCTCTTCGTGGGACACTCGGTATTTTGATTTTAAATATCATATATGTTGATTTTTGTTTCAGTTTAAAGCTACGAAAGCTACAGCAAAACTTTAAATATAGGCCAATGCTTGTTCAGGTAAATTATCTCTACAGTTTGGTAGATAAAACTATATTCTGTCGTTACAGACAACTGAAAAAGGAAGCGTTTTCTACTTGTAAATTTAGAACCTTTTACACGTTCAAATGTGCTTTGATATGTACTCTAAAATATTTAGAGCCAAAACTTGATTTCAACTAACCTTGCTGCATTACAATAATGAGTAGCATTGTGAGACCCCAAGCCTACCTCAAGTTTTAGTGTTAATGTTTCTTAAAAGCTAAAATACGTCCTACTATAAAGCAATATTATTTTACAATACACTTTCAAAGCATAAATATGCAATTGAAGTAATCAACAAAACCACCTATACTAGAAACTAACAAGAATCAAAGATAGCAGTTCAAAGCACACACGTATAAAAGTCAAATGCTGACTGCACAGTCAATCTTGCGCCCCTACGATCCAAAATCCTTTATTATAACTAAAGAAACAAATATTTTAAGCTAAATTGAACAAAATGGATAAATAAAAATATTATACTGGATAACAAAAGCCCGGCATGTATTTTAAACTGAAAGATAGTATTAAAATACACATTATGTATACACAATTTGCAATATTTTTGACAATATGAAAAATTATGATACTTATAGAAAGTATCATATGAGAGCAGCGTTTTTGTACTGCGAACCTGACTTTGTCACTAAAATGTGCAAATTAGTTGACGCGAGTTTTTCGTAGTTTCTGGCAAACATAGTGTTTTTTCTTTTTTTGCCCGTAGACAACAATCTTCGAGCAGACTACATCATTATCTTTTCAACGCCGTATTGTGCATGGCTGAGGTCCCTCTAGAAACGGCTAAGGACTACTTTAAAAAGGTGTATACTTATATGTAGGCCTACTTAAAAGCCTCTGATATTTGTGACGACTGAAAAAATCAGTTAAATATCTCAAACCATTCAGTATGTGTGAGCTTTATGTATCTCGTCATGATGAAAGTACAGCCAAACCCCATAAATGACTGAAGACTATGTTTGTTAGGCAGTTTTTCTTCTTAAGAATTTTTAATATATTCTTAAGAAATTCTTATACTGTATTTTATTTATTTTACGTTCATGTTCCAGCGTAGCCATTTCACTTACAGCATCGTGTATAATTCAGCAACGGTTTTTGGAATGTGTCTGCAAATGAGTAAGTCAGTGTTCCTTTCATTTTCCTGTTTCTTTTGATGTAACCTTCTCTCTCCCTTCCGTCTTCACCACATCAAATCAATAATAATAAAACAAAAAACAATGCAAACCAAAAACTCATTTAAAATGTCTTTCTTTCTATGAAATAGGGTGACTAGTTGGTTGATGACCTTATGGTGACCATTTAACATGTTTTTTAAGAGTTTGAAAACTACGCAACTTTTCTTTGCCAATTTAATAACATCAAAAATAACTTTAAAGATCTCCACGTTATTTCGCTGATGAAATAAATAACAATGGCATTTAATTCAAGCAAAGCGAGTGAGTACGACACGGTAAATCAGAGAAGTAGTGGAGAGAATAAAAACAGAAGTGCTTAGTAGAGTTGAAGACGACATAAGACCAGAACCGCGCGCTTGCCAAATAAATCAGCCGCTAGATAAATCACGACATGTTTGTAGAGTGAGTAGTACAATCAGCAGGGGTGGAACTAAGTCGGAACATGTTTTTATGCAAGTTAGTACATCCATTAGGGGAGGCGGGTTTTCACTAGATGTTTTCAGAGCGGCCAGTAGCGCCCTGGGGAAAGCTGTGTTTTTCCCCCGGTGTTTTCAGCAAGGCTAGTACACTTTCTGCGCGCGCCTATACTTATATCGACCGTCTAAGTTCCCGCGCAAGCGCCAACTTCGTTCCAAAAAAAACTGCGTGTCTCGTCTTACATATTCAAAATAAAGGTGGTCCATTTTTACTCTGGCTGTGTTTTTTGTTTCTTGGCCCCCAGTGTTTGCCGTAAGCCACGCTTGTGTTTTTCTATCGATGGAACGGTTTCATGTTAATTAATTGGTGTGTTTTCACTGTATTAAATTATACTTTTCAAATTAGTACAAAACTGCTTCAGGTAGTATTCGTATTTTTATTTAGTTTGGTAAATAGCACAAATGAAATTACTAGCAGAAAATACAATCAAACAAATTAAAGACACATAAAGGTTTTTAGTTTTTTATTGATACAATATAAGAAATAAAATAGCTAATTGATCTTAATTTGTATTAACGCTAAAGAGCTAATATATTGCTTTGTTTTGTCTTTAGAAATAAATAGTTAGCTATAATAAAAAATTTGAGTAAAATTTTAAACTATTTCGAACTGTAAAAACTTAGATTGTCAAACTAGCTTATATTATAACTGAAAATAGTAACCTGCTTTATTTATAACAGTTTTAGTAGTCAGATAATAAACAAACACTATTTTTTGCAAGGTATTTATTTTATTATTATTCAACTGCTACATTAGCTAGCATTTGAATTCAGCTAGGGGTTTGATACGAGTATAGTTCACGAAATATCTCATAATCAATAGGTTTTTAGCAGGCTTTTTAGAATGTGTAGTAGAAGGCTTGTACCATTGACCTCAAAATTTACTTAAGATAAACCGTAATATTTAAAAATAAATATATAACCTTTTTTAGTGTTACTTTTTACAAATGAAACATGACAATGTAAAATATTGTACAACTGAACCATATCAATGCATATTTCGGTACATATTCCTGGTGTTACACAACGAAGAAAAACGTATACATTTATATCATGGCTTAGTTACTTATATTTATGACACACACTTGTGCGTGAATGCATATATTACTTTTTGTCATTCTGCTCTGAAAACAGCTGCTTTAGACACATGTATTGACAGTGCTAAAGTGTCACTTTTACACCCAGGTAAATAAAGTATTGTTTTGATGATCTTTTCTCCCTTTCTCCCTAGGGAGAAAAAGATCATTTTATTGATCTTTCTGTGGCATGGACATCAGCTGGTTCAACGAGTTTGTTTTGAAATTTAACACTGACATATAGTAAATCAGTGCAACAGTTGTTTCTCCAAAACATTATAATTCAAACCGTTGAGCTCAAAACAATGTTTACTTAATTAATTCTTTATAATATTAAAACATTTCTTGACATTTATTTCTTATTATTATTTGCATCATGATAAAAAATATTGTTCATCACTCGGCCCGAAAGTGTCTTTTGACCCTCAGTTTTAACTTGACCGTGTGTCTAAAAGTGTCACTTTAGGACCTAGTGTTGAAAAATACTATTGATTTAATTTAGCTTTACCCGGAATGTCGATACTTTAAGGAGGTTCATTACTTTAAAACAGTAATTTTGCACTTATTCTCGATATGCAGGATACATCTGCTTTAGATATAATTGGTTTGGAATATAATCTAAATACTGCTTTTGCTCTTAATTATTATAAATTCAAATTTGTTAACGGTAATACTGTCACTAGTATTTTTAATTACACGTTCAAGTAAGTTTAACCTTTTGAAAATTAATTTTCAATTATTGAATCAATTAAACAAAGTAAATTTAGTAAAATAACAATTTAGCAGAATTTAACCAGTTTAAAAGTTAAGCTTGTGTTTTAGTTAACGCTATATAAATATCCAAGGTTGTCATTAATGTAAAAGTGTGAAATGATGTTTATTAATATAATAGACAAATGCTTTGGAGACTTCCACTTTGTATGTTGAATTCACGAAACTTTCTAAATACTAAATTAAATCACCCTTATTAACCATATTACAGTAGTGGCTAGCTAAATCAAGCCTTTTTATATTAGACAGGACGGGCTTATGTGGCTCAACATTCTCAAATGAATTCAGTGATACCAATAGACGAAATCCATCTCAAACGGCTTAGCCAGAAAAATAATATAATCCGTTGTACTTTTTTTATAACTAGAAATCAACTGGCCTCGATGGATACTTTATTGCATCAGTTGGTAGTTAAGGGTATCTGCTAAACATAGTTTTCGAGTAAATAGAATGGGGTTTTCATTTACTTGCTTACTTTTCTTAGTGCAGGCAACAAAAATGAAGCACACACAGAACGCACAATAATTGAATTTCAAGGTGTGTGTGGATCAAATTTTCTGTTTCTTTTACAAGTTTGTTTATTTGTAAACTACGATTAATTAGTTTAACAACTAACAAACTGACTCACGAGTCTATTCTGAACAGTGGACACAGAGGTTACCGGATCAAACGACGACTGACTGCTGGCCTATAAGTAAGGGATTACCAGGTGATGGTAACAAGTTAACATTTGACACTCCTCCCCTCCCCTCACCTGCAGCGCTAACAGCTGACTCGTGAAACACCTGATACATTGTTTACTTCCAGCAATGTCAGCTGTTTGTTCGTAAACCTCAATCTGTGTTGTTTTGACTCGTAACCACACATCTGTTTGTAATTATAAATAGCTGGACATAAAATAGTGTGTATGGATCTGAAAGTATTAAAAACATAATATTGTTACATTAGCGTAATTTATCTATAATGTTGCAATATTATGTATTTCATAATTTTAAATTCATACAAGCTATTTTATGTTTCAACGTGTTAAGGGATCTTGGACCACTTATAACTCATAATCGACTGAAGCTATGGCATTATTCATAACGACCACTGATTGTAAAATATATGTATATATAAAATTTTAAAATAAAAATACTGAACTAACAATCTTTGATACAACCTTTGATTGTTAGTTCAGTATTTAATATAACGGTGAAACTTCGTTTGCTTTGTTAAAGACAATACATACACATGTGTATGTATTGTCTTTGGTTTAGCCTATTACGCAGTGTGTCTTAAGCTATACTTTAAACTCATACAACATCTACAAAATAATTGGCGAAGAACCAAAGTGGGCACTGAACACGTTTTTACGGCATGGACCGCTTATAGCAGGAAATCGGCTGAAGCTATGGTAGTGAAACTTCGTTTAATGGTTAAGCCCATTACGCAGTGTGTTTTTAGCTATACATCATCCACCCATACAACATAAAATAAATAAATGGTGAGGTCCCAAAGTTGGCACTGAAAACGTTTTTAAGGCATAACTTTAAGCCCAATTTCAAAATGAAGGAACAGGTGTAAAGATCGGTAGTTTGATGTCAGTCCTCGAGCAACAGCCTGCCTTTGTAGAAAAAGACTTTAAAGTCATGATACTATAATATTTTATCCGTGGCGGAGCATGGGTACACAGCTAGTGAGAAATAAATGTCTTAATATTATAAATAATTAATTAGGTAAACATAGTTTTGAACTCAGCAGTCTGAATTATAATGTTTTGAAGAAACAGCTGTTACACTGATTTACTATTAGTTAGTGTTAAAATTCAAAACAATCAAAACAAACTCGTTGAACCAGCTGATGTCCATGCCACAAAAAGATCATCAGAACAATACTTTATTTACCTGGGTGTAAAAGTGACACTTTAGCACTTTAAATACATGTGTCTGAAAGCAGCTGTTTTCAGATCAGAATGACAAAAAACATTTGTATTTCATCTGTATTGTGTATTGGTAAAGTTGTACGAGGCTTTCATTCAAGACTGTTTCTTACAAGATTTTCCTGTCAAGTTACTAATAAACGTTAAATTACATTTTGTTGCTTCTTTTTTGTAGGACTGAAAATTGTATTAATATTTCAAGTTTTCTAGCCTTCGGTAGCTTTTTTCCAAATGGAGTTTACAAGAAAACTGAACCCAATACTTTTGGGTGTTCATTGTCCTATTCGTTTCACAAGGTCGCTCGAGTGTATGGGGCTGTCTGAGGGTTTGACTTCTTCCATCGTTTTGTAATAAAATTATCTATTATAAATGAAATCAGTAATAAAACTCTACTAAACTCTACTGCTGTATAAACTGACTATCCCCACTCAGGAAAACCCACAAACCATAAAATCGCATTTACCAAAAAATAAACGCAATGTTTGTTTCTTTATCTGAGAGAAAGTTGAAAATTGAACAAGTGCTTGAATTGAGAGAGTAGAGAGACTGTGGAGAGGCGAGCTGTGGAATATCTCAAGGGGCTTGGCCCCGCCCCCTGGTGAGGACCAATGAGAGCTCAGCTGGCACGGGTCGATGTGGATGGCGGCCTCTTGACTCTCTCACTCAAGATGCGCCATGGTGTCTGTCAATTACGTAATGTAACAAAACAACACACTCACCGAGCTGGCTAAGTGCTGCCTTAATTGCACCTCCTCTTCCATCTCCACCCAGACACTTTTATACTTTTTAAATACACAAAATCACATCTTTACAATGAAAACGTCACAAAATTATGGGAAATTTAATTCACTGTCTCGTATGGCTGGTCAAAGTTCCGAGCAATGCAGAAGCAGCCTCTCATTTATTTATTTATTCACGGTTTACACCAATTTACATGCTTTGATATGAATGTATTAAATGAAAATAAACTACAAGTATAACAAAGAATTTGGCCAAATGGCTAAAGAGAACTATAACTAAGATAACAAAGATAAATATATATAAATTAACTCATTATACAACAGCTCCACAGCACCATTTACCATTTCGAAACTAAGGTCATTTACTTTAAATCGGGAGGAAAATTCCCAAAACCTTACACTTTCATCGTTTTGTCTAGGTCTAAAATACCTCAATGCCAAACGTCAAGGTATATAAATGCGGTTGTAACTAAGTCACAAACAGACAGAATGCCAAACTTTCTAAAAGGTCGAGTTGAATAAAAGACTTTCGCTTCACTCGGTCAAATAGTTAAAAGGAAGTAAATGTAAACAAATTCAAGTGATATAATGATGAAATAGTATATTTCATCACTAGGTCCTAAAGTGACACTTTTTGACACGAGTTCGTTAAATGACCGAGGGTAAAAAAGACACTTTCGGGCCGAGTGATGAACGATATTTTGTTATGATGCAAATAATAATGAGAAATAAATGTCGATAAATGTTGTAATATTATAAACAATTAATTAAGTAAACATTGTTTTGAGCTCAGCAGTTTGAATTATAATGTTTTGAAGAAACAGCTGTTACACTGATTTACTATACGTCAGTGTTTAATTTCAAAACAAACTCGTTGAACCAGCTGATGTCCATGCCACAAAAAGATCATCAAAATTATCTTTTTCTCCCTAGGGAGAAAAAGATCGTCAAAACAATACTTTATTAACTGGGTGTAAAAGTGACACTTTAGCACTGTCAATACATGTGTCTAAAGCAGCTGTTTTCAGAGCAGAATGACAAAAATTAAGTTTTAAATCAAATGTTACAAATCGGTACATTGAACAATTTAGGGTCAAACATTTAAACTACTTATGTTCACTGAAACAGATATTGTAGGAGAACTGAAGAAGAAAAGCGAACATTGTACTCGGCCGTGTGTGCGGAAGCAAAGATGCAGCAAAGTTATAAACTATAACTTATAACTTTATAATCAGTATAAGAGTTATAATTTACACACTGTTTACTACTAACACCAGAACCACAGCACTGATCAAGACAGAAGACCTCTTGCAAGTTGTATGGCAGACCAATAAGGCTTGGATAGAGTGGCTAAACATGTAAAAGAGATTTTAGAAACTAGAGTTGAAGAAGATTCAGTTCAAGACGGAAGATAAGGCAACAAAGTTAAATAAAACTCATTTGTACTCACCAGACGTTAAGAAATAGACATTCCTAGGATATAAAAATAAGTCAAATGCAGAATAAATTATACAATAATAATTAAACATATCACATTAATAAATAGATATCGCTGGTAACAAAAAGCACCCTTTGTCAATGCCTTTTTTATGTAGGGAAATTTTTTACAAGAGTCTCTTTGTTATTTATTTGTTTATTATTCACTTCTATTTTTCAAATTTTATATCACATAGGTATAATCTCTCTAAGTATGAAAAAGAAGATCAAATTCTCAAAAAGTAGAAATTTTAGCTGTATATTTCCATGGCAGGTTAGGAAGTCGAGGCCACTACAAATAATGGATTGTATTGCTAAAGTGTGAAAAGTTACCCTTTGCATTTAGAGAGTTCAGTCACGTTTTAAGACCGTGAGATGGGCTATAGGGGCCATAAGCGGCCAGCTAAGGCGAAGGCCACCGGCCGTACTATATAGCACCGAACAGGTATAATAGCACTCATTATCCTTGTTGTTTGTGAATCACTCAAGAACGCTTTCGTGTGATATGAGCTTTTTTATTAAAGTGGTAAGCTTAATAAAGTTGTATGTATTGATAAAATATAAAATACCTTAACCCTCAGAAGTACACAAATATACATATGACTGGGACTCGTGGTCCTGTAATCCAGCTTCATGAGCCGGGTTTGAGGATGATATATGTCTAAAGCGGCTCAGATAGTCTCAGTGATCATCTGATGATAACCGCATCAACTCCCACCATCGTTTAGACATATCAGACCATCACCTGCGTGGTTCCGGAAGTCACGTTAAGCCGTTGGTCCTTGTATTTCCATTGGTCATTGGACTATTAATTAATGACCATTCTAAGGAAGAGTCGGCCTTAGTTTGTAACAAGACTACACCTCATAACTCATTACTACCACCCACTCATCCTTCACCACATATTTGCCTTAAAATACCCTCATGAGAGTGGTCGGCATCTCAAATAGTGATTTAGTGTTTCTTAACATAGTTTAGCTTTGAGCCAAAATAATTTGGTAATCAGTCTCAATTTCCTCCATGAGAAAGACGCTAGAATATGTTAAGTTTGAATTGTAATATAGATTTAAAAATGTTTACTTTCCTTCCGCATCCGTGAAATAGAGTTCAATAATACACGTTTGATATGCTATAAAGGTTTAAAAGATTTTAAAATGAGATCTAGTTGAACTTTTAGAAACGGTATTATATAACAAACGTGCTGAAACTATTATCTCAACATCTATGTTTATTCTCGTATGTTAAATATCACACTATCACTAAATCACTATTTGAGATGCCGACCACTCTCGTGTGCCGACTCTTCCTTAGAATGGGTCATTAATTAATAGCCCAATGACCAATGGGAATACAAGGACCAACGGCTTAACGTGACTTCCGAACCACGCAGGTGATGGTAAATGATAAGATGGTTAAGATCGTAAATGAGCTTTAAAATATTACTTTTACCGTACATAGGCTACCAAAGCTGGTCTAGGCTTGTAAATCGATGTAATGCTGATCGCTTATACTGCAAACTGCTTCAAATAAAATAAAGCGTTTGCTTTGTAAACTCTAACAACATTTGTAAAACTACTTCTAAAATAAGTGACTTTTGAATTCTATCACAGCTGATACATTTCTAACACTATATAAATTACAACACATTTTAGTTCCATATGATGACATCTAAAACAGGATGGGACTCTTTAATTCTTTATCTCTTAACAGGACTTCATTATGCACGTATAAAATGACAAATCCACAGCCGTGTTGATCCATGGATATAACTCAAAGCCTGTTACCAGACTGTGCAAGTGTGATTACCAAATCACCATCAGACTTGTGGAACCGTTACTTTCACCGTCACTGCTACTGGGTAGGGTAACGGTACCGTTCAAGCCTCCTTATCTCGCGAGGACCGCTACTGATAAGCGAGGAGCATTAACAGCTTAAAATCCCGGTCCAGCCTTTTACCCCTTTTGTAATATTATGATATTAGTGTGTGAGTGATAAAAGACAACGAATATGTGTCATATTTCTAGTAACAAGGTAAGGAACGTATTTGTTGATATTAATGGTTTAATACTGATGATTTATTTATTTGTGTAGAAATGTATAGTTTTAAACCTATACATTTTATGCCCGTACACTCTAAACATGCATTGAAAATGCACGAGGGTTTACTTGCATCTTATAATTTGCATCTATCTCAGCAGCAGGACTCAGCAGCAACTTAGCAGCAACTTAGCAGCAGCACTTAGCAGCAGCCTCAGCAGCAGTCAGAGGTCATACACAACTGATAACTGATAACACGTATACACAACATCTGATGTCCCAAATATCACTCAGCTGTTCTGCGTGTTTATTCTTCATAATTCACCGCCTTAAAAATTGTAGCAAATAGGCTAAGATTATTTCCACCTTGTAATTTAATGTTAGGTACTTTTGGATTAATAAACTTTATATGTTTTGAAGCATAGGACCCAAAGTGTTTCTCAGTGTGGTTCCCACTTTGATCAAACCTTACCCTTTATAAGCAGGACTTTCTAAGTCCTTTATAAGCGAGCCTCATGCACGCTTCTTACTGCGCATATATATTTGTAATGTCTTCTAGCCCGCATATGCGGCTAGAATCACATATACGGCTAGAATCACATATGCGGCTAGAAGATTGTTCGCCGGAGGGTCTTTTGTTACCTTTTTTATTGCTATTTTTTATTATTTTTTTTTATGGAACTTCAAGTTTATTTCTGACTCTCTAAAGGTTCAGGTACATGCAATTCAGCCATATTTTAGCTATGCTACTTGCAGAGAGGATGTCTATGGCTACATGTTAGAACAACTAGAAAGTATGTTACCTCTATCAAAGAATTAGGGGTGTTTTAATAAAAACAAAGGAAAAAATCTAATACTTTTAAATGTTCTGATTTTAAACAACAACAACAAGTTTTCAAACAACTAAACGAAAGAAATAGTTGGTCTGCCATGTACTCAAACATCTAATCTTTAATTTAATTTTTGTTTGCAAGCTCTATGACAAAACTTTAGAAATATTATGTACCTAAAACTTGCAGATTTAACATGCACGGTATAGGGACGTCCCTACCTCTTTGACTGTGAAAGATGTTTGGGATAAATTACATGAGATTAGGGAATGTGTAGGGGAGATACGTGAGCGGGTGGTCCAGATCATGGTGCTGGTCAGCTCTGCTGGTGCTGGAGTGCTGAAGTAAACAGTTCAGCAGTGCTGAGGAAACACTCACAAGGCACGCTTTGCCGACAGACAAAGTACCTTCTCAATATCTTTCTGCCACGAGATTGAAATAAATGAGTTTTGACGTTTAAAAGTACTAAAATAAATTTAATCGAAATACTACTAAAATAAAATACTATACTTTATAACAATAGTTGATGTACTGAACAAACGTTTTGAAAACTGGACAATTTTTCATTTTATTCTCAACAAACAGTTGTTATGTGATGAAATGTTCTCTTTTATTAACGTAATACTGAGAGAAAAGTCCATAAAATACCCACACTTACGGAGGCGATTAATTCTTCCAACCACGATTTCTTCAGAATTTTTCTGGAGGCGATAGACTCGTACATGAGGATATAAGTGTCAGCCACTTTTAAAACAAGACTATAAAGTTGCAATACTTTACTAGTTGCATACTAATTGTACACTGTCAGGTAATACACAGTTTAAAGTATTGTTATCGTGAGATCTGTTAAAATATATATTTTTATAAAATGAGGATAATGAACATTCGAAATAAAATGGTTAAGAAGCTACTTTTATAGGATGTACCTCCAGGCACGATAAGCCTAAATCAATAAAACATATGATGAATAATGAATACAACAGATTGGCACTGATTTGAAGGAACCGATTTGTCAGATTGACTGATAGGCAGTGGGCAGATAGGGTTGTGAGTACAGTCCATGCCAAAAGCTCATCAAATTGCAATAAAGATGAGACTGTACCCCAGATGTCGGGAGTTCCTGTTCCTCACACTGCTTGGAACCTCTGGCACCTTTAAGCCTTGACAATGGGAAGCCGTTTCCGGGGCATCTCGCTTCGAGATTAAGCCTGATTTTGCCTAGAATGTTGTTAATATTTCGTAGATACGAGTATTTTAATATTTTTACAGAAATATCCACTGGTCGGTCTCTTAAGGAAAAACTGAGGGTGGAGATAGTTGTTTATATTTATGTGTAAAAAGGTGGGGATTTTTAGAGTTATGAAGAATTGTGAGTGTGGTGATTTAGGATGAACCAACACTTAAAAGGATAAGCTAGTTTTGAGAGACTCCTGATAATAATTGTCAATGGAGACTACTGTCATGTTTTGAACGCATGAACTATGTACTGATCAGCGATATGCTACAGTTTCATCCG
This sequence comes from Matsumurasca onukii, assembly GCA_018831715.1. Classification (NCBI taxonomy): domain Eukaryota; kingdom Metazoa; phylum Arthropoda; class Insecta; order Hemiptera; family Cicadellidae; genus Matsumurasca; species Matsumurasca onukii. Next base: position 11,239,075 of record CM032062.1, read on the forward strand.
TTGTTTATTACGTCCAACTTTTCCTCAGCTTTGTGATTTTCCTTCACACATAAATCACTTAAATCACTATTTGAGATGCCGACCACTCTCATGAGGGTATTTTAAGGCAAATATGTGGTGAAGGATGGAGGTGATGAGTGGTAGTAATGAGTTATGAGGTGTAGTCTTGTTACAAACTAAGGCCGACTCTTCCTTAGAATGGGTCATTAATTAATAGCCCAATTACCAATGGAAATACAAGGACCAACGGCTTAACGTGACTTCGAACCACGGGTGATGGTCTGATATGTCTAAACGATGGTGGGAGTTGATGCGGGTCATCAGATGATCACTGAGACTATCTGAGCCGCTTTAGACCTAAATCATCCTCAAAACCTGACCTCCATGAAGCTGGATTACAGGACCACGCCACGAGTCCCAGTCACACATATTGTATTGTATATTCCGTTGTCTGGTAAAATATCTAACATCTCGTTGTAAAGACTGGCTAGAGTAGACTGTGCTGTGTGACAGTGGAGAGGAAGCCAGTGAAGCAGACACAACTGATCTGAGGGATGGTTTATCAGCCCTTGCCAGCAGTCCCTGCTCCCACCACTCAGTTACTCACTCCTCGCAACACGTTGTGGGTTCAAAGATAAGTTTGGAACATTTTAATAACAACACAATTGTAAAATCCAATACCAGACAAACGCAACTCTCTAATTTGATATGATAGACGTATATTTAACTCTATGTACATGCTTTTTACCTATGACCTTTTACCTCAATATACTAGGGCGATATGAAAGGTAGGGACGATAAACGCAGATGTACGGGGATTGCCTAGTATCAATTAATCAATTAAAAGAATAGTGCATACTATTATACACTATATCACCTTTAGATGCCAGCACTCTCCTTGAGGGTATTTTTTTAAGGTAAATATGTGGTGAAGGATGAGTGTGATAGGTGTTAGTTATGGTTATATGAGGTGTCTTGTTGGACTAAGGCCGACTCTTCCTTAGAATGGGTCATTAATTAGCCAATATTAATGGACCAACATAGCTTAGTATTCCGAACCACGCGGTGGTGGTCTGATATGTCTAAACGATGGTGTAGAATTGATCATCAGATGATCACTGAGACTATCTGAGCCGCTTTAGACCTATATCATCCTCAAAACCTGACCTCCATGAAGCTGGATTACAGGACCACGCCACGGTCCCAGTCTTCTATTTGATGTATTAAATCCTTCTTAATACTCCATTAAGTCGGGAAATTTGGAAGCAGGTTACATTTCTTTTCTAACAACACACTGACAAATAGCGCTAACATTAGCAAGGTTTGATATTACTAGGCCTGTACGATCTCAGTGATAGGATACGTATCTGAAATGTCTTGGCTCATACTGTCAAGGTTCAGATTTGGTTTCAAATGAACCCTATAGACCTAGGCGGTATTTTAAAGTATTAAATCATCACGGTACTATATAAATAAACTGCTTATTGTCCAAAGGTATGATTTGTTTGTAAACTTTTTCATAAAGTATCTTTTAGTCAAAAAATCTTCAATATTTATATTTTCAACTTTAAAATACTTTTAAATGTTCTGATTTTTAACAACAACAACAAGTTTTCAAACAACTAAACAAAAGAAATAGTTGGTCTATGTACTCAAACATCTAATCTTTAATTTAATTTTTGTTTGCAAGCTCTATGACAAAAACTTTAAATATTATGTACCTAAAACTTGCAGATTTAACACATGCACGGTATGGGATACCTCTTTTGACTGTGAAAGATGTTTGGGATAAATTACATGAGAATGGGGAATGTGTAGGGGTGGTCCAGATCACTCTGCTGGTGCTGGCGTGCTGAAGTAAACAGTTCAGCAGTGCTGAGGAAACACTCACAAGGCACGCTGCCCAACGAAGCAAAAGTACCTTCTCAATATCTTTCTGCCACGAGATTGAAATAAATGAGTTTTGACGTTTAAAAGTACTAAAATAAATGTAATCGAAATACTTCTAAAAATAAAATACTATACTTTATAACAATAGTTGATGTACTGAACAAACGTTTTGAAAACTGGACAATTTTTCATTTTATTCTCAACAAACACCTTGTTATGTGATGAAATGTTCTCTTTTACACCTTAACGTAATACTGAGAAACTTGAAAAGTCCATAAAATACCAACCACTTACGGAGGCGATTAATTCTTCCAACCACGATTTCTTCAGATTTTTCTGGAGGCGATAGACTCGTACATGAGGATCGCAAGTCAGCCACTTTTAAAAACAAGAGACTATAAAGTTGCAATACTTTACTAGTTGCATACTAATTGTACACTGTCAGGTAATACACAGTTTAAAGTATTGTTATCGTGAGATCTGTTAAAATATATATTTTATAAAATGAGGATAATGAACATTCGAAATAAAATGGTTAAGAATCTAATTTTATAGGATGTACCTCCAGGCACGATAAGCCTAAATCAATAAAACATATGATGAATAATGAATACAACAGATTGGCACTGATTTGAAGGAACCGATTTGTCAGATTGACTGATAGGCAGTGGGCAGATAGGGTTGTGAGTACAGTCCATGCCAAAAGCTCATCAAATTGCAATAAAGATGAGACTGTACCCCAGATGTCGGGAGTTCCTGTTCCTCACACCTGCTTGGAACCTCTGGCACCCCTTTAAGCCTTGACAATGGGAAGCCGTTTCCGGGGGCATCTCGCTTCGAGATTAAGCCTGATTTTGCCTAGAATGTTGTTAATATTTCGTAGATACGAGTATTTTAATAATTTTTACAGAAATATCCCCGGTCACTGAGGGTTTTTTAATTATCGTGAGTGGTGAGATTTTGGATGAACCAACACTTAGAATTTAAGTGTCCGTTAAAAGTTTCCGTTTGAAGATCAATAGTTGTGGTTAAACTTGCATTATTGAAAATGATAAAGGTTATTCAGGATTCCCTTACAACTACAACTTTCAATAATGCAAAGATACTTATTCAAACACGAGTTTGATACACGATAATGTTTCAAAATATCCATATTTGACAGGTTTGAGACTTGAACGTAATGAGAATTATTGGATTAGGAATAAATCAGGTAAACATATCAAATCCAGCTGCGGTTGCCGTCATTTCCAGTTAAACCTCTCCAGGGAGAGCGGAAGGAGGACAATGTCATTGTTGGGTGTCTGCTTTACTAGTCGGCTTTAAATATAGAATTATCTCGGAGATTAGCTTGTAAACCCAAAATTCTCAAAGGTGAATACTAAATTAAATATATCAAATTAGTATAAAAGGTATAATTTGATACTAAGCGTGATGGAAAACTGCTGGTTTAAAATGTTCTCTATCCTGGAATGTTCACATTTCAGACCTGTCAATTTTGCAAAGTTAGGGGAAAGTTTAGGTACAGTCCTAATTCCTTTTATTTATGAAAAGGTTTTCATGAAAGCCGGATAAAAGAAAGCAAGATTTGGGGTATTTTTTGATAGTTGGAAATTCTGCAGAATCTTCAATGTACTCTAGCAGCGTAAATATTGGCAGTAGAAAAAAATTAAATACAAAACTTGCGGGGAATTTAATCGTCTTTCATTTAGCACAGGGTGGGGGTTTCGCTAAATTGCACACTTACCGAAACTTAGGCCAAAACTAAAAAAATGACAATATGTTGACGGCTTTTGCTAAATAAAACAATGTTCCGGCCAAAATATCTGTCAGCAAACCTCAAATTCGTGTTCAACAACTTCGAAAACACAAAGATTAAATGGAATTAGGACTTTACCAAAACCCCTAACTGTCCTTTTATTGTCTAATTCAACTAACCTATTTAAGAAGTATAAAAAATTGCTCTCTCTAGAGCAAAACATTCTACAATTTAGTACTTAAACGTACCTAAAACATAATTTGAAAATTTTCCCCATGTTAAATTCCCAATTTCTTTAAATCACCCCAGGTTCTATCCGGACCCTTTGTAAGTTTCTTTTACCCGGCATTGATAAGAATGAGAATATAGTTTATTCAATCAAAATACATGAGTAATGAGTATATACATATGTACACACGGAACAATAGTGCCACCAAAAACTAGTTGTAGGTGGAAAATACAAAAATATAACAACAGATTACTGTCCAGTCTTCCAGATAACGACATACTCATTGCAGTAATTGTAGTAATGAATGAGTTGACGTTATCTTACAAACAAAAGGTACACTTATTTAATAATGTATAGTTATGGTTAGCATTAATTCGCCAGCAAATTAAATTTACGTTAGAATAATTATTACATATACAAATAAGCTCAACCCATGCGTTCCTGGGCTGGAGGCCAACACAGACGCTGTCCTCATAAAAATGAAGGACAACCGGCTTTTCGCCAGCCCGTACTTGTCATGAATAACCAAGGACCGGAGAGGCGAGCACAAATATTATAGGACAATTAGGACACAAATAACCAAGACAATCAGCGGTTCCAGCCGCTGAGGGATTTGAGCACAGAGTACCTAAATATTTGGATTTGAGATTGAACGCTGGTTTTTATCCAATCAGCTGATCTGGCGCTTGGAGCTGCTGAACGCGATTGGCCTGCACTGATTCCTTCAGTACCTAGGCTATAAATCAAAATTCTTGTATTTCGTCAACAACTACGTACTATATGAAATTGTCAAGTGCCTCCCGAAAGGAATACAATGTAAATGTTACTATGATTGATATTACTGAACACATTATAATTATAATTAATAATGCTGATGTGTAAAGTTATAGAAATAATAAATAATTCCAAATAAACATATCTACTATGAAATATTTAAGTTTTTTTACCTTAAGAGTAGATGAATAATATTGTTGGTGTACGTTTGTACATAATAAACATTTTCCTACGAACGACAAACAGGTTTTTTATGTTCTATTAAATATTTGTATTCGATAAAATTATGCCTTCCCTTTTTTCTAACCGTAATTTAAACAATAAACAAGACTACGGGAGAATTTATAAAATCAGATCATTCAAAACCACCAACCTCTTGAAGTTGTGTTATGTGAATATTCGAAAATAAAATCAAAAATTTCATCTAACGTAGGGTCGTTTAAATAAAATAATATTTCCGACCCGGTAAAACGTTTTGTTTACAGGTTATTGTGTGCACTGCGAATTTTCCTACTGGTTCTTTTGTATAAGAACGGTGCAGAACGGAGGGGCTAGAACCGTTACCAAATACAATGCAGTACAAGACCTAAATACTGAGAGCGGATCGACTTCCCTGCTTAATGATTCTGGTCTCGGAACTCTTGATTGTGATTCCACATGAAATACTCGCCTCGGATCCGCTGCTTAAGCAAACCACTCCATCCTTGACTACAAATTTCATTTATATGTATGGGAAATGTATTCAAAGTCAAATCATTGCAATACAAACATCACCGACAAGCTTCCATTTGTAATATTCCTGTCCCAAATCACGCTCTAAGTAAAACTCTCTTTCAATGTTTTCTGCAACCTGTTTGGTTGTCTGCAAATTCGGTATCGAAAAACAAAAGAGGATCTGTAACAACGATGTATATAACATCAATTGAATATATTTCAATAACTAATTCGCCATATATTTTCAGGGTTTTACATAATGAATGAATGAATTTATTGTTTCTTTTTGCGCAATACATTTTAAAACATATATGTACTCAACAATTTCACAAAAATACAACGTTACTTAACTATTTTCTATATTGTAAACAAAATTGACTAAATTGATTAAGAAACAATAATAACAAAATTATCCCGAGGTAATTCTACCTGCTTGCCTTTTTGTTGTTGTGGGTTTGTTGGCTGCTAATGCACTAAATCATTCGAACTGAAATAACTGAAAATCTACTACTAATTTGCGACTTTTGCTTTGTGTTGTTAATTGATTTTATTGTCTTTGTTTTGTTGTCTTATTTAATTTTTCTGTAAAAAGTAAAGTTGTTTCATCAACATGTGTCGCAAATATATGAACTTAGAAACGTAATATTTGAATATTTTACGGAAATAATAGCTACTTAAGATAGTTGATAGACATCTAAAGAAGTTTGTTTTTCAATTAGTGAGTGGTTTGTTTCGTTTTGAATTTTGTAAGAGCAAGCTTTTAAAAAAGGCCGAAAGTTAACAACATGAGAAATAAAGCATAAATTCAAAGTTTATGAAACTAAGAAATCTTTTATTCAGAGTGAATAAATTTAATACGATAAATAAATAATTTAGAGCAGAAATATTTATATGTTATGCAATCGTCAACTTTATTTTTAATATCTAAAAATATATACCCAAAACAATGTCCTGCCAAACAAAGTCTATCTTGACACCTACAGGCAAGTACACAGTACTAATTTAATACTCTAAAATTTCCCATACAACCTGACATCGAAGTCCCATTCATAAATACGTTTTGTCCATTCACTCTCGCTCTCATTCATTCGAATTATCTCTTTGTTCTTTAATCAACTAGTATTTTCCTCGCTCTCCCAGTTATTTGCCATAAAATGTGTTAAAGGATAATAAATATAATATTTTCCAAATATCGCAACAAAGTTTACGTTAAAATATAGTCCAGAAAACATATTATTCTTGGTCCAAACAAACTCTTAAATCTTAATCCAATCAATCCACAACCCCAAAAAACAGAACCACAACCGTCCCAAGCAGGTGCTTTCTTTCCGAATTGCATTTATTTACCAAAACCTCGAGCAAACAAGAATCACTCTCAACAATTGCAGCTTCAAGAGAGAAAAGGACAAACGTTTATATGCGGGATTCTTTTCCAATTATAAAAGATTTGTGTGTTGGATGTAGAGTCAATACTCAATACAACCCTTGCCGCGTGGGGATGTCCTAAGGATTGTGAAAGGAGGGCAGCGCCCTTTAGAAAGAAAAACACTCACACCAGTTCGTCCACTGTTGTTTTTACTGTTTACTTTTGATCAATTCAAATCCCCTTGGCGTGCGACCATATTGAAAGTGCCACTTTCCATTCCGTATGTCGCCGCTTGTCATTTTAAGACAACAAAACGGTGGGAACTTTCTAGATTTGAAAGCACGTGCTTGAAATTGAATTCAGCGCGGGGTTTGAATCGTGAGAATATTTTGGTTTTATTATTTGTTCAGTGTTGTCTGTTAGAATTAGAAGCTCAACTACTGTATTTTGATGACCAATCTTTCATTCAAACATATCTATCTATACTATTAGTATTTCGGTTAGGGTTGTCCGGAGTGTTGAGATCTCGGAATCTGGCAGGGGAAATTCAGATTTTTGAATAGAAATGGTCCTTAGTGTGTGGAGGGTGGGGGAAACGAATAAAATTATATAGATTTTTTATTTTATGGGGTTTTGAGGTCCCCAATTCCCCATGTTTATTTTTTAGTAAATATTTATTAGTAAATATCAACGGATTTGTTTGAAACTCGGTTGTACCATTAACCCAAAGACCCCTACTGATTTTGGGGTTCAATATATGGATTTGGGGGGGATTAAGGGGAGCAAGAAATAAAAAATCATAAAATCGATGTGGGGTATCAAAAGGGAATATTATGCTTATTTCAAAAATATATTGGTTGTCTACCAAATTGTTTCCAAAGCAAATAAGCCATGAGATAGGCCGGCGGGATGGCCGAGCGTGCCAGGGGGTCTGGGGCGAAGCCTCGTAGTGAGGTGTTACGGATACTCAACAATTACACTCACGACAATCGTAGCCATCGGAAAAAATGAACACTACGGATACACGTTGGAATATAATTTGGGAAATACTCTTAGGAAGTTAGAAGTTATATTATTGGTCCTTTGGAGGACGTACCATTCTCTCTCTTTCTATTCTCGAGATCTTGTAGGTTTATATACAGTTCTGTTTTAGTTATAACGTGAAAACCTCATACAAATCCTCAGGATTCTCATAAAATATTCAATTAATGTCCAGCATAGATGGTAGGTAGTTTTGGTTTGGTAAAGTTTTACTATATTTAAGAAAACATCTTTCAAACATTAAATTCATCTATGTTTTCGGTCTTAGATGATAGGTTTAGATAATATTTATTTCTCTTATCGGGTTTAAAGGAGTAAATATAACCTACTTTGTAGCCTGAAGATCCTGAATGAACTTAGAAGCTAGATATAGTGTTAGTTTAGTGTAGTGATCGTGCTCTGAAGATGGTCTTAAGACCGAAACGATCGTCAGCACCAGCTTCTAAGTTCATTCATTTAGGCTACTTCAAATAGGTCCTGAAACCGGAAATCATAATGTATAAAATAACCGTTCTAGATTCGGGACTTTTTCTGGTCAAAATATCAACTAAAACGTTGAGTTATAAATTTATTAAGATCTAAGGCTTCCGGTTTACACCGCGTCACAGTTGAAATACAATTACTGCTAGACGTTTCGATTTCGCTGTGGAGGTCATCCTCAGTAGCTTGTCGTCTCAGCCAGTCAACAAGCTGAGGATGACTCTCTAGCCAATCTAGCAATAGCTCAGCAATGATATTTTCAGCCACCGAAAACCTAAGAGTTAAGATTATAAATTTATTGTTTAAATTCACGTTTTTCCACTTATTATACAGGAATTAGGGATGATTCTTAATTTCACGATGGCGTTTTAGCTGTACAAGTTAAACACCACGTTTTTGATTCCAATTTTAATTATGGAAACCCTATCTTTCACCTTTAGAGGGAAGCAGTGTACACGGGCGTTAGTTCACCAATGAAGAAATAGCAATACACGAGACGAGCGGAGATGGAGGGGTGGTTCAACCCTTACCGAGGCAGGCTGCTAGGGCTAATTACTATCAAAGGGTGGTGAGGGGAGGGGGGCAATGGGCCATGAAGGTGTCGGCTTCCGTGGCCGATCATTTAACCCCACCACCCCTCCCCTACACCCACACCTTACTCTTGAGGGGACTCACCCTTATATCGCTATCAGAGGGGTGGTGAGTGATGGCAGTGTTTTAAGCAAATGAGGCTGCAAGCTCCTGCGTCGTGGTCCATGAGGCCCTCTTACAATCATTGTGACGATTAAAGTGCCAGAGGTTCAGGAATAAGTTCAGTATATGCCTGAAATAAACAGAAGGGTAAACTGACTGCAAGAAAACATCACCCCATAAGCGTAGAACAAGGATTATATCGGTTAAAGCTACTCAGCTTGAATAGTATGCACTTACGACACATTTTCTTGGAATAAAAATTACAGTAGCGTACATAAAATCTATAACATTTAAACATGTTTATAAATGAATGTCTCGTATTTAACTCTAGCTCAAAGCACTTAGCTCTCTGGAAACAATCAAACTCGTCTAAATATACCATTTTGTCCCCTATGCAGTCAATGCTGTATGTATTAACAGAATGTTTTACGAATTGAACCTTTTAGGAGGTTCTTAAAGAACGTGTTTCAATCTTATAAAAGTGTGCTGTCTCAATAACGGCTGATTTGAAATTTCTCGTCAATCACTAAAGCTTCACAGAAAGTTATGTCAATAGTGAAAACCTGAAAACCTGAAACCAACACAAGGAAATTCAACAGCTACAGCACTCGATGTGCAGTTGATTTTCCAGCCCATAGAACCACGACTTACACAGTTTCATGAAGACTTTTTCTTTAGCTGGAGTGAAACTACTCGTATATTGATTTACTTCATCAAGACTCTAAAATCACTGCGTATGTATTTAGACGACACAACTGTAGATGGTGTATAACTTTGATTTTGGAGAATACAGGTTTATACTCACAAGATTCCAATAAACTCCCAATTCCCGTAATAAAGAAAACAAAACCTAGTTTTATTTTAACTAGTGTTCTTAAAATAATTGGTTTCTTTGATGATTTTCCAAAAGATTTCACAGATTTAAAACGCGATAGAACTTCATTTGTTTGTTGCACTTAATTTAACGCAAACGGTTTACGTTATAGCTTTTCACAAAGTTATCTCTTAGTAATTATATTAGCAGCCCTGTAATAAGATCAGGAGGGTTTACTTGTCTTCTTATGCCGCTATCCAATCTTAGAGACCCTGATGAACTATTTCGCCACAAAAATCCACCCATCGACAAGTTCCTCTCGCCGGAAATATTATCCATGTTTACCAATGTAATCCGGCACCGGGGAGGACAATATGCTGCCGCATAATTCGATTATATTTTAGCGGAGCAAGACAAACATTCTGGTGGGTAATCCACGGGGGTGGCGGCACTTACATGGGCTAGGGCGGGGGGGCACGTGGCCCAAGGGCAATATTGACCCTGGGCACGCGCCAGGGGGGAGGACGCGCTGTGGGAAGATCCACCGGTCCAGGGGGAGGCTGCAGTGCAGAATGGAAATAAGAGTTTTTGAATAAACAGGGTCACTGTTCTAGCAATTTCAAATTTATTACTTAGCAGCCAAGTTTAAGATGTAGTTAAACAATTGTAAGATTACGGAAAGAAAGCCCTATAAGACGGCATTCAATTTATTTAAACTTTCACCACTTGTTTTTTCATTTGAGTACCTTTACTCTTATGGTACTAGATACAAGAACCACTGCCAAACTGCGAGTCACAGGATAATAGTCTAGGAACGTTCAGTCTCTCAGACAGGAGCTCAAGTCCTGATACAGCAGAAACCTTTACAGGAAAGTTAAAACTCGCCACTGTATAATAATGAGAAAACAGAATCAATAGCTTTGCAAAATGGATATTGTAAAGTTTCTTGAAAGTTTGACAATGTTTGGCAAGGTACGAATTGGCGTTTGTTGCCATGACAGGCAGTCCAAAGTTTGGTAGGGGAAAATGTTGTTTGTATTGAAATCAAGTTGCGTCGAGACAGAAAGTGGATGAGGCAAGGACATTCGCTGAGGACAGCTGACGGTATTCTTGAGAAATTTCTTGAATGGAACTCGCAATTTGGAATTTCTTTGTTTAGAAAGAAAGAAGGAGGCGACTTATCCTGATTTAATAATTTGTTTGTCACAGTCAGACGTAGTTCATGCTTTCAAAAGTTCCTGAAAACATCTTTCCGGATGCACAAACTTACAGCCGTTACCGAGGGGTTGATCTAGAAATCTAGTTATCCTTTGACTGGGACTCGTGGCGTGGTTCTGTAATCCAGCTTCATGGAGGTCAGGTTTTGAGGATGATATAGGTATAAAGCGGCTCAGATAGTCTCAGTGATCATCTGATGATACCCGCATCAACTCCCACCATCGTTTAGACATATCAGACCATCACCTGCGTGGTTCGGAAGTCACGTTAAGCCGTTGGTCCTTGTATTTCCATTGGTCATTGGGCTATTAATTAATGACCCATACTAAGGAAGAGTCGGCCTTAGTTTGTAACAAGACTACACCTCATAACTCATTACTACCACTCATCACACTCATCCTTCACCACATATTTGCCTTAAAATACCCTCATGAGAGTGGTCGGCATCTCAAATAGTGATATATTGTTTCATTTAAACAGCACAAAACATCGAACTAGAGTGAAAAAGTGAGTCTGTATATTTATACGAGTTGGGAGTGGCTTCAAACACATTGTGATGTTTGCCTCTGGTTTAAAAGCTGCGAGGCCGTCAGTAGTGTACTAACTGTTCAGCAAATATCAGGCTGGGGATTTAATTAAATCCATAAGTAGCTAGTCTACAATCGGTAGTTACACTAATAATTCAATTTTCTACTTAAAATTAAGTACTTGCAAGATAAATAAAATAATAGAAAGGAGTATAAATATAAAAGTAATTAAAACAGTATAAAATAAATAAAACAAATAAACGAAGTTGTATGAGTTATGAATCACTCCCGCTCCTTAAGTGTGTAATTAAGTTACTTTACATACCAAATACATGAAACTAGAAATAAATCCTGCAACAGAGGAATCGGGTAAAATAAAATTACAGTACATTTTTTAACAAATGGTTCTGTTTGTGTGTGTGTCTTTCTTTTTAATACATAGGCTTAAAATATTTTAGAAATTACCCTCTCAATTTGGTATTAAACTGTCGAACAAACTACCAGACCATTTAAGCTATTGTCAATATAAATCATTTTAATTCAAAAATTAGAAACTATTTTTGTATACATTATTCGAATTTAACAACCAATTTTCCAACACAATTTTATATAAATCTTTAATTTTCTAGACGGTAATACTGTATTACTGTACTACTGTAAGGAACAGTATTTTGGTGATAAGTTCGTCTTACTTTTAGTTTTCACGCAATTTATTTTGTATATAACAAATATTTTGTACAATTTATTTTCTAGATTCTAGTTCATATTTGACTTTCACTGGGGTAAAGGTCTTAAAGATGTTATAAAGCTTTAAAACTTTTAGAATTTGCCGCGAACACAATAAGATTACAGCTCCAGTACAGTTTTTGATCATCACTATCACTATATATACTATATATCACTATTTGAGATGCCGACCACTCTCATGAGGGTATTTTAAGGCAAATATGTGGTGAAGGATGAGTGTGATGAGTGGTAGTAATGAGTTATGAGGTGTAGTCTTGTTACAAACTAAGGCCGACTCTTCCTTAGAATGGGTCATTAATTAATAGCCCAATGACCAATGGAAATACAAGGACCAACGGCTTAACGTGACTTCCGAACCACGCAGGTGATGGTCTGATATGTCTAAACAATGGTGGGAGTTGATGCGGGTATCATCAGATGATCACTGAGACTATCTGAGCCGCTTTAGACCTATATCATCCTCAAAACCTGACCTCCATGAAGCTGGATTACAGGACCACTCAGTATAGTATTTCTTGGGTTCGTTGTTTTAAACATTCTATTACTGTACTTATAAACATCCACTAGTGCAGTTACACGTCCTCAGTGACTTATGTTTTCAGCTCGTCTTGTACACAACACAAGCGCTGATTAGTGTAATTCATTTTGAAAACTCTGCCAGTATATAAGCCTCTGATCCTGATACGTTAAGCCGCCATGAAAGTGGATTCGATTTTTAAATTATTCTTTTTGTTGGCAACACTGGCTTTACGCATTCCCTTTAACAGGGCGAGTGAAAAATGCATAAAAGTGACGAGAGCTTTCATGTTTCCCCGCTACTGCCGAAGTCACAAACATGCTCTACGTTTATCTGTTAGGTTTCGGTCTGGATTTGAGTTGAGCAGTAGCCGATGTTTGAAGTGTGGCTTTGTCTAACTTGATTTTCTGGTTCCAAACTTTATCGTGGTTCTACAACAGACTTTGTCCGTGTTATAAATTGAACAAGCCTTTGCCTCGGCCGAGCACTCTTTTTACCGAATTATTTGCAGATCTGTTTGTTTGGGTTTTGTGCGATCTCGAGTCACAAAACTTCACAACTGATCAAAATAACGGAAATACTAGTTTTACAAACTTAAAAGCCCAACTAAGAATAGTAATTTCACCACTAGGTCCTAAAGTGACACTTTTTGACACGAGGTGCGCCTCGGACGTTAAATGAACGAGGGTCAAAAAGACACTTTCGGGCCGAGTGATGAACGATACCATTTGTCATGGTGCAAATAATAATGACAAATACATATTTTAATATTAACATTGTTTTGAACTCAGCAGTCTGAATTATAATGTCTTGAAGAAACAATCGTTACACTGATTTACTATAAGTCATGCAGTGTTAAAATTCAAAACAAACTCGTTGAACCAGCTGATTTCCATGCCACAAAAAGATACTTAAAATGATCTTATTCTCAAAACATCTTCAAAACAATACTTTTTTACCTGGGAGAAAAGTTGCACTTTAGAACTGGCAATACATGTGTCTAAAGCAGCTGTTTTCAGTTCAGAATGGTAAAAATATATTAAATTTACTTTAACGTTGAGGACATTCAACCACAACGAGTGGAATTCGTTCTATGGTTGAGTTCAATTGAATGACAATTTAATGTGTTAATAGCGTTAAATTAATGTATGTTGTATTTGAAATAATCCTTACATGTCTTGTTGTGTAATGAACCAGAGCCGGTAAATCGACGGTAGAAATTAACAGCACTGGTTATCATTAATGTAAATTTTCTCCTAACGTATTCTTTATAATATTTACGAAATACGAAAATAGAGTAATCGTTAATGTTTATATCTCTTGCTACTCGTACCGAAATTGAAGTGGCAACTCCAAGGTATAAATCACTAAATCACTATTTGAGATGCCGATCATTCTCATGAGGGCAAATATGTGGTGAAGGATGAGTGTGATGAGTGGTAGTAATGAGTTATGAGAGGTGTAGTCTTGTTACAAACTAAGGCCGACTCTTCCTTAGAATGGGTCATTAATTAATAGCCCAATGACCAATGGAAATACAAGGACCAACAACGTGACTTCCGAACCACGCAGGTGATGGTCTGAGATGTCTAAACGATGGTGGGAGTTGATGCGGGTATCATCGGATGATCACTGAGACTATCTGAGCCGCTTTAGACCTATATCATCCTCAAAACCTGACCTCCATGAAGCTGGATTACAGGACCACGCCACGAGTCCCAGTCAAACAATTATCAGTTATACAATTATCGAGCATTAATAAGAGCATACTATGTATTCTTCTTCTTCTTCTTCCAGGTTTTCGTTTTAACTCTCGTTTGGTAAAAAAAGTGTAAGTGGAGGACTTCACCTTACTTTTCTCCAAAGTTACAATTTCACACATTTGAAAATTGGGCGCCATTTTTAAAACGGCTTGTCAACTTGGAGAATACTTTAGGGGAACCCCACAAAATTATATAATTCAGTTTTGCTCTTTATGTTTAATTTTATTACCAAATAGTTGAAGAGCTACAGCAAATTTTACTTCTAAACGAAGCCCATTTGAATAACATTGCTAAAACTTTGGAGCGCTTTAGTCCAAACATAATATTTGGGAGTTACTATAAGACCTTCTCAAGTTGGTAGCCATTGGAAAATAGCTTCCGATTTCAAATTTCAGTATTCATATTTTTAACTGTAGGAAAAACAAAGGGAAGTCCCCCACCTAATCATGTCTGTAAAACTCATAGTTTACAAGAAGCAATTGAATTTGGGAACGTTTAAAATAAACACATACGTTATCTGTGATTCACATTGTCCTTCCTCCTGACCCACGGTTTCTGACGGGCCGGCGGGAGGGGTGAGCGCGCGTAGTGTCACGCCCGTGCCAGGTCACGTGACTTGCAGCTGCATCTACAGCATCCCCTGCTGGACCCGCTGATAGGATTATCATGCTAATCTCACTCTAATCACATACGCTTGCAAAACATCTACAGTCTTGTATCATAGCAGGTGCCTTCCATCAGCTGACGTCATCAGTCTTCCTCGTCTTACATCAACAAAGTCTTATTTACAATGGGTTGAAAGGTTTACCAAAGGGTTAAGATCTCGCTGAGAATAAATGGTTACAATGTTATGTCTTTGCTAGGCCAGCTGTTATATGTTAAATTAATTTTTACCCAGTGCCTTGAATGTCGAAGTGAGGAAATCTGCCCAGTGCTCTGAATGTCAAAGTGAAGAAATTCCCAGTGCTCTGAATATCAAAGTGAAGAAATTCGAAGGTAGTTTTTCCCAAAATTGACCCCAAAACTCACCTAACTTTTGAATTTAGAACAATCCTTTCTTAGTGGGTGCCTATACTGTAAAAGGAGTGTTCATACAAAATTTCAAGTTTCTAGGCCTTGTAGTTTTGGCTCAGCGATGATGAGTGAGTGAGTCAGTCAGTCAGGACAAAGCCTTTTACAAATATAGATAACGTGCTGTGAGTTTTGTCCACTTCATTGAGTAGTGCATACAAATCACCGCGTCCAACAAAGAAATGAGGTTAGCCGTCTGTTTATAAGGATTTTATACTTTGTGGAACATTTCCAAATGGGTTTAATACGGGTCAGTTTAGTTTCATGGTATAAGAATTGTAACATCCTCAATTATTTGAGATGTCGACATTCTCATGAGGGCAAATATGTGGTGAAGGATGAGTGTGATGAGTGGTAATGAGTTATGAGGTGTAGTCTTGTTACAAACTAAGGCCGACTCTCCTTAGAATGGGTCATTAATTAATAGCCCAATGACCAATGGAAATACAAGGACCAACGGCTTAACGTGACTTCCGAACCACGCAGGTGATGGTCTGAATGTCTAAACGATGGTGGAGTTGATGCGGGTATCATCGGATGATCACTGAGACTATCTTGCCGCTTTAGACCTATATCATCCTCAAAACCTGACCTCCATGAAGCTGGATTACAGGACCACGCCACGAGTCCCAGTCATACAATTATCAGTTATACAATTATCGAGCATTAATAAGAGCATACTATGTATTATTCTTCTTCTTCTTCTTCCAGGTTTCGTTTTAACTCTCGTTTGGTAAAAGTGTAAGTGAAAACTTCACCTTACTTTATCCAAAAATTTCACACATTTGAAAACAAGTGCCATTTTTAAAATGCTTGTCAGAGAATACCTTAGGGGAACCCCCAAAATTATATAATCAGTTTTGCTTTTATATTTAATTTTATTACAAATAGTTGAAGAGCCTTAAAATTTCTAAACGAAGCCCATTTGAATAACACTGCTAAAACTTTGAGCGCTAGTCCAAACATAATATTTGGGAGTTACTATAAGACCTCAAAGTTGGTTGCCATTGGAAAATAGCCCGATTTCAAATTTCAGTATTCATATTTTAACTGTAGGAAAACAAAGGACGTCCCCACCTAATCATGTCTGTAAAACTCATAGTTTACAAGAAGCAATTGAATTTGGGAACGTTTAAAATAAACACATACGTTATTCACATTGATTCCTTCCTCCTGTTTCCTTCCTGACCCACGGTTTCTGACGGGCCGGCGGCAGGGGAGTGAGCGCGCGTAGTGTCACGCCCGTGCCAGGTCACGTGACTTGCAGCTGCATCTACAGCATCCCCTGCTGGACCCGCTGATAGGATTATCATGCTAATCTCACTCTAATCACATACGCTTGCAAAACATCTACAGTCTTGTATCACAGCAGGTGCCTTTATCAGCTGACGTCATCAAGTCTTCCTGTCTTACATCAACAAAGTCTTATTTACAATAGGCATTTACTTGGGGTTAATCTGCTGAGAATAAATGGGTACAATGTTAATGTCTTTGCTAGGCTAGCTGTTATATGTTAAATTAATTTTTACCCAGAGCCTTGAATGTCGAAGTGAGAAACGCCCAGTGCCTGAATGTCAAAGTGAAGAAATTCCCAGTGCTCTGAATGATATTCAGTGAAGAAATTCGAAGGTAGTTTTTTCCCAAAATTGAACCCCCAAAATCTCACCTAACTTTTGAATTTAGAACAATCCTTTCTTAGTGGGTGCCTATACTGTGTCTGAGTGTTCATAAAAAATTTCAAGTTTCTAGGCCTTGTAGGTTTGGTCATGGGTGATGTATGGTGAGTACCAGACAAAGCCGTTTACAAAATATATAGATAACGTGCTGTGAGTTTGGACCACTTCATTGAGTAGTGCATACAATCATTGAGTAGGCTTGTTAAACTAAGGCCGACCTTCCTTAGAATGGGTCATTAATTAATAGCCCATGACCAATGAAAATACAAGGACCAACGGCTTAACGTGACTTCCAAAATTGTGTATAGACTTCCTCAAAAGAGAACTGTACGTACGACTTTTTAACCGAAAGCGAATAAAACCATATCTGAAGTGATAACGGGCAAGTTAGCGTTAGGACCGCAGACACAATGGACCGAGTATTTCATCTGGCGAGATCGTATAAATCAAAGTAAGGCGTTGTGGGGGGCATAATTACCCCGCGAACAATGGCCACAATATAAACAGACTAAAGCCCTGGCTCTAGCGTGGTGTCCTGGCATTGTCATGGTAATACTGCCTGCCCGGCTATTGTCGTCGTACTGGTGCTGCTATCTATCCGCCATTCTCTCAACCACCACTGCCTCTGCTAATGGAAGCACCACGTCATATATCACCCTCTGTAAACATCCATTCCTCCCCCGCCCACATTCATAATACACTAGTAAATATTAGTGTCATCATTGCCGATCCCGTTGATGTTTTATTAATGTTCAGTAAAAAAATGGGGGCCTTTATTTGTAAAAAATGTGCAGGTTTTGTTAGATAAGTAGCCAAATGTTCATATTTTTGGTGATTTAGTTTACTATAAAGATTTAGAGTTACTATAAGATGGCTTTCCATCCATCCCCAAAACAACCTTTGCAGCGTAGAGTATAAGTAACGTTTATTGGTTCTGTTACTTTTTGACGACTGTCCTTTCTACAGAGGGTTTGTTAGGAGAATGATTCCTTTGAAGTTAGATTTTTTGGATTGTGTTGCAAGTTCTTTCTCTATTAAGCTATTTTTAGATTTTTATTAGATATAGATTTAAATAAAACAGTGAAAACTGTTCAAGTTTTCGGAAATTTACCCAACCGCAAAACGGGAGAAGCTTACCGATTCACATTATGGCAACTACAGCTTTTTCGCTGGTAGTTTCTGGATTGGCCGCTATTCCACCCCAGCGTCGCTTATTTGGCGAATAAAGAAATTACCCGGTCTACTCCTGTACAGTATGGAACAAGCTGTATGTAACTGGTCAACTTACCAATGCTGACTATTTTTAGGTATGAAAGTCATGTAAAGATTTCTCTCCTGACAGCTGAATACTGAATCAGATCACTGAGTCCGAAACCTCCTGAACCTGTTGATTCCCTATTGAATGTAAAATGCTTGTAGGCTACGAAAGTCCAACCGTAAATGAAAATAAAATTTAAACTAGCTCAGTATGTTTCAAAATTCAAAATAACTTTGTTTGAGGTTTCTTGTTGACGATGGGAGGATTTCAGAAGTTGAATTATTATTACGGACATTTACCATTGGTAATTTTCGGGTCCATGGTTAGCTCGGACCGATTGTGGACGTGTTTTTTAATTATTTTTATTTACTCTGGTTACTGTTTACTTTCTTAGTGTATCTTGCGTTTGTAGTATTGTTTTTAGGCTACTTTATTTAGGATTTAACTTTATTAGTTTGACTTCAACAGCTACATGTTGTTTGGTTTTGTTTGACTTGTCAACTAACTTATGAAGATTACTTTTGGCTAGCTCAGTTTCCATTTTCTAATGTTGTGTTATGTTTTAGGTCACTTTCACCTGAAGACGGGATCAGATTGCAGATCCCGAAACGTCGTGGTCATTTTGCTCACTAACGATGGAAAATATCCGTAATAATAATGCAACTTCTGTAACCAAATACATTATCAATTAAACATGTTTTTTACCATTACGTAAATACATTATTACTCACACATACGTAAAGAACATATTAACACGTCAAAATATTTAAGTTGAATAATTATTTTTACCAAATAATTACCTCAACTTTGCCAATTGAACAAAGTTGTTGTGAAAGTGTCCCCACCGTTGTAACGAGATAAAATCACACCCAAATTGCCTTTAAGAGCTGAATCCAATTATATTCATAAACGGGCTCTACCGATACGCCATGAGGCTCAAGGGATGCGCTTAGTTAAAGCCTTGAATCCTTTTGGATTTGCAATAATAAAGGGGCTTAAATTCAAGCCCGGAGTCATTCGAGTCCTGTAAACAACCGCACTTATATCACGAACTATTTGTTTGCGGTATTTAGTCAATAATGTTCGTGACTTTACCAACATTTAAATAACATGCATTTTTATTTTCAGAATGTCCGTGTTCTGAGTGACTTCAGAAAAAACTTTAACCTAATTTAAAGTCCTCGTCGTGAGCGGTAGAAAGTATTTCCTGACCTAAGAGTCCGTACTAAGTGAATTTGAATTAGTTTACTTTAGCTTTCTTGCAATCTCAATTAGATTAAAACTCCGAAATCCGATCGATTACCAAAACCCATCATGAATAAAAACATTGAAGACTGTTATAAGGGTAACAGTTCCGGGGCGACACCCCGCTTCAGACCCTTTAGTAGCCCATTGTTGCCCAACACAAATTTCATCCATATTCATCAAAATGTAATTAATCACATGTTGCCGGGGTAGGGGAGGGAGAGTTGACACCAACACTAACGCACCAGGGGGCTGTATAGTGAACATGATCTGCTACAACTACACACACACTACACTTCGATTTCTCAACCGTACACACTTTAATAATTTATTGTAAACTTGCTCTGACAAATATGTCACACCTGCTATAGT
The DNA here is from genome assembly GCA_018831715.1 of Matsumurasca onukii. Classification (NCBI taxonomy): domain Eukaryota; kingdom Metazoa; phylum Arthropoda; class Insecta; order Hemiptera; family Cicadellidae; genus Matsumurasca; species Matsumurasca onukii. Next base: position 11,259,226 of record CM032062.1, read on the forward strand.
TTTTTCCAGTATATCATACTTTGAAACCATTGAAATGTCTAGTTTGTACATAAATGTAAATATTATTTTAGACTGAATAAAGAGCTGAATCAATCAAAAGCTATCTAATATCTTTATATCACTATTTGAGATGCCGACCACTCTCATGAGGGTATTTTAAGGCAAATATGTGGTGAAGGATGAGTTTGATGAGTGAGTAAGAGTTAGTGTACAAACTAAGGCCGACTCTTCCAATTGACGAATGAAAATACAAGGACCAACGGCTTAACGTGACTTCCGAACCACGCAGGTGATGGTCTGATATGTCTAAACGATGGTGGAAGTTGATGCGGGTATCATCAGATGATCACTGGGACTATCTGAGCCGCTTTAGACCTATATCATCCTCAAAACCTGACCTCCATGAAGCTGGATTACAGGACCACGCCACGAGTCCCAGTCGTGATTAGATTACCATCTAATCTCAGAAACCTTTGTACTTTTCCATGATGTTCGTCATTTCGGCGCTTCACGTATATAGTCAAAGTAGTATCAGTGGTATAATGTTCAGCTTATTAATTATTACAAATTCCTTTGTTTGAAGTTTGTTGTGTACGATTGAAGAATTTCTGAATTTGAATGAGCACATTTTTTATCTTTAGTAAATACTGAACAAGAATAACACGACGCTTCTGATGTGATCTCGTCTCTACGTGAAAAGTAACCTAAAACATAACACAAAACATTATAAAATTAGCTAGCCTGAAGTAACCAGCATAAGCTCACCAGTCAAACTCCACCAAACAACATGCGTTCTTTTGTTTGCATTTAAAGAAAAATAAATAAATTGATAGCCTAGCAAATCAACAGCAATCACCACCCAAAGAAACAGCTCCTATCTCCTCCACTGTCTGTGCACAAATGTGAACTTATTTGTTTCTCGGTTACAGTTGGTAAGTCTGATACACACCTGTGATTGGTCGTCCGTTGCTTCCAGCTATCCAGGTATAGTCAGCCGATCTTGTTTTTATATGTTCAGGCAATGCGTTCGACATTTTGGTTTCCACGTAGCTAGTTTTTTTCTTTGTCTAACTGTGAACTATGGATGTAAGGGTGTGTACAGACAGTAGCTAGTTTGTGGCATATTTTGTGATGTATTGGTGGTTTTGCATGCCATTGGTTCCTGAATATTGATGTAGACCTGGGTAGTTGCTTTTAGAATGTTCCAAGCTAACAATTGTAACAGAATGTAATTGTGAAAACCTTTAGTTCTAGGATGGCTTCCTGCATTTTTATCTGGCTTGTAAATTTCACGGAACTCTGACAGCTGGTTTTTAATAGACAAGAGTAATGAAGGTTGAACTTTTAATTTTTATAGCGGACTTTATTACATTTTACTTTTGGGATACAATATTAACATAAAAAAAAGGTAAAGGTAAAGTTTGTCTTGTTTAACGAGGCGAAGTTAGGACTACAAAGTCCTCTCTACCACTCAACTTCGATTTTACCTAGCGTTACCGTATTAGTCACATTACAAATTGTAAGTGGTAACTGCGGGGATCGAACCCACGCCACCGGAGTGATGAGCTCCGGAGTGGCGCACGATACCAATCCGCCACGGATCCGCTAAACATTACCATTTGCCGTAGTATTTGTCTTATTTTTAGAAAGGTTTTACAATTTTTACAAACAGACCGCGGTTTTAGTTATACCGTCCCGCAACGTACGTTATAGAAAAGTCGTACAATAAACTTTGCAAGACTCAAGTACACATAAATCTGAAACCAATGTGCAGTAAAATGGTGTGATCGAGATTGTACGATTACCAGGGCACCTGCGATGATGTGCAGTTTGTATTAGCATATTGTGAATGTGCTATGTTGGGCGCGGGCGGGGGCGGGGGGATGACAAATGCGCCCCCCGGGAGTCCAGGCCGGGGTATCGTATGATAACACATCACTCCGGGGACACAACTGATTAAAAAACAGTTGACATGTGGTCCGTGCCGGCGAACAGATTTTCCACGGAGAAATGTAGGGGAGACAATGTTATGATGGTCATGACGACAAATTTTATTTGTCCAGAGTTTGACTGTGCGCGAGAGTTCAAGAACGTTACAACGCGAGTTGTAGAGAACGTTTTAATGAGGCAGGCCTGCTAATTTTATGTCTGTGAGCATAAGAATGTTTACTTTTGGCCATTATGAGGATCAGTTGAATGGTATGGTAGTCTGGTCGTGGCGTGGTCCTGTAATCCACCTTCATGGAGGTCAGGTTATGAGGATGATATAGGTCTAAAGCGGCTCAGATAGTCTCAGTGATCATCTGATGATACCCGCAACAACTCCCACCATCGTTTAGACATATCAGATTATCACCTGCGTGGTTCGGAAGTCATGTTAAGCCGTCGGTCCTTGTATTTCCATTGGTCATTGGGCTATTAATTAATTACCCATTCTAAGGAAGAGTCGGCCTTAGTTTTTAACAAGACTACACCTCATAACTCATTACTACCACTCATCACACTCATCCTTCACCTGAGTTCACCACATGCCTTAAAATACCCTCATGAGAGTGGTCGGCATCTCAAATAGTGATTTAGTGATCAAAGTTTTGAAAAGGTCAATCGCAAAAATGATTTGGTACAACTTAGCAGTTTAAAGTAGATCTTTGAAACGGAAACGAGACTCAGGTATACCATTGCTCTATTCCATACTAGGAAGTGTAGGCGTACTCAATCAAATATTAGGGCCTATATGTCAAATATTATTAGGAGATTCGCTGGTGTCTCTTAATTTATACGAGAAGTGTCCATTTATAGTTTGTAAAATAAAACATGAACTCAGTTTACCTTAAAGTACTGTTTGCAACTGCAATCTAGTTCATACGGTTCACATCGCGTAGCTTAATTTCAGCTAATCAGTTACTATGATGCTAATCACTAATCAGTTAACTATTATGATGTTTTGCCGCGGTGTGAACCGGAAGAACTAGATTATAGTTAAAGCACTCTTCTTGAATTAAACTGTATATAGCATCTTAATGTTAAAGTGAGGTAATTCTGTATAGATTCTCGTATAGCTATCATTGTGTATAAATTATATTAAAAAACTGTACGTAAATACTTTTGCATACTATAGCTATATAGGAACTTATTTCGTTTGGCAATGTAATTGTTAACCAAAATAATTGTTTGGCCAATGCAAAGTTTTGTTGAACAAAAAAACTACTTTGATTTTACTTTTTTGTTAGTCTCCAAGGGTGTCATTTTGGCAGCACAATTTCCATCCTATAATAAAAATGCATAACGTATAACAAAAACAGAAGAGCAACAACTTTTACAGTCCAACATTTACGGTTTACCCACTGCGACGAGCAGATGCCTATGATTAAGGTCGTTAATCTCACTTAGTTGTTATTCTCGCCACTTGTAGAAAGGGGCGCTAGCATCGACTCTCTATTTACCAGCATTCGTCCCGCGCCGCGGATTTAATTGGTGGAAAATCGGCGGGAAAACTAATACATGTGGAATTAGATAGGGGAGAGGAGGGAAGGGGGTTGAGTCATGGGCTTAGCGAAGATGGAGCTGTCAGAAGAGCAAGGGTCGTTTACTGCTTGGCCATGCGCAAAACAACGAGCTTATCTGAAATGTGGACCTAGGCTTGCCTATAATGTGTTGCGGAAATTGACTGGTTTCTTTTGTTCTAAAAGAAACGATTGGAGTTGTTTACTTTAAACTGGAGATACATGACTGGGACTCGTGGCGTGGTCCTGTAATCCAGCTTCATGGAGGTCAGGTGTTGAGGATGATATAGGTCTAAAGCGGCTCAGATAGTCTCAGTGATCATCTGATGAAACCCGCATCAACTCCCACCATCGTTTAAACATATCAGACCATCACCTGCGTGGTTCGGAAGTCACGTTAAGCCGTTGGTCCCTGTATTTCCATTGATCATTGGGCTATTAATTAATGACCCATTCTAAGGATGAGTCGGCATTAGTTTGTAACAAGACTACACCTCATAACTCATTACTACCACTCATCACACTCATCCTTCACCACATATTTGCCTTAAAATACCCTCATGAGAGTGGTCGGCATCTCAAATAGTGATTTAGTAATTTAGATTTAGTGACATGTATAATTTGTTCCCTACAGCGTGTATCCAACAATTAACAACTTATTTGTGTTTGTGATTTGGGTTTAAACGCAAAAATTGTGTGAGGGGCCACTCTGAGTTCAAACATAAAATAAACTTTTCTCCCTCAAAAGCTCAACCTACAGAGTGTTCTTTGTTATTAATATTTTACATTTTTAATTCGTCATAATGTTTTTGTTTTATCAGTGGTTACATCTTTGATATTAAATTATCATAGCCATCTATTCATAGTTAAATACCCCGAAACCTCTTCAGTCCCAGAGCTCGATATACACAGACAAGGTAGTGTACACGTAGGGGCCATTGTGTAGAAGAAACGTTTCTTCGGACTCTGTTAGAATTATAACTCGGAGTCAGGAATTAGAACAGTGATTTTATGAAGTTGAAGTCTAACTATTTTATTACACTCTGATTTTTAGATTATACCCTGATAGCTGATAGGAGGGAGCATCTGACACTCTGACACCATTACCTGAACTAGCTCGTCAGAAATTGGTGTGTTGTACTCTACTCCTGATTCAGTTAGAGGCATTGCATCGAGTTCCTACACGATAAAAGTAAATTCAAACTTCAGTCTTCACAAGATTTCTTCTTCGCTTGATCTCCTCTCATTATGTGTGAAGAAGTTGACCTCCGCGTCACTAACACAGCTTTGATTGTGCAGCCGTCTATTTTATGGAATCCCAGGGTGTTAAATAAAGCCATTATAATTTGTATACATTTTACTTGTTATTATCGAATTTTCCTTGAAAAAATGAGATATTCATTCCGTCAGCATGGTATGATCCAGACCCGGGACCATGGAATTAGCACCGATCCTGACCTTGGAACACGTTTTGAGCATTTTTTACACTTTATATACATATGTATCACCTCTAAGAGTAACATCTTGTGTCCGATTTTCACAAAATGTTTCTTTTGTAAATATATTTTAGCGAGTTTAACCAGCAAAATCGGGAATTCGATAACTTATGCCAGCGCCTGGTTTTAAAATATAACAAGTGACATTTTATACAAATTATAATGGCTTAACTTAACACTAATATCTCTGTTCAAGAGTAAAAATAAACTAGAATCCAAGCCCTGTGCACACTGCAGTCCGGCTGAGCCCCAGTGTCGTGTGAGCTGGCCTACAAGAGGGTGATGTACAAATACATTGTGACCGTCGGATTCGATTAGTATGGTAACCAGAGGAATATAAATCCGGCCCTATCAGACCACAGTTGATCCTACACTAGCGTCCCCGGCGGGGTGATCATGGACAGACATGTGGTACACATCTGGGCGACACGGAGGGAGCATGCTTGCACTTGGGAGCAGGTGGGTTACTCTTGTTTTACTATGGCACTTTTCTTACATAGTGTTAAAAGAATTATTACCTACTTTCATTCTTCTGTAACTTCTGTAGTGTGAGAGCTTCATGAATAACTTGTATGGTTGGAAAGAAGAAGTTTCAAAGTTTTGTTTTCATAAATTAAGAAGTAATTTTTGCTTTTAATTACCAACAAGATGGCTGCCCATTCAACACAAGATATTTTGCGTTCTTGAATTTCCAAACAGCCAGTCAGTTCAGTTCAGTATGAGCCTTGTCGTAGATTTGTGATTTCTCGTGAATTTCTTTTGTGGGCTATGTAAGGGTGACGGTTTCCACCCACTACCTCTTTTTTTAGACCTACCACAAAAAATGCTAAAAAAACTTCAACACTAAAAATTTTTCATTCGTTCTCAAGATAATGGGACGTTTGGACAACCGGTATAAACAAGTTTGGCAGAACAAGTTCGAAATAATTTAAAATTAATAATACAGGCGTACACAATTTTATGTACAAATTATCAAACACTTGACACAGTTTGTATAGTGAACTCTTTTAAGAGTGTGGACGTCAAAAAGAAGTGGCATAAAGAAGTGCTCCAAGCATACTGTAAATCTTTGACTGATAAGTAAATTCATGACCAATCCACCTCATCTCAAAATGTTCAAAAGTAGCTCTAATTATAAAAGAGGTAACCTTACATCTATTGGAAATTACTGGCCTGTCTCAATTTTGCCAGTTTTGAGGAAAATAGTCAACAAACCTTTATATCAGAATGATTAAATTTCTGATTATTGTTGTTTCAGGTGCTGTATGAGAAACCCCCCTTGTGTATTATTATAGTTTGTCTTTACTTACCTTAAATTTATCTGGGAAACAACCTCTTTTATGTGTTGTGTAAACCCAAACGTCTAGAGTGGATTTGAACGCTACCTCAAGCACTGAGTTTATTGGTATAAAACCACATATCTTCAAACCCCTGAAATCAATAAAAGTATATGAAATAAATCACTAAATCACTATTTGAGATGCCGACCACTCTCATGAGGGTATTTTAAGGCAAATATGTGGTGAAGGATGAGTGGAATAGTGAGTTATGAGTGTAGCCTTGTTACAAACTAAGGTGACTCTTCCTTAGAATGGGTCATTAATTAATAGCCCAATGACCACTGGAAATACAAGGACCAACGGCTTAACGTGACCTGACCCACGCAGGTGATGGTCTGACGATGTCTAAACGATGGTGGAGTTGATGCGGGTATCATCAGATGATCACTGAGACTATCTGAGCCGCTTTAGACCCATATCATCCTCAAAACCTGACCTCCATGAAGCTGGATTACAGGACCACGCCACGAGTCCCAGTCTATCTATAATAGATGTATATATAGTTATATACATATATAAACTTATCTAAATGAAACTTTTATTTATATTTTACAAATTCTGCTACTAAGTAAGGAGCCATACACATACAAACACCCACTACTAGTTTAATTACTAGTAGTAATTAAAACTATATAAAATGTTAAAATGTAATGTTGATTAAAATACTAGTTTATTTTTGTTTACTAGTTCAGATATAACTTAAACAAAATAATGGACAGTCGACTTACGGTTCAGTGATTTATTGATCTGTAAAATAAATCCATTGATCTGTTTATTTTAAAGATCAATCGCGCTCCTGTACACCTGGCCAAATAGCTCGTGTTGAATTGACGTGAACGGTTGAGCGGTTAAAGGTTTGCACAGAATTTGTGTTTTTAGAACAACACTCTTTTATGCTAGTTAGTTTAGTACTCAAATACATCAATACTATTTGTGAAATGAAATAATTACAACTACCTTGTCAATTATATTCATGTCAGTATACTGTGCAGTTCCTCAACAAACTATCAACTCGTCGTTTAGTATGTTTTGTGTTAGTGTTAACAGTTCGCCGCAAACCTGTTGCAGCAGCACTGTCCAAGCTCTCTCAGTAGTTGAAATCGTCACTGGTAGAGTACAGCACCAGACAAAGACAATCATTCCCAATCCACAGCTATACCGGGTAAGCTTACGTAGGCCCCGGCTATACTCGGAATTATCCCCCAAATCCCAATGGTACTTATTTCAAATTGAATTATTTTCAAATTTTGTTAAATCTATTGAACAACATTGGTTAGCGTTTTTGTTTCTTTTTGTCACCGTGCACTTTTTTACGAAAATTCGTGCCACAGACATACCATATTTAATATATTTTTCTATAGTAGACAGTTCACGTTAAGACTATACTACACATTATTGTATCATTTTCAAATCACAGTTTATACTATGACACTGTGTTTGTTTGAATATTTTGAATTAGGCTTATTATTATTACATCAATTTGTTCTATATTTCAATCGGTACAAATACAAATACTGCACAAAAAACTAATATGTATACTTTATGCAGATTTATACAGTACAAAGTAATTAATGATTTAAGTAATATGTGTTGAGATACGTCGACCACTGATCTGTATTAATAATCATCTAATTTTCACTTTAAAAAAAGTACGACTGTTTCATACTTTTCTTTAAATTTAAACCATTCATAATTTAATGTTATCATTTAATATAATCATTTGGTGTTATATTGCTAGGTCTAAATGCATTTATTTTAAAAGTTAAGTGAACGCGTTACGAACACTGAAATCACCATTTTTAAGTTTTGTAGTTACTACCCGTTGAACTTTTACACGCTATTATAATTACTATTATGGTTTATTCGTAAATTATGAACATTGTGTCAACTATAAAGCAAACACGGTTGTATTTATTCAACTATATTTTTGGCGTAAATACTTATACAAATAAATAAAAAGTAATAAACCTTACTTACTTCTTACCCGTCGTGTGTTCTAAGGTGCGGGAAAGTGGCGTCGAGGCTAACATGCTATTCGAGTAAAATGTTAGCTGGAGATGCCGGGGATCGAACCCGGGGCCTTTCACATGCAAAGCGAACGCTCTACCACTGAGCTACATCCCCGCTGTATCTATACAGTGGAGTTACACGTACAGAAAACAAAACCAAGCACGATCGTTTGATTGTAATAAATTCAATAATTGTTTGTAAAACTGTAAAAGCAAAGTGTGGAAGGGCAGAGCAGATGAATTGTCAAATTGTGTATGCGAATTGACGGTTACGATGTGGCGGCCCGCCCCGGGATGATCATGGACAGACATGTGGTACACATCTGGGCGACACGGAGGGAGCATGCTTGCACTTGGGAGCAGGTGGGTTACTCTTGTTTTACTATGGCACTTTTTCTTATATAAAAACAAGCAGTTTTGTTTGTTTTACATCTACAGGGTTATTCAAAATGAATGTCCTACTTTCATTCTTCTGTAACTTCTGTAGTGTGAGAGCTTCATGAATAACTTGCATATGGTTGGAAAGAAGAAGTTTCAAAGTTTTGTTTTCATAAATTAAGAAGTAATTTTGCTTTTAATTACCAACAAGATGGCTGCCCATTCGACACAAGATATTTTGTTCTTGAATTTCCAAACAGCCAGTCAGTTCAGTGTGAGCCTTGTCGTAGATTTGTGATTTCCTCGTGAATTTCTTTTGTGGGGCTATGTAAGGGTGACGGTTTCCTTACCCACTACCTCTTTGTTAAACTCACAAAATATGCTAAAAAAACTTCAACACGTTAAAATTTTCATTCGTTCTCAAGATAATGGGGGGCGTTTGGACAACCGGTATAAAACAAGGGGTTTGGCAGAACAAGTTCGAAATAATTTAAAATTAATAATACAGGCGTACACAATTTTTATGTACAAATTATCAAACACTTGACACAGTTTGTATAGTGAACTCTTTTAAGAGTGTGGACGTCAAAAAGAAGTGGCATAAAGAAGTGCTCCAAGCATGCTGTAAATCTTGACTGATAAGTAAATTCATGACCAATCCACCTCATCTCAAAATGTTCAAAAGTAGCTCTAATTAAAAAGGTAACCTTACATCTATTGGAAATTACTGGCCTGTCTCAATTTTGCCAGTTTTGAGGAAAATAGTCAACAAACCTTTATATCAGAATGATTAAATTTCTGATTATTGTTGTTTCAGGTGCTGTATGAGAAACCCCTTTGTGTATTATTATAGTTTGCCTTACTTACCTTAAATTATCTGGAAACAACTCTTTTATGTGCTGTAAACCCCAAACGTCTAGAGCGGGATTTGAACGCGCTACCTCAAGCACTGGAGTTTATTGGTATAAAACCACATACCTTCAAACCCCCTGAAATCAATAAAAGTATTAATGAAATAAATCACTAAATCACTATTTGAGATGCCGACCACTCTCATGAGGGTATTTTAAGGCAAATATGTGGTGAAGGATGAGTGGATGAGTGGTTGTATGAGTTATGAGTCTTGTTACAAACTAAGGCTGACTCTTCCTTAGAATGGGTCATTAATTAATAGCCCAATGACCAATGGAAATACAAGGACCAACGGCTTAACGTGACTTCCGACCCACGCAGGTGATGGTCTGACGATGTCTAAACGATGGTGGGAGTTGATGCGGGTATCATCAGATGATCACTGAGACTATCTGAGCCGCTTTAGACCTATATCATCCTCAAAACCTGACCTCCATGAAGCTGGATTACGACCACGCCAAGAGTCCCAGTCTATCTATAATAGATGTATATTATATATACATATATAAACTTATCTAAATGAAACTTTTATTTATATTTTACAAATTCTGCTACTAAGTAAGGAGCCATACACATACAAACACCCACTACTAGTTTAATTACTAGTAGTATTAATTAAAATATATAAAATGTTAAAATGTAATGTTGATTAAAATTTAGTTTATTTTTGTTTACTAGTTCAGATATAACTTAAACAAAATAATGGACAGTCGACTTACGGTTCAGTGATTTATTGATCTGTAAAATAAATCCATTGATCTGTTTATTTTAAAGATCAATCGCGCTCCTGTACACCCGGCCAAATAGCTCGTGTCGCAGTGACAGTGTAGGTACTGCACAGCTGACGAGGTGTCAGGCCAGGGTGGTGTGTATGTGCCTGCGCAGGTCACCCTGCGATTGGTGGTTGAATGACTCATCGCGCTCACGCCTATAGTATTTGATCTTTTTTTATTTGCTAAGTCTACTTCAATTCAGTGTGCAAATTTATTATTCCGTTCTGACGTTGATCGCCGATGACTGGCAAGCAACATAGCGGAGGGCGCCCCAGGACTCTTGCCCCCTCCCCCGCACGGCGGGCTGCGGGGGTGTTATTTACGCCACTGCTTTTCAGTTCAGAAGTAATCGTAGTAGAAAAATATACATTATCCGTTTACACAGTCAAACTTTCAAATCAAATCAAAACTTGTATTGCTGTTCACAACATACATTATACATGGAAAAGGTCAATAAAGTTTTGACATGCACACCACAGTAAACTCACACATACATGTAATAAATACACTCATCCCAACTCATTCTATTCGAACCAATGCTAACGCCAGGTCAGTCTTCTTAATAGTAAATAGTCGGCCTCTCCACTACCTGCCAGAAACTCGATGGCATGATAAAATGCATAAGACGCTAGAAAGCGTTTTAGACGAGTTTTAACGCCTTGAGCGATGGGGCTTTTCAAAATAATGGAATCCGGCAAACTATTGATGAATTGAACACCCCTTTCAGAAGGATTTAGACATACAGAAGCTAGTGACTCGTCTAAAAAATGTAGAGATAAGAGTTAACACAGTTGACAGTGGCAAACTTTTGAAAGCAGGTCGACAAGTTTATGTAATGGTTTGTTTGCGATCATTCGAATTGTTTTCTGTTGAATTCCGAAGGCTTCAATAAATTGACTGTTTGCGCATGTCCACTACAAATCCACTCCGTAAAAAGGTAAATTAGGCCGTTATAGGTACCTGATTTGAACATTATTCAGCTAGAGAGTCAGAGGATAATTTATAGCAAACTGCGTCGGTTGGTTTACAAAACAAATTAAGCAGGCCTTTGTGTAAACTTAGTTTAAAAATGCACACAGTCAAGTACACACGCATAATAGAATCAGCCCTCCCCCTATTTATTGCCAAATATTTGTTACGTGCTCAAAGTAATGTCAAGATATCGAATGATCGTTGTACTTTGTTTGTTTAGACTATAAATAGAGGAGATGTTGGCCAAATATTACGTGAGAGGGTGCACTTTCCCTCAGGGTCAGGTTATGATCTGGCAGCGAGATAACCTTGAACAGTGATGTAAGGGAGGAAGTAAACAACGATGCAGGAAGCCAGGAAAAGACTCCAGTACCAAATCAGCTGACAGGCAGAAAGGACTTCCTCTCCCACACGTTCTGCAGATCGTGAGTACTTGCATATAAGTTACGATTAAAGTTAGATGCAAAAATTGATATTTCTCTAAACCCTGAAGAACAAGAAGTTATATGGTTGTAAAGTACTATAATTTCCTTTCTAAAATTCCAAATTGTAGAAAGTCAGAGGAAATATTTTGTTTTATTGATACCTACGTAACTCGTCTACAAATGATTGTGATGAATTGGTACGATTACATAAAAACTAGCTTACTACAGTAATTTGGAGAGCTAGAAAGAATACCAGAGGCATTATGAGAAGTTTCATCGCTTGGTGATTATTACAATTTTACTAAAAGGTAGTTCTCTCCACTATAATTCTCTCTAGTCCTTGTAGAAATGCCGATATTTTGTCCATCCTTTTAAAGTAAAATTGTATTCATTCAATAGACTACTAACAGTCTAAAATTAAACAAAGCCATGGCCTGGATATATTTTAAGGACTATACTTTCCTTCCTACTAAATACTGACTCTTTTATGGGGGCTTGATGAAAAAAATTATACATACGTCATATATGAGCCACCTTTAACAGGCACACCTTTTAAGTTATGGAAGTCTCTAAAATGGTTAGTTTTCCCGTTTGCAAATTATAGCCAGCACGTAGTTCCAAAAATAAAATATATACAACAAATTATGTAAACCTGTGTCCTGCTTTTTATGTAGAAGTAAGTCTCTGCAAAATAGAAAATACCATTAGGGTCAAAACATTTACAAACAAAAAACCTGACCATGCCAGTGATCTTTTCCTTCAAAATTCTTACCAAAACACAAATTAACAAGGTTTTGAACAAATATTAGTTTTCTCTTTATTTTGATAATCAGCAAATTGTATTTCATGTTACCATCCTAATAACTAAAAACTCGTTGTAAAAATAGTAATACTGCGGAAATGTAAATAAATAAATAAAACCAGTGGGAAAAGCCAATTTAACTGTTGGTGCCGTAAACTGCTCATCAGTAAACTTTTCACGGGTTAAACTTCCAACTTCTATGGGCAAGAGCAAATTTGCCTATAAAAATAAATTCCCTTTGTTGTTCAATCTTTTTGTTAACTCCTGCACACATGTTTCTGTTTACAGTAAAGCATGTCGCTCGTGGGGATGTTAGCGGAGGGCTCCCTCACCAGTCTCTCCCTGCTGGTGGTTGCTGCAATGCTTCTCATCTACAACATCCGTCGTCTGCGCATGAACCAGCTGATGTCCAAGATCCCTGGACCCACGGCACTCCCGTTCTTTGGCAACTCTCTGCAGATCAATGTCTCTCATGATGGTTAGTGCGAGGATGCATAAGGTAGTATCTCTTACCTTGAGCATTGGTAGATTCTTTTCAGAAAACTCGATTTCAAGCTCACATTCTCAGTCTACTTATGAGTCATCATCAGCATATATTTGATATATTTTCACTTTAAACATATTTTGTATACGGTGCCTACGACCCTGCGTATGTTCATCCGTGATACTCATATTCTAAATTTTTACGTTCTGAACTAACTTCCACCTTTTTGACAAAACTTACTGTTAACTTGTTTTGTTTTCTGTACAGTTTGTTTTTAAATCTATCTTTCAGTGTAAGGTTGTAAGTTGAAATAGGGTGGAAAATGGAAGAAGAGCTTAGGGTGTAAATGCTGTTTGATGAAATAGCTATAAAAATATAATTTATTTAAAATACTAAGAGTTCCAAAGTTTAACTAAAACTACATGTCCATTGCTAACTCTTATTACGACAATAAAATAAAATACTTTCCATTTAAACCTCAACAGTTGGCAGACATACATTTTGTCTTTTCGTCTAACTTTTCTATTAAACGATATAAAAGTGTTCCTTTAGGATTTGAAGTTCCTGTTACATTTTTAGCTGGTGCAGAGTTGGATTTAAAAGTGCCTGATCATTTTTGATTACACCATTTGTTAAATAGCTGCTTGTGTTTACAGAAATTTTCGAGCGGCTAGCAGGAGCGAGGAAGTTGTGGGGCCGCAGTCTCGGGTTCAGTAAGGGATGGTTTGGTAACAAACCATACATTTTCATCAGTAAAGCTACTGTACTGGAGGTAAGAATATGAGTTTGTCAAATATAACAATTGGACCAACAAAAGTAATGTATTTCTAATTCTGTATATTGATTTAACAAGGTTAAAAAATATGAAAAAGTTGAGTTTCAAAATAAGTAGCAGCAACGTTAGTTTCTTTTACAAGTAATGGTAAGTACCATAATTATCAATACTGTATTTAGAAAAAATACGTTCAGCTTAATGTTTCTAGCTAATTGTTTTTAATAAACTCAGTAATTGTCTGAAATATAAAATCTTCTAAATAAATTCCTAAACAGAATTATACAATGTACATTGTAAAAAGCTGTTGTCTTTTACATATATTTTGATATACTTTAAAATCCCATTTTTTATTGATACAAATAAGTTCTTTCTGAGATGTTAAAACTCTGCCTTGGAAAAGCTAGCAGTTTCTAAATTATTAAAGGCAATAAGGTGATACAGATATATTAAATTTATCTATCAACTAACTGTTTGCTAAACTTGTATTTTAATTATACCTACCTATGTTTTTTACTGAAGTCTTATTTCATTTTTCTCCGCCTGAACTATTAAAGGAAATCATGGGAAGCATCAAACACATAGAGAAGAGTTATGAGTACGATTTTCTGCATCCTTGGCTTGGAACAGGTCTTCTAACAAGTTCTGGTGAGTTATTGAAGTACAGTTAAATGAAAAATGTCCATTTATGAGGTGAAGTTTACATAACTCTCCATCATTTGATGGCCATTTATTGGATTGTAATTAATTTCAAAATCTAGTATTTTTTGAGTTTTATTGTAAAAGTTAAATTATTTACTTTCATTTGGTCAAAATAATATATTATTTATTAATGTAATGTCACGCATGAACACAATACAAGTCGTGGCTAATATTCAACATTTCAATTTCAGGTCAAAAATGGCAAACTAGAAGAAAAATATTAACTCCTGCTTTCCACTTTCGAATTCTGGATGATTTCATTGACATTTTTAGGGAACAGAGTGATATTTTTGTAGCAAAACTGGAAAAAGAATGTGGCAATGGAGCATTTAATATTTTTCCTTACCTCACGCTGTGTGCTCTTGACATAATATGCGGTAAGTGAGCATTTGAACAACTGAAACTCCTAATTAGAATTTTAATTAAAATATAGATTTAGTCACTAAAGCATATTAAGAAGAAAGGGCAGTGTAAAATTTATAAAATCATGGTTTGGATAATGAATGTACCCTACGGAAGATTCAAGCCCTCATTCATTGATTATTAGTTTTACAAATCAATACTAGTTTACTTAAAATAAAGAATATATATTTATAAAAGATATCTTTAAATAATCCTGTATGTAGGTTCATGAAAACCGAACGCTTGTTAGATTTCATATTGCTATTCTCTT
The DNA here is from genome assembly GCA_018831715.1 of Matsumurasca onukii. Taxonomy (NCBI): domain Eukaryota; kingdom Metazoa; phylum Arthropoda; class Insecta; order Hemiptera; family Cicadellidae; genus Matsumurasca; species Matsumurasca onukii. The sequence goes on from CM032062.1 coordinate 11,274,467, forward strand.
AAGTTGATCATGTATTTAATCAACTGCAATGTAAAAATATTATAAAAGTGTTTTTTAACAAGAAGTTATTTTAATTTACAGAGACTGCTATGGGACGCAAGATTCAAGCTCAAAGTAACAGTGATTCTGAATATGTTAAAGCAGTTTATGAGTAAGTAACAATAACTTATAACTACCAACACAGGTTTTTATTTTAGGGTCAAATCAGATTAAAAAAATGTAACAGCTTCTTTCTCGATAAAATAATTATTTAAGGTCTTTGATCGTTGGAATAGAAAATAGAGGGAACACATTTGTTAGGTATCAGCTACTAGTTTGTATTTGAAAATTCATTGATAGTGAAATACAAATAAAAATTGTTTTAGGATCCACAAGTGTAATACACTTAGAATTCTTTACCACTTTCTTAAGTTACATTGAATTGTTATAAATCAATTTAAAAAGCAGTAATTACTTACAATATTTGTGGAAGGCATGACCAACATATAATAAAAATACAAAACTAGGCCCACACCCCTTACTTACTTGTAATACTTGAAGTTCACGCCGTTGACCAATTAATTGGATAGACTGTGTCAATATGGTTAAATAAATATTTAATGTACACATTTACAAAATACAAAGAAAAGATGCATGGATGGCAATTACTGCCAAAACAATGGTTCCTCCTCCAACCTCAGCAGGAGTATAGGGGTCTACTCCTCAAACAGTCTCTCAAGCACCTTCCAAAGCTCTTGTGTCAAGTTCACAAGCACCTGGTTGTACAAACTAAAAGTTAATTAAGAACGCTGGTAACATTTAAGTGTTCTGCTGACCAGAGCACTGGTTAATACACCGCGGGCAGATTCAGTTGTTGAGCCCCGGGTCCTGTGGCTGTGGAGATCACTCCTCCTCTCAAAGTCTCCTAGGATGCTCTTGACTTGAACTAAGGACCCCACGCAGCTAAGTGCTTGCTGCTCCTGGCATGAGTGAATCAATTTCCTTTGGGATTTGTTGCCCTAATCTGCTCTGTTCACAGCCTTGTATCGGCATTCGGTCATTCTATTACCATGGCGCTGTAGGTTATGAGCAGCTTGGCCTCTTGTAACATTTCAAATATCATTGAAATAGGACTACTCATTCTGCTGTTATAGCAAAAATCATTTTGAAACGACACGATGGATTTTTATAATTTTTGTTATAGTGGCGTATATTACAAAAATACACATTTATTTCAAATTTTGTCAAAATCAGATGCAATTTACAATTTTTAGACCATTAAAAACCCTTTTTTAGTGGAAAGTCCCTCTCAAAACAGTGTTCTGGTTAACAAACTTGATCAAGATATTTACACACAAAAAATGTTTACCAAATTTGGTGAAAATTGGACAAAAATGCTACCTGTAGAGATGATACACAAATACACATAAAGTGTGAAAAATTCTCAAGCTGTTGTTCTGGATTGGTGCTCATGCTGTCTTCTGGGTCTTCGTCTTACCATGCTGACGGTATGAATATCTCATTTTTCCAAACGAAATTCAATAAAAGGGATGTTTAGAACATTTAAACCAATAGTAATATTATATGTTCGTCAACGGTGTTTATTGTTTTCTAGCATTGGTGCAATAGTCCAAGCTCGTCAAGCTAAGATTTGGCTTCAGCCTGAGTGGTTATTCAAATGGTCAACTCTCTACAAGCAACATCAAAGCTGCATTCACACTTTACACTCGTTTTCATACAAGGTAACGTTTGAGTAGCAAAAGTTCATTGCAAATAGAAAGGTTACTTCATTGCATTTTTATTGGTAAGTTTGGTTTCTGTGAATTGGTTTGCAAGGAATTCTCGTTTCCATATGTTTTTTGAACAACCAGTATTTGTGGCATTAAAGTGCTGTATTTTTAGGCTTAATCCTAGAAAAATAGCTAGTTAACACTTATACCGAAACGTCGTTCTCACAGACCGCCGGACACTTCAGCGGAAGTATAATTCCTATACTCTCATGCTTGTATTGTCCATCATTTAAGTACCCTCTTTCACTAACTAGAGATAATATTTTTGTTTAATTTCATTAAAATTTGTGACCTGACTGAATGATCTCATGAAGCTATGCATGTAGCGTGCGTAGAGCTCTCCCCGCCAAAGCTATGAAAGGTCTCAGACCGAAGGTTTCGGTTAGTGTTACGAGACTATGGTTTCGGTATAATTGTTAAAACTAACTAATGAATGGAAAATTTTACACTCCTACCTCAGGTTGAGTGAATACAAGTAAGATTTTTTGAATATTGGTAGCGTATAAGCGTAAACAAATTGATATCGGTAACAACAGTTTGCACCTATCTTTGGGTTTTTGTCAAATGATAAGTCTAGCCAGTGGGATTGGCTGATTTCAATTTTGGGCGAGAACATTTTGAGCGAGATTATAAGTCAATTTTTATCAACTAACAATGTCATTTTTAATAGGTATAATAATATTACGCATTTATTTTTTCATTTTGGTACATACATACATTGATAAATTTGATTATGCAGTAAATTAATTACTAGAAATGAAACCCAGTGTAGGACCAGAGTTAAAATTATTAATTACCTTGTACTGTGCCTGTAGATCCTACAGTTGAGAGTAAAGTGGATACACATTTCGCCCCGCTTGTGGGGCATCGTCGACACTCTTATTGACCTTAACTAAAACATAATATGGTACACTATTTACTGTCCTATACACACAGGGTGGGGGGACAATAAAAGTGCTGACGATGCCCCACAAGCGGACCGAAATATGCATCAACTTTACTCTCAACCGTAGGATCTACAGGCACAGTACAAGGTAATTAATAATTTGTAAATTAATTGCTTCTGTCAGATATAAAAAATTATAATAAATATGTTACAGCACAAAAAACAAATAAAACAATAGAATGCAATTAGCAGACTATCTTAGATCAGCAACCAGATACGCCTCATATATATTGCCTATCCTTGACACCCCTCTGAGCTCACCTCCTTTGACCATGCGCCCAATCAGGATAAGTTTCTAGTACTGTACACTATTTATCAACTTAAGCTTTTTAAAAATTGGATTGTAAATAACAAATCTGTAACAGTATTAAATTAACATTTAGCAATGAGTTACTGTATTTTTCAGGTAATAAAAGAGAGAAAATCTGAAATAGCTAAATGGAAGTCCCAAGGTTTGACACTATCAGAACAAGTAGACGATCTTGGTAAGTACAGTACCTAATTTCTTTGTACCTCAGAAGTTGAAACTTGAAGGAATGTAAAGCAGTTCTAAAGTTTATTACTTTTGGACTTTCTTGATTGATATATTGGATACAAGTCACTAAATCACTATTTGAGATGCCGACCACTCTCATTAGGGTATTTTAAGGCTAATATGTGGTGAAGGATGAGTGTGATGAGTGGTAGTAATGAGTTATGAGGTGTAGTCTTGTTACAAACTAAGGCCGACTCTTCCTTAGAATGGGTCATTAATTAATAGCCCAATGACCAATGGAAATACAAGGACCAACGGCTTAATGTGACTTCCGAACCACGCAGGTGATGGTCTGATAAGTCTAAACGATGGTGAGAGTTGATGCGGGTATCATCAGATGATCACTGAGACTATCTGAGCCGCTTTAGACCTATATCATCCTCAAAACCTGACCTCCATGAAGCTGGATTACAGGACCCCGCCACGAGTCCCATCCAAGTATTATGCTTGGCCATTTTTCAGTAATTCCTCATGCCCAAACAGGAACAAAAAGCAAAATCAATTTTATTAAAAATTCGGCATTGTATTTGGTAATTCAACGCTGTTGAGAAGTCTGTATTAAAAGTATATTTTTGTAATAATCTAAGGGATAGGGTTATAATTTATAAAGGGTTTTGGGTTTTGTTTTTATTACTTTTGTTTGGCAATTGTAAAAGGTTTGATATAAAAAAATACATTCTGTCAACTAGGAGCAAAGAAGAGGTTAGCATTCTTAGATCTGCTGATAGAAGCATCACAAGATGGTAAAGTGTTAAGTGTAGACGACATTCGTGAAGAAGTGGACACCTTCATGTTTGAGGTAAATGTCTGACAGATTTGATATAATTACTGTAGGACAATTGAAATTAATTTTGGGAAAATTCTATAAAATTGTTTCTTTTTTGTGTTGTCCCCATCCTGTCTTTACATTATACAAGAAAACTATAAATCTGCACTGAAGAATTGCAAAATGTTGCATAATCATATGAATCAAGTATAAGGAAATAATTAGTAATCTAATGTGTAATGTGAAATAAAGAGCGAATGGGCACAAATAATTGTTATATATTTTCAAGCTGCAGTTGAAGTAATTTTACTAAATGAAACAGAGTGAAAAAATGCCAAGAAGTGTGGAAAATTGCAACAAATTAAGGCTGACATTATATTTTTAAATACTGTCCACATTAAATTTTAATGCATTTCTGTACAATGACAAAGAAGGTAAATCCATTTTAAATTTTTGGCAGCTGCATATCTTCTCATTAAATAAAGAAAACACTCTTTACGCATAAACTGACATCATTATTTTAGTTTTGCTCAAGTCTTAGTTTTACATTTCACTTCCTGAAGAGGTCTAGTGTTTCTAGTTAAAATATAGGGCTTTTTGCATAGAATGTTATACTCGTATTTATTTAATTAGAAGAAGTGTTTTTGCCAACAATTTTGAGTTTTAAGATTAGATTTTGATACAAAAACAACAACCTTATTTATTAATTAATAAGTATTAATATCAAGATCCAATAATTTTGTATCACCTTCTTTGAAACCTAATTAACTGTAGGTGTGCATTTAATTATGACTTTACCTAATTATAGTAAACTTACTGTTCATTTATATAACATTCTTGTGTTCAAAATTGGCATTTTTCAGGGACATGACACAACATCAGCTGCCATATCATGGCTTCTGTTTCTTTTAGGCTGGCATCCAGATATTCAGGTATTTTTTAAGTTATTAGGAAAACTGAACGGTCACAACTTAAAACTTAACTTGTTCTCGTATGCAATCACTAATCAAGACCTATAGTAAAGATATCAGATTCATGGAAAGTACTCGTATGTGCTAAAAAAGCGGCAAAATAACCTAGAAAATGTGACTAAACGAAGAGATTGCTAATGTGACTAAATGAAGAGATTGCTTACAATACTAGACTGTGAGTTCCAGAGATTTAAAGACTATGGCACCTTGCTGTTTTATTGACTGTTGGTCTCCCACCAAAGACTGACATAAGTCACTTGAATGTTGTTACATAAATCTTGATTTCCATTTTTACAAAGAAATATGACAATTGAAGTGTTGCAAATTATACACAGTTTTTTTCCAAAATTTTAAGGTAGTTGATAAAGTATTTTTGCTGTATATTAAGTGAGAACAAAGTAGCAGTTATGAGTCATTGATATATTATTGACCACCCGAATATTTTAGTCACACCCATGAACTTTTAACAATAGTGACACATTTATTTTATTTATAATAAGGTAAAATAAACTTTTAATTACTTTTTTAAAACTAATAATACAAAAGAGAGTGAAAAAAGCCAAATGTTGTTGTTAAATATTGAACAGGACAAAGTGGTGCAGGAGTTGGAAGGTATATTTGGAGAGGAGGATCGGCCGCTGACGATGAAGGATCTGACCTCCATGAAGTACCTGGAGTGCTGCATCAAGGAAGCTCTCAGACTGTATCCCAGTGTGCCTATCATGGCACGCAAACTCAACGAGGAGATCACTATAAGTAAATACTACTCACACACATTATTTTCAATATATTTTATGTCCAGGTCTTTTTCTAAAACTAAAAATCCAAGCAGCAACTGAAGATCATCTAATTTTAACTGAGGGGTGCTTGGACAGAACGAGAATATAAATCTGCAAGGTACTGCCTATAACATAGAGTAAAAACTGCAAACGTTTAAACTGTAAAGCTAATTATAAATTTATAATGTTATTACATTTGAGAATTTTTCTTCTGGAACTTAACATACCTACTGAAGCTGCTACAAACTATTCTTAACACTCGAACTTTTGTAAAAAACTGTATTTGTTTAAGACTAATTTTTTTTAAGAAGAAAGAATTTGAGGTTTTGAGTTAAATGTTTTATTTTGTAATGGCTGCAGAAGCCTCAGATCCACTTATTTTCAAGTATAAATTAGTGAAATTCTTGTTTTAAAAAATTTGAAAGCTCACGAAACGTGCATAGGTGGCCTGACTATACCAGCTGGGACAGTGGCTATGATAATCACTTACATGTTACATCGAGACCCTGACGTCTTCCCGACCCCGGAGAGGTTCAACCCAGACAACTTCCTGGCAGAGAACTGTCGTGGCAGGCACCCCTATGCTTACATCCCCTTCAGTGCTGGCCCACGCAACTGTGTCGGTAAGTCATTTGTCTTAGATTAAGCAAGCAAAGTAAAATTGTCTGATTTGACATGACTGTTTGGCATTTGGTCTGTGTGTGTGTTTGTTCGTAAGTAACACTGTTTCAGCTGGTACAGTAACCACGATTTGCCCAAAGTTACACACACACAAACACAATACACTTACGAGCCTTTTCTCTCAGCCCTAGGCCAGAGTGAACATCAAAGATAGTGCTTTTTCTGGTATGATGTCTGTAATAGCAGATTTCTTAATAGTTCTCTTCCAAATTAATAAAAAACATATTTTCTAAAAATCTTGGCTCTAATTGAGTTATTTTAACATTAGTTGATTGACTCTGACAGTTTTAAAATTGACAGTTGATTGTTAAAGTGACAGATTTGGGCTAGTTAATTAAATTATTAATTGGTATACCTACTAATGGCAGCGTTTAACCTAGTCCACTGACGGTTGCAGGACAAAAGTTTGCTCTGTTGGAGGAAAAGGCAGTGGTGGCAACTTTTCTGCGTAAGTACAGAATAGAATCTGTGGACAGAAGAGAGTATCTCACCTTGCTTGGGGAGTTGATACTAAGACCTAAGGATGGACTTAAAGTGAAGATTTACCATAGGTATTAGTTATTAGACTCTGTGATTTTGTACATATGAGTATAGCTTTCGTTTGTTAAACTCATTAACTAATTGTAAATAAAATAGTTAAGAATTGTTATAGTTGGTTTTATTTACAATTCACTCAATACATAATATCTCCAAGAGCTTGTTTCTTTATTATATCTTAAAATACAGAAAACCCACAAACTTACTATTTTTCTGAATTTCTATTCACTTAACCCTTTGTAGTCTCATTTTATTTTTAAATTTTTGTAAAAAGCCTCCCGTACGGGTTTTCCTAGTCCCCTGTAAGCAAAATTTCAGCAAAATCCCTCTCTGGTACGGTGCATTACCAGTCATTGAGCCACTCCTCTAAGCCCCCCAACATAAAAGGGGGTCCGGGGGCCTTCCCACGAAAGTTTTGTAAAATTGAGTGCTAAAATAACATATTTTGAAGTCTTTTAGATCTTAATTTTCAACTGCAGTATTGATAGAAAACTATCAGAATTAAAACAACAACTAAATTTAAAGAAAACCAAGACAAAACAAATAAAGGTGGGTAATGACGCTTACTTTGTATAGACAACCGGCTAAACTGGATGCAAAACTGTCTTGATGCTATCAAGATAGAATAATCAGTTGTACCATACAATAAGTATAACAGTACTGTTATACTTATTCAATGGCTGTACTAACAGTTTTAACTTTTAAGTGCCAGTAGCGTTTTTTCAATTTGAATTTTCTATTGAACAATTACTGTTTTGTCCATCGTGTTGGCATCACTTATTGATTATCAGCTGTAGGTGTCCGCTAGATCGGCTGTTCGATCTACAGATCATTCGGTCTGGCGCGACGGCACGGTAGTAGGGTAGTGGAAGGGCAGCATGCTACTTGGTTGGGACAGAGCCCGAGCAGTCCGTATAAATGCATTGGAACGACGTCACAGCACCCTCTCAGCTGTCGGCTGCTTCTCCCGTATAAGTGTATAGTAGCCCCGTGGGGCGCTCTGGCTTGCAGCCAAGCATCGTTCTATACGCTCACCACGTCCAGTCTGACCTGGCTGTGCGTTGTATAAACCCTTGGATGAACAAATTCATTGATTTATCTTATTAATCCGATTTGAGGATTTAAAACGAAATTAAGAAATATTAACGGAGTTGGGAGGGCTGCGCCCAAGAGCCTATTAGGTTGCCACTGCGTAGCCGTGAATTTGCTAACTGGTTGTCTGGCAAGAACCTTACACCTGGAGCAGTGTATACCCAGGGCTAATCACAACTGGAGTGAACATTATGCATAACTACAACAAGTTTTCCAGAATAAGTTGTATCTAGCCGTTACAGTAATGTACTTGGTTCGAAGTACGAGGGCTATCCAGAAAGTAAATTACGTTTTGGAATAAAAATTCTACGAAGAATATGAAAAGATTTTTATTATATACATTTGAAAGCCACACTAAAATACTAATTTTCTACATAATCGCCATACAAATTTAGGCAATTATCATACCGATGGTCGAGCTTTAAGATCTCTTCGTCATACAATTCTACCGCTGGTTCCTTTAACCCTTTTGTTACTTCTTCCTGCAACCGCTCATCATCGCCAGAACGCTGTGGCTTGCCAGCCACTTCTTCATCGGTGGAACAAGTGGTAGTCGCTTGTGCAAGATCCGACTGTACGGTGGTCGGTGGATGAGGAAACAACTCCTACTGCACGTCACCATAATCTTCTTACCACATCGCTTGGCAAGCATTTTTTGTTTCTGCAGGAAATTTGTGTTTCTCACTGCATTGACTGCAATTTCGCCTCACAGTTAACATGTTTTACCCATGTTTCATCCAGTAACAACTGATTAATTAGTGAATCACCATATTTGTGGTAATGGTCCAAACACATTAACTGATTTTTGTGATTTTATTAACTTTTTTCGCAAGTTTGGCATTCGCCAAGCTGGCTTCCACCTCTTTTCGTCAGGCACATTTTTTTCGCCATTTTAAAGCGAATGCTCCATTGACGACTCCACCTTCAGTGATGGTATTGTCCCCAGACACTTCACAAATCTGCCGATAGATTTCAATCGGTTTACAGTTTTTGCAGCCAAAACCTTATTACTGCACGATTTTACAGCTCGGGATTTTCAATTGACAAAGACATTTCCAAGCGACACTGAAACGTAAAAAAGTAAGACACAGACCTGAGAGTTGATCGGATAGATGCAGACTGAACTGGGGAACAACCACATATCAAGATTGCTGCGCTAGCTTGGCCCCTAGCGGAGGTAACCGAAAACGTAACTTAATTTCTGGATAACCCTCGTACATACATTTTCATCTTGTTTGGATATACATTTTCCAACACTGATTACCACTGATTAGTTAAGGTTATAATAGCAAGACACTTTGTTTATTTTTGGAGTAATGATGTATCGTTACTTCTTTATTATTTTTATGAAATATAAAAACATCAACTTTTATATATTACAGGATTCAAAGCCAAATTTCATCGTGCATGGAGTTACAGACAAAATAAACTATATTTCCACTAAATCTGAGATTAAGGATTACTAACAAGTTAACCAATAGAAACAATAAAAACCTTTAAAGATTAAATTCTTTTGCTTGTTTTAAGTTTGAATTTGAGTAAAAACATGTTTTATTATTGTGTTAACAGTAGTAATGAATATTAAATATATTAAAGAACAGATAAGGGACAGTATTATTAAGTTTAAATTCCTCATTATTCCATAGATCAATATTGAAAATGTAAAAATGTTGTTTGAAAATGTAAAAAATGCAAATTATAGACAACTTAATTGGCGATTAGTTAATCTTCGAATTGAAAACAAACCCTGTCACAATGCAATTTCATTATGATTAGCTGAGTTTTGGTAAAAATGTATTGTTTCCATGTTCTTGTAATGTTTCAAACAATGTTTCTAAGTATCTCACTCAGGATATACTAGGTCATCATCATCATCCGAAGGTGTAGGCAGGGTGGGGGCAGTCAGCTGGAAGGGCTTGGAAAGAATGATATCCACAGAGTAGGACGTGAAGTACTTGACAACTTGAACTGCGGCTAACTGGTAAGTCTGCGCTTGTTCTAGCTTCCAGGTGCTCTCACCTCCGAACAGGCCTATGTACGTACTTGCGATTTCTACCTCTAGGAAGTCGTTCTAGAACACATGTTAAAAAATAACACTCCCTGTGCTATCAAATAATAAAAATAAATCGTCTAATAATTATTTTACCAGCAAGACTGAGAGAACAAGACACAAATCAATTTGTATACTCACTCCGTTGTAATCTTTAAGTGCAACAAAGTTGGATCCGAGAGCAGACTTGATGAGAGAGTACAACTGAGAGTCATTCACAGCTGAGGTTTCAGGCGTTGTTTCCTCAGGCACCAGTAGAACCAGAAGATTTCCCCTACAAATTAATCACAGGTTTTAGTGCAAGTTTTGTATTTACAGAATAAATTATGTGGATTTTATTTATTAATTTAAAATGTGAACTTTTTAAATTTAAGGAAAAAGACATGCTTAAATATTCAAATACTTTGACGCTTATTAGTGTTTTTATATTTTATGTTAATGTATGTATAACATGGATTGTTCAAAAGGATAGCCAGTGCTTTGGAATGGGGGTTTCCAGGATCATGAGCCCCTTTCAGAGTGAACTACCGTGGAGAGGGGTAGTGTTAAAGGCAAAAGTTTTAATAAGCTGATTTCATTTCTATATTCAGTTGTAAACTTGTAATGTTTTGATCAGGCATTTGATAGGCACTCTGAATGAACCTACAGCGCCTAACATTCAAATTCCCATTTTGTTGCAAATAAACTAATGCCCATCATAATTATAAGCTGACCAGATCGTTGTTTTTCTGTGTTTGGGTACCTTGCGAAGAGTCATAGTTACTTCCGTCGCTCCGAATTTTGTGCCAAACAATTTTTATATTTACTATTTATTCCTACTTATCAGTTATTAATACAAAATATAATTAATAGTAATTTTGGAAATTATAAGATTACTTGCTGCTGTACAATTAAAGTTGAGCAAAACTTCTGTGACATAAATTTAACGGTATAGTCACTATATCCTGCAAGAACTGTTTGGGGCTCCTAACAAGGCTCGATAACGGGTCATGACCTGGAACCCTTTCTTGGCTACACCCTGGGATTACACTAAGTCCTGCTAATTTGAAGTATTAATTCTATATTATGATTCATCTATGTTTGTCACCTGCTATATTTTCAAGCCTCTATGAATTAATGCCTGTTTGAGTTATAGGGTAATGGACTTGAGAATTGGTGAAATGGAAGGTGAATTACAATGTAAGAATCTATAATAGACTTAAGCCACTGGGAAAGACCATTCAAAGTACTAAAGAATATTATCTAGATATTTTCTAAAATAATCTTATCTTTCCTTTTCTAGATATAATTCTAAATAGCTAAATTTTTGCAATTACTATTTATTTTTGTTAGGTGATACAAGAAGAGAGAGATAGTAGCTAGCTTACTTGGAAAAGTTTAGGACCAACAAAAATAGGCATTGAGAAGAGTCACACACAAAATTCACTGATATTTCGTCTTACTAAGGGCTTTATCAAAGCACAGAGTTCCTCCTGTTTTGATAAAGCCCTCAGTAAGGGCGAAATATCAGTGAATTTTGTGTGACTCTTCTGTGTGCCTATTTTGTTGGCCCCTAAACTTGTTCTTCTTAGGTAAGCTAGCTACTATCCTCTCTCTCCTTGTAAAATTCACCTAGTTTAGCCATAAGGCTCTTCCTTTCAAACCTATTTACTTTGTTACATATTTCAGCTAGCTGGTTCTGCAATAAACTCTGCTACAGAGTAAGGAGTTATGATTTGTATTCAAGCCATGATTCAAATCAAGTTGTACCTCAGTTTCGTAGGATCGTTGTTCGGCGTTGACTTGCACTTCAATGTTGGGGAAGTGTTTGCAACACTGGTCCGACTCCACTCTCTCAGTCTCCGCCACTGTGACGAGGAAGGAGCGCAGGATTCCGTTCGCTCTGAGCGGATAACCCCAAGACAGCAGGAAACTGTTTGCAGTCACGTTTGATACTTCCAGATAGGATGGCTTTTCTGGAGCTGAAACCAAAAGTGTGAAAAGTGTTTGCCATATTTGTCCTATTACTCTGATTCAATGTTGCTATTTTTGTGGGTACTGTGTAGTGAATTAACCCTTGGGGCTGTGGATAAATTTAACTTTTACACACAAAAAGTACAAAACCAATTAAATCACTATTTGAGATCCAACCACTCTCATTAGGGAATTTTAAGCAAATATGTGAGTCGGATGAGTGTGATGAGTCGTAGTAATGGAGTTATGAGGTGTAGTCTGTTACAAACTAAGGCCGACTCTTCCTTAGAATGGTCATTAATTAGTAGCTCAATGACCAATGGTTTGCAAGACCAACATTTAACGTGACTTCCGAATAAGCAGGTGATGTTCGATATGTCTAAACGATTGTGGAAGATGTGTAAAAGCAGATGATCACTGAGACTATCTGCGCTGCTTTACCTATCATCTCAAAACTCATTCCATGAAGCTGGGATTACAGGACCACGCCAGAGTCCCAGTCAAATGAACATCCAAACTATTTATTTTCAAGTAATCCAAAAAATAAATAATGAAGATAAACTAAAATCAAATTCCTAAAAAACTTACACTCTAGTAAAACTCTAGTTGAAACTTTTAACATTGGTTTGATAGACACAGTACAAACCATTAAGTGTTTCAAGTGTTCCTCAAGATCTTTTAAGGACGCTCTATATTCCCCTTAAGATTTTGTAAATATAGAATTTCTGGATTTCTGATGATAAACTTGGGCTTTGAAAATGATTCATACTTTTGTATTATTTCATACTATAAAAGGGATAAGTAGTAAAGAAAAAGGGGGTAAAGGAACAAAACCTCTATACACCACAGTCCTCGTAATCCTAACCCCGGCATCCTAATTTCCGTTAATTCAAACTAGCTGTTGGGAAAAAGTTGAATTTGTCTAGAAATGTTTAAAGAAATTTTTGTGGTTACAAAAAGAAACGCAAAGTACCAACTTTTAGAACACATTTAATGAAACAGTTTGAATACAAAATGGAACCGATAGCAACACGCAAATCGCCACGAAGCATTTCAGGGAGGGGCTAAGCCATGCGCAGTGTTTACCCAGACGCAAATCCACGGCTATCGCGAACGTGGTGGCAGTGCCGCAGTACTGTGATACCTTGAACTGCCACCCCAGTCAGTCAGCGACAGTAACAGGTCGCTGTACATGCATCTAACCTCACACAAAAGTATTTTAGCCCTTCAAGATGCAATTACCAACCATTTATACAGTACTGATGAATAAAATATAATGTAATGTTGTTGCTCTTTTGTTTAAATAAAAATTATAAACATTTTGTGTTTAAAAATTTTAATTTTCGCTGAAACTTGTCATTACGTTTTTCTGGTTAATCCTAACTGGGTCCGCCCCAATTAGTTCGATTAACGGGACTGTGGTGTATTTTGTTTTAACAATACTTTTTCGAGAGAAGAAGAGGGAGAAAATCGTTTGTATTATTTCTTTTGTTTTAAGTACCTATTACAAATTTCTCATTTAGTTTTGAAATCGAAACTCCCCAAAATACCCCTTCTAAAATGAACACTTTGTACCTTTCTCATTAGTAGTTGCTTCTACTGAAGATTTCATAGGCCCCCAGTCAGCAACCTCTTTATTACGGGCTTGGACCTAGGAAGAATATAGTAATATTTTCAGTTAAAAATATTTAAATTTTGGTACCTTAAGAGCCAAAACAAAAGGCTGGCTATTTAACTCCGGTACTCTACAACATTTCTTGAGTATCTCAGACAAGAACCAGATTATACACATGAAAAACATAACCTATTTGCAAAGAGACAGTTGAACTACATGATAAAAACTAACACAACAAGACTAAATTCTTGAAGCGGAGATTATTGGCAAATGATAGATTATACAGGGTGTTTTAATTTGTGTCGAATCTTTAGGGTTTGCCTGGAGGCTTAGAACTGTAAATAATAAGGATTTTTTTTGACATATGTGAAGTGGTTACCTGATGTATTTTAATAAATAATTTTAAATTAAACATTTCAAGCTTTGAAACCGCTATGTAGGTCCAAATTATCAATGTAATAAAGTTCAATTTTTCAAAATCCTAACTTTAAAAATTTCAAAATGGTGGCCAGTTAAAATAAATGGTTTCAAAGATAATTCGAGTTTTAAAATTTAACTGGCCGCCATTTTGAATTTAAAAGATAGGAGTTTGAAAATTACTTTTATTTACATTGATAATTGGACCTACATACCGAGTTTCAAAGCTTTACATGAAACAGTTTTGAAATAAAAATTATTTTATTAAAAACATACACAGACCTACAGACAACCACTTACGCATATTTAAAAAAATCCTATTATTTATTAGTTTACTAAGCCTCCAGGAACAAAACCCTAAAGTATTCGACACGAATTGTGAAACACCCTGTATACATTTTTTAAAGCCACAAATATTGTATTAAAAATAACAACAACAAAACTGTTATGTAAAAAATATCAACAACAAACCTGTTAGTCTTTAAATCTACTCACTATTATGTTGTACTTAGTGTCAGCAGAGAGATTAGTCAGAGTGTGGCAGTACCAGGCCGGCCAGATCGTACAGTTGCTCGGCTCCACTTCCAGTCTCTCTGTCTTGCCTGCTTCCGCTGCCGTGAACGTGACGAGGAACTTGTCCAAGTCTCCAAACACACGGTTAGGCGCAGCCCAGCGCACTCCCAACATCTGCCTACTCGTCTTGTACACTGCCAGCTCCTGTACTGCCTCTGGCGCTGTACACATTTACAACTCATCACGGATTTGTAATAACTTTTACAATGGTGTACTTTTATATTATGAAAGCTATTCGTGAAGCAAATAATGTGGGTACTGTTAGTGAGAACAGCCAAGTGAAAATATAACGATATGAACTGAACGTAAGGTTGATAAGAAAGAATTAAAAAATGGAAAAAGATAAACACGTCTAGGGAACTGCGTAGAAGAGTGTTAGAATAAAAAGCCTGACCCGCCTTCCTACATTATATTAATTTTAAAAACGGTGCTAATGTAAAATATATTTCAATAACAGGTCTTTTTCTTTAAGTTTATTTTTTCACCTTACCTGTTGCTTTGGTTGTTGCACTGATCAAAAGAAATTTATCTTGGTTCCATCCTCCAGAAGATACTACAAATATCTTTACTTTGTAGGTCTGTTTTGCTTCTAGATTTTCAAAAACTGCTGATGGTTCTTTTGTTGTATCTATCAGCAATGTTGAATCTAAAGTATTGTCCTGCAAAATCATTAAATACAACTGGTTTTCACTTCCCAAAATCCCTAATATAACACACTTCAATAATATTAAAATATAATATTGTTGATAGTTAAATCAAACAATTGATTAAGGTATCAAAACTAGTTAAACTACTATTACTAATATTATCTTAATTCTCAACCTGGGGTGTGAGTTAGTAGTACTCTACCGTAAATATTAAATATTCTAAAGTTACAAAATTTGACAAGCGAACCTGAAATAGTTGGTATGAGTATTCTTGAAAGAACCCGGAGCAAACTTCTACTGGTTCCCAAAACACAGTGATACTGTTATCAGTTACTATCGGCTTCTGGGAACTTGCTCGAGGGACCTCACTGGGTGCTAGACACAAGAGGTAAATAGTTTATTTAGCACAAACAAATATCCCAAATTGTTTACTTTCCAAAAATTGCATCATAATAACATTTTTTAAAATATGCTAAGTTGTTAAATTATTAAAAGACAAACCATGAGCCATTCACAAAATTTTCTCCTACAAAATTAGTAAATCCTGCACATAATACCAAATCCTCAAGAGCTTTGTATGCTATGCCAGAGATTGGTTAGTAGGGAAAATAAAAGTGACCATTAATAGGTGTGTGCATAGATTATTATTCTGACCAGAAATCAGCATTGCTGAACACTACCACGGCCACAATGCTCCTGTGACTATTGACTATTTAGCAAAACACTGTTTTCTATCCTGAAAATAACCTAAATATTTCATTCTGCCTGACTTGTGAGAAAATAGTTTTCTAACCTATTTTCTGACAAACCCCTAGAATTTTGGCACATGTTCTTATCTACCTTAACCTTTTGCGCTCCAATGGCGAACTGAGTCCGACATCGGAGTGGAACGGCAAACTAGTCTAGCCCGACACATCGTTTATTGCATATAGCGCAAACGATAGGCAAGGACTACGCTACAATAACGACACCTAGCAGAGAACGAGCTACCACTCCCTCCCCTGGCGTAGCCAACTCACGTGCGAGTTTGACACCCACGACAAACAGCCGGTGGTTTAGAGGTTATAGTGACGGACAGTTGGCCCCTGTCTGTCACAGCGTGGGTTCAATCCCACCAGTGGCGCTCTGGTGCGATGCAATGCTATTCATTGGATCATTCTTGGTGCAGGGGCCACAAAGACCCGCTGAGGATCACTGAAGAAAATGGCTCATCAAATCCAGTGGTAGCACTTTTGAGCTTAGGGGAAGCTAAATCCCGCGCTTAGAGTGGTTCAATGACTGGTAATGCACCGTTACCAGAGCGGTTTTGCTGAAATTTTGCTTACAGGGGACTGGAAACCCAAACGGGAGGGTTTTTACGAAAATTCAAAAATAAAATTAGAGCACAAAGGGTTAAACGCTCATGAAAGAGCATTTTAAGAAACCTTCTACTACAGAGAGTAAGATTTTACGAATTAACCGTATAAGCTTACCGTCATGTTTTATAGCAAACACAACAGATAGGTTCTGACCCTGGACTCCATCCACGGCGGCCACTGTGATCAGGTACTGTGCCAAGGGTAATAAGGCTTGAAGTGTGACTTGAGGCTCAGTCACATGTGCTTCTCCACCATGCTTACATTCTTGTTCACACGCTGCGTACTTCCGACACTGCCAACACGTCAGGTAGGTGATGTAATGTCACCTTCTCACAACTCAAAATCATACTTATTTGCTTCTCTACATTTGAGTTGGCCGAGTTGCAACTGGTCTAGAACAAATTTTGTTTGAATGACGAAACACAAACAAAATAACAAGTTGTGGGAAAATGAAAACTAAATTAAAATAACAGCCTCTTTTGTTTATTTAATGAATTGCAACAAAACATCATTTGCCCAATATCGTTCCTAAAAAACTTGAAAACTAAAAAAACATTATTTACAAGGTTCAACATGCAAACTGATTGATATTAATTACTATTGTAAAGACTGTTAGATGAAACGAATTGAAAATAATATTACATTATTGAATTACATTATTACATTATATTATACATACATATACATACATACATTACATACATACATTATTATTGAATTACATTAGTTACTTGATTTTAAGTGCTGTATAACAATTTATAGTTTGGTCAAATTACAAAAAGCTTTATTATTTAATAGCACTCAAATTATTTTGAGTGATTTATTTGCTTATGTCTGATTTATAAATGAGTAGCCTTGACACTAGTTTTAAGTTATTAAATGAGTACTTTATACTTGCCTGTAGGTGTCAGGATGAATTTTGTTTGGCAGAACCAGTTTTGGGGTAACTACAACCCATCTTTTGCTGTCATTTCTTCTATTACATTTCCAGTACTGGTTGTCAAAGTTAATTTAACATTTTGATCCCATCTTGATGCGGTCGTCAATTTAAAGATAAAATAAAGTAAATAAATAACACCGTCACTACACACAAAATTAACAAAAACTATGTACAACTGTGACCAGTCACAACACATGTTGCAGGCTTAAAGCAGTTGCTGGTTGAAATATGGTGGCTGGTTGAAATATTGCTTCAGAAGATGGGTTGTGTAACCTTGAAACCTCCCTGGAAACCAAATTCATCCTGACACCTACAGGCAAGTACAAAGTACTAATTTAATAATATGTCTGTTTCATTGATCTACTACTTAAATGTATCAAACCTGATAGAGAACCAAGTAGTTGAGATGGTAGGAGTGTTTGTCTGCAGGAGGGGTCCAGGAGAGAGTGAGAGACGAGTTGTCAGCTGACACTAACTTGATGTCCATCACCGGCCCCGGGGCTGAAACATACAATCATAGGTGATAAGGGCTAGAGGTGTACAAGCAGCTGGATTATTGAGTTATGTATCTCAATACTCAAATCCACTTAATTATGTAGAAAACTCAAAATATTTGAGTTTTTTTAACCGTTGGTTATTAACCTTTTGCTTCCAAATGCATTAACTGAGTCCAACTTTGCTATTTTTGTCGTTTCCTCCATGTCAAATCAAGTTTGACACATCGCTTATTGCATATACGCAAACACAAGTGCTACTCGCTTACACTAACGTGCCTAGCAGAAAAAACTACTACACTTCCCCAGACACCACACTCAACTCACGGCGAAGTTTGACAGCCCACCGACAAACAGCCCGGTCGCTTAGTGGTTATAGTGATGGACAGTTGACCCTGTCTGTCACAGCTGCACGAATCCCACCGGGCATTTGGTACGGTGCAATGCTAATCATTGATCATTCGGTGCAGGGGCCACAATGACCTGCTTAGGATGGCTCATCAAATCCAGTGATGCGGCGTCGAGTGGTACTTTTTGAGCTTAGGGAGGCGCAAAATCCCCGCGCTTAGAGGATTGGTTCGATGACTGGTAGTGCACTGTACCAGAGAGCGGTTTTGTTTACAGGGGACTGGAAAACCCATACGGGAGGTTTTTACGAAAATTTAAAAATAAAATGAGAGCTCAAAGGGTTAATATTTCTTGTGATTAACAATGTGCACAATATATATCACAAGCTTGATGGTCAAAAACTTGATTAATCGACCAATCATTTTGATAAATATTTATACATCATATCCCAAAATACCTTACAAAAGGCTTTCTGTTACAACAATTAAATACATAACAGTGTAGTTGATTAGTTGAGCTTGCCTTGTTTCTTGGTGCGCACAGAGAGCACCTGAGAGAAAGGAGCGTAGTCACTGCTGAGCAAGGCTCGCACCTTGAGCTTGTACTGTGTCACAGGCAGCTTGTTAGTCAAGGTGGCAGTGGTGACGGTGACGTTATTGCGACTAAGCCACCGCCATCCCTCCAGCCAGCTCACCTCGTAGTTCACCACTGGACACCAGTACACTTCCTCTGGCGAGTACTTAAACAACACAACCATGCAATCCCACATTCACCAGCCCTTGTAATTTCCTCAATAAAATACGAATCGTCTTACCATACAAGTAAGTAAAATTTGGTTTAGTAAAAATTTGGAAATCTGTTTTTACAAATTTGGATTTTAAGAGGGGCCGATAGAGCGGCCGCAGGTCCAACTCAGAGTACCGCTTATAACATGGGATAAAAATTGCAAACTACGTTTTAAGCAACTACTTATTTAAATGTGAAAATGTTCTGTGGGAAGCATAGATCTATTGATGCTGCTCCAGATAAACACTTAAACTTTTACTATCGTCATCAAATTAATTCTGTACTTCTGAACTAAAAACTGGATTTTTCCATAAGAACATAGCACTCGAAATTCAGTAATTAAATCTCTATTTTTTAAACTCATTTTTTTTCTTTTTATATGCAGCAGCACTAATGACTCTATGCTTCCCCAGAAAAACTTTCCACGTTTTAGTTCATTAACCTACGTAAAACACAGTTTGCAAATTTTCCCATGTTAAATTCCCTATCCCATTTGAACGCCGTTCGGGCTCTATCCGCCCCCTCTTAAAAACAGTTTGTATGTCTGATAGTCCAATATTTGCACATTTCTGTAACTTGAAAAATAAAGTCCTATTTAACCTTTTAGAAATAAGACTGTAATATTCATAATGGGGATTACTTATAGGTAGTTTTTGTAAGAAATGAAAACAGCAACACCAACCTCCCAAACAGCTGTAATGGTCGTATCAGTGGTTTCAACATGTAGCTTGTAATCATAATCTTCAGGAACTAGAACAATCAAGATTAATCAGAGAGCTTTATTAACTAACGGGGATGATGAACTGTTGTTCAACGCTTGTTTACCTCATTAGACTCATGATTGAAACTCCTTAAAGGTTGTAAATTGGCCAACAGAAAATATTGTCTCATTAATCAGTAACCAAGAGTCATATTTCTTTCAATTATGTAGCTAAAAATAGCTTATTATATCCTAAGCTTGCTATGTATACTTTTTTTTAATCCGAGTTAGGCGTGTACTAAAAATAAAATACCAATAGTTATGTTGATTTCAAGAATTTGAACTTGGTCAAGTTTTATTAGATTACTCAATAATGCTGAATTATGTAAGAATTAGTTTAGAACTGTGACTATGCAAACTGATAAAGTACAGTTCAGACAGGCAGATACACTCGAGCGATCCGGGTATGATTGGTATCACGCTGCGACTCGAGTTCATCACTTCGCTGGCGCTAGTTCGACACGCCGGACGCTTAGGTAAAGGCTGAGGTTGAGTGGTAGAGAGGACTTTGTAGTCCTAACTTCGCCTCGTTAAACAAGACAAACTTTTTACACTTATTAAAATATGCCGTAAGGATTGGTTTCACTTATAGCCCCAACAAAACTGATAGCTCTTTTTGCTGCAACCTGTACTAATTCTTACTTTTGAGGACTTAATTTATCTAATTTGAATTAATGTTATGTTTAAAAATTTAAACTTACTGAAACAATTGGTCAAGAACTCTTTGTGAGGGATTAAGCCGCCTGCGTAGCTGTTGAGATCTTGATCGATGAGGACGACTCGCACGTTGTATCGGACTCCGTGCTGCAGATTCTTTACAGTGACATTCTGCACTGTGCGGTCCGTGGGAGATGGCCTGAGTGTGATATGGTATCCACGATTGCGACTGTGACAGCTGTACTGACAAACAACTTTTCAAAGCTCTTTTAAAGAACTTATAAAGAATTTCCTGCCTTTAAAACAAAAATGGCAGAAACATTTTTGAAAAATAAATCAAATGATGAAAGATTCAACAGGTACAGGCTTACTTGCCAACTTTGTACTGCTTTTTATTCAACAGTCTTACCTTAAGCTGTACTTGAAAGAAAGCTGGTTTGCCTTCGCCTAAGATACTGTCAACGTCTGGAGTCACAGTAACTTGTCCGTATTGAGATGTGTTTACTTGAGGTGCATAATGAGTGTAGGAATAAACTGAAACCCCAAAAATTATAGATCAGAATCAAGCAAATAAAGCCAAAATACCAATACATGTTATACTACAAACTTGCCAGGGAAAAAGCTTTAAAAATATTCCAACTTAACCTGTGTCATTTACCAGGCCTGGGTAACACCAGATAACAAAGTTTTAACTTTATGAGGTCGCATATCGAGTATAGGTTGACAAGCGCTATTTGCTTTTGAACGCTGGATGTCCAGTATAGGTTTGCGTTGGTCTCTGATATGCAAGGACTTTGCTACACTAACGCACCTAGCAGAGAACAACGAACTACCACTCCTTCCTCCCTCAACCAACTCACGTGTGAGTTAATTGAAAGCCCACGACAAACAGCCCGGTGGTTTAGTGGTTATAGTGACGGACAGTTGGCCTGTGTCTGTCACAGCGCGGTTCAATCCCACCCGGTGCGCTCTGGTAAGGTGCAATGCTAGTCATTGATCATTCGGTGCGGGGCCACAATGACCGCTGAGGATCACTGAAGAGAAATAGCTCATCAAATCCAGTGAGGCGACAAGTGGCACTTTTTGAGCTTAGGGAGGCGCTAGATCCCCGCGTCAAGAGAAGTGGTTCTATGACTGATAATGCACTGTACCAGAGAGCGGTTATGCTGAGATTTTGCTTACAAGGACAGGGGCAACCCATACGGGAAGCTTTTAACGAAAATTCAAAAATAAAATGAGACCGCAAAGGATTAAAAACTAGGCAAGAAGTTCAAGATTTCACATTTTTGCTAGAAAAAAAAACACTTTTACCGGAACCCTAGTCTTTGTAACACTAAGCAAAACCCTTGGTCTGAGAGGCCCTATATAAATTGTAATGAGTTTTACAGTAGTAGCGGCTAGCGCTAACCAAAACCTTTGGTCTGAGAGACCTCCTTAAGCGTAGGTCAGGGAGCACTACATGTGTATCATGCATAGCTTCATGAGGTTGTTCAGCCAGGTCACAAATGCTACTATAATTAAACAACAATATCTCTAGTTAGTGAAAGAACTAGGGAAAGGGTACTATGAAGATGGGCAGTACAAGCATGACAGTATAGAAATTATATTTCTGCAAAATTTCCGGCGGTCTGCAAGACCGGCTTTTTTGGTAAAAAAATATTATTGCGTGTAAAGTGCATAAAAGTGTATAGTGAGGGAAGGACACCTTAAGAATGGAATAACATTTTTATTTGTTATAAAACTAGAACACCACAGAAGAGTAATGCAGGCAGTTTCAAACAATAATAATTTAGCAGGACAATATGGAGCATATTACTGTACCAGTCTTGCAGTAAGGTGGGAAGTAGCCCGGCTTGCAGACAGAAGTACACACCCCGGTGTATATGTCACACTTGCCTGCACAGTTGTTGCACCTCTGAGTGCATCCTGCTCCGTACTGTCTGCCTTCACACGCTGCAATCAGAGCAACCTTTCAACAAACTCTATAAAACAGATGGATATCACCTAAAATTTAATTTTTGGATTGAGGGTAAAAATATGTTAATGGTCTAGCCAAAATACTTGCTTGAATAGGTAGTATTTTACATACAATTCTGATGAAATAGGATTGGCTTTGGCACGAGTCAAGCTATTCGGGAGCTAAAATACAAGTCGAACCTCTTGTACAGGGTGGGAAACATTTGATCGTATTGTGAATATGTTGGAATTAGTTCACAAATTGCAAAGTGTGTAATAGTTGGTACTAACTTTGATTACAGTGGTAACCCTTGAATCCTGGAGCACAGAAGCAGCCAATGTGAGGAGTGCACAGAGTGAGGCCTCGGCAAGCTTGGTCTCGCAGAGAACACAAGCCGCCACAGTCCCGCCCGTACTTGTTCGGCCCGCAACCTACCAGTACAATGCACAGTCAACATATTAATTCTTCCATTTAGTTTTTTAATCCAAATCTTATTAGTAATTAATCGCCTATATGTCTATATAAATGCTGGGCATGTTAATTTTCAACATTATCCAGATCAGTGTCGGCTCGACAGATGAAGGGAGTGAAGGGTCACTTCACCTATGTTTTGGAGGGAAAAAATTAAACTTAACATTCAATATTCCGGTTTCAACCTACATCCTTCATGCCAATCCTGAGGCTAGGGAGATTCAACTCATTTGCCTTTGAGGAAATACATCACTTTGAACATTGATCTACAGGCATACCAAACAAGGTAATAAACTTTAACATTAAATTAAGCCTTTTCCAAAGTCTGTGGATCACATATCAACAACAACAGTGAGTGATAGCAACCATTGATGGTTGCCTTGATAGTCGCCACAGAAATTTTGTATGCCTCTATGGTTGCCCCGCCTGCTTCTCAAGAAGATCGAATACTTAGGTGAAGAGCTTCGGTTTTGACCTGATGCTTATCTACGCGGGCAGGGATAGATGCTGAGGGGCTAAGGGCTGTTGCTATAGCAACGAAAGTGACGCGAAGTGTTTTGAGCCCGCCACTGGACAGCCAGGCAGCAGACCAGTTGTCCAGCTCATCAGCTGTCATTAGACCAAGCGGTGTAACTACTCCGTTCTAGGCCTACTTTTGCAACCATAGACCTGATTATGTAAATTTTGAAATATATAACAACTAATTTTAAATGGTTTTATATTATTTAACTGATCCAATACTATAAAATAACCCTACGCATCAATTTCTATACGTTGTCAGTGTTCCAACGTATTATTTTTCAATTCAACATATTATTTTTTCAACATCACAATTAAA
Organism: Matsumurasca onukii; assembly: GCA_018831715.1. Lineage (NCBI taxonomy): Eukaryota > Metazoa > Arthropoda > Insecta > Hemiptera > Cicadellidae > Matsumurasca > Matsumurasca onukii. The sequence goes on from CM032062.1 coordinate 11,298,407, forward strand.
CGTTAACTTTTAATTTCCTGCTAGAACATGCAAGCTGTAATAACTACGTTTCAATGATTTACATTGACATATTTTCCTAGAGAAATACTCATATTATCTATAAAAACAATGTATCTTGAATTTTCGGTCCACGTGTTAAGAATCAATATTTAAACGTATTTTTTCTGTTAAATAGTGGACTACAACTGATTTGCCCTTCACCTTCCTCTAGGCTCACTATCGCCACTGAACCATATAGCCGCGATTTTTTTCCCGGCCAATCACGATTGGTTATCCTATATTGTTGATTTATTTGTTATCACATAAGTAACAAGAAAATAACTAACAACAGATTATTTACATAAATATACAGCATATTTTATCGTTTTATTTTTCTATTACTATCCAACCATTTAGCCAAGGAGGCTAGGACTTTTATTTTCAAAACTTAAAACTTGAAAAGAGAAAAGTGTAATTTTATCGGTCAGCTTATAAAGAACGTAAACACATATAGCTTAAAGCAGGATAACCGATGGTATACATTCATTATTATGCATTTCACAAAGTCCAAAAAAATATTTTCCAAAGTATTAAGCTGACACTTTGAAATCAAATTTTGTATTTGAACAAAGGCCAAGCAATAATTTTTATTTTTTTACTAACCAGTTTCACAGTGATCACCAGTGAATCCAGCTGGGCAGGCACATTTCTCACTGCTGAAGATAAGGCCTCCATTCTCACAGTCACCCACTAAGTTGTGATTTAGAGAATGTTTCTCTCCTAATTGTAACAACATTATCTGATACAATTTATTTGAAATGACAATACAGTTTAACATAATCAACGCTCTACAAAAAAGCCTCAATAAATAAAATTTTGATAATTCAAACTGCTCAATTTTTGTCCACACTTTTAGGAACTTTCAAAAATATTGAAAAAACACAATAACTCAAATTTTTAAACACAACCATTTACAGCTTGAAGTTTACCTCTATAAGTCAAGTCACCCAAAAAGTAACCTCTGTTACTTAAAAGTTTCACTTCTGCGTTTGATCTGGTTGTTCATCATCTGCTGTGTTTTCAAGTCTCTATCTAAATCATGTCTTTGTCTGCATCAAGGTTAAGGATGGCTAAGGTTAGATTATAGAGGTCACAAAAGAGGAAAAACACTGACTGAACTCAATGTCTTTAATTATTTGATAGATTTTCCTTAATAACTTAAATGAAGCTTACTCACTGTACATATACAGTAGAGCGTCGATTATCCGAAGCCGGTCATCGGCGTCAGTTAACGAAGGCAACTGAGTCAACGGACTGCTTCTGCAACTGAAGAGTCTCCGAACCAATTTGTGTCATAACTGGTTGGACTTATAAATCAGAATTTGCCGATGTGATCGAAAAATATTCATGAGTGGCTGGAGTGTGATGAAGATGACCCTGGACTTATAAATCAATCTCCAGAATTTGTTGATTGTGATCAAGAAATATTCTGATGGAGTGTGATGAAGATGACCCTGGATATGAGGTGATGACAGATGATGACATCATAGCTCACATTCTGAGAACGATGAAGACGTTGAAGAAGAGGATCAGGACATCGACTTCGCTGATGAAAAGGGCCCATCCCACAATGAAGCTTTCCACTGCCTTGAGACTGCAGTGCTGTGGTTAGAGCAGCAAGAGGAATGTGATACCGTTCAATTGCTGTCTTCAAAATGACTGCGAGATTTGGCAGCAAAAAACGAGTCACTGGACTTTTTTTAAAGAGTTTTTCTTTCCATATTCTGATTGTGTGGTGTTGTGTTGTTACCTATTGTATTGAAAAATAAATTTGAATGTTATTTAATCCCATTTATATCATTGTACTTAATTTTTCCCGTCAATGACCGATTATCCGAAAAATCAGTTATCCGAATACCCCTAGACATCAATTGTTTCGGATAATCGACTCTCTACTGTAGTTCCAAAATAATTGACAAAACAGTTACAGTAAGTAATGTTTAGAAAGAGATAGACAATTGTACTGCACTTCTTACAGAGAATGTCTATTATAATGTTCAATAGAAGCTTAAACATATTTGTGTCCACAACACTCACAACATGGATTATTGCCAAAGTTTCACTTACCAGAGGTTGGTCTCACTGCTACAGTGTAGGCCACCCTTTCACTGGGAGTGGAAAATCCTCCCAAAACTGATATTGTTGCTATGTCTTCAGTATCTGAATCAAATTGTTGTAATACACACAAAGTTATTATTATCAGTTCAAATTAATGTTGGTGATATCTGTTCAAACTGAGCTGAGCTTGACAACAGTTGTAAATTAAAAATATATACAGTACTTTATTAATTGTTCTTATAAATAAGGCTCACCCAGATTTTTGGGTCCAAAAGACTGGCCTCTCTTTATTTTGCTGTCATAATGGTTACTTCTGCACTGACAAAAAGCAATTACTCAGATTGAAATGTGAGGCAGTACAGTTACCCACCAAATCAGTCCTCAGAGACCTTGCATGTGATTTGGACAGCACTCCTAGCAGGATTTTAAGAAATTTGTTAATTATTTCAAGATTTGTGCTGGGACCTTAATACTTTAGGTATTTAAATTGAATTTAATAATTTATTACTCTATTAAAATTTAGAGAAAAATCTTACCATCTGAATTGCACCCAGCAATTCTTTGTATGACTAAGTCACCTTTGTTCTTCACTGATTTTATTTTCACTCTGACTTCTTCTTCAGCCATGCTCTCTGGTAAAGTGGCTGTAAATCTGTCAACCTTCCAACCGTCCTAAGTAAAAAGTAGAAAAACATCTTATTTTTTAACTACAAGTTATAACTATATAATTGTGACCCTAGCTGTGCTAAAATCTTTCTTCAATAACCAATATTTTAATTTAAATAAAGTACAAACATTCTGTTTTAAACCAAATATGTTGTTTATTCCCAAATTTAAGATTGAAAGAATAGAAATAACAAGGAGCACCCCAGGATGAATAAATGACAAGGATGTGTCACATTTAGCAATGTAAGTACACTTAGAAAACATGAGTAAAATATTTGTTTTACTTTAAAACTAAAATGTTTAACTGTGGTTTACTTATTTTTGTTGTGTCATATTTTAAAAAGGACTTTTCTAAAGATTTAGCTTTGCAAAAACTAAAAATAAATTTAGAAATTAGTTGGAAGCTAAAAAAACTATTAGAAATTAGTAGTTTTCTCATAACACGCTAATTAGATACTTTCACACTAGTTTTGAGACATTTTAGAGTGAATATTTGAACTAGATTGAGATGGTAACCTCAAACTCACAATATTTTGCCAACTTTTGTATTAGGCTATGACTGTGTTATGCAGTGGCTAGATCAGATGAGAGAATTGAATGTCACTTCAACTATGTTTGGAGAGAAAAATTAAACTTTAACATTTAATTATCCTTTCCAAATCGTATCACATATCAAAGACAACAGTGGTAAGATACAAGCTCAACAGAATAATTGATGGTTGCCTCGATAGCATACAGATGATTAGTATGCCCTATGGTTTGCCACTGGCTACCATAATCGCCGTTGTAGGTGAAAGATTTGATCGGGCCTTCTTTGGCAGCTTACCTCACATGGTGATCCTGATAGAAGAAAGGCTCGTTGCTATCAAGTGGCCTAGAACTGTATAATTAAAGCTCACTTGCTACCAGCCAGACAACTGAAGTTGATCAGCTTCATTAGATGTGGACAACTACTCTGTTTTAGACCTATTTGAATCACCACCTGATTATGTAATTGTTAAAAGAAATACAACTAATTTAAATACAGTTGAGTATTTTTTACTGACAATACTAAAAGCAATGTTATACAACTGTTTCGTTATTAGTGCTCCCACTTAGTACTAGTAGTTCAATGTTGGATTCAACATATTATTTTTTTAATATTACAATCATTAATAATTTCCTGCTAGAACTTGCAACTGTGATGACTACTTTTTCAACTATTTAGGTAGTTGCCTAGAGAAATACTCAAATTATTGATAAAGAAATTAATGTATCCAGTACTTGAATTTTCTGACACGCTTTAAGAATAAATATTTAAACATATTTTCTGAGAAATAGTGGAATTACAACTGATTGCTTCACCTTCCTCTAACTCACAAGCAATTTTGGACAACATATAAGCAGCCAATTTATGCGCATGTCCTGACACAATGTTTGGCACATCTGCCACGACACTAAGAACTAGTTAATGAAGTAAATGTTGACAAAACTAAATTTATCAACTTTGACTTATCAGGTTTTGATTTATCTTTTAATTTAAAACATCACTCTTCTGCAGTGACTTTTTATGTGTAACTGTCAAATATTGAAAAAGGTTACTGGTACACTAAGTAACTAGGTGTATTCTTGGGCCGATAAGGTAAAATGTGAAAACCACATTACTTATTTACAATAAAATCAAACAATCCATCAGAAAATTTTATTTCTCAAAGAAACTTTTGTGATGTCAATTTGTTTAAGGTATTATATCTTGCTCTTATAAATTCTCAACTCCAATATGGCATTACCTGTTTTTGGCGGAACTTATAAAACGATCTAAAATTAAGAGTTACTCAAAACTTTTACAAGGGGCATTAATTTAAGAAAACCAAGCGTGTAGCTCCTTTTCTCTTTATCAAGAACTAAACATTTTGCCTTGGATGAATGGGAGGCTCCAATTCCACCAATATTAGCAGAATGGCCTCAAAGAGCAAAATGAGACCTGATGGCACAATTCAGGACCAACTGGAAAATGATAGAATGTGGCATGCCTCACAAAAGAGCATCTGAGACACTGGATGAACGGAGGCTCAATAGCTGGCAGAGAACAAGCTCACAAGGGTCGGGCTGCCAGTGGTAGAAGTAAATGGCTGGTTTACAGAAAAAGGAGAAGATAGAGAACAAACAGGCAAACTAAATTGTTTTTCGCTAAAAATAGGGAAACTATTTTTTTACTTTAAATTTGCATCTTCTTAAAGTATACACACAGCTAACAAAGCCCTGAGGCTTAAGCACGGGTATTCTCAGCTAGTACTTAATAAAACTACAAAAAACTTAAAAGTAATGCCTTACTTTATCAAGCTATCACGCAGATCAGTTACTTCCAGAGCTCTAATATGCAGAGTTTGCTACCGAAAGAGCTTGTCTGGGAACCAACAATTATACTACAGCTTTGCTGTGCCTTAGAGCCATTAAAAATTCAAGTGCACTGTCTACCACTTACTAAACTTCTAAACGGTACCGCACGTACTACTCACCCCTGTGATGTTCAACTCTCCCAGGTGCACAGGTTGGTGGTTGTCTGCCTCCACGACGAGCACAGTGGGGTTGTAGACTGTCTCGTGTAATACACTATCGACACACAGATCGTATCCGACATCAGAGACACGGGAGGACTTGTGATTGTGGCCACATTCACATTCTCTGACATGCTCAGAACTTGCCCTGCCAAAGCACATACAAGGTATACCGTTCTAGATAATCTATTTGTACTACAATTCAACAATTTATAAATATTATAATTTGAAGTTTAAAACATTGGTATCTTATAAACAAATTCTTAGTTTTCAACACCACAATGATGAGTTTCACTTTAGAGGAGTGTCTAAGAACTAATACCTGTTGTAAAATTCCGTCATGCAGTCTTCCGTTGCCGATATTACAAGAACGCTTTAAAGAACATATTCCTAGCTCCAATAATAGAAAAAACAAGTCAAAATTCTCTGACCACATTATAGATCAACAACACTCATACTCTGATATCCAGACAAATATGCAAATCTTATATAAAATTAAAAAAAGGACCAAAATGAACATATGGGAAGAGTTTGAAATTTACCGCCACCACAATAAACTAGGAAACAACCTACTACTCAAAATAAGTTAGAGTTCACCCCGCACGTATCTACTGACTTGATGAATCAGCTGACAGATAAAGATCAAAGTGATAAGAGGACTAGCTGGGCGGTCAGTCGACCGCAGCGTGTGTAGCCTTACACAACCGGGTCCGCGCAGCGAATTTTATTAGTAGCTACTATGAACTGTTTAAATGTATTTTTTGTAAACTATTTCAATCGACAACGCCACTTCCCGCCACAGTGTAAATAGTGTGTGTGTATGAGTCTAAGTGTAAAAAGCCTGATGATGCCGTGTGAGGGGAAACAGACCGCGCAATATCGACAACGAAGACTGCATGACGGAATTTAACAACAGGTATTTAATTAAATACAGCAGTCAAAAAAGGCTTAACATGAATGTAACTAATATCTCACCTTTTCCATAGTTTGTGGCACTGACTTGAGCGTTGCCTGCTTCATCCGTTCTTATGCTAAAGTAGTTTATTGGTATTGGATCCGGATCTTCCCAGGAAAACATGGGCATTTTTTTGTTTTTTGTATTCCATAGACGAACCGTACCATTGTCGATCATCTCAACCAGGAGGTAGTTTTCTGCATTAACCTTCCCAAAGGTCCACTTCTCCATCTTTAAACATAGGAAAACCCTCCTTTATTGATGACTGTGTTAAATTTAAAATTAATATTGAATAATATTCTTTTTAGTTAAACATAATTATTTATTTGGAGTTTTGGACTACAATAACAGTCTGACTGTGTGTCTCAGCATTTGAGGGAAAGTTTGTTTGACTTGCCATAAAGATAAAAAAAAGGTAAAGTTTGTCTTGTTCAACGAGGCAAAGTTAGGACTACAAAGTCCTCTCTACCACTCAACCTCGACCCTTACCTAGCGTCACCGTATAATCACATTACAAATTGTAAGTGGTGATTGCGGGATCGAACCCGCCACCGAGTGATGAGCTCGAGGGCGATACCAATCCGCCACGGATCCGCTTTGAAAAGGTTTAGTTTGTAACAAATTTTCGCAACCGCAGTAAACTGAAAAGTTGTAATCCAATGTGATTTCTAAAATTCAGTCCTACAAATGAAAAGTGGGCCATATGAGCAACCACACAAAAATTTAGCCATTCTCACCATTTTCACAACGTTTGCAATAAGGGAAAGGGTTAAGAGTGGTTTTCAATTAAATATGAATATAAATCATACTTTATTAAACATAACTTTAAAAAAAGTTGTGATGGACCATTTCTCCGCTAATCCCTAATTCTCAATTGGCAGGAATAGATTTCACAAGTTAAAAAATTAGATTTATTTGAACGAGTAAAAAGACTAACCTGCTGTGTAACATTTGCCAACCTATCACAGTGAATTGAGATAATATGCTCGTCTACGTCCTTGAACCGAGTAAATCTCTCAAATACTTTGTTGTCACATCTGTGAAAGAAGCTCTGATGTAATCTGGAGATTTGTAAGTAGTAGAACTGCTCTTGGTTCTGGATGTAGGCTCGGTTGGGTGTGAATACGATGTGGATGTAAGACTGATTGTGGACCATTCCGTTGAGACGAATGAACAAAGCAGCATCCAAAGGAAGGTACTTCGATGGTAAACCAGTTACTTGCAATTCAGACCAATCTCCTGAAGAATAAATTAGAGTATTAACTTCATTTCATGATGTAAAAATTTTTTAGAGGAAGAAATGTTTCTACAGTTATTCTTTTCACTTTAATTTTGTTATCACCAAAGTTTGGTGGAACTAACTCCAAAGCACACAACCACCCAAGTACTTTGTTTTGGTTATTAAAGATTCATGTTTTATGTCCAACTCAAAGGTCCATGAACTATGGCCAATGTGTCCCTTAACTTTTGTTGTTTCATCCACAGATGGAGAAGTCTTGTATCTGAGCATTAAAGGGACCCTGGTCATCCAAGCACCTAAGGACACGAGTTACCTAGTCCCATTTCAACGTAAATTTAACTTTAGATGTCATTGACCAACTTTCGTGTAAGACTTGCCCAAAAGACTCCAGTAATGTAATTTACCAACTTTCGTGTATGACCTGCCCAAAGACTACATTGGCCAAACCACCACTCCATTGCATATTCATATGAATAAGAGTCATAGTGACACTAATCTCAAAATTGCTACCAATCCGATTTTGACCCATGCAACCGATCATAACCGCATTAATTTTTTTTCTTAAAAAGTGTCATCAGTTTCAAAATTCTAATCATGTTTTTTTAACCTACTTGGAAGTTGCCCATCAAAAGGTTTTAAGAGCTTTATTGCCTGATAGCATTAACCTAAGATTTGGATAGCTTATCTTTCAACTAAATTGTTTTTGCAAAATTTCTTTTCCAAGTTATAGTAAGTATCAAAAAATTTATTTATTTCTTTTTGATGTTTTAACTTTTTACACAATTTTTTATTATTAAGTTTTTATACGGTTTGTAATGTTCATTGTTTTGTTTTGTATTGTAAATAAGTTCACTTCCCTCTTGTAAAAGTTGTAAGAAACAAAATATAGAGACTTCTTTCTTAGTTCCCCTTTTCCATTCCTTTCTATCCTTTTAAGTGTAATTTAACTTTAGTCTAATAATATAGCATTTTGAGGAGGATGGTGAGAGGTGAGAGCTATGTAGATCATCAACCAATGATGATCAACTTAAATACATCAGCCTTTCTACTGCCGTAAATGTGTTAGACAATTTGCTACATTCTCTCGGTTTCTGATGGATAGTTGAACGTACCTGTATCCAACAGTGGTGCTTCCTCCCAGACGGTCCAGTCCCAGTTGTCCAGGTCCCAGTCACAACGCACATCACTCAGTCGAAGAGCCACACAGCTCGGCACGTCCACCCCCACTTCCGGCTCTAAAACAAGTCGCAATACACTACTTCTCAGTTAGATCGGCCGTTGGATGGTTTGGCCGACTGTTTTACCATGAATTCATCACTCTATTCTGTCATCTTTCTGTTTCCGGAAGAAAAAGATAAAGTCTTGACCTGTTTTCCCAGTGTCTTAGTAGTGTATAGATAGTTTTTACTTCCGAGCAATACACTATAAATATTCTGTTGTTATTTATGAACGTATGCAGCAGTTCTTCCGAAGTGACGAACTGGAGAGAGTCTACATTACCCAGTAGGGGCTCACTATATAGTTACAAGGAAGGTATACCAAGAGGAAAATTTTAGAACTTTTGAGGTAAAATAACACATTATATAGCTATTTTTGTTTAACTTATACAAGCTTAAATTATATGTGTTTAGTATATTTGTCTGATAGAAATTGTTTCAAAATGGTATTCAATTTTGTACTGAAGAGTCCTCTTACTTGAGGCAGATCATAGTTTTTATATGTGGGATATCAACTTCTAAATGCAAATTAAAATAGGGATATAACTGCTGTGTATAACATTGTTCTCAATTTGTAGGCACAATCAGATGTGGCTCATCTATCAGGGCTCTTAGGCGCAGCCCTCCCAACAAACTGTAATTGCTATTTTTGATTGTTGTATCAAGTCCTTGTAAAGCCTTTCCTCGTCAATAAACCAGAATAACTACTGTAATCAGTTATTAGAGTGTTTAAACAACACTCAAACTTTCAGATTTGGAGTGATCTTGGGGTAATCTTATTTTTTATATTTACTACTAAATGGTTTTGTAAATTAATTAATTATGTACTATTTTTGCAGATATTCTTATCTCACCGATAACATTACCCGCAACCAGGAATGGAAGACCAAGAGCATTGGTTCGAGCATGAATCTCTGCTGACAATGGACTCTCATCTGAAAATCATGTAATATAGTAGATATAAAATGTTATTTAATTTTTCAGTTTTATTGCTACAATCAAGCATAAAATATAGACTCCAACGAGAAAACTGATTATTGTTTTAGTACAACCTCCAACAGATCAAAGCTTTTCAGACCTAATTTGAAAGGCAGTTACAAAGGGTTACTTAAGACTTGTTCAATGTATACACAGTTTAAATTAATCCAAATTTTAAAACTTAGTCAATCTATAATTTACATTTTGTAAAAGCAGAAGTTGCAAAACAACAGACACATTAAAATCAATATGTAGGTGTATCAAAGTTACAGTTCTTCAGGTTTAGCATGGCCGGTGAGATGGGCTATAAGGCCATAAGCGGCCAGCAGGAAATCTCAAGGCCACTGGCCATGCTATACCTAACGAACTGTAAATATTAGGTTGTAAGAGTTAAAAGTATTTAAAAGTAACAAACCATATTCAATCTCTCCGGCAGGCTCATCTATTCTGTAGATTGTTGTTACATCATATAGTCCTGAAAAATAATACGAGTTTGATTGATACTGCAACAAAACCAGTTTGATTTTTAAACAGTACAACATGGAAGGATGAATGTTTAAAATATAAAAACTTTAAAAAGAAAAGAGACATTTTGTTTTTGATTTACTTGAAATATAAATTGAAACACAATTAACCATCAAAGAATAAGTAAAATAGTACTCTCCTTGAGAAAAGTGCATTTGAAATGGGCCTTTTTTGTAAACTAATAGCACTATGTACTTGGTTTTGAGTAAGTAGAAGCAAGGATGAATTGTACTCACCACATGTACAAATATTAGTAAGAAAATATGACTGGGACTCGTGGCGTGGTCCTGTAATCCAGCTTCCTGGAGGTCAGGTTTTGAGGATGATATAGGTCTAAAGCGTCTCAGTGATCATGATACCCGCATCAACTCCCACCATCGTTTAGACATATCAGACCATCACCTGCGTGGTTCGGAAGTCACGTTAAGCCGTTGGTCCTTGTATTTCCATTGGCTATTAATTAATGACCCATTCTAAGGAAGAGTCGGCCTTAGTTTGTAACAAGACTACACCTCATAACTCATTACTACCACTCATCCTTCACCACATATTTGCCTTAAAATACCCTCATGAGAGTGGTCGGCATCTCAAATAGTGATTTACTCACCTGTAAGTGCACCCAAACTCCAAGAGGATACAAAACACAACCAGCCAAGAAGCATGTCTGTGGAGCACTGTTCGGTTCACTTGATATCAGCTGACATTTCAACCTTTCTGAAGTTGGGTTTCTTATCATACTTGAATTGCCTTGACTTCCTCTTCTTTATTTACTTTTATGTCATCATCAATATAAAATATCAATAATCCGACATTCTTGTTGAAACTGATCGGATATTTTCAAAAGTGACATAAAAGTTTTATTTTTTTGTACTCATAAGGTGAAGTAATTACCAGGTACATCCAGATTTGATTTTACATGCATTCTTGTTTAAAAGAAAAAGAAGGAATAATGCACCAAGATTAGTTTAAAATATTTTAGCTTTAGGACAATTACACGTTTTATATACAGTCTCGGGAGTTTTGAATCCAAAAAAATCAAACTTTCTGAAGTTTTTCAAAAATTTGTTTTTGTAGTTTGTATATTTTTCTTGCCAAATTTCCCAAGTTGGACTTCCTTGGTTTTCAGGAAAAATTCTGTTACTTTTCTGTGTTTTCTAGGCTTTCTCTGATTGTAGCAATTCAGGAATATTTGCTGAAGGAATACTATTTAAAAGGTTAAGGGGTGGGAACATAGCACGTGGCAATAATTTTGTTTTAATGTTGATAAAAAACAGTAAATTAACATTTCAAAACGAGCCAGCCAATCCAACATCAAATAATTAGTAACTTTATTTTCACTTCTTACGATCTATACAATAACAGAATTTACTTTCCAAATAGCCCTTAAACATCAACATTGAATTTGACAATAATGTAATTTAAACGAAAACTGGCTTTGATCCATTAATCCCATTTTGACAGTCAAAGTCATAGCCAACAACTGTTACAGTAAACCTCTCTAAACCATAATAATGAGGTCGGGGAGAGATATTTCATACAAAAACAATGTGACTCATTTGTATTGTAGTGTTAACCAGAGGGCCAGGTCAAAGTTCACCTTGTACTCCTTTTTAATTGACATTGTAGCAAGACAAGTCATAAACAATTCACTGTAAAATTGTACTTTGTGGTTGATCTTTTGGCCATTTCAATTAAATGCTTATAAAAGGGTTTTAGTTGAGAGAAGTTCTACAGTACTGTACTAATAAATTTCAAAATGATTCACTTTAGAAAAACAATAGTAAAGCAGGGGCTACACATGTACGTTCCAGGCACCGACGGTATGCTCTAATGTATTTCAATGGAAGTGGCTTTATATATAATGTTCCATTGTGTTCTGTTCAGTGACGGGCAGCGACGGTATGCTCCTAGACCTTACCGCCAAGCAACGCAACGAAAAAACATATATTTAAATTAAGTGACCCATTATAGTAGCGTTTAGACCTTTAGAGTATTGTTGCTCTGTACATTTCGACCTAAAGGTAGGTAATCTTTACGGAATGCTGTCTATATACACTAAAACACTACACACTAAACTATATATACTTGTTGGTCCACTATGTGTTACGGTAGTTAACGGCGCTGCTGGACTTCCTCGTGAGGGGGTTTGGGGAGGGTATTTCGCTTACACATTTTCACATTTTTTTTGCAAATTATGCACTTTTTAGTAGGGTTATAAGCTTATAAGAAAACTAGTACTTATGTTCAGGTTTGCATAAATTCATAATAATTTTATTCCAAAACTTTTAGCTTATACAATTTTGTTCAAATTACGTTGTGTACTGTGGGCTTTTCCATGAGAACTCGAGATTAGGGAATCTTGGGAGAGGGGGCAAGTCTCTCCTGCTTCCGTCAGAGAGTCCCGCCAGTGCCATCACGGAACGGAACGTATATGTGTAGCCACCCCACGTGAAAATTCCACGGTGTAACCTAACGTTAGGCGACGTGACATGTGTAGTTGCTGCTTAAAGGGGTAATGAAAAAACAACTATGTGAGTTCAACAAACAATATAATACAGCTATAAATAAATTTACAATTAACCTAAATAATGTAGGTATAAATTAAAACATCTACTCTAACAGTTTAACTGTGCATATAGTAGTCAATGAGGGTAGAAAACGCAGCAAAACCAGCCGCTCCGACCACACCTGCCTTGACCCCCGCTAGAAACATAAAATAAAGTAGTCTCCAACAATAATTTGTAAATCCCATTGGTTTTTAATAAGAGTGGTCAGAACGATTTTTCGATCAGACAGGAAACACTTTTTTTATATTTTGGATGCAATTAAAAGCTAACTTTAGTCATTATAAATTTCAGTGCAAGTGTTAGAAGGGCTCTAAACATATTTTTGTCATGTTGTAAGCATTTGTAAGCATACAAGACTCAAGGTTAGACCAACCTTTTACTGACACTGCTTTTCCAATTTTGGATAAGGATAGTACAAAAATGTCATTGTTGCGTAAACATCTGAAGATAGTTGATAAAAACACATTGTTAGTAAAAGTATGAACAATATCAAAGTTCGAATAAACAATGCAATCAAAAAGCTATGAGATTCACAACAACTTATAATTTTTACAGATGAGTCTCTATGCTCCTGCATGTTTGTTAGTTTTTGAGAATTTCGGAATATTCTCTCAGATGTATCCTGATTAGTTGGGTAATCGAGTTTAAGTATTGAAAATTTGTCAAATACAAAAATGCATTACTATACTAACCTCGTAGCCCGATCAGTCCACCTGTCACTCCTCCCGCATAGGTTCCGTTTTTCCAATCTGATTTGCCTCGATACTGTTACAAACAGACACAAATTTAATGTAATTGTCTCAACCATGTAAAGATTGATGTGATCACTGACTGACTGATATATATTTGGGCACTTCCAAATTGATTAGAATTTTTTAAGTGGATAGTTTATCTGTTTTATTAAGTTCTGAAGCAAAAATAAATATGTATTGAATTTGACAGTATACAACACATTGTTTCCAGCTAATTTTTCAGAGCTTTCTTAAAGTTGAAAGAGTAAACCAGGCCGACACGCAAGCTCTAAAGCGCCGCTTGCATGAGTAAATCGAATTTCCTTTGCAATTTGTTACTCTTATTTGCTCCGTTCACAGTCTCGCTTTATACGGGGGTTACGAGGATGTTCGCTAAGCTCACAGTCTTGCTTCGGCCTTAGACTTACGTGACCATCATCCCGGGGTCCCTAAATTAATAAATAAGTATTTTATTGAATGAACATTTTTTACATAAAATGCATGGCAATCATCTTTTTTATAAGCTAAAATTTTTCTTTCATAATTCCATCGAAATATCTTATTCTGTCATACAAAATTTACATTCAGTCTCTCCCATTCATTTGAACAGTACACAATTGACCCTAGTTAGTCAGCCAATTAATACGGTCTCCCAATTATACGCCATAAACTCGTCTGTGTTATAGAACGCTCCAGCGATGAGAACTGTTTTCAGACGAGGTTTAAATGCCTTGGGCATGAAAATGAGATATTCATGCCGTCCATTCTCATTTTTCCAATGGAAATTTGATAATAATATATACATTTCAATTAATGTTTGGTAAGTTTCAAAAGACCAAATAAAAATCAGTTTAAATCTATTTAAGCAACTTACTGATTCAATGGTGCATTCTACAGCTGAAAACATTGCTCCGACCATAGCAAAGTTCTTTGCATAGCTTAACATGGTTCCTTTCATTTCACGAAGAATCTCTCTTGCTGTTTGGGTTTTTAATTCCTGACCTGGTATAATTGTTGGATTAACACTTGAAGAAAATAATCCTAAAGCTCCACCAAGACCAAAACCTGAAAAAATATTATCGTTTAACTAAATAAGAAATTAAAGACCCATTTTGGATTACATCCTAGTACTTGCCATTAGGCTAAAAGTACTTAATCGTCGATGGACATAGGTTATTTAGCGGATGAACTAATTATACCAATGTCTATAAGCTGCCACAAGGTACACATTTTTACACCGTTTTTGGCTGATAGCTTTTTTTAGTTGCCGCTTTAGATGACTGATTAATGCTGTCGGTGGCAGGCTGTCTTGGATTATTTATCTGCTGAGAAGGCTACTCAAACAGGTTCCCAAAGCTTACCTGGTTTTGATGTACCAGAGCATAGTCTACAAACAGAAAGTAACCTACAACTGTGCTGCGTTCGTCCCATGGCACAATGTTTGATGCATCTTGTTTCGGCACTTTTCATACTACAAGAGCCGCACTTGTGTTTTACTATTCAATATTTCAAAATCAAAAGTAGCAGGGGAAACAGCACGATTCAAGTTTGAAAATGGCTTCAATTGTAACGCTGACACTAAACTAATAAAAAACGTTCTAAAATAGTGTGCCACTTTAACACTCTACTACCCAACACTGATTTAATATTAACTGAATAAATTAGCCACTTGGTAGGCCTAGTTTTGGATCGATGCTCAATTGTACTGGTACTGATAGGCTTAGTTCAAACCATTGTCAGTCTACTCTAGACAAAATATAGCAGTAAACAAAACTGTCTTTTAGCAACTTATCACTATGGTTGATTTAAACAGAAGTTTGAAAAACCTACCTGCCACACAACTCATCAGTGTTTTAAAGGCACAGCTTTCAAAACCTGCTTCTATCATCTTTTCTTCGTTAGTCTTTATGTATACTGGGCCCATTGATCGTGGAATTATCACGTTTTCCCTATATCTGCTATTATTACCAACAAAATATCTGGCTACACTGTCAAGAAAAGGATCACTATGAAACACTGTCTCAGGTTCAACTTGAGATGTGTTTTCCATTACGGAATAATTTCAGAGTAAATTTCAGTATAGGATGATAATTTTTTAGCTAAATACTAGATCTTTAAGAAAACATCACTTGCGGATAGTAACTTGAGTAGCTTTGATCTAATGAAATTTGATTAAATAGGGCCCTTAGGGTGCAGAAGCCAGAAACTAACCTAACCTCAAATAGCAAACGGCAAACCACAAACAACTTTTTGTTGTAACAGCTGGTCGACGAGCAGACTATATTTTGATCAACCCACAGATCATGAATGGATTCGCTGGTGTCGTATCTTAGTTATAGCATTGACTTTAAATTGGTGTATATAAAGTCAATGGTTATATTCGTGTCTATGCAACTAGTATGGCTTGGAAGAAAGAATAGGCCAGGGGAATTAAGGAATACCTCCAAGTTAAGTGGAGGATCATGGGTTTTCCCCACAAAGGTTTGCGATTAATGGAGAAGTCACTGCGGTGCTACTGAGTGCGCAGTAGTAACCGGGACCTTCGTTTTCGCCCCATAAGAACAATGTAATTCTTACTTACTTGTAATACTTGAGTGCTGTATCTTTGACCGACATTGTCGGATAGATTGCGTCAAAGACTAAAAAACTATTTACACATTATATTATACAATTTACTAGTTGGCGGAAGCTTGGTCCCCAAAGAGTGGCACCTCACTGAGCTCCTGGAGAGAATAGAATAGTCTCCACAAGATATTTTTAAGTTTGATTTTAAATGGCTTATCGTCGAGCTCTAATGGCTGCGTGTTGAACAACTTAATCGCGAACCACGGAATCCTTTTGCGTACGGCTTAATCTGCAGCGAGGTACGTCCAGTTTGCGGGCTTGTCTGGTGTTATAATTATGTATGCTGGTCCTCCCTCTTGGTGTACTCGCCGACATTGCTTTTGATGGTCAGTATACAAACTGACTGTAGACAGTCAGTACGCCAAGCTCTTTAAAAATAGGGCGACAATCATGGTCACGATCTCCAGCAGTAGGCTCTGAGTATAAGGCGGTAGGGCTTTCTTTTGTAGCACCAGAACATCCTGCGTTGCCGGGCAGTAACCCCAAAGAATAAGACCGTACGCTACATAACTTTGGAAGAAAGCATGGAAAACAGTAAGCAAGTACGGCTTTGTGATTTCAGATGTCAATTTCCTTAATAAGAACAAGACTCTGGAGAGTTTTACACATACCTTATTCACGTGTTCGTTACAACTTAACTTCTTATCGGAACGAACATATGAATAAGGTAAAACCCTGCATACACGTTGGGACACTTCTATCCTAAAACTGTCATTGTACTATTATGAAAATAACTTAGTTTTATAGTTTATTTAACATTATAGTTACTCCACTGAGCCGAATTTCCACTTTCCAATCTATATGACACCGTGTCATAAGTCCAACATTTGAAGACATTTCTTGTTTAATTATTATAAAACTATAAATGCCTAGTACGATTTTTTAAAGTAGTTAACAGTCACTGCTGTAGTGGTATACCCTGCTGATTGAATGTTGATAGGGTTTACTGTACACTTTAAACACAAAATTATAGACTTTTAGTAGCAGCTACTTAAGAAGCTCTTGATGCTCAGTGTGACGGTTCCATAAACAACCAAAAGAAAAAATAGTGCTTTCTAAACTAAACCTTTTTCTTTTTAGCAATCTGATTAAAATTCAAATCATAAATGTGTCATGAAATCATAACATGTCATTTCGGAACAACTTTGACACATTCATTATTTGAAAAGCTCACAAACAGTGTTCGTAAACTATCTAAGCTATAAAGCACTGGCTATACAACTTATTTAATCAACAACCATATAGAACAAACGACGCGCCGAAAGCTCGAAACCTTCAACTCCGAACAGAGTAAGTATGTCTCAATCAATTATGTAGTCAAAACATCCGGAAATTTTGGAAAACGCCTTCAAAAGATCCGGAGATTACCCAGCATATAAAAATTATTTACTCAATTCAAAACTAAAAAAGTTAGGCCACGGTAAATGATCAAATAGCAAATTAGAAAGAACACAGACATTTAGAGGCAGAATCAATACGCGGCAGGGAATTGTTGTTGTAGTCTTTATAAAACACATTTCATTCCATTGATATATGACGTTTGATGAATGACAGTTTATGGGATGTTCTTTATCGGTTGTCATTGTCACTGTTCGACTGGTGTAGGCGTTTGCTGGCCTCTTAGGTCAGTTGCTGGCTTGGTCACTTTGTATGTTCGACAGCATGGTGCACACTTATAATTTTGAGAGTAATCTTAATAATTGTCATTCTACATTTTTAGCTTGGGGCGAGAAAGTATGTTTTTAAATTAGCAGGTTATCTCCAGGAGGTTTCAATAATAAATTTGTGGTGTCTGGGTAATTTTGGAGTATAGGGAAGGCGACTTTTAATTAAAAATGCATTGATTTTGTAGAGGTTTGAATAGTGATGTAATACATACATTTCGAATATATTTTGGAAAAATGGTTGCTGTTGTTTTTTATTTGGCTGACGTTTGATTTGGGTTTGAGTTGTTGGTTGAGGATATTTTCATAACAGTTTGTTGGTGCAACACTTGAAGTATTTTAATTGCCAAACAGGCGTTTAGAACTAATCAGTTATGAACAAAGACTTTTAAGAAAGTATCTTTTATTTCGTCAAGTTAATGATTTTTTCAAAAACTAATTCCATACACACATAACAAGAAATAAAGAGAATTTTAAAAATATACATTACAAATATTTGAAACATCATGTGGTTGATTTTTCTTAATGTATATAGGCTACGTATGTGCGTATAAATACATTATTGTATGTACATACAGTTTTGAAACAATGCTAAACACTTGTTCTGGGATTTTGGATTGGACATTGATGACCATTTCGTAATCTGGGTCTTGGCATGCTGACGTCATCAATAGCTAATTTTGTCAAATGAGATAACAAATCGCCTTCAGTGCACATTTATGGAATATATTGACATTTAATTTAAGACTTTCATACTGAAAATTGAATATTTGAAAATTGAAATGACGCCGTTTTGCCAAAGCCAAATCCTTCTTAGGCGACTAAAATACGCACGTACAAAGTTGACGCGAGGTTCCGTAGTTTCCAGCCCGTGGACTTCATTGGTTGGTAGTAAGGAGACCAAGGAGGTTGGTAGTGAGCGGATCCGTGGCGGATTGGTATCGCACGCGACTCCGGAGTTCATCACTCCGGTGACGCGGGTTCGATCCCCGCAGTCACCTCTTACATTTGTATTGTGACTAATACGGTGACGCTAGGTAAAGGTCGAGGTTGAGTGGTAGAGAGGACTTTGTAGTCCTAACTTCGCCTCGTTAAACAAGACAAACTTTACCTTTTAAAGGAGCCTATTACATCGTCGTTTCCAGTTTTACCACCCGTACAGCGCAATTTCAAGGAGTAATTAATTCAAAGTCTGTCTAACTTCATAAAGCATTTTATTACAGGTAAAGATTTATCTAAAAATAGCTTTGTGATAAATTACAACTTAGCTACACTTTTTCATATCACGATAGCAAACAGTGTCTACAGATCAATAGTTTGTGTAAAATGTTTTATAGTTATAAATACTTCCATTACTACATATTAAATAAATTAACAACATTCATTTTGTGTTACGTTATACAAACTTACACATACTCGTGTTATAAATCAACAATATTGTGCTTTGATTACAAAACCACTTTTAATAATTGTTCTGGTATACTATAATAACTTGTAACACAAAATATGGTAACTATATAAATGCATTTTCGTAAAAAATGTACTTAATATTAATTGTGTTGTTATTTGTGAACGTGAATACTGTTTGGCAATTTTTGGAAGGCTAAAAGTCGGCATCCCAGTTGGAGTCTTCGTCCTCAGGAACATGCAAGTCTTTGGGGTAGTGATCAAAGTTAGACGTATCGACAGGGTTTCTAACCTGGAACATACAGAAATATGAAAATTTTATGGTTGGGTGGTGATATTAGATGAATTATACTATAAACACATATCAAGATTGCAAGCATTAAAACACACTTTTCTATTTAAAGAAAAAATACAACTGAACTTTATAAAGCATGTTATTTTAATACTAGCTGAGGAGTACCCAGTAACTTTATTAACATAGCTATTGTACTGTAAATAAAAAATGCAAATTTAAAATAAACGAAAAAAGTGTTCTATATAGAAAACAATTTGGTTACCTGTTAGTTCACCATCTTCTCGTTATACGTGTTGCCATTTATTTTGTGGATGTTGTATGGGTGTAATATAGCCAATAAATATAGCTGCAAAACATGGTTTGACCATAGTTTTGTGAATTTTGACTTATAAGTGGTCTGAACTGCCTAAAACGTGTTCAGTGCCGCTGAATCCTCACCATTTGTTGTTTGGATGATATTTAGATATAAAATACAGTTGAAGACACACAGCGTGAGCTAAACCCTTAAAGAAGTTTCACCGCCGATTCGTCCGATTTTGGTACAAGCAACCAATTATGCATTAAAAACGTTACAGACAGACAGACGGATTTTTGACACCAGTTTGGTCTATCCAAAGTATATAAACACAAATAACCAAAACCGATGGATTCTTTGCAATGTACAGACAAAAGTCTTATTTTATTCATATAGTTAGTGTTGCTACTGTGAGAGTCATAGTTACTCTCGCCGTTCCACCCGTTTTTTAGGATGTTATATGGACATAAAATATAGCTAAAGACACACTGCGCGATTGGCTTAACCTTGAATGAAGTTTCACGCATAGCTTCAGCGGATTTCGAGTTATAAGCGGTCTAAAATGCCTAAAACGTGCAAAGTGCCACTTTGGTCCCTCTCCATTTATTTTGTGGATGTTGTATGGGTATAAAATATAGCTAAAGACACACTGCGCAATGGGCAACAACAAGCGAGTTTCACCGCCATAGCTCCAGTCGATTCTGAGTTATATAAACGGTCCAAGATGCCAAAAACGTTACAGACAGACAGACAGACAGAATTTTTTGACACCAGTTTCGGTCTATGCAAAGTATATGAACACAAATAACCAAAACTGATGGATTCTTTGCAATGTACAGACAAAAGTCTTATTTTATTTATATAGATTGCTTTTAAATTAAAACAATACGTTGTTGTTTATTTTTACCTAAGCTACTCCGGAAAAATATATCTCAATAATACTTTCCCTTTGAAAACAGCTGACTTAGTGTCTAGAGATTAACATTAACTTTATTACCTGAGGCACAATAGAGGCACCAAGGTTTGGTGTCTGAGACCATCCCAGTCGAACCCTTGGAACCATCTGAAAATGGATAATCAAACGTTAATAATTTTTAAAATACCGTAAAAACAAGCTGGTGACCAATACTTAGTTTAATAAATAATTATTATTAATCAACAAACGCTCCCAAATGTACAAGTTTATCAAGACACCATACGAAGAAAATGTCCATTCACGATGGTAGAGTCAATAGTGGACCAAAACGAGATTTTATCTGGCGTGAAGAGCTGCAAGTTTTCGTATGTGCATCAGAGGTTCAAGGAGGAGGTTTACAAGTGGAAAGAGTTTATTGGATTTCCAATAGATTATATAAAAAATTGAATGGAAAGGGCTGATACTTACCTTTAGGCCTATATACTCGTACACATATTTTATGGTAACCAGATTTTCAATTATAAGAATAATTGGTTTTATTAAGTGGCCAAAACTGTGGATCGTGAGTAAAACTGTACACATGTACGAAATGTACACACATATTTTATTCTGATTACGTTTTTTGGACTGCAACCCAGGGGCGGACCCATGATTTTAGTTTGGGGGGCACTGCATGCTGAGGGGTACCAAGGGGGTACGGGGGAGAAATTTGAAAATAGAGACGCAAAATACACTATTTTAAGCGTTTTAGAGCGTGGCCCCTGTGCCCCCCTAGATCCACCACTGTTGCAACCCTGCATAACATTTCGGCCCGTACTACACAACCATAAGTACGCAATGTAGACAGTTAAATACAAGCCCAGAACTGACTTGTTCTTCTTGACATCTGCCAGACCGCCACGCTGACAGCCCAGCCGCTCGGACGGAGTGTCTCTGCACAGCTTCTTGATGAGTGCTTGTGCGGCTCGGGTCACGTGACGAGGGAAGTCCACTAGGTCGATCCCCTTCAGTATCATGTTGTAGATCTTCATCGGGTCTGGACCACTGAACGGAGGCCTGCAAGTATCATCAAAGGTTCAGCTTTAGATGTAGCTTTACAGTATCTACATTACCGTACTTAAAGATTTAAATCGCCAGTTACCATGGGCCTATGCAGTCAGCGCTGTGACATTAACGACGAATTAACTACCGACCGTTGCGGTGGGGCTCGAACCTGCGAACTTTGATCCGCAGTCTTCTGCCTCAGCCACGAAGCTGGTTAGTTCCACAAATGGTTCAATTTCAGTTTTGTTACAATTTCACTTTTGGAATGTTCCTTTTAGTTCTTGTGTTATTCATAAGCTTTTATTTATGACACTTTTCTTCGTTATGAATGAATACCTAGAGACTATAAGTCCACTGATGGTCTCTAGCATTAATTTTATGCCATGTGCTTTAGAATAACCCTCAAGGACTTAAAAATTTAGTTTTGACAAGAGAAGATGCAACGAAGAACATACACTTTACATAGGTATGTACAAGTATTTTCCTTATGTAAGAAGACAAGTCTCTTCAATTACCTAAACCATGGCTTTTAAGATTTTAACTTTTCTTTGTTTGGTATCTTGGGCCTAGAATAAAACACAACAGCCCCAACCTTTGTTCCAAAAACCGAAAGAAATTATTATTTAATAACCAAAATATGTATTAAAGACTCTTACGCGCCAGTAAGCAGTTCGCTCATCAGTATGCCGAGAGCCCAGCAGTCGACTGCTCGATCATGGCCCTTGTTGAGGATGATTTCAGGAGCAACGTACTCTGGAGTGCCACAGAATGTCCAGGTTTTGTTACTGTGCTGCCCCAGCCGCTTGGCGAATCCAAAGTCAACCTAGGGGAAATAATCTTATAACACACTGTATACAATCATGGACAAGGAACCATCAAGGATTATGATTGCTTTTTCATTTAAGACTTACAGTATTGTCTTCATCATTTTGAAACTCCATCATACATTCAATTTATGAGCTTTTGTACACTACCCAACCGATATCTGACACGATCTCACCAGCTTGACGTATCCTCTAGAGTCTAGAAGAAGATTCTCAGGTTTGAGATCTCGGTAGATGATGCCCCTGGAGTGGAGGTAGTCGAGAGCCTCCACCACACAGGCCGTGATGAAGCAAGCGGAGAGGTCGTCGAAACACCCTCGGTCTCGCAGAATCGTCCACACTTCACCCCCAGGCACGCCTCCAGCAGCATGTACGCGTACTTGGTGTCTTTGAATGTCTTGTAGAGTCTACGATACAGAGTGTGCAGACTTTGGTAGCGGTACAAATAAACTATGATACTGATAATAACTATACTATATGTATACTTTTCTTTTGGAAATTTTATAAGTGTTTTTCAAAGAATAGAAATCATAACTTAGTTGTACAATAACTAGTAGAACATTGCGTAGACATGTGTCTGTTGCAATAGAGGCCGAAGGGAGGCTGTGAGGGAAGCGAAAGACTTGTAACGTTCGTCATCATACAGGAGGCAAAGCTGAGGCCGAAGGCCGAAGCGAGGTTGTGAGCGTAGTTAATTAGAGTTATAATTAGGGAATTAGAATAACAGATTGTAAAAGAAATGCGCTTCACTCACACAAGTGGAGCTTTAGCACTTGACTGCGTGTCGGTCTGGTTAAATATATCACGCTGACTTCCTGTCTCTTAAAGTTCTTAGGACAAAGCAATATTTTCTTATAGTTTTCTCACCAAAATGTAATTATTATTTTTGATATCTCTTGGTGGACCTAAGTTGCATCCGATTGATATAAATTGTTCTCAGTTTAATAGTATAAAACCACTAGCTGTAGATTTAAACGCTTCAAG
Source organism: Matsumurasca onukii (assembly GCA_018831715.1). NCBI lineage: Eukaryota > Metazoa > Arthropoda > Insecta > Hemiptera > Cicadellidae > Matsumurasca > Matsumurasca onukii. The sequence continues at coordinate 11,321,974 of CM032062.1, forward strand.
CAACCATCTTGTGTTTTGAGGTTAAATAATAATAACCGTCTTTATCAAAACAAAAGTGATGGTATGGATGAAAAAGTATGAAATTGTTCTAAATATTTGTTAGCTCACCTGCAAATGAAAGGATGCCTGCACCTCATCATTATGTCCTTCTCGCTGTACACATGTTCTTGTTGGTGGGTTTCTACGATATGTTGCTTCTTGAGGCATTTTAAAGCGTACGCTTTACTCTTATCCCGAAGACATTGAACGAGCTCTACTCTGCCAAACCCTCCAACACCAAGCGTTGTTATCACGTCTAGGTCTTCTAACTGAATATGTTGGAAATCTGTAAGATATAAAACACAGATAGTATGTTAAATTAATTTACAAACAATAGTCACAAAACTTTCTGAAACCATTGAATAAATCAGTTGTCAGTGTTTCCTTGAGGAATTAAATAAATAAATTTATTTTAAACTCGTTGTTGTTGAGTTTTTCTGTGATCAGACAAATTTTAAACGTCTTTAGCGATGGGACTCTCATGATCGAATTGCCAGCCTGTTGACAAATCGAACTCCCGCCTGTGAAGGCAAACGTTTATGAATTACCTTTCAAAGTTTGGTAGTTTTTGCTGTCTACGCCAATGGCATTTTTATGAGTTACTTAACTAAGGGTTTGTGGGTATCACAACACGCTTTAAAGGAAAGCGGTCCAAACCTTAGTGCCTACGCCGGGAATTGAACCCACGTCCTTGCGCTTTGCAAGCCGTGACTCTACCCACTGAGCCACGGACGCACTCTCCCTGCCCCATGTAGTGAATGTCACCGCCCGTTATGAGTTAGACGACTGTCAACAACTTCAAATGTGTGCATTTCAATCACGACCTTTCTTGTAATTTCAAAATCGTTCAGACTACCCTTTGAAACATCAAATTCTGGAAGAGCTTGTTCTTGTGCAACCTCCACACAGTGCCACTCCGTGGATAGGTGTGGGTGGTAGATAACTCTGTTATACGCCGTCATCAGTATCTATTTGCTAGTATTCTGAAAAGGTCTACAAAACATAAATGCTTGAGACCAATCTGGAGCAGATATCGTCTACGTGACGATTTCCAGTCAACCCTTCATTAAGGCGTATTTCTAAGAATATAGTCAAGTGAAGCTTCTTCAATATCATCGTAGTCTACCATGACTTTAAAACTAATATCTGAAGTTATCAGGAGCTAACTGAATTGAATAAAAGATCATTTAGATGCGTTCGTTTTGAGTATGAGCTCGTCGGTAAAATGTCGGACCCTTCCCCATACAGCTGAATGAACTTATTCCTATATAGTTCTTGGATTGATTATGCTTTGAAACAGAGATTCATGTCATCTGCATACTGGACAATTGTCCGTTCTGTACCGACGAGCCAAGTGCCAACGCCATTGACGTATACAAAGAAGACCTGAGGACTGAGTAGATATATACTCTTGAGGGACCCCATAACCCAGGATCTCCCTTCTCGATCTGCTTTTTAAAAAATAATATCTACCTATGTGTTCGATTGTAACAATGTTTGAACATTTCTTATTCAAGTAACTTCATATGTTCATACCTTGATCTATCTCTGCAGGCACGCTGTTGCTCCTGCTTGGAGTTGATTCTGGTCTAGTTAAATCTCCATATTCCTTTTCATGGAGCTCATTTAGATCTCCTATTAACTGGATAAACGACCTGGAATATTGAAACCACAAACATTTCAGTCGATTTATGGAATAGAAAGAGAAACACTTCAGAAGTTACCAATCAAACATCTCGAAAAAGTTGTTCAACTGTAATAGCAGTAATAATAAATAAGGGGAAATTTAGTTTGCAACAACATCTAGAAGTTATGAATGAAAGCAAAAGAAACATATTGCGGATGAAGAAAAACTAAAAAGTCTTTTAAACACGTTCCCTGCCGAAAGAAAACGAGCCATAGAAAGATCTGCTGTTTCAATCACAAAAAATACTTCATCAAGTTGGTTATCCGTCATGCCTTTGAAGAGGGATCCTTTTGATCTATCACCAAGTGATTTCAGGGATGCTCTCGCTATCAGATATCATAGACAACCCGTAAACATGCCAGACAGGTGTGATGGTTGTGGGAAGACTGGATTTACTTTGAACCATGCTCTTTGTTGTAAAACTGGAGGCCTGGTAACACTAAGGCATAACGAAATCAGAGACCTTCTTGGTGAAATGTGTGTAAAATCCTGGGGCAATGTAGTCAAAGAACCAATCATAAGTGAAGAAGAACCATGTCTGCGAGGAGGTTTGGCTGTACGTGGGGTTTGGGAGGCTCAGAGGGAGGCATAGTTTGATATTCGCGTCGTAGACACTGATGCTCCCTCCTACACCTCCCGACCTGTACTGTCTATCCTGTTAAACGCGGATGAAGAAAAAAGGAGGAAGTACCTCTACGATAATTAATTAAAGTTTGTAACTTTTCATTTCTGCAATCAGAAATAAAAGTTTATTGATTGTTTGAGTTCAAACTTTAATTAAATATTGTAAATTCCAATAAGAAGCTGTCTCCATATAAGTACCTCTACGCTTGCGAACAGAGGCATACTACCTTTACGCCCTTAGTGTTGTCAGTAGACGGAGTCTTCGCCCCCCAAATGAACTCTTTCTTTAAAGTACTAAATGAACGAATTGCCAAAAAAACCCTACAATACGGATATATTAAAAACTGGACCAGGACAAGAATTTCATTTGGAATAATAAGAGCGGCCAGTATGTGCATAAGAGCGACCAGAAGAAGGTTTGCTACTGGAGAGACCTTATTGGGATTCCAATAATTATGCATATCAGCAATTGATTACCATTCTTAGATAAATAATGGAGAGGTACTCTGAGGAGTAAACTGCATATACATTTACAAGATTGATTTAATTAATTGAAAGAGAAGTATATGCGAAGTTAGTGCTTATATAACTGTCATACTAACGCCTCCATCAACTTACTCTCTGTCTAGAGTAAGGCACTCCACCCCAGGTGCCAGAGCAATGACGCTGGCAGTGCGGCAGTCCTCCTTCAGCAATGCTTGCTCCCGAAGTAGTCTCCGCGGTTCAACACTCGCAGTTCTTGCTCCTCTGACGAACCTGGAAAGTCTCATATCAATTTGGGGTTTACAGAACCTTTTTTTGGAACTTCTAGCTGTCAAAGGTTTGTTTTTAAATGCGCCATGAATGAAATAGATTGCTCACCTGGTATCCTTTGAATGACTTTCACACTGCCTTGACTTAGGATGTAGAAGGTGTCTCCGCTAGCTCCTTGACGGACAATGTGATGTCCTGTTGGATAGAACTCCTGCAACATTAACATAAGTTTTACATTTCATAATAGAAGCTTTTACAACTACATTTACAACAACAGAGATTTTTTAGTTTATTTTAGACTGATAAATGTCAATACAAAAATGGTAAATTTCCGAAAAAATAAATAAGACATTCCTCCAGATTGATTGACGTTTAGCTATAAAAACGCTATCACCTCTGGCTACTCTAATTGGGTTATTTGATTCCTTTGTGTCGATAGCCACGTGGTAACATATCTGCTGACGTACCACTTCCAAGACGTCAGCAAGCTTGACGAGAAGGTCCGCTGAGAGGTTGTGCAGCAGCGGCACACTGCGCAGGAAGCTGACGTTGTCCTCCAGTCTCTGCAGTCCTGTGCGCATCATGATCCTCTGGAACACTCTGCGATCCAGCACCCATACCTTGGAGTCTCTCACCACTAGGCAATTCGATCAAGGAGATGATAGACAGAGCCCAAGAAGTTATGTGATGGAATTTTGTACATGGAAAACATGGGAAAATGTGCAAACGATGTTTTAATTAGGTTAATGTTCTAAAATGTGAAACAGTTTTCCTTGGAACCAAAGAGCCACTAGTGCTGCAGCGTTTGAAAACAAAATGTACAGTTTTATTGATGTAAGTAGCGCCGTAGATTTCAAACAACACGTGGTTCAATGGTTTGAGGTTTATCTAAATGATTTGATAGTTAATGATTTCTAATTACTAATCGAAAACTTTAATATAAGTAATTGTTTCGTTAAAAATACACAGTGTTTTATTTTTAAACTCCTAATAATACGATAGAATGTGCTGTAACAATGTTTTCTGTTTGTGTAATATAGGTGATGTTTATTTATGGAGTATTCAATAGATGGATCGGTTGACTCACTCGGTGTGTAAACTGTGAATGGGTTGTCTGCAGAGTGTTATTCATTTGAGGTTAGAGATCATTAGTCATTCGCTGAGATTAATGACACTGTTGTTCTGAGTAACGTCAAGTTTGAAGGAAAACAAAGTTAGCTCCTTTGATGTATCTCATCTCATCGCTCTCACTTATGCTCAAAGCTAGAAGTGAACCCAAAATACGGTATTGGAAATATTAAAAAATTTACTTTTAAATGTACATATTCGGCAATGATTTGTAAAACATACCAAACATGATTTGTCAATGATATCTAAGAAGCTATTAGGAACTCCACCGAAAAGATAGGTAGCTTTCAGAAGATTATGGAGATGGCATACCTTTATCCACGTGTAGAACTTTATTTAAACGTAAACAAAGTTTTCTATAAACTTATAGTAGGTCACAATTATAATAATCTAGCTGATGGGGCTTCGCCCCCAGACCCCTGGTATCGCTGTTGAACCAAGCACCTCGGCCTACGGCCTCGGTGCCCGCTTTATAAAAGTCGGCCATCCCGCCGGCCTATCTCATGGCTTATTTGCTTTGGACAAATTTTTTATTTCTTGCCCCCCTTTAACCCCCAAATCCATATATTGTGCCCCCGAACCCCAAAATCAGTAGGGTCTTTGGGTTAATGGTATACAACTATGTGTCGAGTTTCAAACAAATCCGTTGATATTTACTAATAAATACTAAAAAAATAAATATAACATGGGGAATTGGGGACCTCAAAACCCCACAAAATAAAAAAATCTATATAATTTTATTCGTTTCCCCACCCTCCACACACTAAGGACCATTTCTATTCAAAAAATCTGAATTACCCCAGCCAGATTCCGAGATCTCAACACTCCGGACAACCCTAACCGAAATACTAATAGTATAGATAATTCCAGAAAACATTGGAGCTAATTGGGCTTGTGTTTCAGAGCAAACTAATTACAACAATACTAATTACATACGATCAGCTGGTTGCTAAGACAACACAGGAGACTGATCAGATGTGTACAGTAATCAAGATCAAATATCGTAAGTGGCTTGAGTATCGTGAGGAGGCAAGCGTTGATCTAACACCCTATCACGAAATTGATAACATTCATAAACCCGCTATTCATGTTGATGGAATCTTGATACAGACTCATCTCACAAGTTAAGTTGCAGTTTTATCATAAACACAAATACAACAAGAATTATTGTACGTAAATAGTAAACTAAATGCTTGTACTACCTTAGAAACTATTAACTGTTGGGAAACCGCTAAAAAGAAACTTTCTTTTAAAATATAACATTTCATTTCAAATTACACCGTGGTGAGTGTCATGAGATTAGAAGAATAGGAAAAGTTGTATTCACAACAAATGAACGAAAACTAGTTTGAAATGTAAATAAACGACTGGACAGGTGTTAAAATAAAACGACTCGAATATCTAAAGTAAAAAGAAATGTAGGTAATAATGAAATATTTTTGGATGAAAACCGAAAATGTTATGACTAACCATTTAATTATTATGACTAACCACTTAAGTTTAAAATTGAAAATAAATGTAAGTAATGTCTCAAAGGTTTGATTACCATTATGATAAACATATCCGTAAAATGTTACAAAGATTCTCGTGAATTGGCTATTGTCTTCAGGAAATTAGTTTTACAATGCAATGACAAGGATCGCTAAAGAAAACTGTCTGGAGATATTTTGTGTCAGGAATTGACTATTTAGTCCAACTTAAATTATGAGCACTGTCAATACGAACCCCTGAGAACTTAATCGAGTAAACTTCCAGGTAATAGTTCTCAAATAATAAAACTAAATTACGTATTAAGATTAATTGTCATGTTTGTGCTTCATTTCGCAATTTTTCTAGATTCGATAGAGCTTGATAGCGTCTTTTTACTCAAACCCATATTCATTTACAAATATATCAGTTCATACTTTATACTGAATAGGCTACATTCATGGATAAAAACTGAAAATGTGATTATATAAAATTGGTCTGTTGACAAAGCTTAATTGAAGAAGTTTAACACCAACAATTCTTCTGATGAATGAAAATATAACTATTAAAAGTTTTACAAGGCTAGGGATAAAGTTATTCAGGAAAATTTGCATCTTGAGTGATCTACCTAAAGCTACTTTGGTAATATTCTCAGGGAATATCAAGCAGCAACAACTTGACACAACATTATGAGCAACTTGTTAATGTTGCGTACAGTACTGAAATAAGGTGTTGGAAACTGGCATTAATTTTTCCTATCATTACAGCCCACCTGACAGTTTAGTTTCTTGTGTCGTTTAAATAGTGTTTCACATTTAGAATGCAATTGGGCAAAACCTGACATGGCCGTTTTTTTAACATGTACACAAACTATTTCAAACATTAAAACAAATGTTTAAAAAATCAAAAGAAAACAAATGTATGTATTTTAAAATTTATTGATGTTTATTGTGTATGTATTTTGTATTAATGTTTATACAAAATATGAAGATAAAGTAACAGAAAAGTTATCCTGAAAATAAGTCTGAAAGGAAGTGTGTGGTTAAAATAGTATATTTCATCACTAGGTCCAACAGTGATACCTTTTGATACGAGGCAATGCCAAGGACCTCAATTGAACGAGTATCAAAAAAGAAACTTTCGGGACGAGTGATAAAATATACTATTTCAACCATAGGGAGTAAAAGACCATCGAAGCAATCCTTTATTTACCTGAGCATAAAATTGCAACTTGATGTGTCTGAAGCAGCTGTTTCAGAGCGAAATTACAAAAGGGTTTATTTTACGTCATACGAAGCTTGTTCATAGGAGGTTTTGTTCGTACATCTGCATGTGAAATAATGTGAAACATACAACTTCCGTCCTGCCTACAAACAGGCAGCCTTTAATCAGGTCATAAAGTGAACATAACTTAATAAATGGCGTATACTACATTCTATGATATCACCAAGTATTTCTTTCAGTTATATACTCGTAGTAGTTCCTAAATCCTCACCCCTGATGGAGGCAGTTCTGGTGCAGTTGTACAGGATTGCCAACTCTCCGAAAGCTTTCCCAGGACCCATCCGCCCGAGAACTTTGCTTTCTTTGATCACTTCAAACTCCCCTTCAGCCGACACGTACATATGTTCACCTGGAAACAATACAAAGTAGTATTCAACAATAGTTCAGCGTTATTTACTTGGAACGAAGCACATCGTAATTACACATTGTAAAGAGAAGCTAGAATGCAAAATTGTCAAAGAGTGTATGGACTGGTAGAGAAATAAAATTACGTGAATAGCCTGAACAATAAAGAAATAAATATTCAGTAGGTAGGATATGCATATTATATCAACGAAAGGATCACTATATCACTATTTGAGATGCCGACCACTCTCATGAGGGTATTTTAAGGCAAATATGTGGTGAAGGATGAGTGTGATGAGTGGTAGTAATGAGTTATGAGGTGTAGTCTTGTTATAAACAGCCGACTCTTCCTTAGAATGGGTCATTAATTAATAGCCCAATGACCAATTGAAATACGAGGACCAACGGCTTAACGTGACTTCCGAACCACGCAGGTGATGGTCTGATATGTCTAAACGATGGTGGGGGTTGATGCGGGTATCATCAGATGATCACTGAGACTATCTGAGCCGCTTTAGACCTATATCATCCTCAAAACCTGACCTCCATGAAGCTGGATTACAGGACCACGCCACGAGTCCCAGTCAGGTAAGGTTGTTTATAATCAGGTAAGGTTGTCTATAGGACTTGTACGGAAGGAGTTTAATGTGTAGATTAAATTGAGCTCATTTCGAGCTGAAACATGCGTTATTACGAGTACAATTATTCTGAGTTATGTTGAAACAGTGGAACTAAGCTAATGAATAAAATATAGGCTGGATAACTCTGCCATTTGGTGAACATTTGAATAAAAGCACCTATGATAAAATTCTTTCAGGAGGATTTCAAGGGCTGGTGTTTCTAGTTGTAGCAGTTTTCAGGAGAGACAGCAAACGACAGCTCCAAAATCAACACTTCACTTCGCTGCAGCTTTCTCAACAGACTCCTTAAAAATCAGATTTAGCTTTGCCTCACTTTTATAATGGTCCTGAAAAAATCTTTAAAAGTTAAAACTTAAACAGTGAATTTTCTTGGTCTAGCAGCCTTAAGCCGGAGGCCATTTCATATCCAATCCTTCAACGTCCGATCAAATCAATACGTTAGCTGCAAAAATAGAAAAACAATACCTATAGTTGAATTTCTTTATAATAATTATGTAGTATCCCAACCCCTATCATTACATTTCATCCGAGTCTATTATTTCATTACAGGTCTGAAGGTCCAACTGCCAACTTATTGTACACAGGAACACTGGTTATGGTATCAGGAAACAGCTTCTTATTGTAATTTTAAAATATTAAAACTTACACCAAATAATCCAATACAACTTGAATTTTTTTTTGGGCTGAAAACAACGTTTCTATCCTCAGACCAAACACCAACTGAAGATATGTAAAAAGGTAAAGGTAAAGTTTGTCTTGTTTAACGAGGCGAAGTTAGGACTACAAAGTCCTCTCTACCACTCAACCTCGACCTTTACCTAGCGTCACCGTATTAGTCACATTACAAATGTAAGTGGTGACTGCGGGGATCAAACCCGCGCCACCGGAGTGATGAGCTCCGGAGTCGCGTGCGATACCAATCCGCCACGGATCCGCTTAACATTGTATGGACATATAGAAACTATTTATAAAAATAGGTTATAAATATTATAAATTAGAATATTACAAAGAAACAAATGTTACCTCCTTTTGTTATAGTTATAGACTAATGCGAAGCTACTCACCGACTTCGCCCTCGCGGATGAGGTAGCTGTTCTTGGCGTAGTCCCTCGGGTACATGGACTCCACCAACTCCCGCACCTGACTCAGGTCCAGGTTCTTCAGGAAGTCGTTGTCCATGATGGCCTCCTTGATGATTTGCTTCGACCTGGACACAACACCAAATTATCCAAGCAGTTCATTAGGAGTGTATCTTAGAATATTCTATTATTATATATTCTGAGTAATATGTATTACTAAGACTAGTAACTACTTTAAAAATGCCTTTAACTGTAGACTACGATAAGTTAGTGTGAATTTTGCTTCGTAAGAGCTTTTTTACTGTCTACGCCAATGGCATTTTCTTATTTTTAGACTTAACCTAAGATTTTGTGGGCATTACCAAACGCTTTTTGGGAAAGCGGTCCAAACCCATGAGCCTGCGCTGGGAATCGAACCCGCGACCTTGCGCTTTGCAAGCCGTTACTCTACCCACTGAGCCACGGGTGCAGATTACTATAGCCACAGTTTTCCTGGTAGGTAGACAATTAACTTAAATTAACAATTAAATTTCAAAATGTAATTTAGTTCAACGTAGAAACATTCATTGTCATAATACTACTATATTAGCCAATTTCTGTAGAACAAACCAACACAGATTAAACATTTATTCCCAGCTACCTTCACAGGCGGGTGTAACATTATTTAACAAACTCCCCAACAGTCTGAAAATTATGAAAATGTTAAATAATTTAAAACTAGTTTAACACACGTACCAATTACAAAACAATTTACAGAGTTGATGATTTTCTGATTGGTGATTGGATCACTCAATAGGTATTCTGTTATTTGTTACTGATGGCTGAATTGTCACTAAATTTCAAAAATGAATAATTATTACAAACCAAATTTTAATTTAATTTAGATGTACTTATTTTCAACGTATTTGGTTGTCATTGTTATACCAAAACAATACAATTTGTATGGTTGAATAAATAAATAAAATAAATTATATCAAATTAATACTTTTATGGTGAACACTTTATTCGTAATTAAAGTATGCATGCTTTTTTATGTTATGCTATAAGAATAAATTATATTGCACGTTGTTTCCACCGACAAAATATACATAGCTTGGTGGGGCCAAAAGAATGTGACAAATTGTACAAATAAAAAATTTAAAAAACTTTACTGGTCTTGTTGTTTGAAATCACCCTCTTGGTAATATTACCCATATTGCTATTTCGGTCTGGAAAGCCAATACAAGTTATAACTTAAATCAATTTATAACGTGCGATAGTTTGATTTTCAGATAGACATTCAATTCAATTTATAACGAACTATTTAGTAAGGAAGCAGTGATAGTATTACAGCTCTCCCTTTTCTAAATACTCGTATTGAAATGATCAAGTAACTCTTTGAAGATTAAAGAACTAATTGTTTTGTCGTAATTTACTGAGTAGAACCAGTTAGTTCTAGTTTGTATTTAATTGTTTTAGTTGTAAAATTGGTTGAAAGCCGAACTTTTTCTACTATACGAAAGAAACTTATGACATGTTTCAAAAGACAAACACGCGCGTATAGACAGCGCGCGTCTGCAGAATGAATAGTCTGTAATGGCTGTAATTTTGAAGTAAGTGAATTCCGCGACGTCATCATCCTTTAAGCGGAGCTCAGAGATTGTTTTTCTACTGAGATGGCTCTTTACTGTAGGGCATTTTCAAAGCTATAATATGCTGCTTTCTAAGCTATGGAAATAGTATGCTATCGCAGGAACTTACTTCTTAAGAAATAATACCTATAAAATAGTAAATCTTTGAAAACGTCAAGGATGGCCTGACTCTTTATTAAGAGTATCAAAAATCTCCTCAAAATTTAACATCCCTCTCCCATTTAACTTGACCTCGTGTCAAAAAGTGTCTCACTATTTCATAGTGATGAAATATACTATTACTTAAGCTTCTTTATAATATTTAAATATTTATTGACATTTAGTTCTAATTATTATTTGCATCATGATTAAAAGTATTGTTCATCATTCGGCCAAAAAGTGTCTTTTGAACTTCGGTCATTTAACTTTACTTCATGTCAAAAGGGGTCGCTTTAGGATCTAGTATTGAAATATACTATTTTAAGTATTAAAATAATTATTCAATACATTTTCTTTACATCGAACCAAATTTGATGAACCTAAAGTTTAAGATATAGTATACTAGCTCTCAGAGTAGTACTAGCCTTTTGAACTGTCAGCTGAGAAATAAAAACAGAAGTAAATCAAAACGAGAAGCTGTAGACTAAATCACTATTTGAGATGCCGACCACTCTCATGAGGGTATTTTAAGGAAAATATGTGGTGAAGGATGAGTGTGATGAGTGGTAGTAATGAGTTATGAGGTGTAGTCTTGTTACAAACTAAGGCCGACTATTCCTTAGAAGGGGTCGTTAATTAATAGCCCAATAACCAATGGAAATACAAAGACCAACGGCTTAACGTGACTTCCGAACCACGCAGGTGATGGTCTGATATGTCTGAACGATGGTGGGAGTTGATGCGGTTATCATCAGATGGTAACTGAGACTATCTGAGCCGCTTTAGACCTATATCATCCTCAAAACCTGACCTTATAATGAAGCTGGATTACAGGACCACGCCACGAGTCCCAGTCTAGCTGTAGACTAGGCAAACTGTAGCCTGCATGTGTTAAAAAACAATCAAGATACGTAGTGTGTTTTTCATAAAATAAAATCGCTACCTTTATACAAATTTCTCCAAGGTAGGACCTTCCTAGGCTTTGGGGTTGACCCCAAACCCCGGGCTCGGTTTGGCTGATGACTTTCTCGCAAAATGGAACTCGGATCTGCCCCACATATCGAAACAAGAGTACATACCCGCGATTCACGTCAAATGTGGCAATTTTACAACGTCCGTGAAATTGTGTAGTCTCTAAAGAAATTACCTTTCTAAAATTAGTTTAAAACACTTTATTAAAGGAAAGATTAAATAACGCCACTTTGATTTACAATTAAACATTTGTAAAACTCTACACTCTTGCTATCTTGTGTAAGAAGTACGAATAGACCTTCAAAGTGATGGTCAAGTTACCATTGACGAAGATTCCCAGCTCAATATTGAAGGTAAACGATCAAAGCTGATTAGATGTTTGTTGTAAGCGTTAATGCAGTTAATATTGACTCGCAGGATAGCCAATAGCAAGTGATGCTAGGATAACCATATTATCCGTGTTTGTAATTTGCTCAATTACCTTCCCTGCCATCGCCATGAGGGCTGTCATTAAATCCACTGACGTCGACAGTTATTGTGGGTAACTTGTTTAATGTCCACAACTTGGTTTATAGCTGGAAACTTTAGTAATGTTACCCTTATTTACCATGCGGTGGTTATGAGGGTCATGACAGCTCCACAAACATTTGTGAATATATTAGCAAACTGTAGCGAACTGTAGCAAACAATTAAATTGGGTTAATTTTAAAATATACGTATCATCATTGAGTTTAATATAGAAGCCCAAGTGAAGTTAATGCTATTTACCTGTACGCAACAATCAGCATATTTCCGCATTGTTTGCATGGGGATCGACCTATTGTGCATAAGTTTTTAGCTTTGATTTTGAAGCTGATCGTTTTAATAGACTTATGCCATTTTTCAATTCAGCCTTAACCGGGGTTTAAAATTTAACCGGCGTCCAGCCAATAAACTGGATATTTTGAGGTTAAGCTGTTTCTTGTTTGATTTGCATTTTAGTGTTTTTAGTTGTAACTAACTTGTTTATCGTACACTATTAAATTCAATACAGAATGGAAAAGAACACCTTTATTACAGGAATAATCTTCAATAATTCATTACAGAGTTTGAACGTTGCATGAAAATGTAAACATTGCAGACTGTAAACAACAACCGGCAGTTAGCTAACCAGGTGGTTAGCAGCCTTAACTCGGCGGTTAAAATTAGGACTGGCAGTAACCAACAGGAAGAAGCTAGCTAAACGTTTCAGCGTGGTGTTCCCACGAAGGCTACTATGAAACATGGGTAGACATTTCAATTTGGTGATTCGATAAACCATAATTTTACCTTGTAAGAAGAATTTGTTTAACATATGAACTTACCTGAAGTCCTTGTCGAACCTCTGTATCTGGATGTCCGTGGCGGTCTGGCCGGACTGACTGCTCTCGGCACTCACTCCTTGCTTCTTGTGTGCGGCACCCCCTGAGCCAGGGGTGGAGGATGAACCCCCGTGTCCGTGTCCATGGTCGTGTAGAGAGGACAGGAAGTCCACCGCGAACTCTCCATCCGCCTGCACGTTAGAGGCTTGCTGGAGTACACTCTGGAACAAAGCGTCAAAGTGTAACTGGAGAAGTCTTTTTAAGTGTGTATTGTAAACCTATGGTGGGTTTGTCATTACGGTGTGATTGGACCTTGGGAAATATGATAAAATTCAAGGCGAACCGTAAGAGTATATAAACCCTCAGGGTTTCTTGGATAACGAGAAGGCAGACCTCCTTGCAGGAGGGCACTTATCCTGCTAATGGACCGGAACCGGCAGTTGGCATAGGTCCGGCTCTGGTTTATAATACTAAATTTTCAACAGCTCTGGGCAGAGTGCAGGTAAAGTTTCAAAGAAGAAGAGTCCTTTACGAATCAGGCCTCTACTCGTATATCAATTATATTATTATGTGCTAATATTTTAAATCACGTTTTAATGATGTCTTGTCAAATTAGAGAAATAAAATGCTATTTAGATACTAAACTATCTTAAGAATGTGTTGATGAATGCATGTTGACGATACTGAGATCAAAGAAGTCTACTCGACTAAATTTTGGAATACACCTTGATCTAGGGTTGACTTGGGATTGTCATGTAGACATGTCTGTTCAAAATTAGCTTCGGGCATTTATGTTTGAGGCAGCTATCCGATTCTGCCACATTCAGGTACTGATGACGGCGTATTACGGAGGCACCTACCCACACCTGTCTTACGGATTAGAGTTGTGGGTAATTGTTTAAAAACGCACTTTCATAGAGCTTTCATTCTCCAAAAGCCGTTCAGACAGTCGCAAAACTTCAAAGAAGAGAGTCGTGCAGGCCAACTGGAAATTGTTGACTTTACCCTACCTCTACATTCTTCAAACTTGTCTTCTTTCAAATCAAAATGTGACCCACAAGAGGAAGTGACATTCACTCTTATGAAACAAGAGGCAGGAGAACTATCGAACTGGAGACACGGAACGATAGTTCATGAACGTTTGCCTTCTCAGGCAGGAGTTCAACTAGTCAACCGGTTGCCAAATTGATTAAAAGTGCAAATGCCGAAGGCGTTCAAAGTTCTGTCTAAAAACAAATCTTGCCACAAAGGCATTTTACAGTACAGACGAGTTTATGGCACATAACTGGGAGACTGCAGAACCTAACGACGTACAATAGGAGGGCTAGAGTGGAACAATTCGAATGAATGAGAGAGAGGAATGAACAAAATGTATGTTTGAATGGGACCTCGATGTCAGAATGCAAGGAAAATTTTAGTTCAAAATAAATATGACGATTGCATAGCATGTTTATGTTTCCGCAATAAACTATTTATTTATTTATGTGTATATTTACCCATGTACATTACCGAGCTAAACGTTTCAGCGTGGTGTTCCAAAGCTACTATGAAACAAGGTAGACATTTCAGTTTGGTCATTCGATAAACCATAATTTTATCTTGTAAGAAGAATTTGTTTAACATATGAACTTACCTGAAGTCCTTGTCGAACCTCTGAATCTGGATGTCCGTGGCGGTCTGGCCGGACTGACTGCTCTCGGCACTCACCCTTGCTTCTTGGTGCGGCACCCCTGAGCCAGGGTGGAGGATGAACCCCGTGTCCGTGTCCATGGTCGTGTGACAGGAAGTCCACTGCGAACTCTCCATCCGCCTGCACGTTAGAGGCTTGCTGGAGTACACTCTGGAACAAAGCGTCAAAGTGCAACTGGAGAAGTCTTTTAAGTGTGTATTGTAAACCTATGGTGGGTTTGTTACGGTGTGATTGACCTTGGGAAATATGATAAAATTCAAGGCGAACCGTAAGAGTATATAAACCCTCAGGGTTTCTTGGATAACGAGAAGGCAGACCTCCTTGCAAGGAGGGGAGCACTGTCCGCCTTTAATGGACCGGAACCGGCAGTTGGCATAGGTCCGGCTCTGGTTTATAAGTCCTTGGGGGATAATACCTATGAGGCACATTGTCAAAAATGGACAAGCCTTTCAGGAAGCTCAACCGCCAACCGGCTCCTAAAAGGGCTTAGCAGGGCGCTCTCCAGTAGCATATTAAAACTAAAACGCTCTGACATCAGATTTGTAATATGATATTTAACTGGAAAATTGGGGTTGCATAATGGTAATACTCTATGTAGACTCTGTGAGCAGGCAGTAGAAACTGCTAGGCACATCCTATTAGAATGTCCCTCTCTGGAGATTAGAGAAGATGTCTACTAGAGGGGCGTAATTGGGAAAGTTCACTTGTCTGAGCTTGGAGGAGTCACCTTGAGGCTTTGTGGTCCCACAGGTGGGTCTTCCAGGCTAAGATAACCGGGGCAGTACAATAAACCTTTGGTTGACGTACAACTGGTTCACTACCAGCCCTACTTAATCTAATCTAAGACTATAAATAGAAAACCGTCGAAGCCTAAAAAAAAAACTAGCGAATAATAAACGTAATTATCAAAAAAAAATAAACAAAAATATTTATATAGATTTTAGAATATCGTATGAACACAATTGCCAGCGAATTTGATTTATTTTGTATTTATCTTAATGTAAAACACAGTTATATTTCAGACTAATGTGCTTCAAGTTGGTGAATATCGATACAATATAACAAATGATTCACTTTATACAAAACTTTGATCACACATTCAATACTTCAGCTTTGAATACAAGTTCATTACTGCGTCTTTGAATTGTCCTCTTCAATAGCAGTGTGAAAAATAAAAGTCCTTTTATTTGAATTATTTTAAACCGCTTTTGTTGATTTGTTTTAATTTATCAAATAAATAAAATATGTAGAGTAGGACAATTTAGTAATGACTCGTATATGCCAGTATCATACTCTTTACACTTTTAATTGCTTCCAAAACATCTCAGATTTGCTCAGTTCTCTGAAAATGTGGACAAACGGAATGGTTCCAAATTTTTTCAAATCGCGTTTAAGTGTGCCCACCTTGAAGTTTCTGGAAAAATCAAACAGGGCTGCATGGAGTACTTCTCTTTTGCTGTTTGTTTTCAACCTAATCTGTATCATACCAAAACACAACCCACTAGCTTTCCTGTTCACAGTCAATTTAATTCATATTCAAAATTTAGGTCTTAAAACAAATTACAAAAAGTCTAACTATGTTAATTTCCAATTAACATTATCATAACACTGATAATTATCAACCAGCAGTGGTTATTAACAGTTACTACAGGAAACCTCTTCCATAAAACTTTTAGGTGTCCACATTGATGGCAATTTAAAGTGGACTACTCATATCGACGATGTCTGCCGTAAAATATCTTCAGGCATTTTTCTACTGCGATCTTTGTCCTGGCATTGCAAGCCTAATGTCTTGAAAATGGCTTATTATGGATTGATATATCCTCATTTGTCATACGCTGAACAACACCTTCTCAAGGTTTTTATTTTACAAAAATTTCCATACGAATTATTTCTAAACTCAATTTTAGAGACTCGTGTCGTGCCGCATTCAAACAACTTCAAACGCTTACTCTGCCTTGTTTGTACATTTATGAAACTATAATGTTCTGCATTAGTAAATGTGTACTACAACAAGGCAGAGATATACATAGCCATGACACGCGGTACAGACAAAATTTTAGGCTGACTTCCCACAGACTTTGCTTGTATTAAAAGATTCCATCTTATGCAGGAGTAAAACTGTTCCATGCAGTTACGGAACAAATTAAAGATGTATCAAATCTAAAACGTTTCAAATTAACATTGAGTAAATATTTAGTTACCAATTCCTTCTACAGCGTGGGTGAGTTTATGGATCAAATAATTAAGCAATTTCATATCAAAAGTTTTAGCGAATTTAAAATTATGTGTACTCAAATAGTTGTTCCTTAGTTGAACACGTGCCTGCAATTGTCACTGTTATCAGTGACTTTATCTTTTTTTTGTTTAAAGATCTTGTAAATATGTTCTTGTTTTGTATGTTTTTGTCAACACAAAAATATTTGTACGTTGACAAATAAATTGTTATTGTTAAGTTTTAAATTACTAAATGCCGAGTTTTACAACAAATGTGAATACAAGAAGGATTAAAGGTGTTTGCTGGAAGGCAGGGCGCGGTTGTCAAAAGCAAGGGCAGTTGCAAGTAATTCTATTCAAGCACGAAACACTTGAATCCGATAACTGTAACAGCTCCCTCAGCTCCTGACTAAACCTGAGTACATTCATCCACCCTAGTCACTAGCATTAGTCACGCACAGTCTAACAATGTACTGTTCACATCACTAAATCACTATTTGAGATGCCGACCACTCTCATGAGGGTATTTTAAGGCAAATATGTGGTGAAGGATGAGTGTGATGAGTGGTAGTAATGAGTTATGAGGTGTCTTTGTTACAAACTAAGGCCGACTTGCCTTAGAATGGGTCATTAATAATAGCCCAATGACCAATGGAAATACAAGGACCAACGGCTTAACGTGACTTCCGAACCACGCAGGTGATGGTCTGATATGTCCAAACGATGGGAGTTGATGCGGGTATCATCAGATGATCACTGAGACTATCTGAGCCGCTTTAGACTCATATCATCCTCTTTCCTGACCTCCATTAAGCTGGATTACAGGATCACGCCACGAGTCCCAGTCATCTCATGAACACTAAGGGCCATGCATTATGTCATGAATTTGTCTAATGTTAACTATTGAAAAGTTTATCGGAGGCTGGATTCTGAAGTAAGCTTTTAAATAAAATGGGAAGCAAGATTAATGCATAACTACCAGTAACTTTCAGTTATAACCTCACTTTGTATACGCACACATAAATATACTATATCTCTATTTGAGATGCCAACCAATGAGGGTATTTTAAGGCAAATATGTGGTGAAGGATGAGTGTGATAAGTGGTAAATGAGTTATGAGGTGTAGTCTTGTTACAAATAAGGCCGACTCTTCCTTAGAATGGGTCATTAATTTAATAGATGACCAATGGAAATACAAGGACCAATGGTTAACTTGACTTCCGAACCACGCAGGTGATGGTCTGATATGTTAAAAACGATGGTGGAAGTTGATACGGTATCATCGGATGATCACTGAGACTATCTCAGCCGCTTTAGACCTATATCATCCTCAAACCTGACTTCTATGAAGCTGATTACAGGATCACGCCAAAAGTCCCAGTCATACATACTTGAACACATGGATAAACACGAATAAACATACTTAACTATAGAAAAAAGTAAACAAAAGCCAATTGACTGACACACTAAAAAAGGTAGCTCTCAATTTAGGTACCAAGCAGGTTAAACGACCGTATAAACTACTAAAATATAGGCAAAATCAAGGTTAAAATTGGTTTTTTTGTTATAGCTCTGAAAACGAATAAATACAAAATTAGGTTTAGTACAAAAATTGTTCATATACAAATGATTTTGACAATGATATGCAACATGCTATAAATTCGTGTTAAATGTTTTTGACTTCATGATAAAAGTCCTGTAATTTCAATGTTTACGTATCGATTTTGAGGGTAGAAATGTTTCGAAAACATGGTTGTAGCACATGCTTTTGCTCGTCAAAGTTTGAGAAACAATACGTAAACGCCATATTTTAAACGACAACATGTAAAGAATTGTTTGTCAAAATGTAGAGAATTGTATGTTCAAACCCTTTGGTTGAAAAGCACTACATTATATTTTTGGATTCTAAACTTATGTGGTTTGTCATAATTGAAATAAAACTTTCGGTTCAACCACAACGCAAAACAGTATTTAATTCATTATTATCAAGGTGTTGAATAGATGTAATAACAAAGTAGACGATAAAATATCAAGTACAGGACAGGAAATTTAAAGAGAGACAAGATTTATCCAACAGAAAAATCAAACACTTATTTAAACAATTTTTTAAAATATCGTGCTAATTTTAGGCCAATCTCTACAATAATCATATCGATATAATACACCATTACAAGTAAACCACATTATTACTATATTTGAACGGTTTCATGTTGTTGTATGTGGTGTAGGGAAATGTATTGGTTTTCTAGGTAAGGTGAGTAACTGTGTTAAAGACATTAAACTGAGTAACAGACATGAAAGCTAGGCTGAGAGTGGCGCCGCTTGTGCCATCACTGAGGATTTACTGAGCCATATCCATCGCGTCTACTTACTCTAATGTACTAAGTAATCGCCATTTTTACGAGTTTATACCATTTCATTCGTAGAATAGATTTTAGCGGATCCGTGGCGGATTGGTATCGCGCGCGACTCGGAAGCTCATCACTCCGGTGGCGCGAGTTCGATCTCCGCAGTCACCACTAACAATTCGTAATGTGACTAGTACGTTAACGCTAGGTAAAGGTCGAGGTTGAGTGGTAGGGAGGACTTTTAGTCCTAACTTCGCCTCCTTAACTTAACCTTTTACCTTTTAAAATACAGTTCCATAAGGCTTTCTGAAAAATTTCATAGCTAAATCGAAATCTTAGGATGAGAGGCAAACGCCCGACCATAAAAAACATCCCCTAATAACGTACTATAATAAAGGAAACCCTAACAGATTGTACCAAAGCACGTAAGAAAAACTTCAGCCGTTCAAAAGTTAGGAGGGGGGAGGCAATTGAACATCTTTAGGTAGGACGGACTCTTGGAGGATTGGTATCGTGCACGACTCCGGAGCACATTACTAAGGAGGTGCGGGTTTGATCCCCGCAGTAATGACTTACAATTTGCTAACTGACTTTGCGGTAACGCTAGAAAAGGTCAAGCGAGAGATCGTTCAGGGGTAGAGAGGACATTTGTGGCTCCAAATTCACCTCAACAAAACAAACTTGACCTTTTTTATAGTATAAAATTAAAGTACTTTGTTGTAAGAAGGCTGAATCGAGTTGCGGAGAGGGGTGGTTTAATTTGAATATGGTATTTAACAGTACGAGTACAAACAATTTCGACAAAACCATAGTAGAACATTAAACATTTATTGAGGTCATTGTACAATGGATTGTGTTGACACTTCATAATAATTATAGCTAATTTTGACACATACTAAATTTTAAAATGATAAAATCCCCGTACCGGGTTTGGCCAAATTATAGTTGTAAAATTATATTTATCTAAAAAGTTGTCTTGAAAGTAAAGTAGTGAGCCTTATCTTGATAATGAATATTCAATTTGAACTAAATGAACTCACCCACACTATAAAATGCTTTGTTCAGTAAGAATTGTTTTAGCTTTCTTTTAAAAATCTTTAAATCAGTTTCTGATCTAATATTTAGAGGTAATTTATTGTACAGTCTAACTCCAGCTACACAGGAAGTTGATCATATAGCTATTTCTTAGTTGATTGGCGTGCCTAGTATTGTGGGTATGGAGATTCGCTCCTGTCTCTAAATCACATTTTGTTAAACAAAAATAATTGTTTCCAAAATGTACATACAAGGTAGGGTCAAAATTTTAAGGGTTTTGAAAATGTCCTTACAAGGTTCAAAAATCTTGCCTTAGAAACAATTCGGATGGCTTTTTTCTTTGTAAAATAAATATGCGCCTAAAGTCTGAACATGCTCCCCATAAAGAAATTCCATAATTCATGTAAGGATGAATTAGACCAAAATAGGCAGTTCTTAAAGTCGCACAACTACAGTATTCAGCCAAATTTCGAAGTAGAAAGATACTTGATGCAGTTTTTGTACTAACACTTTCTATTTGTGAATCCCATGATAAATGTTTATCAATATGGATTCCTAGAAACTTAACTGTAGGCACGTCTTCAATGATATCTTCATCTATCATAAATAGAGGTGTACGTTCATTGTTATAAATAAATATAATTATAATTGGGATGGTGACTCGATTAGAAATGAACATAGTTTGACTTTAACATTCTTTAACTTATAGAAATATCGTTTCGATGGTGTTCTACTAACTCAGTCTGAAAGTTATCCAACTCTTTGTTGAAAAATTATAATTGTTTTTAAGACAGATCACAAGTGAGAGAAAATGTTTCAAAAGTTAAGTTGGGCAAAATAAGTTTTAAATTTAGATTGAAGCGTATCCATGTTTTGAAGCCATCTCACTTTTATCAAACAATTAGGTTTCCTGTCTTCTCAGCCCTGTTCTCAAACAAAGCTTGACGCCAGACCTCTGAAAGTCTGCCAAATTTCTCTAAACACAAGCGGCGGACCAACCAACTCTCTGTTATTTATTGTGATTACCCTTCTTCTCCATTTCTTTAAATGATTGTATTATCTTTATTTTATTCGGCTAAGTTTTAGATTTCGTTTGGACATATCATTATGAACCTACTAGTCGAACATATTAAGTTTGTTGACCCAAACTTTCGATTATTTTAAAACCGTTAGAAACTTATTCTAAAGTTGAATTTACTTTTACTACTTTAATAGACGGGTCTCTTTTTGACTAAGCCGTCTTAACATGCATAAATGTCTTTAAAATGCATACTCTATTAAAAGCAGCACTATAAAAGTTCTACAGACATAAAACCGTTAGAATACATAACACATCACTGTCTGTAAAAGTCTTGGTAAATGAATACCTTCTTTGAAAGTACAGGACCTCTAAATTAAATAAACATTGATCATTATTATATTCAAGTATAGCTCCACGCAAAGTGCGTATTCCTCTGTTTCCTTATATTAGTACAAAGTTTGCATGTTTGTGGTTAAAGGTTGATTGGTTTCCACTGTTGGTAGCAGTGTCTGCGCGTTTTGCATGTTTTATTCTATTTATGTTTTGTTATAACTTTTCTAAAAGCTGTTGTTATTTTTTGGCAACGTACTTCTTTTGCGAATGTTTAAATTTTTACTTCTTGGACATCTTTTTTAAGGTACTTTAGTTGGTGAACTCTTTTAATTTTAACGTGTTTAGTGTTCTTATATTCGGGAGCAGATTTGAGATTTGTCATGAATTTCCTTTTCCTTGAACGAAATCTGTTAACTTGCCTTCATGCCAATGCTTTGAGAAGTTCGTATTTCTTAAGGGAAAGGCATAAAAGCAAGTGTACAGATTCTTTTGGGAGTTGTTGTGTATCGAGCTAAAATCTGCAAAAGCTAACAATACTAACTTGAATGGTTAATTCAAACAGTTTTTTAACTTTTGTTTTCGTTATTCTCGAACTACTTTTTCCAAAACACAGTTGAACAACAAGGGTGATAGACCATCTCTCTGTCTAACCCAGGTGTCAACAGAAATTGTTCTCAGTTCCTCATAAATAATATTAATACGAAATGCGCACCTGAGTCAAACAGCTGTGTAGAAGAGTATACAGGCAAAACCGAAAGGTAAGAACAATTTCATAAATATTGGTCAACTTTTTATTAAATTTCCGTGTTTCCTCAATATTAATAATGCCAAATTTTCAGGATCTAGATGATCTTTTATAATTTGGAAGAACGTATCGGTGCTAATAGATTCATACGCAAACTAAATCATGTTATTGTTATAGGGTTTAAGTGATTTAATAAATCACTAAATCACTATTTGAGATGCCGACCACTCTCATGAGGGTATTTTAAGGCAAATATGTGGTGAAGGATGAGTGTGATGAGTGGTAATGAGTTATGAGGTGTAGTCTTGTTTCAAACTAAGGCCAACTCTTCCTTAGAATGGGTCATTAATTAATAGCCCAATGACCAATGGAAATACAAGGACCAACGGCTTAACGTGACTTCCGAACCACGCAGGTGATGGTCTGATATGTCTAAACGATGGTGGGAGTTGA
Organism: Matsumurasca onukii; assembly: GCA_018831715.1. Classification (NCBI taxonomy): domain Eukaryota; kingdom Metazoa; phylum Arthropoda; class Insecta; order Hemiptera; family Cicadellidae; genus Matsumurasca; species Matsumurasca onukii. Next base: position 11,344,945 of record CM032062.1, read on the forward strand.
TGCAGGTATAAAAGTTACGACAGTTGAAATCATTGCAACTGAGGCAAGAACGCCATCAAGTTCCCATTTCTGGATAGAACTTCTAAACTCATAATCTATTTAATAAAATCAAGCCAAATTAACCAAATTGTATACGATCTCAACACACTAAAAATTTAATTAATTAAATAGTTCCAAAACGTTTACTCTGCACGGAACTTGATTTAGCTCCTCAAAATACAAAAAACACTGAAAACTTTGCAGCTTGCGTAGAGAGGGACGCGGTACGTTGATTTAAGATTTTCCTTGTGCAATTGGATATGTTAATTACCCGAGCTTTTACTTGCGTAAACAAACCACACTCTCAAGCTCCACTGATTGGTAAACACACTTTAGTGTTTTACTTGCACCAACTTATCCACATTCTAAAACAATTTCAGTAATTCGAAGTAATATATGCTTTCTTAATTAGCTCTGGTTAAATATTTCAAGTACTAAAGGTCACTGACGATTAAGGAAGTGGTTAAGCTGCAGCTTTACCAACGCCGTTGGTTCGAGATGATATGACTGGGACTCGTGGCGTGGTCCTGTAATCCAGCTTCATGGAGGTCAGGTTTTGAGGATGATATAGGTCTAAAGCGGCTCAGATAGTCTCAGTGATCATCTGATGATACCCGCATCAACTCCACCATCGTTTAGACATATCAGACCATCACCTGCGTGGTTCGGAAGTCACGTTAATCCGTTGGTCCTTGTATTTCCATTGGTCATTGGGCTACTAATTAATGAACCATTCTAAGGAAGAGTCGGCCTTAGTTTGTAACAAGACTACACCTCATAACTCATTACTAGCACTCATCACACTCATCCCTCACCACATATTTGCCTTAAAATACACTCATAAAAGTGGTTGGCATCTCAAATAGTGATTTAGTGATACAGAGATGGTACTGACTAAGATGTGTCATAGTACTAAGTGCCTAGTGCCATAATGACTTATATCTAGCCATCATTTAATACACATTTTAACCGACTAATAGACATAATTGAACAAAAAGCCTGCTAGGCCGGTATAGGTGAGCTACTCAGAGAAAAATCAAAAGTGTCTTACCACTGTAAATCTGTCACCTTATGAACACCTACCACTGTCTTTCATTCTATTGAGAACATGTTTCGGGGAATGATGGAGTTGGGGTACGTTACTCTCAGAAACCTTCACAGATGCGCATTATCAATAAGTGATCACATCGATTTATATATTTATTCACATCGACTCAGATAGTCCCACAGTAATAGTGGATGACACTGAGATCGAAGAGGTCTACTCAACTAAATTCCTTGGAATACACCTTGATCGAGGTTTGACTTGGAATACTCACGTAGACCACGTTTGCTCAAAACCATCCTCAGGAATTTATGTTTTGAAAACTGTCCGAATACTGCCCAGGTAGGCCTACTGATGACGGCGTATTTGGGTAATTTACCCACACGTATCCTACGGATTGACTTTGTGGGGAGGTTGCACAAAACAAATTGGTCTAGGATTTTTATTCTTCAAAAACGAGCAGTCAGAATAATCGCCAAATTGCGAAGGAGAGAGTCGTGTAAGAGGCATTCAAAAGTCTAAAACTGTTGACTCTACCTTGCCTCTACATTTTGGAGACGTGTCTCTTTTTCAAATCAAAAAGTAATACCATAAGAGGAACAGACGTTCACTCTTATGAAACTAGAGACAGGGACAACTACCGAACTGGGAGACACAGAACGGTAGTTCATAACGTTTGCCTTCCCAAGCAGGAGTTCATTTCGTCAACAGACTACCAAATTCGTTCAAAAGTTCCCCTGAGCCTAAGGCATTCAAAGCTCGTCTTAAAACAATTCTGATTTCTCAAGCATTTTATGATACAGACGAGTTTATGGCATTCAATTGGGAGACCCTATGATTCGCTGACTGAATAGGGACTAGAGTGGCTACATTCGAATGCATGGGAGAGAGTGAGTGTAAAAACTGTATGTTTGAATGGGATTTAGATGTAAGAATGCAAGGAAAATTTTAGATACTCAAACCTTTGACGATTGCGATACATTTATTGTAAGTCAATATGTATGTAGCCTATGAACCATAATATTAAACCTATGCAAAGCCAAAATATTAGGCCTAGAAACTTGAAATTTTCTTGTATCGTGGAATTCCTACGCTCACAAAAATTAATGTTGACGATTGCATGACAATTTTTGTGTAATTAACAATTTACATTCAAATAACAGCGACAAAGTAAATAACAAAGGAATAACAAAGTACACAATGACACACGCACCACACAGCCACAACCTTGTTCTATTTACTGCGGGAACATGCATTAGTATACGGGACTATTGATTGAAGCCATGTTAGATTCTTGTCACGCCGTGGTGCGGCGGTATACGGGTGCGTCAATGCCGCACCATGGGCACCGCCGCACCGACGCACAACACATTTCTGTGTTTAGATGTGACACGTTTAAATTAATGATCAGAAAAAGTGTCTTAACTTTGGTTTCCCTCAGTTTAAGAAACCTCTACGTTGTTTGACTTACATAGACAAGTCGTTTTTGAGTTTGAAAAATAATGCAAAACTTTAAGTCATATGTTTTTATTATAATGTTTTGGATCTCAAATTAGACAAACTAAAGCTGCTACTTATTTAAGTTTAATAATTTAATAAAATTATAATACGTACAAACACTGGATCGATACTGGCATTAAACTTTCTTTGTTACTACGTTATGTTGATGTATTCTAATGGAGAAGTCACACTAAGCTTTAGTAGCAGCTACTGGAAAAACATAAAATCGGCGGAATGTCAACATTCACAGCTTTTTCGTTCAAGGGTAAACAATATTGACATGCTGCACAATTCACTCTTGTACCTAGTTACTGCTTTTCAAGAGTTTTAATGCAGTATCTATTACCTGCTAAATATTTTAAAAATTATAACACGATTTACACTTGTATAGCTAGTTAACTCGGGGGTTTCTTCTTCCAGGGGGAATTAATGTGGATCTAAGGATTAAAAATTGGACACAATTCTCATATTAGCTACATAGTTTGTGTTCAAGGTAAACAACTGTGCATCATTTTGAGAGTTTACCTTGGTTTCCTCAATAGAGAAGAATTAGCCCATGCCATCTCGCCAAGACGAAAAAAATAATTACGAGCTAGAAACTCAGTAAAATAGTTAATCAAATATGTTTTTAGGTAAATCTTCTACACCAATGATACTTATAATAACCTTTCAGTTTGCTTTAACATTGTGTTAATTTAGTTTAATCTCAGGTTTAGTGTATAAGTTTTCATAGTTTTAAACTATTGTTTAAATGACTAACGAAAATAGCTATTGATTTTATTTCTAATTAATCTTATGTTTTATCAGTAGATTTATCAGCCAAGACTAATTTAGTATAACCCACCATTGTAACCACACAGTCTACCTGACGTTAGGGACGTAGAATTCATCGCATTAAAAGCCTGTCACATCATCACATGATAGTGTCCTGCCTCTCCCCTTCATGTGTAATTGTATATTAACAATGGACCTCCGTCAGTACATCATATATGACTAAACCCAGGGCCGTCACGCTAATGTAGCAGTCTCACTTGCTGCTTGCTAGATACAGTTCATCAGATATGACTAAACCAGGGCCGTCACGCTAATGTAGCAGTCTCACTTGCTGCTTGAGATACAGTTCATCATATATGACTAAACCCAGGGGATGTCACGCTAATGTAGCAGTCTCACTTGCTGCTTGCTAGATACAGTTCATCAGATATGACTAAACCCAGGGCCGTCGCTAATGTAGCAGTCTCACTTGCTACTTGCTAGATACAGTACATCATATGTAAGCTAAACTCTCAGGGCTGTCACGCTAATGTAGCAGTCTCACTTGCTGCTTGCTAGATACAGTTCATCAGATATGACTAAACCCAGGGCCGTCACGCTAATGTAGCAGTCTCACTTGCTGCTTGCTAGATACAGTTCATCGATATATTAAACCCAGGGCCGTCACGCTAATGTAGCAGCCTCACTTGCTGCTTGCTAGATACAGTTCATCAGATATGACTAAACCCAGGGCCGTCACGCTAATGTAGCAGTCTCACTTGCTGCTTGCTAGATACAGTTCATCATATATGACTAAACCCAGGGCCGTCACGCTAATGTAGCAGTCTCACTTGCTGCTTATAGATACAGTTTATCAGATATGACTAAACCAGGGCCGTCACACGCTAATGTAGCAGTCTCACTTGCTGCTTGCTAGCTTCCTGATTTATCAGATATGACTAAATAGGTGATCACGCCAATGTAGCAGTCTCACTTGCTGCTTGCTAGATACAGTTCATCAGATATGACTAAACCAGGGCGTCGCTAATGTAGCAGTCTCACTTGCTGCTTGCTAGATACAGTTCATCAGATATGACTAAACCCAGGGCCGTCACGCTAATGTAGCAGTCTCACTTGCTGCTTGCTAGATACAGTTCATCAGATATGACTAAACCCAGGGCCGTCACGCTAATGTAGCAGTCTCACTTGCTGCTTGCTAGATACAGTTCATCAGATATGACTAAACCCAGGGCCGTCACGCTAATGTAGCAGTCTCACTTGCTGCTTGCTAGATACAGTATATCAGACTCGACTAACATTTTCTATGACTACATTTTCTGGGGCCAGACACTGTGCTTATTTTTAAGTTGATTGATAATACGAAAAGTTCATTTTAAAATTTCGCTGAGAGTAAAATTACCAATGCAACAAAACGATAGATCGATTCTATCACACCAGAAGGTCATCTGATGTTCTCGCGATACTCCCCGTCCCCCTAACCACTATAACGATCCATTCCACCCTTGCCTTTCTTGCAAGCGACAGTATTGCTCCGATCACTGGAGCGCCCTTTAATTAAAAACACAGCAAGTTTCATCAGTTTAATATCAACCGATTCATCAGTGTCACTCTCCTTCTGGCATATCGACTAAATACATAGCAGTCTCCAAAATAAGAAGAGGTTATGTTCGTCCATTATTAATTCACTCGATTACGATCAGAACAAGAAGTGCTTTTATTCAAAATTTCTATCTATAGAACTAAACACTACATGTGAGCTGAACACCATTACATAACTATCAAACTATTTAATTCTATTTTCAAACAGCAGGACATAAACGTAATTTAAATGAAATTCCCTAGAGAGAGGGAGGCATGATTATTCAACAGGTTATATGTCGACGACACTCGCTGAAAGAATGTTGAGAGGCAGAATGGTATTAATATATCTGTTTTTATTTAGGATAATTAAAACTTAAACCAACTGAAATGCAAACTCAATTGATTACATGATTTTTTAACTGTTTTTATTAAATGCTACCCTTTAATCAATATTTGTTTAATGCCTGCCTGCGTAGTTTAATCCATCAACCACTATTAAAAAGAAAACCTTTCTAAAGTTGAAAGGTTATAACAGTTCAAGTTAAGGGTAGACTTTCTTCGACTTATGATTACTGGAAATCCACAATGAATCTTTTAATTATACACTTGTAAACTAGCAGCTTATTTCTACAAGTACAATAATTGTCTCAGTTGCCTCATCATGTTGTCTGTGGGCAATACACCATCGCTCTTGGGGAAACCCTAAGTGCCTTTGCCGGGATTTGAACCCACAATCTCTCACTAATCATGACAGACCGACCCTCATTCCTAGGGTACGAACACAAACTGCAGTCAGTCAAATCCGTACTTCCATGATAATGTCGATATAATAATAATAGGATAATACCGATGATAATAATACATGTAAACTAGTGAGTTTACATTGTCATTCTTACAGACTAGGCTTTAGATAATCCCTCACCCTGTAGAACCAGCGGATCCATGGCGGATTGGTATCGCACGCGACTCCGGAGCTCTTCACTCCGATGGCGTGGGTTCGATCCCCGCAGTCACCACTTACATTTGTAATGTGACTAATACGGTGACGCTAGGTAAAGGTCGAGGTTGAGTGGTAGAGAGGACTTTGTAGTCCTAACTTCGCCTCGTTAAACAAGACAAAATTTACCTTTAACCAACGGATAATTAACACACATATTTATTTGTTGTTATTGGTGATTTATTGTTTGTGCTGATGAAACCGGTTTCTCATCTCTTATACAACCAATAACGCTGAAAGTGCTGGGATTTGAGTGTCTGCATGCAAATAAATCCAACACACGAGTCTCCACCTGGCTGATATGTGAGTCAAACAGGCTCATGCAAGTTTAATTCCCACTCACAATGTTATCGCAGGTAAAGATGTGTTTGAAAACCATTCTGGTACGTCAAAGTGTACAAAATAGTGTCTTTAAAATATTCAAAACACATCATATTTCAAGAATTAGTATTTAATTTCGATCACGAGCATAACTCTCTTCGGTAGTGGCCTTTGAAAAACACCTAGTTAAGTTGAATCAAAATAGAAAACTTTGTAAACAAAGGTAAAAGTGTTTACATTAAAACTTTAGGTACCCAAGTCACATTAGATTGTGTTATTTTACGTGATACTGTAACCACGATAATGTATTATAAATACATTTATCACATAGCAAGAGGTTTATAGACTGTTAACCCTTGCAAGCCCACTTCACTGGCACTGGTGAAGATGTAGCAGGATAAGCAACGAAGCCACACACACTTCACACTGTAGGAGTGATGTTTCGAAGATCTGTTTGTGGTGTCTGGGGGTTTAGTGTTATTTCTCAAGTTATTAGACTTATAAGAATTAGAATCAGAAAAAAAAGTTTCTTAACGAAAAGTAAGTATATAAATTGAAGGAACTGTCAGGACTTTGTATCTTTGAACACCTAGCAATGACCAGTACTGAGTTATTCCTACTGTACTGATAAATTAAAGTTAACTTGACGGCAATTAAGCAAAATCTTTGGGGTTCAATTTTGATTGGTCCTAATATTTTTCTAAACATTTTCCTTTCTCACTACTTTCCACTGCTCCAAATACGGCATACTAGTCCTGTAGCCGAAAGGAAATTAATAATGTAAATGTGAATAAGCAAAAGTATGTTTTGAAAGGAAACCCATTGAAAATGTGTAACTGCCCTCGTTTATTAATTGTCAGATTTCATACCATGTGAGTTTTATAGCACGATTGAATGCAGGACCCAAATCTGTTTTATATAGATTATGCTACAGAGAGAGGATGTGCGAGTACTGTGTACAGCAATGAGATTCTGCGCAGGCCACCGACTACGCGGTAGATCTATATAGGTACCATATACAGGGTGTTCATGAAAGGGTGTCACAAACTTTAGGATTATGTTTATAGGACTAAAATAAAGAAACAAGAACAACGTTTATTTGAAAAACGCTTCGTTAGACTTGGTATTCTTTTTATTTTGACCATATAAACCTAATGCTTAAATCTGGGACACCATTTTATGAACACCTGTATATAAGAACTAGGATTTCTGCTGTATAAAGGAATTCTGGTTTGATTACTGTGTCGCAGTGTCTGAGTTATGCCTACTAGAGATCGATTTCTTACTGTAAACGTTCTCAGTTCTGTCTAAGTTTTCATCTGTTGGCAACAAATTTCGTTTAGAAAACTTTCAAGCCCTGCCTCTTGAATTCCTCTCCAAGGTACTTCAATCGATGAACTGATGAAAATTTAACCGTATTCAGTGTTCATGTATAGTAGAACAGATTTGAAATATGTTTTCAAACGATATCTGTAACAAAAACAGGTTTTTATTACCTCCGTCAATATCCAAAATGTTGCGTTGAGGGTTGTTACATCCCCGGGACGTTTCGATGTAAGGACATCATCGTCAGACGTGCAGTCTTGTTGAAAATGCCTTCGTTGTTAAAGATGAAATTACATGAAGTTACAATACGACGAAACACCGAAATAAATTAACATAATTACAGTTCACATTACAAAACAACGAAATAAATAATTTAACACAGTTTTTAACGAGTAGGCCTAGAAGAAACGTCCGGGGATGTAACAACCCTCAACGCAACATTTTGGATATTGACGGAGGTAATTAAAAACCTGTTTTTGTCAAATTGATATCCAAGGGGCAAACAATGAATTTTTATTATATTTATGATATCTGTAAACCTACTTTTTCTGAAATGTCCTCGATAAGTTCGATTGATTGCACCAAGTTTATAACATTACATAAAGTATGTCATATCTTCAAGGCTAGTCGATCATAGAGGTTTACCCTTTATGTGAAGGTTTTGTTAGTTGTCACGCTGACACTATAGGGAAGTAACCCCCTCAACCCCAACCCACCTCCTCACAACCACTACATCTTGACAACCCCTCGACAAACGGAACTCTTTTCTACACTTGTCCTAATCACTCTACCATTGTTCTAACCTGGATAAGAATGCTTGCCCGTTTATTTTAAGAGAGTCATAATTTTCCTGCGATGGAAAAAGTGAGGAAAATAGCGTACTTATGTACTTAGGCGAAGTAGTACTTGTATGTACTATTCGCGGAAGGGAGAGAATTAGCAGAAGTATTTGGAAACAAAATTGTATACATTCAATTTCAAATAGAATGTTGCTATACGTTTTGACTTGAAGTTTATACAGTCTAACCTAAGTCTTGCCTTTTATAAGTAGTATATGAAAATATGTGCAAGATAAGTTGAACACTAAACTATAATAGACGATATGAGGCAGACATTGTTCTAACTTAAGTTCAAACATAGTCTAACAGTTCTAGGTAATGTTTTCTGCCGATTAAACCCCCCCCATTAATGTAAATGTGAATACACATTTCTAAAGCAAAAGTATGTTTTGAAAGGAACCCATTAAAAGAGAGGTAATGTGTAACTGTACCAGTTTATAAATTGTCAGATTTCATACCATGGGAGTTTTAGAGCTCGGTTCAATCCAGGACCCAACTTAAGCTAAGGGGGTCCCAAAAACTAGTGGGGTCATCATTTAAATCCAGCTGGAGGCCTGGGGGTTCACGGGGAGACTGTAACATTTTATCTTCGAAAAGGGCAGTTTGAACCAATTCTGATACAAAAACAATCAACAAAAATCGTACTAATATGCTAACCATAGAAACCATCTATGCACCATGATTTTTTGGGATTATTTATTTGATCATCCAAAATTTTTAGATTGTTTACCACTAGATACTCTGTAATATGGCTAGCCATTTGCACGATCTTTTCCATAACATTCAGTGTTTAATTGTAATTATCCACAAAAAAGGCAGTACAGCACGACCTTCTGTTTTCAGTGACAATCTATTGAACTTATTTGTGCAATCAATGCATTTAAGTGGATTTTTAAGAACTACTGTATGAATTACAGCAGTTTCCAAAGTAGTTACCTCTGGATTTAGAAATATTGCTAAGTAGTCTGATAGTTTCAGTATTGTGACAAAATCCCGAAATATTTCGGTACTTCAAAGACACGGGGTCCGGGGGGCTCTCTACCAAAAACTTTACCTTGGAAAAGCACAATTCTTAATTTTTAAGGAGTTCTGACCCATAAACCCATCTTTTTTATACTAAAAATCGTACTATCGGGTTTTAGTTTGAATTTTTCACACTTTAGGGGTCACTCATCTTCACAAGGGTCCGCCACTGGTGAAGAGTCGCGTTTTACTACCCAGTATAAATAATTTTACGGTCACGTCTAGTTGGCATTTACTATATATATATACAGTAAAATATACAGGAAGGCTGGACTGAAAATGTGGAGCGGAAATGCAGATAACATGACAATGGACGGTGGGCAGATAGCGTAGACACGGTGTCCAAAGTGACGGCCTGCAGCCAGGAAATAGGTCAACCTTACCCAGGAATAGATAATATACAAGGAAAGTCATGATGGTAACTCTAAATACACGTTGAAAGAACTTGTCAGTTAAGTTGAAACATCTGAGTAAAGCAAGGACAAAAGTTCCCTTTTTGGCTGAAATAAACTACTCGTTTATCGTAGTTCTTATCGCAACTATCATTTTGAAGCTATTAGCACAGAAAATTCAGAGAAAACCCCTTGTTATCTCTGCTATTAGATATCTAATACTGTAGTCAGTCAGTTCTAGTAAAAGTTCGGATTGGTTTCTGTCGAACAATACCAAAATTATTGCGTACATTTCTCGAACTAACATTGAATAGTTATTAATAGCTAACAATATCACACGCTCAGACCATTCTCTGCCATATATATTTTATATTAGTGTTATGCAGGAAAATTATACCTCTGGTAAAGGTGTAATACACTTCAGTAGTGTAGTAGATGCAGTGTTGTAACAGAGGTGTAACCTAGGCTACATTGTGAGCAGTAGGCTACGTTCCACCACCGACACTTCTGTTTTATAACCTCTCTGATTTCCCGCAATTGTGGCAGGGATATTGCCAACAGTTTACAGCCTCTGTCTGCCTGGAGGATTGAAATATGGAAGAGTAAAAGTATTTTTGACTCTTTGAAGTTTGAAACTAGAACATTAGAAAGGTCCTTTTCTAAGTTCTGTGTGATATAATTAGGTTTTCACCTGAAGACGGGATCAGATTGCAGATCCCGAAACGTCGTGATCCTTTTGTTCATAACGATGGAAAATGTCCGCAATAATATTTTTTGACAGTCTGCTCTAAAAACAGCTGCTTTAGACACATGTATTGACACTGCTAAAGTGTCATATTTATACCTAAGTACATAAAGCATTGTTTTGTTGATATTTCTCTCCCTAGGAAGAAAAAGATAATTTTAATGATCTTTTTGTGGCATGTGCATTGGCTGTTCTACGAGTTTGTTTTGATTGTTTTGAATTTCACACACATACCTATAGTAAATCAGTGTAAGAGCTGTTTATTCAAAACATTATAATTCAGACTGCTGAGTTCAAAACAATGTTTACTTAATTTTCCTATAATTCACTAAATCACTATTTGAGATGCCGACCACGCTCATGAGGGTATTTTAAGGCAAATATGTGGTGAAGGATGAGTGGTAGTAATGAGTTATGAGGTGTAGTCTTGTTACAAACTAAGGCCGACTCTTCCTTAGAATGGATCATTAATTAATAGCCCAATGACCAATGGAAATACAAGGACCGACGGCTTAACGTGACTTCCGAACCACGCAGGTGATGGTCTGATATGTCTAAAGTTGGTGGGAGTTGATGCGGGTATCATCAGATGATCACTGAGACTATCTGAGCCACTATAGACCTATATCATCCTCAAAACCTGACCTCCATGAAGCTGGATACAGGACCACGCCACAGTGAATAAACATAACTTAACTTAGTGAATAAACATATCGGTGAGTAATTCGAACGCAGAACGGGTACGTCAACTTGTTGCTTATATTTAACTTCTTTTTAATTTTTGATTGAGTGACTTTCACACAAATACAAGTTTAAACTTAACAAAACGACAGGGAATTAGCAAGTGAAATTGTGGAAATAACATGCCTTCTGATGAATATTCAGATACCCAATGATCACAATCAATACGGCAGAAACACGGTATTCCTCTTTTAAATAACGTCTTTTGGACTCGAACTGGAAACTTTAATAGCTTTAACAATATCTAAGAATATTGTTACAGTGACTTACCTTTTACCCAAAATATTGACGTCGTTATGCTGGTCCTCGAATATTTTAGGTATTACATACCTATTTGAGTCCATCCACATGTTTATATTCAACTCTAACATTTATAGACACTGAACTCTTTATATATGCTTAGGTTGAGTCAGTCTACTAAAATGACTGGTGTGAATTTCAATATGGTTCAAAACCATTAAAACGAAACCAGATGGTCTCAGTGATCATCTGATAATAACCACATCAACTCCTGTCGTTTAGACATATCAAACCGTCTGCGTTGGTTCGGAAGTCACGTTAAGCCGTTGGTCCTTTATTTCCATTGGTCATTGGACATGATGTGGCCATTCTAGAAGAGTCGTGTAGTTTGTAACGAGACTACACCTCATAACTCATTACTACCACTCACCCACATATTTACCTTACAAAATACCTCATGAGTGGTCGGCATCTCAAATAGTGATTTAGTGATTAAGTGACGACACTGGCATGTTTCAGAAGAAACACCTCATCCATTAAATGTATAAATCGTGATTGCGGGCAATAAAGCATTGCATAGCGACAAGATTAGCCTTGTAATCAAAATTTCATATCCCTAAAGTCTTTAAATTAGTTTTAACATGTCTTAGTTTCAAACATATCTATGTTTTGAAAACTATCCTTTAAATTTTGTGTTATTTAAATTGCTTAAATCACTACTCTAAGTGTGCGAAGCAGGTGGTTTAAAATAATCAAGTTACACAAAGTGCCCTATTTTTCTACACTTTAACAGTTTTGAATCTTCACAAACCTAGCTTGATGCAACTATACATTGAAACTTTCCCTCTCTTCTACAACCTGGGACAAGGCAGGTGCTTGGATTAATAATGTGTATGAATCACGTGGATGCTTGTCACGGACGGTTTGTGGGACATTTCCCGTTGGCAGCTTTTCAGTTGTCAGCACTGGGTGCTTGCTGCAGTAGTGCCAAGTTGTCTGCTTCCTGTTCGCTAACATTCTCTGAACATTTTAAATGTTCCGATTTAATACAAGTGATTTTAGACATCTTCGATGTTTATAAACCCTTAGAAAGCAATTTAAGGTATATTACCTAGCTGTATATTGAAGTTAATGGTCATCCTAAATAAAACTAAATTTACGGTTCATTTTGTTGCTTAGAAACTGATATAACGCGCCTAACGTATATCTATGTTGTTTTACGCCAGAGATGTAGCAAGACATATGATCTTTCAGAATAGAATAAAATAATTCATCTCTTTGGAAGAATAAACAATAGCAGTCTGACAGAATATGTGAATACATAGATTTAACCTTTGATTGATGGTTCCACCATCTTTTGTTGGTTTATTCTCAACATTATTGTTGCGACAGTTTCTCTTCGCTGTAGAAATGGTTACATATTGATTCGTTAGCATCAGGCATTTAGGCGTTCTGCATAATTTGGTAGAGGATTAGAGGAAACCGTTACAGCACTATCTTACTTTACAAATATCTATGTATGTAATAAGAAGCGTTGGGTTTATGATCGAATATTACGATTATCGTTATTACAAAACAATGTTTTCCGACTTGTTGATGAGGTATAAGGTTTAACAAAGCAATCATATTTGAAACTTCAGTGAATAATGAAAACTCTTTACCTTTCCTGAAATACTAATACACTAAAGGCTGGCATAACTTGGTCTAATGGTCAGTTCGATTAAACTATTTCGAACATGAAATACATTTTCTGCAAACTGTAAGCTCTGTTCAGTCTATTATTAATTCGTTAAAAATTTAAATAGAGAACATTACAATCACCAGGCAACTTATTCATCGTCCAGACCTCTCTCACTACACATTGCACGACACAAAAGACACATTAAATTTTACCCAAAGTCCATAGATCAAACTAACATGTCGACCAGAATCCCGAAGCTGAAGACATGCTGTGGTCTCCCCTGGGCGAGAGTACCAAGGCTATCGGGTGATGGAACTGCTGACATCCTACTTCGGAACACTCTTCTTCTTGGTAGCGTTGGATCTTGTGGGTGCAGACCAAGGCAGGACCGCCCCGAACCCAGAGGATCTTCAGACCGACGCCTTCATCGGCTTCGTCATCTGCTTCTTCAACGTCTGCCTCGCGACTGCTCTTCTCCTGGGAGTCTACTATAGGAGACGCTTGCTAGTACAGATCTGGGTGATCAAATTCTTTTCTTTCTGGCCACGGTTATTTTGTTTGTCCCTACTCTCTTTCTCCATTCCGGTCCTATGCCAATATTAACTGTGCATTTCCTGGTGATACGCTTGTACAGTATATTGGTAGTGAACAGCTTTTATCGAGAAATATACTAAGCAGACAACATTTTTGTCAACACTTTTTTATAAGCAGTTGAACTATTGAAGTAAGATTGTTGCTGAAGTTTTAAACGCATAGCAACCGAAGGGACTTTTAGGTCGCCAAATAACTCAACAAAATAGTTTCTTTAATGATATAGCACTGGTAATTAGCATGCAAGTGCAGTATTCTGCACATTATGCAAATTACTTAATACAATAATCAGAGACTAAAGCTTTCAAAAGCAATTGTGAACCCTCCGGGACAGGTTTATAAAATCTTCCATATTTTTATCATGCAGGTCTTGGAAAGCTGTGCGTGCGTTGTTAGGACGTTTTCTGTCCTAAAGTGGCGTCTACCCCAGCTATAAATCTACCCCAACCCATAAAGATCTTTAATGATCTTTCCCGATAAACTAAATTTGTAGCTGAGTTCAGAGATTAAAGAAAAACCCCACAACATGATTCCATTTTTACATGATACAGACACAAAACCAAACAATGTTGTAAAACAACCTCCAGAATCCCAGCACTAGCTGCAAAATGTGTATATATATGCGTGTGTACGGTTATTTATGTACGGTTGTGCTCAAACTTGGCTGAGTCATTCCCATAAGTGACAAGGGGTCACACGTGAAGATTACAAGTGTTGATGGTGCAAGACCCCCTGGGACCTGAGTTGATTGTTTGTCACAATTCTTCTCAGTTCCTGCTGAGCAGTTATTAGCTCCTCAGTGCAACATGCACAATGAACATTGTGCTAATCACATGCTCCTCAGTGCAACATGCACAATGAACATTGTGCTAATCACATGCGTGCTTTTCGGTATTGTGCGCCAACTCATTGTATGCAACTCGTTGTACTGGAACCATTGCGTGTTCACTTAATTGTGGTTAACTAAATCAAGTTAGGTCTATTAGCTGAGCAGGTAAGGGTTTGGCCGTGGAAGTTCAAATTACAAGGTAGACTCAGTTTGAACGCAGCTTCAAGAACAGCTTTAGCCTACGTTTTCCCGCTTGTTTGTGCATCTCAGTTATATACGGGGTGGGTTTTTAATGTCCCCTCCACCACTTTAACTTTTGAAAAGGAAGTATTTTTAAAACCCTTTAGGATATGTTTATACAATTCTAAAGTTTGTTTTAACGTACTTTGCGCAACAAAACCCCCACCAAAATCGGGGAGGAGGGCCTCCCCAAACTTTTAAATACCCCATGTGGCACCTCAAAAGAAAGGGAAATACCCATTTAAAGATTACAAGAAACCATGTTATAATGTTACATTTCACATAAAAGGTGTTTTAAAACATTTTTCTTCAAAATACTCTATGGGGTTATATGTTATAATATAAAATACTCTATGGTTGATGTTTTTCCTTCAGAGGATTTTCAAGAAAACCTTGTCATTGACAACAATGTATGTGAAATGTAACATTTTAAACATGGTTTCAAATCTTTTTAATGAATATTAAAAAATTTAAATAGAGAACATTACAATCACCAGGCAACTTATTCATCGTCCAGACCTCTCTCACTACACATTGCACGACACAAAAGACACATTAAATTTTACCCAAAGTCCATAGATCAAACTAACATGTCGACCAGAATCCCGAAGCTGAAGACATGCTGTGGTCTCCCCCTGGAGGCGAGTACCAAGGCTATCGGAGTGATGGAACTGCTGACATCCTACTTCGGAACACTCTTCTTCTTGGTAGCGTTGGATCTTGTGGGTGCAGACCAAGGCAGGACCGCCCCGAACCCAGAGGATCTTCAGACCGACGCCTTCATCGGCTTCGTCATCTGCTTCTTCAACGTCTGCCTCGCGACTGCTCTTCTCCTGGGAGTCTACTATAGGAGACGCTTGCTAGTACAGATCTGGGTGATCTGCAAATTCTTTTCTTTTCTGGCCACGGTTATTTTGTTTGTCCCTACTCTCTTTCTCCATTCCGGTCCTATGCCAATATTAACTGTGCATTTCCTGGTGATACGCTTGTACAGTATATTGGTAGTGAACAGCTTTTATCGAGAAATATACTAAGCAGACAACATTTTTGTCAACACTTTTTTATAAGCAGTTGAACTATTGAAGTAAGATTGTTGCTGAAGTTTTAAACGCATAGCAACCGAAGGGACTTTTAGGTCGCCAAATAACTCAACAAAATAGTTTCTTTAATGATATAGCACTGGTAATTAGCATGCAAGTGCAGTATTCTGTACATTATGCAAATTACTTAATACATAATCAGACTAAAGCTTTCAAAAGCAATTGTGAACCCTCCGGGACAGGTTTATAAAATCTTCCATATTTTTATCATGCAGGTCTTGGAAAGCTGTGCGTGCGTTGTTAGGACGTTTTCTGTCCTAAAGTGGCGTCTACCCCAGCTATAAATCTACCCCAACCCATAAAGATCTTTAATGATCTTTCCCGATAAACTAAATTTGTAGCTGAGTTCAGAGATTAAAGAGAAACCCCACAACATTTTTACATGATACAGACACAAAACCCAACAATGTTGTAAAACAACCTCCAGAATCCCAGCACTAGCTGCCTAAAATACGTAAAAGTATATGCGTGTGTACGGTTATTTATGTACGGTTGTGCTCAAACTTGGCTGAGTCATTCCCATAAGTGACAAGGGGTCACACGTGAAGATTACAAGTGTTGATGGTGCAAGACCCCCTGGGACCTGAGTTGATTGTTTGTCACAATTTTCTCAGTTCCTGCTGAGCAGTTATTATGTTCAGTGCAACATGCACAATGAACATTGTGCTAATCACATGCGTGCTTTTCGGTATTGTGCGCCAACTCATTGTATGCAACTCGTTGTACTGGAACCATTGCGTGTTCACTTAATTGTGGTTAACTTAATCAAGTTAGAGTCTATTAACTGAGCAGGTAAGGGTTTGGCCGTGGAAGTTCAAATTACAAGGTAGACTCAGTTTGAACGCAGCTTCAAGAACAGCTTTAGCCTACGTTTGCCCGCTTGTTTGTGCATCTCAGTTATATATACGGGTTGGGTTTTAATAACTTTGAAAAGAGTATTTTTAAAACCCTTGAGGAATATTTTATAAAATTCTAAAGTTTGTTTTAACGTACTTTGCGCAACAACCCCAAAACGGGGAGGAGGGCCCCAAACATTTTAAATCAACCTGTGCACCTCAAAAGAAAGGGAAACCCATTTAATATTACAAGAAACCATGTTATAATGTTACATTTCACATAAAAGGTTTTTTAAAACATTTTTCTTCAAAATACTCTATGGGGTTATGTTATAATATAAAATACTCTATGGGTTGTAATGTTTCCCTCAGAGGATTTTCAAGAAAACCTTGTCATTGACAAACAATGTATGTGAAATGTAACATTTTAAACATGGTTTCTTGTAATCTTTTAATGAATACTACAAATAAAGTATAATTTTAATAATAATTTTCTTTGCGTCGTTGTATTAAAACTCCCTTTCTTTTGAGATGCCACAATGGAGGGGTTGTATTGCCAAGAGTGCGTGGTGGGTGACCAAAAACATTCCCTAAAGGATTTTAAAAATATTTCATTTTCACAAATTAAGATGAGAGGGACATTTAAAACTCACCCTGTATGTTACACCACTTTGAAATTAGTCACATAACAAGTTCCACTGGTCCACTAAGGAAAACGTTTTTCATGGATTTAAGTTGTATAATTGCAACGCAGTACCATAAAACATTGACTTTAGAGGGTTAATTCCCACTGAAAGGATGGTTTCAAAATTGTGACGTAGTTCATTTGCCCACACTGAAAGCGTTGCACTTTGTCTCAACTTAACTGGAGAAATCACTCAATAGTAAATAAAATGAGTATACTAATTTGGCAATAATTATTGATACTTTTTTTTATTTGGCAAAGATTGTTCACAGAAAGGGCTACTTGTTGTATAATACTAATAATGAAGTAAACGATGAAGTACCCTGATTAAAATTTAACACAGGGTACTTCATAGTTTATCCTTTAGTATATTAGAATTGATACATATCTGAAATTTTGTCCTAAGTAAAAAATTTCGTACATATTTCCAAATTCTATTTGTGCTTTAAGAACTTGTATGACAATGCCTCACTTTTATACGTTTACTACTACCTTACTATCCTAATCTACCTACGCCTCTTTAACTATTATTTTAAAATTATATTATTCTTAATAGACCATTTACCACAATATGATGAGATGATATATAATGTGACAAGTGTCACTATTTTTCAACAATATTATTAAAACCTGAAGCGCATATGATGAGTTATTGTGTAGGACGCCATGCGTGTCCCAGCTGTTCCTATTGAGTGCGCACAAATGTTTATAAATCCCTCTACTCTATATTGCTTCACGGGTGTTGTCATGGGACTCAAACATGAAACGGGATCAAGCAATAATGGAGATTAATCGGATTGTAGCTTAAAAATCTACTCTTTTAACTACAGAACCGGTTTGTTTTGCTGCTGTACAGCATTAGTTTAGTAGGACTGTTAGTTTTTTGGGACTCGTGGCGTGGTCCTGTAATCCAGCTTCATGGAGGTCAGGTTGGAGGATGATATAAGCGGCCATGGCTCAGATGGTGATCATCTGATACCCGCATCAACTCCACCATCGTTTAGACATATCAGACCATCACCTGCGTGGTTCGGAAGTCACGTTAAGCCGTTGGTCCTTGTATTTCCATTGGTCATTGGGCTATTATATTAATTAATGACCCATTCTAAGGATAGTCGGCCTTAGTTTGTAACAAGACTACACCTCATAACTCATTGCTACCATCACACTCATCCTTCACCACATATTTGCCTTAAAATATACCCTGGCGTGGTCGGCATCTCAAATAGTGATTTAGTGATTTATAGACAAATTAACTAAACATTGTTTTGAACTCAGCAGTCCGAATCAAAACAATACTTTATTTACTTGGGTATAATAGTGACACTTTAGCACTGTCAATACGTGTCTTAAGCAGCTGTCTTTAGAGCAGAATGTCAAAAAATACTTTTTACTCTTCCATATTTCAATCCTCCAGGCAGACAGAGGCTGTAAACTGTTGGCAATATCCCTGCCACAATTGCGGGAAATCAGAGAGGTTATAAAACAGAAGTGTCGGTGGTGGAACGTAGCCTACTGCTCACAATGTAGCCTAGGTTACACCTCTGTTACAACACTGCATCTACTACACTACTGAAGTGTATTACACCTTTACCAGAGGTATAGTTTTCCTGCGTAACACTAATATAAAATATAACTATGGCAGAGATTGGTCTGAGCGTGTGAGATATTGTTATATTAATTAATAATTAGATTACTATTCAATGTTAGTTCAAGAAATGTACGCAAAGTGGGCTATGTGACCATTCTATATAAGGAAAAGTCGGCCTTAGTTTGTAACAAGACTACCCTCATACCCTCATTACACTCATCGGCATTTCAAATAGTTGATTTAGTGGTTTAGACAGGCATAGCTTGAGGTGGTGGGCATGTGATAAAAATCACTAAATTCCCAATAACAGAATGTTTGTTGTTTGAGCTACATAGATTGCTCCTATAGAAACTACTGTAACTGTCAATATTAGAACGAATACATAAACGATGAATAACAAAGACGAACAAACACATCACTAGACGTACAAACTGAAAAAACTGAATGGCTGGAAAGTTTTGCGTAATAATCTTAGATCTCATACGAATGCTGAGTGGCGCAAAACGTAGAATCTCAAATCGTCTGAATAATGACAAAGTTTGAAACAATAGGAGATAATTCACGATGTGGGAACCGAGTCTCTCCAGAAGCAATAATGTTCATCAAATGTAGAAACTTCGCCAGAGTTCATAAAACTTGGACCACTCAACTCAGCTCGAGACGAGAGATGTGCTCTGTTCCACCATTCCAACTTGCTCCGAGTGGAATTTCATATTTGATTCAGGAATGAATAATTAGCTATCAGAATACAGCTGGTTTGCTAAATGAATGATTGGTTTTCTCAAACAGTGGTTCTGTAAAATATGGAAAAATGGCTCTTGTTCCGTATTAGTATTTCCATCGGTCATTGGGCTATTAATTAATGACCCATTCAAGGAAGAGTCGGCCTTAGTTTGTAACAAGACCCAACACCTCGCAACTCATTACTACTACTCAACACACTCATCCTTCACTACGTATTTTCCTTAAAATACCCTCATGAAGTGGTCGGCATCTCAAATAATGATATAGTGATGTAGGTTTGTTTGTTTCGTTTATGATAATAATGATACTGTTTTAGTAGAACAAATTAGCTAACGATTAATATCGATTGTGTAACCATATATTTCTTTTCAATTATAACATAGCATAACTCGTAAAGTTGTCGTTAACTGAATATTGTAGGTAAACAGTCGATATTTATTAGTGATAATGTTTTAAATAGTTATAAATTAAAAATATTAATGTATGATAATTATAAGTCTGTATAAACAGTGCCGCATCAAAACTGCTGGCGCGGTTTCGTTTCATTTTTAATTTTCTAATTTGTGTTATTTTTGGAATACAAACACATTTATATCACTCACGTTTGTAGCACATATCATGTGTACAAAGGGTATCAATGCATGTTTAACTATTTTAATTATATTTATTGTAAAGTTACCATATATTTGTTAGTGAATTTTCTTGGAAAATAGAGCCTTTCATTACATGTCCAGCAACCATAAGTCACGTTAAGCCGTTGGTCCTTGTATTTCCATAGGTCATTCGGCTATTAATTGACCCATTCTAAGGAAGGTCGGCCTTGGTTGTAACAGACTACCTCAACTCATTACTACACTCATCACACTCATCCTTCACCACATATTTGCCTTAAATACTCTCATGAGAGTGGTCGGCATCTCAAATAGTGATTTAGTGAACCTTGCTGAACTGTTTTCTAGTTACGCTTAAAAGCCAGCTGAAATGTTTTCTATTTATTCTGGTATATATATCGCTGAGTGACAGAAGAAGCAATTAGAAGAACTGCAGATGACACTTACCCATTGTAGCTCATTTAAATGGAAGTCTCCGGGAAATAATTAACTTACAATCCAGCATTCAATTAATGTTTATCAATTTCTCCTCTCTCTCTCTTCATCTTTCACGAATCCAACCTATTCCACATCTTTTCAGCATGATTTAAACTATAAACAGTGCCCAATAAACAACAAATTGTGAACATTTTAATCTGCTAAAAATGAAATGGCTAAAATTTCTAATGAAGATTTTTACTTGATCACTAAATTATCAATTTATTTTAATTAACAACACTAGTTTTAAGAGTAGTATGAGTTGGGAAATGTATACAAAAACCTTTCTCGATGGCAATACATTTAAAATTTGATAGAACTGCACTTCGAACTATTTTGAAAAGGAAATGCTTTTAAAATACAAAGGTTTTTGTATAATTCAAGTGGGTTAGACGTACTTTTGCGTAACCACCCCCTAAACTAAAAACCGGGAAGGGGCCAAATTTGTAAGGTACAAAGAAATTTTAATTCAAAGGGGTCAAAGAAAATGTTCAAAGAAAACGATTGTTAAATTAAATATTTTTTAAGGTTATTTTTGAATGTTCCTACACCGCAGTTCTTTTTATTGTCAGGTAACTTATTGTATAGTTTTCGGCCGGCTTCGATAGGAAGCGTATCATAAATATGGAGTCTGATAATTTGACCTAATTGATTGGTTTCATTTGTATAATGTTGTTGCTGGTCAAAAGAAATTTTGATCAAAAGAACAATACCGTGTCAAAAAGGTATTGAGACAGTAAAGGTAAAAATTGATAAAGTTATATAAAGTTATCTTAATAAGCTTCCCGAAAATTACCAAGCACCTTAAAATACATGACTTTACTATACAAAATATAAATTCAATTACCATAAGGCGTTCCAACAATCATTTGAATTCGTCTCAAACCTTTTACCCTTGACTCTTTCAAGGGTCCACCTCAGAGGTCACCTCAGAAAAAGGCTAAATTCGTCCGCCAAGAAACACACGACACTGCGCACGTGACTTGCTTAAAGCGGGTATATTTCAACTAATACAATGCAACAAACCACCGCTTGTTGGCTTATCCATCAAAATAATTTTTACATTAATAAACATGATGTATTTGAGAGGAGTTTCCCGACACGTGTAAGAGCCCGATTTTGTTGTTCAATAGTTTCACAAATACACTTTGAAGTAGACAAAGTTTTAATGCTTTTCAACTCCATTTTGCGCACTTAAAACTCTTTATACGCGTGTCGGAAACCCCCTCTAGTTTTCTAAATACAGGGTGTTTTTAAACGCAACCCAACTTTCAAACTATAGTAAGTCATTTTTACGAGCTCTATATGGTCATACATTGTATCATTGGTTTGTTCACTTCAATATCTATCAGATAGTATGTATTATTGCAGTAATATAGTGGTTTTATCTCTAATTTGATGTTATTGTGAAATAAACGCAATCATGACTTTTAGTAAAGATCAAAGAGTGTTTATTGTTGAAAATACTTAAGAGAAATATATTTTTGTGTGTTCAAAGGTGATTAAGATCAAGTTTGCAGGCACAATTAGGTTATTTACTTTTGTTACTTCAAAATTCTAAAAGATTTTAGGAGAGTTTGCTAACCCTAACATCCTCCATCACTTCGTCATTCAGTACAGGTAGTCCTTCTGTTATGTTTTCTGTTCTCTACAGAACCTTGCTCGTTAACCTTTTAACAAATCTGTGAATTTCAGATTTGTTTGGAATACTTACCTGTAAACTTGACCCCAAACGCCTTTTGACAAAACAAATTACCTTGCTCCTAAGTTTTCTTCAACAATAAACACGCTTTGATAAAAGTCATGACTGCGTTTATTTCACAATAACATCAAATTAGGAAATAAAACCACTATATTACTGCAACAATACATACCATCTGATAGATATTGAAGTGAACAAACCAATGATACAATGTATGACCAGATAGCGCTTCTAAAATGACTTACTATAGTTTGAAAGTTGGGTTGCATGAAAAAACCTTGTATATCATGTTTATCAATGCTATTGATAACCCTTGCATAACCCTTTGACAAACCCTTGCATAGAAGCGTCGCTGCGCACCTGAGACGGACATTTAATATCGAGACGTTATTATGAAACACAACTGAAGAGCGAGGTGGGATGTAGATACTTTAATTGGACCGAGGACGAGGCGCGAGTCCTTCTCAATTAGTTCTGCGAGTTTCAATTATTCAGAGTCTTATATTCTGAAAGCGTTGACTCGAGCGTCACGAGCTCTATCCACCTTTTATTCACAAGCAATGATCAAGCCACGAGCTCAAACACTGCCTACATTTAACAACTTACATTTAATAACTTTACATTTGTCAACTTTTTAGTTTTTAAAACTATCTTTAGTCTAAATCACTATTTGAGATGCCGACCACTCTCATGAGGGTATTTTAAGGCAAATATGTGGTGAAGGATGAGTGTGAGTGGTAGTAGTAATGAGTTATGAGGTGTAGTCTTGTTACAAACTAAGGCCGACTCTTCCTTAGAATGGTCATTAATTAATAGCCAATGGAAATACAAGGACCAACGGCTTAACGTGACTTCCGAACCACGCAGGCGATTGTCTGATATGTCTAAATGATGGTGGGAGTTGTTGCGGGTATCATCAGATGATCACTGAGACTATCTGAGCCGCTTTAGACCTATATCATCCTCAAAACCTGACCTCCATGAAGCTGGATTACAGGACCACGCCACGAGTCCCAGTCAAGTCTACGGTTCAAAGACCGAGAGGAAAACCCAAATGTAAAACGTAGCCAGCGAGTAGCCAGAGACGCTATCGTGAAGCCTAGCGAATTTTTTATGACGGGGTATAATTTTACACAGGAAATGCTTTTGGGGTGGACGTTCCTCCCAAATGGGGGTTAATGCTGTGAAAATTGTATTGTGATAAAACTTGGTATAAAATTTACGACACCGTACCAAATAAAATAAAAATCCTTCCTGCCATTTCCGCCGCCATCTTGGTTTGGCCGAATGGATTTTGTTAATTTTTGAACAGATGTCAGAGACGACGCCATAAATATTTATTTATACCAGACTACTAGTCAATAAGAGGGAATTTAGAACTCTTAAATGAAATGTCAAGGAATCCTATTCGAATGTAGCCAAGCAAAAGTTCTATTTTCAGACGTTCAAAAAGAATCAGGGGTCTATACACTTTTAACCAACCCTGTATGAATATACGTATTTAAATATAGTGTAAAACATAAGAGTACATAGCACCTTATTTATGTTCTCGAAAATTTTACACTATATATTTCTTGTAACCCTATGTGTGACTCTAAGTGTGATAATATTATTTATTAATTAATAAATTTATTTATTATATAAATATTTAAATTATTTTATTAATAAAACCTTTATTTTACAAATTTTAAATAGTTTTGCTTTTGAAAACTTATTAATAATGTGTATTATACTCGTACAATAGAGTGCGGTTTTTAATAGCAGAAACTAGTTGAATAAATATGTCATATTGAATGAATAAAATTGATCAAGTGTTCTGGTAAAGGGCTGAAGGGTCTTGGGGCTCAAGAACAAATCTTGCCAATCGTTTAGGAACGTGGTTGACCGATATTTGTTCTGCATCAACAATCCATTCCCCACTTTGTTCTTCTTCAAAACCCAATTTCAAACTTCACGTTCAGCCAAAACTTATGTATTTAATAAATATACAGTATAAAATTCTTGACTTCTGCAATGCAATTATGATAATGTTGATTTATTAACATCGCTTAATACTAACCTTCATTTCAATTTATTGTATTATTTTGATTAAATACAAAACTTATCTTAAAATTAGCAGTCTTAAGGTTTGGTACATCTGGACATTACTTGTACGAGTATAATGTAACTTTTTACTGACTTATTACAGTTGTTACAGTTATTATAGTACAGACTTGACGATTTTTGTGAGTTGACAACGAACGTTAGAATTAATAGAAGTGCAAAGATACAAGTGTTCGTTAGGTTAATAGAAATTTTATCTTATAAAAGAATTAAAAAATGTGCAAATAATTGTTTTTATACATTAAATTCATAAGCTATACATTAACACATAATGTGTATGTTACACCTTTTAATACATTTTACATAGACAACAAACGTGTATAACATATGGATTTATAATTAATAATTTTGGCATTTTTGTTCGTTTGAATTTGAAACCCTCTACAAAACATCCTAAAAAACTGTACGGTTTTTTATTACTGTGTTTTTAACTCCTAATGACATATTACAAAAAGAAAAATATATTTTACAAGTTTATTGAAGTTTTTTTTAAGATTGTGAGACTGGCTTAAAACTACTCAAAGCTTATAATTTATCTGAATACCTCCTTACAGTGTTACGGTTAGTGATTTGAATAAATATACCCTAATGTTAAGAATTATTATCTGCGCGATCTGTTGAATTGGTTTTATAAGCTATTATAAAAATCTCTAAAATGAACACAACTACATATTTGGTAACATTTCATCAAATTGCAAATCATAATCTTGCTAAGCTACGAATAAATAAATACAATTCGGGCAAGAGCTCATTGAAGGAGAGTGGCGGGTGGGATATATTGATGAAGATGGAATGAGCCTGGCTCAGTACATGACATGTATATTTACACAGCAATTACTTTGCTTAGTGCTTATAGCCGCTAGCCTTACTCCCCTGTCCTGTCTGTCTTGTAGCCTTACAAGCAATTCACCTTTCCTTGCAATAATAGTCACAGTAATGCTGTGTTTTGATAATTAAATTTCAAGCGTTAGTTTAAGCATTATGTTTTTGTTCATCCGTTAGATATTGTGTTTTCTCTAAAGGTAGAAACAACACTGTAGATAGTATACGAACGATGTTTCGTACTTTTTATTTGTTTTTGCATAATCGTGCGTGATGCCCGAAAACTACCTGAGGATGTGTGTTGTTATAAGTGAGCCTTTATTTGAATTAGAATAATTATTAGATGTTTAGTAAACAATGTACAGTTATTACTTCGAAGTACAGTGATAAGTATTGTTTATTTTTTTCAGTGTCATTATTATTTCATTTATTTTAAGAAACTGCAGTTTAATCTTGGTTTTGAAATCTTTTAGGGTTAAACGAATTTATGGTTTTGGTTTTTTAAGAACTATTGTTGCCTAGTCCACTAATTGGAACCCAACAACGAATTTAAGAAATTGCACCGAACAGATTTTACAATAATGATTACCTGCATAATAATTACGTATTTATTTGACTTAATGTCACGTAATATCGATAGAATCTAAGGTTGGTTTGAAGATTATTAGGTAGCTGGTCAACTGTGTAATAACATCAGCCAACTTGAAACAATGAAACTTTTTCACTTACAGCAAACTTTTCCAAACTTTTCCCATCAACCAAGCGTAAAACAGTAATTGTGGTGTAAATTCTCGATACTCGAGGCACATTCCCAAGCGTTAGTGACTTGTTTATGTGAAGTTCTTACCTTCAACTTGTGCACTTCCCTCTGCAGCCGGAGGATCTCATGGTCCTTGCGCTTAGCCTCTCTGCGGAGAGTGGCCACCTCCTCGTTCAGCTCCGTCGCTTTGTCCTCCCATTGACGGATCTCCTTCTTGAGCAGGTTGACCACCCCCGAGGTCACCTGAGGGTCCGGATTCGACGGACAGAGGGTCGTCTTCTCCCCTTTGCTGACTAGACACTCCGTTGCCCATGTGCTTGTTGACTCTGAGCTCATCCGTCACACACATCCGCTCTCCCTGGCGTTCCTGTAGGATCTCTGTCAGACTGACGGGGCCTGAGTACGCACTGTCTGTCTCTTCACGCTCGAGGTATCCGCTAGGTTGGCTGAACGTGGTCACTAGGCTGTGTTGACGGTGCGCGCCACACTGTGCGAACAGAGAGCCGCACGTGTGCGTCTGTGAGTGGGGCACATGCGCGCTGCCCCCTTGCGCCCCCACCTCGAGGGAACTGTACCCCCCGTCACCTAGAAAATCCGATGTTGAAACTTTTTGATTTCTTCGCTCTTCTAACAAACTTTTATAAATGTTGCCGTGTTTAAGCGCTCCGATTGGACATTCCTCTTCGTCCAGATCGGTGACAAGTTGGCCATCCCATGAGTTCCTGTCATCGTCGTAGCTCCTGTGGTCGAACACGGAGTCACTGGAGTCGGTTGAGATCTTGTGGGTGAACTCCCCAGAGGGTCTGGGACTAGGGATGGTCTCCCAGACTACTTTGGTTTCTCGAGATTCCGCTGACTGTAGTCCTAGGTCTGCATCTTTCACGTCAACAATCTTCAACTCAAGTTTGTTATCCTTTTCGTAAAAGCGGACATGTTTATCCGCACTAGGCTTTCTGTTCAAGCCAAACTGTGAGGATTTCTTTTTATCTTTTGGACATGGTTCTTCTTTACCGTGCTCAACCTCTTCGATTGAAATCTTCTGATGGTCGTCCTCCTTTGAAGATGGACACGACTTGGACTCATCCATATTTGCTACCTGTAAAAAACATCCAGTTTTAGGCTGTTAAACCTGAAGACACAAATAACTTTTATATCTGAACTTCAAATTGAATAACTACGTAAACCTGGTACGTCTTTCTTAATTCTTGTTGCAGTCAAGTGGAGCACACATTTTAGTCTTCTACCATAAAAAATAAATAATACGTAAACATAATTAAAAATACATATTTTAAGAAATGTTATACGGCTAATTGGAACTATTAATAAATTAGGAAACATTGTATAAGAGATTACCCAAAACTACTTAAAAGAAAATTCAATACTACATTTTATGTGACAAATAAAATCACCTACTGAAAAATAATAGGGGACTCGTACTAGAAACTCGTTTCGTTCCTTCACAAAGATTAACATAAGAGAGATGGTTTTGTAATTATTAAACATTATAATTATCGTGTCATTTCACTCTTCAATATAGCATTACTTTTTTGAGTAAATTTACAGGTTTTTTATAAAATAAGGTGCAGTTTCGACTACCTGTGAAATTGTAACGAGTCAAACTTAAAAATGTACCCCAAACTTGTAATGATACCCCAGAAACTGAAAGAGTTTTGTATTACAAAATAGCTGTGCTCATTGCTAACCTCATTGTTTTTAAGAAACTAGAATGTTGTGTTTATCATGTTAACAGGTTTTCATATCAAGAAAGAGCAAAGTGTGTGGTGTAGTTCAGTGACCAAAGTGCGTTACCAGTGATTAAAGTTTTGAACAAAACTGCGCTAGAAGAAATAATTCGTTGGAATATGCAGTTTTTCGACACTGGATCAGCAAAGAAGCTTCTTAGTACGAGTGGGCCACCAGTCTCAGATGAAACAGATGACAACGTCGGGCAATCTTCCCTTAGAAACCCTAAACAATCTATCCTGCATATACCAACGAATAATGTTGTTTCTATTAGCGCAGCTCTGTTCATGGAGGTCAGGTGTTGAGGATGATATAGGTCTAAAGCGGCTCAGATAGTCTCTGTGATCATCTGATGATACCCGCATAAACTCCCACCATCGTTTAGACATATCAGACCATCACCTGCGTGGTTCGGAAGTCACGTTAAGCCGTTGGTCCTTGTATTTCCATTGGTCATTGGGCTATTAATTAATGACCCATTGTAAGGAAGAGTCGGCCTTAGTTTGTAACAAGACTACACCTCATAACTCATTACTACCACTCATCACACTCATCCTTCACCACATATTTGCCTTAAAATACCCTCAGGAGAGTGGTCGGCATCTCAAATAGTGATTTAGTGATTTATTTCAACCGATATATCAGTGCAAAAATACCTTTTAAAATGGCTTATTTAGAAATGTAAAAAATATTCGTAACAGTATGAGGTTTTAACCACTAAACATCTTATTAAAAACAAAGATTCTGAAGAAGGTTTAGGTTTAGAACAACCACTGGAAATAAAACTGTGATGAGGGTAAGTAAGTGCAGTACACGGTCCCTTGACCTCCCCATTAATATCAATGTTTGTTTAGGCAACTTTTAACGTTCAGTAATTTCTACATGTTTTCAGAAAAAATATAGAGAAAATATGAAGTTTTTAACTGTTTGTGTTAAATGCAACATGTATGTTAATTAGTATTTTTTAATTAGTATTTTTATAGAGCTTAGCCTTGTACACCACCACAAATAAACAAGGTAGACCATTTCATGACATGGGGAGTGTTTCGGTATTTATACCTGGGTACAGAATTTACCTGAGAAAGTAAAATCAGCAACTTTTGCAGTATAGTGTTGCGTGTTCTATACAAGCTAAACGGCCTTTGCTCTCCGCGGTAAAAAGTTTGGAACTATGGCATATCCACTATATAAACTCTTTATACGTATTTTTAGAGACTCTTCTTATATTCCACTTTAAAAGATTACATTTGCAAAGCAGCTTCATATATACATATACAGAATATTTTACAAATGGTGTGTTCAACTATATAAAGATCAAAATTGTCAAGTATAAATTGCCTTATCAAACTGGTGCTCGTGATATCAAAGACATTTTTGAAATAACCCATTTGTTTCATAGTTTGATTATACAAGTTTAGAACGTCATACTTGACCATCTATATCAATCCAACCTTGATTGCGATATTTTCCAGCGAGTGAATGAATTTTCTTGAGTGCGAAATTTGCGCGAATGGTTCATACATATATATTTATTATTATGTCTGTTTATTATTATTTCATGGTTGGCTCTTTTTCTCCACATCACTATATCACTATTATCACTATTTGAGATGCCGACCACTCTCATGAGGGTATTTTAAGGCAAATATGTGGTGAAGGATGAGTGTGATGAGTGGTAGTAATGAGTTATGAGGTGTAGTCTTGTAACAAACTAAGGCCGACTCAAACTTAGAATGGTTCATTAATTAATAGCCCAATGACCAATGGAAATACAAGCACCAACGGCTTAACGTGACTTCCGAACCATGCAGGTGATGGTCTGATATGTCTAAACGATGGTGGGAGTTGATGTGGGTATCATCAGATGATCATTGAGACTATCTGAGCCGCTTTAGACCTATATCATCCTCAAAACCTGACCTCCATGAAGCTGGATCTAGGAACGCGGTGATTGATGTTTCACGGTAGTTTAATATGAGTTTGTTGTTTAATGCAATCATATAGAACTGACGACAGTTTTGTAGGAAAATACTCCCATAATTATGGTTCCATTTAAAATAATAGTTCCTCGAATATTACGCCCGTAAATACTGTAGTTACCTTTTTTGAGAAAATCACAGCCTAAAGTGCACATTAAGCTATTACAATTATCGTATACATGTATACAAACAGATAAGTTTTGCGTACATAGAATAGCCGGGTGACGTTTGGAAGGGTCGCTTCTCAAAGCGCTTCACGACTTGATGGCCCCAAAACTCTGCCTTTGTTCTAACTTTGCACCCTCTATTCAACATTCACCCCTTTAACTTACAAACAGGTAGGCGTCCAATCTTCTTTAAAACTTCATGTCAGTCCCTTCTTTTTATCAATTGGAACACTGCGGTGTCATGTATAACAGATACTCGCTGAGCTTACAACCAGTTCTTTTTAGATATATGTTGAGAAATATGTTTTGACAAATATACAGGGTGAGTTTTAAATTCCCACCATAACTTTTGAAAAAGGAAATATTTTGAAAACCCCTTTAGGGAATGTTTTTATAGGATCTACTCACCCACCAAACGAAAACCGGTGGGAGGGCCCCCAAATTTATAAATACAAACCTCCTCCCTTGTGGCACCTCAAAAGAAAGAGAAATTCAACACAAATTCAACGACGGAGATAATAATATTTTATCTTAAACTAGTTCTTTTGTAATACTCATTTAAAGATTACAAGAAATCAGATTTAAAATAAAAAATTTCACATACAATTTTAATGACAATTTTCCTGGAAAATACTTTATGGGATTATGTTAAAAAGTTGTCTTGTTTCCCTCAAAGAATTTTCAAGAAAAATTTCTCACTAAAAGTTTGATATGAAATGTGGAATTTTAAACCTGATTTCTTGTAATGTTTAAATAAATATTACAAAAAAACTAGTCAAGATAAAAACAATTTCTTTGCACCGTTGAATTTTTGTAAAAATTCCTTCTTTGAGTGCCACAAAGGAGGGGTTGGTATTAAAAATTCCCCCGGTTGTTGGCTGGGGTGGGTGACGCAAAGTACGTCAAAACAAACTTTAGGACCCTATAAAAACATTGTCTAAACATTTTTTGTTCAAGTAGGTGGGGACTTTTAAAACTCACTTTGTATATATATTTTTTCAAGTTAATTCACCAGTCATCCTAGGCCTATGCAGTCTGTTTGGTGACTTTAGCGACGAATTAACTTCTTACCGTTGGCTGAGGCGGGACTCGAACCTGCGAACCCGCTACCGACTCAGCCACCACGCCGGCATATAAATAAATAGTTTATTGCGGAAACATATTAACATGTTATGTAATCGTCATTTTTCCTTTTCGCTAACATTTTTAATGCATTCTGCCATTTAAGTCTCATCATTATAAAACTGATGCTACTCCCTACGTTTCAGGCAGTTGGGGAAACCCCACCCCTTGCCAAGAGCCTAACCTAACCTAACCTAACAAAACAGTAAACACTGAAGCTAAAACTTAAGAATGGTTAACGTTTTTTGATACAGCTGCACAGTTTTCTATCCTGAATAATAAACAGTAAAATCTTATATACTGTACGTAAACAAAATTATAATCTAGTTCTTCCGGTTTACACCATGCCAAAACATCTTATTCATTTGTTTACACCCATAAACTCTGGTCTATTTTGACTGTGTATTATATACCAGAGTTTTAAAACTGTTCGCTCCTTGATAGGTTCCAAAAAAAAGGAAACAGACCTGCAACTATTATTTTTTTGGCATTTTATAAACTAAGTACTTTGGTATTTTATTTGCTGGTTATTCATCTCCGTAATAATTTCTAGGTATTTACTAACATAAAGGTTTTCCTGTCTGTTTCAAAAACAACTATACTCGAGAATGGTTTTGAGTGGTTTTTTATTCAATTTGCCAAATCTAACAAAGTTAGGTCAGGTAGAAGTTATTATACGGATTGTTATTAAATTATTTTCCCAATAACTTAAGTTTTGATCATATATTGCATTTTTATTAAGTCTACATTGCAGTTTGTGTATAACTCAATGTTATGTCAAATACTGTGCGCGTCTTAAGCAACCCCTCACGATCTTTCGGGGTAAGGTCTATGCAATACCAATTGTTGTGAGATAAAACTTATCTTTAATATACAAAGGAACTTAACCAAGTTCCTTCTTACGTAATAATCTTGGTAAATAAGATTAAAATCGACCAATCAGAACTTTTCATTAGTTTCCCATAGACAAAGAAACTTCTTTCTTACCTAAGTATACGTAATATTCCAAACATCTTCACTCATTGTTTTGAAATGACACTGGTTAGTTAACATATTTGAATATAAAGTACGTGTTCTTGAAGGCAAGACCCGAGAGGAACTGAGAGGAGAGGGGAGGAGGGAGGGACTGGGGCACTTGTCTCTTTACTCTCAGCTCGAGAGCTTTTTATTGACTTAACACTCGGAGTTTAAAAGTTCCGTTCAAACCACGAAACCCCTAATCATACATACAGTTAATTATTTTCAATCACCTTTGGGCAAAACTGATTGAATCACTTGACCGGGACTCGTGGCGTGGTCCTGTAATCCAGCTTCATGGAGGTCAGGTTTTGAGGATGATATAGGTCTAAAGTGGCTCAGATAGTCTCAGTGATCATCTGATGATACCCGCATCAACTCCCACCGTCGTTTAGATATATCAGACCATCACCTGCGTGGTTCGGAAGTCACGTTAAGCCGTTGGTCCTTGTATTTGCATTGGTCATTGGGCTATTAATTAATGACCCATTCTAAGAAGAGCTGGCCTTAGTTTGTAACAAGACTACACCTCATAACTCATTACTAACACTCATCACACTCATCCTTCACCACATATTTGCCTTAAAATACCCTCATGAGAGTGGTTGGCATCCCAAATAGTGATTTAGTGATAGTTACTGCTTAAAACGGGTTGACTCAGAAACCCGTATTACATTTATTACTCAAAAAGGTTTGTCCTCTTTGAGGGAATTATTATGTCATATTATTATATTTTATGACAACATAGTCTTCTTTTTTTAATATATAGACGTGTATGAATATTCTTTATTTGTCAACACAAAACCCTTGACCAATAAATTGTTTACTAAAAAAGCACAGTATTTACTAGTTTCATGTTTTAAGGGTGTTCCGAAAACTGTAGAACTATAGAACGAGTTACAGTTACCTTGCTTGTAGTGCCTGTAGATCTTGAAGTGCAAGTTGTAGCCTAGACACGTGTGCATCATCAGTAGGTACACTAATTCATTACTAATTATTAAAACCTAGTCACTTTATTAGAGCTATTTACACAGTCGACGGCTCTTGTTCACCCGCGGTTCGTGTGACTTAGTTTGACTTAAGTGACATAGTTTTAATAGTGTAAATAGTGACTTAGTGTACCTACTGATGATGCAGCACAAGCGCTGCGAAACACGTGTCTAGGCTACAACCTGCACTTTAGGATCTACAGGCACCACAACCAAGGTAACTGTAATAAAACAAAGTCCTGCAACTGGGATAATAGAAATTTATATAGAATGAAAATTTAGGGTGTTCGATGGTCATAGATTTGAACATGTGTAACGAAAACAACGCCACAGAGTTTTTAAGAGTGCAGTAAATGATCTCTTTTTATTAAAACGTACGCATCATTTTAAAACCTTTTTATAATTCTGAGAAGATAAATCACTATTTGAGATGCCGACCACTCTCATGAGGGTATTTTATTATGTGGTGAAGGATGAGTGTGATGAGTGGTAGTAATGAGTTATGAGGTGTAGTCTTGTTACAAACTAAGGCCGACTCTTCCTTAATGGCCAATGACCAATGGAAATAAAAGGACCAACGGCTTAACGTGACTTCCGAATACGCAGGTGATGGTCTGATATGTCTAAACGATGGTGGGAGTTGATGCGGGTATCATCAGATGATCACTGAGACTATCTGAGCCGCTTTAGACCTATATCATCCTCAAAACCTGACCTCCATGAAGCTGGATTACAGGACCACGCCACGAGTCCCAGTCAAGGATAAAAGGTGAAAAGGTACTAACAGAAATTCAGCCATTTTTAAATCACGGCTACAAACGTAAAACCAATTTTTGTTTACGAAACATAATTAACTTATCTGTGATTTCGTTCAAGTCAAATTGTTCTTGGTAAGACATTTTTTGAATTAATATAAGTTATTTCCTCGTTGAAGGTTTCAGTTTGACATTGCTTTTACAGTATTCAGTTGTGAGGGGACCGTGGGAACAGCCCACCTTCATCTTCGTTGACTTTGCAAAGACACCAGCTGAGGTACGTTTCAAAAGTGTCAAACATGATAATCTTTTCAATAATTTATTACTTTCAGTTTTCTGGGTTTCAGTACACGACTTTTGAATAATTTATCACTGTGTAAAAAAGAAAGTGGTTTAAAGCAGAAATTTAAAGCAAATATGTTCATCGAAGTAATTTTAGTTATGCACATAATAATACATTGGCCTGTTTAAAATATTGATTACTAAGTCTCTATGGCTTTTGAACTTACAGGAAAAATATGAGATTTTAGCAAGGAGGAGTTCATAGCACCGTAGATATGAGAACATCAGAGTTACCAAGTATAGTTAAACTTCCTCAAAGGCAATTAAATTTTTCTCTTCAAACCGTCGATCAAGTTGTGACTTCTATAACTGTAAAAATAAAAAGGATTTTAGAGGATAATAGACTATATCTAGGTAAAAATCAAAGATTCGATAGATTGAGGGCTTCCATGTTTTAGGAAATTAAATTTGGTATTAGAAAAGTGTTAAATTCCTTATTTTCTTTGAAATAGTGCTTTTAAAACCCAAAAAGGTACGGTACTGGATTTGTTTACTCTTTTATACAGAGGCTTATGTTTGATTTACACGATTTCATATGGGATAACTATGGAAATAGAACCTAAAGTTATACGCGAAAAGACATATTAAAAAGTCCCAGTCAAACTTGGTGGTCTTCAATCATTCATAAGTGACGTAGAAATTAGCTCCTCTGATTCAATGAAGTTTTTAGATGTCATTATTGACAAACATCTTAAGTTTCATGAACACATTGATCATGTAGCAAAAAAACTGTCATCAGGAATATTCGTACTTAGACGTCTTACAAAATTGTCTGCAACCTCCTTATTAGGAATATTACGGCCTCATTTTTCCTTTTTCCTTTTAAATTACGCTGTTCCAATTTGGGGAAGTGAATCCACTAGGACAAAATTGTTATTTATACTAAAAAAAGCTATTCGTACCATTTTCAATTTAAAACCTCGTTCATCCTGTAAATCCACTTTCATAGAAAATAGAATATTAACATTCCCATGCATTTACATCCTTGAATCCTTGTCATTCCTTATGAAAAATCGTAAGAACTTTTTCCCCGAAAATCCTATGACCTAAGAACCCGATCGAATTAACCAATACCCCATCATAAGACAGCTTTTTTCGAGAGGTCTTTGACGAGTCAAATAGTAAATTTATACAACACTCTCCCAGCTTATTTAAAACAAATTCAAAATTGTCTAAAGTTCAGATCTGAATTTAAAAAAATATTGATGGTAAATGGTTTTACTGTGTGGAGGAATTTAAAGATTATTTTAAAAATGATATTACACTAGTTAACAATTTTAAGTTGTAACTGTTTATTGAAATGAAGAGTGCTCATGTACTGTAAATATGTATTTATGGCATAATAAAGATTATTTGATTTGATTTTTAAAAAATTGTAACTTTAAAAAAACCTACAGCATAACTCAAAACGTATGCTTGACTTGACTGTGTAATTTTGCATTATGGTGAAATGTATCGTTCTTAACTCGTCCCAAAAGTGCACCCTAAAATTAATTTAAATTGTAAATGAAATTACCGCTGCCTCTTACGTTAACTTCCATCATGTGCATCAAGTGTGTAAAGTATCACTTTCGGTACTAGTTACACAATTTATTATTGTTACAACGTTGTGTTTTTCCATGTTTCATTTTATTTTAGAAGAAAAATAGTTTTCATACGCGTACTTCTTGGAGCAATTATTTTAAAACCGCTTCTATCAATATACTATTGAACAAAGTTGGTTTGAAAAATCTTACACGGGAACAAAGAAGTCTGGGAAACCTAGAAATTAAAAGAAAGGGCGACATACTGACGTGTGTTCACTAAATCACTATTTGAGATGCCGACCACTCTCATGAGGGGTATTTTAAGACAAATATGTGATGAGTGGTAGTAATGAGTTATGAGGTGTAGTCTTGTTACAAACTAAGGCCGACTCTTCCTTAGAATGGGTCATTAATTAATAGCCCAATGACCAATGGAAATACAAGGACCAACGGCTTAACGTGACTTCCAAACCACGCAGGTGATGGTCTGATATGCTAAACGATGGTGGGAGTTGATGCGGGTATCATCAGATGATCACTGAGACTATCTGAGCCGCTTTAGACCTATATCATCCTCAAAACCTGACCTCCATGAAGCTGGATTACAGGACCACGCCACGAGTCCCAGTCAAGTTGAAGTCATGAAGCGCCTGCAACTGTGTCACTCAACTGATCCAACTGCGCTGTATACAAGCTTGCCTCTAGATACTTGAAGGAGCTCACAGTCTACAACTTTGATTTATAACAAAGCTTGCGTGAAATTATTTAGCAAATTTTCTTTAGCGATTAAATGTTATGTGATTTTTTACACTAAAATCATAACGAGTACATTGCACAAATATAATCACGATACACTTTACACACTTTTATGAAAACAAAGATGAATAATCAAAAACCATATTGTGTTTTTGCTTTTGGAAATTCAAAAGTCGACATTTGAAATGACCAAATATGTTTAACAACCCGCCCAATTCATAAAAATAAGTATCTGACTTATTTTTAAAATTAAAATGCCTAAACTAAAATTAAAAACATATATACGTAGAAAAAAATTACAGAGGCTGACTTTGGGTCGGATCAACGTTTTGATATCTATTTTGGTTCTTGGTTAAGTCAACCAATAACAAAATCTGAAAAGACGTTCTTTTTTCCAAAACAAGGTGCTGTATTAGAGTCTAAGTGCCAAACCGGCTTTTGTAACATAACAACTCATTCTGCTCTAAAATTGTAGTACAAGTGCTCGTAAAATACGTTACTATATAAAATTTAATTCAAAAATCTGGATACTATAGTGCTCTAAAATACCATAAATACCACCGTTTTAAAATGAAAGTTAGATCATGCTGGTAAGACTTTTCAATGGTCTTACTAAGATACAAATGTATGTTTGAATTAAACTGATAAGTGGTGGGAGATAATAAATAATTAGTGAAAAAAGAAAATGGCAAATATCTGGTTAATTAAGCGTTTTTGGAAAAAATTTTATTCTTAATTTTCTTAATTTTGACCCGTATAAGCCTGTAGTTTGGCACTTTACTAATGGGACATCCTGTATACTATTATTATAATTATTTGTCCTCGCCCATCTGTTTCTCGACCTCGCAACATAAGCACATTGCCTCGGTTTGTAGGGTTGAGTAAAGTGTGAGTCAAGTGGCGTCTGGTCTAGCAGCTGAAGAGGTGTGAAGTGTTGGTCGTGACGTCAGGGAAGAATAGCACAACTGGAGCAAGGCTAATGACCTTAATTCAAGCTTACAAGTGGAAGATTAGAACACGTGACCTTCCGCACTCTGCTCGTGTGTGAGTCACCCTCTACACGCACACACGAGACACGCCAGGCCACCCTGTGTCTGGGACTGAGTGTCAATCCACGAGTGGCTGGGGAGTTATTGGAGGAAGAATTAACAGTGTTTAAGCTATAAACCCCTAAATTACCGACAGTTAACTTTAGTTCAAGATACAAGCTCTAATATTATAATATAACAGCAAATATATATAGTGGTTATTAAGTAGATTCCAAGGGTTAAGTTGAGTTAAATATTTTGTTAATCCTTCAGAGTACTTTTTATTTATAGCTGTCTGCAAGGGGGGTTAGCTAAGCTGAGAATACTTATTATGGAATAAGTACTCCACCATGCACGCCATTACGGGAACTACCAAGGGTTGTAAACCCCCTTACTCTGATGTTAGATTGAGTTATTTTTAAACATGGGCTCAAACATTAATAATTAAATTGTCAATGTTTATCAAACCTAACTATCGTTTCAAAATAATACACACACTCTTTTCACACTTAATTCGTGTTTATGCCTTTAGGTTATATCAGAGTAAATATTTAAAAATATATGCATCACTAGACGTTCTGATCTAAGGTTCATCACTAAATCACTATTTGAGATGCCGACCACTCTCATGAGGGTATTTTAAGGCAAATATGTGGTGAAGGATGAGTGTCATGAGTGGTAGTAATGAGTTATGAGGTGTAGTCTTGTTACAAACTAAGGCCGACTCTTCCTTAGAATGGGTCAATAGTTAATAGCCCAATGACCAATGGAAATACAAGGACCAACGGCTTAACGTGACTTCCGAACCACACAGGTGATGGTCTGATATGTCTAAACGATGGTGGGAGTTGATGCGGGTATCATCAGATGATCACTGAGACTATCTGAGCCGCTTTAGACCTATATCATCCTCAAAACCTGACCTCCATGAAGCTGGATTACAGGACCACGCCACAAGTCCCAGTCATCGGACGAATAAACAAAGTAATAACAAACATGATCTTGAGCGCTGACGCAACTACCGGCCGTTATATAGGTACTATCGTACATAAAGGAAGCTACTCTGTGGTGTTATACACGATAGATGGGCCATTGTTGTCATTTTTGCCTCTCACATCACATGTGTTTAGATCAAGGCGGAGGCAATATCCTTCCTTGCTCAATCAGGCCACTTCCTCCAACACTTCATAATCTACAGTCTAGCCTCTACTGTAGACCAGTGATGGTTATGTTGCTGGAGTTATATGTTGAGGTTTCAGCAATAATAGGAGAAACCGAGGACACATCAAATTAGTTACGCTTGTGATTGTTTATTTACCTGGCTATTAAGCTCAATTAATTAATATTATTAAACTCAAATAGGAAACTTATTGATGTCGCAAAAAGAAAATACTGAACTGTTCCGTATAATTATAAGAAAGCCTGACAAACAAAGAGTTTGTCACTTTTTCAAGTTTGTCAAGGGCTGTGTCGCTTTTACTTTGAAAGCGTATTAATTTTCAGCTTCCAAAACTGTGATTTTCTATTTTTACTTATTCTGTTGTGTAAATTTACTCTTTACTCTATTGCCGTATTTTGGTATATTGTTTTATCTTTTATATGGAGCTTACTATGTGTGTAAAATAATTCTGCAACAGTGCCATCGGCGCTTTAGTGCTTAGCTGCTTGTCGGCCTGGGATTTGTTTTAATTTACAATAAAATGATAGTTACGATTGTGTAAACTATGTTATTTTTACTACAATTATTTTGTCAGTACTTGTATTTGAAAACAATGGACCACTGAAGAAAATTGTACGAATTCTTGTATACTTCTGTTTTAAATAAGTTTCTACAGAGCAGCAAAATTAAATATCGTATGTTTTGATACTCTTATAAAGTAAACTTGATAATGCATTATGAGGTTTAGAGTTTGGACACTTTAAGAACGTGCAGGTTCTCCTAAGTGAAAAATAATCTAACTTTGAATACATCCTCTTCCTGAAAAGGTCTAGATTATCTTCCTTGAAATTACTTCGCCCTGAATTCATATTTAAGTCTTATAATAATATTGTTGGTTTTAAAAGCTAATGTTAAGAAAACCATTTCACACCTACGCCAAATACAGGAAACCACTGACTTACCGTACAATTCAAGTAGTAGTAATTTTAGATCAAATTTATTTTGTTTGACATAAAAATACCTAATGTTTTCGTTTCCAAACAGAGTATTGTTTTTTCCAACAAGTAAATAGCAAAATCTATTTTCCATCTAATTAGATGTTTATGTTTGTATTTTTTACAGTAATAAGCTAAATATTATTCCATTTAATTAGATGTTTAAGTAGGGATTAAATCAGCTTGTGTATGATACGTACATGTAGGCTACAATACTTGCGATGTAGTAAATTTGAAGTCAACCAAATCATTCTACAGGAACTTACTAAACACCAAATTTTTGTTAATTCTACTAATGTCCGTCGCCAAACTAAAAAACTAATCAAAACCCAAAACTAACTCAAGCCAAAAGTAAGAAAGGTCAAAGCTTTACAGACAGCGTTTCATTATTCATGTAGCATGCCCTTTAATTCCAAAATAATCAAAAGCGTATGTTGGAGAGGAGAGCTCTTGTACAGAAGACCTGCTACGGTGGAGAGTGCTACAGTCTACTCTGGCAACTCGCCAAGGCAGCCAATTAGAGTGCGACAGTATGTCCAAGAGTCTCTAGTCTGACTCACTCAAGCGTAGACGCTCTTGTCACTTACCAGTGGA
This sequence comes from Matsumurasca onukii, assembly GCA_018831715.1. NCBI lineage: Eukaryota > Metazoa > Arthropoda > Insecta > Hemiptera > Cicadellidae > Matsumurasca > Matsumurasca onukii. The sequence goes on from CM032062.1 coordinate 11,385,452, forward strand.
CATAATTGCTCTAATCATGTACAACAGTGTGAAAGAAGTGTTGTATGTCACTGAGTTCAATTCTCTCCGATTAGTAATTTTCCTTTAAAATGTCTAGCAAGGCACGCTGCTATTACAGTTTTATATTATTAATTTGGTAGTAGTTTGTAGATTTTATTGTTATTTCCCGATAATTCGACTCTAAAGGTAAATCACGGGGATGCTGTCTATTTACACTATAAAACACTTAACACTCGAGTCGAAAATGTGAGACCGCGCGCTACGTCCGCAAACCCCTCACCGGAGGGTCCAACCGCGCCGCGCTACCGTAACACGTAATGGACCAACAAGTGTATATAGTTTAGTTTTTAGTGTTAATAGACAGCATCCCCGTGAAGATGACCTACATTTAGGTCGAAATGTACATCGGGAAATAACAATACCCTAAGATCTACAGGCTACTTATAAATGGTAACTTAACTGTCAAAAGGCCTTATAGCTGGAAATAAACAATTAGTTATTGAATAGTATTAATTATGCAGTTATTGACCACTGCCGACCATTATTCATCGAGCTGGGTGTATTGACTCTATTTAGTCAGTACATCCTTTCCAGCCCATCAACTTTGAAGGTGAACTTTAGCAAGTTTGCAACAAGGAATGACCACCACTCCTACAATACCCGGAGAAATGACCAACTGCTACTCACATCTTGCTCTGCGAATGTGCAACAATTTACCGGCAGGTATCAAGAACACGTTAAACTCGCTGCGCGAATTCCTTGTCTCCAAGTTCTAGGCTTGCCGTCTTTGTAAATAGTGTATAGTGTACATAGTATATTTAAATTAATCATCGGCAGAGCTGGTCACCGATTCAACGGGAGGTAATAAGGTAAGGTTGTTTATAAGGGACCACTTAAACTCTAAAAATCAGAAGGGGTAAAGTAGCAGCACACACGTGATAGTCAATGCTGAATTTTATCAAAGAAAAGTCAACAATTTCGTTTTTACAAGTTTCAATTTGGTACGAGTGGGACTACATCCATCGTTCTTTTCTGTTTCAATGTTTGTGTTTATAATACGAGTAAGTAAGAAATCAGTTTCATGTAAGTTTTGTCTGAATTAATATCAACCCTAAGAATACTATTAGATCATAGGCATTATTTAATATACGCTGTAGGCTGTAGCGGACAAGTGGATTATCCGTCCGCATGCTGTTTCTACGTAGTTCGACACAGGCGTGCCATTCTTCTGACAACTGGATATTGACTGGACTCGTGGTGAGGTCCTGTAATCCAGCTTCATGGAGGTCAGGTTTTGAAAGAGGATGATGCAGTCTAAAAGCGGCTCGTGATAGTATCAGTGATCATCTGATGATACCCGCATCAACTCCACCATCGTTTGGACATATTAGACCATCACCTGCGTGGTTCGGAAGTCACGTTCAGCCGTTGATCCTTGTATTTCCATTGTCATTGTCTTAATTAATGACTCATTTTAAGGAGGAGTCGGCTCTTAGTTTGTAACAAGACTACACCCTTAACCCATTACTACTACTCATCACACTCATCCTTCATCACATATTTGCCTTAAAATACCCTCATGAGAGTGGTCGGCATCTCAAATAGTGATTTAGTGATTAAAAATAGACTATGCAGACTATGCTGCTGACTTCACTCAGCAAACAAGCGGCTCATTTGAGTCGTCCCTCTCTAACTTATAATCGTAATGATAATATACTCCTAGATATGTTTAGGACGTAACAAGAGTTCCCCGGGACGATCAGCAAATTAAAAAAATTAAACGCACGTTTCCATTATTTGTATTTAGTTATGTGTCTCATTTTCAACAGATGTAGACAATTTATGATTGTAAAATATTGTAACCATGGCCAGACATGTATGAGGAGCGAGTTCCCAGCCGGCTAATGTTCCTGAAAGCGTTTTACACGGTTACGGCGATACGCTTAAAGATACGCAGCGCCATTCTGCACCATATCCTCCGGTCAGCACACCATAGCCACACCATGTCGCAAACACCATCGTTGTCCCATACCATACCGCACCGTAACGGCTGCCCATCCAGCGGCCCCACGTTCACAGCAGCACACCACACCATACCGCATGCATCAATTGGCCACCTTTTACCGCACGGACACCATACCACACCACATACCGCAGCACAAACGCACCACAATTCATACCACACCATACCACACCACAAAGCGCACCCACACCATACCGCAGCGCACCACACCATACCGCAGCGCACCACACCATACCGCAGCACACGACACCATACCACACCATACCGCAGCGCACGACACCATACGCACAGCGCAGCGTGTTGGTAAACCACGCAAATAGGTCTCGAAGAGCGGTTCTGGAAATAGAGCCAGCGTTTGTAAACAATTAAGGATTTATGTTTGTAAATAAGCTCTCATCGGCTTATATTACCGCGAACCACTTGCACTCTGATCCGAGGCCTGAGTCAGTCTGCAAGTCTAACTGAGACAGTGCATGGTAGTCTCAAATAATTATGTAGACAAGGAAGAGTGGGTATCCCCCACGTCTACAATGGCCTCTTTGCAAGAGTCATTTCTAAGTAGAATTTCTTATTGCTATTTTGAAGTTTAAACATCCAGTTATGTAAAGATTTAGAATTAGCTCCCCATAAACATATTCCGTAATTGTGATTGAAAAGGCCTGGCGGATGTACCTAGATGTTAATCCGTGTTAGAATTTAGTTTACTGCTTCATTTAAAAATCATCAGGAAGGAACCAAACCTGCTTTCAACCAGTTAACAAAGATACGACGTAAATAATGGATTGTTTAGTAGATCACTAAATCACTAAACCACTATTTGAGATGCCAACCACTCTCATGAGGGTATTTTAAAGGAAATATGTGGTGAAGGATGAGTGGTAGTAATGAGTTATGAGGTGTAGTCTTGTTACAAACTAAAGCCGACTCTTCCTTAGAATGGGTCATTAATAGCCCAATGACCAATGGAAATACAAAGACCAACGGCTTAACGTGACTTCTGAACCACGCAGGTGATGGTCTGATATGTCTAAACGATGGTGGGAGTTGATGCGGGTATCATCAGATGATCACTGAGACTATCTGAGCCGCTTTAGACATATATCATCCTCAAAATCTGACCTCCATGAAGCTGGATTACAGGACCACGCCACGAGTCCCAGTCAATACGATCACATGTTGATATGTCTTAATAGTTACCTAAATTGGGAAATGGGAAGTTTGAGCTTTTAATTTTAAATATGATTACAACTGTTCAAACCAATGAAGCTGGCACAATTTAGTGGGCCACTCAATGAAAATCCCAAACAGAAACAGTAGTGTTTGTAGACTTGCAGTATGATTATATTGTTATACAAAATAGTTTAAAAATTTTTAAGCAAGGATTGAAAAATATGTCTTTCAGTATTTTTTCATACGCGTACGTTCGATCTAAAAATTGGAATCTAACGCGTTTTATTGTTTGTAATGGTTATGTTTTTCAACCGTGTCTGAAACAATTCAATGTTTTGGGTTTTTCCGGCTTGGAAAGTTAATAAAGTAAATTACAGTAATACTAAGCACTTTCAGCAGTGATCTAAGTGGTTATGAGTTGCAATGGACAACTGTTTGCAGAACAACTTCGTATACTTGTGAGAAACGCGTCTTGTAGGTCACATTGCAAATCCCGCTTTCGAGGAAACTACAAATTCACAAGTCGCGGAACCCTGAACGAGAACTCCTTGACCTTTCAATGATAATATTTTGATATCAGTTGTTGTCCGGCCATTGAGAGAACGTGGTTCACTGTGTCCGTGATAAATCTGAAATTAAAGTTACATGGTGTGTGATTACTGAGCCTTGATTAGGGTCCAAAGTCTCACTCGACCAAGGACGCAATGATTTGACTCTCGTGTTTGTCTGGCTCTCTCACCAAGGTGTCACGTACATAATCAAGTATTTTGACATTCACTAATATTCGAAAGGTGAGTTAGTTTAGTTTATAGAGACCTATATTACTTGTTTTAGCAAAAAGGGTTTAAAGTTTATTGTAAAAGTCTCAGATATTGTTAATTCTTCCTTTTTAAATATTGATTAGTGATATTTGATAAAGAAAACATTTATTTTAATAATTGTTTTACGTACTCCTGAATACAGTGTAGCAACAAGCTGACAACAGTTTAATTGTTAGCCAAAATATGAACTTTAGGTTTTTTAAATGCAGCTTTTGGGTAAACAAGAATACCGTATTTTATTAGAATCAAGACGTTTTGACTATACTATAATAGAATATAGTTCGAGTAGAATAAAGAAGAGACAAGTAAACTCGTTATGTAGATGGAAATAGTATATTTCATCACTAGGTCCTAAAGTGACACATTTTGACACGAGGACGTTAAATGACCGAGGGTCAAAAAGACACTTTCGGGCCGAGTGATGAACGAAACTTTTTGTAATGATGCAAATAATAATGAGAAATAAATGGGTTGGTAATAAATAATTAATTTAGTAAACATTGTTTTGAGCTCAGTAATCTGAATTTGTTTTGAAGAAATAGCTGTTACACTGATTTACTATAAAATAGTGTTAAAATTCGAAACAATCAAAACAAACTCGTTGAACCAGCTGATGTCCATGCCACAAAAAGATCATTAAAATATTTTTTCCCTGGGAAGAAAAACGTCATCAAAATAATACCTTATTTACCTGGGTGTAAAAGTGACACTTTAGCACTGTCAATACATGTGTCTAAATCAGCTTTTTCCAGAGCAGAATGAAAAAATATTAAAACACTTATTTTAAACTGTAAACGAATGAACTCACTTTTATTGATGGTTAACTGCATCTTTTGTGGTTCACCCAAAGGGCTTACCTCAAGTTTTTATGACATAGTTTTACAATCCAAATACGTTGAGTTTGTTTGCTTCAAAAATAGCTTTGTTCATAATAGTCAATTTTAATGGTTCGCAGTAGGCGCAGGAAAAGATGTAAAGTCCACAAAATGCTGCAACCATACATAGTGCTACTCTAGGAAGGTTGATAAATTGTACAAGGAAATTCCAAAACAAATTTGTTCTTTTTTAGAAAATTCTATATATTGGTTTTTTAAGAGTTGCAATAAATAATGAAAGGTTTAATTAAAAAAAATGTTGCTCCATTCCACTATAAATACCGTGTTTCAACTCTCATTGAAATTATATTCCATGCAAAAATGTATCCACATTAAAGCGTTTAAACGACTGCAGTCTAAAAGGTACCGCGCAGCGCGTGCAAGGTTGACTCGTTCCCGTTATGCAAGGCCATTCTCACTTGTTGGTTCACAAGCGACGGTCAGCGCATATAAACCAGCTCAACGTACCAGCATTGAAATCACTTCCACGTAGCTTGTTAACTAGAGCTGGCAGTCAGTCTGTACAGTATACTTCGTTGGTTGCAGTTGTGTTCACGTTTGCACGTAGTGTCAGCCTATAATGTTGAAAATGTCATCTGTGGGCTTAGTCGACAAACTTTGCGAGCTATTTGAGGATGGGAGTGCAGGAATTGTGTGAGAAAAATGTTGAAGAAGAAGACAATATGATTTGGATGAAAATGGATTGGTAGGAGGGAAGAGCTTGGTGTATCCGAGACTGTTGATGGAGCTGTGTGGGAAGATCATGAATATTTCAAATTTATGGGAATGTTGGAGTTAAATTTGAGGAACATTTGGAACTAGTAACTCCTATTACGACAACTCAACAGCAAAGCTAGAGTAGTCCGTTCCCACGGTGCTTGTCTCACGCTGACTTCTCAGCGCTTATAGATCACGTGACCATTCTCACCTCTTTCAGCGCTGACAATATTAAACATGTTCAAAGTCACCAGCTTGCTGGTGTCTGCCAACGCTGGCACCGTATTCTCACGTGGTTGATTTGGGGTTGATTTACTAGCGCTGACGATCAGCGCTGGCAAACCAGCCTCGTGGAATAGGCCAAGACTCAATCAGCTAATTGGTCAGACTACACCGAAATATTAAAGTTCACACAGCGCACCCTTATCAATGTTAAATCACTGAATAATCAGTAGTATACGTCAACAACTTCACAGACACTGCCCTTGCTCCAATAAAGCGCCAGTTACCTGACATTGTGACTTTGTCCACTAGGAGACCGTTGCAATCGCTTGATAGCTTGCCCCCGGGCCACACACACACACACACACACTCTCACTACACAGACTGGCTCAAAGTTTGTTTGAACAGATAATACCACAGCTGGGCTGATTCTACATCCTCTTGATATAGTATAGTGTACAATCACTGACTGTGTGGTGGGTTTAATGGTTATTTTAGGGTTGTTTGTGTCTGCAAATGTTATAATTACTACCGGTACCCATAATGTTTCCTCGGTGACATATTTTAAATTATTTATTAACTGAGGTGCCTTTTTCAAAATATTGAACAACCTACGCATGTATCATATTTTTTCCCAATCATACAGGACAGAAAATTGAATATATACTAATATTTAACATTATAAAACAATAGTAATCATTCTCGTACTTTTATATCAATCAAATTTTAGAATTAGTTTCAATGTAATCTTAGAGGGGTATTCAGTGGTAATCTCTTTAAAATAAATTAAAACCAGGCTACGATATTTACAATAGGAACATTTGTATAAAATTTCGTGAAAAACGGGGCAAAATGCGACTTGTAGACAGTACACACATACACGGTGAGTTTTAAATGTCCCCATCCCCCACCTTAACTTTTGAAAAAGGAAAAGCTTTTGAAACCCTTTGGGGAATGTTTTTATAGGATTCTGAAGTTGGTTTTGACGTACTGTACGTCACCCACCCCACCCAAAAACCGAAAGGGAAGGCTAAAACTTTCAAATTGCAACTCCCTCCTTTGTAGCACCTCAAAAGAAAGGAAATTTTAACAAATTCAACGACGCAAAGAACAGTTTTTATCTCCACTCGATCCTTTGTAATAGCCACTTAAAGATGATAAGAAATCAGGTTTAAAATGCTACATCACATAACAAAATTTGTTATAACAAACTTTTCTTCAAAATACCCTATAGGATTATGTTATAGGGTTGTAATGTTTCCCTCAAAAGATTTCCGAGAAAAATTTGCCATTTCAAAAATTGTATGTGAAATGTTGCATTTTAAAGCTGATTTCTTGCAATCTTTAAACAGGTATTACAAAAACCGAGTAGAGATCAAATATTTTCTTCGCGTCGTTGAGTTTGTTTAAAATTCCTTTTCTTTTGAGGTGCCACAAAGAGGGAGTTGCAATTTAAATATTTGGGGGCTCCCCTGGTTTTTGGGTGGGTCTGTGGTGGACGTAAAGTACGTAAATAAACTGTAAGTCCTATAAAAACATTCCCTAAAGGGTTCCAAAAACCTTTTCCTTTTTCAAAAGTTAAAGAGGGGACATATAAAACTCACTTTGTATGTACATACAGGGGCGAGTTTTAAATGTAAGAGAGGCACTCTTAACTATCAAAACAGGAAATATTTTTTAAACCCTTTATATAATTCATAATTTTATAAGGAAATTCTTTTATATAATTCTAAAGTTTGTTTTGACGTACTTTGCGCGACACCCCTCCCTAAAACCGGGAGATCGAGAAATAAATTAACTACAACCCCTGTAGCACCTTAAATGAAAGAGAACTTTAATACAAATTCAACGACTCAAAGAAAACGTTTTCATCCCGACTTGTTTTTTGTAATACCCATTAAAAAAAAACAAAAATCAGTTTTAAAATGCTACATTTTACATAAATAAACTTTTATTAATTATCAGTTTTACAAACACCCTATGGAATTATTTTATAGTGTTGTGATGTTTCACTCAGAGGATTGAATTTGTCATAAAATAGTTTGTGAAATGGGGCATTTTAAACCTGATTTGGTCTAATCTTTAAATAGATATTACAAAATGTTTCTTTGCGTCGTTGAATTTGCATTAAAATTTCCTTTCATTTGAGGTGCCACAAGGAAGGAGGGATTTGTTTTAAAAATTTTGGGGCTCTCCCCTGGTTTTTAAGCAAATTACGTCAAACAAACTTTAGAATTATATAACAACATTTCCCACCTACATTTTGAATTTCAGGATTTTGTTATCTGCAATGGGTTTTTGGCTAATCGCGTTTTTAAGTGGCCATTACGACTGGACACGTTCATTCCATATGTTTCGAAAATTCTAAGGGTTTTGTGGCAGATAAATTCCTAACTAAAAATTTTAATTTGTTTCTAAGCAACAGAAAATTAGTACAGTGAACAGCGGCCAAGTTGGACGCTGATTCTCCTTCGACGTTCTCACATCAATTTGTAGGTAAGTCCGTATTAGGAAGCTCAACTAGCTGCCCCAGACCCTGGCACGCTCGCTCGCTTCGCTTCGTTGTTGCCAACCTCGGCCTACGGCCCGGTGCCCGCTTTAAAATCGGTCATCCCGATGTTTTACCCCCACTTTTAACCCCTTCCTCCCCAAACAATTTGGTAGACAAATCATATATTTTGCATAATATTCTCACATCGATTTTTTATGATTTTTATTTCTTGCCCTTCTTTAACCCTCAAATCCATATAGCCCGAACCCCAAAATCAGTAGGTCTTTGGGATAATGTAATACAACTATGTGTCGAGTTTCAAACAAATCCGTTGATATTTACTAATAAATATTTACTGAAAAGAAATAATATTGGGAATTGGGACCTCAAAACCCCATAAAAATAAAAATCTATACAATTTTATTCGTTTCCACCTCACAACAACTAAGGACCATTTCTATTCAAAAATTCTGAATTACCCCAGCCAGATTCCGAGATCTCAACACTCCGGACAACCCTAACCGAAATACTAATAGTATAGATGTATTAGTTATTAGCAACGGTGAATAGAACCAAACTGAAATATGCTACTACAAGTTTGCCCATGGAGGATTCACTGTCGCAAAGCTAATACAGGTTACAGTTTATCTTGTTAAGCCGTTGGTCTTGTATTTCCATTGGTCATTGGGCTAATAATTAATGACCCATTCTAAGGAAGAGTCGGCCTTAGTTTGTAACAAGACTACACCCTCATAACTCATTACTACCACTCATCACACACTCATCCTTCACCACATATTTGCCTCAAAATACCCTCATGAGAGTGGTCGGCATCTCAAGTAGTGATTTAGTGATATTGAGTTATTATTGAGACGACACACTGTTCTAATCCATGCGGATGCATGGTTTTAATCACGTTGTCAATGCTAATCCTTTCGGTGACGTTTTTGAAGGCGACTAAAATACTTGATATGCAACTTAAGTGTGACGTCACCGTGAATTAATGGCTCACAAACACAAACCAACCGTGTTCAAGGTCATCCTGTTCAGTTCGTCGATGAAGCGTTTGATTAACGCTAGCAAACAATGATAACATGAAGAGTTTGTTAAAAATATTATGTATGAGTAAATAAAAATTAAATACAGAGTTTCTAAAAAAGGGTATACACCATTTAATCCAATGTAGCTAAATTCAAATAAACCTATATCTTTGGATGTTACACCAACTTATAATTTAATACATCTGTTTTTAACGATGTAACGGAAAACTCCATGCTTCCGTTGTCTTTCAACTGCTAGTTCTTTCAATGGAATAACTTTGGGCACTGTACAGTCCCAACCATGCATCAGACCTATATCTAAGTTTATGAATGTTAATGGTCTTTATTTTTAAAAACTTAAAGATTTTGCGACAAAAATCTATGTATATCATTAATTTAAATGATATATTAATTTTAACAAATAACATACATAGTTAATATTTTGTATTTATTTTTTGAGACACTGTAGTATTTATTTTTACGGTTACAACTTCAAATCTTTAAGTGCGCTTGGCTTATGGAGTAATAATCAAAAGTCAAAGATTTCGATCCGTTCACAAGTGAGTTCTGTTATACCAAGGATGGTACAATAGTGCCTTAACAGCAAAGCTAAAAGTATATTGATAAGAAGTTTGCAAAAAAAGACCAACAACTTTGTAGTTATTCGGTCGGTTGCAGGTAAAAATAACTATAGTACTATAATATTGTACTCTGCTATTTTGTATTGTACTATAACTGTATTGTAATAATAGTTGCAAAAATAACTTACTTGACTCAAGTAAGCTTTTTTCTGATTTCTTCTGTAATTCACATGACATTGAAATATTCTTGAGAGTCTCTCAAAGTAAGTTTTAGATTCCAATTTTTGAAAGATGAGTAACAGTATGAGTGCGTCAGTGATGCAAAGAACAGATTAAAGTATTAACGGAACTTGGATTAGATAGTATTAAGATACAATGTCTGTAGTCTTGGATGTGGTTAGATCCAACAAGTGAATTGAATTGTGTAAAACTACTCACAGTTGTCTGCAAAAATGGATGTTATTTGTTACACATTCATTCACTTTTATGTAGAGGAATCTATACTATTAGTATTTCGGTTAGGGTTGTCCGGAGTGTTGAGATCTCGGAATCTGGCTGGGGTAATTCAGAATTTTTGAATAGAAATGGTCCTTAGTGTGTGGAGGGTGGGGGAAACGAATAAAATTATATGATTTTTTTTTTATGGGTTTTGAGGTCCCCAATTCCCCATGTTATATTTCTTTTTTTAGTAAATATTTATTAGTAAATATCAACGGATTTGTTTGAAACTCGACACATAGTTGTATACCATTAACCCAAAGACCCTACTGATTTTGGGGTTCGGGGGCACAATATATGGATTTGGGGAGGGCAAGGCAAGAAACAAAAATCGATGTGGGGTATCAAAAAAAGGAATATTATGCTGATTTCAAAAATATATTGGTTGTCTACCAAATTGTTTGGGGGGAGGAAGGGGGTTAAAAGTGGGGGTAAAACATCGGGATGGCCGAGTCGAAGCGAGCGAGCGTGCCAGGGGTCTGGGGCGAAGCCCCAGCTGGCGCAGCTAGTAATGTGTAATTTGATGTAATAATGTGTATGGTGCTATTTGGTTTCATCATTTGAACTGAATTTCCACAGAAAATAACTTGGACGCCGCTTTTTCGGAAATCTTAGCGGGTGAAGGTCACAAATTGTTAGTTTTTACTAAAAGGACCTCTTTGTACATGTTTATGAGTCATAGTTTGTTTACCCATTCTATTTTATAATATTGAACAATAATTAAACGGTGGCCATTAGACATAAGTAATGAGTGGCTTACTCTAGACTTAAAAATATACAATTGATAAAAGGAAATATTTCAGTGTTTACTTATATAACTGTCATAATAATATTATAGTCCTGAAAGTTACTCTTATTTAGGACAATAGAGCAATATGACTTAAATGTTTGACAATTAAATAATATACATAGTCCCTTCGTTATTTTCTTTCGCATATTGACAATATTTAAGTCTTCACCCATTGTCGAAGTTTTAATCCTAAATATTAGTTATTCTGCAACAATTTAGTTTGACAGAGTCAGAGTTCTCTTTTATCCTGATTTTTCACTTTCTGCTTTGGGTGAGAATCCACCAATTAACATAATGATGCAATTGTACAATGCTCTGTCTCAAGATGTGGATGTATTTCAGTCACCAACCTTGATACATTTTAGAAAGAAGGCAGAAAACTATTTACTTTGTTCATCTTACTCGTATTTACTTTTAGTAAATGTCAAGTATTAAGTATTGTTTATGTACTTTGTTTAAATGTCTTGTTATCTACTGTGTTTATAACTGTTAATTCTTTGTAATATTAATTTATTTTTATATTCGTTGTTAACTTTACCGGGTGATTACAAATGAAATAAACAGTTTGGATAGCTTGTGGAAAATCTATTATTTAAAAGTTTAGATCATTACTTACATGATTGTGGCATTTTAAACCAGATTTCCAGTAATCTTTAAATAGACATTACAAAAAACGAGTTGAGATAAAAATCTTTCTTTGCATCGTTGAGTTTGTATTAAAATTCCCTTTCTTTTGAGGTGCTATAAGAGGCGGGTTTGTATTTTAAACAACTTGGGGGCCGTCCTCCCCCGGTTTTTGGGTGAGGGGGAGTGGCGCAGAGTCCGTCAAAAAACTATTTATATAAAAACATGTCCTAAAGGGTTCCAAAACCTTTTTCCTTTTTCAAAAGACGTATAAAACTCACTCTGTATGCACATACGTACGGGGCAAGCTTTAAATGTAAGGGAGCATAACTTTAAAAAAGGAAATATTTTTAAAAACCCTTTAGGAAATGCTTTTATGTAATTCTAAGGTTTGTTTTGACGTACTTTGCGCGACACCCTCCCTAAAAGCCGGGGAGATTGAGGCCCCCAATTTTTTAACTACAAACGCCCCCTTGTGGCACCTCAAATGAAATGGAACTTTAATACAAATTCAATGAAGCAAAGAAAAGGTTTTTATCCCGACTTGTATTTTTGTAATAACCATTTAAAAATTACAAGAAATGAGGTTTAAAATGCTTTATTTTACATAAAAACTTGTGTTACTTATCCGTTTTACAAATACCCTATGGAATTATTTTATTAAATAACGTTTTTAACAATATTTCCTTTTTCAAAATTTAAGGAGGGGACATTTGAAACTCACCCTGTATAATTAATATAATCTTATTATGACCCTAAAACAGTTAAAAATATTTTTACTGAGCTCAACCAGAGAACCCCCATATCACATGAACAGACGTTTAGTAAAGTATTATTTGCTTTCGCGTTAAACAAAACTTTAGCTTACCTGGTCCACAGAGTAGGTTGTTGTTAGTGACCAGGTGACAGGTAACGGAACACAGATACAACTAGTTGTTATGCACTGACAAGAGACGCCGCTCTTCTGATAACTGATAAGACAGACATTGATAAGAGATAGTGAGCAATGTTGTCACTGATAGCTGCCTGATGAGCTGCTCTCGCATTGATTTTAGAGAAAACTTGATTGAAAACATCAGTTAATATAGTATAAATTAAACAAGCACGAACAACTTCTAAAGTTTACACAGATTTTTAAAATTTACTTTTGATTATAACTTAGCAAAAGATAGCTTAATAATTTACAGTGTGTCATAGTCATGTAAAGTTGTGCAACGGAATAAGTTACTTCTGATTCTATGGTGATTTATTGATGGTTAGCCTTGAAGAAATTTGTCGTGAAGAAAGCATTCAGTTTTACTGTTTACCCACTACTCAGACGAAGTTTTTCGTTTTGTTATAAGGAATAATTATTATGGCTTTATACACTTTTAAACCCTTGTTGAAAGAGAATGCTAAGAGAGAGGAGTTTCAGCCCGTTAAGAAAAACCAGTACAGTATTGATAACTAATGATTACTGAATAGAACTATTGAAAGCAAGAAAGCTCTCATATCAAAACATTCTTCTAATAAACTGTCATAATGTTTTCATTTAGTGAGACTTTCCTTTACATTTTAACTTAATTCAATTAAAAGGTTCAGTTCAAATATCTTTATTTTTCTCATTTACAAGTACAGTAAATATACAATTAATAAAACCAACAATCAAAAGAAATTAAGTCTAAATAAATTACACAATACTTTTGTTAACGTAAAATATAGCGTAGAAATAACAAAACGTAATATTTGTCATAAAAATAATACAAATATAAGAACAGTTATCTAGGTACATCATTATTGTATGTTGGGACTCGTGGCGTGGTCCTGTAATCCAGCTTCATGGAGGTCAGGTTTTGAGGATGATATAGGTCTAAAGCGGCTCAGATAGTCTCAGTGATCATCTGATGATTTTCACCATCGTTTAGACATATCAGACCATCACCTGCGTGTTCGGAAGTCACGTTAAGCCGTTGGTCCTTGTATTTCCATTGGTCATTGGGCTATTAATTAATGACTCATTCTAAGGAAGAGTCGGCTTAGTTTGTAACAAGACTACACCTCATAACTCATTACTAACCTCATCCTTCACCACATATTTGCAAAATACCCTCATGAGAGTGGTCGGCATCTCAAATAGTGATATAGTGTTTGAGGTACCAAGACGTACAATAATGAGTACCCGTCATAATGATCTGTGGTAATACGGAAAAAATCAGCTATCTTAGGTAGTTTATTCTACTAAATGGTTAAGTCAATGGTTCAATTATAAGTAGGTTATTCGACAAAGTGATTCAATTATTGGATCAAACTTATTACGCTTAACAGGTTAATGTATGATTTCGCGTACTTGTTAAGTGATCTGCACCATTTTTAACGAACTTAATAATTTTATCAAATTCTAAGCAACACTTAAAACCTATTTGTTTGCTACATAGCAAAAGATAGTCACTTATCAATTCGTTCATTTTGACCTACACTGTATTCCTGCTACCCTCACTCCAGTTTTGACGAGTGCGGGCCTGAGGCAGGCCCAGTGTTGCCAAATATCGCACATTTGACGTGTTTGTGTTGGTAGTTCCGTGCGAATAATCACCAGCCTCACATGTCGCAAGTGGCCCAGATCCTCGGTGGATTCACCACGTACTCGTATCTCACAAGGTTCGGCCGACTTATCACCTGGTTTATAGTGCAATCAAACATGCGATATCACCGCTCCGCAAAGTTCCGAAGGTCGTTAATCATACAACGTTGACTTTATGTTGAACGTAATTGTTAACTCTCATGGTTGACCGAGTTTCTGGCCTGGGTTTCGATGTGATGCGTGGTTAAAGGTTAGTCCGGGTCAATTGTAAACAAAAGGCAATAAAAGGTTGTGGATATTCACATATTTTGTATAATATTATTCTAGCTCTATCAAAAACTAAGCTTTCAATAAGCTACCGTGAGCGAAGCGAACGGCCCTCCTGCGAGGCCGCAGGCCGAGCAGCGTCATGAGCGCAGCGAATGACGCTTATTTTTTACCAAGCTACCGTGAGCGAAACGAACGGAAGCCAGCGAGGCCGTAGGCCGAGCAATGTGATAAGCACAGCGAATGGCCTGTGTTTATCAAGCGAGGCCACAGGCCGAAGCGGGGGTCTGGGGGGCGTAGCCCCCTAGCGAGCCCAAAGGGCGAGTTGATATGTAAAGACGTTTTGGGATCGATGACACGTTTTGTGTTTCAACGTTTCAATCAATTGGTCAATGTCTCTCTAAAACCACTTTATCCGCAATAGTCTTGGTTTTAAAATATCGTGTACACATTTGTAAAGAAAAATGTGCCAATTGGATGCCAATTGAAACAATTCAAACCTCAAGAAATTAAACTATTACTACTTTCTTTATTCATAGTGACTACTGATTGTAAATAAATTATTTTATAAATAATCAAAAATAAAAGTCCAGAAAAAACAAAAACTATGTTTTATCACAACATATTTTGAATATTAAAAGTCATCATTAAGAGGTAGAGGACAAATTATACAATACTATTCATTTTGAGTTTACACAAAATAAAAATAGAAAACATACGAGACGATAGTATAAAATTACAAAGAATAGGGCTATTTAATGTTACTTGATTTAAGATATCTTACTATATTAAAAAGCGCATTGGTGTCTTGATATTTTTTGATTTAATAATAGGTTGGGGTTTCTATGTGTAAACTTAAAGTGAACGTTTCTAAAATATTCAATTAAAAAAAACCGAAAACATACAGACTTTTATTTTTATCTATATTAAGATATATAATTACTTTTTCAACAATTACTCTCAATGTTATTTGGTAAATTTTGAAATCAAGAACGTCAATTACTTTAAACAGTGACAAGATAACGCAGTTTGCAACGAACAACCTCAGATTACCCAAGTGATGAATGTGTTGCAACAAACCATCAATAATAGAAACAGCAACATGGAAACAAACGAGGAAACACAGGTAAACAAACATATTGTGAAACAAACCTACAACACACCATTGAGCTGGAACACAGACTGGTTGACTGCACTACAGAATGGTCATTTCATGTTGTCAAACAGACTGGCAAACAACAACACGCATCATGACACTCAAACGAAAAAACATCGCACTAAAGATATGCCTGACAAAATTCTGGCCTATTTTGGCAATCACCGTATTCAATCCTTTAAAAATAAACATGATTATGTAAACATTTGATCCATTTGTGGTCAGTTTAAAAAGATCTCCATGTTGTTCAGCTAAAGGTAATAAATACTATTTTAGAAAAATAAAAATCCATACTCAAATTCTATGGAATTAAACAACAACAATCAACAATCAGTTTAATGTCAATTTTTACAATATAAGTATTGTTTTATTTTGACAATATACTAAAGTACCACAAGTAAGACTTTAGCCTAATTAAACAATTAAATTATGGAACTTTACCTATCTATAAACTCTAATTGTATAAAACGAATTTTGGGCAAGATAATTTATGAGTTTGGATTTGAATTGGTTTGAAAAATAACTTTTAATATTGTCAGGAAGTTTATTGTATAGAATTCTACCGGCTTCAATAGGAAGTTTATCACATAACTGAAGTCTCTGGTAGTTCGGTGGAATATAATTTTGATTTCGTGTGCTGTACCGATTATTTTGATAATTGTTCACATCAATAGAATACTTAGCCCTAAAGAACAACAAGGTTTC
Organism: Matsumurasca onukii; assembly: GCA_018831715.1. NCBI lineage: Eukaryota > Metazoa > Arthropoda > Insecta > Hemiptera > Cicadellidae > Matsumurasca > Matsumurasca onukii. The sequence continues at coordinate 11,401,992 of CM032062.1, forward strand.
TAAAATGTACTGAGAGCATAAATGCAGTATGGATAAGGATTTAAAATGTTCCCTGCAGGACTCTCTAAACTTTAGCGTACCAATTATTCTAATTAATCTTTTTTGTAGAACAAAAAGCCTGCGAATTTTTGTTTCAGAGCAATTACTCCATATACATAATCCGTGAGATAAATGGGGATGAACTAATCCATAATATGCCAATTTTAAAACGTCTTGGCTGCAATGAAATGACAGTTTTCTCAATAAAAATAACCCTTTGGATACTTTGCTACAGACAAAGTCAATATGGTGATCCCAAGACAGTTTTTTATCTATGAAAAGGCCTAAGAACTTTACGTGGTCAGTCTCTTGAAGAGAAGTGCCATTAATTGTTAAAACGAAGAAGAAAACGGGGATGGTCTGACATGTAGCTAAGCACTAAAGCACCGCTGCCGTGAGTTAAGTGAATTTTCTGTGTAATATGTCTCTAACTGTAACAGCCTCACTACGCCCTTCTGCCTCAGCTTTTCGTCCTGTATTGTCACAGGGGTTTAAAGATGGTATTCGCTAAGCTCACGGCATTGCTTCGGCCTTCGGCATAATCTTTTAGTGTTATAATGCAAGTTTTTTACATAACCTGGGGAGAAGAGTCATTTAAAACTTCAATAAATTCGGACTACTCATTCCGCTATTGTAGCAAAACATTATATTAGTGATTCAACTACCATTTTGAATCAACTCGAGTAATTTTTGCATTCCCAATATTTTTGTTTATTTATGGATATATAAAATACGTATTTATTTTAGTTAAAAACTAATGAAATTTACTATTTTCAGATAATAATTTAAAACAACGTTTTGATGAAAACCCCGTCCCTTCCACTAAAGGAGAGATATTTACAAAAGAAACTATAGTACAAAATTTCTTGAAAACTGGACAAAACCTGTAGAGAGTTTATACAGCATTTTTCGTCCGATATTCATAAAGTTTGGAACCAATACTCTTCTTGTAAATATTTCTATAAGTTTATTAGCCATAAAATCAGAAACCTGGAAAGAAGGGGGGTTTTATTTTTCACAAAAGTTGTTTTAAAGCTCTAAAAAAAATAAACTTCATCGGCGGCCAAAAAAGTTACTTTTTGCTCTAACAGCGGAATCAGTAGTCCGATTTAAATAAAAGTAGAATTGCATTTTCCTTTAATTTCTTATTTGATTGCACATTCAGTTGTAATACAGACGGACTCTTAAGTAAAGTTTTACATTTAAGATTAGTTTAAATGTACTAGTACAGACCCCACATTATTTCAAAAGTGATTAATTTGATTTGTGGAAAACTAAAACATGTTAATATTGCGTCGTTGGGACGACTCACGTTCGATTCGTAATCTTGGTGAATTTGTGTAAATAAATAAATAAATTCTTTATTGCCGTATACATTGTAACAATACATGGCAGTCGTCAGATGGAACTTATAATCATGCACGCACATCGAAATCTCTCATAAACATACAGAAATTTCTCATTCATGTCTTTTAGCTCAGACACAGTTTTCGCTGCAGAGAGTTTGTAAAAAATCATTTATTGAATAGAAAGACTTTTCTTAAAGCTGAAAATAGTTAAATTATTGATGAGTTTTATTTCTTCAGGGAGCCTATTGAGAAGCCTAACGCCAACTTGTTTTGGCAGGTGGTGTGTAATAGTAAGCCTGTGCTGTTGGGTTCACACCCATTACTTGAGTGTAATAAACTTTATGCATCTTCCTCCTGCGTTTCTGTTTTATAAAGATGTGATTATGGATGTTTTATAACTTTGCAATCCAGCATGCAGACAGCAAACATTGTAGACTTCATTCAGCATTTGAGCTGCACATTAACCAGCTGATCAGAATTCTAAGTGTCACTGAGTGATGTCAGCATCTCTAAATATAAGTATGTGTAAAAGGTAAACGTATAAACAGTTGACCACACAAGTTGTTTTGAGGCGTGTAACGGTTGATTTTATTCATACCTGTAATGATACTTTATGCTAATATCGAGTTTTGTATTAAAGTCAGTCAACTTTAAATGGTTACTCGCCCTGCGGGCTCGCTGGGGAGGCTACGCCCCCAGACCCCCGCTTCGGCCTGCGGCCTCGCTTGATAAAATAAGGCCACTCGCTGCGCTCATGGCGTTGCTCGGCCTGCGGCCTCGCACCTAAGTTGGCGTTAATCGTTTGTATTTATGACAAATTGTAATGTTAATAATCATCTTAAATCGCCATAACACGAAAACAATTGTTTTTATATTTTAGTACTTCTAGTCATTCTATCAACTTTCATTAATTATATTATTTGAGAACATAAATTTACAAATCTTTTAGTATGACTTTGGCCGATGTAAGACCTATACCGCGGGTGGTATAGCCGTTGTAAAAACATCAAAATCTAACGAAAGTACGCACTTTGTGTACGTAAATAAGATATTTTATGGCAATTTTTACATTTCTTCTGCACAGTTTTTTAGTCGTTCTAACTTAAGTTGGTTTTCGTGGTCCTAACAGTTGTATAAGTACCCGTTAAATTAGCTCAAACACACGGAAAAAAGTAGTATTGACCAGTTTTCCTTTAAAGCGAAATAGCAAATTACCCATTGGAGATGGGATAAAATGTCAAATACAAAAGTTTTAGAAAACTTCATTCCACACAAGATTTTTCGTCAAATCAAAGATCCGATCACTAGTTCAGCCGCTACAGTCAAAATACTAAACCACTGCACATCCCCATTTTCGGCCGACGCCATTAACGGCCGCTACCTTTTCGGGGAAAAAAGTCGAGTTTTCAGATTTTTTCCTGGTGGTTTTACACCAAGACCTTTTAGAGAATATGGTTGAGGGGGGTAGCTCTACGGGAAGTGCCTAAACATTTCTCTCGTTCACCAGTCAGTCAGTCACCCAAACGGTTTTATAGTATATTAACTATGAGCTCGAATCAAAAAGTATAACCGTTAGGATTTTTATCCATCAACAGTTAGTTAACGTCTATGCGAAGTCAACATTTGTATTGACATTCTGCAGCGTTTTTCAAAATGTTATACCTAAGACTATTCACATAGCAGAATCGTATTTACGGACTAATGGCAATTTCCACTGAAGAGCTGTCAATCCCAAGATCTCTAGCGCGTGAAGAGCAGGCTGTTCACCAGTACACAGATGATTGCCATGCAATTGTCCTACCACCTTAAGAGATCGCTGATGAGGCTATTTACTCATAAATTCAGACTTGGTAAGCCTCTCTTTAGGTGGTCAACTGAGAATGGACTAAATCTGAATGCAGGCAAATGCTCCGTCTAAATAAAGTCTTAGGCTTAGAGGTCTAAATAAAGTCTTGTCCGTCCTTCATTTATTTTACAAACAAAGGAACGACTCTCGAGTGATGTCGTATTAGGTGAATGCTTACTACTGTCAGTACGACACCGTGAAAACCCACAGTGTTGTGCTGGACAGGCTTACATTTTCTGAGCATGTTACTCTACAATACAGCGTGCCATTGGTAGGCTGAATGGTTCATGCAGATTCAGAGTTTGCTTCCCAGAACAAGTTAAGTTGCAACTCATTACGGTCACTAGTTCTTTCAGTTTTTATTACTGTTACCCTGTCTTTGACAATAGTATTTCGAAGGAGGATGCGATGAGAGCCACAAATAGTTCAAAATGCGGCAATTCGATTTGTGTTCTCGCTTATAGGTCATTTCGACCATGTGTCCTCTTATCGAAGTGACGCCAGATTGCTTCCAATGAAGCAATATGCAGGGGTGTTGACTCTCTGATTGAAGACAAGGTGCTTAAACTCGGGGAGCCGCAATAGCGGTAGAGCGACTTATGTCTAGGCATGATCTTTAACGCAGCACACGCCACGACAGTCTGCTGCATTTTCGCAGAGTACTGGAGCCTAGGTAGAAGAAGTTTCTCTTAGTCTTTACTTTTATTTGGGTGACCAACGGCCTTTCCCAGTGCCTGGAATTACTAATCAAGAAAGTTTAGAAATAAATTAAAACCATTTTTAAAATAAGTATGCTTGGCTAACTTAATTTTTTGCTAGAGTCCTGCGCTTCTTGTTTTCTTGTTTATTCGTGTAATATTTGTGTTATTTATTTCTTGTAACTTTTAAATTAAATTGTGTTAACTGTAATTACGGTTTAATGTAGTTACTGTATGTTAAATTAAGTAAAGTTGACACGAGTTTTCTATAAATCAGTTGTACTGAGAACAGCTCAAACAAATTAGATTTTCTGAATTTACACTCAAATAAAAAGGAACCCGCAATAACATGACTCAATAACCATTGTTCGTAACCGAACCATTTGAAATGTTAAAGCAATATTATCGTTGAAATAAGAAGGCAAATTATTTTTAAACTGTTTACAAACAAAATAATGTAAAAGAATAAAATACTGATCACTATTATAAATTAACCATTTAAATGTTTCGTTCAAAGACTTGCAATAATATGAATTCGAAGTGGTATTATTACATGTGTTTATTTCAACCTGTAATATTTATTCGAAAACCCGATCAAAATACGTGATTCAGTACAATATGACCCTGAGACGGTATGACCTCCTTCAGGCACAAGATTTTCTTTTTGGGAGTAATTCTAATGTATAAATTATAGTAAAGAATGAACAACAAAAAATTGGAATAAAATATTTTCATTCATTCATTAAAAAATACGAATTTGGTCACATACTAACAGCGGATGGATGTCCATTGACCAACATTACACAAAGTATGTATATTTTCAGTATACCCAGGATCTAAAATCTCAGTATACCCAAAATCTCAGAGATCTAAAATTCTATGACTGGGACTCGTTGTCCTGTAATCCAGTCAAGTCAGGTTTCGAGAATGATATAGGTCTATAAGAAGTCTCAGTGATCTGATGATGCATCAACTCACCATCGTTGGCATATCGGACCATCACCTGCGTGGTTCGAAGTCACGTTGCCGTTGGTCCTTGTATATCCAGTCGTTGGGTTATTAATGACCTCTTCTAAGGAAGATTCGGCGTTACAAGTACACCTCGTAACTCATTACTCATCATCAACTCATCTCTACCACACATTTGCCTTAAAATACATCATAGTGGTCGGGATCTCAAATATGATTTAGTGAAAGCAAAAGTCTATACAGAAAATCAGTTTTCCAGTTGGTGATTCAATGTCAATTTTATTCAAAGCATCTCAAAAACAAATGTGGTACTTATACCAGGTATGCCTTCAGACTAGATTTAATTATATATCAGTGATCAAGGACATTTGCTACATTTACTTTAGCTCTACCTTATATAGCTGATATTCTAGTTTTCTGAGTATGTATACAAAATAACAAACATAAACACACGTTCAACATGAAACTCTATGTTCAACTTAAGTCTAATAGTCACTGAGAAAAGTAGTTGTCTGGGTGGCTATTGTTTCGTGCTGTACTATAGAGATTGTGCATCATGTGTATTTCCGAAATTTTAACTTAAAAACGACAAAGAAACTTCCCCGTGGCTTTCAAGTGGGTTTGATTTTCACAGTTATAAACTTATCCATGTTACGCAAACAGTAATGAGGTTAGTCTATACTTGTTAATTTCTGTTGCCTAACCCATTCCAGTAACATACTATAATTATACGAGTCAGTAATAGCATAAAACGTTCGAATCAGGGAAAACTCAAGTGTATAAACAAATGAAAATGTACAACATTTTTATACTCACGAGTAAAGAGTTTAGTATCCAAATCGTTACAGTTGAAGTGGTACTGTATTCGTATCTCCGTATTTATAACACAGTATCAATTTCTTCAAACGCAGATTTGTCAAAGAATACAGTACATAGGTTAGGCCAATGCATTTTCCAAACATTATTTCTACTTCGTCCCTGTCAAACAATGCTAAAGAGGAGAAGTCAAGTAAAATTTGAAAGAGGGGAAGACTTTCTGATAAGACTGGGACTCGTGGCGTGGTCCTGTAAGCCAGCTTCATGGAGGTCAGGTTTTGAGGATGATATAGGTCTAAAGCGGCTCAGATAGTCTCGGTGATCATCTGATGATAACTCCCACCATCGTTTAGACATATCAGACCATCACCGTGGTTCGGAAGTCACGTTAAGCCGTTGGTCTTGTATTATTGGTCATTGGGCTATTAATTAATGACCCATTCTAAGGAAGATTCGGCCTTAGTTTGTAACAAGACTACACCTCATAACTCATTACTACCACTCATCACGCTCATCCTTCACCACATATTTGCCTTAAAATACCCTCATGAGAGTGGTCGGCATCTCAAATAGTGATTTATAGTGAGCAAAGTAATGTGCACACACAACTTACTTCCTTATTGATAAGATAAGTACTATGACGAAACTTGAAACTTACCTTTTATTCAATCTTCAGTCAGAATATAGTTTGTGATACAGCTCTGAACATTTCTGAATAAATCTATAGTAGCTAACTACGAGTAAGATTGGACCGATATATTTCAAATGTATAATAACAGCTTATTACGTCTGATATCTATAAGCAACGCACTTCTCTATCACACGAGCTAGCAGAGCGGCGCGGTGCACTGAAGCTGGCAGAGAAGTGATCAGCTGGTGTGAATATTTGGCGGGAGAACCAGGTCTGTGATTGGTCGAGCCACGAGATCCTCTACTCTCATTGGTCAACGCCACAACGCCAGAGATGACCTACAGATGCCTATTGTTGCGTGAAATTGCATGATTTTCAATAACATCTTGAGGTTTCTCGCTTTGTTGACAAACAAATTAGATTTTCTGAATTTACACTCAAATAAAAAGGAACCCGCAATAACATGACTCAATAACCATTGTTCGTAACCGAACCATTTGAAATGTAATTATATTATCGTTGAAATAAGAAGGCAAATTATTTTTAACTGTTTACAAACAAAATAATGTAAAAGAATAAAATACTGATCACTATTGTATGTTTCGTTCAAAGACTTGCAATAATATGTGAAGTGGTATTATTACATGTGTTTATTTCAACCCTGTAATATTTATTCAAAAACCCGATCAAAATACGTGATTCAGTAAATATGACCCTCAGAGACGGTATGACCCTCCTCAGGCACAAGATTTTCTTTTTGGGGGAGTAATTCTAATGTATAAATTATAGTAAAGAATGAACAACAAAAAATTGGAATAAAATATTTTCATTCATTCATTTATTCAATAAAAATACGAATTTGGTCACATACAGCTAACAGCGGATGGATGTCCATTGACCAACATTACACAAAGTATGTATATTTTTCAGTATACTTCAGGGATCTAAAATCACTTCAGTATACCCAAAATCTCAGAGATCTAAAATTCTATGACTGGGACTCGTGGCGTGGTCCTGTAATCCAGCTTCATGGAGGTCAGGTTTTGAGGATGATATAGGTCTAAAGCGGCTCAGATAGTCTCAGTGATCATCTGATGATACCCGCATCAACTCCCACCATCGTTTAGACATATCAGACCATCAACCGTGGTTCGAAGTCACGTTAAGCCGTTGGTCCTGCATTGTATTTCCATCGGTCATCGGTCACAATTTATTAATGGCTTGCCTTCTACGGAAGAGTCGGCCTTAGTTTGTCTGTATATCGTTTCGTGCTGTACTATAGAGATTTGTTCATCATGTTTCCGAAATTTTAACTTAAAATGACAAAGAAACTTCCGTGGCTTTCAAGTGGGGTTTGATTTTCACAGTTATAAACTTATCCATGTTACGCAAACAGTAATGAGGTTAGTCTATACTTGTTACACTTGATGCCAACCCATTCCAGTAGACATACTATAATTATACGAGTCAGTAATTGCTATTAAAACGTTCGAATCAGGGAAAACTCAAGGTGAGTAAAACAAAATAAAATGTGTACAACAATTTTATACCTCACGTAAAGAGTTTAGTATCCAAATCGTTACAGTTGAAGTGGTACTGTATTCGTATCTCCGTATTTATAACACAGTATCAATTTCCTTCAAACGCAGATTTGTCAAAGAATAAAAAATCTTCCCTTATAGAAAAGTTAAGGTAGAAAGCAACTGCTTTCAAGGTTTTGTTTTACACACAAAAAAAACTGTTTACAAGAAAGTGCAATATTATACGAGATAAGCAATAATCGTTATTGAACTCCTTCAAATAATCATCCTCAGTTATACACAGGAAAAGCAGCACTTTGCGTGCAGGTTTCGAGAGGCTTTAGTCATTATTCACGTCTCTCTTATTCACGTGTGTATGGTTTTTTTATTTATTCGTTAAGGTTTATTAAAATACATGCCATAAGATCACTTTCTCCCAAACAGGGTATTATCCCATAATAACTGTATTTATGAAGAAATTTTGATTAAATTTAGTATAAAAACTATCACTATCTCACTATTTGCGATGCCGACCACTCTCATGAGGGTATTTTAAGGCAAATATGTGGTGAAGGATGAGTGTGATGAGTGGTAGTAATGAGTTATGAGGTGTAGTCTTGTTACAAACTAAGGCCGACTCTTCCTAGAATGGGTCATTAATTAATCCCAATGACCAATGAACCAACGGCAACGGACTGAACCACGCGGGTGATGGTCTGATATGTCTAAACGATGGTAGGAGTTGATGCGGGTATCATCAGATGATCACTGAGACTATCTGAGCCGCTTTAGACCTATATCATCATCAAAAACCGAGATCCTCAAAAAAGAGATGGCTTGAAGATCTCTCTAAGTTTTGAAGACCCTTCTAAGAATTTTAATGGAAAAGAATTGATCTAAAGGAATAGTCTCTACGTCTTGACGTCACACTGTGCACAAAAGGAGCCAAGTCTACATCCAGCTTTGCTGCTGGAACAAAATAGCCCGTCATTGGTATTTTGAGAATTTAAAGTTAGACATTTTCTCTTTTAGCTTTGGTTGCTATCGGCGAAGAAGTTTACGTGTCGATAATGAATTCTTTGGGTGTGTGTAACCACTTGAATTCCTGAGTAGTCTTTAGCACCATATAATATTAAATAGACCGACCTGCGAGCTATTTAGTGAGGAAAGAAGAATTGATGGTCGTGCATGTAAGCATATTGCTTTGTCCATGTTACTTTTACTCTACTTTTGATACTTTGATTTGAGACACCGACCACACCTACAGGGTATTTTAAGGTCCATATGGGATGAAGGGTGAGTGTGTTGAGTGTTTTTGATGGATGATGAGTTTTAGTCTTGTTACAAACTAGGGCTGGCTGTTCCCCAGTCTGGGTCATTAATTAATAGCCCAATGACCAATGGAATGGACCAACGGCTTAACGTGACTTTTGAACCACCATAGTGCGCTACTACTAACGACTACGAAAGTTTTTTGTGTTTGTTATAAATAGATGTGAAGAAACTTGCTAAAAGCAAAGAACAACACAAAAAGACTGACGATTTTATAAATCTTGTGATAGGAAATTTTCCAACCAAAAGGAATTCCTACAACAAGGAATGTTTGATTTAGCGCAGGAAGGGGAACCTCCTCCCGGAATATGTTGTTGTATAAAACTATATTTCGACATTCCACTTCCAAAAAGGAAATATACAATATTCTGAAGACAATATTTCAACAGAAATAGTTGAAAATTATGTTGACAACTATTTTTGTATTTAATTGTGAGGTTATAATGAGGCAGCTTTGCTGTTGAAAGGCGCCTCATAAGAAAATTATAAATATTGGTTATTGATTTACAAATTAGTTTCTTCTTATAATCAATATTAGAGCTCACTCCAATAAGAAATAGTGTATTTAAAGACAAGTGCGCTAATATATACGTTAGGAGTTCCGTCAAATAGTAGCGAATACATTACACACAAGCATGTTTTCTGCGTCCAGTCGTTAGCAGGTAGTGTCCCTATGTCAGTAAGTCGATAAAAGAGAACATTATTATTAAAGTATCAAATAAACAGTATTTTGTAATCGTTATCAAGTTTTCAAATTTAAATGCTTTTTGTCGTCAACCTTGTCGAAACATTTTTCACTTTGGAGTTAAGTTTTCAACTAACTATTTTCAATAATTATTTAGACCAATATTTACATTTTTATCAACTTAGCTTTCGCAATCGCTTGTTCTCGTCACAATATTTGTTTAGGATAATAAACAATCAAAATTCTAGTGGCGAGTAATTTTCGTGTGTGGCTATAAAGAAAAAGCTTCTTGACGACGTTTTGAGAAAGAATGGTATCTTGATAAGTCCTAGGCTGTATAGATAAATATCTATGTATTTATGTTAAAGTAAATATAAAGGCAATTTTATGTGCATCACCGAGAAGATGGGTTCAGTCCCAAAACTGGTCGTGTGACAAATTAAAAATGTTAAAAGGTTACTATTTCGTTCATTTCATTTTGCTAAATATCTATGTATACATAATTCTCACTATTGTATTTAACTTATACGTATTTAAAACTATACATGAATCATGAAAGAGCTGTTTTTAATCAACAATTTAGTCAAAACCTATATTGACATTTAGCAGCGGGATTTTCACATACCTTTATTTAAGACTAATTACCTAATAGTATTGTACCTATAAATTAATTATTTATTTAAACTTGATAAACTATTAGTTTCTAAAGCATCTTCAATGCATACAAATTAAAGACTGGGACTCGTGGCGTGGTCCTGTAATCCAGCTTCATGGAGGTCAGGTTTTGAGGATGATATAGGTCTAAAGCGGCTCAGATAGTCTCAGTGATCATCTGATGATACCCGCATCAACTCCCACCATCGTTTAGACATATCAGACCATCACCTGCGTGGTTCGGAAGTCACGTTAAGCCGTTGGTCCTTGTATTTCCATTGGTCATTGGGCTATTAATTAATGACCCATTCTAAGGAAGAGTCGGCCTTAGTTTGTAACAAGACTACACCTCATAACTCATTACTACCACTCATCACACTCATCCCTCACCACATATTTGCCTTAAAATACCCTCATGAGAGTGGTCGGCATCTCAAATAGTGATTTAGTGAAAAAATACTGTTATTTTCAAAATCAGTTAAATGCATAAAGTTGAAACTATGCAAGTAAAACTCAACAACAAAAGCGTGTACAACGTTTATATGAACGAGTAACTGTACTGAAACAAAAACTTATTTGTGATTGAAAATACTGTCCTAATTACCTTTTACCGGTTAAAGTTTGTTATCGTTCAAGTGGTTTATTCTGAACACTTTTGTGCAAACATGCCGTTAAATTTAATTGAATACGTGAACAAACAAGTTATTGGTTAATTTACCTGAAAATACTCAAGTAGATAAATGAATAATGTTCCTAACTTTATAAAATCTCACAGTTTGACGGCAAGTGCAGCTACTTTACTTGAATAATAACATACAACTGCAAGGTACAGGATTTAAGCTATGGTTTTCAAGGAAACGGTGACCAAGTTTACAGCCGTAATATCACAGTGAACCTTTATGTTCAATGTAATCATATGGAAGTATTTCCTAAAGAACGGTGGTCACTCCCATATGATTGCATTAAAAACAAAACTCACCGTAATGTTCCAGCCGTAAAAAACGGTCACCACTTTCCTAGAAAACCATGGCTTTATACTGATTCTGGCTGTTTATATATTTAAATTAGAGTACATAGTGCAGATTGTGGAGGTACAGTTTGTCTTGTTTAACGAGGCGAAGTTAGGAGTACAAAGTCCTCTCTACCACTCGACCTTTACCTATAGCATTACCGTGGTGACTGCGGGGACCGAACCCGCGCCAGCCGCACACGATTCCAACCCGCCACGGGTCCGAGGATGGATGTTATGTTGAGACCATGAAGCGTATACGTAGGTACACGAACACTGAACATGTACAGTATATAGCTTGACCATGGCCGGAGCACTTAATGCCATCTAATGTTATCTATAATTTATTCCCAGCCTGTAGCCCTCTCTCTGTACAAGGAACCTTACCTTAGACATGACTAGCGTTACAAGTTATCCAAATTAATCTGCTACACCTCCAGTAAGTGCTGCGTACTTGGTAAACTGTAGGCTTCATCTACAAGCACTACTCATAAGTTTAGAATAAATCACTAAATCACTATTTGAGATGCCGACCACTCTCATGAGGGTATTTTAAGGCAAATATGTGGTGAAGGATGAGTGTGATGAGTGGTAGTAATGAGTTATGAGGTGTAGTCTTGTTACAAACTAAGGCCGACTCTTCCTTAGAATGGGTCATTAATTAATAGCCCAATGACCAATGGAAATACAAGGACCAACGGCTTAACGTGACTTCCGAACCACGCAGGTGATGGTCTGATATGTCTAAACGATGGTGGGAGTTGATGCGGGTATCATCAGATGATCACTGAGACTATCTGAGCCACTTTAGACCTATATCATCCTCAAAACCTGACCTCCATGAAGCTGGATTACAGGACCACGCCACGAGTCCCAGTCGTGGAGGTACAAGAGCATTACTGAGATAAGAGAATTAAGAGCATTATAATAATAAGAGCATTACTGCATGCGTGGGACAAGTGCAACCACAAGTAAATAAATAAATAAATAATTTATTGCGGAAACATTTACATGTTATGCACTCGTCAACTATTTTTAATATCTAAAATTTTCCGTACATTCTGACATCGAAGTCCCATTCAGACATACATTTTGTTCATTCACTCGCTCTCATTCATTCGAATTTTCCACTCTTGCTCTTTTGTCAATTAGTGTTTTCCACGTTCTCCAGCTATGTGCCACAAACTCGTCTGTGTTATAAAATGCTTCTGCGACCAAAATTGTTTTTAGACGAGTTTTGTTAGGCGTTGGAGCACTTTTGATGAAATTTGGTAGCCGGTTGACAAGTTGAACTCCTGCCTGAGAAGGCAAACGTTCATGAACTGCCGTTCTGTGCCTTACAGTTCGGTAGTTTTCCCTGCCTCTAGTTTCATAAGAGTGAATGAAGAGTACATAGTAAATACATAAAAATAGAGACAATCAGCTTCAGAGCACACAATAATTAGCCGACCAGCATAAACCAGAAAAGGATTAACTAAACCATATTTATCAGTTAGAAGAAGATCAATTTTGGAAAATCTTGAATCCACGAAGAACAAAGCTGCAAAATCACTTTCTTACTCGTGTAGTCTATATGAGTCGAGAAGTTTAAATTGTAGTTTCAAATCATTCCCACAAATTTCGAAAAGTCACAAGAAGATTAAACCTTCTAATAATTTAACGTAATAGCAATTTAATTAAAGTGTAATTTAACAGCTAGGTTTAGATTAATTTGCTGTGAGTAAT